>JALGPY010000001.1:186328784-187696218 GCA_023055425.1 Linanthus parryae
GAAACATATGCAAGCAGAAACAAGTTCAGGATGCTAATTACCACCACTGCACGGAAGAAGTAATCCAGACGACTTTCGTTAATAGTGTTGCCAACCCATCTTGCTTGACCTGGAACATTTTTAACTACTATGTTTGAGACAGCTACGAACCCCACATTCAGTATCATTCCCCCTCCAATCACAGCTTCTCTGAACACAATTATGTATCTGGTCATAGACTCAGGGGCATGATATTTAATGAAGTCGTCTATACCATCACAAGTCAACCCATCCATGAATCCAATCAATATGAACTGCGGGATTAACCAGAATATAGATAGTGGGACTGTTTCATAATTCAATATGTTGTGATCTTTTACAGCTGTTAGCCTTTTCTCCTCAACTATTGATGCAACGATAAGACTACCCAGCCCGGCAAGCATTCCTAAACCAATTTGCATCACATCTGAGTATCTCCCATTGACTCGTTCTATTCGATTTCCAAATGTAATCCTATATATTGGTTTTACTGCAGAATTTGCGACTGCTGAAATTAAAGTGAAGAGTTGCACAGGAATTTCATAACCATACTTCATTGTGCCTCCTTGCTCGAGAAAGAAGGTATTGCTGTTAGATTTCACCACGCCATACATAAGGAATGTGGCTGAGATGGGAACAATGCCTAGTAGAAGTTTTGTCTGCTCGATATGAGACCATCTCTCTGGATCCTCCCTGAATCCGGATGATATATTGTTGACAACAACGAAGTTTAAGCATCTGCATGCATTTATAATGAATCACTGAATCGGAGCCAATAAACTAAATTTTCACTACTGTTAAGCAAATTAAGCTTGATACGGTTCCCTAATTGATCGGACACATACCTTACTCATGTCCTTTTATATATTCATTTCACGTCGGTTGCAATCATTGAATAATATATAATTCTTACTTCTCGTAGTTCCTTCCATCACACATTACATTACATTGTCAAATTTTGATTTTCAAGAACATCAAAATGAGATGTTAGCATTTCTCTATGAAAATAATTCTTCCATCTTTATTACAAACACTACCATATTAGTTACTTCCAAAAAAAGAGTAGATGTTTTATTAATTAGTGGATCTAAACATGCCTTAATCTGTAAATGTGTTCTTTGGGCAAGTGAAAGTGTGATGCTAACTTTTCTCATACTACTATTTAAAGCAATTAGTTTGGTGTCACTGAGGCCTGGGTTATTTACCTAATTGAGGTGATATTTTAGATAAACGATAAAAAAAGTTGTTTACTTTGACATTGTTACATTTTCTAAAGAGTTTTAGGTTCATTTTTTTATGAAAAATGTTACTTGCTTATGTTCTATTTTATCTCTTAAAAGATAGATTTTAGGTGTAAAAAATAAGAAAATTTGAAGTTAGAAAAAGTAATTTTTTTTTTTACTCTTATAAAAAAAGATACCTAAAATAAATTATAAGGAAAATGACATAAGTAAAACTTTTTTTTTATGACAATTAACCTACTGGTGAAACGACTAGGGGCTCTAATAAAATACCACTTTTACCACTACTTACTGGGTCACTTTGACGCGGTGATCATTTGACTATCAAAACGATGCAATATTTTGACAGTTTTTTCATGGTGTTGTAGAGTAAAAGTTGCTCTATAACACGGTGAAAAAACTATTAAAAATCGCTATTTTATTGTCCAAATTACTCAGTCAAAGTGTTGACTCAGATACGAGTCAAAAAATTAAGATGGGGCTAAAGAACAAAGACAGAGTTGTACTACGGTACCTATGTAAAATGTTCTATTATTAAGTTGCATGGGTTAATTGACAGGCTTTAAGCATCTGTAAAACGTTCATGGCCTTTGAACTTCAATTCACCTTAGAATCAAGTTGGCCTGGACAGCAAAATTATAAAAAACACAAATGCATACTCACCGGAGAAGGTGGCGGCGGCGGCGGTGAGGAGAGGGCGTCGTTTCTTCTCCACGAGGTGGCGGTGGTGGTGTATGATGAGCGTCCGCTGCTACCTCCTCGTCCATGTTATTTCTAATCCGTCTCCCTAACCTCGATGACGTCAAAATGACTCTGAACATTGTAGTGAGAGGGCTTTCCAGGAGCCGACCAGGTGGGAAAAAACAGTACCCGAGCAGAAACATAACTACTCCACCGGCCATAACACACGCCGAAACCTCGAATCCAGAGTACCAGTCCTTACCAAGCACGTCGAACCAGAGAAGCCCGGTGACCACACCGGCTATCTGTAAGAGCCTGCAAGCGTATCTGATCCACTTCCTCTGGCGCTGCCTCGGTTGTAGAAGATCATCATTGCAGCAGCAGAACCACCGTATAAATCGCTTCCGCCAGCCTTCAACTACAGGAACTTCGATTCTCTGCTTCTGCTTCAGCTTGGCGTAGGTTAGGGCTTGTAGAGATATGCCTTGACCGGCTTTGGCTAGGACGATGAGCAGCAATGCCCAGTAAAATGGCGACGATTTTATCTTGTTAGCACAGGTCTGGTATCCTGAAGGACAGTACTGTGCGTCCAGGACTCTGTCGAAGGAGTAGAAAGGAACAGACCTCGTTAACAGCCCTAGTCCCTGTCATCACCACCACACCAAAACCAGGAAATATTAACATTAGGCCTTGTTGGGGTAGGATACAAAATATTCCTGTGTTTAGGAGAAATATTTGTTTGCTCTGGAATAAATGGCGTGGCATTGCTCTAACCACACAACACATAACGCATATTGAAGAATTATAATGAGTGGCAGACAAAAGAAAGTGAATTTCTTGCATGTCATCTTACGTATTGATTAGAGCATCATGTCAAATTTGTTCTTGGAGCAAGCAATAATTACTGTGTTTTAGGATGGGAAAACTGTTTAGGGTGAAGGTATCAAATCCCCTCCTATCCTCACTGTCATTCAGGCTGTTATTATGTGTATTATTTTGACCAAGCTGAAAAAGTATTTTAGTAATGTAATTTGATCTGTCAAACGATGTTAGAACTTGACATTTTATTTTTTAGAGAAAAAACAAATATTATAAACTTAGCCAACTGAATGTGTACAGTGGGATTGGGACAGTCTACAATTAAATACTCAGAAACAGGAAAATTGTCTTTCCAAAGCTGGTGCGTGTCCATTTCCAGAGCCATCTTTGATGTTAGAACTTGTACGTTACAAAACCATTCACTCATTCTTGTATTATTTGGCTTATTGAACAATCTCCTCAAAAAGTTCGTTAAATTGTTTAAAAAACACACACATAAAAATAGGCCGCAGAAGTGTGATTTAGGCTTCTTTTTACGGACTACAATGCCCTCAGTAAATATACAAAATCACACACCATAAATACTGAAAACCGTCATTATTTTTCACTATTTTCTCTTTGTATTATTTCCATCTCGTCTGTGCGTTGTCCGATGTGTACCGCCGCCTCCTCCTCTGTCCAACTCCTCCCACCGCACTGCCACCATCGTTCTCCTCCTCCTCTTCCTCTCATTTTTCTCTCAGTAGGTAGCCCCGACAGTTGGTTTTCCCCTTAAACAGTCGCCATCCTCCATTGAAGAACACCAAACATGGAGACTGGCATTGGCGGACACAAGGGTGGCCACGCCCCTCCAATGTCCTATATTTTCAAAATACAAGTGTTTTCAAATGATTACTTGTTAGCCCCTCAAAAAAATTAAAATAGCAACTTGATCCTCTTTAAAATATGGAAATCTATACTCGTCTCCCTATCATATTGTCACATATTAGTTTGTTGTAAAATCAACTGTATTGTGAAATCATAAAATTATCTATTTTTTGAGGAAAATACGGAATTTCCTAATAAAATCTTGAAGCAATTAGTCTATGTGGTGCAAAATTTACTATTAAATATTGTACATATTATAAGTCAGCTCCCGCTCGTCTCTAATCATGGATACACCACTGGAGATCGGTTTGTGGGGATGGTTTCATCCCCTAAATGACCTATGTCGGCTTCTTCTTTCACTCTTGTTTGTTTTATATTTTCTTTCTCAAGTATTTCGAGGTGATTGTATAACAATTTGTTGTATTATTTTATTGATAAGCTACCCTTCATTATATTTAAATAAAAAGGATGATACATAAGAAAAGACGGACTGAATAACAAAAACACATATATGACCGATATGAAATATTAATGACCTACATTATAAGGTAGCAAATTATGTTTTGAAACAAAAAAGTATCGAATTAAAACGACTTACAATGCAATATAATGCACTAGTGATGACTAACATCCAGTAATGGCCTAGATAGGAATCTATCAGCGAGGCCGCCAAGACTCCCAAAATCTGAGACGCCCCACCTTGAATGTTGATGATTGCAACTCCGTGTTTGAGGTTCAACCTCCACACGTCAGTCAAGAAAGTAACCAATATGTTCAAAATATAATTTGTCATGCTGTTACAAAAGAGTAAACCTGGAAAAGAAAATATGAATGCATGCAATTAGTGGTTGAAAACTTCAAAAGAATTATCTAAACGAAATAACAAAACTAGAGTAATAGAATAATTCTTTTCAAGACAGTTTACCTATGAGGAAGATAACTTGTCGCTCGGGGAGGTCGAACCATTCCTTGATCTTCACCAGCCTCTCCTTCATTCCTCCGACCTCGGACTACTATTGCTTTACCTCGGTGTCTCCGAAATAAAAACGCATGCACATTATTCAAATATGATTATGAAAGTGAACATGGGTTTTTATACATGTGGGGTCATCACCCATTTTTTATTATATTCTTTACTCCCCTCCTAAGTTTGTACCACTCCGTCCCGTCTCTTTGTTCCCAATTTTATTTTTGTCACTATTCACTGGGTCACTTTGACCCGGTGATTTGAATAGCTAATTGATGTAATTTTTTGATAATTTTTTCATGGTGTTGTAGAGAAAAAGTTGCTCTATAATATGGTGAAAAAATTATCAAAAAATCGTATTATTTTGCTATCCAAATTACCCGGTCAAAGTGATCCGGATACGAGTCAAAAAAGTCAAATGGGAACAAAGAGACGGGACGGAGTGGTACTCTCAAGTACTACTCATTTTTTATTGTTCTTTACTCTCATTCTAAGTTTGTAATTTTGTATGGTACTCAAGACACCTCACTTTTCTTTATGTAAATGAAGTGTACTGAGTTAGCGACACGAGTCTTACTTCTACAGCAATTCAATTAGAGATGCGAATCGGTCCTGTGCAGGCCAAAATGGTGTAGAACCCAACCTAATTTTAACGTAATATGAGCAAAGGCGTTTGTCCTAGTGGTTAAAGGAAATGTCCCGCCAGCTCATCGGCTCGAGTTCGAGCCACATCTTCCTCCCGCAATAGTTAGATAATATATTTGTATTTCTTACCAATGTCCAAAAAATATTAATGCAATATATATTTTTAACCTAGCTCGTCAAATCCCGCTTTATAGGCAGTCTGACTCTTATCGTACACGTTTACATTCAGGCGTGGTCCACCGACAAATGTGACGCTAGCCCCATGAGTTTCAAAATTTTCATGTACGTTATAAATTTTAATCATTTTGATAACATTGTTCTTTTATTATATGCTAGTTAGGTACTGGTTATGAACTCTCGCAGAGTGTCTTTTGTTATTACATTTATATTAACATATCTAATTCCTCGTCATCAATGACTTAGGCGTAGTTCAAGTGGTTTCTCTTTTGCTCCGTAACTTCCGGAGTAGACCAGGGTGTGTCTAGGGTTTCGAACTAGGGTTTCTACGGCGTGTCTTCTCCGACGACAACCAGGAGATTCCGGGCAAGTTTTCGTTCCTTTCTTTCGACAGCAACCTTATCTCGCACCCTTCTACTCTCCTGAACTCACGATGGAAGAAATCGATCCTCTCATCCAGAGGTTTGGAAAGCTTTCAGTAGAGGAAGAACACATCGACGAGTATGAAGACGAATATTGCATGGAGGCGATTCAGAGTTGTGGCCCTTGCCTACTCGGTACGTTCCTACACCCGATAACCTTCAATACGTGGGCGGTGAAGATGTTGTTCAAAAACATATGGCCGGAGGGTGAAGAGATAAAGTTC
Source organism: Linanthus parryae (assembly GCA_023055425.1). Taxonomy (NCBI): domain Eukaryota; kingdom Viridiplantae; phylum Streptophyta; class Magnoliopsida; order Ericales; family Polemoniaceae; genus Linanthus; species Linanthus parryae. The sequence continues at coordinate 186,334,846 of JALGPY010000001.1, forward strand.
ATGAGCCGTCACCGAACAAGTTTGTCGTCGAATTCCCAACGGAAGAATCAAAGGAAAAAGTTCTCAACGGAGGCCCCTGGCTCTTCGACGAAAACCTTCTGCTGCTCCAGGAATGGACTGTTAATGGTACGGTAGATCTTGCGAAGCTGGGGAGAATAGATGTGTGGGTTCAAGTCTCCAACCTACCTTTCTATCTACAAACTAACGACGAACTGCGGAAGGTTGTTAGACTCCTGGGTCCGGTGGTTAAAACTGATACCAGGGTTTTGACGGGAAGATCAGGGGACTATATGCGCGCAAGGGTGAACATAGACATCAACATCCCTCTCATGAGAGGAAAGTTTATCAAAGTCTTCGGCAAAAAGCGATGGTTGGGTTTCACTTACGAACGTTTACCGGGAGCTTGCGAATGGTGCGGGAGGGTCGGCCATTACAGTTGCGATTGTCAATTTGTGAATGAAGAGACTAAACAAACACTACGCCGGGATTTGGCGAGTGGATGTTCTTCAGGCCGACGGCGAAGAGGAAACTCTTTGATGATGGAGACCGAAGAAACCCAGGGGAGCAACATCAAACAGAGTCTGTGGAAGTGATGATGGACACAACTAAAGACAAGGGGGGTCCTAGGGATCCCAAATCTGACTCTGAGGCAGATTGGGGCTTTGAAGGCGACGAAGACCAGGTCGAAGAAGTGATGGATGTGGATCCAAATACGGTACAGGTTGCGCTGGAAGGCATGTCATCTTACACCAATCCATTGGCCAAATCTTCATCTGGTAAGCTTACTGCAGTACAAAAGGGTAAGGGAGTATCAAGTGAGCCCGACAACAAGGCGGCTGGAGCGAAAAGAAAGATTAGCCAAACCAATCTTTCACCGAATCCCACCATAAAAATTCGGGCCTTGGAGGGAAGTCGCAAAACGGAGGCAGTGAGGGGTGGAGGAGGACGTCGAGGAAGAGGGAGAGGCAGGGGTCGTAACAACGCCGGAAACAGTGGATTTGCAGGGAAAAATTCTGGGCAGGGAGAGGCGAACCGTATAGTCAGCGCTGGACACAATGCTCGGCGAGCAACTATGAAGTTAGGAGAAGCTAATGCTGGCCCCGGTGGTACAAAGGTAGGTGCTGGTGTACTTACTGGAAATTCCTTCTCTCCGAAATCCAATAGGGGCACTAAGGAGATTCCTCCTCTCATTAATGATCTGCATGGCCCTATGTATGAGGCTGCTCAAAGTATACTGAATACGACAAAGGGGATTGGTAAGGACGTTTTTCAGGTTACTGCTTCACAGGTTTCTGTTTCTCAGATTCCGGCACAGGACAGGGGCGCCTCAAATAACCCAAAATCTGTATTGGCTGAGGCTGCGACGCAGTCCAGCCAAGAGCAATGAATCTTCTTAGCTGGAACGTACGGGGGATTGGCAACCCCCGTAGCGTCACCTCTCTCCGCGATCTTGTGGGGAGAAGAAAGCCAAACATTGTCTTCTTGATGGAGACGAAACTGTATGCAAGATAGATGGATTGGGTGAGAAGACGATTGAGTTTTAGTAATGGTATTTACCGAGACTGTGACGGCAGTGGGGGCGGAAGAAGAGGGGGTCTTGCATTGATGTGGGACGAGTCGATTAGTTTCAGTATGGTGAACTGGTCGGACTTTCATATCCATGGTGAGGTCTCCTTTGATGACGGTAAGAAGGAAGGTTTCTTTACGGGTTTCTACGGAAATCCGGATAGACACGAGAGACACAACTCGTGGAGTTTGTTATATACTTTGTGGCCGAGAAATCGGCCGTGGTGTGTAGTTGGTGACTTTAATGCTTTCTCGTCTATCTCAGAGAAGGAAGGAGGAAGAGATGTCTCCTTTAGCCAGATAGAGGGATTTTGTAGCATCATTCAGAGACTACAATTGAGAGATATGGGTTATTCGGGTTCTCCTTTTACATGGAGAAACAATCAGGGTGACAACTTAGTTATTCGGGAGAGGCTTGATCGTTGCTTGGTTTCTGATAGCTGGATTGATATGTGTGGCTGGGCCAGGGTTCAACACCTTATTGCAGAAGTCTCAGATCATGTTCCGGTGGAAGTATATTGGAATCTGCGCAATTCAGTTAGAAGAAGAGGAAGTAGAAGATTTCACTTTGAGGCGATGTGGCTACAACATGAGGGGTGTAGGGGTGTTATTCACGAGATCTGGACCACTTCAGGGTAAACTGGACTCTTTGGCCATGGCTCTGAAGGGATGGGAGTCCTCTACCTTTGGAAGCGTTAAGAGACAGTTAGCCCTACTCAGACGTAGACTGCAGGAGTTATCTGATGGCCCGCAGACCTCACAGGCTCTAACGGAAATGCGAAATGTTCGCAGCGACATCCTTCGAATCCTTTTACGGGAAGAGGAGATGTGGAGACAGCGCTCTAGAGATATGTGGATGAGAAAGGGGGATCAGAATACCAGATTTTTCCATCGCAATGCCTCAATTCGTAGGTCTCGCAATCACATCACAAGGCTTGAGGACAACTCAGGCGTTTGGCATGAGGAGCCGGTCCAGATCACCTCAATCCTGGAAGGCTATTTCAGGGATATTTTTAGCTCTAGTGATCCGTCTAGACAGCAGATGGAGCCGATGATGGAGGGTATTGAGGAACTTGTCTCACTAGAGCAGCGGACTTTGATGAATCAGGATTTCACAGTAGAGGATATCAGACAAACAGTCAAACAGTTAGCCCCAATGAAAGCCCCTGGCCCAGACGGCTTTCCTGCTCTCTTTTATCAGAAGAACTGGCATTTAGTTGGTGCGGATGTTGAGACTACTTGCTTGGAGATTCTTAATGGAGATGCAGATATATCCAGGTTCAATCATACTCTTTTAGCTTTAATTCCTAAAGTTAAACAAGTGAGAAGTCCTGTTGATTTGAGGCCAATTAGTTTATGTAACACGATTTATAAAATAGTTACTAAAACTATGGCTAATCGTTTGAAGATTATTCTTAGTTCTTTGATCTCAGAGAATCAAAGTGCCTTTGTCCCGGGCAGATTGATATCTGATAATATTGTTACGGCTTTCGAGCTCTTACACTCTATGAAGAACAGGAAGAAGGGGAGGAAAGGCTTTCTGGCGCTCAAAGCAGATATGAGCAAAGCATATGATAGAGTAGAATGGGATTTCCTGCGGGCAGTGATGGAACGAATGGGTTTTGGTTTCAAATGGATTGAACTCGTGATGAAATGTGTCTCTACGGCCACTTATAGTCTCCTTATTAATGGAGAAACGCATGGCCACATTGTCCCGAAAAGAGGACTTCGTCAAGGATGCCCTCTATCGCCATATTTGTTTTTGCTTGTTAGCGAAACCTTATCTCGCAGTTTATCTATTGCTGTGCAGGTTGGTAGAATCTCGGGTGTATCTGCATCTAGGGGAGGGCCGATTGTCTCCCATTATTTTTTGCATATGATAGTTTATTGTTCACGAAAGCGACTCCAGAGGAGATAGGAGCTCTTCGAGAAATATTGCGGAATTATGAGGTAGCGTCGGGACAAGTACTGAATTTACAGAAGTCTTCGGTTTTTTTCTCAGATAATATATCCCTTACAGATAAAAATGAACTAAGTCAGTTATGCGGTGTTCAGTTGGCGAGGATCATAATAGCTATCTGGCTTTGCCTACTTCGGTGGATCGAAGGAGGACCTCAACTTTCTCCTATCTACCTGAGAGAGTCTTGAAGAAGCTGAAGGGTTGGAAGGGAAAGGAACTTTCAGTGGCAGGTAAAGAGGTTATGATCAAATCAGTTGTTCAGTCAATCCCCAATTATACAATGGGGTGTTTTTTATTGCCTAAAAAGACATGTCAGGATTTGGAGAGACTTGTGAGACATTTCTGGTGGGGTGGGGATGATAGTAAGAGGAAAATGCATTGGGTAGCTTGGAATAAGTTGAAGAAAGCAAAAGAAGAAGGTGGAATCGGCTTTCGTGACTTTCAAGACTTCAACGTAGCTCTTCTTGCCAAACACACTTGGCGTTTGCTGCAAAATCCCAACAGTTTGATGGGAGGAATCCTAAAGCATAAGTACTTTCGGTCTACTTCAATTCTCGATGTGGTTGTTAAACCAACGATGAATATCTCGTATGCTTTCCGTAGTATTATCGCCGGTCGAGATCTTGTCAAAACTGGGCTTTTCTGGAACATAAAGAATGGGTCTCGAGTGCGTGTTTTTACCGACATGTGGCTGCCGAATTTCAGTTCACATCGTCCTATATCCATTTGCCCACCTGGAATGGAGGACGTTAGGGTAAACTATTTTATTGATGATGAAACTGGCACATGGAAGGAGGAGCTTATCAATCAACATTTTAGTTCATCCGACAAAGATGCTATATTGTCCATTATTCCCCCGCTGAATTCTCAGGACGAGTGCTCATGGCTCCACTCAGACGACGGAAATTATACCGTCGCGACCGGGTACTGGGCTCAGCGCATGAAATCAACCGGAAATCCATCGTCCTCATCAGGTAATGTTAATCGAGATTGGCTGCGGAAGTTGTGGAAACAGAAAGTTCCTAAAAAACTTATGTTCCCGGTGTGGAGGCTGTGGCACCAATCGATGCCGGTTGCGGCAAGTTTATATCGGAAGGGGGTTGGTATTGGGAAAATTTGTCAGATTTGTGAAAATTTTATCGAAGACGAGGATCATAGATTTTTGTATTGCGACTTCACCAGAAAGGTATGGTCTGAAGCTATCGATACTGAATTTCGAATACCGCTAGCAGGCAATGTCCGCGATTGGATTTATGATTTTTACAGTAGTAACTCGATGACAAAATGTGAGCAATTCACTGTTGTAATCTGGGCACTGTGGCGACATAGAAATGATCTCCTCTTCAATGGGGTGCAGCGCTCTCCGGACCAGGTTGCACGGTTGGGTCTTGAGTACCTTGACTGGTTTAGAGAGGCAAATCTTTGTGGGTTCTTGAGCGAAGAAATGGAGACGCAATTAATAGAGAAAGCAAAGTGGACAGTGCCAACGCCGGGCCTCCTCAAGATCAACACGGATGCGGCTTGGCAAGAGAATGGAACTGTTACTGGGCTGGGCATTTGTGTTAGGGATGAACTGGGCAATTTTCGATGTGGGAGATTTCGAAGAATCCGAAGACAAAGGTCAGTCCTTGTTGCAGAGTTGGTAGCGATAGAGGAAGGAATGAAACTCGCAGCCGAACTCCAACTATCAAACATTATCGTCGAGTCAGATTGTTTGAATGCCGTGAAGTTGCTTAGGGAAGGTACTGCGGGTAAAATAAAGGCAACGGACTCACTCTCGGACCTAAAAGAGGCATTGCAAGGATGTGCAAGAAGGGCTGATTCTTTTGCTAGTGTGGAATTCTCCTATGTTGCTAGAGACGGAAACCAATTAGCTCACAATTTCGCTCAAAAAGGGTTACTCGAAGATGATATGTCCTTTTATTCCTATGTTCCAAATTGGGCAAATGATGTATTTTTGTCTGATCTTACGGGTGTGACTGCCCTTCTTTAATAATATTTTTTCCCTCAAAAAACAAAATGAGCCGAGCCTTCAAAAGTCAGGAAGAGAAAAAAGATGGACGATGGACGCAAGTCGTGAGCGCGTGCTTAAATTAAGAAGTGTGTGCTCGGGTTTACATCAATATTTAATTTGACCTACGACAAGTCCACATGCTATTTTTTCTACCTTGCCCAATTTATAGTGACGTGCAATTCAATTCACATCTAAATTAGTACTTCCTATGTTATTCTCTTGCTTCATAATTTACTATTCATCGGATCACTTTGACCAAGTTATTTGGCTAGCAAAACGAGTAAGAATTTCGTAATCTTTTTATGGTGCTGTAGTGCAAATTTTACTATACAACACCATGAAAAGATTATCAAATTCTTGTACTGTTTTGTTAATTAAATCACCGGGTCAAAGTGACCCAAAAAAAGTCAAAGTAAGGAGCAATAAAAGAAATTGGGGAAGTATCTATGTCAAAAGTAAACTGGGCCGGACTATTACACCCTTGGAATTGCTGAAAAGTAAAATATGTCAAAATTATTAGGCTTAATTACTTAATGCATACTCCCAGTTTACCGAAACTATCACATTGCAACCCCCGGTTTTAGAACTAGCTGATCGCATCCTCTATTTGCAAAAAATAAGTCAAAGTGCAACTGCGAAAGAAATTTCATCGCAAAATTAACGTACTCGAAGGGCATTATCTGAAACAATGTGATGTGGTTGTATCATAGACAATGTGAATTTTATGAAAATATATTCGTTGTGTTTTAATTTGATGGTTGAATTTCGTTCCGAGTTTGACATTGACGTATTTTTTACAAATGGAGGATGCAATCAGCTAGTTTTAGAACTGGAAATTGCAATATGATAGTTTCGGCAAACTGGGAGTATGCATTAAGTAATTAAGCCAAATTATTAATTGTAATAATTTTTCGACCCACAAATACTTTTATCAAGTTCTCTTCCCAAAACTCATTTTGTTCGGATCTAAATTACTTGAAACACGAAACAAAGTTGGACGAACAATTTTTACCCAAATTGATTTATCAGAGTTGTATGATATTTAAATTTTAGTCTTACTTGAGTATTCTGCCTGAGTATTTATTTCGTTGATTTCGCACATTGAAGTTCAGTGTTACATCTGATCATTTCATCTATGATGGCCAGAATAAGGGTGAAAGACACTTTCACAAGGATCCTTTCACCCCTTTAGTGTTACTTGAGTATTCGGCTGAGTATTTATTTCGTTGATTTCTCACATATAAGTGCAATGTTGGGCATCTCCAACCCCATGGGAGGAGGGGAGGGGAAGAAGAAAATTATATAAAAATACGGTTCATGTCCAACCCCATGGGGGGAGGGTGCTATGGGGATAAATTTTGTCTTGGGTGAGGGATGGTTAGGGGGATTTCTCCATGGACATCCCCTCCCCCTCCCCCTATGATAATTTTAATTACATATACTAATATTTTATGATTATATTATGTATTTTATTATTATGATTAATAAATTTTATTTTGTATTATTTAATAAAATTAATAATGTATTGACTATTGTTGGAAAGTATATTTACGAAAAACAGATTCGGAAAAGCTTATTTGGAAGTGCTTATGGAAGTTCGGCCAATGTGTCTGAACAAGAATTCAATCATTTCAACTAACGAAAGAACTATTTTATGTAATCGTTGTTAGGTTGGTTTATTTCAATTTGCGTGTTTTATCGCTCTACTCCTTGCATTTTTGTATTAGTGTTTAATTTTATTTCTTGTAATAACGACTTTTTCGTACTTGTAATCGTTATTTTTTCGAATAAAAATTTTGTTTATTAATATTATTTTAATTATTATTAGTATTATTAGCATTGTTATTATTATTAACGTCTTTTTTTGTGTGTATGTAAGTGTGTATATAAATATATATATATATATATATATATATATTGGTAAATAATTTTGCATTTACTTTTTTTGGTATTAGTAATTAATTTTTAAATCATTAAATATATATTACAATAATTTTTTAGGTGGGGGGAAAGAAATGGGTTGGAGACGATTAATAGTTTGGCAGAAGAGAAGGGGGAGGAGGAAAATGGTGGGCTCGTGGGGGGAGGGGGAGGGGGAGGTGCTGGGAGAGGGGAAAAACAATGGGTTGGAGATGCTCTTACATCCCCACTTGTTCTATGATGGCGAGAATAAGGGTGAAAGACAATTTCACACCCTCTATTTGGCTGAAGGACACTTTCACCCATTTAGTCTTGCTTGGGTATTTTGATAGGTATTTATTTGGTTGATTTCTCATTGAAGTTCAGTTTTTCATCCCACTTGATCTATAATGGCGAGAATAAGGGTGAAAGACACTTTCACACCTTCTATTTTTGTTGAAGGACACTTTCACCCCTTCTAATTTGCAAAAGGATATTTCGGTCCCTTCATTGTGCCAAAATTTAGAAAAACTGCCCCTCCTCTTATTGTGGCGTCGTTAATCTGGAGTTGGATTTCCAAACTCGAAATAGTTATGGTGTTGATGCATGATGTGGGGGCAGATTGTCCCCAAAACTATTTTCAGTAAGCGACCCCACCCCAAGACTAACTGTGTCACAATGGATGAGTAAAATTACCAAATGTTCGGCACATTAAAATTTTGAAAGTGTTTTCTTCAAACCAGAAGAAGTGAAAGTGTCCTTCAGTCTAAGTAGAGGTGCTGAAAGTGTCTTTTACCCCGGACCTATTTTGATAAGATTAAGTTGAGAGGTAGAAGAAGGTGAAAAATTCAAAATTTTCGGTCAACCCTCTCGAAATCCAAAATATCCGGAAATTCATAAAATATCTAAAATTCCGACTAAAAATCCGGACTTTAGATCCGGAATTCCAGATTTGTTTAGGAAATTCCAGATTATTGTCGGTGATGTCCAGACATTCTTGGGAAAATTCTAAAAAACGGCCGCTTTGCGTCGGTAAAAAAGAAAACCGAGGGCTAGGATGAAGGATAAGTAGATGATTCATGACTGTAAGATGATGGAGAAAAGAAGGATTGAGACTCACCAAAGTTCTATAAGAGCAGAAACTTCAGGAGGCATAGTTGCCTCGTCATTCACGCGGCCAAGCCTCGAAGGAACTTGGCTCTCTCTCTCTCCCCCTCCGGCTCTCTGCTACTTTAATACCTACCTGCCTAGTAGGTGGGGAAGAAGGTGATGGAAAAGAATAATTCTCCACTAACAATACCATGGCCACATAATTTGTACACATATCACCCTTCTTCGAGTTTAGCATTCCGTGAAATCCCTCCTCGCTACAGCCCAGACTCTCAACGATTGGGGTGCAAGAGACTCCTCCATCGGGGTGCCCAATATCTCCCAAGTTTCCTCCCAGGCTTTCACTTCTAGGAAATACCATAGCCACAAATTATCATGAAAATAACTGATTTTCAGAATTTCTGGAGTATCTCCTCAAATGAATTGAAGTATAATTCCACCCAAGGCATGTAAAATCTCAATAAACCCTATATTCTATTCGAAATTGAATTCAGATCTGGAATGACATGTGTGGCATGACTTCATCAATAGAGTGCTTGTCTTCCACATGATCGTCAAATACATCTTTAGTTAGGAACCTCCTGGCCTCCTCTATCTTCTCCCTCTCCTCCACACATGCAGAGCACACCCAGGGACCCCTAGCACCTTCTGTCTTAGGCAGTGGACTATGTGCCTACCCATCCTGACCCCACAGACAACACCAGGTCGCCATAATTAATCAAGTGGCGTTTACATCAACCCAATTTTTACGAATCTTACCTTGAGAGAGAACGATCAAGAACGCGACGGGAGTTATGAACGGGACGAAAATAAACTTGCAAGTCCAATTGATCGATCGGAGAAGAAACCCTAAATCAGTTGGTCGATCGATCAGAAAAGACGAGAACGATAGACAGCTCACCTCCTAATGATTGACGATGATAGAGCAGTAACCACAGTGCGCCCCACTATGGCTCTCTCGATTAGGCTTTTAACTCTCGTTTGATTTATGGGTAAAAAGCCCTTCTAGTTTGACTCAGTGACACTCCCATCCCTTCGAGATCCGAAAAGAACACTGTCACCCCCATAATGTGTGGAGCTTTATAAAACTTACGCCACATTATCGTGCACAGTTACTTTGGAGTTGAGGATGTCAATAAAAATAGTTTTGGTGGAAAACATATGGGGATACCCAAGGGTATAATAGACTTTTTGGATGACAAAATGGATAAATTTGCCCCCAAAATAATTTTCAGTGACATACTCCGCCCCCAATTTAACATATTCACAATAAGGAACTGTAAGTTACTTCAATTTGCCGCCCTATGAGCGCAAGCGACCAAATCACGTGGTACATTGGGAATAAAAACAAAAGACAAGTCTTCCCGTAGCACCCTTGTTCCTGTCAAAAACATGTGCATGTTGGGTTTTGATGCAGGTTACGCAGCAGAATAATAAAATTTAATCATGCTCAAGACCCTCCAAGGATCACAGGAAGAGACTACATAACGATAGTAAAGGATTCTAGTATATACATACATCTAGGTTCTCCTGTGATGACTTCACACGTGAAATAGTATTCACGTCTCTATGGCTAGTCCACTCCTATGATTGAAACAGGATCCTTCAAGCCTTTGTGCTAGCTAGGATTGAAGAAGGAAGGGGAAGAAGATCACGCAAAAACGGAGCAAGGAGATGGGCGGACCTCCTTATGGCCGACGGGTAGGGGGCGGTCCCGAGGGGGGTTCGGCCCTCCTTTGGGATTAGCTCTCTCTCCTTGATTTTCTCTCCCACTCAGTGTCTTATGAGCATTAGTGTGGGAAGGAAGCTAGGAGTTTCCTTTATCTAGTCCAACAACTCCTTGTTGACTGCATAAAAGCCCCTATCCTAATCATGTCCATACACAGATTAGTTCAACTTGCAAATTAGTCCTACTAGGTTTGCAAGTAGTTGTGGATCCTTCTAATTAATTAATCATATTAATTACTTCCCAAGTCCGGTCTAATCCATAGAGAGTGTGACCCCATAGGTTTCTACTTAGTTGGTTGTAACAATTTACAAACATGGAGCATCCTCTAGCAAGACATCCACGCTACCCAACTAATAGAAATAAGCATCCGACAAACCTTGTGCAAGTATTGTCTCATCCCTTTGTCTCAATATTCGGATTGGTTACGAGACATACAAGTCACACTCGTATATCTAATCCATAGCTTCTCGATCCTGGGAATAGTCTTATCCATGCAGATAACATCAATATCCTATATTGATTTATCTGAGTCTGGCCAGACATTCTATAAGCACCATTCCTCGAGTGGTCGTGGATATTTTCTCCCATTATGTGGGTGGGACAAATTCTATCTACGTCACTACCATCTCTAAGCTTGCTTCCTATTGTATCCGATAGACGCCTTTATTGCTACCTAGTTACGGTGTAGCGTTTAGACGCTATCAAAACACAACATTCCACAACCAGATAATCTAGTGACTTCAAGTCTAAGGATTACATCACCGTTGTCACTACAAGAAGCACTTGTGACTTTACGTAACTTGTATGTAGCATTCTCTTTGTGGGTCGATCCAGTATGACATTACCCCTAATGTATACCCATGTGTTGGATCGTGATATCTCCATATCAATCCAACCCCATACTAGTCTATAGTTGATTGTCCCGTTAATCAATATAATCGAATGGGAATATTTAAGAATATAACATTTATATTCTAAGGACTTCATTCATGTTAACATATTTCGATATCGATAACATAATGAATAGTAAATCCACACATGTCACAAGAAATAGATTGCCTCTAGGGCATATTTCCAACAGTTCATCCTTGAACAGCTGTACTACTCCTCCCCAGAAACAAAGAAATGACAATGGAGCTATCAGTATTGGTATTAATGCAAGTAAGAATATGATATAAAACAAATTGACCTTGTGCTCCACTTTGAACAATTTCGCTTGAAGGGCACTAGACGCATAAGAATTTTTTTTCATGTAATCAACGAGGAGCCATCCACACCCAGAGTATCTAACCAAAGCTTGAAGATACGTCATGTTCATTACACCCTGGTTCCAATTAGCAACAACATTTACCGGAGAAGGAGATCATACAATATTACTTATATTGTTTTGGTTACAACATTTGTCCAAGAAGGAGAACATTGTTTTCCATAACGCGTCTGGTCGCATCCGCGAAGAAAGAATGGTCATTGAACATCTAACTCTCCATACGGCCCAAAGGACATTAATTGCAGAAAATTGCTATAACTGATAATGTCCCAAATGGTGATTTTAAAATCTTTCCATGATTGAGGATTAAAGTCGCACCCATTCCGAATAAGGCCGATGACATTACGTCCAAGTAGAGATGCTCAAGGTTTCTGGGCTTAGGTCACAGAGGGGGAAAGCGTCCTCCCTAGAACAAAAGCGCTGAGTGAGCAAGGTCCTTGTAGGAAGTTTCTTGATTAAACATTTTCATAAGAAGAATTTCAACTTTTCTGGGATGTTAAGTCCCCAAATATTGCCCCCACATTTTGTTTTCCATACCAAGAGTACCACCGCCATAAAAGAAACTCGTAAGATGAAGGAATTTAATACTCTCCTCAAATAGGAGATTGTAACCTGATCATGTTGTAAAATCTCATGGCTTGGTAAAAGGTCGCATGAGCCTATCATATAAAGTGATAGTTTGAAATTGAATAGCAAGAATCCATTGTGCGACAAAACTTGGGACGTGGGCCTTGATGATGTCCTCTTTCAATTTTTCTTTTGCTTAAAATTACATCATGTGACCGGGCTCGAACCAGGGATCTTATGCAGGGTTTCAAACGCTTTAGTCTGAACTAACATCCGTTTGCATTTTTTTAGCTACAGCGGAAATTAAAAGGACATAAGAGTCTTACAGCATAACCGAGCCAAAAGACAAAACAAACCAAAAACTAGAAAAACATCCCGACACCGTTACGGTCAGCAATGATGATTCCTTTGATGTTCTCCGGGGCTTCATCAAGGATCTTCAGGTGGTCAACTTGCTCCGCGCCCATGTTAGCAAGCGCGTTGGCAACCTCATTAGCATCTCTTCCAACATACTTAATTCTTCCCACAATCCTGCTGAGCAGCACTTTTCCATCATTCACATGGGCGTTCATAGACGAAGGCCCATTGATGTTACCTTGAAAAATGTTCACCGCCTCCATGCAATTGCTCTCGATCTCTAGATTGATCTAGTTTTTGCTGTAGGCCATAGTGAGACCCCTGTAAATGCTCCAAATCTCGCTCTCCAAGCTGGTACATCCCATGATACGGCCAATAAACCCCAACTTCCATTCTCCATTGATGTTCCTGAAGACACCTCCGATCCCAGCTTTCTCATTATCCATACGCACACATCCGTCCACATTGAGCTTGAGTTGACCTGCAAAATGGATACACCAATGAGAACTTTGCGGCGAAAGATTAAAATAAAAAGACTTGTGATTAGAAAGGAATGCTCCATGTGTAAGCTGCGATTGTTGTCTGATCATCTGCACATAAACACTGTCAGTCTCAATAGAATTATTAAAAATGAAGTTATTCCTTCTAAGCCAAATATTCCAAAGAGAATAGACGAACAGAATACGGTGCTCCACCCCACCAATAAGATCTTTCTTTTTAATGTTAGAGAGAATCCAAACAGTAAACGAAGTGTTCATACCAGAAAGTCTCCAATTTTGGCCCCATAAGTGGTGCCAAAAACCTTTGACTTTAATACAATCTCTGAACAAATGGTTAAGATCTTCCCCACTCAAACCACACAAGCTACAAGTGTCAATATCAGTCAAACCTCTATGCTTCCTATGCATGTTGGTCAGAATCTTACCATGCAGCACGGTCCAAATGAAGTGGATAATTTTATTTGGAACTCTAAGTTTCCAAAGCCTTATCCAATCTCCACTGCCCACCCCATTAGTTTGAGGACATTCAACACTAATGGCCTTGTAGGCAGCGGAAACAGTGAAGGTTCCAGCATTGGAACCTTTCCAAATGGGGGAGTCCTCCAAAGTAGAAAACCCCGGGATAATGGTATTTCGAATGTCATTCTTGGTAGTATCATCAATAGCCGAAGCTACAGGGCCAATATCCCAGCTATTGTCAACAGTGATAATATCCGCAACTTTCATGTGGATTAGGCTATGGTCAAGAGGAGGACCAATAGCCTTCTCCCAGCACCACCAATCATTCCAAATGGAGACATTCTCCCCATTACTAATGTTCCATTTAAGGTTATCTCTAATATAATTCTTAACACCAAGAATCCCTCTCCAAATAGGAGAGGAGCTGTTCTTTCTCTTAGCACTACCAAAACTTTTATTACCGAGGTACTTCTTTCTTAGAATCTTACACCAGATGTTGTTCTCAAAACAGACACCCCAACCAAGTTTGGCCAAGAGAGCATCATTTTGATACTTTGCTTTCTTAATCCCCAACCCCCATTTTTCTTTGGGGAGACAGAGCGTGTCCCACTTGACCAGATGGATCTTCTTCTTATCAATAGTGTCTCCCCAAATAAAGTCTCTACAAACCTTATCAATCTTATTGCAAACGTTAATAGGGAGAGGGAGGACCTGCATAGTGTAGGACGGGAGAGTAGCAAGGACACTTTTACACATCGTAACTCTGCCCGCCATAGACAGGATTCGACTAGTCCACCCTGAAAGTTTCTTATTCATCTTAGTGAGGATATCAGCCACACTCTCTTTATTGAAGCTACCATGGACAAGGTTAATGCCGAGATACTTGCCTAGATCTTCAGTCTCAGGCATGCCAATCGAAAACTTCATTTGATTTCTAATCAATCTATGGGTGTTTTTAGAGAAGAACACTTTGGACTTACTAGAATTAACTGAAAGACCCGAAATGTAGGCAAAGTCATTCAAGACCTCTTTCATAGCTTTGCAAGTAGAACTATCACAATTTCCAAAGAACATAAGGTCATCAGCATAGAACAGATGAAAGATAATGGGACCGCTTCTAGAAGCTTTAAGGCCAATCCATCTTTTATTCCTCACTAGTTCCAAAATATTATGGGACAGTCTCTCCATACAAAGGACGAAAAGATAAGGTGACAGGGGGTCTCCTTGTCTAAGGCCTCTGTTGGTTTTGAATTCAGGAAGAGTCTATTTGTTCCAAATAATGGCCGTGTTCACCCCAGTCACACAGATCATAATAAGATCGATTAAGTTGTTAGGGAAACCAAAGAACTCAAGAGTTTCCCTAATGAAGGACCAGGACAACTTATCATAGGCTTTTTCAAGATCCATTTTAATAATCATGCCCCCAAGATTGTCTTTCATTTTCTTAAGAGAATGGATAATTTCCTGGGTAATGATAATATTATCTTTAGTGGATCTCCCAGGAAGGAAGCTGCTCTGATAAGGGCCAACAATGTTGTTGAGGATGGGCCTAATGATATTAACAATACATTTAGTAACACCCTTATAGATAACGTTGCACAGGCTAGTAGGCCTAAACTGCTTGATGGTTTCAGGGTTATCACATTTGGGGATAAGACAGATCAAGGTCCTATTAATCTCATCGAGGATGCTACTCTTGATGAAACAACTCCGGATGAACTCACAAATATCAGTCCCAATGCTATTCCAGAAACTTTTATAGAACCCATCATTATAACCATCGACACCAGGTGACTTGTTAGAATTCATATCCCAGAAAGCACATTTAATATCTTTACTGTCAGGAATGGTGCTAAGGCTAACAAATTCGGAACTAGAGATCTTGGGGCAATGATCCCCATTCCACACGAAATCTAAAACATGGTTAGAACTGGAATGATTCGATAAAAGGTCAATAAAATAAGAATTAACCAGAGACTTGATGCCAAGAGGGTCATCAATCCAATTACCCAAATCATCTTTCAAAATCAAAATTTCTTTTCTTTTCATCTTTATAATGGTGGAGAGGTGGAAGAACTTGGTGTTTCTATCTCCATTACAAATCCAATTACACTTAGCTTTTTGGGACCACAAGAGTTCTTCTTGATTAAGGATCATGTTGTACTTGGAAATGAGTTCTTTTTCAAGAAGGTAAAGGTTATGAGAGTAAGCTTTACCCTGAGCCATGTGAATACCTTCAAGTCTTCCTAAAATCCACCTTTTGTTTCTAAAGATGTTACCAAAGTTAACTTTACACCAATATTGAATTTTACTGGTTAGACTCATAGTTTTATCACAAAGCCCAATCTCATGCAAATTCTTCCAAGTTTCGTTCACAAATCAATTAAACTCTTTATTTAACAGCCAAGCAGATTCAAACTTAAAACTTTTAGAAAGAGGAGGGTTAGGGATCATACCTTCCACATTGATGAGAAGAGGGGCATGGTCCGAGTAAGTTCTCGGAAGGTTCCTCACAGTGGCCTCTGGATACTGGACCCTCCACTCAGCATTGCAGCAAGCCCGGTCAAGTCTCTCCATCGTGTTGGCCAAGCCGGCTCTGTTGTTGGTTCAGGTAAGGTTAGGGCCTTGGCATCCAATATCCATAAGGTTGCACCTGTTGATATTGGCTTGAAACTTGTTCATGCGGCTCGGGGACTGGTTAGTGGAGAAGCTTCTTCTCTCATGAACACTACTCAAATCATTGAAGTCTCCCGCAATCAGCCACGGATCATCCGATTCGCCCATGTCTTCCTCCAGTTCGTCCCACATTTGCTCCCTAATGGTCGGGTTGGGGCTGCCATAGACCGCAGAAAAGACCCAATCAGCGTAGTTGTTCCTCTTGATGGTGGCGTGGATGAACTGCTAGTTAATCTTATGAGTAGTAACTGTAGCTTGATCAGGATTCCAGACCAGCCAAATACCCCCCTTTCTACCATCGGATCAGAGAAGGAGCAGCCAGTAAAGTTCTGATTGTTGAAAAACTCACCCATACTGGAAATAGGAACTTTCGGCTCAGTCAGGACACAAATCTGAAACTTGCAAGTACGGAGGAGCTCACGAAAAGTACTCTCAAACGTGTTATTTCCCGCACCGCGAACATTCCAAGAAATAATTTTTAACGACATACCAAACAGTTCGAAATCGAAGGAAGGGTGTTCCTTAAGGTACGGGTCAAGCTTATGGACTCTTGACTGATCTTTCTCCGCCGATCTCATCTCCTCCAAGGTGAACAAGTGTTTCACCGGTTCCTTTCGTGACACCAGCTGATTCAACCTCACAGATAGACTGGCATCCTTCCTCCACCAAGGTACTCCCATCAGTGTTAGTTTCCTCTCTGATGATGGCATTTCGAAATTTACTGGTCTGTCCTCTAGGAGCAGCAACGAGTCCTCCAGGTTCTCCATCGTCTGGATTGAGAGTAAGGGATTTGAGAGTGAGAGAGTAAGGAGAAGCAGCAAGCTCTCTCTGGTCTTTTTTTCCTAGCTCTGTAGATTCTTTTAGAGAGAGACTTACCGTTATTTCTTTGTCCAAACATAGGGTCCTGGATCAGTTTATCATTATCCTCGCCCTTGGTCTTAGCAAAATCATCTACCAGATTTGTGCTACTACTCTTCAAATCAGTAGATGTAGACTCCTCCTCCTCTCTAGCAATTAGTTTCTTTCTCTGTTTCTTCCTCCATAACTTATTCGGCCTCACCCTGATTTGTCAACTCGGTAGCAGTAGCGGTCTCCTCCATATCACAGACCTGATCTCTCTCTGCTCCTTTAACTTTATCAATATCTCTTTGATCCGTCAACTCAGTAGCTTTTCCCCTATTCCCGCTCGGTTCAGTGGCGACAGGAAGAGAGGCGGAGGGGGGCGCCTCATTGGAGTCTTTAGGGTTAGTTGCAGGGGGATGAAAAAACTTCCCGGTGGGTTTATATGGGGTTTGGGCTTTTTGGTTATGATTAGGGTTGAGTCTCGAATCAGAGAGAGGCCCAAATCTATTAGAAATGTTAGGTGGGTTAGTGGGCTTGCTGCTATTAGGTTGATTATTTTTAGGGTTGGGCCTCCTGTGTCTTCTAGGTTGGGTCCAATTCTTCTGGTCCAAACCCCCCTGACTTGGGTTAGCCCGCTCCGAACCAGCGAAACCCGGACCCGCCTTGTTTGAAAAATCAGACCGTTGGGCACTCTCTTTTTGATAACTTTCATCAGCTCTCCCGGTCATCCTCTCCGGCGCCGGCGCCTGAACCTCAACTTCCTTTCTTTGATTTGTGGGGCACCATTCTTTCCTATGTCCGATCTTCCCGCACTCGATACAAAGGTTGAAGAGATGCTCGTAGGTAACCTTAAAGGTGTGTTTGCCGACGGAAAATTCAGAGATGAGAGGATTGTTGATATCAACTTTCACACAGATTCTTGCGTACCTGATGTGAGTCCCCTGAATGGTAACCATGTCATTCTTGATATGATCACCGAACTGTTTTGCTATAATTTTGAGCACTCTATCATCATAATATTCAGCTGGTAGTTGAGGTAATCTGATCCAAACTGCCGTGAGAAACTTCTGGGATTCTGAGGGTTTGAATTCGGGTTCCCAATTTCGCACAGTGAGGTAGTGGTCCAGAACGATCCACGGCCCTTCGGTAAGTGCTCTGTTTTTGTCATTCTCATCTTCAAAATCAACGATATAGTAGTCGTCTGCCATATCCCGGAATCTGCAACGATGAGCTGGTTTCCAAAGCTTGATTATTCTCTCTTGCATGGCCTTGAATCCCACTGTTCTTCCAAGCAGTTTAATAATGGGACTTTTTGAGAAAGGCATCGCAATACTCTGTTTCAGCTTTTTTGAGAGGAAGATCATCGGTTTCAGTGGGTTGGCTTTATTGTAGTCCTCAATCCTTTCCTTCTCTTTCTCTTCTTCTTCACTATCCTCTTGCATTGCTTCCTCATCATTCGAGATATCCACTGAGCTGATCCCGACAAGAGCTTCTTTGAATGAAACAATTTCATCGCCCCTTTCTGTTTCCATATTCTCGGCGATGTTAACCATCTCAGAAGCTAGCTTGTCTTGAGTACTTCCTTCTTTTTGATTCCTGAAATGAATCGAAAGAAAGCCATTGTCAGAATCCCCATTGAGAGCTTCCTTACCTTTATCTTTGAATCGCCGTACACTCCGATCAAGCTGATCAATCTCTTCAATGGAGTTGTCCGAAATGTTATCCATTCTCGATTCCCAAGTCAGAGAGAAAAAAGATGAGAGAGAACCCTCCATTTGCATTTAAAACTCAGCATAGTTGAGGTTTCTAAAGATACCACAATTTGGTGTTTCTTAGGCAAACATTCCTATTATGTAACTTTTGGTATTCAAAGTTCATATTCCGGTTACTACCTTTGTTTCGCCTAAAACTTTCCAGTTTTTTTCATCTTTCACATGGTCTTTTGAGCCTGGTGATTTGATTAGCAAAATGATGCAAGAATTTGATTAAGACAACATAAAAAAATTATTATATTCGTGAATCGTTTTGCTAATCAAATCACCGGGTCAAAATGACATGTTTATGAGTGAAAATGGTCATTTATTACTATTTATATTTTATTAAGAGACAAGTTTGTACAAAAGTGACGAAGTCGCATAAACTTTCCAGTTACAAAAGAGAGCCTACGACTATGTAAAGACCACCATAACCATTACACAGAAGGATGGTCAAAATGTAGAACATAGACGAAAAAATAACTGCAAAAACAAGGACTGGACAACCACAGTTATCAATATCAAACTTGTTGGATCTTTCAAAATGTCTAAAAGAGTTGGTCAAGCTTGCAAGGAGGGACGATGGGTATGACACACAAAAACCTTTACGTGGTTCTTTCCTAATTTGGCTAGTTGGACAACCACCGTCTTCCATTGTGGTCTCTTGTGGAGGACAGGCTCAAATATCGGAATTTTGAAACCTCAAGAGGATGATTGCCTCTGGATAAATTTGGTTAGTTTTAAGCTTAATTGCTAGTTGCATACCTCAACTATTCTAAAATTAACTGATTGCAATCTCCATTTAAATATGTTAGCTTATTGAAACTGAAAAAATATTCCGTTAATCATGTTACGGAATACTCCGTTAGTTAACATGTATAGTATGTCCTATTTTGTGGGGCCAAAATAGTCAACTTTTTACTAATAAGAACACAATGAATCTTACCACCACTATAACCACCCTCTCCACCACATTACCGTCATACCCTCCACCACAAACCCATATTCGGGGAAGAACTAGCACCTTTGCTGCTTCGGCACACTGCCTCAAAACCTTAGCCACCATCCCTCATCTCTCTCTCCCAAGGCACAAAATACTAAAATGGTGGTGTTGGTTAAATTACTTGTTCTGGGGAATTTTCTTCTTCAATGACTCAATCTGAAGTGTCGGAATCCCTTGTATCATCTATGCGTATCCTTCTCTGTACCGTAATACAATTGGTCCACATCATATTTCTCTTTTCATTTTTTTTTTTTTTTTACATTTTGAAAACAATGTAATATTAATGATAAAAAAAGAAAACACAGTCCTACATAGTAACAAAGTAATTAAAACATATTATAATAGTAATTACTAATTACAATTATTGCTAACAAAAGTTAAATTATCCTGCAAAATTCTACAATGTTCCTATGTCTTCTCAAGCACATATGAGATTATGGAGCAGATCAGCAACAGACTAGAAGAAGAAAACCACAAAAAAAAAAAAAAAAAAAAAAAAAAAAAAAAAAACGGATGCAGAGGCAAAATGGAACCCTCCAAAGTAGTGTTGGGTCAAAGGCAATTTCGATGGAGCCTGGTGTCCCCTCTCAAAAGTTGGTAGTACCGGAGTCGTTCGAAGAGAAGAAAGAGGTCGATTCGTGACAGCTAGAGAAAGAACACTCAACCAGTGCAGATCGGTGAAGAAACCGAAGCTCAAGCAATGATGGGCACAGCCGATTTAACTTTGGGATTCGGGAATCGAGAAGTTTCACATCAAGGGAGACGCCAAAAATCCACCAGTGACATCAACAGAAGGTTGCAAGGTGGCCCCAAGCGCAGATATCTCATTAGCTGGAGACATCATCCAAGAATTTGTGGAGCAAAGCCACTGATTCCCATAAGTGGTAGTCTCTTTTGGAAAGAGAAACTCCAATGAGGTAGAGTAATAATGATAGCACAATTACTATCGGTCAGGCACACAAACACGAACATACATGAAAAATAAAACACGCACTTTCATTTTCTTCTCTGATATGTTAAAACTTAAGGATCACAATGCTTCAAATAGAATAACATTAACTCTAACTGGACAGTTTGACCTAACGGGCTCGGCCCAGTCAAAATGCCTATCAGTCAAACTAGAGGTGCTGAAAGTGTCATTTATCCCAGAGTGAGCCTGTCTGGATGAGATTAAGTCGAGGGTTAGAGGAATTTGAAAATTTTAAAATTTTTGGTCAAACCTCTTCAAAGCAAAAATATTCGGAATTTCATAAAAAACCAAAATTCTAGTTAAAGGTCCGGACTTTAGATACGGAATTCCGGATTTTTTTTTGAGAAATTCTATGTTTTTTTGGTGATTTCTAGATTATTTTGAGGAAAATTCTGGATAGTAAAATAAAATTTGAATTCAATAAAAAATTATCAGTAATCTATAATAATCTATCACATCCGAACACTATTGAGTAGATGAACTTTTATGACCAACCGTTCATTTATTTTAGCTTATCCAAACAGTCCCGATAAAATAAACGAGAGACAGGGAAACATCCGCCTGAGAAACTTTAACTGGGCCTCAAGATATGGGTATATTGCATTACCTTTCATCTAACTCGGCCTAATAGCAAAAATCCAGCCCAATAATAAGAAAAAACTAGCCGTTATGAACTGCAACGTTCGGAAAAGCGTGTGTTTGAAACCCTAAAGCCGAAACCCCTCTCTCTCTCTTCTTAAAACGAACCCTTTCTTGATCTCTAATTGTCTTTTGTCAAGATTCAAAGAGATCAAAATCTCTCTGTTTTTGCTAAGTTCTTCAAATTGCTTTCGGCTTGACGACATTGATTGATTGATTCATCGTCTGAAACAACAAGGGCGATGACTACAATCAACAACACCCACACCCACCAAGGATCAAACACGCCGGCGCCGTCTCCGGCCGTTGCGTCCTCCAAGAATGCTCTACCCATGGCCAAGACAGTCGATACACACTCTGTTCTGAGGAGGTACTGATATTAAAAGATTGAAAAAGTTCATAGCTTTTGTCATATAATGATATCGGATTCGTCTTGTTTATGCGAATTTGATCGATACCCTTCTATAAGTAAGTTCTGGATTCTTGATTTGTGTTTCTGGGTTGGGTCAGATTTGCGTTGAATTTGATTTTTTTTTTTTTTTTTTTTTTTTTAGGAATTCTATCAATGCCAATCTGTTTGATTACCTTGAAGTTCATAGTTGTCTTGCTTTTTGAGAATTCGATCAATACCCATCTATAAGTGAATTCTGGATTCTTGATTTGTGTTCTGGGTAGAGTCAGATTTGCATTGAAGTTCTTTTTTCGCATTGCTCACCAACTGTTCGATTAAATGCCCCTTTTGCCTTTCTGATGTATTCCCTTATAGAAGTACATGTGATCTCTAAATTACTGATTAGGGTTTATGATTCTGATTTATTTCCTCTATTTTGTGTTTTTTTGTGTAAACAGGCTACAATCTGAACTGATGGCTCTTATGGTATGCCCCCTTTTATCCAGCCTGTTTGCTATAAATTGTTAGAAATTTTCTTTTTTTTCAAGTGTTGATGTGATTGATAACAATGTTGCTAAAGAGATACTTTTTTCTAAAATCAAATTCTGTGAAGATGAGTGGCGAGTCTGGGATATCGGCGTTTCCTGAGGAAGACAACATATTCTGCTGGAAAGGAACCATTAGTGGTAGCAAAGACACAGTCTTCGAAGGAACTGAGTACAAGCTTTCCTTATCATTCCCAAACGATTACCCGTTTAAGCCTCCAAAGGTCAAGTTTGAGACTTCCTGTTTCCACCCCAATGTGGATGGCTATGGGAACATATGTCTTGACATTCTTCAGGTATTATGAGAGACCAACTTCTACAATCTCAGAATGAGTCCGCGATTTTTTGAGTGTGATCTGACAGAAACTGACATTGTCTATGGTCTTATGTAGGACAAATGGTCGTCAGCTTACGATGTGAGGACCATACTTCTTTCCATCCAATCTCTTCTTGGCGGTAAGTTGATGATCTCTTCATGCGTGTTATAGTATTTTCTTGAAATACGATATAGAATGGCCATGTTGTGATTTGTGTCTGATTCTTTTCGTGGTTTTTGCTTCTGTTGAATGTGTTTAGAACCAAACATAAGCTCCCCTCTGAATACGCAAGCTGCAGCTCTCTGGGAAAACCAAGAAGGTAATCTTATTTTTTTTAGTACTTTAGCTAGCTGTAAAAGTGCATTATTATTGGCTATTTGGCTCTGAATAGTGTACTGATGTGTTTATTTTGATCATCACAGAGTATAGGAAGATGGTTGAGAAGTTTTACAACAAAGCTCTAGCCTAACTCCTCCGGATATATGAAAGTGAAAATGCTTCTGTGCTTGATGATGCTCGCTTTGATGGAGGGGAAGAAGAGAAAGGACTCAGCCAGAATTTTGTGAATGAATGTGTTCCGTGATTTTCATTCCTGTTTCCTATAGTTGGAATTTGTCTGTGTAACAGAAATAGCGTTCTTCTTTTGGTAAAGTTAATACTTACTCAACTATGATAAAAGTTCTAAGTAACTGTGAGTTATGCTGATGATTTCGGGTATGCTATCTTCTTTTAACATAGTGGAATTACTAGCGATTATGCATTACCGGTGAAACTGATGAATGTGTAGGTTTCAGTCAAGGGATACGCTTACTAAACCCCTCAAAACCTTAAAAATAGCTTTTTTAAAACTTGGAAGATATTTCAAGAAAAAGGAGAAAGATGGATTGTGAATATTCTCGTCCACCAACTCCAGGTTTCACTATCTGCGGCAACTCGAGGAAAGAAGCTCTATATCGGCGATTGCTCTAACACTGGTTAACATCATCTTCATACATCCTCTGAATTCATTTTCAACTCCTATGCTAATAATAACTCAATCACCTCTAAGATTGCCAAACAACTCTGAGGCAAGTGTTGTAAGAGAAACATGTGAATAGACAGCTGAAAGGAAGCCAAAGACCCGATCTTACACGAGTAGGATTTATTCTATATCCCCTCGGCATTGTTTGGATAAGGTACAAGGACAGGGGTAGAAGGTTGAGGCATATCCTTCGACCTACGTCA
Source organism: Linanthus parryae (assembly GCA_023055425.1). Classification (NCBI taxonomy): domain Eukaryota; kingdom Viridiplantae; phylum Streptophyta; class Magnoliopsida; order Ericales; family Polemoniaceae; genus Linanthus; species Linanthus parryae. The sequence continues at coordinate 186,358,636 of JALGPY010000001.1, forward strand.
TATCTATCCTTCGACCTACGTCATATCATGCTCTAGACAAACACTCGGCATTGTTTGGATAAGGTACAAGGACAGGGGTAGAAGGTTGAGGCATATCCTTCGACCTACGTCATATATATCCTTCGACCTACGTCATATCATGCTCTAGACAAACACTCGGTAAACAAAAGTTTCATATCATGCTCTAGACAAACACTCGGTAAACAAAAGTTTCATATCATTGCTTATTCATGTACAATTGTATCCTACTTCATATCATGCTCTAGAGTCTAGACACACACTCAAAAAACAAAAATTTCATATCATTGCTTATTCATGTACAATTGTATCCTACTTCGTATCCTGGAATATGCTTATATACCTCATTTTTTTGTATACCTTAACCAAACGAGGCCGTTGAGTTCCGAGGAAACATGAACCAAAAGAGAACCTTCTATATTCCTCTGCATTCTGAGGAGACATAGGTCTGTAAGAACTTCTCTTGCTCGTGTGAACAAGATCTTCCCTGGAGTTACAGCAGACTATTTAACTCAAAAAATGGTAAATATTTCCTCTTCAACATCTAGAACTGATCACCTGCATCTTGCTTATTTTTCCATAAAGATGCAGTGTTCTCACTTTCCCCTCATTTTTTCATAATGTGGCAGTGTTCTTCCTTTCACCTCATTGCAGAAGATGGCCACACCATCAGCAATCATAATCACGAATTAATAAAACTTAAGGGCTTCGCCTGGGTTTCTCTATATGATTCAGGCTTTACCATCATCATGAGTAATTACTAATGACAAGGAAAACGATAAACTAATGGCCGCCTACGAGGTGCAAACCTCTTCGTTTGCAACAAATAAACATACTTCATAATAAGATAACATGAAATGATAAACAGAATAGGATCTTGAAATTCCATGTTCAATGTTCAGTGTTCAATGTTCAATGCAGAATATCTAATGTTCTTTCTCGCGCAACTTGTTTCCTCAGACAATCTGACATTGTAAATAGAAGACTAACTAAACTGCCTCCCGATGCCTGCTACCATCTCCATTTCTAGGCCAGCTTATAAAACAGAATATAGGCTTGCTCATGCAACACATGACTTATAGGAATTACAGTCACTGAAGCATCATCATAGTGCAACCACATGCCACTGGGGTGGCGCCCATTGGCCGTATAGTGTCCCTTTGACGGGTCCCTTCCATGGTGAGTAATCGTTGCAACAAGTTCATATCTTTGACCCTGCATTTTTGGTGACAAAATCAAAACAAAATGTCAATCATTGTAAATCTCACATTGGAAGCCTCCATTGCGAGGAAAGTGAAATGCAAGTCTAGTTATAACTTATAAGACGACCAGACAAAGTTATAGGCAAATATCGTTCAATCGAATAAAGCCAAAGAGTCGTGTGTACTATAGCAATAGGACGTCACCTACCCCTAGAATTTTGGCATCTAGCATTTTCCCTAGAAACGTGTAGCAGAGAGTTTACCACAAAATGGAACACTACAATATTAACACTAGCTTACGGCATGACATATCATGAGTGTCCTCGGAGTGTCAGCCATACAGACATTGCCATCCAGCAAGTGAGACATTGCTCATTTCTCAATCGTGCTTCCACGAGATCTGGGCAGGGATCGTCCCATCGTGGTTCCACGAGATCTGTATGTTGACAGTAATAGGGATATCGCGAGGCCTTGATTGTAAGGAGACCCTCTCTTAGCAAGCTACCCCACCACGTGAAGGGATAACCCATGGCTTAGACGAATTTCATCAATTACAGAGAGAGAGAGAGAGAGAGAGAGAGTCATCTGATGGTAGGGGTCGGAGTTATCCCTCAATGGCAGTGCAATATTCCGGTGAAGAAGAGTGTCTGCCACAGTTTTCTGATGACTATCGATGTTTAGGCCAGCTAGTATTCGCCTAGATTAATCGCACAGGCCTTGAAGTTAACGACGGGGTAACCCTCCTGAGCCTCCAAGAGTTTTGGCTTTCGCAGGTTTGAACCTTGGATCTCATGGGAAGAGAGCACACCCCTAAACTGAAGGTTTATCACTAGGTAAAGGGTAATTAACAGAAACCACCCCTGTGGTTTGGGCATTTACCAGGTTACTACCCTGATCTTCGGGAAATACCGGAGACCACCCTTATGTCTAACGGAGACTAACGGAGCGAAAAAATAGTCAATTATATCCCTTATCCTTGGAAGAATTTACAGTCCACTAAATGTGTTTCCTCCAAAACCCCTGGAAAAACTACTTTGTATTCTTCTTCCTCATTCTATCGATTGAGGGACTCAATTTCATGGGTGAACATATCTGCACATAGCCAATCAATACGCAATTTCTTTGCCAAACCACCACCACCACCAACCAAGAAAACAATTCCGCAATCACAAATGAGAAGTCTGACTGACAATTTGTTGAAGGAGCTGAAAGAAGATATTTCCGTGCTCCAATTTGGGGCTCGATTCTGTGCAAGCTCGATATAGGGTTTTCCGTGCTTGACTTCGAGTTTAATTTGAGAGAGGGGTTCGGGTGGTTCTGGTTCTGGGTTTCAGAAAGAGAAAGAGCTGGTAATGGTGATTGTGGGAGCGGCGACGGTGGCTGGAGGAGGCGAAGGTGACCTGGTAATATTCATGTTCAACCACTGCCTCCACCACTAGCTGCAGCTGTTCCATCTCTCCCCACTCTTCTTTGCAACACCCAGTACAGTACTATAGATCTCTCTCCCCCTCTTCATCCCAATCGAAACCCAAATCACACCCAAGTCAGAGATGGATTCTTAATCGGACGGCAACATAGACGTATCTGTCAAAAAGATCCGTCAACAGCTCGAATCCCATTTGGAAACAGTCGACAATTTCATCTCGACGTCATCGCTTCCCTTCAAACCCTGGTACCTAATATCGTCTCTTCTCTCGATCCATGGTTTTTTTCTGCGGGTGTTGTGGGCTGTCTGGGTTCAGGATGAAACAAGTCGCCGATGGCTACCGGCGGCTGGGTCGGTGGTTCTGGTCGGACAGGGCAGAGGCAGGACCGAGGGTTTTCAATTCGAGGCAGAGATAAGAGAAATGAAGGTCGGATTTGGTGATTTTGTGGTCGTGTGTTCGACCGGAGAGCAAGGTAGATGGTGGCTTCACCAACCAAGGCCACCACCAATTCTTCCCAATGGACTCACCCCACAACACCAGAGCAATTAGAACACCAAAAAGGCTAAGGACAAAGAGATACTTAGGTGAGGTCTGTGGTTGGTGGTGTTGCTCAAAGAAGAAGTAGGGGGGAAATTGTCTCAAAAGTGGTGTTAACTGTGAAAATGGACGGGAGGGTGGTTTTTGTCACACTTTTGGACTAACAAAAGGGAGATCCCTGGTATTTCCCAAAGTTAAGGGTAGTAATTTGGTCAATGCCTAAACTACAGGGGTGGTTTCTGTCAATTACCCCTAGGTAAATCCCTTTGTGGTTAAGCGGAGTATATCCTTAGAAATTGTTCCAAAGCTGCGAATGATTTGTCAATCGATACAGGCTAGGTATCCCGTGGAAGGGTTCACATAATCAGTTAAACCATTTTGTGAGTGACAATATACCATATATTGTAGAATCTATCCATATAGTCAATTTATGACGCTAAACCTTCCTGCACTATCCACACTATTCCAATTGGGGACAATTAACCCCAATCCCTTAAAACCGTTTGATTCATTGCACAGAATTAAGGGCAGAAATGTATTTTCACTATACTTAGCTCTCTATGTTCATCAGTTACAACACTACCACAAATCAAAATTCAGCATGCCACTGTTAGAAATCCATGGTAGAACATAAACAAGATACACACTTTGACAATTTAAGATCACAAAATACCAACATTCTGAATGGATTTGATTAAAGAGGGACGGGTTGTCTCTGGGCTGTGGCTTTGGAGAGAGGGGCGTGTAATTGTTGTTGGTGGTGGAAGTACTCGTCCATTGGAACGGTGAGAAACCAGAGCCGTGTACACACACACCTTAGCAATCTAATTCTCTAGCATGTGTCCACTTGCTTCTTCACCAACCTCTTAGATTATTTTATCACTCCTACACATTTACTGGTTAAAGATATGGCATGATCCATGAAGAAGAAGAATGTGTGCAAATAAATTCAAACCTTCAACAATAGAAGCCACTATAACAAAAATGTCAAACAAAAGTTACAACAGGTCTGAAACAAACTAGTAATAGTTTTCTTTCTATATTCTAAGGGTTAAGAGGGTGACACGATGCACCAGAACTGAACCCAACTCAATTATTTTGGTCAGCAATTTCTCATTAACATGGGCAGCCAGGTTGTAAAATTCAACTATAACAGTATACTGGTAACATCGATGAAGCAACAATACTAATTCAGCAATAGCATAACCTCACCTCCAAAGACGGCGAAACTAGAAGATCTCGGCCAAGAACTAGTTCCAGAGGAAAGCTGACTGGCTTGTGTAATTTGGTACTTCCTTGGGTCCCATAGCTAAAACGCATCAGGTGCAATATCATCATCTCCGAGAGCTCCAGTATCTTAACAGACTTGCTAGCACTCACGACTTCAGCCTGAGACAGAACATATCCATATTTTCAGTACGCAGAACAGTCGGTCTCTACTGTATGCATCAGGGGTAAAGACTGGATGAAATTTACAAATCATCATTGGCATCTAAGAACGCAAATGCCCATTTGCACATTTATGACATAACTCTTATAGTTAAACTTGACAGGTTCAAAAGAAATGGATGAAAGGCGTTGTAATATTAATGTGGAACATTATTTGAACTACCAAAACTACAGACAGTAAATGCGATGATTGACAATGACAAATTAAAAGTCAATAAGCAAAAAAAAATACTAAACGGGCTAATAATACCAGTAGGTCAGGAGTCAGAAGTTCAGGAAACCTCAAAAAGAAGATGAGAGACAAAGTAAAATATTGAAGTAACTATGAAAAAAAAAAGACACAAATCTGGATTCAGGAGGTTTTGTCTCCAGAGGAAGAGGAAGCATAATGACCAAAAGACAAGCAAGATATGAAACAAAAGCAAACTAGTGAAGATATCTTTTTCCAAAACTAGAAGTTCAAACGGCATTCAAAGAATTATTTTTATGATGTTTCACATTCTGAAATGAGCTCCTGTTCAAATTTTAAGAACCACGTGTTTCAACTTCACAAAGTATACTTACAATTTTTCTTGAACATCAACTACTAAAGGGTATGGAGAAAAGCCATTTTGCTCTTCCTGAACTTTTTCATTGAATGTCAAGCAACAGTACTTGCTGTTAGCTCAAAAGGATTTTTGTTTTTCTTTCTTATAAATAATTCATGTTCTAGGGCGCTCAGTCTATAGATCAGTAGTAGCCTCTTAATAAACAAGATCCTCCAAGATTGTTGAGAACCTGAAATCCTGAATAACTGTTTCTTTGAAATAAATCATGACTTTAACATGTCTATAGTCTTCACTCCTCTATTCCAACATCCATGTCAGTTTTCCCCTTTTCTTTCCTCTATAAATAAGCCAAGTTTTCAGGTGCTGCAAAGAACATTAGCATCTTGATAGTCCTCCCTGGTTGTTGAGAACCTGAATAACTGTTTCTTGGGAGTAAAGCATGATTTATTTCTAAGTTGTTTTTCTTCTGTCATTCTCCTTTTCAGCCGAGTTTTCCTTTCCTATAAATGAGTAATACTTCTCTTGATTAGATAGCAAAATAAACTAATATAGAAGCTTCAAACGTTATGCATATATTCCCGAACCTCAAATTTTCTTTTAAACCCCCATTCCAGTAACCACGAGCATTCATAACCTAGTTTCAGTGTTGTCAGTTATCACTTGGGACAAGAACACGAATTTTTGTCCATCCTTCCTCTCTCAACTACACTACAATGTCAGGACCCCTTGTATACGGGGTAGTCCTTTGTTCATGACACATTCATTTAAGAGATTTTCTTGAAAAGCAATGAAACAAAATACAAACTACGAATAAAATAACTGCACCTTTCCACCAGCTGAGGTTCGATAGCCTTCAAGTGTCTCTGGAGCAGAAAACATGTGGAGTGCATCTTCTATGCTACAGATAACCTCTGGACATATGTTAAGGTGGAGCAAAAGAAATGGTTGGATAGTAACTGAATCTTTACTACCTGCTCAAAGAAAAACATAGAAGACAGAGGTTGAGATGTTGTTTCCCTAATTATATAGTAGTACTAATCTTGCAGAAGAAATTAAACAGAAATAGCAATAACAGAGATTGAAAATAAAACAGACTACAAAGAAATGAAGTAGCATCAACCCCAAATCCGAGAAACATATATGGTTTAGAATGCCATTTGCAAAGTGCTGAATAGGCCTTGGGCTAGAACTGTGAAAGAACAATTTTTTTTCTTTTTTTCTTCTTTTTTTGGAGTAAAGCAGGACTAATTATTTCTTAAGTAAACCAAGAAAACCGAGAGGAAGTTAAAAAGTAGTATCAACTCAAATGGCAATTGATCAATTCCCTAGCCTGACACTAGCAGAAGGTACTTCTAGGTTGCACAGATGCTACCTTTTGCCTTCACAACACTTCTTAATTGACCTCCAAAAACAGCACTTAGTTTCGAGGGAACAAAGCTCTGCGTTCTTGTTATTGCAGTTTTGTTCTTAGGGCCAACAGTCTCCCAGTCATCATTACCATCCTCAACATCTATTGATGACGATTTCTCACCATTAATGCTTGGGATCCAACCTTGAAGTTTAAGCAATTCCTCGTGCATCTGATGCATAACAAAACTTAGGAATTCCTGAGCATCCTCTTGCCTGATAAAATATGACGAGAGAAGTCATTTACCACAAATCGTGAGTTTCATGTAGTCAAGCAGGGAAAATAAATGTACACAATACAACCATATAATAGAACTGCTGACTTCAGGATACCAGTAGAGTCAAAAAATTTAGTATAATTCCAACTTCGTACTCGATTAGGTGCTGAAACACAGACTAGATCTTCCAATCCAGAACTAACTAAATCAATAAATCAAAAACTATGAATCTACCTTCGAAAGCCGACCAATTATCATTTCTATCACACTAGTACTAGAGCGCTTTCGTTTCCCCCCCTCCAAAGTCCAAATACAAGCAGGGTCAGAAGAGCGAACCAGAGAGTAGAATGAACTAACCTAGTTCTCCCAAAGGTGCTGTTTGGTACATCTGGAGTGAACTTCTTTAAAATTGATTCGAACATGACAGGACGAAGAGGCCTCCCAGTTTCCAGAACCACATCCTTTTTCAAATTTGGTACTCTATACTCTATCGGTTTGCAAAAGTCAGACAGGAACTGAATAAATCCATGTAAAGTTGGATAATCAACCTAAAAGATGCCAAAAAACAAAGAGTCTATCAGCAGAAGCTTAGTGCCCATCCACTTGGAAACGAAACAAGCAAAACAAACCATGTACCTTAGGAATATCATGCATTCTTAGTTCCTGTAACAACTGAAAAAATGGGGGACAGGAAAGAAGAGCCTGCAGAGTAGCATTGAGAAAGCATAAATTCCCCAAGTTCACTAAACCCCGAGGCAAGAAATTTGTGAAGGTTTCACCATAGCCATTGGGTTCCTTAAGAAGACTTTCTTCACAGTTTTGAGGATTCGCATGCACTGAGGAATCGTTCACTGTTTCAGTCACTGCTAAGGGGGTAGGTGATATGCTACGACCTACTTTGAAAGGATGAAGATTCGACTGCTTCAACAAATCAGAAACATTATCAGAGACAATAGATTCTGCTATTTCTACATTATCATATTTCAATTCCTTTGTACCATCACCGTTGTTGTTATGATATGAATCATGAAGAATTCCATTCCAGCATACAATTGTATCTGCTATCGGAGAAATACTTTTCAACCCACAAACATTCGCTGCAATTTCTTTGCTGAACTGCTCTGATAAACAATCCCTGGAATAATTAACCCCTCTCCTTTTGTTGAAATATCCCACAGATCTTAAGGTTTCAAAGTCTACAGAACCAAAAGTGATTTCCGCTGGCTGTTTGGGCAATGACTTGACTTCATCTTCAGTAAATGACCCAAATAGAAAAACCTGAAAATTTTAAAAATAAAAAGCCAAGAAACGTCAAAATAATGACAATGTATCCAGAAGCTGCTGCGATAACAACGTAAAGAGTAGGCTGCAAGAAAAAAAGAGTAAAACCACACAATTTCCGCAGAGAAACTAATTGTTGACCATGATCATCAAGAATGAACAATGCTTTAACCTTCGATTGTTGGTACAGATGCACACGGTCCACAAAAAACTAACAGAATACTGAAACCTGATAACAAGACTACTAACAATCAGTATTCATTGATCCACGTACACAGAGGTTACGAGGTTCTTAGATTGTAACCCAAGACTACTAACAATCAGTATTCATTGATCCACGTACACAGAGGTTACGAGGTTCTTAAATTGTAACCCATGTCACAACTTTCACAAAAGATATATAGCTGAAGTATGGAACAAAAAACAGGCCAAACACTATCACAGAGAACAAGAACAACCCAGCCCACCTGCATAGGGTCTAATCAATACAATGAAGAACCTTTGGGGAAATTCAAAATTACATTATTCAACTTACTACTAAAGCTTCAATGATAACCTACAAAAATGGAACAATGCCAGACAAAGTTCATTATTCACTACGCGTAGCCGTAGAGCTGTGTGTGAACAGAAATGAAGAGAATAAACACAAATCTACAATCAAACCACTCCTTGATCATTCTTCAACTGCACAATGGTAATTAAGGGGACAGGGAATTTCAGTTTCTACATCAACAGACCATACTGAAAAAGAAGTACTTTAAAATAAAATGCACCCAGATATGGTAAACAAACAATGCGAACATTAACATTTTGTTTCCTTTCTTACAGAAGATAAAAACACAGTGTAATCTGAGGAAGTAATTACGGCGAAGCAACACTCAAATAAGTAAAGATACAACAAGACTAGAAATAAGTCCTACAACCGAATACTTTGTTTCCTTGTACCAAATTTGATGTCAGAATCAGAAAGTTTGTAAAGAGGGCAAAGAACCAACCTCTCGATCATTCAGCGAATTTAGTGGATGTTAGAGGCTGCCAGGAGAAGTGGCAATCAGCGAAGCAAATAGGCAGGATCTAAGGAATTACTTAGAGCTATGATTGCAAGTGGAGCCATGTGCAAGAAACAGGCAGAGATGAGGAAGATATGGTATGGGATTGGTCTTCCTCTCATGCATGTCCACATGTGAAAAAACTGGAGGCAAAAGTTTTGGCCACTGAGAAATTTAGAGCTCTGGTTTCGAGAAACAGGCAGAGATGATGAAGTGGGGATTAGCAGGGGCATATCTAGAGATTTAACCTGGCGAAGGCTAAATATTATATCTAGTTTAAGTATCGCTCAGCTAATGATTGCCCATTCGGTTGGGAAGCAGAATTTTCACCGTCTTCACGCTGAAAGTCACTATTGAAGAAAAAAAATTATGCATCAAACGGAAATGATGAAATGCTAATTCCATGTAGCATTTTAAGTTCGTGTAACTATTTAACAATCATTTCAAACAAGCAATCACAATAAACGTCATGTTACTTGCTCAACTTCCAATTATAAGCTAACAAAACCCAACATTCACCTTCAAAACACAGCAAAAAACATATAAACTTGTTACACACAAACTGAACATAAATACCTAATTAACCAAATAGAAACATAAACACGATACCTTCCATCCCACTAGAAAACTCTGTTTTTTGTACTCAAGAGCATAAACCACGGTGAAAGCCGACTCTCCAACGCAAAATCTATGAAGTTGTGACTTATGAACATATCGAAGAATATTAAGGAATTACAGGCTTACGGAGTCTTAGATCAAATTAGATAGACGGGGCAAGATCCTTATAGATTTGGTAACAAATTTGAGAATCAGGAATGTAGGGCTCTATTAGTATTACCTGGCGGTTTGGGCAATGGTCTTCACGGACTCGAGTGCGAGTCAGCATCACTACACCAATGTAAGTCAAGATTGCCGGCTTCCTCTTCCTCGTAGCTAATGCCGGTGTTGAACCGTTCGTCTCCTCAGTCACTCTGTCTTCTTCAAATGTTGGCTCTCTCTAACTCACAGACGGGGTGTGGTATACTTTCCTATTTATATATGCGGTCTGTTGGGGGCTAGAATGTAAATTCAGTGGGAGCTAAAGTAAAGGTAAAACAAAATGTAACGGTTTTAATAGTAATCTAAAAAGTTGAGTGGGACCCAGGTGGCCATTACTGTATCCAGCTGTCCATTACTGTATCCGCACCTGACCTTTACTGCATCCGCCACTGAGGACTGTATCCGCCCCAGAGGATTGGTCCCCCTCTCATATTTGTTTGAGTGTTAAAAACTAAATGTTTTGGGCAGTGAGAATAGAAAAGGTGGAGGAGAGTGTATGGACTGGGGAAGGAAAATATATATGAAAAAGGTAAGGAGAGTGTCTGGACTACGTTGGTGTAGTGATGTTTACTAGCACTCGAATCTGTGAAGCCCATTGCCCACACCACCAGGAGCCCTGAATTCCTAATTCCCAAATTTGTTACAAAATCTAAGTGAATCTTACTTCTTTTACCATGGTAGTCTCATTTAATCTAAGACGGGCCGTAATTCTTTAATGTTCTTCGATATGTTCATAAGTTACAACTACACATATTGTGTTGGGGATTCGGCTTTCACAATGGTTGTGTTCTTGAGTACACAAAATTGAGTTTTCTAGAAGACCAAAGTTATTGTCTTTATGTTTATATTTGGTTGAAATTATGGTATTTATGTTCAATTTGCGTGTAACATGTTCTATGTTTTTTGTTGTGTTTTTGAAGGTGAAAGTTACTTTATGTGAGCTCATAATCGGAGGTTATGACAAGACGTGTATTGTGATTGCTTGTTTGAAATGGTTGCTAGATAGTTGCACGAGCTTAGATGCTACACAAAATTAGCATTTCATGATTCCCGTTCGATGCATAATTTTTTTTCTATAGTGATCTTGTTCAGCATTAAGATGGTGAAAAATCTGCATCGCAACCACATGGGCGACCAATGGCTGAATGATATACTTAAACTACCTGTAACTTTTAGCCCTCACTAGGGTAAATTCCTATATCTGCCCCCGCAAATTCCCACTTCGTCATCTCTGCCTGTTTCTTCCACATGGCTCCACTCGAAACCAGAGCTCTAAGTTTCTCACTGGCCAAAACTTTTGCTTCCATTTTTTCACATGTGGACCAATCCCCAAATCATAGCTCTAACTTTCTCCTTAAATCTCCCTAATTGCTTTTTTGATTGCCACTTCGCCAAGAAGCCTCTAAAATCCACTAAATTCTCTTGACAAGATGATTGATCAAAAGGGTTGGTTCTTTGGGCCCCTTTATTAACTTTCTGTTTCCGAAAATAAATTGGGTATAGGAATAGCTAAATAGGAAAAAGAAGTATATGATTGGTCAACTTATTTCTAGTCTTGTTGTATCTTTACTTTTAGAGGTTTTCTTCGATTGATAATTACTTTCTCAGATTCATATTGCGCTTTTATTTTCTGTGAGAGGAAATAAAATATTGATTTACCATATATGGATGAGTTTGATGTTCCAACTTCCAGGTATCGTGTCTATCGGTGTAGACTACTGAAATACATACCAAAACTTCCATGTCCCTTTAATTACCAATTATTGTTTCCTAGTTGAAGGATAGCTAACGACAGGTAATTTTAATACTCATCATTGCAGTTTAAACTCAGTTCTTGGGCTAGCTATACAAGAAATTGGACTTCGTCTACTGTAGTTCCATTATTCTAGGTTATTGAAGTTTTAGTAAGAAGTGGTAATCTATCGACATTAGGTACTCGATTCGGAAGCACAGAGAAAATAGGTCAATAGAAGAGTACCTATAAATAAAGTAATAGAAAAGTGGATAACGAAACAGGAAACCACAACTCGCTCCAGTTTCTTATGCAGAGAAATACAGTGTCGACCACATTCATTAACGATGAACAATGCCTATGCCCCCCCCCCCCCCATTATTGATGCAGAGACACAGTTCACATAAACTCGTAGACTATTGAAAGGAACTTTGACCTCCAAATAGATCTAAGGCCAAACAGTTTTCATCGAATCCCATAGAGATACAGAACATAAGGAACATATATTGAAATCCATGTAATAACATTCACAAAACATATATACAGCTAAGGTATGGAACATTACACGGGCTACTTCAAATGACCTTCTTTGTCGATGCCCTTTTACGAGTACCAATGACTAACGATCTTGCCAGAGATTTACTTAAGTGAAAAGCAGCTAGAAGTATACAGAAAGCCGGAATTAAAAAAAGTTAGAACTTAGCAAAATTTGATTTATCCGAATTCCAAACATACTTGCCAGTCACAATCACAGAGGACAACAATTTCAAGCTTGAATAAACAGCAAATGTTCTTGTTCCTTTAAGCTAAGATTTTAAAGCACAACCCAACCTACCTCCACATGGTTTAAATTGATTGAAGTATGAACCTCTTGCTCAAATTATAAGCACATTACTCAACTACCCACAAAGATCATTTTCTACTATAAACTGCAAATATCAAAACACCCAAAAATCTACTGTCAAATTGTTCATATCCAGCAGGTGAATTGAAAGGGGAAAGCAAAGTCTCTCACTTTAACAACATTCAAGCAGAAAAAACTGAAGAAGGGTAAAGTAGCAAACCTTGTGATCAGTCATCTTTGCCAGAGAATCGGCGAGAGGAGCAAGAAGACGTCAACAGGTAGGTGGAGAAGCAGCCATTGGAGACGCAAGCGAGCAGCTTTGAGGAAGAACTGGAAGCTAGGGTTTGGAGCCCAGTTGAGGAAAGCGAATCGGCGATGGAAGACATGAAAATGCAGAGAGCGAGAGAGAGAGATGGGGTTTGCGGTGATCTGGGTTTGGGGGATTATTGATCTCCCTCTCTTATTGGCCTGAAAGTTTGAAGATTGAAGCAAAGAGTTACAGTGAGAGAGAGAGAGAGGGTCAGAGGAGGAAGAAGAAGAAGAGGACTGAAATGGGAAATTATTGAGGTATGCTGGATGGCATAATTGGGAACTAGGGTTTCAGGAGAGGCAATTGGAGCACCTATAGAGAGGAGGTAAATAATTCATGGTCTCTCTCACATGTCCACTCTCAAGTCTCAAGTCTCAAGTCTCAAGTCTCATCCCAATTTGATCTCAATTTAGGATTCTTGCAAATAAATTGTGCTACATTGGGTTTGTAGATGAAAATTTGGGGAAGGAATAGACTTATTAGGGCATCTCCAACCCCATGAGGGGAGGGGGAGGGGGAAGGGGAAAATCGTATAAAAATACAGTTCATGTCCAACCCCATGGGGGGAGGGGGAGGGGGAGGGGGTGCTATGGGGATAAATTTTACCTTGGGTGAGGGATGGTTAGGGCATCTCCAACCCCATGAGGGGAGGGGGAGGGGGAAGGGGAAAATCGTATAAAAATACAGTTCATGTCCAACCCCATGGGGGGAGGGGGAGGGGGAGGGGGTGCTATGGGGATAAATTTTACCTTGGGTGAGGGATGGTTAGGGGGGATTTCCCCATGGACATCCCCTCCCCCTCCCCCTACATGAAATGATTAATTAACTGAATATTTGATAATTTTAATTACACATATTAATATTTTATGATTATATTATGTATTTTATTATTATGATTAATAAATTTTATTTTGTATTATTTAATAAAATTAATAATTTATTCACTATTGTTGGAAAGTATATTTATGAAAAACAGATTCGGAAAAGCTTATTTGGAAGTGCTTATGGAAGTTCGGCCAATGTGTCTGAACAAAAGAATTCAATCCTTTCAACTAACGAAAGAACTATTTTATGTAATCGTTGTTAGGTTGGTTTATTTCAATTTGTGTATTTTATCGCTCTACTCCTTGCATTTTTGTATTGGTGTTTAATTTTATTTCTTGTAATAACGACTTTTTCGTACTTGTAATAGTTATTTTTTCGAATAAAAGTTTTGTTCGTTAATATTATTTTAATTATTATTAGTATTATTATCATTGTTATTATTATTAACATTTTTTTTTGTGTGTGTGTGTGTGTGTATATATATATATAACAATTTTGCATTTACTTTTTTTGCTATTAATAATTCATTTTTAAATCATTAAATATATATTACAAATTAATTTTTTGAGTGGGGGGAAAGAAATGGGTTGGAGACGATTAGTGGTTTGGCGGAGGGGGAGGGGGAGGGGGAAAACGGTGGGCCCGTGGGGGGAGGGGGATGGGGAGGGGGAGGTGAGGGGAGGGGGAAAAAGCAATGGGTTGGAGATGCTCTTAGTGATGGGAAGATGTGCTTTGTGCCCGAGTAATAATTACAGTAATCACGATGCGTTGTCAAATTCTTCTCCATCTAATGTTGCTAGTAGTGGATTGGAAGAAAAAACGATGATGATGAGTTGATGACAACTTTATCGCTATGTTAAATTAAAAGATATCTTGTTATTTTTCTTTACTTCTTCTGTCCTATTATAAATCGATATATATATGCATTGAATATACTCAAATTATAAAATTATAATTGTGTTCTTAACCCTTGTATCTTTTTTTCAAAATTATTGATATTTTAAAAAGAATCACTCGCTACCAAAACACACATAAACTAAGTGCTATCACAACACATAGCCATTAGGAGGCCCAATATCATCATGGGTTATTATACTGACAATGAAGTTTAGAGGGTATTGTAGATGGGGTGAATTTCTTCTCAGCTAACCAGACAGCCAATTGATGCGTCACTTGGTTCGCTGCTATCGCACAGCACAATCGTCACGCCATTATAGCCTTCAAACATATGCTTGAGTTCTTCCATCATCCATCCTCTCTCACAGCTCAAATTCTGCACCATCTTTAAACATTAAACCAACGCCTTGGAGCAGTCTCAATAATGACACATAGGGGAGTTTTTAAACCACACCAAGCAGCTCTGCAATGCTTTCGCTTCATTCTGGTTGAATCCGATAGGAATTAAATTTGCGCATTACCACCGCGATTTTTTCGGTCGCATTACGAACAACAGATATCGCCCATGTAAAACCGTTCCGATCATTCACTGCTACATTTTCGTTCATTTTCAACAGTCCCACATGCACCAATGCACTCTCTTCCTCTCCCCTGAACTGCCCCACCAAAAGTTTGTGGACTTCCTCTTTAGATTTTACGGGTAACATATAATAACCCATGACATGAGTATGGATAGTTTGGATAATAGCCTTTATCAAAGTCTCCCTACCTGCACAACTGAGTGCCTTCTCCTTCCATCAATTTTTTTTTTTTTTGCTTACGATTCTTATTGTACATATGAAAACATTTATTTCTTGTCCTGAGAATACTAGCTCAGAGCCCAAATATTTAGGCTGACCAGACACAACTGTAATTTGTAGAATGTTTGCAATCTCCTCATCCCTTTGCTTCTACACTTTAGGGCTGAAACATGAGGCGAAATTGTCAAAATTGACTATGTGACGCCCCAAAACCCAATGGGTTATTTTAGGATAAAATAGAACAATTTAGGAAATAGTGGCGAATATAAACCGGCACGGCGATCCAACCGGCACCACCTTCGACTCATCGTGGGCAGGGGCGGGGCTCCCCCCCCCCCCCCCTGAAATTTGAAAATTTCTACTAGTACTCTCAATTTTATTGATTTTCAATGACTATAATTTTTGGAATATATAATTTTGCCCCCCCCCCCCCTGAAATTCTAAACCGCCCAGTGGCGGGGTGGTTAAGTGTTTCATTGTCGAAATGTACTACACAAGTTCGAATCCCCTCCTCGCTGTCAAGATGTTTTCTGTTTCCGATTTTTTTTCCTTTTCCAAAAAACTAATGTACAGTCAGTGAGAATCGAAAACCATGACCACCGACTTACAAGAAGAAGTCTTAACCGCTGCGCCAAATGGAAAGTTACAAAGTTTTTTAACATCTTGCTATATAAGAACAGTTTCAACCGTTCACTATGAGACTTTTGACTTTTTATTGTGACTTTGACTTTTGACTTCGTGAATCTTGCCCCGGCTGACTTGATTTTCTAGCTCCGCCACTGATCGTGGGTACCAAAACAAATACTCGTCTGCCATACCGGTACCGTCTGACCCACCAGCTCAGGTACCACATAGAAAATCCTATTTCAATAAACACTTACTCGTTTACTTCAAGATTCGACTGCCAAAAAGGTACCGTCTGAGCCACCAGCTCAGTTACCAAATTAAATATCGTATTTCTGTAAACACTTTTCATAAATTATGATAGAGCAGTATGTGACATTCAGTTTAAGAATTGATATTTATATACAAGTAATAATAAATATATGATTACAATTATCATATACACGATTATCAAACAGTATCAAATCTAATGAGTATTCATCTGTATCTATCGTCATATCAACCCTTCATAACCTGCAAAATATTAGGGTGAGCCATACAGCCCAGTAAGTACCGCCTAACCACTGGCGTTGAAATATAGTAACCAACTAAACTGCAGCAGGTTATCAAACAATAGCATGGATCATGCAACACACCAATATCATGCTTCACCAGCAATATTCAGATGGCAGATATACAAACGATATATAAACAGTCAATATCTCAGCAGATATGTAATCACATATACACAATAACTATAGTTAACGTGGAGAATAGATTTCCCTTACCTCGATGCCGACGATGCTATGAGAACATCTATAACGTCTGAATAGAACCCTCTAACAAACTTATCAATAACTTACTCAAATCTGGAATGAGAAATAAGTAATGCATTAGGCCCTATAGAAGTGATCGACCAATTAGACAATGATTTGTCATAGGGACAAATGGCAGGCATGTAAGGGTCAGAGGCCTGAGTAGCGACACATGTCGCTTGGGTGTCATGCATGCATATGCAGGAGGCTATGGCGGTGACACACAGGGGGTTACGTGTCAGAAGCATCTGACTTGTAGTAGGACACGTGTCACGCATATGACAAAAGTAGCCACACGAAGACACGCAGCAGGGGCGTGTGTCAGGCATCTGAGATAGGGGCTAAGGTAGTGACACGTGTCACCCTACGTGTCACCATGGAATCAACATGTATACTAGCTAACACACTCTATATTACTCGTCACTATGTACTAATTATAGCTAATCAACACTCAGACAATTGATTATTACTAATTATTTCCTAAATATTTGTATCCTTAATTTAGCGTCTAAAGAAGATATTAAGACTTTTGGTGTATTTCTAAACAAGCCTAACTATTATAGTTTCACAATTATGAGTTTGATAACTCTGAATAAGATTTATTTTCTCGCATGATTTGATATCGTTTAGTGTGTATTTCCGGACAATTTAGATGAGAAACATGCTATGATTGTCACAATTTTTTGTAGAATGAGCATTATGCGCTTTATTGTTAATTCAGACGCTTCGATGCATATTTCGATGTTATTTGTCAAATATAACCGCTTGTTATGGTTGTTCATGTTTCCTTGACATTAACGGATGCTAAACGATGGCTAGGAGGCATGAAATGAACTTCGAAAACAAAGCAACCTCAAGATGAAGCAAGAGAAGCAAAGTGGGAGGAGTAAAAGTGACCAACTATTTCGAGAGTATATTAAGTTTTGTGATGAAGTTTGGGGTGAGACTAGTGGAAAATGAAAGTATACTCAAAGAGCTTTCCAACGATAGGTCACGAGCTCAAACGGAGATTGGACGATAAATATATGGTCCGTCGAAGAGGCTGAAAATCTGAGCTAAACACATAGAAAAAATTTTGATGGCCAGAAAGGAAGAAAAACTCTGGAAATTAGTAGGAACACACGGATTGTGCTCGCACGAAGAGGTGTTCGTACGAACACCCGTGTGTCCGTGCGAACAGAAGGCCAAAACGCAGATTTTGGGGATGTTTTGCAATTTTGGGAAAGTTTGAAGCTTTGGGGACTTGTTTTAGACCTAGAAGTATGTGCTTTTGAAATATTCGCGTAGCTTTGGAGCAAGGAGAGCTGGAGACGGAGAAGAAGGCGGAGATAATCAACACCATTGGAGATTATTCGTTTGATTTCTCTTATTTCCCCCTATGTCTAGCAAAACACTCTAAGCTGGGAAATTGATGGAGAACTAGGTTTTTGATTAGCTTTTTCCGGATTGATGACTTGATTCATGTTTTGTGCTTAATTCTAGTTGATGTTCTTGTTAGCTTCCTTGTTCTTGTGCTTTAATATTTAGTATGCTTGGCTTGATCATCCGTAGTATGCTAGTTGTTGAAATATTTGTCCGATAGTGAGCTATTTGAGACGTGATGAAGAACATAGGAGATATTCTTGTAGTTCTCTGAGACCGAGAGGAGAAGAGAACTTGAATAACCGTGTGTGGTTATTTCGGTTGATATCGGTAGTACTTAGTGAAAACGGTGGGCTGAGGACCCAGTGAGCGAGCCTAACGAACCAACTAGAAAGTAACGGTGGACGGAGGTGGACTGAAAGGACCTGGAATTAACCAATTACGCAAATTCATGTGAGATTGGCAGAAAAACATGATGAGTATCATTAAAACAATGTTATTATCATTAAACTAAGACATGTTCATACATTGATTCAATACCTTTAGAGCAACCTCAATTAAATCACCCCCACAACCTCCAAATATTGCTGATAAAAAAAAGTAGGCATCCCATCGGGCCCTGGTACCTTTAGGGGGTCAATCTCAAATAGAGCCTCTTTGATCTGCTCTGAAACGTAAGGCCTTATCAAGTCTGCATTCATACTCTCTGACACCTTCCTTGGGACCACGGCTGTCAAACCCGCGGGGTGAGCCGCAGGTTTAACGAGTTTAAGAGTCTACATGGGCAATCGGGTTGACCCGCTCAAAAACTTGACGAATGACAAACCCATAGACCCGTGAGTTGACACATGGGTTTACCAAGGATCCATCACATACTCTTCCCCTTTCAAACATAACCCATGATGGTTTCTTAGGTACTTGTTTGCCCATGACGACTTATTTCGCCAATGTCCCATTGGATAGGGGTCATGCTTCTAATACTCACCATATTGGACTGATGATCTCTTAGGGGTGTCGGCCGTTAAGTTCTAGTTGGTCTGGGAGGTCGAGACAGACGCAGACTTTGGCTGCCATTCCTTAACGCACGGCAGAGCGGGTTTAAGAGACTCCCTAGTTTTGATATATATGGATGAATTGGATATTGTTGGCGATCTGATACATTGGTAATAACTAAGTTTAAATAATGAGTACTTTCAGTATTAACAATGAGAAATGTTTTATTAGTGATTACTTAGTTAAACATTGGAAATCTTCTCAATATTCTTTAATAAGTGATGTTTTGTAAAATTGTGCCCCCACTCTGTTTACATGTTGAGATTCTTGCTTACTCATTTTCACTGGCTTTTGAAACAATTGTGTCTATTGATTTTGTTTTTAAAAACCACCACAGGTTAGTGCATGATGGGCTCATGGAATGTTCACGCTTCAAGACTCAGACAATCATATAGACTGATAGTTAAAGTATGTTGATAATAACCACTAGTGATTCAAAAAAGTATTTTTTAGTAGTTAGGTTAACTCGTTAGTAATCTCATTTCATAAATAATTAGAGTTGTGTTGGGTTCGAATTTTTTATATGAAAAATGTGAGTGCTACTCTAGAAGTGTATTAAAATATTTTGAGGGAATATTGTAAAATATAACATGTAGCATTGCATTCTGTACTAATTAAGATTGTAAATGTTGAGGGAAATTGTAAAATATCACGTAGCATTTTCGGGTCCCCACGTATCTAGAACTTCATCAAGATATCATTTGGAGAAGTTTTGAGAATGAAAAGAAACAATCGGTGAAGTCCTTATAAGCATTTTACACTGAGCATAAGTTTTTATGGATGCCCTTCGTCAAATTAACCTATAAGACTTGACATTTAGAGTTGTAGTAAAATTTGTTTGAAAGAAATGATAAGTTTAGTTACCTAGAAGACATTCAATAGAACAAAAATTACAAAGTGTTTCTTGAAAATGTGGAATGCTTTTATACCAAACAAAAATAGAATTCACGGATGAATTGGTACCCGCCGAGAGAGAAATTAGGGGGCTGATGAGGAAGAAAAGCAAACGTGTTAAGGTAGAGAGAAAGAGAGAGAGAGAGTGAGAGAGATTAAGATAATGATGAAGTCAAAGTAGATTAAATAGAGAAACAAACAGAAGGTTACCATCTTTTTTGGATGAGTTGAGAGAGCAGTGTTGGGCTTCGTTTGTTCCTCAATAAAATAAGTTGGTCAAAAGATATCAACAACTTCGGCCCATGTTGATGGGGGTATTATAAGAGCCCTCTCCTAGGGAAAAATTGGCAGAAATTCCCAAACACTCACAGAAGTTGAAGAAACCTCCACCAAAGAAACATGAAGAGAAAGGGTGAGGAGAGGGCGTCCTTCTTCCTCTAGAGTCTTTCCTTCTTATCCTTGCTTTTCATTTTGTTTGGAGAAGGTCCCTTTCTGTGCTTTTTCTGTCTGAAGATGAAAGGTTTCAATGACGCCGATTAGTTTGCTACTGAGGATAAAGCTCAGGTCCACTCAGATCGTCACAAGAAGAATGATGAATCAAAACCGTAAATTACATAAATCTTTTAGTTTCAGTACCCCAGTTTATTCTCTCTCTTTCTACAACGGTGAATCGGTGGTCGATTTCCGGTCGACAAGGACTGTGAATAGGAAGTATACACCCACTAAATATGTGACTGTTACATTCACATTCAGATGTATGCATTCCATGAATTTTCTTAACAAATCTATGACTTTATAAAGTAAACTGTTGAAATTTTTACTCTAGTACTAGTAGTATGGTACTACATCTGTTTCTTCTCTATCACATCGGTTTGACGTTTTTACTAGTATCTTGGTCACTTTGAATGGGTGATTTGGATAGCAAAACAATGCGACTTTTGATATTTTTTCACTATTTTCTAGACCAACTTTTACTCTACAACACCATGAAAAGATTATCAAAAAAGTGCATCGTTTTGCTACTCAAGTCACCAGGTCAAAGTGACACAGTGAATAGTGATAAAAACCAAAACGATGTGATAGAGAAGAAACGGAAGTAGTAATATCTAGTACTTAGGAAGCTGCAACACTCATATGTGCATCACACACTAAATTTTTTCAAACACCCTATGCTACTTCAATATATATATATATATGTCAACCTCGAGTATGTTATAAAATTGTAGTTACACATTTAGAAGACACTTAATTGACAATCGCTTCCATGTATTTTCTTGTTGAGAGAGTTTTTTTTTAAATAAAAAATACATATTGGTGAAGTAATGGACTTATTAGTGATGGGAAGGTGTGTTTTGTAAAAAATTGCAAATTATGTTTGTGCTGAATAGTTGAGTAATTTAAACAGTAACCACGGTGAGTTGTCAAATTCTTCACCATTTAATGTTGCTAGTAGTGGATTGAAAAATGTCATTAACGATGAATTGATGATAGCTTTATCGTTGTGTTCGACTAAAAGATCTCTCTCCCTTTTTTTTTTTTGTTTACTTCTTCTGTTCTATTATAAATCAATATATACATACATTGAATGTATTCAAATTATAAATTGCTATTCCTCTGAAAAAATTATAAAATGCTACTCCCTTCGTATCACCAGGTTCTTCAACAATTTCATTTTGGACGTATTTTCTGATTCTTTAAAATTTCCAAATATGAAAACTTTCTACAACAAAAATATAACTATACCCTTAATGAAAAAACCATGATAATTTTTAATTGGGCTTAAGTAATCATATTTAATCCTAAACCTGATTAATTAAGCCCAAATTTAATTATGGACTACTAATCAAATTTTAGCAGCCCAACCCAAATAATCCAACCCAATGATTTAACCTGGATCCACACATTTGCAATTTGCAGATGATTCCATCTTTTTCTTCAAAATTGATAGCAATAGTGGGCAAAGTTTGAAACACATCTTTGATGAGTATGCTCCCAATCTGGGCAGGAAATCAACCTTTCTAAGTCCACTTTAACTGTCAGTCCAAACTGTTCTTACCATCAGAAAATGACCATGACTAATCACCTAAAAATTAAACTTCAAGATCAACATGGGAATTTTCTGGGTCTTCCACTTAATGTGGGTCTCTCAGCAGATGAAATCACCAATCAAACCATTTAGAAGATTGAGAACCAGTGTGCTGGGTGGGTGGGGTGTTGCCTAAATAGAGTTGCTAGGACCACTTTAGTTCAATCAACCCTTACCAGTCTTTTGGTTTATCCCTTCTCTAGTTTTAAATTCCCCCACTCTTGCATCAAGAGGATTGTTCAGATTCTCTCCTCCTTCATTTGGAGGAAATGCAGGGATAAAAAACCTATGCATTGGATCTCCTGGAGACAAATGTGCAGACCCAAATCTCTAGGGGGGCTTAACCTTAAGTCCACTGCTTTGCTCAATCAGACTTTATTAGCCAAAAAAGCGTGGAAGATTGCCACAGCAAAATCCAGCTTGTTGTCTACTTACTTCTCTTCTAGATACTGTAAAAGAAGACGTTTTCTAGATAGGAAATCGGATAGAAATCCCTCCCTTGTCTGGAAAAGCTTCTCTTCAGTTATAAATATTGTGTCTAGGGGGATCACTTGGAGTGTGGGATCATGTGCTAGCATCTCTGCATACAGATAGATGGATCCCTGATACTCCAGTGCTTGTGAATGTGGTGGATGATGCACCAACCAGTACTAAGGTTAAGGATTGGATTAAAGTCGGGGTAACTGGTAGGAGAACTTGGGATAGGGAGAAAATTGGGCATCTTCCTGTGTGGGTGCAAAAACAAATCACCTATATTCCATTGTCCTTTTTTGAGCAAGACGATGAGTGTGTTTGGGAAGGATCCTCCACTGGTCAACTCACCACTGCCTCAACTTATAAGTGGTTTATTAATGAGAATTTGAGAAACTGTTTCATGCAGCAGAGTGATCAGGGGTGGAGGGGAATCATCCAAGACTTCCCTTGGAAGCAATTTTGGCACCTTAGGCTCTGATAACGCCCAAATAGGGGTTATCTTTTAGCCTGATTTCACGAGTATTTGTGTCGGAATTAGCAGTTTTTGCCGGAAAATGCCTTAGAATGCCCCGGGAATCTAGAACGAGACGTTTATTTGTACTTGCTGGATTTCTGCTTATTTCTGCTTATTTCTTGCTATATTTGGATATGATCGCGGGTTTTCGTTTGTGTTGCCTTTTCAGGAACAGGTTCGGGGAGGTGCATCGGGAAGCGTGCCGGGACCAAGCCGGGACCGTCTCGGGAAACGTGCACAAGACCGGGACACGACGGAAACACGGAAAAGCAGAAGTGCACCGAAGAGGCAAACCGGGAGCATCAGGCAGAAGAGTGGGACCCAGGGGACCAGACCTGGCCCACCAGAGGACCAAGTAGGCCCCACCTAGCCCACGGCCTGCGTATATACGCAGGCCCTGCGTATATACGCAGCACCTGCGTATATACGCAGGCAGTGGGGTGGTGGGGGGATCTTGGTTGGGCCCTGGTTGCGTATATACGCAACCCCTGCGTATATACGCAGCCAGTTTTGACTTTTGGTCAAAGTCGGTGGACCGATGGCATATTCTGTAATTTCGAGCACAAGCATTTTCGGGAAACAACACTATTTAAAGACTCGTCCAGACTCGTTTTGAGGGATCACGAAGACACAGCACAATTCTCAGCACAACCGAAGGACAAGTCGGAGCATTCACGGAGAGCACGAAAGCGCAATTCGAGATTCGAAGACTTAGTTTGATTTCGTTCTCTCTCTTTATATTCAGAAACTGCGTTTTGTACTATGTCTAGTCGTAGCTAAACTTTTTACCTAGGTTCTCGGTGAACCTAGGGTTTCGTACTCAGATTTTATGATTACTACGTTTATGGATTCATGATGATTGTCTTAATTCAGCAAGTTGTATCTGTTATTCTGGTTTGATTATTATCGTATATGCATGATAGGATTGATCACCCAGGATTGCTATAGACCCGAGCTTGTAGGTGAAAACGTCAAGTTAGGGTTAGGAAGAAAAACCAGGATTTAGTACCTTACCCTGATAGACCGACCAGAGAAAGGGAGATAGGGCTAGCATAGAAAAACGTGAGACCAACTGTTAGAGAATTTGACCCGGGCCATTCGGACAGGTTAGAAACCCTAACAGGATTATCCCGAGACTGCAGACTTAGGCAGCTTAACAAGAATCCGAAAGTCTGCAGGATCGGGATTACGTGTGGAAGCTGAAAAGTCACTGCACAACTGGTACGTTGCACAGATACCGAAACTGCTGAGTGTTTTCATAATCGAACGTAAAACTGAAATCTGTAGAAACCCTAGGGGATCCTGGAGCCTAGTCTTCATCTACTATCGTTACAACAAAATCAGCTTATTTCAGAAAACGTCACAAAAATATTTACGTTTTTAAATTTTGTTTTTAGTTTAGTCCTTATAATCTCAACCTACTCCTCCTGGTTACTACTCTTGGAAAACCGAAACTGACAACGTGAGTAAACCCATAATAGTCCTCGTGGGAACGATAATCCGAGTCTAATTGCACCCGGTACTACAAGATTCGTACACTTGCGATAGCACGTTAGTTTGCGCATCAAGTTTTTGGCGCCGTTGCCGGGGACTTTTAGGGTCTATTTAGTAGTCAGAATTAGTTTTCTGAGTTTTTATTTATTTTCAGTTTCGTTATTTTTCTTTTTATCTCACTGCGTTTTCGAATCTGCGTTTTCAGGACTGTTTAGTTGATGCCCAGATTGCCTCGCGATTTGGTGACACCACTCGACAACCCGGAAAAACTGTATACCGAACAGAACCGCAGAAACCGAGAAAGCAGGATGGCAACCAACGAGAGAGATCCACCCACGAACACCAAAGCCGGTGTACAGGAACGAGAGACACGTACCCCAGCCCAGATGGCTCGGTACATTGAGGAGCTTGTCACAGCGGGACTTGCTGCTCGAAGCAACCAGAGAACGTATAACCGATCTGGGAAGGCGTTGGTGGAAAATTTCGAAGTCCCCACGGGGGGGCATGAGCGAGCCATTGTGGTGCCCGAGATCACCGCAGAGCACTTTGACATCAAACCATCCACCATCCAGACGGTACAAACTCTCTGCCCGTTTCATGGCAGGGCCGACGAAGACCCGAACGATTTCATCGGGAAATTCGAAGATTACTGCAACAAGGTCAGATACAAGGGGGTAGAAGCAGAGGCGCTCATGTTGATCTTATTTCCGTACTTTCTTTATGGAGTAGCCAAGGACTGGCTTGAATCCCGACCACCCCTATCCATCACCACATGGGAGGAGTGTGTCACGGATTTTCTGGCAAAGTTCTATCCCGCCTCCCGAGTCATACAGCTACAGAGCGAGATCCTGTCATTCAGACAGAAGATGGGGGAGACGGTGGTGGACGCATGGGACAGGCTAATGAGATTGGAGACGCAAAAATCCTGCAGGTTTTCTACCATGCCCTAGACAGGGAGAACGCCGACAGGATTGACAGAGAAGCCGGGGGAAACTTCCTGTATCACGTGGACAAAGAAGGTGCGTATGACCTGATGAAGCAGTTGGCCAAGCAGGACACCCGACTGTTTGACGATCGCAGGATGGCGGCTAGAGCCGAACCTGCAGAGGATGACCGGATAGACAATCTAGCCAAGATCGTTCACGACTTGGTCAAGAAAGTCTACTCGGATAAGAAGACTGTTGCAGCAGTCGAGGAACCGGATCTGGACACAGCCATTGAGGAGCTAAGGACTGAAGATACCAACTGCGTACAGCAGCAGTGGGACCCGAGCCGGTACCGACCGGGTACGAGAGACCATCCCGGGTTTCGGTACGGAAACCCAAACGCGGCAGTTTATGCACCGGGATTCCAGCACAGGCCACCAGCTCAGCAGGCTGCCCCGGCCCAGCAGGCTCAGTCAGTCCCGTCAGCACAGCAGTACGACGCTCAGATGAAAGAGATCAAGTCCATGTTCCAGACTATGGAGTCCCGGTTCAAGCACATGGATACTTTAACGGCTGATATGCAGACAATCAAAACGTCACTGCGCGCTTTGGAAGTACAGGTGGGGCAGTTAGCACAGCAGCTAACGGAGAGACAGCCAGGAAACCTACCCTCGAACACAGTAAATAATCCACGGGCTCAGATCAATGCTATCTCCACTCGGAGTGGATTGGCACTGCAGGATCCACCGTATCCCAGCCACGCACGTGCAGAAAATTCGAAAGAAGTGGAACGCAACTTGTCAGGCCAGGATAACAGCACAGTCGATCGCCCCCAGCCGAAGGGCTCGGTTGAGCAGGATGCAGTGCAGAACGAGACAGGTGCAGAAACTGTACCCGTCTCCAAGGAGGTCCCGTACCCCTTGCGAACACGAAAGAGGGATGACAGCAAGGACTACGCTAGGTTTCTCGAGATGTTCAAGCAGCTGCAGATTAACATACCTTTTGCTGAGGCTTTGGCTAAGATGCCCACTTACGCCAAATTCCTCAAGGACATCTTGTATGGGAGGAGGCGAATGAGCGATTTCGAGACCATAAACCTGACGGCAGAAGTGAGCAATTGTGTGAAGAATGGGCTACCGAGGAAGAGAAAGGATCCTGGCAGTTTCGTGATACCGGTCACCCTAGGTAACGCTTACACAGGAAAGGCTCTGTGTGACCTAGGGGCCAGCATCAACCTGATGCCATTGACGATTTTCAAGAGTTTGAAAGTCGGTGAACCCCGACCCACCAGAATCATGCTGCAGATGGCAGACAGGTCCGTAAAACAGGCCTACGGGGTTATCGAGGACATTCTGGTCAAGGTCGGCGAGCTTATTTTTCCGGCAGATTTCGTCATCCTGGACATGGAGACAGGGGAGGTACCGCTCATACTCGGCAGGCCGTTTTTGGCCACAGGCGAAGCTATGATAAACTGTAAGAGCGGGGAGCTGACCATGCAGATTAACGAGGAAAAAGTAAAATTCAACGTTTTCAAAAATCTGCAACTGCCAAACTACTACGACCACGAGGACATCTTTGCTATCGATGTGGTGGACGAAGGCTGGGAAAACGAGGAGATGGACCAATTGTGGGAAGAGATTGACAGCATGTACGGGGAAGAAAAAGAGAAGACTCGGTGCGAGCACGCCATGAGAGCCGAAGACTGGACCACTTTGCACCGGGACGAAGACGGCGGGCAAAAGATGATTCTGGTCCCGTCACTCAAGGAACCACCCGCACTGGAGCTGAAACCGCTCCCGAGCCACCTCAGGTATGCGTATATTGGTGAAAATAGTACTCTGCCCGTAATTGTTTCGTCTCGTTTATCTCAGGAACAGGAGCAGAAACTGCTGGAAGTATTGCGAGAGCATAAGGAAGCAATCGCCTGGACGATTGCAGATATCAAGGGGATCAGCCCCTCCTACTGCATGCACAAGATCCGAATTGAAGAAGGCAAGAAACCGGTGATTCAGCCCCAGCGGAGACTGAACCCGAACATGAAGGACGTTGTGCGAAAAGAGGTCATGAAGTGGCTGGAAGCGGGAATCATCTACCCCATATCGGACAGCACGTCGATCAGCCCGGTCCAGTGCGTGCCCAAGAAGGGGGGTATTACGGTGGTGCAGAATAATGATCAGGAGCAGATTGCGCAGCGCACCGTTACGGGCTGGCGGATCTGCATGGACTATCGGAGGCTAAACGATGCAACATTAAAGGACCACTTCCCGCTGCCATTCATGGACCAGATGCTGGACCAGCTCGCCCATCATGCCTACTACTGTTTTCTGGACGGGTATTCCGGGTACAACCAGATTTGCATAGCCCCGGAGGATCAGGAAAAGACGACGTTTACCTGCCCGTACGGTACGTTCGCGTTTCGACGCATGCCGTTCGGATTGTGTAATGCTCCCGCCACGTTTCAGAGATGTATGATGGCGATTTTTTTCCGACATGATCGAGAAAAATCTGGAGGTCTTCATGGACGACTTTTCACTCTTCGGGGACAGTTTCGATGACTGCCTGTTCCATTTGGGCCAGGTTCTGATCCGATGCAAGAAGGCGAATTTGGTGCTCAATTGGGAAAAGTGTCACTTTATGGTCACCGAGGGGATCGTGCTGGGTCACAGAATTTCCAGCAAGGGACTCGAGGTGGACCGGGCTAAGATCGAGGTGATAAAGCAGCTTCCATACCCAACGAACGTAAAGGCGATCAAAAGTTTTCTGGGACATGCAGGATTTTACCGAAGATTCATCAAGGACTTTTCCAAGATCACAAAGCCACTTTGCGCGTTACTCGGAAAAGACGTACCCTTTGATTTTGATGCAGCATGTCGGCAGGCTTTTGACCACTTGAAAGAGAAGCTGACCACAGCCCCGGTTATAACCACGCCAGATTGGTCACTCCCGTTTGAGCTGATGTGTGACGCCAGCGACTACGCAGTCGGGGCAGTTTTGGGACAGCGAAAGGATAAGGTATGCCACATCATTTATTATGCGAGCCGGGTACTCAACGATGCCCAGCTCAACTATGGCACGACAGAAAAGGAAATGCTGGCTGTGGTGTATGCACTGGACAAATTCAGGCCCTATTTGGTCGGGTCAAAAGTTATCGTTTTTACCGACCATAGTGCTCTGAAATACCTACTGGACAAGAAGGACGCAAAACCGAGACTGTTGAGATGGGTACTACTGATGCAGGAATTTGATGTGGAAATTCGGGACAAGAAGGGAGTTGAGAACGTGGTAGCGGATCACCTATCCAGACTAGAGAACGTGAAGGTGGACCCGGTGCCGATCAAGGAAAACTTCCCGGACGAGCACATCATGGCAGTCAAGATCGGGAGACCATGGTACTATGCCATAGCCAACTATTTGGTAACTGGCACGCTTCCCGTGGATCTCACCCCGTCGCAGCGGAAAAAGTTCATTGCCGAAAGTCGACAGTATTTCTGGGACGACCCGTACTTGTTCAAACAGGGGGCCGACAACATCCTGAGAAGGTGTATCCCGACCCACGAGGCCTGGAACGTGATCCGACACTGCCACTCATCACAGTGTGGGGGTCATTTTGGGGGAACGCGAACAGCGCATAAAATACTGCAGTCCGGGTTTTTCTGGCCGACAATCTTCAAAGACTGTCACGACTATGTGCAGGGATGCGATAGGTGCCAGAGGACAGGAAACACGTCACACCGGGACGAGATGCCGATGACCGTGTGGCAGGAGGTAGAACCATTCGATGTCTAGGGGATTGACTTCATGGGTCCGTTCCCGTCTTCGATGGGGAATCTTTACATTCTGCTGGCAGTAGATTATGTGACAAAGTGGATCGAGACGATCGCGTGTCAGAAAAACGATGCAGCTACCGTTGAGCGTTTTCTGAAACGCAACGTTTTCACTCGTTTCGGGACTCCCAGGGCAATGATCAGCGACGAGGGCTCTCACTTCATCAATCGAGTTTTTGCGAAAGTTCTGAAACAGTACGGCGTGTCAGTTCATAAAGTCTCGTTACCTTACCATCCGCAGGCAAACGGGCAAGCCGAGGTGTCGAATCGAGAGATCAAGAGCATACTCGAGAAAACAGTGAATCTCGGCCGAAAGGATTGGTCCGTCAGACTAGACGATGCGCTTTGGGCCTACAGGACAGCTTTCAAAACACCGCTGGGAATGTCACCGTACCAGCTCGTTTTTGGGAAAGCGTGCCACTTACCGGTGGAACTGGAGCACAAGGCGTATTGGGCCATCAAACTGCTGAACTTGGACCAGAATCTAGCAGGGGATAAGAGGAAGATGGCACTGCTGGAATTGGAGGAATTCCGCAGAACGGCTTTCGAGAGCGCCAGAATCTACAAAGAGAAGACAAAGAAGTGGCATGATAACCGTATCACGCCAAAGCAGTTTAACGAAGGCGACAAAGTGCTTCTCTACAATACCCGGATGCGGTTCTTTCCGGGGAAGCTGAGGTCTCGTTGGTCGGGACCGTTCATCATCAAACAGATTTTTGCCTGGGGGGCATTCGAGCTGGAAAATCCAAAAGACAACTCCAGTTTCAGGGTGAACGGGAACCGGATCAAGCCGTATCTCGAGACCGCCGAAGTCATCAAAATAGACCCGGTCTATTTTGATGACCCGTAAGAGGTAACAAGGTCGGGCCGTCGACCGTAAATCACAAGGCGCTGTTTGGGAGGCAACCCAAAATTTATCGTTTATTTATTTAGTTTTATTAGTTATTACGTTATTATAACAGTTCTGAATTTTCGAGAGAGGCGAGATGAGCGGGTTTTTAACGTTGAATTTGAAAGTGTGCAGAAACAGAATCATCCAAAACAGCCAAGACCGGGAAAGCAGGGGGAAGAGAGAAATTTTGAAAAAAAAAAATACCATTTTTGCCCTCGGGCTGCGTATATACGCAGCCCCTGCGTATATACGCAACCCGTGGGGCAAAAAGGGAATTTTTTTTCTTTTTTTGGTTGTTTTCTGGTTGGGTATATACGCGGTACTGCGTATATACGTAAACAGGAAAGAAAGAAAAAAAAAATGAAATTTTTCAAAACCCCGGGGGTATTTTGGTCATTTTGACCAAATTAGGGTTTATATGGGAAGAGGGGGCCGGCCACACCATTGTTGGCACCTCTCTTTCTCTCTCTACCTCCATTTGCTCTCACTTGAAGAACAAAGATTTTGCCTCGGACCTCCAAATCAAAATCCGGGCACATTTCTGGAATCCCCTCGTCGCAAGGAGCAAGATTCACCCATCAAAATCAGGAAACAAGCGAAAATCGAGAGGGCAAGTTCTATCAAAAAGTGAGGTGTTCTTGAGGAAAGGTGCAGATTCGAAGGTTAGAGCAAGAACTAGCAAAATCCGTAGAAGGGAACGTGAACGAGGAGATCGAGGGCTTCGATTTGGTGGGCTCGGAATTCAATTCCGGGCAGTTGACTTTTCCGGCGACTTTTCCGGCGACCACCGGCGGTTTTCCGGCGACTTTCCGGGCAGAATCTCCGGTCTTCACCCCTGTTTAGGGAAGGTCGAAAATCTCATCCCTCGCTTTATTTTCCGTTTTGGCACGACCCGTAGCCGGGCCCGTTATTTTCGGTAATTTTGCATTTGGAGCGGCACTTGCCGTGTGGACCTCTGGTAGATCTTAGGTGGACTATCTATTGCGACACACTATTTTTGTGCACGTTTCACGTTTTTGCTTCGTTTCTCGAGTTGGCACGTTTTTCGAGAATTTGGTCTGTTATGGAGTTTCATGTGCCAGTCTTAGACCATAACCGCGATGACATCCCTACGGACTATGAGGTGTCTGAGCTTACCCCTTTGATGTTTGACAGCTTTAGGTTCGTCAATCACTATGCCCAACATTACTTTATGACCGGGACCAAAATGGAACATAGCATTCCCGTAGACTACCAGTTTGAGGTCGACCATACTTACATGCCGCCAGAGATGGCCGCTTATGCGAGTCGACCGCACATTTTCGGGACGTCCCTAGCGGGGTTTCCGGACTTGTCCGATACTGACTTGGTGCGTGAGTTCTACGCGAACCTCATGCACAAGGGGGAGGGGAAAGCCAATGGGGATGTCCGTTGGGTCTATTTGCGGCGTACGTTCATATTGCTCACGGCGGATACCATCCGCCAAGCGTATCAGATTCCGATGCGCCATATCTCGTGCGCATATGCTGAATGCGCTGATTACCCGCCTAGCGATGCTGAGCTTTTGCGGGTTGTGACTGGGGGGCACCCGGGTGCCCATTTCACGAGAGAGGGGCCAGGCAAGATCGGCAAGAAATTGCATTCTCGTTTTGTTACCGGCCCGCCACGGTGGTGGGCCGAGTGGGTAGTTAACAGGGTTGTAGGTATTAAACACTTCACCTACCTTGACTTCGAGTACGTACTCTTAGTCTATTGCCTTGTGCTGGGACGAGATGTTGACATTCCTCGTCGGATTTGGGTGTATATGATGGAGCGGAACTGCTCCGGTAGCAAGAAGGGATTGGGGTACGCCAACCTCATTGCCAAACTGGCACAGGAGTACGAGGTTCCGATGGATGATTTAGAGGGTGACCTAGAGCCTCCTTTGCTACGGCCTTATAGGAAGCTTATTACTCGCCACCCGGGCCCGCCTCCGCCAGTCGTTGACCTCGATGAGGATGACGACTTTATGGAGGAGGACCCGGCTCCTGCACCTGCCCCTGCCCCTGCCCCTAGGAGGCGTTCGACTCAGGAGCGACCAGTCAGTCGCCAGGCACCGGCCGGACTTCGGCGATGCCGTACTACTCGAGAGAGTGAGCGTCCCGAGTCGAGTAGGCAGGGGACTGAGAGGAATGCCCAGCCTCAGCCTGCCCATCAGAGAGAGCAGCCGGCCCCACGGGCCAACCCGACCCCACGAGCTAGACCGGCCCCGCCCCGTAGATTGCCCCGAGTGGATGAGAGATTTGAGGGCTGTCGGGGTGGACGCAAGTCCATTGGAGAGAAGGTGTTAGAGGGAGTGGGCAAGATCTGGAGAGCGGTGACGCATATCCGCCGGACTCAGCGGAAGGTCACGAAGGACACCCAGGCTGCCCTAGCTAGTATTCGAGAGGAGCAGCGGGATGCGGCTCGGCACGCAGGCCGAGACCCGCCACTCCCGCTGTATTTCCCACCCACCTACTCCAGTAGCTTTACCGAGGGATGGTCGGATGACGGGGACTCTAGCGAGTGCACGTCTGCTCCGCCACCCCCGACCCAGCCACCACCACCGACTCAGCCATCACCGCCACCTGCCAGACATGAGAGACGGCAGCCTGGGACACGATCCCGGCAGCCTACGGGTCGTCAGGCTGGGACCCGTACCCAGCAGACTGGGACCCGTACCCAGCAGACGGGGGCCCGTACTCACCAGCATTCGAGTGGCAGGACGACTTTGCGGTCCCAGCCACCTAGCAGTTGGACTGGGTCCGAGTCGCAGTCCTCGGATTACCGGCCCCGTACACGGGCACGCCAGCCGGTGTTTCGGACTGATACAGAGAGCAGCTCGCCGGGTAGCATTTCCGGTACGTCCGAGACCGGGTCAGACCCGACATTTTTTCCGGACGAGTGAGTGCCATGAGGGCATGCCACCTCTTAGTGGGGGGGTGGTAGTCGTGTCTGCATTAACCCGGTCTGCACGTTTTTTCGTATTTATTTTTATTTTAATTTTTATTTTTGAGTCAGCATATTTTCTTTATTTGAGTCAACCTACCATACTCATTCTGGCCATGCATTGTATATAATTTAAAAAAAAAAAAATTGAAAAAATTGAAAAATTGAAAAATTAAAAATTTTTTATGCTGCTGGTTGGGTATATACGCAGGACCTGCGTATATACGCAAACAGCAAGTATAAATTATTTTTCAAAAAAAAAAAAAAAAAGTTTAAAATCAGAAAATTTTGAGAAAGGGCAATCGAGATAACGAAAACAGTGAAGAAATTGAGTTTGAATCCTTTGAAAGAGACGAAAACTTGCACCGAGGTATAGTAGATAGGTGAGAGCCAGTGACCTTTGGAATCCGCAAGTAGTTATCAACTGAGCGAAAAATCCGACTAGTTGCTACACCGCCGTCACATAGGTAGTCGACAACCCGCCCACGGGCGCCGTCACGGTCATCGCATTTTTCGGTGGAGTGACTGGCTATCAAGGGACCTCACGTCCTGTTTCTTACCCCTAGGTCCAACTAGTCAACCCGTTTGAAGCCAATTACCCTCTTTCTTCGTAGCCACTTTAGCCTAGGCAGCCTTCTTTGAGACCTCATCAGTCGATAGTTGGCTATTCTATGTGTTATGACGGAGGGAGTGAGTAGGGGCAGGTTTTAGATAGGGGAGCTTCATGAGTTATCAGTTTTGGACAGTTTCGATTTTGACACATTTTTCGAGGGAAGGACAGGGTGAGTGAGAGGCGACAGTGCATTAATTTGCGGAGGTGGATCACTTCACTACATAGTGACCACAGGAGGAGTTAGTCGCGTGCGAGCATCTTTTCGCACAAACCGGGGTTCCGGGGGGTTGTAGGGTCAATTGGTGGTTGTGCCGTTTTTCTACATCTTTGGTGATGAGGAGGTTCGGTGGGACTGCACAACATTATTTCGACTACAGGATCAGCGCTTCAGGATTAGTGTGGGGGTACTTCACATGATGACATTTTACGTACCCCACGACAGAGATTTATTTTCACTCACTCAGCTTTAGCCAGTTTTTGTATTGTTCATATTTATGTACGTGTGTATATAGTTGTGTTATGAAAAGAAAAAAAAAATATATATATATAAAAAAAGAAAAGAAAAAAAAAAGGAAAAAAATTATTATGATCTAGTTTTTAGTTTGTTTTGTGTTTTTGTTACTTAAATAAAAAGCTGAGTGAGTGGCACAATTTTCGAGACGTTTTGCACCGCTTCACATTTGTGGCCGCGAGCACGGCGAAGACACACCGGGGGACAGGAGAATTGGGAAAGCAGGAACTTAGGTGTTTCGGACAGTTTTTCGGGATCTCGGTGAGGGGTGTGAGTTTGGTAAATTGTGAGAATGTCATAACATGTAGGATTATGCCGTACCTTGATACATATATCTATCCTACCTGATTAGACATAGATCCTTTCGGAAACAGCTCGGATGGTAAGTTAGCTAGGGATTTGTTCAGTTTGACAACCAAAGTAATAGTACTTCGGTCCAGTGCTTAAATCCACCATATAAATCTGTTCAGACTTACCGATCGCTTGCAGGGAAGTAAATTCTGAAAAGGATGAGATCACGAGGACACACTGTTTATGTTTTTGAGGTTGCCCGATCTCGCCAAAAATATTTTTGTCACTAGTCTATTTTGAGTCGTTTGAGTCTGTGTATATTCTATCTGCGTCGGTTTTTCTATCGAGTCGTCCGGTTGAAAGGTTCGGGTCGAAAGTGTATGCAACGGTAGGGTATGTACAGAGTCAGTCACGAGGACAGAAACGCAGGCTAGAGTTGGCAGGATTGCTCGGGACGAGCAATGTTTAGTGCGGGGGTATTTGATAACGCCCAAATAGGGGTTATCTTTTAGCCTGATTTCACGAGTATTTGTGTCGGAATTAGCAGTTTTTGCCGGAAAATGCCTTAGAATGCCCCGGGAATCTAGAACGAGACGTTTATTTGTACTTGCTGGATTTTTGCTTATTTCTGCTTATTTCTTGCTATATTTGGATATGATCGCGGGTTTTCGTTTGTGTTGCCTTTTCAGGAACAGGTTCGGGAGGTGCATCGGGAAGCGTGCCGGGACCAAGCCGGGACCGTCTCGGGAAACGCGCACAAGACCGGGACACGACGGAAACACGGAAAAGCAGAAGTACACCGAAGAGGCAAACCGGGAGCATCAGGCAGAAGAGTGGGACCCAGGGGACCAGACCTGGCCCACCAGAGGACCAAGTGGGCCCCACCTAGCCCACGGCCTGCGTATATACGCAGGCCCTGCGTATATACGCAGCACCTGCGTATATACGCAGGCAGTGG
Source organism: Linanthus parryae (assembly GCA_023055425.1). NCBI lineage: Eukaryota > Viridiplantae > Streptophyta > Magnoliopsida > Ericales > Polemoniaceae > Linanthus > Linanthus parryae. Next base: position 186,394,255 of record JALGPY010000001.1, read on the forward strand.
GGTGGTGGGGGGATCTTGGTTGGGCCCTGGTTGCGTATATACGCAACCCCTGCGTATATACGCAGCCAGTTTTGACTTTTGGTCAAAGTCGGTGGACCGATGGCATATTCCGTAATTTCGAGCACAAGCGTTTTCGGGAAACAGCACTATTTAAAGACTCGTCCAGACTCGTTTTGAGGGATCACGAAGACACAGCACAATTCTCAGCACAACCGAAGGACAAGTCGGAGCATTCACGGAGAGCACGAAAGCGCAATTCGAGATTCGAAGACTTAGTTTGATTTCGTTCTCTCTCTTTATATTCAGAAACTGCGTTTTGTACTATGTCTAGTCGTAGCTAAACTTTTTACCTAGGTTCTCGGTGAACCTAGGGTTTCGTACTCAGATTTTATGATTACTACGTTTATGGATTCATGATGATTGTCTTAATTCAGCAAGTTGTATCTGTTATTCTGGTTTGATTATTATCGTATATGCATGATAGGATTGATCACCCAGGATTGCTATAGACCCGAGCTTGTAGGTGAAAACGTCAAGTTAGGGTTAGGAAGAAAAACCAGGATTTAGTACCTTACCCTGATAGACCGACCAGAGAAAGGGAGATAGGGCTAGCATAGAAAAACGTGAGACCAACTGTTAGAGAATTTGACCCGGGCCATTCGGACAGGTTAGAAACCCTAACAGGATTATCCCGAGACTGCAGACTTAGGCAGCTTAACAAGAATCCGAAAGTCTGCAGGATCGGGATTACGTGTGGAAGCTGAAAAGTCACTGCACAACTGGTACGTTGCACAGATACCGAAACTGCTGAGTGTTTTCATAATCGAACGTAAAACTGAAATCTGTAGAAACCCTAGGGGATCCTGGAGCCTAGTCTTCATCTACTATCGTTACAACAAAATCAGCTTATTTCAGAAAACGTCACAAAAATATTTACGTTTTTAAATTCTGTTTTTAGTTTAGTCCTTATAATCTCAACCTACTCCTCCTGGTTACTACTCTTGGAAAACCGAAACTGACAACGTGAGTAAACCCATAATAGTCCTCGTGGGAACGATAATCCGAGTCTAATTGCACCCGGTACTACAAGATTCGTACACTTGCGATAGCACGTTAGTTTGCGCATCAGGCTCCCCCATAAAGTTCTGTTTTTCCTTTGGCAGGCTGTTATTGGTAAGCTCCCTACAAGTCACATGATTCACAAAATTTTCAATACCTCTCCTAATCTTTGTAGTCTTTGTAGGAGCCATGTTGAAACTATAGATCACCTCTTTCTTGAATGTAAATTTGCTAAAATCCTCTGGTCTCTTTCTCCAATCAAGTATTCAGCCTCTTGTTCCTTTGCTAATCTCATCAGCACCACCTCGCTTCAATCCCCATATTGTGCCATTCCTTGGAAGCTTAGTTGGATAGGTGCAGTCTCTTGGACCCTTTGGCTTAACAGGAACTAAATTTTTTTTGGGAAGAATGAGGACAACCAAGACAGTGACATCCATTCTCCTATTTACACTTGCAAAATTCTAGTTAACCAATTCCTTGAAGCTTGGAATCTTAGTGGATTAAAATATTCCTCCCAAAGGAGGACCTCAATTGTTTTTGGCGATATTCAGCTTACCACAAGGGATTGCATCCATCAAGATACCCAAATCTTGGTCTGAACTAGGAGAAAACAAAGAAAAAAGAGCATTTTTAGTGTGGCCATGCAAAGGGGTTTGGTCCTTCATTCGAGAGGAGGGAAGTCAGGATGTATATCCCAGCAGATATCTTTGACTTGCTCATGGACTTGATGAGGATTGTCCTTTCCAAAAATCTTTTGCATTGTTCTCTGCTAATTTATAACAAATGTGTCTTCAATTTGACTCAAGAGATGGAGCAAAGGAAGATGATGAAGCTGCAGGGGTGGCCGCTGAGATGGAAAAGAATGGTGAAGGATCTGGAGCTGCTTAGTCAATCTTTTCACTTCTTATTAGTTCGCTTTCTTTCGAATGATGTTATGTACAAAGATGTTATGAACAAGTTTAGCAACTAGGCCTTTTGTTTGGATCGGTTTCGTTTTGCCTGTGTTGCCTCTGTTGTTTGGCTCATAGGCTTTGGTTGTACTTTGGCTAAGTAATGTTATTCTCTTTTGGTTGCAAAAAAAAGAAAAAAAAAAGAAACCTATATCTAACAACCTCCATATCCAGAAGCATCCATCCACAGCTCCCAGCAGCACTCCTCCGCATCCTCCTCCATCCTCACTCTTCTCCACTCCTTTCCGAAACCTCTTCACCACCATCCATCTCCTTTCAATTCATCTCCCCATTTCCGAAACCCTCAGACCTCTCTGCTTTCGGAACCAAGAGATGAACAGAAAGAGAGAGAGAGGGAGAGGGCATATCGGTCTGCTCCATCACCATTTCCTCCATCGGTGGTGAGTGACGACGGTAGTGGATCTGTTGGTAGAGGTGGAGTGGAAACAGATCGGGTAAGACTCTCTCTCCCTTTTCGTCTCCCCAACTTAGATATGCGCTATCCATGTTATGCTTCATCTTCTCCTTCATCTTCTTCTCATCTTACGTTTCGTCTCTTCTGCTAATTAGTATTCTCTTCTTCATCCAGATGGATTTTTGGTTCAAGCAGTTCTCCTAACGGCGGTTGAGGCAGACCATGAAGGTGACGGCCATGGCGGTGGGAGGGTTGGCCGATTCGACCACGGGGGCTTTGTTCTTTCTTCTTCTTCTTCTTCTTCTTCTTCTCCTTCTGTAATTTCTTCATCTTTTTTCTTCTTATTCTCATATTTTATTCCGTTGTTGTTGTATAGATCTCTCATATATAATTTTCTTATTTTATGAATAAGGCATATGGATGTGATTAATCTACTTTGTAGCCATGGGAGAGATGTATGATGAAGAGTGCCAATTTTTTTGCAGCAGTTTGATTGATCATTGCAGAATCATCTTCTTTTCGTTTGTTCTTGTTCCTGTCGATCTGTTCTTGTTGAAGTTGTGTGTTAGTGTTCGGATAGGAGAGAGAGGGAGTGGTGAAGAAAGTGAAATAAATCAAATGAGGAAGGGCAAAATAGTCAATAACTCAGGTTTCTTAATTCTTGTGCCTTCAATTTTTTTGAAGAAACAAGAGATACGGAGGGAGTATTGTCTAAATATATCTCATATAATTTTGTTTTTAACCCTTGTATCTTTATTCTTTGTTTAAAATAATTTATATTTAAAGAAAAAACACCCTCGCTACCAAAACACACACGAACTAAGCTTTATCAAACCACATAGCCATTAGGAGGTCCAATATCATCACGGATTATTATACCAACAATGAAGTTTAGAGGATACCGTAGAGGGGGGCATTTCTTCTCAGCTAATCCAGTGACAGCCAGTTGATGCGCCACCTGGTTTGCTGACTGTCCCACAACACAATCGTTACGCCATTGTAGCCTTTAATGATATGCTTGAGTTCTTCCTGCATCCATCCTCTCTCATAGCTCGAATTTTGCACCGTCTTTAAACATTAAACCAACGCCCCAGAGTCAGTCTCAATAATGATTCTCGCAAAGGAAAGTTTTTAAACCACACAAAGCATCTTTGCAATGTTTTCGTTTCATTTCTGGTTGAATCCGATAGAAATTGAACTTGCGCAGTTCTTCCCGCGAGATTTTTTGGGTCGTCATGGACAGCTGAGATTATTTTGCGTCGTTAGGCTGCAACTAATCTCAGGAAAAAGGTAACAACGTTAACCTATCCAGCTAACGCATACTGTAACGGTGTTTGTCACCTTCTCAATCTGCAAACAACATCAGTGAAAATCAGGATAAGAGCAAAACTACACTGGTGCAGTTGAAGGTATGATCTATAGTAGATATCATTCTCGCTAGTTGTTTGTGAAGCTGCTAATCAATTAGACGATGAAAATCCTTCAATTTTCTCGGGCAATGAGATTCCTTCCACTTCGAGGTTCGTTTAATTTTCTGTCGGGCCATGAGCTTTGTTTGATTTTCTGAGAATCCGACCTGGAAAATCCTTCGAGTTTGTGACTACTCCTTGTGTTCGCACTGTAGTTTTTGTGTACGACTTTCAATTGAAAGTTTTAAGGTTCAGTTACATGGTATCTGGTGAATGCCTTTCTGTTCCAGATCAGAACTGTACCAATACAGGGCTGTATCTTCATATCCATTCAATTATTAACAAGTTCTTGAGTGATGCGATCCTCTGTACCTTCAGCTCCATACCTTGCTTCAGAAGAAAACTCTCCTGGGTTTCATGAAAGGCTTAAGTTTGCTGGAGGGATTGGGGATGTTTGACATTTAATACAATTCAAATGATAAATATTACTCCACTGAATCTCTCTGATAATTCTGGGGAATTTTTTTTTCAATACTCTCCATCATCTTTGTCTCTCCACATTTCTGCTTGTTTTTTTTCCAGCAATGTTCATATAATTTATCTCCTACTAGGTTTTACCCGCGCGCGTTGCCCAAGGAATACATTTGCGGCGACATTTGTGTATCGAGTGTGGAGCGATTGGAGACTCAAAAAAGTACAATCTCGATAATAATACGAAAGTTTAATGGCAAAGCAAGAAAGGACAAATGTGCAGGTCAAAGGAAGAAACGAAAACACAAGCAACAAATCCTAGCCTCTACAGAAGTTGGGGACGTAAACCTAGCCACATCGTCGAAGCTGTTGTCAGTGGATTTCCTTTGATTGATTGTGTTAGGATGGCCGTGAAGTATTGATCCCATCCATGCAATCGCTGGTCAAGTTATTGAATGTCTCGACCCGTATCTTGGCTCTAAAAAGAACCTCGGTATCCACGTCGCTGGTCAACTATGTTTCCTAGAAACTAATAGTGTTCATACTTGTTTGAAGAATCTGAACGAATCTAGAATCACGGAACATTGTGTGGAAGGTTGGTTTCATTTAGACCTGGCAAATCCAACCTGGACCGCAACCCGCCCGTTTCCGCTTAAGTTGCTCGGGTTCGGATCCCTTTAAAAATAGAAACGGGTGGTTGTGGGTCAACCCACTCAAACCATGTGATGTTAAAGGGTTAGGCGGGTCAACCATATAACCCGTCTCCACACGTATTTCCTGGTCGCCTCCAAACACTGCGGGGAGTCTCTGAGCGCCGCTATGAGTATCGATCACCGATCCATGGTGGTATCGCCGTCGGTGGATGAGGAATCGCAAGAAAACACACCCTCGGTAGTGTCTCTCTCCCTCTCTCAGATCCGCTCGTTCTCTCTTCCCCCATTTCTCATGCACGTCCTCGATCTCTCTCAGATTGGATATCTCTCTAACAGTTACACTCTCGTTTCTATTACTTCAGGTCCCAAGAACTTCAAGTCCCTCCAAGTAGCCTGTTTTTTGCGCCAAGACGGAACAAACCCATCAGAACCAGAGGTATTGTATGAGCTCAAACCCACTTGAATCGATTTGGTTTTTTTTTCAATATTTAGCATTTTGTTGTTATGCAGTTGGTATTGATATTGAGGTATATGTTATTCAACAATTTTCTACTTCTATGTCTTTGTTCATTACTTTTGATTTATGGGTATCTGTTTTGGCAATTTTCTGCAGACTGCTTTCTAGTTTACCATGAGAAACTAGCCTACACAATCATCAAACACAAGTACCCATTTCGATACGTGGAGCATAAAGCGAACAGAAACTTGCATATCTATTTGAACTCCCATGTAAAATTCATATCAAGGAATACGGCAAAGGCGGATGTTTTGGCAATTTATGGTAGAGAGAAGGAGAACCTGAAGAAAGCATTAGAAAATGCTCGGAGTAGGATATGTTTCACATATGATTTATGGTCGTCATTTACTTCAGATGGCTACTTGGTTCTTACAGCCCATTATGTGGATGAGAATTGGACACTACAAAAGCAGATTCTAACCTTCCATCATGTGCCTCCTCCTCACAACGGTGTCGTCTTAGCCGAGAGGGTTATTCACTTTTTAAGAGAATGGGGTGTTGATAAGAGGGTGTTTTTAATTACACTGGATAATGCTTCATATAATGATGGGCTTGTAGGATCACTTGAACAACATCTTCGTTTGACAGACTCACTTTTTTTGTGATGGCAAGTTCTTACATGTTCGTTGTGGGGCACATATTTAACTTTGATTTTTCAATCAGGGCTGGAAGTCATTGATGAAGCTGTAATTAGAGTTCGGAAAAGTGTCAAATATGTGAGGAGTTATGAGGCGAGAAAAATAAATTTGCGGAATGCATGTCAAAGAATGGGGGTAAAATATTGAGGCAAGATGTTGTAACTAGATGGAACTCAACATATCTCATGCTTGAGTGTGCTATAAAGCATCGCCTTTCATTTTGTAAATTGAAGGTGCTTGACACAAACTTCACCACATGTCCTTCAGATGAAGAATGGGGCCTAGTTGAAAGGATAGCCAAATTTTTGAAACCATTTTATACTATTACCACACTTTTCTCTGGTAATCGGTATCCCACGGCCAATTTGTATTTTCAAAATGTGCGGAAAATACATATACTTATTGTGGAGGAGGTCAAGAATCAACATGATGTCATAGGCTCCATGGCTATAGAGATGAAAGAAAAGTTTGATAAGTATTGGGACGACTACAGCATGGTACTATCTTTTGTTGTTGAGTTTTGTTTTAAAAAGCTGGATGTTTATACTTACCTCGGGAAGGTGGAAAGTGTTCGTGCAAAACTGAAGACGTGTTTTGATAATTACATGGACTCTTCAGTGAATCAGTCTTCAACTCATACAACCAGTGAAGACTTCCACGATAATGTGATTGATGAAATGGATGTAAGTATCAAGTTGTTACTTTTTATGATATATTGCTGTTTCTATTTTATTGTATATATAACGTACTCTTTTTTATAAGAGTTTGACTTATATGATAGTCAAGAGTACTTGTCAAATAGGTCCTTGTCTCAGTTGGACATGTATTTGGCGGAGCCTCGGGTTAATCGAAAAGAAAATGCAAAGTTAGACATATTGAATTATTAGAAGGTGAATGCTCAAAGATATCCACAACTTTCTATCGTGCTTCTTGACATTTTGAGTACTCCAATCACCACTGTACCTTCCGAGTCAGCTTTCAGCATAGGTGCTCCGATCATAAGCAAATACCGAACTTCCATCTTACAGAGAACGCAGAGGCAGTGATACGCGTTCGGGATTGGTTAAATTGCTATGGAGGTCAGTTTGCTGGTGGTTTATTTATATTTTTGTTAGAGCCGTATGATCATTCTCAGTAATGTATTATTATTTTTGTAGATGATTCAGATAAGGAGGACGACGAACTTCTTGTGGAGAACTTTGAAGCTTTATTGAAGAATAGATAACCCAATGAACAATTTCTATCAAATTTGACCTGCTACAAGGTAACTCCTTCGAACTTCATTGTGATTTGACTTCCTGATAATTAATGCGCATGATTTGGATTGAATAATGTACCACTCCGTCTCATCTCTTTTGCACCATTTGAACTTTTATCACTATTCACCGAGTCACTTTGACCCAGTAATTTGGATAGCAAAATTTTACAATTTTTAGATAATGTTTTCGAAGTGTTGTAGAGTAACTCTTATTTTAGAAGACAATAAAAAAATTATCGAAAAATTATATTATTTTGCAATCCAAATCACCGGGTCAAAATGACCCAGTTACGAGTGAAAAAAGTCTAATGGTGCATTTCAGCTGGGACATAGTGGTAGTTGGATATGTTGGCTGGTTGATTCTGGTTGTTCAGAGCTGGTTCCCAGTTGGGTTTACTTATCCCAGGTCATCATGTCAGTTTGGTGTTCAGCTTTGTTGTTACTCAACTTTTGCAATGCAAGTAATTGAAGTAATTGTATATTTAAAAAACATGAGAGTACTGTAATAATATCTCTAATTAATAATTGTCAACTAAGTTTGTAAATTTAATTTTATCAGTCAACTGAGTTTGTTAATTTAATTTTATCATAGTTACCACAAAATCAAGCAATTAGTGGGTAAATTTCTATGTAGAGCATTAGTGAATAAAAAGTATATATTAATGTGTATTAAGCACTGAATTGTATCATGCCATAAATTAGGTCACTATACAAAATTAGTCATACCTTCAATACTATAATTAATCATACGTTTCGGGTCGGTTCGGGTCTTCTATTAATTTTTGGTTTTGGTCCGGTTCGGTGGAGAACAGTTTGGTTTTACAAAACAAAAACTGATTAAAGGAGAAAAAAATCGTCAATCTGGTTCGGTTCGACTTGGTGCGTCTGGTTTCTTCGGTGCAGTCGGTCTATGAACATCCCAGTGTCTGGGTGTAGAGTTTTTAACTCGAAATCTTTGGAGATAAATTTACACATAATATCATGCCAAAAGTCTATCATACTCTCGGCTAATCCTAATATTTTACATATTTTCCTCAAAAAAAAAATATTTTACATATTAGTGGGGGAGAATTCGTCCCAAAATTTATTTTGAGTGACAGACACTGACTCATTTCTTAAAACTCAACTCACCGAATAGATCCTTTTCCAAACTAGAAGGGGTGGAACTTGGAAGTGACCCTAGTCAAGCTAAAGGAGTTGAAAGTGTCTTTCCCCCTCAATCTGGTGGTAATGTCCAATCTGGTCAGGGCGTATTCATAATATTTCAAACTTGTGAGGGTTGTTTCGAAATTTACTTCAACAAACGTGTGTCACTAACGCTATAAATGGAGCCAAAAGATCAACTCCAACAACACACCGGGCTCCAGAAATAAACAGTTGTTTTGCGACCTCACTATACCGACTCTCTGCACTCAACTCAATCATACACAATTCCATTCGTCCAGGGGCAGATCCACAATTTTTCTTTAGTGGGGGCTAATTTTTAAAACATAAAATATAAATGTAAAAACACAAACAATGAATGTATTTAATTTGAGTGGGGGGTTAAATTGCTTAGTCGACATAACGTGGGGTAAAATTGCTGTTTTAGAAACTTGAGTGGGGGCTATAGCCCCCACAAAGTCAATGGGTAGATCCGCCCCTGCATTCGTCGCCGACCTGCAAAATAAACTACCGCTCGCCTGCTTCCGTCGTCTCCGATCCCGCCGCCGCCGATATCAGGATAATCACGTCCGACGGAATGTGGATCCCGTCCACAGCTCTGTTCTAGTCTGCACTAAGGTGGCAGAGTAAATGACTACAACATAAAACGATACTGGAACTTATTCCTTGTTGAATCAAGGCTTTTATCCCCTGTGGTTACGGGCTGTGAGCAAAAGACCACCCTGGGGCTTGGAGTTACTAATTATGTAAAAGACCCCTCTGTGGTTTTTTTTTTTTTTTTTTTTTTTTTTTTTACGTGTTTTCTGTTTAGTTAACAGAAACCGCAAAACATGCCACCTGAAGGTCCTTTTACCCCTGCACATAAATGTAACCAGTAGTTGTGCATTTGTACGTACTAGTTCTTGGCTTCTTGCATCTGTCTATCTTACGAGCTTGTTGGAAATGAATGAGTCTGTACTCCAATTTTGTAGTTTATAATTTTAGGCATCGGTGAATATCCTGGTAGTACATATATCCTGTCAATCTTAATGTCTTTAATTTTTTTTAACATTTTTCAAAAAAAAATCTCAAAAATTCATAATTTCACATGTATTTTTTAATAAAACAATTACATACAAGTATTTTTGTGCATTTTAACAACTTACACAGGGGTTGACACCAGACATTCTTGAGTAGTTTTTTTATTGTAATGATTTGTATTTTTCATGCAAATGTAAAAGAAACTATTGTATAAAATGTACAAAGATACTTGTATGTTATTGTTTCTTAAAAAAACATGTGAAATTATAAAATTTAATATTCTTTTAAACACTGTTAAAAAAAATTTAAAGACTTTAAGATGACGGATATGTATTAATAAAAAAATATTTTATATCTTGAAATGATGTGAAAATATAAATTTTGATAAAATATATTGCATTATCTTACATATATCAAATTATCAAATTAAATTTTTATTTTTTTTTTATTTTTAAATTTTTAGTAAAACTTGTGTTTTAAAAAAAAAGATAGAGGTCAAAATAAGGGGTACAAAAGTCTTTTTATAATTTTTCGTCCAATGTTAACGGAAAGTTAATGGAAGGGTACCTATTTGCTCGAAAATCCAAAATTTGGGACCTGCAGGGCTCGATTTTGAAATTTGAGTACCTACTTGCTCGGTTTGACAAACTTTGGGTACCTACGATGCAATTTAGCCAAAATTTAACAGTGAAGTCTTTTATTATGAATAGATCTTGCTGGCAGTTCAATGCTTTTTTGCTGTCTTCACTGTTCCGTAGTCAGTACCCAATTTAAGGTTTCATTGACAAGTTCACATTGAATTTCAGTTGTAGTGTCTCAATCTGCATCGGACAAGTTGACATTGAATTTCAACTTTTCATCTATGAAGCATCTTCAGATTTAGTTGTGAATTGTGATGTAAGCTACTGAAATTGTAACTTTGCATATCTAAATCAAGCTAACAAAATGTTAGCTGAGAAATACATTGATTCAGCTAACTAAGTAACTATACATAAGCTTGAATGTGAGATGAGACTTGAGAGAGCACAAAACTAAACACAAACTGAATCCTCCTAGCTAACTGGGTATCCTTGGGCATAGTTCTGTCTTGCAATCCTGTGCGATCTCGGTCACCAGCCTCTGGAACGGCAGCTTCCGGATCATTTGCAGTTTGTGAATCTTCGATGCCCTATAAAAAAAAATAGACAAACTGAATTTCCACTTCTTCCAATTTTTATAGATGCTCCGTAGTAGTTCTAATACTGGTCAAAATAGTTTTACTAATATTCTTTTGTGCATAGAATTATATGTTCTAAGGGCATCTCCCATGCATTAGGTAAATGGGAAACAAAAGAAACAGAGGTAGAACAAGCACTGCCTTTCATCCCCTCAAATAGAAGTAGCAATCAATTGGGGAGAAAGTGCTTATGCCTTTGATGATTCGTAGACTAATCCAAAGCATAGACAGAGTTAGCAATAACTATGGCAATAATGACGCTTTTTCATGTGACAGCGACAATTTTCTTCAATGTCGCAAAGCAGGGCGGAGCCATGTCACGTGCCCCCCCCCCTCCCCCCCTCCCCCCAAAAAAAAAAAAAAAATCCAAAAACCTTGATGAACCCTAATTGTAAAAAAAAAAACAAAAAAAAAAAACCAAAAACACTTGATGACCCCTAATTGTAGAAAAAAAAAACAATTTTTCTGTACAAATACAAAAGTGCCCCCAGTTGGTAAAATGCCCGGCTTAGTGTCGCAGGTTCCATCCCCATGCGCAATTTCTATTTTTTTCCACATAAAATTTAAGAAACAAAAAAATTAGTAAAATGCCCGGCTTAAAACCATAGTGTCGCAGGCTCCATCCCCATGCACGATTTCTATTTTTTTTCCACATAAAATTTAAGAAAAAAAAATTAGAATGTGCTGGAGGAGACTAGAACACTCGTGGCCGGAGTGACAATAGGAGAGTGCTTTACCAACTGAGCCAGAAGGCCTATATTGACTTTTCTTGATATTTAGTATTATTTTATCTTTTCAAGGGCCGCAACATTCTCAAACACGTATAAGGCGATCGCTAGGTCGAGTTTGCATCCAGTAAACACAATGAATTTAGCCAAACGATGGACACATATCAAAGAAAGTACAAATATAACCGCATACAGGGTGACTCTTTAGGAATGCAAGATTCCTAATAAGCAATAACTATTTGAGTGACTTAGGGTGAGTTTGGCATGACTTGTAACTTAAGTCGTTATACGTTTATGTCAATAAAATATGTGAAAAACAATTTAAGGAAAAAGCTAGGTGTCTTAAGAGAAAAGGTTTGTACAGTAAAAAAGTTCAAGAAAAGCTTCAAAAACCTAACATTTTTTAAAATCCGAATTATGAGCTTCTGAGTCCATACCAAACAAAACTTATAAGCTGACCTCAATTTATAGTCGACACTTGACTAATAAGTTGCTTATAAGGCATACCAAACTCCCCCGTAGAATCGAGCAATGCCACGAAAAAAAACCATTCGAACGACAACTGGAAACTTGAATAGGTTCAAATCTTTTTTCTTAATTGACTAATACTTTCCAGAAAACAGAAACTAAGCATTTTATTCTTGAACTGACTAAGAACTCTCCTATATTAAAAGAATATGTAGGAGGGCATAATACAAGTGCCTTCTGCATTATAAAGGTAGGTTTGTAATCAGCATTCGCGTAGATGCTAGAAAATACTGGTGCTAAATAATAGTAGTATAATCTAAACTCCAATTATCTGTTGGGAATTATTAGTCAATCCGAATTCCCGCCGCAACGGAAGCAAAAACAACGCCACACGATCACACACTACACACACGCCACATAGGAGAAGAAAAACGATAACACAAGACTTTAACGTGGTTCGGCAAAACCGCCTACATCCACGGGAGGAGGAGAATTTCACTATATCAAGGAGGGAATACATCTTAGGGAAGAGACGGCTCAATCTGCGGACTACGTCGACGCGGTACTCTCATCCTCATGGCCTACAACCATGAAACCCTAACCTCACACATCCACTCAAAGATATCTCTCACCAATCTCTATCAACTCGACTCAATTAGAAACAATAGCTAGCACCTCTATTTATACTAATATAGAGGAGGTGGAAAAGCCCACCAAGCCCTAGCCATCACCTCCTCAGAGATCACCTCCTCAGAGGAAGTAATCAGACGCATCGGGTACATCGATTCGTCTTGCGGAATTCGAGACAAAACCCAACATTATCTATATGGTTCAGCAGGGATATTGTTAACCTGTTTTATTTTGTCTTAAAGGCTACTGCATCAGATTGAGATGCTTCTTACATGCCGAGAGGTTATTAATGACTTTTTCAATACTAAATAATAAAGTTCCTCTAAAATTCTAAAAGGAGCCAACTTTAGTTATATCATGACTTGTAATTGAAAAACAAAGCAAAGAAAAGCAAAGCGAATATAGTTATATGCATATACAAACAATGATACAATCAGAGCGAGATTATTTTAAGCCAACAACACATTTACCAACACAGCCTTTCAAGAAAGCACTACTGACATGTATACCCTCAGCTTCAGCTATGGCGTCCACCATCTCGAAACTAACCTGAAGAATCCAAATCCAAGGATTTACTCAATATTGTGGTTTCTTAATTCTCAAAAGCTTCTACCACTGAACATGTATATACAAATTCACCAAAAATCAAAATCCCCGTCACATCCTGCAGTTCCACTTTGTACTAAAACATAGAAACCAGCGGTGGAAAAGCACCTGCTTTCAGAAAGCAGATAACTAATAATTTACTAAACACATCATACTGCTTTTGGCATAAGAAAACAACTTGCTCAATGAAGAGAAACAGGCAGAGTCCCGATGTGGGACAAACAACAATTCTCACCAATGACAAAACAAAGAGGGCAGAGAATTTGAGGACCAGGCAGAATTTTATCTTACTTGTTTTTAACCTTGGTGAAGAGATGATCCGTATGGAGAAGATCGTAAGATCTTGGATATGTGCTGAATGACTCGCAACAGTCGTGGTGAATTCCGATCAAACCCTGTTCGTAAATCAAAGGTAGTGTATCCGAAGAGTCTATGGGAACAACATCCGTGACCCATACACGCTCATATGTTTTAATGCCGCTGAAAATTTATCATGAATGAACTTAATAAGAATCAGAAAGATGATGAAATGCATTCATATTAAGGCATCCTTACAGGAAGTTAAATCCACTATATGGCAGTCCAGCGGAGACTACATCTTTTACGACCTGAAAACCTAGGAATGTATTGACTCGATGAGAAAAGCCCGGAATTAAGTGTATGTTTGGTATCACTGTTTATTTAAACAAAAATGTTTGAACCGGCGCTTTTCCAAGAAACAGATTTGGAAGTGCATTTTTCTGCTCTGTCTAAGTACAAAAACATGCTGAAAACGCTTGTGTAATGGAACACCAGTTTTTCAACAAAAAATAAAGTTTTGATGTTTTTTGATGTTTTTCGTACTTTTGGTGGTTAAACACATTTCTACTCTTAATAAATATATACATAAAATAACAATAAAAAAATGTTAGAGTAGATAAACACTTACACTTAATAGTTGTTGCCAACTGTGTTTTAGATTTAAACAGTATTTTCTGGCACACACTAAACAGTTTACTGATTTTACTTTTACACGTGTTTTTGGACACATTTTTGTATTGTTATTTCTATTCTTAATGGATAAAACAGGCTCTTCATGAGATCTACCAGACTACTAAGTAAAACCTCGTATCCTTTCTATCTAATGGTATATCAGGTACCCAGTAACCCCGTACCTACGCGTACTCATGATCTCAAATAAACTAATAAATCATAGTATTGCTTACCCTCCTTATATGGCTTTCATGTCCATCACATTCCTCACACTGGACCAGATTATGCCCATTCCGTTAAGATAAGACTTGAATACCACACGCTTCCAGTGTTCATAAACTGCAGAGAAATCTCCGGTGCTGGCTTGCCATAAAAACTCCAATGTCGGAACTCAACAGCCAATAAGGTAGTTTGTTCAATCTTTCAGGCCATTGTTCCAGCCAGTGAGATCAATGGTTTGAGGGACTGACACGCACTTTGTGCATGCATGCTTGCAATGGGATATTCCTACACACCACAAATTGGACTATCGTTAAGGAAACCTGAGAAGTATAAGCGTCCCAATTTGGAGCAGAGGGCCAGCTTCAGACACCAAGTATCTCTTCATTTTCAGAAGGGGCCAAGATGATGCAATTTATCCAGTAAAAAAGCCTCCAATTTTGTACTCTCCAGATGAAACATAAGCTTTATTACATGGTTAGGGAACTGGCTAAGTATGTGCTATTGGAACTTTCCACATCACACTATCACAGATCTAAACATTGCATCCAGACATGCCCATCTTTTCCTTTAGACGGAGTATAGCTTCGCCTGCTGCCCCACGAGGGGGAAAGCATCACATTTTTATCAAACCATAAGAGTATTTTATGAGACTAAGTTTTGGCAATCTATATGTTTTTATCAAACTGCAAGGGTATATTTTGAAGATGAATTTCGGCCCCCCACATTCATTAACTTTTTCCTATTTGGCCCCATTTTTTCATTAACATTTCATGTTAGCTTGTTCAAACTACACCTATTTAGATTGATGACATAATCAAGAGGAAAGAAGGTTTTGACTTTTTGACCAATTTCCAGCAAGCTGCTGGAAATATGAATATATATAAACATAAATAAAACATTACTTTAAACAAAGATATTCTTAACTTATTATTATTATTATTATTATTATTATTATTATTTTTAGGAAATTTTAAATTTAGAAATTGCATGTTATATGTGTGTGTGTGAATAAGAACAACTTTATTTAGAGTAATATTTGTGTTTCTTAGATATTTGGATTTTCTTGAGTGCCCAAGATTTAGAAGTCGCCTTAGGCACCCGAAGTGTAATATGATGCATTCGGATAATCGGTTTCTGAGCAGAGAGGAGGGTCGTTTTGCGGTTTTTTCTCGTAGCACTCGTTTGACAACGTTAAAGACTCTTGCTGCGAACGGGAGTCGCTTGGTGCCCATCACAACAGATAATGCAGGAATTTCCCTTTCAAGCGCAAACTAAACCTGGTCTTCATGCTCATCTTTTGGGGCAAGAGACATGGTAATTGTATCTCTCTCAAATAGAATCCCCCAAAAGCTTGCAACCCCACAACCAACATCGAATACCACATGGGACCGTTTCCCAGGGAAACATCAGGTAGAGACAGGAAGACTGTACAAACCATCAATAGGCCACATTAGCACGACGGACATATTGCTGACGATGATTCCAGAACCCAGCATATTGATTCAAGAAATACATCAAATTGACTCTCCAAGTCCAGTTTCGTATATGCTAAAAGTAGATGAAGGGTATTCTAGTAGTTTTAGTTCACTCATTGATACAAAGGTTGGCAGAACAAATGAGAAAAGAATAACATGTTCCTGGGAATGTGACACTCTTATGAACACAGGTTGATGAATTGAAATTGGCTAAGCTACATGTTACGCTTCTAGTTATGAAAATGCATATTACTTGTTGATCTTCCTTCAAGTCCATGAACTCTAAAGAATTATATGATATTTACCACATAGCCAACCCCAATTAATTTAAGAAACATAACTCTGAGTTTATGGAGGAACTAATTTGAGTGTTGAACAGAGTAACAGGAGCATACAAAGACATGATAAACTACACCTTAGTTGCTCGGCACGATTAAGGACCTAAGTTGAGCAGCTCACTTCCACTGTGCACGATCGAGGACCTTTAGGGGAAAAAAGCACTGCTCCTCTGCAAACATTAGATACAAAGCAAGCAAGAAAGAAGTATATATTAGTAGTGTCGACAAACTTTAGGCATGCAGGAAAGAGACGCACTCAAATTTAGGTGGAGATATGCAGAATGATTACGATTTCAGAAACATAAAGGTTTTCCTTATTGGCCATCATGATATAATCCTACCTGGAAGTTTTTATTGCAAGGTGGTTCTTTAAATCCCTAATAGCATCAGCATCATTCACAAAGGAGAGCAATAAAATCAACTCCTTCAGAGAGTCCAAAACCGAAGTCAGACCAATCCTGTGGATCATACGGCACAGACTGAATGAGAGCAAGTATTATGAAACATGCATTCCAATATATACAAAGAAGCTCCAGGGTGAACACAATCCACCTGTGAACCTACAATCTTACAAACCATATTCTGTAGGGCACAACTTGGATCTTTATGGCATGGATAGAATACTGAGAAATATTCAGGTAAATGGTATTCAATAACTTCCTTCCATCTCAATGCTGAGTATCCTATGAAGTTCTATCTGACAGTAGGGAGAATTCAGAAGACAAGCAAAAGAAGTCTTAATGAGGAAATCTTTGCCAAAAAGTAGGCCTATAGGTTCTGCCTCTGTGCCTCATTAGGCTTTCAATAAATCAAAAAACCTTTTATCCGAAATAACATCCACAAATTATAGAGTAGGAGCAGCAAAAGGTGCTAAAAGTTATGATAAGTGGTTTTTGCAAGTCTCTAGAGAAAAACAAGACCCAACAATCAGTATCACCCCAAGTAAAACTAAACACACATGGAAAATTCTTATTTGATTACCAAACAAGACATTACTTATGTGATGTATCTAACTGATTAACTGGTGCATAAGAATCAACTTCCATCATCAAATTGGAATAAGTATTCAGCTAGCATATGGCCATTTCATCTGGAAATCTATGTTGTTAACAGAGTGTGGACAGTGGACATGACAATTGGTTCTTTGACAATCTTGGTAGCAAATACGAAAGCAACAACAAAGATCAAGTTAATAATTCAACACGTGAATTCTGATGTTTTCTCATCATATTGAATCAAACAATATAATCACTCGGTACATGATGATGCGAGTTAAAAATTCATAACCAAAGTAGATATGCAAATGCACAAATTCAAAACACTTACATGGTGAAGCAATCAAAAGCAATCAAGGACAGATAGAATCAATGAAAAAGGTAGTAAATTGAGCAATACAGGAAACAAATCACAACACGAGCCGAGAGCAGTGTTGATACCATGAAAAAGTAATAATCCTCAACTTGGAATCAGTACTCAGCCAGTTCTTGAACCCTTGTACTAGTTGGTATCACGGATGTTGTTAGCATTGAACTCCTCGAAACTCTCTGCACAATTGCCACCCTGAAGCATGAAAGCCTTCCCCATCGCATTCCTCTGCAACTTCTGTGCCCTTTCTCAAGCCACTGCCAGTAGAAAAAGACGAGAAGAAGAAGAAGTATCTGAAGCGTCAAAAGCATAAAGAAAAAGAAAAAACCCAGAGGGGGATTTTGAATACCTGAAGCTGCAAATAATGAAACCTTAGGATTTCCTGCGGACGAAAGCCTCTAGGGCTCCTCCTCCTAATGTCTCTCTCTCTCTCTCTCTCTCTCTCTCTCTCTCTCTCTCTCTCTCTCTCTCTCTCTCTCTCTCTTCTCTGCATGTCGGAGGCAAGAATTACGGAGGCGAAGAGGGGGATATCGTTGGTTCCTCCTCCTCCTCTTCTTCTATCAGAACCATTTGATATTCCAACAGGGACATAACGGGAAATTCGATACATCTAATAACTTGAACAATACAGCAGGCCATTGAAGAGAGGGACACGGTGGAAAACAAGCCTAGATAGCGTCTACGTGTAATGGAGGCATAATTTCTTTCATAGTTAGGTAGGTAGATATCTCTGCAAAAGTAATAATGATCCAACTCGGACTTAATTTCAGTTCATAGGAATGAACATCAAGCTACTTCATTGAGGTCCTGTGGAGATGATCTGAAAGCCAAAGAACCCCTATTTGAGAGGAAACCAAGGAGAGTCACTGAAAAGGACGAGTCAGCTTCAGCTGGGGTGATTGATTGCATCATCACTTCAATCGATAGATAGAAGAACTTTTATCGATTGAGATCATAGAGGAACTCAAGGGTTCCAGATGGTACTATGTAATTTCAAAGATGGATAGAACTTTTATCTATAGAATAGTGTTTTAATAGCAAGTAGGTAGGTTTGAGAACATGGCATGTCATATAGAATTATACCTCTGTATCCAATCATAGACTACGTAGTTACATATTTCTATGATTTTCTCTATTGTAACCTTACCACAACAGTTCTTTGAGAATTTATACCAGGTTTATGTTGATATTTGTATCAGTATGCTTGTCATGCTCATGATGTTCGATATGCACCAAGGACATATTAAATGTGTCCTTATGTGTGAAGTATATTTGTATCAGTACTATTGAAGCGAAAAACCTGTAAAGGGGGACATTCATAGTACTTCACATCCTGAGATTGTCAACCTGCTCTACAGTATCCTACTATCGTATAAAAGAATCCATGAAGGAACCTGAATTCACTAATGTATAAGTCTTGGCTATTTCATGTCAAGAAGGAATTAAAGAATTCATGAAGGACCCTGAATTCTTCATGTCAAGAAGGAATTAAACGAGATGGCGTTCATCCCGTCAACACATCCTGAAAAGTCGTTAAATATAGCCATGACGAAAACTACAGTCACACAAACCCCTAACCACGGGGTGAAATGCAAATAACATTTTTTATAGAAACATTTTCTTTTTAAAAGCCCTTGTCTAAGAAAATACAGCTATTAGTACAGCCTCTGCCGACTACCACAAACTTATGCCAACAATTAAGATTTCCAAACAAGGGAAATAGCAAAACAAAATAACCTTAAAGGAGGAACAAATTACACGACGGAGGGATAGCCAATAAAAAAGCCTATGCAAAAGTTAAATTTAAACATTCAAAATTATCAAAATAAATAAAGTCAGTTAACCAAGGATAGGGATGAACCAAGTCGGGGTAGAGTAGGTAGAGAGTGAGTCCACACCACCACTAACATCGTATAAAGGCTCAGTAGTATGTTCTTCATAATCATATATGCCCATGTCTTGACCTCCTTTGCCATCGAAAGACATGTAATTATCATCAGTAAAGTAGATGCAGTTTGATCGACAATTGAAATTTCCTGGTTGGGGTAGCGCTACGGATTGACAGTCGCCGATAAACAAGGCATTGTCGCCCAAATCATCTATTTCAACCCACTCTCTCTTTTCAAAATCCAACATGTACACTTCGAATGAATGAGTATGGTAATACTTGTCTTCGTCGTGCTCATCTATGAATCGAACCACCATGAGCAGTTCGCCCGATAACTCGACAACATAGAATTTCTCGTAATTGAAACCTTCAAACCGCTCATGATCTCGTGGTAGAAACTCGTCAACGGTTGGTGGACCGGGACCATCAAAATTGGAGCAGACTAAGAGCCGCCCAAGGCCACCTACAGCATAGATTTGGCCGCGGTAACAAACCACATCTCTGATTAGTGAGCGCTTGCATAAGAAGTTGACATCCACCCAAGTTTCGCCTCTCATGAATCTCAATTCGCCGAATCGGCCAATTGCTACGACAAGGAAGCTGTTGTCGCAGTCGTCGGATCCGGAAGAAGAAGAGAGGAGCCTCCTCCTGAATAGTATAGCTTTGCCGATGTAATCCTGCCGGACGTCTTCGGGTCCCCAACCAGCACCAATCGACTCCCGATCGGGGTCTGCGAGGGGGATACGGAGGCGGTTCAAGGGGTTGAAGAGGTGCAGTTTCATGTCGAGGCCTAGGGTTACGATCCAGCCGTAGGGAGTTCCCCAGCAATGTCTACCGTAGAGCTCCGGCAGATCCATCATAAATTTCTTCCTTCCTCCGTACATACTCACTAAGCCCCGCTGGATAGGAGGATGATCTTCGCCGCTCATGTCCTCGTCCTCGTCCTCGTCCTCGACCTCGTCTCCACCGCATAGCAACAGCCATGGCGGCTGAGATACAAGTTCTGGACGCCAAACCTCGGCTTTGGTGGCGGATCTGTAAGATGGGCAGAGAGAGGCCAATGCCGAGTGGTCTTCGATGGTTGATAACTTGTTTGCAACCAGACCGACTAACTCGGGAGCAAGGGAACTCCAGTCGGCGGCCATGTTTGAAAGTATATTTCGTTTCACACTGACATAGAGTTGAGGTAGTCTCTACTCCCTACAAGACCTATTATAGTAATGTTAACGTGGGCCCCATAGAGGAGGAAAGCCCAGTATCTATCTCCTACCGTACCTACTTAGGGAAACGACTAGTGTACCTGGTAAATGTGTGGTCATATATGAAATATGATTTAAATATCGGTGGACATCGTACTTTCAGAACGGAATCTGTGGGCACAAAAAACCGAAACACCCGGTACGGTACATGAGATTCGGATTCTCAATCGAACCGTCCGATACGCCCATATGTCATGGTGAAACACCCATTTTCTAACCCTTGTATCTTCTTCAAAACTTACTGAAATATAGATCTGTTTTCTCCTGTGGAAAGATGGTATACAATACTTCATTTCATCGTCTCTGGGTCATGTTCAAATTTCTAACGGATTTCTCACAAAACGAGTCTAAAGTTGCTAGTTTGAACTCATGAAACTTTCTTTAATTTTCCAAAGTGTCGAATCGAAATTTTTGTCCAACTTTGAGTATCGATATCTCTTTGAATACTTAGAGTTTCTAGGAGTTCATATATGTTATGAAATCCTGGAGCTGTCATCTTTAAAACCCTATTTCCAGTTTCTTAAAACCCCTTCTCAATTGATCAGAAATCAGTCGCAAAGTTGACTACTTGAAACGACTTTTCGCTATCTTTGATATTCGGTTTTGACCATTTGAATGACATTTCTGGCCTTAGCGTTCTTCACGAAACTTGTTCGTATTCATATTCTCAGTCTAAATATCAAGTTTTACCAAGTTTGACTTTTCGAAAACCCTAGTTTGACTAAACTGTATAGGAGGGGCAAAATAGTCATTTCACTTAAATTTTGAATTGAGGTTAGTTTAGTAACTTGGAGTTTTTCACTATGTCTTGTATGCTTCTTTGGAGTACTTGTATGTAATTCTGGGCTAGGGTTGACCAAGTCAAATGTTGGGGTCATTTTTGCAGTTTTACTAAACTTCTGGGGCCTATGTGCATTTAATTAAAACTGCACACTTGAACTACTTGAGACTAGGTTAATGGTTTGAGACCAACAACCTGATTTAGAAGGATATTTAGAGCCTTAAGAGAGAAGTATTAAACTCGAGAGTGACCAAATCAATGGTGGGGGTCTTTTTGTAATTTTAGCAAACTTTAGGGGCCTAAGTGTAATTTACGGAAAGTTTTAGATTTCGATGATAAGTTCATATGGGAGAGTTAAGAGTAATCCTTGCATGTTGTTGGGCCAGTATGAATGTAATTTGGATTCCAGGCACAGTCAGGTACTGTACTAGAGAGTTTTGAAGTATCGGGGGCATTTTGGTCAAGTTAGCTTACATGACCCGCCTTCCATTGCATTCTTGCATACAACCTCATATAGAGGGTATATGCTAATAGGTTCTATACTTTACTTGTATATATACAGCTGTTGTTAAGGATTGCTCCAAGTAGACGTATCTTTTCGTGCTGCTGCATTGACTGTGAGACCCGGACTCATATGAGACAAGTGTTGTAGGAGTGCTAGCTTTGCTTTGCGCCTTTCATGGCCCAGAGGTAAGTACATATGTACCGCCTTTTTATATCAAAATCTGCGTATGTGCTTGATGTTTCAAATGAATGTTTGTTATATGAAATAGTATGAGAATGCATGTTTTCCACTCGAAAGTTGTTAAACTATTTTATTCATCTCCTTTGAAAAATCTCGGAAATTACTTGTGAAATTTTGATATTCTGATTCTGGTTATGTGAAAGAGAAGAAATAAAATACTTCTAATGGACTTAGGACGATGTACAGAGTACTGCTATTAATGGGAGGCGTCAAGCGATCCTCCATTTTCTTATGGCTATGACCATCGAAGCAATGCTTCTTATTATTGGATAGAACATTAATGTTCACAAATCCGCCCCCCGATGAGCCAAAATGTATCAAGATATTGAGGCCAAGGGGTTTATAGAGCTATAGAGTGCTACTTATACTTGTAAGGGTCACTACGGTATAGGGGTGTCGACACTTAAGGCCTTTTAGCTAATGTTATGAGCGGGGTTGACGAATGGGATCCCTTAACGCTCGGGTGAAATAGGGTTTGATAGACCCTAGAAGGAACCCTTAGTGATTATTTCGTGATCCCTCTGTCTACATCGATCCTGCTGGTGGCTCTTGACACGCCTCAGCTAAATTAAACGGTTGATTGAAGTCGAAAAATAAAAATTGACTACTCTATTGATGTTGTTTGTGGCTCTTGATTGCCTAATCTAATGAAATGAATTGAAAAGCATATGCTACTCGTGAATTAATCGTTATCAACTCAAATGGACTTGTTTACTCTGGAGATCTCACAGAATACTTATGGTTTCTTAAAGCTATTAAACTGAGAGGTTTTGTTATTCGGTTACTTCCAGTTGTTCCAAAATCCCCAACATGTTACTATTATTGTTTTAAGTCTTCTGTTTTTTTTCAACTCATGCTTTCGTGCCACTCGTTGCTTTACATGTCGTAGTATGTATTTACTCAGTTTTTACTTATCATTCTCTTTAAAACTGCGTCGGCTGTTGCTATTTTAAAACTGGAGGTCATCAATCAAGGTTGGGGAATGGGAACGCGAATCGAGACGAAGTTGCGTGCCTAAGTTAGATCATTTAGAATATCACACACTTTTTATTTATTTATTTATTTATTTTGTAGACTTATTTCGATAAAATTTGTTGTATACACTAAACGAAATGTAATCTTAATAGCGTAATTTTACTTTTGGTTATCGATTGTCTCTTTAACCCTGAACCGAGATCCCGGGTTGTTTCAGCTGGTATCAGAGTATCGGTTCTCCGGTTAAAGTGACTTTTCGATTTCCATCAGTAGAGAATAAGAAACATAAAAAGTTTTCGAAATTTTAAAATTGACTAGGATAACTCAATTTGGGAATAAATGAAGTAAAGAAGCCGTCGGGGAGTCTGGGTACTTAAGTGTTATGAAACTCGATTTGTACCGTATTTGTTGATTAAATGTTGGCGTCTGATTGAGACGTGATTTGTGAGAATTTACTTGCCCATTTACATGTGCAGTTCTTGTGTGACACGCTTATTCATATCAAAATACTTTCTTTAGTTGTGTAGTGCGTATCTATGACTATGTATGTTTCTATGTTATCTTGTCGACGAGAGAGTAATGACGTTTTGGACTTAGAAGACCCTGAGACTATCATTTTCGTACCTACGAGCAACGAATTTTAAGACAATACTTTGTTTATTTCA
Organism: Linanthus parryae; assembly: GCA_023055425.1. Classification (NCBI taxonomy): domain Eukaryota; kingdom Viridiplantae; phylum Streptophyta; class Magnoliopsida; order Ericales; family Polemoniaceae; genus Linanthus; species Linanthus parryae. The sequence continues at coordinate 186,418,142 of JALGPY010000001.1, forward strand.
TTTCGACTTAATTTGACATGGTTCTTTACAAAATTAGAAATTTTTGACAATAAAGTATTTAAAAAAATGTTTATGAAAATTGTTGGCATATCGAGTTACCAAATGCCAAGTGATATGGACCATTTTGTTTACCAGTCCGCTGGCGTGACTCTTAGTACGACGGTACTATGAGTTGTACCCGCTGTGTAGACTAAGTTGGAACATTTGAAACACATTCGAGTTGTGATGGAGAGACACGTTGTGTGACGACACATAGTGTTCTTTTCCCCTCGTATGCGTGGAACACTTGAGGTGGTTGGTTTATCTAATCCTCTACAGGTAAGACAACATTTTTAACTCGGATGAGTCAAGAAAAACGACATATTAGTCTTGATAAAAGTATTTGTCTAAAAGTTTTGAGATTTTTATAAATTCTAGCAAATGTTCGAGTCGCTTCTAAAATTGAGAACTTTTATGTTTTTATTGAACTTTCAAAATCTTGTTTCGAACTTTTATTTGTACCAATCGTATATGAAACTCCAATGTGGTGCGAGTTTGGGCTGCTACGTAGTATTGACCCGCCATGCGGAGAGTGATAACGAGAAATTCTTTTAGTTAAGGTGTTTCAAGTTGAACATCTAAGGAAGCCATCTTTTGGGAGCGGGACATTCGACGAGAGCGGTTAATCTGCATGTCTGGCTAAGTCAAATAGACTGAGTCACTGTGCTGCATTTCATCTGCAATTCGTGTATGTGGGTATGTATAGTATGAGATCCAAAACCGACGCATGTTCTTTTACCGTTAGGCATAGACGTGGTTAATTTCATAAGCTGGCCTCAAAACTTACAGAATTTCCAAAGCTTAAAGAACTATCAAGCTTAAATACCCATGTTGTCCCCATAGTCTATTTTTGAAAGGGAAATATAGTCAATTTTAAGTGTTATTCATGGAGAGAAGAATAGGTATTTGAGTACAGGATATACAAGTTTAAGGATGAGATAGGATACTATATTACTTAAGGTGTTGTATATCCTCAGGTTTTGACAGCCTAGAGAAGCAAAACAAAAAGAAAGCTATGCGAAGCCATCCTATTTTACATATATCTACAACAGCTATCGCGATTAAGCTTCAAGACCATAACTTTTACCAAGTTTCTAAGATAGAAACAATACCTGTAATCCATATAGAGCCCCGTATACCGTCGGGGCCTGTGATGTAGAAACTATCATGTCAGTTGCCATTCCAACAAATTAAGACCGTTAAAACACCAATTAAGCCTTTAGTGAAATGTCTTAACTTAGCCCATAAATATGTTTTCAGAGTAGTATCATTTAAAAATACAGATCGCGTACATTAGCAGGAAGCTTAGTATGCATTATCAGCCACAAAAAGATGGTAAGTTCCCTTAAAATAATAGAGCAACATAGCAACAATTAAGAAAGATGCAGGTTGTACAAAACAACACTAACATGAAGCAACAAATAATAGAGCAACATAGCAACAATTGACAAAGATGCAAGTTGTACAAAACAACACTAACACGAAGCAACAAATAACACCGAGTTCTGTATCAAGCTTGCTGAAACCATCATGGGGGTGCATACAAGAGAACGATATAAATATACACAAGCTTTTCAAGTAGAAGACACTCAGTTGGTACTTGATGGCCCATGAACTGCAGTGGATATCCGAAATAAGTAAGGAAACACTGTCGTTTCCTAATTATACCAAGTCCTTCAGCTAGAAAGACACATCTTCATTTCATTTGCAAGGAACATCCCAGGCGTTCCTAATTGTAGGCAACCGGTTAAGTTAGGGGGCACAGAAAGGAATGCCTGATCATATTCCAGATCTCGCCAATTAGTCACGCCATTTGCAGGGAGTCTGACCAGTTGCCACCTCCGCTGTTGCTGCAGGGAATAAAGCGAAAAAGATAAAATGAGAAAAATCCTACAAATATAGTGCAGAAGAAGCAACCGGATAAGTTAGGAAAACAACAAAGTCATACCCTGCTTTACTGCTGGAAGAGAATTCTCCTCCCGGTTATCCATAAAACGTTTTATGGCATACTGTCATCTATGAAATTCCGCAAGATATTTGGGTTGTAAAGGTCTTCACCTGTTAATTCCGCGAGGCTGCCGAACCCCATGGGTAGGCCGAACGCTCTGGCTGCCCGGTTCTTAGAAAAACCCCTTAGAGGGACTTCTAATGTTTATCATTTTCACAATGTCCTTACTCTTTCTTGTTCGGAATTTAATAAGTGATGCCACCAACAATGGCTCAGGCTGAGGGGATGAGGCTCAGATCTGAAAGTGACCGGACATGGAAAGATCCCACCGCCATGGCTGCAAAAATACATTTGCCCAGCCAATGAACGACTCGGATTCCCAAATCCCCAAATCATGCTCAAACTTCATTGATCATCACTGCCCCCGACCCAGATAATTTCAAATGTCCAATTCCATCTCAAAAAGTAAATATGCTGCCCAGAAAATAATCAGGGAAATTAACGAAATCATACTACCTAAGTATAAAAGAAAGGGTTTGCCATCCACATCAGCGCCACATAAGTGTTTCATCTTGCTGACCCTATATACCATCTTGCTGTTGAACTCTATGTTTTAGTGTTTCATAACCACAAACTCCCAATTTTTTGCTGAAACAAATTACCATGCAGCGACTCGCCACTGTTAGGTTGGCATGACAAATTAACTCGTAGACAAATTATCAGCCGCGATGTATATTTTAAAAGGGCCGAATTGAAGAGATAGCATTTATTTGCCAAGTAGGCTGAAGGTGATACCAGTGGTGCATTCATCCAACTAATTGTGCAGGCATAGAATCAAAAGAAACAACATCTGCTCTAGAGTTAATATGGTGGAAAAGAAACAAAAATAGGGCCGTTTGGAGATGTCGGTTCAAAACGCGATTTCAGATTACAAAGTTCTGGACTTCTGCTTGATTTTTTAAATTTTTATTCTTTTGATAGTAGGAAAGTCTTGCTCTCAGAACTTACTGCATCACATCCAAGTAGGGTCTTGTAGTTCCATGAAAGCTCCAGATAATGATGTTATGCTCAATATCAAATTCTCTGAAGTATGCTCATGCCCCTTAAAAGCCTGAACAACATTTCTGAACACCACACAAGAATACAAAATCATCTATCGCAATGAATCTATCAAGAAAAAGGATTGTTTAAGGCTGAAAACACACCTAAACGAACCGAATTAGGGTTCATGAAGCTTGGAAACAAAGTTGACAAAAAAAAGCTTGGAAACAAAGACAATCGTATGGTACACAATCCCTTTCTTTTAAAGTTAACGTCCGCTGCCACGAAAGTGTCTCTTCCAACCACGTTAGAGACTTCAAATTGCGCCCTCCGAAACCAGCTAATATTTATAGAAAACCCTAAAGAAGACAAAGGTGCACAACAGCAAAACTTAACACACACTCCCCTCATGCTGAAACCAAACTTAATACCTTTAACGGATGTCCGACAGGACATAGATATTAAGTCTACAAGGAGAACATAGATACGTCACTAATGAACTCTTACACTCTCAATTAAAGAAGAGTTGTCACTGTCACCATCCAGATGATAATGATATTACTAAATACTCCGTTCTTCATAACAAATAAGTCTGGATAAATGATGTCTTCTTCAATACCTGATGCAGCAACCTAAAAATAGTGTACCTACCATAATTGCTAGAACTAAGCCCTCTTAATGAAATGAAACTAAAGCTAAAAATTATTAAATCCAAGCACTACACTGAAAGAAAAAAAGATGATGTAGAAAGTCTAAAAGTTTAGAACAGATTTTGGCAAAAAGAGAAAGTAGCAGAAAGAATTCTCCATTCCGATAAATAATATGACAATAAGTTCAGTAGCCAGTTTAAGCGCTGTAGAAGCAAAGCTGCCTCTCTTGTTAAAATGTGGTAAAATCTTGAACTATTAAAGAGTGTTAGTTCATGTTTTGCTACATGAATAGAGAGCGAGCCTACCATCCCCAACTGTATACTTGCACGCGTGATTCCGAAATTGCGGTTGTATAATCAGCTCCACAAGTAGCGGATACTATTTCATGACCATCTAAGGCACTTAGCTGAGTAGGCCAAAGTCGATCTTCAGCATCACCATGACCTAGCTGCCCATCCTCTCCCCGCCCCCAAGAGCAAACGACGTTTCCAGCTGTAGAAAATATATACATGGTTACTTTATCTCCTTCAATAAAGACTTGCAACACATACCCATCATGTAATCTTAGTTCAACCTATCAGGAAGGAAGAAAAAAAAGGATGAAAACAATACCAAACTTCTGACTGTGGGGATTACAGTTCAACATAAATCAGTTACTCAGTGGCACATAGCTTCAAGGCTAACAGGTCTTTTATTTAGTGGAAGTCATGCACGCTGCAGCACATATACAGATAACATGATTACTGAGATGATTTTCAGACAAAATGACGCAGAAATGCTGAGGATAATATATAGGAGTGTCCATGGTTCATAGCCGATAATAGTGGTCTTTATTTTGTCAATCGAGAAAATCCTTCCATTAAGTTATTTTCTATCTGTATCACATCTAGGGGAAACGGAAGGAAGACTTTTTTCCTCTGTTGGGACTGGTGCTTTAGTCGACCTAAGCCATAGTGTCAAAGGACTCTTACTCTTTCAATGGTGACCAGCTGAAGATAACGAACTTGTCATTATTATTCGTCTCCAATATGGATGCCACATTTTGCGTATGCGCCTCTCATCTCTTAATTCTATGGGCTCAGCCGCTCAGGGTATTGAGAGTGAGAAGAAGAATGCATCAGCAAACTGCTTTTATACGAGACAACTCATGATGTAACTGTGTTCACTCACTTAAAACTTCAGAGGACAAGGAAAGGTGTAGATCCGCTTGTTAATATAACATTTAGATACTTATAATGTATTGGTAAGGGGGGAAATCTTATGCTAATTAGAAGAAAATCACAAGTATGTGTGTGTATTGTCTCTCTCTCTCTGTGTGTGTATGTTTTCCCCAACTGGAAGCAGGATCGATAGGTATTAAATTGACAAATCCCACCACATTCAAGTGATCATCAAAGCTGATCGAGATCGAGATAGCCTCAATGTAGCAGCTGCAGTGTTATGGGATAACTCTTCTGACCCAGAACCACGATATCCCTTCTATGCAACCAATTCAGATTCATTTTAAATATAATATTAGCCTGAGGCACACAGAATAGTGGAGGGAACAACTCTGATCCTCAACCTCGATTAGTCATCCTAGATTGATTTCATTAGTCTTACATGATTTGCGTGGCTTACAAAATAGCGACGAGCAAAAGATGAAAGAAAAATGGAGAACGTCTCCCTTATATGGATATGGCACTCATGGAGAAGAAGAGTCCTGAGGGCTTGCGGAATGGCTGCTGATTTTACTTAAAAGGGTCAGAGACTTTTAGCAATAGGGGAAATTCATCAGATAAGATGATATATGTTAAAAAGCTGGCTGTTCTAGACTCCCAAGTACAGTAAAAACAAGTTGGACAAAGCTCAAAAAGAATTAAGAAATAAGTCACTTAAGGCAACAAGTACAAAATTATCGAAGAATTACTCTACCAAATGACAAAATATAATATGATTGTAACAGCACCTAGTTTTAAGGATGTTTAAGAATCAGTAAAAAGAAAAGCATGCATTAGAAAAAAGAAAAAGGTGCCCTTCAAAATGCCAGGGTACTCTACACCTTGCAATCGCTGAGAGGAAACCAAGGAAAGTCACTGAAAAGGACAAGTCAGCTTCAGTTGGGGTGATCGATTACATCATCCCTTCAATCAATAGATAAAAGAACTTTTATCGATTGAGATTGTTCGAAGTCCCACATCGGACATTTAAGAAGGAGAAAGAGAAAAAATAAGTGTCATGGGCTACTCCCCTCTTTGCCAATTGGTTTTGAGGTGGAACCCCATGGATTCTAACATGGTATCAGAGCCTGGTTCACACACGTGCTCACCGCCACCCGTAGACAAGAAGATCCACGTGTAGGCCAAAGAATGCCACACGTGAGGGGGCGTGTTAGAAGTCCCACATCGGACATTTAAGAAGGAGAAAGAGAATTAATAAGTGTTATGGGCTACTCCCCTCTTTGCCAATTGGTTTTGAGGTGGAACCCCATGGATTCTTACATGGTATCAGAGCTCTGGGCTACTCCCCTCATTGTCAATTGGTTTTGAGGTGGAGCCCCATGAATTCTTACAGAGATCATAGATGAACTCAAGGGTTCCAGATGGTACTATGTAATATCAGAGATAGATAAAACTCTTATCTATAGAATAGTGTTTTAATAGCAAGTAGGTAGGTTTGAGAACATGGCATGTCATATAGAATTATACCTCTGTATCTAATAATAGACTATGTAGTTACATATTTCTAAGATTTTCTCTGTTTATGTTGATATTTGTATCAGTATGATTGTCATGCTCATGATGTTTGATATGCGCCAAGGACATACGAAATGTGTCCTTATGTGTGAAGTATATTTGTATCAGTACTATTGAGTGAAAAACCTGTAAAGGGGGACATTAATAGTACTCACATCCTGAAATTGTCGACCTGCTCCACAGTTTGATATCGTAAAAGAGAATTCATGAAGAAACCTGAATTCACAAATGATAAATCTTGGCTATTTCATGTCAAGAAGGAATTACAGAATTCATGAAGGAACCTGAATTCACAAATGAGAAATATATTTCATGTCAAAAAGGAATTAAACGAAATGGCATTCATCCCATCAACAAATCCTGGAAAGTCGTTCAATATAGCCATGGCGAAAACTACAGTCGCACAAACCCCTAACAACGGGGTAAAATGCAAATAACATTTTTTGTAGAAACATTTTCTTTTTCTAAAGCCCTCGTCTGAGAAAATACAGCTATTAGTATAGCCTCTCCGGACTGCCACAAACTTATGCCAAAAATTAAGATTTCCAAACAAGGGAAATAGCAAAACAAAATGAACTTAGGAGGAACAAGATACAATACACTACGAAAGCTTATGCCAAAAGTTAAATTTAAAAATTCAAAATTATCAAAATAAATAAACTCGATAACCATGGATAGGGATGAACCAAGTTGGGGTAGAGTAGCTGATAGCCATGGCGAAAACTACAGTCGCAAAAACCCCTAACAACGGGGTAAAATGCAAATAACATTTTTTGTAGAAACATTTTCTTTTTTAAAAGCCCTCGTATGAGAAAATACAGCTATTAGTATAGCCTCTCTGGACTACCACAAACTTATGCCAAAAATTAAGATGTCCAAACAAGGGAAATAGCAAAACAAAATGAACTTAGGAGGAATACAGTACAGTACGAAAGCTTATGCCAAAAGTTAAATTTAAACATTCCAAATTATGAAAATAAATAAACTCATTAACCACTGATAGGGATGAACCAAGTTGGTGTAGAGTAGCTGGAGAGTGAGTCCACACCACCATTGTATAAAGGCTCGGTAGTATGTTCTTCATAATCATATACGCCCATGTCTTGACCTCCTTTCCCAACGAATTGCTCGTAATTATCATCATTAAAGTAGATGCAGTTTGATCGACAATTGAACTTTTCTGGTTGGGACAGCGATAAAGATTGACAGTCGCCGACAAACAAGGCATTGCCGCCCAAATCATCTATCTCAACCCACTCTCTCTTTTCGAAATCCAACTTGTACACTTCGAATGAATGAGTATGGTAATACTTGTCTTCGGTGTGCTCATCTATGAACCGAACCACCATGAGCAGTTCCCCCGACGACTCAACAACATAGAATTTCTCGTAATTGAAACCTTCAAACCGCTCCTCATCTCGCGGTACGAATACATCAACGGTCGGTGGACCGGGACCATCAAAATTGGAGCAGATTAAGAGGCGTCCGCGGCTAGATACAGCGTAGATTTGGCCGCGGTAACAAACCACGTCTTTTATGTTTGAGTTAAAGCTGAGCTCCACCCAAGTTTCACCTCTCATGAATCTCAATTCGCCGAATCGGCCAATTGTTACGACAAGGAAGTTATCATCGGAGTCGGAAGAAGAAGAAGAGAGGAGCGACCGCCTGAAGAGTATAGCTCTGTCGATGTAATCCTGGCGGACGTTTGTGGGTCCCCAACCACCACCAATCGATTCCGGGTCGGGGTCTGGGAGGGGGATACGACGTCGGTTCAAGGGGTTGAAGAGGTGCAGTTTCATGTCGAGGCCCAGGGTTACGATCCAGCCGTAGGGAGTTCCCCAGCAGTGTCTACCGTAGAGCTCCGGAAGATCCATGAAAAATTTCACCTCTCCATACATACTCACTAATCCCCGCTGGGTAGAATGAATTTCGCCGCTCATGTCCTCGATGTCCTCGACCTCGTCTCCACCGCAGAGCAACAGCCATGGCGGCTGAGATACAAGTTCTGGACGCCAGTACTCGGCTTTTGTGGCATACCTGTAAGATTTGCAGAGAGAGGCAAAGGCCGAGTGGTCTTCGATGGTTGATAAGTTGTTGGCTACCAGACCGACTAACTCAGGAGCAAGGGAACTCCAGTCGGCCATCGATACGATTCCTTCTGGAGCTTTCCGTATAAGCTTTTGCTCACTGGTTACACTAAAACAAATGGAAGATGTTGATTTTTGCTGGGTTGATCTCTGTACTAATACAGGCCCAAACACAAAAGGAGCCCAAAAAGTGATCGACTTGTAATTGAAGCCCAACTCACGTGACCGCAACCGGGAGAAATAAAATTAAGCATTACTACAATGGAGGTAGTGTGACGTGGTGCAATGTAAACACTTGAAATTAGGGTAAAAGACACCTAATACCCCTGTGTTTTGGACAATTCACTTTACCGCCTCCATAACGGAAGAAATTTAGGACAATTTGCACCCGTCCCGTATGTCATATTCCGTCCATAAAGTCAAAGTTTATAATTTTTTGGACAATGTTGTCCCTAATATCATTAAAGTCTATTATGCCCCTATCCAATTAACAAAACTACATCACCCACCAATAACAAATCTTTTATTTCCTCCTTAATTCTATGAGCATCAGTATCACGTACTACATGTTTTAACTCCTGTAGATAGTGCTTTCTGAGCTGACAGATCTTGGCCACGTGGCAACCATCCAGCACACCATATTGTGCTCCACACACACTGGATCACCAGCCGAGCTGATCCATGTGGGGGCTGCGAGACAGAGCCCTCGCATACCACCGCACGGGACTTGTAGGGACTTAGTGATCTGGAGGCTAGAGTAAGCCCTGTCGCGTGCGAGCCAAGCCCGCGCGCGACCTTTAGTAACTGTTTGAGAGATTTATGGCACGAGCTCCATAAACCCGGTCAATCCGGTCAAACCCGGTCAACCTCGTAACGGTTCCGGTATTCGCGCACAACGTGCTGTAACGGTCCCTATATACTCGGACGAACGTGCCGTTATGGTTAAGCTAATTAAGCCGCCATCAATGGGCGCATTAACCACACTACAACGGTCACGTTCTCTGCTATATATAGGACGTTACCCTTTCCATACAAAGGAGAACACACCTGCCATACGCGGAAGCTCTGCCAAACCTCTGTCTCTCTCTCAGGCATTGCTACTGCCTTACTCTCTCCCTACACACAACCCCACTCTTCCTGTGCGATCTCTGATCCTCTACATACGGTGTACACGGAGGTCTCCCCGCCGGAATCTCTTGTGCACATTTTGGTGAACCCGACGTGAACTTACCAACCAAAGCAACCATGTCTCAGGAGGATGATATCAGCAACAGATCGCCTTCCACCGAAACCGCCTCGGGAGAGGAGACCCGCCGTACTCCTACCACTCCCGGCGAGACACCGACGCTAGAGTCTTTGGACGCCACTGTTCAAAGTCAAGCGAAAGCTCTCAAAGCCCAATCCGTGCAGCTAGAACGGATCTTGGCCGTTCTGGGCACCCTCGCACCAAATCCTTCATCAGCCACCGCCGTCTCTCAAGGAGGAGGAGGCCCTACTGCTCCGGGACTGGGAGTGTCAACCACACCTCCCAACCCTAACCTGCAAACTCCACCGGCGAATGCGCAGCCGCCTCCGATTCAGGGGTCAACAGCTCAGATGTTGCCTCTCACTGCTCACACTCCTCAGCCCTCGACTTTGGCATCTAACCCGACTTTGCAGTACCCCTTGCCTCCTCCAACGGCGATTTGGGGCAATGCGAGTAGTCCATATGTCCCCAATCCTTCGACGGCGTATGTGTCGCCTCCGCCTGCGGCAACCCCTCCTTCGACTACCGAGGGAAGCATTCCAGAATGCATGACGTCTTTGTAGAAGCGCATGGACACTATTCTGGCTCATCAGTCATTCGCGGATACCATTATCCCGAAGCTGGACAACGATCCACCCATTCCACGAGAGATCTATCTCATGCCTAACCCGGCGGGGTACAAGGCTCCTAAATGGGACAAATTCGAGGATGTCAACGGAAACGCTCATGAGCATGTCATGCGTTTCATTGATGTCATGGGGCCATACGAAGCCGATCCCAAATTATTAATGCGAGAGTTCCCAAAATCTTTAGGGAACGTGGCGTACAAGTGGTACCGAACGTTGGAAGCCGGGTCTGTGAAGACTTGGGACGACATGGTCCAGAGGTTCTACACCAAGTTCTTCCAGATGGAAGAGAAGGTGACGATGATCCATCTCTCGCGGATGTATCAGAAGCGCGAGGAGGACGGGATTACTTTCATCAAGAAATTCAGGGCGAAGTCCTTGGAGTGCAAATATCCAATGCTCGAAAGCCGGCTTGTAGAGATATGCCTGCAGTGCATGCGAGACGAATACAAAGGTATGCTCATTAATTTGCAAACACCTACGTTTTCAAAGCTAATCGAATGCACGAAGAACATCGAGCCTATAGTCGAAAGGCAGAAAAAGAAGAACGCTCCGGAGCGACCTCCGAGCAGCACCACCTACAAGATCGGGAGATTCAGTTACAAGAGGGGACGCGAAGCTGAGGTCAATACAGTTTCACCCCAGAAGCAAGCGAAGGTTGTGAACTTTGATGTACCATCCCTGCCATGCTCAGTAGAGGAGGCAAGCGACCTCTGCAGACAGTGGCGCAAGGACGGCGTCCTGCCACCGCTTGAGAAGATACCCTCTAAGGAGATGGTGAGGGACCCTAAGTGGTGCGAGTACCACGGCAAGGTCATGCACCCCACAGCGGAATGTAAAAAGCTCAGATTCACATTCGACCAGAAGATGAAGAACGGCGAGCTGATCGTCAGCGACCGCAGGAAGGATGTGCGCAACAATCCGCTTCCTGCCCACGCGGAGCAAGAATCAAAAGGCAAGGAGGTTGCCATGATCTCAATTGTTGACTTGGAAGAAGTCGCAGAGGATGGTCTACCCATCATCGCAGAGGTCCGCAATGACGAGGACTACAACATGGACACAGAAGACGAACGTGCCGATCGGATGAAGGGGTCGCACGGCTTTAGCAGATTCTTCGACGAGATGAACTTCTCAGAGAAGTGCCGGACAGACATGACGAAAGCAATCTTGAGGATAGCAGAGGACTACGAGGAGGATCTTGTAGTTTCCAACGGGAAAGTCATCAGGGCGTCTCGCTCTACAGAAAAGATTATGACCTTCTCTGCCAGCGACAAGAAGACAGATGCGAGCCACCAGAGGCCTCTGTACGTGACGGCCATCATCAATGGTGTCGAGTTCAAACGAGCATTCGTTGATGGAGGGGCAGCGGTCAACGTCATTTCGCTCCACACACCGAAGCTAGCAGGGATCCCCGAACACAAGATCGTCAGGCGTCCATCTCCGCTGATGGGATTCGGAAGCGACTCTAGGATGACGATCGGGTGGATCCTCCTGGGCGTTCAGATTGGCAAAATCAAATGCTCAGCAAAGTTCTATGTCATAGACGCAAACACCACATATCACATGATCATAGGTCGAGCCTGGATTCATCGCTTCGACGCGATTCCTTCGACAGCTCACCAGGTTATGAAAGCTATCTGGAACGACAGAATAGTCGAGATACCGGCTTCAACGAATCCATTCAACTTGGATGAAGCACATCTTAGCGAGGCAGTGTGGTTCACCGAGATGGCGGATGAGCAAACGCCGGGACCATTCAACCCTACTCCTTTGCCTCTCTGGGAGGACATCAAGGACCAGTCACCCGCGGGAGTGATGGTGACAAGAGAAGATACCAAGGAAAAGCCGCCCACACGCGAAGAGACGCCGCGTATCGCATACCATCGAAAGAATGTGTATACCCTGAAGAGAATCGCAAAGCATGACCCCGAGGGCAAGGAGATAGAGAGCTTCTACGCCAATGGGAAGAAATGCTATCGCATATGAAGGTGCGCGGGGATGTCCTCTCACGGGCATGAGGATATCCCTGGGGAAATCAATCAAATCGAACAAATTGCGCAGACGGAAAAGCCAACACAGGGCGCTCCAGACGAGAAACTCAAAGAAGCGCCTGAATGCATGGAAGACAGGCCCAGACCTCAAAAACGCGGGTGCAACCTATCAGCGCGCCATGATGGCTCTGTTCCACGACATGATGCATAAAGAAGTGGAATTCTATGTGGATGACCTGGTGGTTAAATCCAAGCACGAAGCAGATCACCTCGCAGATCTACGGAAGGTGTTCAATAGATGTAGACGCTTTCAACTAAAGATGAATCCCATGAAATGCGCATTCGGGGTAACATCAGGAAAGTTCTTGGGATGCGTAGTTCATCGCCAAGGAATCGAGCCTGACCCTGCGAAAGTATCAGCCATAACCGGCATGACGCCGCCCCATAACCAGAGTGCCTTGAAGACATTTTTAGGAAAGCTATCCTATCTGCGAAGATTCATCCCAGCGATTGCCGAAATCACATGCTGTTTTAGTACTCTTCTCAAGAAGGACGCCGTGTACAACTGGGCTCCGAAGCACGAAGCTGCATTCGAAAAGCTAAAGGATCTGCTGACATCCTCAAAAATAATGATCGCACCTCAACTGGGGTCGCCGCTTCTGCTATATCTGACATCAACAAGGAGATCCATAGGAGCACTCTTGGCTCAGGAGTACGAACGCCAGGAAAGGCCTATCTACTATATCTCTCACATCGTGCAGCCTGCTGAATCGAGGTACACAGACATCGAATGTCATTGCCTTGCTTTGTTCTTTGTAATAGAGAAATTGAAACACTACTTCGCATCGCATAAAGTAGTAGTGGTCACCAAAAGCGATCCCATACGATACCTACTAACGCACACCACTCCCGGTGGGAGATTGGCGAAATGGTACATGACCATCTCCCAATATGATATCACATGCGTGAGACCGCGGGCGATCAAGTCGCAGGCGGTAGCGGATCTGTTGGCACAGTTCCCCGACAACAGCCATGAGCCCGTGATCGAAGAAGAGCTCGAAGGACCTGAAATCTATGCAATCGACGTGCCTTATTGGACGCTCCATTTCGACGGGTCGTCAACAAGAAAAGGCGGAGGCATTGGGATAGTCTTGACCAAACCAGATGGGGAGGTCATACAAATGTCCGCGAAGCTCGATTTTGCAGTCACCAACAACGAGGCAGAATATGAAGCCCTCATAGCAGGACTGCGCGCAGCAAAAGCTTTGGAAGTAAGCAATCTGACGGTCATGGGAGACTCCAAGTTGATCGTCAAGCAAGCCTCGGGCGAATACGGTTTGAAGGAGATTAACCTTCTGTCTTACCGCACCCTAGTACAGAAGCTGGTACAACAATTCTGCGATGTGAGATACGAGCACAAGCCCCGAGCAGACAACAGGCATGCAGATGCTTTGGCAACCTTGGGATCCAAGGTCAGTACAGACAAATGTCCCGCAAAAATCTCCATCGAAGTGCGAACATCGTCGGCATTGACAGAAGATGCATGCGACAACGAACACATGGATGACACGGATTGGAGAAAAGCAATCCTACAAGCCATTGCAAAAGGCACAAGCAGTGAAAGCTGGGCACTCACAAAAGGGTACTGCATACATGACAACACCCTTTACTAGAAGGGTCCTGGCGGAATACTCATGCGATGCGTCTCCGAGCGAGAGGGACAGCTATTGTTAGAAAAGATTCATCAACGTGCTTGCGGAGAAAGCGAGGTGTCAATCTACCGAAAGGCCCAGAGATATGGCATCCATTGGCCAGACATGTCAACAGCCGCGACCCTGATACAAGGGAAGTGCGAGAGCTGCGCACTAATCAAAGACTCACTACTCATCGCTCTAACTGATGACGACACGGATTGGAGGAAGCCACTCTTTGATTTTCTCACCCAGGGCACCGTGCCTGAATCGAGAAAAGAAGCCGAGAAATTGAAGAGGAAAGCATCTCGATATGTGGTACAGGAAAACCTGCTTTGGCGAAGAGGTCACGAGGGCAACTTGCTGCGATGTCTAGACGACAGAGAAGCACAAGAAGTCATGGACCTTTCTCATCAGGTAGAACACCAAGGAGGTGCGAAATTATGTAGGCAGCTCCTCTCAATTGGATATTTCTGGCCCACGATGGAGGTCGATTGCCGTACCAAAGTACGACGCTGCCAGGAGTGTCAATTCAAAGGAAACCTAGTGCACGCTCCCGCCGTGGATCTACATGCATTAGGGACGCCATGGCCATTTCACACATGGGCTCTAGACTTCATCGGTCCCATCCGACCAACGTCACACGGGAATCATTTCATTCTCACCGCAACTGAGCTATTCACCAAATGGGTGGAGGCAATACCACTGAAAACGGCAAATGCGCTAAGTGTGGTCAACTTCATCCAGGAAAACATCATATGCAGGTTCGGAATCCCAAACACCATTCTTTTAGATAACGGTACTCCCTTTGTTAATCGCCAGGTAGCTGCGAAATTAGCGGAGTATAATATCAGGCAGATATGCTCTACCCCTTATTACCCGAAGGGAAATGGACAAGCCGAAGCGACCAACAAAACGCTGTTGAGAATTTTGAGCAAGATGGTCGCGGATGACCACAAGAAGTGGGCCGACTCTCTAAGCATAGCTCTGTGGGCCTACCGAACTTCCCCGAGGACACCCACGGGGGCCTCACCATTCCTATTATGCTATGGGGCCGAGGCCGTGGTACCTGCGGAAGTGAGAGTCAATTCGGCAAGGCTAGCCTTCCACGCACTCTACGAAAATCAACGTGATCATGACTTAGTCTTGCTGGAGGAAAAGCGAGAACAAGCCAAAAGAACCAACAAGCGATATCAAGAAAGGATTGCTCGCGCTTACAATAAGACGGTCCAGCGAAGAGATTTCGCAGTTGGAGACTTGGTCCTGCGCGCATCTGACCACTGCATGCGAGAAGCGGCTCACCCGAAGTTCGCAGCCAATTGGGAAGGACCCTTCGAAGTCACAGAAGTCTTCGACAATGGCTATTGCAGCATACGAAGGTTGCAGGCCACAACCTCAACCCCGAGTTCAGTCAACATGCGCTGGATTAAGAAGTACTATCCCTGACTTCTCTCATTTCATGCGTTTTATTATAACGTCGCTTAACCTCTTGTACGGCTACGATTTACACAATCTCCTCTCCCATATGAGAGGATTGTAATCTCATCCCTCCCATATGAGAGCGTTATAATAAAGAAATTCTCCCAAATGAGAAACTTCATATTTCTGGATGTCAATTTTGCTTCATTTTAGCTTGTTATAACTGTTAACAACGGGTTATCTGTTACGATAGCAGCCTATGCAAATGCGATCTTAATTGATCATCTAAGCCTATCTGTTACGATAGCAGCCTATGCAAACGCGATCTTAATTGATCATCTAAGCCTATCTGTTACGATAGCAGCCTATGCAAATGCGATCTTAATTGATCATCTAAGCCTATCTGTTACGATAGCAGCCTATGCAAACGCGATCTTAATCGATCATCTAAGCCTATCTGTTACGATAGCAGCCTATACAAATGCGATCTTAATTGATCATTCAAGCCTATCTGTTACGATAGCAGCCTATGCAAATGCGATCTTAATTGATCATTCAAGCCTATCTGTTACGATAGCAGCCTATGCAAATGCGATCTTAATTGATCATTTAAGCCTATCTGTTACGATAGCAGCCTATGCAAATGCGATCTTAATTGATCATTCAAGCCTATCTGTTAAGATAGCAGCCTATGCAAATGCGATCTTAATTGATCATCTAAGCCTATCTGTTACGATAGCAGCCTATGCGAAAAACGATCTTAATTGATCTTCTAAAGCCTATCTGCTACGATAGCAACTCATGCGAAAAACGATCTTAATTGATCTTCTAAAGCCTATCTGCTACGATAGCAACTCATGCGAAAAACGATCTTAATTGATCTAGTAAAACCTATCTGCCACGATAGCAACTCGCACGAAGAACGATCTTAATTGATCCACTAAAGACTATCTGCTGCAATAGCAATATTGTGAAAATGATCTTAAGTGATCTACAAAGGTCTATCTGATACGATAGCACGTGCGTCAAAGGCTAATCACAAGCCCATCTGCCAAGATGGCACAGCTGCGAAAATATGATCTTGAACGATCCAGTGAAACATCTGCGAATTCATATGGCAGATAGAAAATGCGAAACCATTACATAGCATTATGCAATGCGAAATATGCCGAAACGCATGCGAAATTGTATTTTGTTGTAACAAGGCAACATATAATACAAAAGGCTATTTATCATTATGAGTCGAAAAGACTTACAATTTATCTGTCTAGATAGCGGCTTACAAGCGAAAAAGCTCAAATCTAACTATACAGCCAACATGGCTTACAATACATTCGAAAAGTAGCTGACAAGCCAGCAGAGACACACTACGGGAATCCTGACTTAAAAGGATAAACCCAACGGTCCTAACACCGTCAGTGCGATAAACAGATCTGCGACTGAACATCTGTCGCAAGTGGGATCTTGCTCCAAAGAGCCACATGAAGCCATACGTTCAAGATCCCAGTATTTGACAAGGCCCTTGTCAGATCTACACCCCATAACATTTTCCAGAGGAACCACCGGTTCCGGCGATCAAAAGGCAAGCAGAAGCTCCAAAGGGTAAGGGCTCCTTGTAGACGGGGATGAACACAGCGGTTCGCCACCCTGAGTTCAAGAACGAAGAGGCAAGAAATCCTCCCCCAGGGATGCTGGAGGAGAATTCTGCCGTTCATTACGAGACGGTAGCACGGTCACTTCGGCGCTGCACCTCACCGGGAGGCGGCCGGAAACATGACCTGCAAACATAATACACGAAGAAAATTCTTCGAACACACATGAGATATCATCTCCATCTTCTTTATGACGGTTATAAAGAGCAATATTCCTCATAAAGTGGATCTTGGAAACTATTTCTATAACACAAAGCGCAAACTCAGGATTCACAACTTGAAGTTGCCATGAATCAACGAAAAACAAGCGTTGAAGCCAGCAGTCGTAAGGACTCACGGCAGAGCACATTTTTGGGATGAAGAACCCAAATGGCAAAGACAGGGTTTATATAGACCTTGTGGAGACTCTTCAGTTGCCAAAGATGAGTCAGCAGAATTTGAAAAGAGGGTAAGGCCAATCACTTACGCCTTGAAAAGCGGTAACGATCAATTACCCTACTAAAGGCTACGACGATTCAGTTGCGTATCTTAATAAATGACGGATGGTCATGATTCGGATGGACTTCCCAACGAAAGCGTGCTTATCTTCCGAGAAATTAGCGCGAAAATCAAGCACAGTATCAATTGCTGATGTCATAATTGGATATGCACAGAGATATCCTATCAAATCCCGGAAAGGGCAAAACGGGCAAGTTGATTCTTGTTGTTAAAAAAAAGGGGGGAGAAACCCTAGCAACATTACATTAATGTTTCAGATATTACATTAATTTTTTAGCTAATACCCTTGCTATTTTCCAAATTCAAGAAGTCAAAAGCAAATTCTTGATCAAGGAGTCATGGGGTGCGAACTGATGGCTCAGCTTCTCTACCTGCTCCACTTCTTGCTTCAATTGCTCGCACTTGGCATTCATCTCATGATAGAGCTTCGTAGCTTCTTCAGCCTTTTGCTTCTGCTGCTCCACCCTCTGCTTTTCAGTTGCGAGGTTCTGGTGGCCGAGTTTCAAAGTTACGGCTGCGCGAATCAGAGTGACTCTTTTCATAAGAAATCTGAAACCCAGTCTGCCTTGAACTTTGGTAAGAAGATTTTGGCACATGCCACAAAGCAATTCGGCGCTCTGGACAGAAATGGTCTCAGGCGTGGCCGCAGACAGCTGCTCCAAAATCCAAATGGCTTCGGTGAGAAACAGCCTCCTGTCAAAGGGCCCTATCTCCAGAGATCTGGCAAACGATCGGGGGTAGGTGAGGCGCATCCGAACTAGCCAGTCCACATCAGTTTGCTTCAAACCTGAAGCAATGTCAAAGCTAAGTTATGCTATCAAACTCGCAAATGCACCATGCGAGATGCAAACGGTGAATCACTACTTACCCGTTCCTTCAAGAATCTCGCGAAGAGAAGGAATGCGCATTACTGGAGTCGTTGAAGACTGCCCTTGCTCCATAGCTCTCCTGTCAGCTGCGAGCTTTAACTCCTCATAGTTAGAAGGAAGAGTGTAGGCCGCACCAGCTGCGACTGCATTACCAACCTGCGAGCCCCAACAGCTCCACGCAGGAATAGGTGCCGCCGACTCAGTCATCGCCGGAGGCGAAGTGACAGCCGAGGTCGCTTGGCGAGGGACATTCTCAGATACGGAAGCATCGGCAGTACTTGTCCTTACTTCCTCAGCACCAGCATGGGCATCTTCATCCATTAACACAGCACCAGCTTCAGCATCGTCGGAAAGTTCGATGATGTCCTCGAGAGGCTCACCCGCGTGATCAGTAGCTGCGACGGGCTTCTCAGTATGGGGGCTCGAAATCGGAACATAGGACGCAGAAGGCTGACTTCTTTGCTCCGGCGCGTGTTCCTCAACATTGCCTGCGATACAAAATGCAATGGTATGACGTAACTCGCATTGAATTATATTTTACTATCTTTGCTAAAGCTAAGAGCAAGCACCTCCACGCGAAGGTGGGATTGAAGTATCTTCGTCATACACTAAAGACGTGGAACCATGCCCTATTAGTGTGTCCTCATTAAGCAGGTCCTTAAAACGAGCATGACCTGGGATGCGAATAAACCAGTCATGATTCTGTTTCAAGTTGCTAAGGCCTAGTACATGCGTATCGCTCAAACGATTACCTGAAGGTTCTCCGCACTTGTCTACTAGCCAACGGTGAATGTCAGCCTTTGACACACCATGCTTTAACGCACCCACAATAACATCTCTATAAGTTACTGCGAGATTGAAGATCTCACCTTTATCGCCGCCTGCGATTTCTTCGAAGTCTGCTTGGGCTTGCTCCAAGGCTGCTGCATCCTCTTCTGGAACCTCATCTTCCTCCTCCGCATGAGGAGTCACTACTTCGGGGAGTACATCTTCCTCGTAAACTGGACGCACTAAGTCGTCAACATGCTGCTCTTCGAGGCTCCGCTGTCTCACACGCTCGAGCTCCTCCTCTTCCCGCTGCCTCCTTCTTTCAGCAGCTTCCGCGGCTGTCTTCCGAGACTCAGCAAGAACGTCCTCACTTATGGGATCGTATGGAATGCCAGAATGGGTATCACTCTTTTGTCTCTTGGCCAAAAGGCCACCAATGGTCTCATCATCATCATCATCTGCGAAGATATGATTGGTTTAAGAAAAGAAGTGCA
Organism: Linanthus parryae; assembly: GCA_023055425.1. Lineage (NCBI taxonomy): Eukaryota > Viridiplantae > Streptophyta > Magnoliopsida > Ericales > Polemoniaceae > Linanthus > Linanthus parryae. Next base: position 186,437,896 of record JALGPY010000001.1, read on the forward strand.
AAGGAGTTACGATAATGGGAAAGGAAATGCGACGGAGGTACCTCCTGATTCCTCCTCATGCATCACCACTGTTCTTTCTTCTTCTTCATCACTTTCTCTGGGCTCCTGTCTCTCTCCTTCTTCCTCCTGGTTGAATGGAACGAAAGTCTCAACTGCGAGCTCTTTCCGCACTTTGCTGGGCATGCGACCCTTGTCTTTGTCCTTGATAGAAAGGGACCTCCCCGGGGGAGAAGTTGGAACACTTCTAGGGGAAGAAATTGTAATTCCCTTTTGCCTGGGTCTCTTCACTCTCGGCGCCGCAGTCGCTGGAGGGGACGGATCATCTCCGGGAGGTGACGAAGCCGGAGCATTGTCTATCAGCGAGTCAGCAAAAGCATTCATGACTGCACGAATCTTGGTTTCGACCTCAGGGTCCATCCTCCATGCTAGCAGAAACGGCTGCTTTTGTCTTCTGGTGGCAACAATGGTGTTAACCAATGACTTGGAGCGATCACCAGATGCGAATCTCCGCACATGACACTACAGAAAACAGTACAGAATAAAGGCATCCGCATGAGGAAATCAAGAAGCTTAACGCACGCGGGAAAAAAGTGCTTACCTTAGCAAATGCCTGGCTATATCTGAGGACATGCGTATCGCCCTTTTTAACTGCGGCGATCTTTTCCTTCAAAATGACGTCAGGGCACAAATGGTTCTCATGATCCAGCAACGAGTAGCAACCATACTCAGACTCGCTCAGACTGCAATTGGGGCGAAACGGGAAAGAGTTTCTTTTGATCAAGGGAGCTCTACTTGGCTGCGCGGCCGACTGCGTCTCAATCCTCGTTTGCTGGGCGATCCAGTATGCGAGCCAGTTCTGAGAACAACCACCCTCGCGGGTCCCTGCAGGCTGCTCAAAGGGAAGATTGTTCATGAATAATGTCTTGCACTCCTTTGTTAGCAAGCGCTTATAACAACCTCTGATAATGGACTGGGGCCAGATTGATGGTGCCACTGCATCAAAGCCGAACTGGGGAGAAACTCGAGTGGGATCAACATCCACGGTAATCCTCTCATATCTTGGCGCGAGCTCACGAATATGCTCTGGGAGGGCAGGAAGGGAACCTCGTAGACACCAGCAAAAGAACTCGCGATAGCGCTCATGGAAATGCGATCCCTCTTCGAAGAGGAGCTCTTCTGAGAAGACAACACCCTTAGAGGGGTACAGCTTTGGAAACCATCGCACGTTCTCAACACGTGTGGCATAGGGTCTGGCAGTAAACTCTTTCCGTTTGTCGCATATCAAGCTCCAAACGCACTTGGTATTGTTTGCTCCGAACCACCTCGCAGCTCTTCCGCTGTTGCGCTCCTCCGTCTCACCTGGGGGACACCACTTGTCGGGTTTGAGAGCAGTTGGGGCATAGGATGGCCACCGCTCGAAGACCCACATTGTCAAAAAGGAAATATTGACAAAAGTCAGTATATCGAGGCGGCCACGCGACTCTTTCATGGCTAGAACTAACTGATCAAGCCTATAGTACAACGTGCCCAAAACCAAGGGTCCGAGTGCGACTCTCTGGCCAAGGGCGAGCCTCACAGCAATTGGCAAAACATGGTAAAAGACCTCGTCATGTGAGTGACCGTCAATCAAGTACCTCGACAACCAAGCACAGAGGAAAGCACAGAGGGTCAAGTGATAGCCCTTACCCTCCACATAATTCTCGGCCTCTGGGTTCTCACTCAGAAGCTTCTTAGTGATGCTGCTGTTCGCATAGTCTCGAAAGAAGTACTGCAACCATTTGTTCCAGGTATTCTTCGCAGACGTATCAACTAACTGCCAGTTTGGAAGGGCTTTCGTAGTAGTCCACCGGGTGGAGATTTTCTTTACCTCTGCCAGGCATTCCTCCATCTGCGTGTACAAGGCAATCTCCGCAGCCGTCCTCAAAGGACTCAAAGGGTCCACCTCGCCCATGGGAGAAAGATCGTACAACATCTGCACGTCCTCGAGTGTAGGGGCAGCCTCGAACTCAGCAAAGTGGAATGTGTGAGTCGCAGGCGAGTAGCGGGAAAGAAGGTCTAGAAGCATGGACTGGTCCAGCTTCACGGCAGCACCCTTCATAGCACGAACAGCGAAGTATACGTCGGCTTCATCAAGAGTCGCGACATGATTGGTCAACACGTGGTCAATCCACTCATCCATGTAGTCCAATTTCTGGACAAATGCTTGGGTAGAAATCGCAGTGTAGGGGAACTACCCATTTTTGATTCCCAATCGAACCACATCCTCGGAGCCAATTAACTCGAGCAAGGCTGAGTTAACCGGGCGAGTCAGTGTTAGCAATCCCTCAATTGGGACAGGAGCAGGCATTCTCTTCGCCTTAACCCTCGCATGGTAAATATCTTGGCCATCTAAATAGGGGGCTTTTCGCCACAAAGCCTGCGGAAGATCGGGGATCTCTTCGTCCTCCTTGTTGGGTTTGGTTCCTTTTGTCTTGGCCATTCCTGTGGAAGAGCAAGAAAAAGGGGGGAGAAATATGCTACTTCAGTTTGAATTTCGAGATTCAAGATCTACAGAAAGAAAGATGAACAGTTTCTCGTATCAATTTCAGAAATTAGAGGGTTGCATTATCAGGGGATTTCAAAACCCTATCCAAGGTCCTTCTTATTGAGGGATCAAGCCGCAATTGGGTCCAAAGCTTGAAAGCTTCTTCACAAGTTCCAACAGATTATATGGGTTTGCAGATTCAGCGCAGTTCAAAGCATACACTGGTATTTTAAATCGAAATTGAACAAGGCCAACCTTGTTTCCGCAAAGCTTGCTTGGATATGCACAGTTGAAGAAGACGATTTGCAGTTTTGAACTGATGATTGATTATCTGAATCTGCTCTCGAAGATCTCCGGGTACCATTCACTTTAAGAGAAAGAAGTGATGCTTTGCAACAGTGCCGGATACAAAGTATTTATCCAAAAACAATGAAAGGTTGCGTCCTTTCAGTAGTCGAATCGCAACCGTCACCGTCGAATCGCGCAATCACAGGACAAGCTGACGTCACGCCTAAAACCCTAGAAGCCAGACGGCACGACGCTAGGGGTTTTAGGTCATAATGGCACGCACGGGGGCTGAACTTACCCGTATTTGAATTGGTGCGTGGCGGCAACGCGTATGTTGGTTTCCGCGCATGGAAGTCTATACAGCTATGAGTCTTCACGCGCAGAAAGGGGGCTAATGTAGATAGTGCTTTCTGAGCTGACAGATCTTGGCCACGTGGCAACCATCCAGCACACCATATTGTGCTCCACACACACTGGATCACCAGCCGAGCTAATCCATGTGGGGGCTGCGAGACAGAGCCCTCGCATACCACCGCACGGGACTTGTAGGGACTTAGTGGTCTGGAGGCTAGAGTAAGCCCTGTCGCGTGCGAGTCAAATCCGCGCGCGACCTTTAGTAACTGTTTTGAGAGATTTATGGCACGAGCTCCATAAACCCGGTCAATCCGGTCAAACCCGGTCAACCTCGTAACGGTTCCGGTATTCGCGCACAACGTGCTGTAACGGTCCCTATATACTCGGACGAACGTGCCGTTATGGTTAAGCTAATTAAGCCGCCATCAATGGGCGCATTAACCACACTACAACGGTCACGTTCTCTGCTATATATAGGACGTTACCCTTTCCATACAAAGGAGAACACACCTGCCATACGCGGAAGCTCTGCCAAACCTCTGTCTCTCTCTCAGACATTGCTACTGCCTTACTCTCTCCCTACACACAACCCCACTCTTCCTGTGCGATCTCTGATCCTCTACATACGGTGTACACGGAGGTCTCCCCGCCGGAATCTCTTGTGCACAACTCCCGGCTAGTATTAGAGCTTCAAACATCAATCTACAACATAAATAAAATGTTTTCGTTTTGATGAACACATTGATTCCCCCATACAACACAGGGGGACAATCACAACTGGTTGCTCAAAACATACACCATCACCTCAGAACTCATTCTCATCCTTGAAACGTTAAGACTTTCGATTCAGTATCTACCATTCCTCCACTGCATAATCAGTGGCTTGTTATGAAGCCAGTAGTTCAGCTCAAGGGAGTGATTCAAAGACCATAAATGTGCTATTTTTGCATATGTTGCTTCTGCTGATAGAACCACTGACCAACCCATTTAACTAGTTCACCTAAAAAAACAAAAAAAAAAAAACAAAAACATAAACCATCATAGCAAGACAGTGTTCCAACTAATAGATATGAAGAAGCAAGGGAGAATCTGATTTTTAGTTCAAATCATGAAGTACCAATCTTTCACATATATCCAATTCATTACGATTACAAGATCTAACCAAACATTGAACAGAAATCCCAAATGACATTTCTGTAAGTTGAAGAAATCTTCCGTGCTTTTCCATTGATTTTCGACACCTTTAAATAGGTAATACAACACTAATTACAAATTAGTCCTAAAGTAATGACAAATTAGTCCTACAACTATTACGCCCCCGCAGTCGAAACTGTAGGCGTGCCAACACTGAGACTGGAACGGAAGCGCTGGAACAAGGGCCGAGGAAGACCTTTGGTGAAGATGTCGGCGTACTGGTAATCGGCTGGAATGTGCAACACGCGAAGCTGACCCAAACGAACCTTCTCACGAACGAAGTGTAGATCAATCTCAACATGCTTAGTGCGCTGATGCTGAACAGGATTACCGGAGAGATAGACAGCACTCACATTGTCGCAATACACGACAGTGGCTCGAGGCGGGGTGACACGAAGCTGAAGAAGTAAATTCCGAACCCAGCAGAGTTCAGAGACGGCATTAGCAACACCGCGATACTCAATCTCAGCACTAGAACGAGATACCGTGGCCTGTCGCTTGGACGACCAGCTCAGAAGATTGTCTCCATAGAAGACACAGTAACCAGAAGTGGAGCGGCGCGTGTCCGGACAACCAGCCCAATCGGCGTCAGTGTAGGCGGTGAGGGAATCAGCGGCGGAGGCAGAGAGTCGAATACCATACTCAAGTGTCCCACTGATGTAGCGCAAGATGCGCTTCAGGGCATGAAAGTGCGACTCACGGGGGTCATGCATGAAGAGACATACCTGCTGAACAGCAAACTGGATGTCCGGTCGAGTGAATGTGAGGTACTGCAAGGCCCCAGCAAGGCTGCGGTATAAGGTAGGATCAGCAACCGGTGGGCCAGATGTGGCTGTAAGTTTACTCCCTACCTCGACAGGGGTGGCAGTAGGCTTACAGGTCGACATAGAGGCTCGACGCAGAATGTCGGTGGCATACTGATGCTGAGACAGGAACAAGCCAGACGAATCACGAGTGACAGCGATGCCCAAAAAATGATGCAGACGGCCCAGGTCAGTCATAGAAAACTCTCCAGAGAGCTGGGAGACAATCTGATCCAAAACAACCGGAGACGACCCAGTGATGACGATATCATCCACATATAGCAGGAGGTAGACGATGTTCGAGCCACGACTGTAGACTAAGAGAGGCTCATCACATGAGCAACTAGAGAAACCGATAGTTTGTGTGAGGACGGTGGCAAATCGCTGAAACCAAGCACGGGGAGCCTGCTTCAGACCATATAAGGATTTGCGTAACCGGCAAACAAAATCAGGATGGCGTGTGTCGCGGTATCCAGGGGGCTGATGCATGTATACCGTCTCAGAGAGATCACCATGAAGAAAAGCGTTCTTGACATCCAGCTGACGGATAGGCCAAGAACGCGTGACGACAATGCTGAGAACTGTACGGATGGTGGTCGGTTTGACAACCGAGTTGAAAGTCTCCTCACAATCAATCCCAACCATCTGGGACTTCCCATTAGCTACCAATCGCGCCTTATAGCGCTGCAGACTGCCATCAGCGCGAAACTTGTGGCGAAAGAGCCACATAGATCGCAGAACATTAGCCCCTGCTGGGCGAGGAACCAGATCCCAAGTGTGGTTCCGAACCATAGTTCCAAACTCATCATCCATGGCCGCTTTCCAGTGAGGATCTGACAAGGCGAGGATGGGGGATTTGGGAAGAGGTGAGATGGGGTCTGGTGGCTGGACAGCTAAAGTGAGACGGTTGACTGGTTTGACAATGCCATGCATGGATCGGGTGGTCATCTGAGGAGAGGTAGGAAGAGGAGAGGTAGCCACTGGGCTTGGTGTGGGTGACTCAGGAGGGTCAGGCAACACAGGCACAGATGGTACAGGAGAGGGGCGAGTGGACACAGACCGACGAACATAGTGCTGAGGAAAATGTTGCACAAGGGTCCTTTACAGAAAAACCAAAAGGGTGAAACTCAACGGAAACATTGTTGTCAGTAGTGAATTGACAAACATAAACTAGGTTTTTGATAGCTTTTGGGGTGAGTAAGACGTTTCTAAGGTGAAGGGAACGGCAGTTGGTGGTAAGGGTGTGATTGTCGGATCCTTTCACTGGAATGCTAGAGCCGTTTCTCACAAGTATGTTAGGAAAAGGACAAGATGACGAGAGAGATGAGAGTATACCTGACTGCGGAGTGAGATGAGCAGATGCGCCGGAATCAAGATACCAAGTCTGATCCGGAACGTTGAGTGTCATGCCAGAGAACTGAGATCCCAAATCAGTAGCAGTCGGGTAGGCATAAGCGACTGTGAGGCCCTGCTGAGAAGGTCCTGGACCAAGAATACCTGACGTAACTGTAGGCTGAGAGCGTCCTGAATGTGTCCAATCCGATGTCGGGGGATAGGGGTCCGACTGAGCTGTCGGGGACGAAGGGGCAGGACACCACACCCAATTGCCGTGAGTGGAGGCAGGGTGTTTTTGTGGGTGCTGCTGAGTGTGTACCCGACCTTTTCGGCCAGACTGACAATGATCACTAGTGCCTCGGCGTGCTTGGGGAGAAGCGGTTTGCTTGGCGGTCGACATAACGAGTGACCACGAAGAGAAGATCTACAAAGACTTTTGGTTCCCCACGAGCAAGTAATAATTTCCACTCGTACTAAAAAATAGCCACCAACAATTTGAGTCACAACACTGCTTTGACACCCACAAATGAATTGAGTACAACAATTCTAAAAATGACAATATACTGATCAAAATCAATTGGAGCCCACAAAAAACCAAACAGTGAGTCACTATTTCTTTAATTTGATTCCACCTTCCCCGCACCACAAAAAACAAACAAGTAATTGAAGAGGCCATGGATGATGACTCACTAGCAAACAGTGAGCTTATATCAATTTCTTCACCGACTGAAATTGAAACCCACAAAATCAAGTGGCGACCTGGAGCAGAGAAGAAAACAGCGGCAGAGGGTTCAATGATTGAACCAGGTGACCGTCGCTGGTGGCTTGGCAAGGAGAGTTCGAGGCCGGCGACGCTGGGTCCCGTTCGGAAGGACGGACGAGCGTGGGCAGCGCCGAGTCGAAGGCTGAGCTGGTTGGAGTCACACGCAGGGATGGTGCTGGCGCGTGAATATGGGGCTTCGTCCGTCTGTTGCAGAGGGAGGGTGTCCCGTCGGTTGAGATAGCGGTTGAGGGAGGTCCGTCTGTTGCAGAGGGAGGGCTTCACGCCGATTGAGAGAATTGATCGCGGAAGTTTCAGATGGAGGTCTCACCGTCGCAGATGGCGTCGGATGTGAGGACAGAGAACGCCAGCGTTGAGATCGACGGCGGCAGCGGAAGTGAGCAGGAGAGAAATCAGAACCCTAGGCGATGGCGGCGGCAGTGCAGAGGAAGAGGCAGTGCGGCGGCAGCGGTGGCTAGGGCGGCTCTGATACCATGTAAGTTGAAGAAATCTTCCGTGCTTTTCCATTGATTTTCGATACCTTTAAATAGGTAATACAACACTAATTACAAATTAGTCCTAAAGTAATGACAAATTAGTCCTACAACTATTAATTTCAAACCTCAACCCTAGATTCAACCGCCGAAGCCGTCGAAGGTTCGGCCCTGTCGATTGAGAGCGTATACGAAGTCAATGGCGAGGAGATAAGGGTGTTTACCCGAGTTTAACAACAGCCTCGAGGTTGAGGCTATGGCCAAATCCATCACTCTTCCCCAATTTTTTAGTCAGAGAATCCTAAGTCATCTCTCCTCTTTTATCTTCGTCATTCATAGTTCGAGATCGAAATAGACTTCAAAGGCTCAATTGTTTGGATTCTATTGGTTTAGAGTGGGGGCAGAGAAGAGATGGGTTCGACTCTTCAGCTGCGTGTGGTGGTCCGCCAGCCGCCAAATCCTCTTATGAGTTCCGATCAACAGAGACGAAAGTGGGAGGAGATGAGAGGCACATAAAGATGACAGAGGTTAGAGATGGAGGAGATGAGAGAGATTGAGAGGTAGGTCGGTGGCTAGGCTTAGATGGTACTGAGGCTTGGAGTAATTATTGCTTGCTCCAAGAGCAAATATGACGTGGTGCTCTAATCGATATATCACAGGACACGTCAGGAACATGTAGGAATTCACTTTCTTTTGTCTGCCACTCATTTTCTTTCTTCCTGACGTGTCATGTGCTGTATTGATTAGAGCACCACGTGTATGTGCTCTTACAGCAAACAAAAATTTCTCCTGAGGCTTGGTGGGTTTTACAGAGATCAGAGAGGGAGGAGATGAGAGACGGTGAGAGAGAGAAGAGATAAGAGAGGTGAAGAAGAATGAGTGGAAATGGGGAAGAAGGAGAATATATTGTGGGTAATTTCCCAAAAAGTTGAGGGTAAAATTATCTTTTCCATGCACCGTTTGGGTTCCCTCAGTTGCGAGGGTGTGGTAAAGTGAATTGTCCAAAACACAAGAGTGTCGAGTGTCTTTTCGCCTAAACATAACGGTGTAACGTGTCTTTTACCCTTGAAATTATTTGCAAGCATGCAAATGGGTGCAAACTGAAGTGGGAAAGCATTTAGAAGCCCTTGCATGATGTCTTGGTTTCGAACTTAACAGACAACAAACAGGTAAATCTAAAAAAATTATTTGCTAGTTGCAAGCATCGATTCTGAAATAAACAAAAGATTGTGGTATAAATCTATTGTACCATATAATATATTTTAATGTTTGTATGTGAATTTTATTTTTAAAATTCATGCACCTTCCCTACTCAATTCCCGGCTCCGCCACTGACTAACTCTCCTCAAAAATTGAAGTTAATTTTCTCAAAAGATGTAACATGTGATAGTATTGGTGTCGTAGTGATTCTCAACATGGAAACTATTTTAGTGTTGTTTCCTTTTAGGGAAATTTAATATTCTCCACCAAAAAATGGTTACTTGGAAAAGTTATTGTAAAGTTCAGGAAAAAATTGTTTGGTAAATATGTCGTCCAAGTTGGGGTGAAATATTGATATTTTTAATTTCTTGTTTGAAAATCAAATGTGGAATTACGGTGTGGGAGTAAAATAACAAAGATGTATGTTATGTATAAGTCCCTAAAGATTATTCTTGAAATTTTGCAAAAGTTTAAGGTTAAAATCGGTTGAATATATTTTATTTCAAAGCAGGTCCCTGAGAAACATTTTTCCATTGCTTCTTGAAAACTGTTGTGGGATAGTGAAACTGTTTGACCGAAAGCAATTGTGAGATACTGAAACTCTTTGGAAAGTCAATTTTTTTACCAAATGCATTAAACTTGCTTCTACTATCGAAAAATAGTTGTACTGGTTGTAGAAGCATTTCCAAACTGCCCTTAATCCAAATCTCAACCTCAACTCATGAAATCTATTGTGAATCAAATGAAGAAATCTAATTACAGTAAAACATACTTTCAACGCCTCAAGTTTGATGCAAAGGCACTTTTCCCTTTCCTGATTGGGAAAGAAATCAATGTTCCAAATTTTAGGACACCAACATTCGCTTGTCGTGACATTGTTAGTTTGGAGTGGGCACGTCAGCTCAAGACACTTTGAGACCTAGGTGAGTAACATATTTAAGGCCCCAAGTTAAAGTAAAATTTACACGGGATGGTTTATTTTTAAAAGATAAATACATTTTAAGATTTGCAATACTTGTGTATAAAATGTTTCAAAAAAATACATGTGTATAAAGATTAGGTAAATTTTTCAAAATTGTAATTATTCAGTGAATATATTATGTTGATCAGTGAATAGATTGTGTTGATTTTGATTTTGATTAGTAGTCAATTCATTTATCATTTTATAAGTAAAAACTAAAAATTTCACATACGCGAGAATCAAAGTTAAGGCAAAAATTGAGTTACCAATTAACTGACATACAATGATTTAGTGTTATTGCATTAAAATATGGAGGTTTAGCGCCTGTCGGCCCGACCACGACAGTCATAAAACACGGGTCCGCCGGTACGACGGCCAACAGCGTCCGCATCGACACCCTGCCTACATGCCGACCTTATAGTAGTTCTTCGAGCATCTGAAACGATGTCAAAATGGGAAAAATGATAAAAAATGAATAATGACAACAATAAAAAAATACTCTTATTTTTCAAAATATTTAATAAATATAATTACTAATAATTATAAAAAATAAGATATACCAAATTGACAACAAAATAAAATAACAATTTTTTGTAATTTTTTTTTTCAATTATCGATATATATATATACATACTATTTTTTATAATAAAATGATAATTAAAATATATAAACCATAATGAAAAACACATATAATAATACTAAAATGGTATCAAGTGTAATTAACTATCCCAAAATTGGATTAATTAGCTATAATGGAGGGGGGATGTTAGGGGAAAATGCACCCTAACAATCCCCCACTCATGCCTAATCAATGTTGTCCAAGGGAGATCAAAGTTTCAATGAGCAAATCAATGTTGTCCAAGGGGGTGGACACCCTGACATCCTGTCTTTGTGAGAAGAGAACCAGACCCCCTTGCATAGCAGCACTGTAAACTATTTTCCTCTTCCTGCCACCTTTCTTAGACCATATCAAGATTTCAACTTCGTCAAGCTGGCAATCATGAATATTTAGATGAACAATACCAGATTGTGTCCTCTGTTTGGCTGAAGAAGAATCCAACACATGATTCCACACTTCCAAAAACTGATTCACATAGACCTTACATTTGAAGATTGGGGAGTGTATGGGAATGTCATGGCTATCCTCCTCCCTCCCAAAGACAACAGCATTTCTGGCCAACCAAATAGTCCAAGTGACTGCACCTATCAAGCTAAGCTTCCCAGGAATAGCATGAAAAGGGGAATGATGAAAGGTACTGCTAATTAGGATAGAGAGAGAACTTGGGGTGGAATACCTAATCGGGGACAAGGACCAAATAATTTTAGCAAACTTGCAATCAAGGAAAAGGTGGTCAGTGGTTTCAGCATGAGTTTTGCATAAACTACAGAGGTTGCTAGAGGTTTTAACTTTTTTTTTTTTTTTTTTTGAATTTCAACACGGGTTGGAAGTTTACCAATGATAGGTTGCCAAAGAAAGAAAAGAATTTTCAAGGGAAGCTTAAGTTTTCAGAATTGCTGCGAAGGAAAATCAAGAATGATGCCCTCCCACCCTCTGCTATTTTGCTGCATGAGATTAGTTCATAACTCATCTTTGATAAGCCATTTATAAGCGTCTTTAGTGGTAAGCTGCCCAGATGAAGATCCCCCCAGATATACTAATCCTCTTGCTCAAAGAAAGAAAGAGGGATAGAGCTAATCTGCTTCCTCGTCCAGGTAGGAAGGTCACTAATATTATCCATATTCCAAGTCCTTTTACCATTTCTCCCCACTTGAATCCATTCACTCACCTTAGCATCCAAATTCCCCCTTCACAAATTCATAAAGAGCAGGTGTGTCAGGGATCCATCTATCCTTGAAGGTGTAGATGTTGTTCCCATTTTCCACATGCCAGTAAATCCCCCTAAAGACAATGTTTTTGACAGAAGAGAAGCTTTTCCAAACTAAGGAGGGATTCTTGTCCGTTTTCCTGGTTAGGAAATCCTTCCTCTTACAGTACCTAGACGAGAAGTAAGAAGACAGCAAGCTGGATTTAGCAGTAGCAATTTTCCAAGCTTGCTTAGCTAGCAAAGCTTGAGTAAGAAGGTCAGGCGATTTTAGGTTAAGACCCCCCATAACTCTAGGTCTGCACATTTGTCTCCAATAGACCCAATGCATAGGCTTAGTATCCTTTTCCTTTCTCCAAATGAAAGTGGATAAAACATGCTCTAACCTCCTTAAGCTAAATTTAGGAAATCTAAAGCTGGAGAAAGGGTAGACAAGGAGGCTAGTTAGGGTAGATTGGACCAGAGTAGTTCTAGCAGCTCTATTGAGACAACATCCCTTCCAACCTGCACACCTACTCTCAACTTTTTCTAAGGTTTTGTTGGTAATTTTCTCAGCATAGAGCCCCATGCTAAGAGGAAGCCCCAAGTAATTCCCCAGATTATCATTAGGACTGATATGAAGTTGACTGGCAAGTGTCATCTTCATATGAAAAGAGCAATTAGGGCTCACTGTCAAACTAGATTCGGAGGTGTTAATTTCTTGCCTAGACTGTCTACAGTACTCCTCAAAGAGGTGCTTCAGGTGCTGTCCACATTGGTTATCAATCTTAAAGAAGAAAATGAAGTCATCAGCAAATTGCAGGTAAGTAATAGATGGACCATTCCTGGAGTGCTGGATGCCACTGATGAACTTACCTTCCTTAGCTCTAACCAAAGCCCATGAAAGTGCTTCAGCAGTGAGCACAAAAAGGAAGGGGAAAAGAGGGTCCCATTGCCTTAAACCACAAGAGGGGGTGAAGTAATCAGAAATGGATCCATTAACACTGATAGCAAGAGAGGATGTGGTGATACACCCCATAATAAGCCTAATAATGGAAGCAGGAAAGCTAAATTTGACAAGGGTCGCATGGAGAAAATCCCATCTGACCTTATCAAAAGCCTTGGTCATATCAACCTTAAGGCATCGAAAAGCTTCCTCATTGGATTGAGTTTTACAGCTTATGAAATGGACAAGGTTAGAGGCAATAGCAGTATTGTCCTGAATCAGTCGCCCAGAGATGAATCCAGATTGGTTCCATCTAATGATATGGGGCAAAACTAACTTAAGTCTGTTAGGTAAAACCTTGGCCATGATTCTATACAGAACGTTTGTCAGGCTAATGGGTCTGTAGTCCTTCATTGTGGTGGGATTCTCACATTTAGGCAGTAAAACAATAATTGTTCTATTGGTCTCTTTTAACATGAAGCCTGAATTTAGGTAAGATAAAACGACAGTGATGACTGAATTTGAAATGGTGGGTCAGAATTTTTGGAAGAAGATGGGGGGGGGATACCATCACGTCTTGGGGCCTTCAAAGGACCCATAGAAAAGACAGCTCTATGAACTTCCTCATCATTGAAAGGCTTTTGAAGGGCTTCAGCATGCTGAGGGAGTAAGGAACAACCAATGTGATTGAGGATAGGGAAGTTGGTTTTGGGCTCCGTCCTAGTTTCGTGGTTAAAAAGATCTTTGAAAAACATGGTGAAAGCCCCCCTGATCTCATCATCCTTCCTCAAAGTACAACCATTATCAGTTGTAATTGCCCAAATGTGGTTCCTGCCTCTCCTAATCTTGGTGAAAGTGTGGAAAAATTTAGTGTTCCGATCCCCATAGGTTAGCCAACTGCAATGCGCTCTCTGAGCCCACAACATCTCATGATAGAGGAGCAGCTACTTAAGGTTCTTCCTAGAACTAAAGAAATGGTTCATGGCCTCATTGTTTGGCAGGAGACTTCGGTAGTGGGACACCTCCTGCCTAGCCTTCTCAATTTGATTTGTTAGGGAACCATTATTTTTGGCCCAATAGCTAACAGTTTTGACTGCTATCTTGAGAAGCTGCTGAAGCCTGAACAAAGCGGATCCCAAAATATTGAGAGACCAGATGAAGGAGATCAAATCATGAACATGGTGATGATTGGTCCACCAAGACTCAAATCTATAGATCCTTCTAGGCTTGAGGTTGGAAGGTTGCATGTTGATCAGGATCGGACAATGATCCGAATAAAAGAACCCCAGATTTTGCTGAAAACAAAGGGGAAACAAACTTAACCAAGCACTGTTAATCCAGGCACGGTCAAGGCGTTCAAAGGTCGGGGAAGCATTAACCCTATTATTCGTCCAAGTGAACCACGAACCTACATGTTTCATTTCCAATAAACCCCATTTGTTCAAGAAGTCACGTAAAATACGTGCTCCCATATCAGAAACGATACAAGGCCCACATTTATCATGACGAGAAAGAATTTGATTAAAATCCCCAACCAAAAGAAAGGGGTGATCAAATCCATCTAAAAGAGAATCAATCTCTTCCCAAATTTTAACTCTATTAGGGGCACTTGGGTGCCCGTAGAGGAGCCCCACATCAAATCCCCCTGCGCCCAAAGCGAAGATTGAAAGCAGGACAAAATTTGGAGACATGTGCCTAACCTGAACAGAGAAGGGGAACTTCCATCCCACCCATAATCCCCCACTTTTCCCCAAAGAATCAAACCCAACGGAATTGAAAACTAGTTTCCTTAATTTTTTGTTCACAAAATTAACCAGATGCATCGTTTCAGAAAGAAATAAAAGAGAAGGGTTAAATTTTTTGGTCAAAGAAAACAGATCAAGAACTGCATGTTTCTGACCAATTCCCCTGCAGTTCCAAGCTAAAACATTCATGGCGGTTTTAAAGGTTGTTGTGGGACAACCTGCCTAAACGCCGGATTAACAGGAGGGAGGAAGACCAATCAAATCCCAGTCCAAACCAAAACCAAATTCCTTAGGATTGTTTTTTTAGATTAACAAGGAGTGGGGATGAGAAAGGAAGTGAAGGAGTTTGAATCATGCAAAATAAACATGTACCTGGAGGATTCACTAGATGTGGGACACGGTAAAGACGCGGTTTCTTACCCTGACTGCCTCCGCTCTCCCTTCGCCATTGCTTCCTCTTTCTGGGTGGCAAAGAATCCATCTTCATAACCTTCTTGCTTCCAGTCTTGCAACCTTCCTCCATTGCCTGAAAATTACTGCCACCATCCTCACTTTCATCGTCACTAATAACGATCACTTCAGGGGACCCATGCATGCAAACCTCCGGATCTGCAATAAGTGGAATCATTGAATCCAAAGCTTCCACCTTCCTATCCATGATTTCCTCCATAGCTTCCGCTCCTAACTCCCATTCTGAGTCCTCGTCATCGAAAAAGTCTTCAAAACTCGGAATCTCCATTTTAAACGCCGGAATCATTAACCGTGGAACAATATCCACCACTAGGATTATTGCCAAACTGTTCTCCCCCTCCCCCTGCACATTCTTCTCTTTTCCAGTGACTTCATTCATGCCCAGGTCTCCGGTCGATATCATTTCCTCCTTCTAGTCTCCAGCCCTTTCCCTGCTTTCTCTCTCTTGGTTGAACTCTCTCCCTTATCTATTTTGGCAAAAAATTCGTCTTCACACACTTGCTTGCCTTTTATACTCATTTCCATTGGGAAACGCAACAGTTGGAGGGAGGACGGTTGGTTGACTGTCCGAAATAATTCATCCCCCCTTCCTGTCTTGAAACCTCCGAAGAGTCACCTACATGCACGCTTGGGAAGGGTGTGAAATGAAAGCCTTCCTCTGTGGGCCCCCCTCTCACATGAACCTCTCCTTCTGGAAACCCTAAAGCCACCTCTTCCTCTTTCATCCCTTGAATTCTTTCCGCTGGAATTTCACCAGTCGCAATTAATGATCTGAGTTGGATGGCTGCTTGCTACAGAATCCCAAGGGTAGATTCAGGTTCCATTAACCGTACATTGTGGTTGGGGTGTTGGGGAGTGAACCGAGATGAGGGGAGAGAACCGAAGTGGGAGAATTAAACGCTGAAACTGAAGACGAAGAGTCTTAAGAATCCTATGAGTCCATAAGATCCACTGAACCCGCATCGGAACCAGCAGAAGATGAAGAGAAACTCATATTAAAGGCCAGATACTGATTTGCATGTATAAAAGCCGGTGAAACAGGATCAATTGGATCGTTTACATCATGCACCAAAAGCTTCGTAGTTCTGTTTGGCCCGTAAACCCTAAAAGCCCTCAATCGTGGAGTGAACAACGGGAAATCATTTTGAATCAGAACCGGTAAGACATCGCCAAAACCAACCTCCTGATACCTTTGGTTAAGGTTGTCTAAAACTATCCATTCTTCCCAATCACAGTGGTTTATTTTGTGACCCACCCTACCACATCTCATGCATATCTTTAAGAGACGTTCATACCTGAAGAACACCCATATTGGGAATCCATCCAGCAAATAAAGAAACGCCATGACATTAATGGCTGTTGTGGGTCAATTCTGATGCGGATCCGGAAAAATTCCATGTTGACCACCCTGTGATCACTCCAATCAATCTCCAAAACCTCCCCAGCCAGCTTTCCCAAGTCCTCCGCCAACTGGAAGACAAAGTATTCCATAGGTACTCCATGTACCTGAAGCCAAACCTCCGTTGTGGGAAAATCAAGTTATGATAAAACCAGGTTAGGTTCTCTTTCTTTGAGCAAAAGTGCCTTTCCTCTAACTGACACTAAATTTTCCTTTGCTAACGCCTCTTTGTCTTGGTGATCCAAACAAAGAGGAAGACGTCCTGTTTCCTCTCCACCACCACAAATTAAGTGTTCCCCAGTTAGCATGCACCTCTTCCTGAACAACAGCTGAGGGTGGCGGGTTCTCATCCAAGAATTTTCCAACAAGAGTGTTATGCCAAAGGTTTCGAAGAGAAGAGACAAGAACCGGACTGACAAACATCGTCGGTCCTTGTCTCGGCAGGGGGACGCAGTTAGGATGAAAGATCTAGTAATCAGGGCTAGAGCCAGGCGAGTGAATGTCCATTAATGAAGGAACAGAAGGAACACAGACAATAAGAGAGAAAGAGAGAGATGAAAACCCTTAAAGCACAAGAACAGAAGCCTATACTAAGTAGCCACACACCAAAAGAAACCATAGAAACTAACTATTGGGCAAAGAGGGTGGCATGCAAGACCTGAGGGAAGACCCTAGCTAATGGATGGTGCAGTCAAGACCAAACCCTAGCGTAACCTCGGTTAAGCCTACACCCTGGTTAAGCCATGCACCAACCACCAAAAAACCACTTTATCACTCTTTCTCTTCCCCAATCCAGCACCGTGGATGTGGTGATCTCTTAGACTTCCACTCCAACACAACTTCTTTACTCCTGCAATTGATGATTACCAAAGCCCATCATTGTTGGCGTCAGAACTCCAGAAAAAGATCTCACCTTTTGATTATCCGCTGACCACACTTCTAAACTTGAAATCCAGAGGTGATCAGAAGATGAAGATTAAAAAAGAGAGGATAAAGAAAATAAATGAAGTGATCAAGAAACAAGAAGAAGAAGAAGAAAGAGAGAAAAGATGGAAGAGAAAACTGGTAAGTAGAAACCGAGAAACAAAGAGAGAATCTAGTGAGAGAAAGCTCTAGAAGAGCACCTCCAATTGGGCATCTACATAATGTAGAAGCTGATTCTCAACATGGAAACTCTTGTAATGTTATTTCCTTTTAGTGAAATTTGATATTTCCGACCCAAAAAAAGGTTACTTGGAAAAGTTATTGTATATTCGAGATAAAATGTTGTTAGGTAAATATGTCGTAAAAGTTGCGGGAAAATACAAGGTTTTTTAGTAAGAAAATTAAAGGTGCCAAAAAAAGGTGTCGCCCTATTTACACAAATGTCCCTCTAAATTTTTCGAAACTACACAAAAAGTCATGGTACTTGTACGAAAGTACAAACTTTTTCGGTGCCTAAAAGTCGTGTTTCAAGAAGAATATTATTAGAAATAGTACAACCGAAGTCATACTTTCAAGGTTGGTAAAATAAAACACATGTATCAATTGTTAATATTTTTGAGTCGTTTTTATATGGAAATGTATGTTATTTCAAATATATTACAATTTCGGTGAGTTAAAACTCGTGTTTCAAAAAACATATTATTAAAAATAGTGCAACGAAAGTCATGTAGGAGTACATTTTTCACATTCTTTCAAGGTGATAAAAGAAAACACAGAAAAAAGACTTAGATAAATAAAAAAGTTTGAATTTAGTTATCTATTCTATTTTTTTTAAATAGCCTTTTTCTATATCTTTGAGTGTTTATTTAATGCTTATAGTTGTAGTAAATTGAAAATGCAACTATCACATTAATTATACATGTGAAAAAAGCAATTAATCAACTATCTTTAATAGTCGATAGAGGTATTATTAGTAGCTTAACTATGAGGGTAATATAGGTATAAATGGTATTACTTTGCTTATAATGGCTATCATTCTTAAGAATGCAACATTGCTGCAAATTGAATGGTGATACGAGACATTACACATGGTACAAAATGAATAATTACGAATTTGTTGTCCATATTTTTGAGGTTGTAGACTTTAAAATGTTAAAATATTGACCCGCTAACTCTCTTATCCAAATGACATCATTCAATATCGCACAAGAAGTTTGTTGACGTATATTGCAATTTTCTAGAATGAGCAAGTCTCTAACTATTGTTTCGAACGATTTCTAAACAGTTGTACCTTTCGTCATCTTCATCTTCGTAATTTAACAAATAAAAAATGTTAAGTGCATGCATGTAACAACGGGAACACCAGAACACTGTGGGGTTAAGTTATGCACATGTAACAACAGCGGAATTTGGGTTCCAAATAAAACATGTGACCAATTTGTGATATCAAGCGAGGCACAACTCTCCATACCTTTAACCACCTTATAGGCGGTATTGACCGCCCTGAAACGGAAAAGAACTGCTCGGAAGTTATATTTAACCATCCAAAGACATAAGTTAATCGCCCGTAGATTGTTGTTAGCAAGAAAATCATGAATTTGTTGAGATGTGCAAAATTTGGCTTCACACCATTTTTGTAAAGAAGTTATCAGAAAGGAAATACAAGGAAGTGGTTGTCAATTAAGTGTCGTCTAAATGTCTAACTACAATTTCGTAACATACTCAAGGTTGACGGATACATATTTTTTGAAGTATCATAAGAGTGTTTGAACTATTTTAGTGTGTGATGCACATATGAGCTTCTTTTTTTGGGGAAAAAATATATCTAGTGTTATATTTTTTGAAGTATCATAAGAGTGTTTGAACTATTTTAGTGGCGATGCACATATGAGTTTTTATGGGGTGTTGCAGCTTCCTAACACTATATATATATATATATATATATAATTTTTTTTGGTAACCTCATCCCCTATAACAGGCTATTAAGTATGGTAAAATGTAAGAGTTAATCAATCGGAGCGGGAGATTTGAGTGAGCTGGAAAAAAATATTACAAAATCTTGTTTGAATTCTGGAAGAAGAAGAAGAATGTAACTAATGAATCACATGGTGTTTGGACGGAAATTTTCCCAATTTTAAAGTGACAAATTTTGTTAATGATGGTTGCTATCAGCCTATTTTGGTAGCTTCTCGCGTATGTATTCTAGTGATCGATCTAACGAAGTGTATCTTGTTTATTACTAATTATTTATTATGTGTGCCCGAATGGGAGAAGCAATCATATCTGCAAATAGGTTTGTTGGAGTGGGAGAATTTTGTGGAGATGAAGAGATACTCGCGGCTTTATCTTAAAATAGTACAATGGGATGACTCGGCGGGGAAAGAAGCCTTTGACACCGCAAAACAATTATTTTACAGCAAAGTTGAAGGGAATTCCGTGCAATTTGGTCGAATCAAGTCCCGACTTGTATGTCAAAAATGTTGATTCTGTTGAAGAACAATTGAAACTGGACGGGAAATAAGAAGATGGAGAAGAAGCAGAAACGAAATTGTATGATGGAAAATAACTAAATAAAGACTAATTGAAATACTTACAAATGTCGTCGAATATGGATAGTAATTAGAAACGGTCTCGAGCATTGGCCCGATGTTCTTAAGGCTTTATTTGCTCCCTTTGGTATTGCTTGATCTGAAACAAACCGCCTCCAAGGATAATCGTCTCTCACCGTACAAGAAGTCACTACACCGCTTACACCCTACGAACTGCAATGGCATGACATCTCTCTTGAAGAAATTGTTGGAATGCTCCAAATTGGTGGAGGAGACCTCTATTTATAATGGAATATGTGACGCTTTGCTAATGAACTTCTAATAACTAACTTTGGTAAGTAACTACCAATAACTAACTTTTAGTTAGTAACAACCAATAATTAACTTTGGTTTGAAAAACTAATAAACTTATTTAGTAACTAGGGATAGCCCGTGCCCGAGGGCACTACCCCCCCCCCCCCCCCCTCAAAAAAAAAAAAAAAAAAAAAAGAAAAAAAAAAGAAAAAAAAAAGAAAAGAAAAGAAAAGAAAAAGATTACAATGGTTCACCAATTATAGAGGACCAGAAGAAAGATGGAAAAATTAATCCGTTTATGAACAAAAGTAAAAATGAAAATTGATGATATTCTTTGACAGTTATTAGCCTCTAATCAATTATTTGAAAAATATGTATGAATATTATATGAAAAATATGTATGGTTATTATCCTTTAATTCAGCTGTTTTTCCCGAGAGAGAAGGTAAGTTTCCAAGTAGTGGGTAGTTGTTTCTACGTATAGTGGGGGTTCTAAAAGTGATAAAAACATGGATTTTAAAACCATCCGTAAAATCCTAGGAATTCTAACTATAAGAGGAGGGGGGGGGGAGGGTATGTGAGATCTAAGGGATGGGGCTGATTTAATTTAAAGGCTGAAAAGACATTTTTAAGTCAAATTATGCTGTTTTATAGAATAGATTCCAACAATTATTGATTTTGGACTTTCATTAATAAAGCACCCAAAGTTAAATTGCGTCCATCAAATGATCTATTTGTACACCCATTTTTAACAACAATTTTTGTTCACCTATTACTCATTCTGGACAACTCTCAATTATAGATTTTACATCTCAGAATGAGAATTAAACTCAAGAAATTTTACTATCCAAAATTCAAATTTCTCAACAAATTCAGAAGATGCAGTCGATGAAGGAATGTGTTTTGGAAGCACGCTGAATCCATGTTCCTACTAAGGCCGTATCTAGCTTCACTACAACAATTATGACTTTTATTGACAATTTTTTTGCCGACAAACAGTTTTGTGTAGCTGTTTATGTAATTTATCTACAATATTTGCGTTTGTCGATGCACATATTGTCTTTTGACGATATTGTGACTGTTTTTTACTTTTAGATAAAAATAGTTGAGCAATGCTATGTGCTTCATTTTAGGTCTCGGACAATAAAATAAGGTGACAATCACTATATCTTAGTGACTTACATAGTTGTCAAATTTTAAAATATATTTGGTGGGTAATATTAAAAGATTCCCGCACTACCCAAATATTGGAAGGGAACTAAAACTTTCTGGAGGGAAACTGAAAATTCAGAAACATTGGAGAAAAACCAAAATTTGCCAAAATATTACTACCTTTGTTTCTTCTCTTTCAATGGTGGTTGACGTTTTTACCTGTAACTGGGTCACTTTGACTCGGTGTTTTGGATAACAAAACGACGTAATTTTTTGGCAATTTTTATGATATGGTAGAGTAAAGTTTACTCTACAAGATCATGCAAAGATTACCAAATTCTAGTATCGTTTTGCTAACCAAATCACCGAGTGAAAGTGACCTAGTGAATAGTGTCAAAAAGTGAAGTAAGCTGAAAGAGAAGAACCAGAGGTAGCACTTTACCAAATCTTCATCCCGGTTTAGAGCTTATCTAAACAAAACCCTTCCTCTCCGAACATGAATTTGGACCACCCTCACCAAGATCCATACACCTCAAGGTCTCAATCGATTTCACAAATCGCAAAAGCTTTGAGACAAAATCGAAGGCTGCGAAGCCGTTGTTGTGACTCCCAGAGTGAAGTCGCGGTTGCTGCTCGCCGCTTCACCGTCGTCAACACTCGCCTGACTACCGGGGTGAAGTTGTAGTGCCTCCCGAAGCTTCTAGGTATGTCTCAGTTCTCATTCTGACTTGTCTTCCTTTTTTACAATCTCTCGATGATTTGTGAAATCGTTAATTTTTTCTTTCTGAATTCATTCTGTGTGTCTACTGATTTGTGTATGAAAATGTCAATTCAACATCAAAACTCAGGGTTCATATTTTACTAGTTATTTAGGGATTTTGAATTGTAGCTATTGGGTAAGATTAAAATTTGGGATTTGATCCTGACACACTTATTAGTTTGTTGATTATATGTTATTTGACTTGGATTTGTTTTGTTAAGTTTTGGTCTTTAACATCGCTTTGTTTGCTTTGTTTATCTGTTCTGGGTTTTGTTGAATTTGAAATCTCACTTCTCGGTGTTCTTGATTTCAGACATGTGGGGCCATATCTTATTTGAGGGTTTTGGTATTTCTTTATTGATTTTACGTTTCTTCGATTCTTTATCACAGTTAAAAATTAAAATCATTGATGCCTTATTAACTATCATGGTACTTTCATTTGGACAATTTAATCCAACCATTTCTGCTGTTGTCTACCCCAAGTTTCTTATGGTTGGTTGTTTAGCTCATATGACCGCCATCCGTTTCGTGCTACAACTTCTTAAATCATGCTCCTACAAAAATTCACCATTGTTTAATGTGCATCTTTTCCACTGTCAATTCATTTTTGGGATAGCAATGGATATTTAAATCATGCTTTTGCAAACCTTTCACTACATGTTTACCGTTGCTCTTTAAATCTGAATGATAATTCAACTTTATGTTTTTGTAGAATGTCCCAATGGCTTTTTATCATGAAGGATCTATTTCTTCAACATCCACTATACTTCTGATTGTTGGTGGAAGTCGATGGGAAGTCGTTCAATGAGAAAAATGCACATTGCCTACGCAAGGATACCCTACCTTTGTGGAGGAGAATCAACTGTCAACTGGGGATGTTTGCGTATTTGAGATGATTGGCGGTTAGAATATAGTCTTCAATGTGTCTAGCTATAAGCCTAGCTGGTGAGTGTGCTAGCAAACCAACCTTCAGAAGTGAAGCACAAACCATATGGATTTAACATCCTTTTTCTCATATTTTCAGCTAATTTTCTTCCTTCAGGCACCCACATCTAAGTTATTGTGATGTCATCTGTGTAATTTGGTAGGACATGCACCTTTCCGGTCAGTCTATAAGCTAATACGTCATTGTACATGAACCTTAAACTCTAGCTTTACGCAATTTTAAAACTCCTCTCTCCCCCTGCTACCTCATCTGGATTTTGTAAGTCTTATATCTCCCTGAGACTGGTATTTTGTTTATTTGTCCTTTTTCTCTTTTTTTTCCTGAATACTTGGCTTATAAAATATATATATATCACATCAGACGTTGATTAGCTGGATTGTCTATGTAACTTCATTTCTTTTGTTGATGAAGACTATTTAGTTAGCCTTTTGTTTTATGACCATGATGCAATATGAGGTGGTACTATGTATCTCCTCCTGTATGAGGCTGATAAATTCGAAGATGTAGCAATCTTGATTTCAGAGGGATGTAACCATGGTTAAGAGAGAACCAATTAGAGATTTACCATTTATTTATATTCTTTTTCTTCTTTTGCCAGAACTTTGGTTAGATGCGGTAGGAATTTGTTTTCTTCACCAATGATCTGTTGAATATTTTTGAACACGGGCTGTATCTAGACTCTTTAACTAGCAGTTCCTTAAAGACCTTCAAATTTAGGCTCCCCAGAAAAATGTCTTTTCATCCGTTTGATGGGTGTGCTCTTAGCTGTTGGATCATATTGCAGCTGGAGTCTTCTTGAGCCCCTGATTCAGATCAAGAGAAAAGGCAAATAGAAAGTGACGTTCGGTGGTAGAGGCAGTTGGAAAATGCAAGGCGTCGTTCGATGTTTCGCCTCCTTCTCCTTCTGTTGCGCTCAATCCAATCTTCACTAGGTGTGTATTTCATTATTTTTGTCTATCTGAGTTGGGTTTTTTTGTGAATTGGGGCTGGAATTGGGTTATTTAGGTATGCTGCTTGATTGAACTGATCCGTCGTCTATTTTCTAGCTCACATTTGAAAGTTTGGTTTTGAAATTAATATCATGTACCTGATGCTTGAACTTTTGAGTACGGGAGTTAATTATTGGTTTAGAGTGACACTAGTTATGTAATATTCAGTTCCTATTTTCCTATTTGGTTCAGTTTGAATCTCATAACTATCTAAGAGCCGTGATTATCATTTAGTATATGCTAAAAGATTGTCTCTGATTCCGAACATTGCAATTCGTACTTGTAATTATCAATTGCACGTGGGGAATAGCAATTTGTACTTGTAAATATTCTTCCGATATTCAGTTGCACGTTGAATGTTTTAATGTTTGATACTTTCTCTTGCATAACTTTGTGATTGAATTCTGTTTTGCAGGATTTCGTGAATGGAGTACGCTAGCTTCTTGGCCTCTTGGTGGTATGAAAGTTAAGGGAATGGAAGGAACCACTGTCGGTGAAAATGCCACGTCTACTTCTTTCTTTTTTTCTGAACTAGAACCTGCGTGTATGGCTCCACCATATGGTAGAATACGACTAGTTGCGTTGGTGGTGTACTCTTAGTTGTTGATGCAAAACAATAACTATGTAGTCCATTTTTTTTTTTAAATTTAAACACCAATTATGGCTTTGAGCACAATTGTGCATGTTTATGATTCGTGTATGGATTTTTGGTGCATGTATTTTTTTTATTGGGTCGTGATACAGGCGACAAGCATGTATGTCGCCAAGAAGATGTAATAGTGAGGAACTTATCTTGTAGTGACATTTTGGTTGTCACTTGTCAACATAAACAAATAAATTTGCTTGTTGGTAATTTTAAAGGCGACAAACAATGATTGTTGTTAGATTGGAACTATCAACAAACATTGATGTCGCGTATTATTTTTTTGCCGACATATATAGCGCTTGTCGGCTATAAATCTAACGACCGAATTGTAGCGACCACAGAGCGACAAACTTTTTTGTCGATAGAATTTCTACCGACAATTTTGGCCTTTCTATCGACAATTTTTGCTGTCAAAGGAGGCAGTATTTGTTGTAAAAGGGATAAAAACGCGCGTTTTAAAATCATCCCTAAAATTTTTAGGAATTCTAATTACAAGTGGGTGGCAAGTGAGATCTAAGGGATGGAGCTGATTTAAAGGCTGAAAATACATTTTTAGTCAAATTGTGCTATTTTATAAAATATATTTCAACAATTATTAATTTGCGACTTCAATTAATAACGCACCCAAAGTTAAATTGCGTCCATCAAATGACCTATTTATACACCCCTATTTAACAACAATTTTCATTCACCTATTACTCATTTTGGACAATTCTCAATTATAGATTCTACATCTCAGAATGAGAATTAAACTCAACATATTTAATTATCCAATATTCGAAATCAAATTCAGAAGATGCAGTCGATGAAGCAATGTGTTTTGGAAGCAAATCCATGTTCCTACTAAGGCCGTCTCTACCTTACCAGAGGCTTAAGGCAATTCCGACACCTTAGACCGCTTTTGTAAAAGAAAAATATGCACAACAGTATTATATGTTGTCTTAAAAAGTTGAAGAACTCTATTTTGTTATGTATTTTGATTGTGATATCAATAGATTTTTTAGAAAAACAAATTAAACATCACGTTATAACCATGCAAGAGAATACAATCAGAAAGAAAAAAGAAATGAAAACTGAAGAACATTTTTTGTAAGAGACATGTGTGAATCATATTATATTTATGTAAAATTAGTTACATAACCCTCAATATTATTAAAGTTGTGTCATTTCCGTTGTTGGGGTTCTAGTTTGACAAGATGTAAGTTAGCTTAATGGTAGATACAGCTCAAGTTCCTATTCCTCGAGACTTTGATCATGATCCCTATATTTCTGGTAGTGATTGTCAAGTACGATTACACAAGTATTGTGTCCGGTTAATTTTCACTAAGTTAAAAAATATTATTGTATTTCAATGAGTATGCTTCTTTTTTAACAAAATATCTTAGCTGTCACAAAAGGTATTATCACTGTTTACTATGAAATTTGTAAAAAGCTAAGTGTTTAATTTTTTTGTTACGAACACGGACATAGTAACGGGCATCATCTTGTTCAAGCTAGATTGTTCCTAACTTCTGAAGTAGTGAAAAAGTGAAAATTAGTGGCCTCTATGTTCTTATTTGTCACTTACCCACTTACAGTGTTGTACCGCGTTTAATTGTTCAATTTGCTTTTCGGTGCCTAAATACCTATTCCAGAGTCTCAGAGATACGAGCCAATCAAGTTTTTTTTGGTACCTAAATATCTAATTCAGAGTTCCCTAAAAATATATATATATTTCTCAAAAAAAGAGTCCCTAAAAAAAATCTTATTCCGGAGTATCTGTGATACAAGCAAATCAAGTGCTTTTTTAGCTGTTTGAAAAAAAAATGTGTTTTTTATCCAACAATGAGGTGATTTTATGTTTAGGTGATGTTAATTTTTTGAAATAATTCCTGAAAAAAAAATCATCTAACCGAGTGCAAAAGGTGTGATATGATTCACCTCACATCTGCTCAGTGCCATTCGACTTTAAAAGGGCATGCACCCAACTTAACTATTTTGTAAGTTATGAGAAACAAAAAAAAAAATCATGTTAACAAATATTACGAATCTATAAGATTTTTTCTTTTTTGAGAAATTATTTTTTCGTCAATCGAGTTTGAGCCTGGAACTTCATGCAGGATTTCCAACGCTTTAGTACTTGAGCTACCACCATAGCTGCACGAATCTATAAGATATTGGAAGATACTATTTAAAACAATTCAACTGAGTATCATTTGCAACGGGTAATTGTGTGTATAAGATGAAGAAATTGTGTAAAAATATGTTATGTTATCATGACAGGGACCAGCATGTGACATATGGTATGCAGGAATATACCACAACACAATGACTGGTGGTGGTTTCAAAATATTAATTTGTTAGGCTCTCTCTATAGTAGATGGGCCGGCTTAAAAGCAACCCTATTAACCTTGGGCTGGGTTGTTGCAGAGTTAAGTCCAACCTTATATCTATTGGATTTGGATCTTCTTAGGTCCAGATTTCCGCCTGACCATGCAGTCCTGATTCAAGTAGTCCATCTTGTTTTTAATGTATCACCAAATAAACTTTGATTACTGTTAACCCTAGTTTAGCTCTACCACGACACTATTAAGGGATGTCTGTCAATCGCAAATCTTTTCAAAAGGAATTGATCATTAAATGTTTTAGTTGTACGGCATCATTTGAGGGATTCAAAGACCTTGGTGTTTGTTTTCGGAAAGAATAAGTCAGCAACAGATGAATCACATAATTGGTGTTTGTACAGAATTACTTTATCAAGTTTTAAAATGACATAAATTTTTTAAATGGGGATTGCAATTAGTCTATCCTAAAAATGATGGTTGCAAGTTCATTGGCCTGTGCCTCCTGGCAGAAAGGCAATGATGTGCAAATGAGTGACGCTGAACGTCATTGCCAGTTTCCTATGGAGCCTATGGAAAGTTTCAACTAAGTTTGCTGTCCTATGGAAAGTTTAAGCTCTCTATATTTAGCTTTCAAAACTGTTTAAGTTGGCTTTGCACTTCTCATAACGAGTTGCTGGTTTGTTGATTTAATTCAATACACACAAATCCCAACTGGCCAAGATCCAACAGTAAATGCAGGTTGATGTAATACTTAAAAAAGTTTCTGACACGATAGTACAAACAGCGACTCGAAATTGTCCCAAAATTCTCCTTCACGGGATTTCACATCTTTCCCAGTTACCTCTTTCTTGCATCAATTGTGGAGTCCCTACATTCAGAGCGATTGCGGCCATCAAGATTTTTGGATGGTCTAAGATGTTTCATGATCCTGGCACCTGAAAGCAGGAGAAATTATGACATTTGGAGTTTACATCAGCTAACTTTGGTAAACATGCTAAAATCTTAATAAATTGTTCATGTGAACTATTATTTCTTACTTTGACACATCTCTATACTAGAAAATTCCAAACGAGACCCCATTCTCCCAATCTAGTTGAATTACCAATTTCCAGTCTGCTTCAGACTTACTGTGATATGAGCCCATTTTTAGGACTTTTTCTTGTTAGTGAGAAGCTTATCCATAGCCCGAGATTCACCTTAAAACCATTCAATAACCTTATTCCATAATATCTTTCGGGCTCCTCTTTCTCCCTCATTTCGAATTTTTACTACAAAACTTTCTATGGCTTTACCTATTCTCATATCAGCTGTTGATAATTCTCAAATACTTGCGCCAACAACGAGAACCAGTGTAACTATAGAAATGAAATTTCAGTAATCTAATCATTTAAATTTGTATCAGCAACAAATTTAAAATTGGAGGAACCTGTGGTACAAGGGTTGATTATTTTACTTCGAGTCAGATCAAACCCAGTATTGCGATACAAGTGATCTACCAATAATCTTATAATCCAGTCAAGCATGTGATGGCTTTAATGCCTCTTTGTGTTCTGGGGTCCTCCCCAGTAAACTAGCTCAATGGATATTAGTTTGGCGTTTGATAGCTGATGCTTTGTGGTTAGGAACTTAGGATCCCACTGTAAAATGCATTGCATTTCTAGGACCCATAAAAAGGCAATGTTTAGATAATGGTCTTTGGTGTAGGATTGAGAAATGGTGATTCAAGCCCATGGTTCTGCTCCTATAGTCAGTGAACGTATAGAATCTTGGTAAGCAATACAGTTACATAGTCCATTTTCTGTGTCCAAGGTTTAGAGGCAATTCTCCGTGTAGTTGTTGCCAAAGATTCGACATTTTTGCAATTGACTTCGAACTTCACATTAAATCTATAAGTTTCCATCAGTTGAACTTTATGACTACCTCCCACAATACACGATTCTGATTAGAAAATATCGACTACATTAGCACAAAAGAAACCTGCTTTTTCTGTTTATACCTTAATTTATTGCGTAAGGACGTCACTGCTCGTGTCAACTCTGAATACTATATTTCCACAATTTGTGAATCAACTACTATGAGCAAGGTTGATCAAGGCATCACTGCTCCACATTTAAAAAAAATTGTCCAATTTAATGAGGAACTTTCCAAGCAGCTGGTTGATCAAGGTCGTGTATTATACTTCTTTGCTTCTGCACTTGTTCATGTCTTAGACTTCTTTGCTTCTGCACAGCTGATCCTTTTTTGAAGAATCTGGTGGAACAGAGGAAGTACCAAATATCCTCGCCGCTCTACCACAAACTTATGCCAAAAAGCTTAAAAAAATAAGAATTTCAACACAATGGAAATAGAAAAACAAATAAACTTAGGCGAACAATCTGGAGTAGAAGACTACGGAGGCATAGTCAATGAAAAAGTTTATACCAAAAGTCAAATTTAAACATTCAAAATTAGCAAAATAAATAAACTCTGTTAACCACGGATAGGGATGAACCAAGCCGGGGTAGAGTAGGTAGAGAGTGAGTCCACACCACCACTAACATCGTATAAAGGCTCGGTAGTATGTTCTTCACAATCATATATGCCCATGTCTTGTCCGCCTTTGCCAATGAATTGCTCATAATTATCATCAGTAAAGTAGATGCAGTTTGATCGACAATTGAAATTTTCTGGTTGGGATAGCGATATGGATTGACAGTCGCCGACAAACAAGGCACTGCCGCCCAAATCATCGATCTCAACCCACTTTCTGTTTTCGAAATCCAACTTGTACACTTCAAATTCATCAGTATGGTAATACCTGTCTTCGGTGTGCTCATCTATGTATCGAACTACCATGAGCAGTTCGCCCGATAACTCGACAACATAGAATTTCTCGTAATGAAAACCTTCAAACCGCTCATGATCTTGTGGTACAAACTCGTGAGCGGTTGGTGGACCAGGACCATCAAAATTGGAACAGATATAGAGCCGCCCACGGATAGACACACCATAGATTTGGCCGCGGTAACAAACCAGATCATTGATTTGTGAGCGTTTGTCTAAGTATTTGACATCCACCCAAGTTTCACCTCTCATGAATCTCACTTCGCCAAATCGGCCAATTGTTACGACAAGGAAGTCGTCGGAGTTGGAAGAAGAAGAGAGGAGCGTCCGCCTGAATAGTATAGCTCTGTCGATGTAATCCTGGCGGACGTTTTTGGGTCCCAGCCAACCACCACCAATCGACTCCGGGTCGGGGTCTGGGAGGGGGATACGACGTCGGTTCAAGGGGTTGAAGAGATGCAGTTTCATGTCGACGCCCAGCGTTACGATCCAGCCGTAGGGAGTTCCCCAGCAGTGTCTACTGTAGAGCTCCGGCAGATCCATGAAAAATTTCACCTCTCCGTACAAACTCACTATGCCCCGCTCGGTAGAATGATTTTCGCATGTCATGTCCTCGTCTATGACCTCGTCTGAACCGCATAGCAACAGCCATGGCGGCTGAGATACAACTTCTGGACGCCAATGCTCGGCTTTCGTGGCGGACCTGTAAGATCGGCAGAGAGAGGCCAAGGCCGAGTGGTCTTCGATGGTTGTTAACTTGATGGCAACCAGACCGACTAACTCAGGAGGAAGGGAACTCCAGTCGGCGGCCATGTTTGAAACAGCCTATTACGAAGGAAATTAACTAATTAACCATCCTCAAACTTAAAGCCCCATTACAATCAACATATAAGTACTCTCCAATCTAGTCTGGAGGTCAGTTGAACTAACAGATGCACAAATTAATTACTGAAGAAAAAGTCATCCTAACTAATAAAGTAAGAGGAACTCCAACCATAGCCCAGATTAGGGTTCAATTCTCTTACACGTTATGCCATGATGGCCTATCGAGAGGAATACAGTACATAGATGTGCTTACCTGGAGAACGTACAAACCGAGGACGAAGCTTTGATTTGGCGGCAACAAACCGAGGAGGAAATCGATTCAATTAGACAGAGAGACATTGGACAATCGATGTACTTGCTCTAGACACCATGGCTTTCTGGGCGAATGTGTGAGGAAAACGAATAAGGCCGAATGATATATGTAGAGAACAAAATAGGCAGAATACGGTATGTCCTAATTATTTTTTGCGTTAATTACATTTTACCCCTATAGCTAGGGTTTATGCGAAAGACCCCCTGAGATTCCAAATGATGCAAAACACCCCCTTGTAGTTTGGTTTTTGTGAGATTCCGTTAAAACTAACCGAATTCGTCAAATTTTGCTCCTAAAATGTCTATTTTACCCTTATATTTATGAATATTACCAAAATAATATAAAATTCAACGAAAAAGAAGATAAAAGAAAAATGAAAAATAATGAGTTCATGAACCAAGGAAACAAAAGACATTGCTTTCAAAAGAAAGCAGAAGACTGAGATGAAGAACAATAATTATGTTGATATTTCAACAAGATACAAATTGATACGAGCTCTTGCTTCTCTTCATCATCCTCAAAGCCTTCATCGCACATATCCTCCCTACTTTTCACCCCCTTGTCTGTCGCCGCTCGATTGTCGAACTCAGCGAATCCGACTCTTGAACTTCTCCCCTCTTCTTCTTCCCGGCATCCTCCCCACTCGAATCTCCAGTTTTCGACGACTCCACAGCCTTTTGGTTCAAACACACTGAGCAGTGAAGACGGATTTGAGTTCTTGTTTACCGTTCTTCTGAGCCGAATTTGGGCTCTTTGTTACAGATCTGGAAGGAGGAAGAACTACCGACGCTCCGCTACTTTCATTGGGAAAGAAATCAATGTGCCAAATTTTAGGACACCAAATTCTGGAGTGGACATGTCAGCTCAATTTGAGACCTATGGCGATTAACATATTTGAGACCCCAAGTTAAAGTAAAATTTACACAATGGTTTATTTTTAAAAATAAATGCATTTTAGATTTGCAATACTTGTGTATAAATATTAGGTCAATTTTTCAAAATTATAATTTTTCAGTGAAGAGATTATGTTGATTTTGATTAGTAGTCAATAATGTTATCATTTTTATAAGTAAAAAACCAAAATCTTCACATACGTCAACATGAATCAAATTTGGGGAAAAGTATGAGTTACCAATTAACTGACATACAATTATTTAGTGTAATTGCATTAAAATATGAAGTTCGAGTTCCCTCAAAAAAATATGAAGGTTTAGGGCTTTAGGCCCTGTCGGCCAAACTACGACAGTCATAAAACACAGGACTGTCAGTATGACGGCCCACAGCGGCCGCGTCGGCACCCTGCCTACAAGCCGGCCTTATGGTAGTTCTTAGGAGGTGGGACAAATTTCCATCTTAGACTATGAGATGACACAATTAGGCGTATAGGGTCCTGGCACCCTGTGAGGGTGAAAATTTCATTTACCAAACTAGAAGGGATGGAAGAGTTTTTAATGTCAAACATGAGCGAGTGAAAGTTTTAATTACACACCGACTAATGACAAATAACTGAAAAAAAATTACTTTTGACCCTTCATGATAGGGTCAAAGAAAGTATTACCCCCTCAAGTTTGAAACAAAGACACTTTTATCCCTTTGAGTTTTGGAAATGACACTTTCATCCCAATGTATGCCAAATATCAACACACTTATAACCCCTCATGAAGCCGTTAGCCTTAGGTTACGGAAAAATATATATATTCATACTTTGTTATTTTCTCTCTCTCACTCACCTATATGGATTTGAATCCTCGTGCAGTCACCTCCAATCTCGATCCACACCGTCGAAATATATGAGTGACTGAGATAGTAACACACCATCAATTGTTCACTTCTCGTGCTCACACCAAATCGCTCCTTCTCTATTCTCCTTTGTTGGTCTGTGAAAGCATGAATTGTCTCTCTCCCCAAGCAGAAACCCAACTCTGTACTAAAACTCAAATCGGATCGATACAAAATGGATACAAACAATTGATGGAATCGATAGGGTCTCTTTCAAAGACCATTTGATTCTTCACTTACGAACCTGACACACTTCCAGAGTTGTCTATCCGTACAAGATTGATTTGACTTGAACTAACTGGAAATACACCAAACCTGAATAAACAGCAGATCGACTATCTCCTAAAACCAAAATCACAGAGGACAACAGTTCGAAGCTTGAATAAACAGCAGATGTTCTTGTTGCTATAAGCTAAGATTTTAAAACACGATCCAACCTACCTTCACGGGGTTTAAATGGATTGAAGTATAAACCTCTTGCTCAAATTACAAGCACATTAATCAACTACCTCCTAAAACCTCCATAAATAACCTGGAAAAATGGAAAAACTGCCCAGAAAGTTCATGTTCTACTATAAACTTTAAAAATATGAAAACAACCAAAAATCTACTGTCAAATTGTTCATCCAGCAGGTGAATTGAAAGGAGAAAGGAAAGTCTTTCACTTTTCCAATATTCAAGCAGAAAAATTTGAAGGGTAAAGAAGCAAACCTTCTGATCAGTCATCTTTGCCAGAGAATCGGCGAGACGAGCAAGACAAGAAGACGTTAACAGGTAGCTGGAGAAGCAGTATTAGAAGAATAAGTAGGTAATATTTTCTAGCTGTAATAAGTCAAACTACAGGGGGGCTATTTGTAATATTGTGTAGTTACTTTAGGCGGGAAAGTTTGTTTTGATATGATGTATAAGTTCTCTTAATGGTTGTAACAGATTGCTTAATGAGATTGCTAATCATCTTCTTCATATCTCTCTCTCTTTCTCTCTCTACATTTCTTCATCACTGTAATGGTTTTTTACATGGTATCAGAGCCTTTCTAGGCTCGTCGCCGTCGCTCCGATCCTGCCTCGCTCCGATCGCCGCCGCTATATGCTCTCCTTCATCTTAATTTCAAATTTCTCCAGATTTTTCTCTGAAGATTCCTCATCTCAGATCTGAAGAATCGTCTCTGTCTCTGCATGGCGTCGATCTATCTTCGTTACTGACTCACTGAGTTTCTTACGAGTTTTGGACCGCTTCTTGCCTAGTTTTGTCATTCTGACCGATTTTTGTACGAGTTATCAACCGAGTTGTGCCGAGTTCGTCTTCGTCACACATGGCGGACTCACTACCATCTGGTTTGACCTTCTTGATAGCTAATCTGAAGTCTCTTGTTCAATTGAAGTTGGACAACAAAAACTACATGCTTTGGCGAGCACAAATTGAAGCTGTTCTTGAAGCAAATTTTCTCTCTGAGCATATTCTCTTCTCTCCACCACCGTCTACAATCAACAGTGACTCTGGTATTGTCTCTAATCCAGCCTTCTTGTCGTATTGATCAACACCTCAAAACTTGTTTAATTGCTTTAATTTCGCCATCTGTGTTACCATTGATTTTGCATCTGAAAACTGCGTTTGAGATTTGGTATACGCTTGAACAACGCTTCACCTCATTGTCTCGGTCTCATATCCAACAACTCAAGTAACAGCTGTACAATCTTGATAAAAGGCTCTCAATCCATGCTTCAGTATCTAGATCATGTCAAACATTTGATTGATCAACTGCTTCAGGTTCAAGAACGAATTTCAGATGAATACCTAATTCTATACATTTTGCGTGGATTAGCTGCTTCGTTTGACATAGTTAAAGCCAATATCAGAATAAGTCCGTCACCATTATCTGTTCCTGAGTTATCTAACATCTTGCTCTCCGAAGATCTCCATGTTAAGCCTTCTGAAGCCCTATCTCTGGCCTCTGCCACTTCATCCTCTTCTCAGACATTTTCACAAACAGGTGATGTGCATACTGCTTATCAAGCTTATAGGCCTTCCTCTCATGGTCAAAACAAGTACAATAACTCTGGTGGAGGCAAACAATTCAACTACAACAAGCCACATTTTCAGAATGCATCTCATACAGGAGGAAGATATCCATACTCTCAAAATTCTGGTTCTGTTAGAGGTTCATTTCCTTCACAGGATGTGTCTTGTCAAATTTGTGGACGCTTCAAACATACTGCACTGGACTGTTGGTATCGTTTGGACATCAATAAGTACAAGGGCATCAAAACAACATCTCCAAGACCTACTTATCAAGCTCACTATTCTCGGGCTTATGGTTCTCACGGATATAATGCTCATCATAATCAGTTTCTACATCATCACTCTGCAAATCAAAGTCAAGCTCATCCACACTACTCAGGTTCAGACTCTTGGTTATTTGACTCAGGTGCAAATGCACATGTCACTACTGATCCACATGTGTTTACTCATGCAGTTCCTTCATCTAGTAATAACGGTGTTGTTATTGGTAATGGCTCTCTCCTACCTGCCACTCATCATGGTGATGACATTCTTCCTTTACCTCATGGTAACTTCATTCTTTCCAACATTATGTTTGTTCTTTATATTAGCTAAAATCTTTTATATGTCCATAAATTTACACTTGATAATAACTGCTCAATTACTTTCTATGATAAGGGTTTGCAAATCGGGGATTTGAAGAACCATATTCTCTACCATGGCCACTGTAATCAAGGGCTCTATGCTTTACCAAAAACATTGGTTAGTCCATCCTCATTCACTAATTCTTCTTCCATTACACCTCACCCCCTACTCATGCACAATGTTTGTCTGCAGTTACCACAACACCTTCTCATTCTTCAACTGCAACATTGTGGCATCACAGATTGGGACATCCAGCTCAACCAGTCTTCCATCATCTAGCAAAACTTTTAAAAATTTCTGCATATCATAAACCTTGTAATTCATGTGAAATCTCTAAATCTCACAAATTACCTTTTTCCCATTTTAAATTCACATGTACATGCACCATTTGATCTAATACATTCAGATTTGTGGGGTATTGCTCCTATAGTTTCTTTCTCTCAATTCAAATATTACTTACTCTTATTGATGATTTCTATAAATTTTGTTGGTTGTATCCACTCAAAACTAAAGATCAAGCACACTCTGCTTATCTTAACTTCACTGCTTATGTGCATACTCATTATAAAACCCCTATCAAAATATTTAGAAGTGATAATGGCACAAAATTTGTCAGTCATCAGTTTGCTAGCTACCTCCAACACCAAGGCACTTTACACCAAACAGCTTGTCCCTACACCCCAAAGCAAAATGGTACTGTGGAAAGAAGACACAGACAACTTATTGA
Source organism: Linanthus parryae (assembly GCA_023055425.1). Classification (NCBI taxonomy): domain Eukaryota; kingdom Viridiplantae; phylum Streptophyta; class Magnoliopsida; order Ericales; family Polemoniaceae; genus Linanthus; species Linanthus parryae. The sequence continues at coordinate 186,473,866 of JALGPY010000001.1, forward strand.
AATAGCTTTACCCTTCTATCTCATGCTTCCATGCCTCACAAATTATGGCTTGAAGCTGTAGTTACTGCTAATCATCTGATTAACAGACTTCCCAAGAAATCACCTCACTTTGACTCTGCCTATTTCACTCTTTTCAAACAACTTCCTGATTATTCCTTTCTCAAAGTCTTTGGTTGTCTCTGTTACCCCTGGCTCAAACCTTACACAAAACATAAATTACAATCAAGGTCTCAGCCTTGTGTTTTTCTGGGTTATTGTCCTAATACTAAGGGGTACAAGTGTCTTGATACAAGTACTTCTACAGTTTATGTTTCAAGACATGTCAAGTTCTTTGAAAATATTTTTCCTTTTACTAGCCACTCATCTAAACCTAATCTTTACACCATCTTATATCTGTAGTTGGATTCAATTTCCACCAATATTCAATCTTCTTCTCATGCTCCAACACAATATACACCACCATATGCTCCCTCTCCAGTATCACCTAGTATTTCAACTCCCATACCTTCACCTCCACAATATCCTAATCTTTCTTCTCCTCCTTCTGTTTCCCACTCTCCACCACCCACTATAACTGAGTCATTACCCTCAACATACCATGACTACCAGATTAAGATCTGGCATCAATAAACCAAATCCAAGGTATCAAGTACACCTGTGTAGTACTTCATCTTAGTCTGATCCTGTGACTTATCAAGAAGCTATGAAACACCCTCATTGGCTACAAGCTATGCAAGAGGAATTCGATGCTGTACAACATCAACACACATGGTCCGTAGTATCTCTTCCACCTCATAGACAAGCTATTGGCTGTAAATGGGTGTTCAAAACCAAAAGAAATGAAGATGGGACTGTGGCAAGGTACAAAGCTAGGTTGGTAGCCAAGAGCATTCACCAACAATATGGACTAGACTTCTCTGAAACCTTTAGTCCTGTTGGTAGACAACAAACTATGAGAACTGTACTTGGTTTAGCGTTATCTTATCACTGCGAGATTAGACAATTGGATGTTAGTAATGCATTCCTTCATGGTAATCTTCAACAAGAAGTCTACATGATACATCCACCTGGGTTCAGTTAAGTGTTGAAGATGCCTCTTAATTTGTCTACAAATCTCAACATATCACAATGGTGGTGTTAGTACATGTAGATGACATATTGGTTACAAGAAACAATAAAAACTGCATTGCTTCTCTCATCTCTCATATGAGTACTGCTTTTTCCATGAAAGACTTGGGACCTCTTGCCTACTTCTTAGGTATTCGGATTTGTTCTACCAATAATGGTGGGTTTCATCTTCAACAATCAAAATATGCTGCTGATCTGCTTCTCAAAGCTGGTATGGCTGATTGTAAGCCTTGTGTCTCTCCAAGCTCACCTAAACAAGTGTTGTATTCTCAAGACCAACAATGAAACAACCCGGGATCTCGGTTCAGGGTTAACGCGACATTTGACAACCAAAAGTAGATTATTAACTATTAAGTTTACATTTCGGTTAAAGTACATAAACTGCTCTCGTCGGATGTTCTGCTCCCAAAAGATGGCTTCCTTAGTTGGTCAGTAAGCAATACATTAACGGAATGAAATTTCTCATTCTTACTCTCAGCACGACGCGGTCTATACTACATACTAGCCGAAACTCGTATCACATTAGGGTTTCATCTAAAATTAGCTCAAGTAAAAGGTCGCACCGAATTTTGAAAACTTAGACCAAAATGCAACTTCTCACGTCTACAAAGCAATCTGAAGATTTTCTAGCATTTAAACAAGTATCGAAACTTTTAAAAAATACTTTGATCGCCACAAACATATCATTTCGCTTGGCTCATCCGCATAAAAATGTTGTCTTACCTTTACAGGATTAGATAAAACAATCACCTCAAGTGTTCCACGCATACGAGGGAGAAAGAACACTACGTGTCGTCACACATCGTGCCTCTCAAACACAACTCACATGTGTTTCAAATGTTCCAACTTAGTCTACACAGCGGGTACAACTTATAGTACCGTCGTACTAAGAGTCGCGCCAGCGGAATGATAAACTAAGTGGTCCATATCACTTGGCATTTGGTAGCTTGACACCCCAATAATTTTGAAAAACTATTTTTGTTTAAATAAATAATTTTATTGTTTACACTTCCTAATTTAGAAACGACCGTGTCAAATAAACTCAAAATGAAATAAAACAAAATATAATCTTAAAAGTCACGCTCATGAGTATAATATGAATGGTCTCATGGTCTTCGTAATCAAAGCGTCGTTACTCTCTCGTCGACAAATTAACATAACCAAAAAAAGAAACGCGGATACGCATCACACGAAAATAATAAATCATTTCTATATAGCAACTAAACATGCCCTTAGAATAACCAATCATGTAAATAAGCAAGTAGTTTTCGCATATATCACATACATAAGCAGTTAAGAGTTAATTAAAAAGTAAGGTACAAATCGAGTTTAAGAATACGTAAGTACCCCAATATCCCCCGCGGCTTGTTTACTTTGTTATTACCAAATTGAGTTATCCTAATCAATTTTAAATTTCGAAAACATTTTATCTTTCTTATTCTCTACTAATGGTAATCGAAAAGTCACTTTAACCGGAGAACCGAAGCTCTGATACCATCTGAAACAACCTTTTCCTAACATCTCTCACTACAAGAGTCTTGTTGGGGCACTCCAATATAGACCTGATATTCAATTCTCTGTCAATAAGGTGTGACAGCACCTTCATGCTCCTAGAAATTGTGATTACATGAGTGTCAAGAGGATTCTCAGATACATCAAGGGTACTATCCATTTCGGTCTTCGGTTCCAACTTGGAAACTTCAACATCACAACCTTCTTTGATGCAGATTGCGCTGGCAGTACCATTGACAGAAGAAGCACCACTGGTTACTGCATTTTTCTGGGTTCTAACTTGATTTCTTGGTGTTCCAAGAAGCAAAACACAGTTTCAAGAAGCTCCACTGAAGCTGAATACAGATCCATGTCTTCCACGGCAGCTGAAATAAAATGGATCACTTATCTTCTGAAGGATCTAGGTATTCCACCAACTCAAGCTCCAAAAATCTGGTGTGACAATGTCTCAGCTCTAATGCTAAACTCCAACCCAGTTTTCACTCAAGAAGCAAACATATTGAAATAGACTTTCATTTTGTAAGGGAACAAGTGGTTGTTTAACAGCTTCAGGTAGCACACATTTCTTCTTCCTTGCAACTTGCTGATGTATTCACCAAGTCCCTGCCTCTCTCAACATTTCAGAATGTGCTGCCTCATCTAAATCTCTGTGCTTATGAGACAGATCAAAAATTCCAAAATCTCTAGTTACCAGGTTTGGCTTGAGGGAGGATATTGAAAGAATAAGTAGGTATTTATTCTCTAGCTGTAATAAGTCCAACTACTGGGGTGCTATGTGTAATATTGTTTAGTTACTTTAGGCGGCAAAGTTTGTTTTGATATGATGTATAAGTTCTCTTAATGGTTGTAACATATTTCTTAATGAGATTGACTAATCATTTCCTTCATATCTCTCTCTCTACATTTCTTCATCACTGTAATGGTTTTCTACAAGCAGCCATTAGAGACACAAGCGTTCAGCTTTGAGGAAGAACTATAAGCTAGGGTTTTGAGCCCAGTGAGGAAAGCGAATCGGCAATGGAAGAAATGAAAATGCAGAGAGATAGAGAGAGAGATGGGGTTTGCGGTGATCTGGGTGTGGGGGATTATCGATATCCCTCTCTTATTGGCCTGAATGTAAGAAGATTGAAGCAAAAAAAATTCTGAGCAGAAGGAGAACCAAAAAGTTCAAGTGAGAGAGAGAGAGAGAGGGTCAGAAGAGGAAGACGAAGAGGACTAAAATGGGAAATTATTGAGTTACGCTGGATGGCATAATTGGGAACTAGGGTTTCAGGAGAGACAATTGGAGCACCTATAGAGAAGAGGTAAATAATTCATGGTCTCACATGTCCACTCTCAAGTCTCATCCCAATTTGATCTCAATTTAAGATTCTTGCAATTAAATTGTGATACATTGGGTTTGTAGATCAAAATTTGGGGAAGTAATAGACTTTTCAGTGATGGGAAGGTTTGTTTATGAGAAACTGCAAATGATCTTTGGGTTGAGTAATTTATACAGAAACCATGATGAGTTGTCAAATTCTTTTCCATTTATTGTTGCTAGTAGTGGATTGAAATAAGTCATTAACGATGAGTTGATGACAGTTGTATTGCTACGTTAAAAGGTATATCGTTCTTTTTCTTTACTCTTGCTGTCCTATTATAAAATGCTATTGTTTAAATATATCTCATATAATTTTGTTCTTAACCCTTGTATCTTTTTATTTCAATTATTGACATTTTAAAATAAAAAGCACCCGCTACCAAAACACACATGAACTAAGCACTATCAAGCCACATAACCATTAGGAGGCCCAATATCATCATGGGTAACTCCCTCCGTCCCGCAAAGATAGTCCATATTTCTATTTTGGCATGTCCCAAAATGATTGTCCTCTTACAATTTCAAGGTAAAAAATACTACGAAGTTACAACAATACCCATTCATATTCAATGCATCTACTCTTGGAGAAAACAAAATCAAGGATAAAAGTGGAAATAGCATCTCAACAACTTGTAGTGGGATGCATTAATTGCATGTCTCCAAAAAAAAAGTTGTAGTTTTAAAAATGGACTATGTCTGCGGGACGGAGGGAGTATCAACAATAAAGTTTAGAGGGTACCATAGATGGGGGCATTTCTTCTCAACTAACCCAGTGACAGCCAATTGATGCGCCACCTGGTTCGCTGACTATCGCACAACACAATCGCGACACCATTAGCCTTCAATGATACGCTTTAGTTCTTCCAGCACCCATCGTCTCTCACAGCTCGAATTTTGCACCGTCTTTAAACATTAAACCAGCGCCTCAAAGTCAGTCTCAATAATGATTCTCGCAAAGGAAAGCTTTTAAACCACACCAAGCAGCTTTGCAATGCTTTCGCTTCATTTCTGGTTGAATTCGATAGAAATTGAACTTGCGCAGTTCTTGCTGCCAGAATTTTTTTGGCCGCCGAACAACACATTCCGCCCATGCAACACTGTTCGAATCATCCACAGCTACATTTGTGTTCATTTTCAACAGTCCCACATGCACCAATGCACTCTCTTCCTCTCCCCTGAGCTGCCCCACCTTAAGGTTGTGGACTTCCTCTTTAGGTCATGACAGATAGTTATGGGTAACATAAAATAAGCCATGAAATGAGTAGGGATGGTTCGGATACCTACACAATTGAGTGTCTTCTCCTTTCACCCAATTTTTTTGCTTAGGATTCTTATTGTACATAGGAAAACATTGACTTCTTATCCTATCAATACTAGCTCGGAGCCCCAAATATTTAGTGTGACCAGACACAACTTTAATCTGTAGAATGTTGGAAATCTCATCCTTCCTCTCCTCCTACACTTTAGGGCTGAAACATAAGGTAACCTTGTCATAATTGACTCACTGCCCATAATCTTTCTCATACAATTGTAAATTCAGCTTACTCTTGAAGGTATTCATGGATTGTAGCTCTACCAAAGAAGACACAGTCGTTTGAAAAAAGCAGACGAGTGACAGTTGGAAACGTTCTAGCTGCTTTTACTCCTTAAAGTCTACCTTCATGCACATACCTTTGCATCAAACATGTTAAACCTTCAGTGCAAAGTAAGAACAAGTAAGGTGAAATATGATCCCCTTGCATAATCCCTGTTTTGTTTTAATACTTCCCACTTGTTGGCTGTTGATGAAAAGATATAATTGTACTGTAGTCACACACCTCATCACTTGTTGCACAAATATTTCACGAAATCTCAGCTTAGTCCTAATTATTAAATTAAACAACATTGAAGCCCATATCGAGAAGCCCAATGCAATCTTGAAGCCCAAGAGACCTGAGAATCCCATTGCAGTCTTGAAGCCCAAAGCTCGAACGGGTCTCTCTCCAGAACCTTATAGAATCCTTCTCTTGTGTTTCTCCGAAACCCTACGGGGTGCAATGTAATTAGTCCTAAAATGAAATGGCATTATGACCGTTTAGTAGAAGATCGTTCATTGTAGGTTATTTATTTCCTTATTCTCTAAATGAAAGTTTATGACAGTTTCTTCTCTCTAGACTTTCCGTCTCTTCTATCTCCTTCTTCTCTTCTATGAAGAAACCCTAGAATTTTTCATGGTATTAGAGCACCATGCTCGCCACTATGGCTCAGTCCACCACCTCCAATCTGATGTATCTTCTCTCCAATATTCATCATTTGATGCCCTACAAGCTTGATAATTCCAACTATGTGCTTTCGAAGCACCACCTCTCTTCGATCTTCCGCACACAAAACCTGTATGGGTTCATCGATGGCTCATCGGTTCTGCCGCCTGAGACTCTCTCCGCCGCCGATGACTCTTCTTTCCCAAATCCGGAGTATCGTGAATGGTTTCAAACAGATCAAGCTCTCAAAACGCTCATCAACGCAACTCTAACGCCTGAAGCTCTCTCTCTTATCATCGATAAGACCTCATCTCGAGTCGTTTGTCTTGCGCTTGAGGAGAGGTATGCATCTCTTACCAGGTCTAATATCCTGCAACTCAAACCTGATCTAAAACGCTTCGCAAATGCTCTTATTCTATAGATCTGTACATGCAAATGCTAAAAGCTGTTCGTGACAAACTTGTTGTTTCTTTGGTGATGATTGATGATGAATGCATGCTTATGTATGCTGTAAATGGTCTCCCTAGTGAATACAATGCTTTTCGTACTACTATTTGTGGAAGATCTGATCCAATTAGTTTGGAAGAAACGTAGAAGTCAATTTTGAGCGCTTAATTGTAAATCCGGGCCTTTTTGTACTATTTTGAGCTATTTTATTGTCATATATGATGCCGGTGTGTGCTCTTATTGTGAGTTGCAAGTACCGGATGTTCATGAGAATATCGGAGACCGTAAACGAGCTTCGGACATGGAAGAGCATGAAGAAATGGCCAAGGAAATAGAGGAGAAGAAGTTCATGATAAGCTGAGAAAAGGAATTGGTCCTATAATTCCCAGGAGTTGGGTTGTAAATCCCATAAATTAGAAGAATAGGGAGCTGTGCAGATGCAAGTCAGAAGTAACTCCCAGGAATTGGACTGTAATTCCCACTGATTAGAATGGATTTGCAGAATGCAGATTCAAGTCAAAAGTAATTCCCACAAATTGGACTATAATTCGCAGGAATTGGAAAGTAATTCGCAGGAATTGGAAAGTAATTTACAGGAGTTGGAACAACAGCGCGCAAGAGTTAAAGTAACTCGCAGGAATGGAATCCAATTCCCACGAATTAGAAGCAGAATTAAAAAAGAAAGTTTTGGGCCAGAATGCAATTGTGAAGAAGTGATGACGTGAAATCACTTGAGGGAGGTAAAAAACGGGTGAGAGGGGATCAGAAAAGGGGGACGCACATTAAGAAAATAAGGCACACATATTGAGGACAAGAGGAACGAAGAAGACGGAGGTGGAGACTTCAAGATCGCCATTGGAGGTAGACTATTTACTAGGCGTATCTATGAGAGCCTAGGGTTTATGTAGATGGTAACTTTTTCGGGTTAAGACTTTGTTTCATGCTTTGGGAATTGATTTCTATCTAATGGATTTTGGTTTCATGAACTTGTTGATGAATCTAGTATATTAACACGGCTAGTTTAGGATTTGATATTCATGAACTTAGGGTTTGTTCGTAGATCATAATCTCGCTTAATGTTAATGTTCGTTCTAATTCAATTATTCATAGTCTATGTGTAATTCTTAACGGGAATGGAGTAATTAACCGGAACCGTTAGTTAGTAAGTGAAGTGTGCGACAGAGACTCTAACTAGCTAGGATGAGATATGAGCATCAGTCCTGAATCATCGAGACCGGTAGGAGAAGTGAGTATGATTGGCTAGTGCAGGTAGATTCGCTAGGATTATTCGAATGTTCCGTGAAACGGTGGACGGAGAGGACACGTTATCATGCCAGTAGATGACCTGCTAGAATGGACCGGTAGACAACATGAGACCGAGAGGAGATTGTATTCAACCGAGACGTAAAATGACATGAGACTGACGGGAGATTGTCACAGCCTATTACCCGGCTTGATTATGATAGATTTAACGTGTTACTCAGATAATTCAGAAATTGTCTACAGCCCTAGGTGATCTAGAGATCGCCAAGTTTCTCCATATTTGTTCTTTGAAATAAAAAATACAATAATATTAGTTAGTTGATATTTTAATTCAGTCGCTTGTTTGGGGGGCGAAAACCTCTTTTATCAAAATTCTTTCCTCATGTACCGTACTCTAAGTTAATCGACTAATTAAATAATCTCAAGTCTGTCCTCGTGGGACCGATAACTTGTGGTTGAAATACCACCCCTATATTACTTGACTGTGCACTTTCGCATACGCGTTAAGAATTTGCGTCAGGAGGCTACGGCCGAGCCGGTGGAGCCTAGGACAGATCTTATTCTGGGTCTGGTCCGAGAAACCAGGGAGGTAGGTTTGAATAGTCCAGAGGCCGTTGTGTTAGCCGAAGGAGCACCCACAATCGTGGTTCTGGTAACACGGGTCGATAAAACTCCACCACCAGAGCCTCCACCACACCATTAATTGTCATATTTGTGGACGTGACATTCATTCTGCTGCTGACTATTGGCGTAGAACAGACTTCTCTTACCAAGGAAAGACCCCTTATTATCATCTTACTTCATATAATGCTTCCTCCTCTGTATCTTATACTCCTGAATATTGTCTATCTGATTCTGGTGCTACTAATCATATGACTGCTGGTCATCCAACTCCTGGTCATCCAATGCAGACCAGGAGCAAGTCAGGAATATTAAAAAAGAAGGTCCTTGACTTTGCTTCCATCAGTGGTAAAGGGTTTGATCCTCCATACAGAAAATTCAGAGGTTCTGGCAAAGATTCTGGTTTTCCTAATTCTATAACTTCTTTGCAAGCCTCTACTTCTGACCCAACTTATTTTTCTGAGGCTAAGAAAAATCTTCACTGGCAAGAAGCTATGTCTGTTGAATACCTTAGCCTCATAAATCAATACACTTGGAGCCTCGTTGAATCTCCTCCAAATGCCAACATTGTTGGCAACAAATGGGTTTCAAAACAAAATATAAATCTGATGGTTCAGTTTCTCGTTTCAAAGACAGACTTGATGCTAAGGGTTTTCATCAAACCCCTAGTCTGGGCTATGATGAAACATTTAGTCATGTTATTAAACATGCCACAGTTAGAACAATTCTTGCTCTTGCAGAACCTTTCGATTGACCTTTGCAACAACTTGATGTTAAAAATGCGTCTTACATGGCCATCTCCAAAAAACTGTTTTTTGTGAAACAACCTCCATGTTTTGTTGATCCTAATAGACCCAATCATGTTTTCCAACTACATAAATCTATATATGTCTTGAAACAGGCTCCAAGGACATGGTTCAATCGTTTTACTACCTACATTACCTCCTTGGGTTTTCTGTAATCTCATGCCAGATAGTTCTTTGTTCATACGTCACTATGCTTCTGGTATTACTTTGCTTCTTTTATACGTTGATGACATTATTTTTTAACTGGCAATGATTCTACCTGAAATACCCCGTTTTGTGACTACGGGTATTTTGTGATATTATTATAAGTATTGGGAAGCTAATGTAATTATAGAGAGTTAATTATAATGCTTTGAGAGTTTGGGGGGAACTTTGTGACTTTAATCAAAGGTTTTAGTGTCTTTTACTTGAGTGTGGGGGAGGTGTTTGTCTTTTGGCAAAACTAAGGGGAAATAAGTGTCTTTTGACCTAAATTTCTTCGTAAGTAAAAGTTTCCTAATCCAAGAGGGTTTCCTACTTATGAAGTTGATTTTATTTCCAACTCTCATAAAACCCTCATTCTCCCTATTTTTTCTAATCTCTCCCTCACATCCCTCACTCTCTACCCGTCCCTCTCTCACTCTCTCTCGTCCCTCTACCCGACGGCAGCCACCCCACCGCCGCCGCCGTCTCTCTCTTTTTCCGGCAAGGTAACTCTCTCTCTCTCTCTCTCTCTCTCTCTCTCTCTCTCTCTTTTCCCTTTTCTTTCTTTCTCTTTTTCTTTCTCTCTTTCTTTTCTCTCTACCCCGTCTGTCTCTCTCTCCGTCAGCCTCCATGGGCGGCGTGTTTGAGCGGGTTTGAGTTGTTTTGTTTCTTCTTCTCTTTTCTCTTGTTGATCTCTTGATCTTGTGATCACTTGTTCGTGATTCACGTATGTTGCATGTAATATTTAAATTTCAGTTTGTTATTGTTGGGATCATTTTTCATGGATTCGTAAGATTTATTATCAAGTTTTAGGGTTTATCATGTTCTTGGGTGTTGGGAAGAAACCCTAGTTTGAAAGAGAAGTTTGATTGAATGATTTGGGAGTTTGAATGATCATAATAGGTGGATAACAATCTGATTTGAATGTGGGAATCATGTTATATTAGGTTTAGTATGATTATAGGATGAACTAGATGCTTGGGGGAAAAGTTTCATGAAGATTGACAATTCCCGTATGGATATTTTGAATGAAGTTAGAAACTTGAAACTAGTGTAACTTTTGATTCAGGAATCAAAATTAAGATCCGTTTGAGGCTAAACTTATTATTTCAAACGTTTTAAATCCAATGGAACTGATTTTAGACCATGATCTGTTTGGGAAACTGGAGTAATAGATTTGGTGGAGTTATGATAGATTATGTATGCTTTAGGTTAGGGGATTTTGAAGCAAAGCTTTGGGCTTATTTTGGAGCATGAATTGAATGAGATGTTGGGGAAGTGTTAGAACCCTAAACCATGGACTATCATATGCATGTAATTAGTATAGCAAGTATATTGCTAGAATATTGGTTTGATTAGCATATTGTTATGTGTAGGTAACGAGCTCGTTGACGACGAGTACGTAGAGTACGTTGATTGATTGCTATTGTTGGAATTTGCTTTGAGGTAAGTAAATGTGCCAAGCCTAGTGTGCTTATCTCTTTCGTGTCAAACGAATATTTGATTTGTTACGTCTCAAAATGTGTTTACATGATACATGACTTGGAATATGCGATTTCTACTTGTTAAATGTTTTTGATGAAAACATCACCATGATAATGAATGAACTATAACATAAAGTGGAAGATGTTGTGCGGGACTCTATTATTCTCTTTGGGCGGTGTTGGCTGCGGTCCCGTCTCTTTTTGATCCGGTTGCAAGTCCCCGGATAGCGGCATGTACTCACTCCTCTGGCCGGCGTAGTCTTAGGGGGGTGTCGACACTTAAGGTCATGGAAGCTGTGGTTTATTTGGTTTTCCCCCGTCACAACAAAGTAATAATGGATTTGTTTGGTTTTGTTAACGGAATGAAGTTAACACTGGATTTGGATTTTTCCTAATGATTATGGAAATTGGTTTGGAAAAATACTATGGAATTGGGAACTCTTATGTTTTAATACAAGAGTCAACTTTATTACCGCTGTGTTTGCGAAAAACTCTTACTTACAAATGAGTCATTGTTTATAACTATCCATCATCGTTTTACATGTTTGGATGTTTGCTTACCAGTATTTCAATGCTGATTTTGTACTGTGGTGTTTCTTTTTGATTCCGCACCACAGGTCTAGAAGAAGGTTATCGGGCATAGAAGGGGACGCGCATCACGTGGAACATTAGTAGTAGTATTTCGTTTGAAATTGAACTCTTTATTAGTTTAAACGCTTTAGTTGTGTATGCCGGTTTGTGGCTAGGACGAAGGTTTATGATAATACATTGTTTTAATTGGAGATAATTATTGTTTGTGGATGTTTTGTGCTTGCAAACCATGTTATAAAATCTCCTTGTATCCGGGCTCCTCTCGGGTACGGAGTGACATCCCCGGGTCTCCGGCTTGGGCCATTTGGGGGTGTTACAGGTGGTATCAGAGCCGGCATTCTAAAAAAAAAAGAAAAAAAAATGGAATTTGAAACTTGTTAGGGCAACTAAAATGAATATAGGAGAAATAACTTAAAATTTTACAAGCCGTGGGAATTTGGGTAGTATGGATAGGATTGCTATGTGTAAGTGTTTAGAAAATAGGGTAGAAAGCAAGTGCCCCCATCCACCCAATCGAATTTTGGAGTATTCCAATTGGATTCTAAGTTTAAGCCTACTTTTAAGAGACTATGTTGGGAAATTTCTTCAAGAGTCTTGTAACCATCAATTTGGAGTCTTGGGAATGATTATTGGATGCGAAGAGTAGTTATTTGGATTACGGTCTATGCCTTTTAAATTAGAGATTTATTAAGTTGTTTCCTCTTGTAGATGGCTAGAACTAAGCATACAGCAAGGAAGCGTGTGTTGCCAGTAGAGAAGCATCCTGTTGTGACACGTTGGGTCGAAGGTGAAGATTTTCCAGATTTTCGTGACCGTGTGGTTCAATATTGTGAAGATAGATTCCAAGCCTTAGATTTTCCTCGATATAGAAATCCAGCTTTTCAGGCTTACTGTATGGTGAAGGCGTTACCTATGAAACCCATGTTTGGAGAAATTATTACGAAGTATAGCAATATCATGGGCAGGATGAATCGTCTGAATGATAGGGATTATCGTTGCCAAGGTGAATGGACGGTAAGTGCATACTTTATATGCAAGTTGTTGATGGAGACTTATCTTAAGTGGCAAAGTTATACAGTTATTGAGATAGAGTCCAGTGATGAAGAAGACGTGATCTACATAAGCTCTAGTGATGAAAAAGAGGTGATTGTTATAGACTCTAGTGACGATGAGGAAGACGAAGAAGATCCAATGGAAGATGTCGATGTATACCCCGAGATTGAAGAAGATCCTATGGAGTATGAAGAAAGTGAAGAAGACCCGAGTGAAGATGAAGAGCACGAGTATGATTCCAATGAAGAGGAAGAGATGGACGAAGCGATGAGGACGACGATTAAGCTTGTTAGAGTTCTTTAGGTATCCTAGACTAGATGCTTTTAAGTTTTATTTATTAGCTTGAATAAGGCTATGGAGCCAAGCAACATTTGAAGTTTTAGAACGATTCTTGAATAGTCACTTTTGGGCTAGAGCTAAATTCTTAGCGTTTTGCTTTGGGATGAATAATGTTTATGTTTTGAAGACCCGATTTGGGGAGTTTTATAAATTTAGCTTCTGAATTTTGGAGTATGATTGGATGAATTAAGGTTGTGTTATGCTTGTTATCATTGATTATGGGCTTAGAAAGTGTTCATGGAGTTAGAACGCGAAAGCTTTGATTTTCGGTGTTGATGAATCTGCGCAGCAGTGAGTTTTTGTTGTAGCAGACGTATTTAATTTTGGAGTTATTTTTCCCTGAATTTTTCCCAGAAAGTAGACATACCCAGGTATCTCCAATAAAAATTTCAACCCCATATGAGTCCTGGAGAATTAGCTACGAAATTCCAAAGTTGACGGTTCAGTAGCCGAATTGCAAAGTGACTAGCTGTAGCATTTTTGATGTTTACTTATCTTCCAAATCTTTTTTTGACCCCAAATTTTTATGGCGACTATTAGACACTTTTGGCTAACTTTGGGAGAAATCCTAGCTCATTTTGAGAATTTTAAAGTCAGGTTAAGACTTTTCAAAGTCAATGTTTCTGTTCTGGTGGGCTGTGACAGAAGCTGTGGTATTTCCTTTATATTTTGAGTTCTACAATTGATTTTGAGTTGATTCTTCTTGATTATTAAAGTAGACTCAGAGAGGGTGTTGCACACCAAAATTCGCAATTTTTTCTTGATCGATTGATCCTTTTTCCAATTTTGGAAGTAGATGAAAAGCTGTGACGTGATCAGCCTATGTGGAAATACATGAGTAATTGAGTTAAATGATGATCAATGTGTGACATTACTTGTTTAATTGTGCACTACATGCCACATATGCATGATTGTTTGTACTTCTTGGTACTTTATAAGTAATACAATAGGCTATAGTGTAGGGATTATGACTGATAGACCACATCAATACTACACCAGGAGAAATCGCCAAGTACCAATGGCCGCACCAAACAACAACAACAACAACAACAACAAAAACAACAACAACAACATGGAGCAGTTCTTCGCGCAATTTTCTCAGATGGCGCAGAACGCAAACCAGGGAGAGCAGAATAACGCTAATTGGGCTAAGAAGGTGGCAGACATGAAGCCAGGGAACTTCATAGGCAATGAGGATCCTGTTGAGCTCGAAAATTGGATCGATGAGATGGATAAGATCCTTGAACTAGTTGAGTGCCCCGAAGACCGCAAAGTGGTTTGCGCAGCATTTTACTTGAAGAACGAAGCTAATACATGGTGGAGGAGTACGCGTCAGAACTTTTTGGCGCAACCCAATTTCAATTGGGAGGCTCTTCAAACCGCACTTCGCACTCGCTTTTATCCGGACCATGTCCAGGATCAAAAGTACTTAGAATTCGTGAATCTGACACAAGGGAACGGTTCCGTGACCGAGTACTTCAAGAAATTCATGGAATTATCCCGATTCGCAGGTCAGCTGATGCCTGATGAAGCGACTAAAGTCAGGAAGTTCATGTCTGGTCTCGAACTTCATCTGCAGAAAGACTTGATGTGCAGGACGTACGATACTCTCCAGGAAGCTTATGATAGAGCTGCAGCCGTTTGGCGTATTCAAGAGGCACAAGATGAGAAGCGTGGAAAACGCAAGGTTGAGAACACTGTGGGCTATGGAAACAATCAGAGTAGGACTAACCAAGGTAGTCAGGACAAGAGGTTTAAGCCTAACCACGGAGGAAGTAACCAAGGACTAGGGCTGTAAACGAACCAAGCCGTTCGTGAACAGCTCGCGTTCGATTCGGTAAAAGCTCGTTCGTGTTTGATTCGATTTATTAATCAAACAAACTCAAACATGAAAATGTGTTCGTTTGCTAAACGAGCCGAACACGAGCCGAACAAAGAGCTCGCTCGTTAATGTTCGCGAACAAGTTATATAGTACATATTTATATATATAGTTAGAGACAAATAATTTATTTTGTCTTCTATATGGGTAATTTAATAAAATCATGTGTAATTAGTGTAGGATTTCCATTTAGTAGGACTTTGACCTCTTAATTCTGATTCCGAAAGGTAATTCTATAAGTTATAATAAATTATAATCTATAATTCTATAATCTAATATTTACTATATATAACAGATGATGATTTGAATCTATCATTAACACAAATAAAGCATATTTCTAAACTAATACATTTTAAGTTATTTGTTTTCTTTAAGTATTTAATCGTAAGTATCAACACATGATATTTTAATTGAAGAATTATATTTATCATATATATCCAAGATAAATATAAGTTCGTCGAACCGAATTCGAGCTCGTAAACGAACTAGTTAAACGAGCCACGAGCCGAACAACGAACAACTCGAGCCCTAAACGAGCCGAACTCAAACAATGTTCTTTTGTTCGACTCGAGTTCGTGTTCGGCTCGTTTAGAAGGCAAGTTAAATGAGTCAAACTCAAACAAACAATATTCGGTTCGATTCGGCTCGTTTACAGCCCTACCAAGGACAGTATCGTGGTAACAAGCAGAATAATGGAAATGAGCAATCTCGCCGTTATATCTGCAAGAAGTGTCAACAGAATCACCCAGGAAAGGACTGTCAAGGAAACCTTGTCACTTGCTACCACTGTGGCAAGAAGGGTCATCGTTCGTTTGAGTGTCGATCGAAACCAAATGGAAACCAACTAGGGAACCAAGGAGGCAATTACCAAGGAAACCGACAGTTCAACAACAACAATCAGGGCGGAAACCGGAACTAAGGGAACTACAACAACAATAATGGAGGCAACAATTATGGTAGACAACAAGTGAACAACCAAGGCAATGGAAGGAACAATGGAGTTAAGAACGGGAATAGGAACAAAAACGCTCCAGCTACACCAACAATAATGGGACTGGTACGACAGGAACTACCGCACAGAATGGGAATATTGCAAGGATCGCAGTCATGAGCAAAACTGAAGCTGAAGCAGCAAACGGAGTAGTCACTGGTACATTTCTTGTTCATGATCAACCAGCTGTTACTCTATTTGATTCCGGAGCTTCGTATTCGTTTATTTCATCATTGTTTGTGGAAAAATTGAGTCTCAATAAGCCGTCTAGAATATCCATCCCCGTAGCTACCCCAACCGGTCATGTAACAGTATGTGACGCCATTTTTGAAGGAGTAGAAGTTAAGATTTCGGCTAGTACCCTACCAGCGAACCTGATACAATTTGATCTTGGAGGAATAGATGTTATATTGGGAATGGATTGGCTGGGTAAATATCGAGCATTCATAGACTGTCACGATCAGAAGATCAGGCTTAAAGGTCCAAAAGGAGAAAGAGTTTCTTACCGTGGTATCACAAAAGAACCATGTATCCGACTAGTGTCAGCCTTGACCATAGTCAACCAAGTGAAGAAGGGGGATAGTGCTTATTTGTGTTATGTTCAAGACATGTCTAAGAAGGAGAATGTGCTAGAAGAAATACCAATAGTTAGAGATTTTCCCGATGTGTTCCCGAACGAAATTCCAGGAATGCCACCTAGAAGGGAGATCGAATTCACTATGGACTTAGCACCTGGAACAGCTCCAATTTCAAAGGCACCGTACAGAATGGCGCCAGTAGAATTGAAAGAGCTAACGGATCAGTTGCAAGAGTTACTTCAAAGGGGTTATATAAGGCCGAGTGTTTCCCCTTGGGGTGCACCGGTACTGTTTGTGAAGAAGAAAGACGGAAGCTTGAGGTTGTGCATTGACTATAGGGAGTTGAATAGCGCAACAATCAAGAACAAATACCCTTTACCCCGAATTGACGACTTGTTTGATCAGTTACAAGGGGTGAGTGTTTTCTCAAAGATAGACTTGAGATCAGGGTATCACCAGCTTCGAGTAGCCGAGAAGGACATACCGAAGACAGCCTTTAGAACGAGGTATGGACACTACGAGTTTACCGTTATGCCTTTTGGTCTAACCAATGCTCCTGCAGTATTTATGGATCTGATGAATCGTGTTATGAGAACGTTTCTAGATCGTTTTGTGGTCGTCTTTATTGATGACATCCTTGTTTATTCAAAGAGCGAGGAAGAACACGAAGAACATCTCAAAGAAGTGTTAGAAACTTTGAGACATGAGAAGTTATATGCTAAACTCTCGAAGTGTGAGTTTTGGCTAAAACACGTTCCATTTTTGGGTCACATAATCTCCAAGGAAGGAATATCCGTGGATCCAGGAAAGAGTTCAGCAGTGAAGGATTGGCCTACTCCGAAGAATGTGTCCGAAGTAAGAAGTTTTCTCGGATTAGCAGGATATTACAGGCGTTTCGTGAAAGATTTCTCGAAGATCGCTAGACCGCTTACTACGCTAACCAAGAAGACGGTAAGGTATAAGTGGGGAGAAGATTGTGAAGAAGCATTCCAGACATTGAAGGAAAAATTGACGACAACACCTGTCTTAGCTTTACCCAATGATTCTGGCGAGTTTGATGTTTACAGTGATGCATCGAAGAAAGGTTTAGGATGCGTGCTTATGCAAGAAAGAAGAGTTATTGCCTATGCTTCAAGACAACTGAAAACTCATGAAGAGAACTATGCTACGCATGACTTAGAGCTTGCAGCTATAGTTTTTGCATTGAAGATATGGAGACATCACTTGTACGGATCTGTGTGCAGATTGTATACGGATCATAGCAGTCTAAAGTACATCTTCACGCAGAAAGAGCTAAATAACAGGCAAAGACGTTGGTTAGAAGTCATAAAGGATTATGATTTGCGGATCCAATACCATGAAGGGAAGGCAAACGTAGTAGCTGATGCGTTAAGCCGAAAGTCGAGCCATACTTTGGATACTATGCTAGTTTTACCAGATCGGCTATGCCGAGAGTTCCGGAAACTTGGAATTGAAGTAGTGAAACAAGGAGGAGTAAAGAGTATCCTTGGGAATATGACAGTTGTGCCAGATATCTTGGAAGAAATAAGGAGTAACCAGCCAGGAGATGTGAAGCTGGAAAGGATAAAGAAGAAGATTGCACAAGGCCAAGCAAAAGATTTCAAGATCCATGAAGATGGAAGTATCCGTTACAAGGGAAGATGGTGTGTACCACATAAGTGTACGGAAATTAAGGAGAAGTTGATGCGAGAGGCACACAACACACCCTACTCAGTACATCCAGGAGGTGACAAACTTTATAAGGACATGAAGAAGATGTTTTGGTGGCCTAACATGAAGAAAGAAGTGACAGAATTTGTGGCAAAATGTCTAACTTGTCAAAAGGTGAAGTTTGAACATAAAAGAATGGGAGGCTTAGTACAACCATTAGACGTCCCAGTTTGGAAGTGGGATTCTATTTCGATGGATTTCGTAACTGCGTTACCGACATCAAAGAATGGACTGAATCTGATTTGGGTCGTAGTCGACAGATTGACCAAGACAGCGAGGTTCATTCCGATGAAAGACACATGGAATATGGAACAAAGAGCTGATGCGTATATGAAGAACATTGTAAGGTATCATGGAGTACCAAGCTCTATAGTTTCCGACAGAGATCCCAATTTTCTTTCTCACTTCTGGAAAGCACTCCAGGAGGCACTGGGAACTCAGTTGAAGTTTAGCACGGCATTTCACCCTGCTACAGATGGACAAACCGAAAGAACAATTCAAACGTTGGAAGATATGCTAAGATCGTGTGTTATGGATTTTCAAGGTTCATGGGTTGATAGATTACCTTTGATAGAATTCTCCTACAACAACAGTTATCATGCCAGTATTGGGATGGCACCACATGAGGCGTTGTATGGAAGGAAGTGTAGAACACCGTTGTGTTGGAACGACATAAGTGAGACGATAGTAATTGGTCCACAACTTATTGAAGAGATGACAGATCAAGTGAGACTTATACAGCAACGAATGAAGGCAGCCCAGGATAGACAGAAATCTTACGCGGATCAGAAAAGAAGACCGTTGGAATTTCAAGTTGGAGAAAAAGCATTTCTTAAAGTATCGCCGACTAAGGGAGTCATGAGGTTCAATCAGAAAGGAAAGTTGAGCCCGAAATTCATTGGACCATATGATGTCATAGAAAAGATTGGAGAAGTGGCCTATCGATTGGATTTACCATCGAATTTAGGTCGTGTTCACAACGTATTTCACGTATCGCAACTGAAGAAGTATATGCCTGATGCATCTCATGTATTAGATCCCGAACCAGTAGAACTAGACCCGTCTTTGAGTTATGAAGAACAGCCTGTCAAGATTTTAGACACCAAGACAAGGAACACCCGTAACAAGAGTGTCAAGATTGTAAAAGTCTTATGGACGAACCACCTCACTGAAGAGGCAACTTGGGAAGCGGAAGATGATATGAGGAAGAAGTACCCTCACTTGTTTGAAGAGGTACCTTGAGTTACAAGGACGTCACTCCTCTAAGGGGGAGAGGATGTAATCCTTCGGTTTTTTTTATTAAAGTACTACTTATAGTATATTGCATATCATTCATGACCTTAGGTTGCATTTAGTAGTCGTACTATTGAGGGGAGGTGTATACCTTATTGTGGTTAAAAGTTTAGTTTAAACTTCAAGGACAGTTTCTCATTTAGGAGGGAGGTTTTTGTTTAAACTTCGAGGACGAAGTTCTCTTTAAGGAGGGAGAGATGAAATACCCCGTTTTGTGACTACGGGTATTTTGTGATATTATTATAAGTATTGGGAAGCTAATGTAATTATAGAGAGTTAATTATAATGCTTTGAGAGTTTGGGGGGAACTTTGTGACTTTAATCAAAGGTTTTAGTGTCTTTTACTTGAGTGTGGGGGAGGTGTTTGTCTTTTGGCAAAACTAAGGGGAAATGAGTGTCTTTTGACCTAAATTTCTTCCTACGTAAAAGTTTCCTAATCCAAGAGGGTTTCCTACTTATGAAGTTGATTTTATTTCCAACTCTCATAAAACCCTCATTCTCCCTATTTTTTCTAATCTCTCCCTCACATCCCTCACTCTCTACCCGTCCCTCTCTCACTCTCTCTCGACCCTCTACCCGACGGCAGCCACCCCACCGCCGCCGCCGTCTCTCTCTTTTTCCGGCAAGGTAACTCTCTCTCTCTCTCTCTCTCTCTCTCTCTCTCTTTTCCCTTTTCTTTCTTTCTCTTTTTATTTCTCTCTTTCTTTTCTCTCTACCCCGTCCGTCTCTCTCTCCGTCCGCCTCCATGGGCGGCGGGTTTGAGCGGGTTTGAGTTGTTTTGTTTCTTCTTCTCTTTTCTCTTGTTGATCTCTTGATCTTGTGATCACTTGTTCGTGATTCACGTATGTTGCATGTAATCTTTAAATTTCAGTTTGTTATTGTTGGGATCATTTTTCATGGATTCGTAAGATTTATTATCAAGTTTTAGGGTTTATCATGTTCTTGGGTGTTGGGAAGAAACCCTAGTTTGAAAGAGAAGTTTGATTGAATGATTTGGGAGTTTGAATGATCATAATAGGTGGATAACAATCTGATTTGAATGTGGGAATCATGTTATATTAGGTTTAGTATGATTATAGGATGAACTAGATGCTTGGGGGAAAAGTTTCATGAAGATTGACAATTCCCGTATGGATATTTTGAATGAAGTTGGAAACTAGTGTAACTTTTGATTCAGGAATCGAAATTAAGATCCGTTTGAGGCTAAACTTATTATTTCAAACGTTTTGAATCCAATGGAACTGTTTTTAGACCATGATCTGTTTCGGAAACTGGAGTAATAGATTTGGTGGAGTTATGATAGATTATGTATGCTTTAGGTTAGGGGATTTTGAAGCAAAGCTTTGGGCTTATTTTGGAGCATGAATTGAATGAGATGTTGGGGAAGTGTTAGAACCCTAAACCATGGACTATCATATGCATGTATTTAGTATAGCAAGTATATTGCTAGAATATTGGTTTGATTAGCATATTGTTATGTGTAGGTAACGAGTTCGTTGACGACGAGTACGTAGAGTACGTTGATTGATTGCTATTGTTGGAATTTTCTTTGAGGTAAGTAAATGTGCCAAGCCTAGTGTGCTTATCTCTTTCGTGTCAAACGAATATTTGATTTGTTACGTCTCAAAATGTGTTTACATGATACATGACTTGGAATATGCGATTTCTACTTGTTAAATGTTTTTGATGAAAACATCACCATGATAATGAATGAAATATAACGTAAAGTGGAAGATGTTGTGCGGGACTCTATTATTCTCTTTGGGCGGTGTTGGCTGCGGTCCCGTCTCTTTTTGATCCGGTTGCAAGTCCCCGGATAGCGGCATGTACTCACTCCTCTGGCCGGCGTAGTCTTAGGGGGGTGTCGACACTTAAGGTCATGGAAGTTGTGGTTTATTTGGTTTTCCCCCGTCACAACAAAGTAATAATGGATTTGTTTGGTTTTGTTAACGGAATGAAGTTAACATTGGATTTGGATTTTTCCTAATGATTATGGAAATTGGTTTGGAAAATACTATGGAATTGGGAACTCTTATGTTTTAATACAAGAGTCAACTTTATTACCGCTGTGTTTGCGAAAAACTCTTACTTACAAATGAGTCATTGTTTATAACTATCCATCATCGTTTTACATGTTTGGATGTTTGCTTACCAGTATTTCAATGCTGAATTTGTACTGTGCTGTTTTTTTTGATTCCGCACCACAGGTCTAGAAGAAGGTTATCGGGCATAGAAGGGGACGCGCATCACGTGGAACATTAGTAGTAGTATTTCGTTTGAAACTGAACTCCTTATTAGTTTAAACGCTTTAGTTGTGTATGCCGGTTTGTGGCTAGGACGAAGGTTTATGATAATACATTGTTTTAATTGGACATAATTATTGTTTGTGGATGTTTTGTGCTTGCAAACCATGTTATAAAATCTCCTTGTATCCGGGCTCCTCTCGGGTACGGAGTGACATCCCCGGATCTCCGGCTTGGGCCATTTGGGGGTGTTACACTACCTATTTGCACGATCTGGTTCAGGCTCTTCATTCTGAATTTGAAATGACTGATTTAGGCCTTTTGCACTATTATCTGGGATTGCAAATCAAAAGCAGTTTTGATGGTATTTTTATTTCTCAAAGAATATACATTCAAGATTTTCTCATTCGGTTTAACATGGTTAACTGTAAACCGTGTCCAAACCCTTTACCCTCTTTTGGAAAGTTGCATGCTCTTAATGGTACCCCCTTACGAGATTCTACTATTTATCGCCAATTATTGAGATCTTTACAATATCTAGTTTTTACACGCCCAGATATTGCTTTTGCAATAAACCACTTGTGCTAATTTATGCATGCTCCTTCTAAAGTGCACTTAATTGGTGCAAAACGCATTTTACCTTATCTTAAAGGCACTCCTACTCAAGGCCTGTTCTACACAAAAGGGCCAAGCCCAGTCCATGCCTTCTTGGATGCTGACTGGGCTGGCAATCCAACTGATAGGCGGAGTACAACATGCCTGTTTATTTTTATCGGGCCTATCCCTGTACATTGGGACGCTAAAAAACAGCCCACTATGGCCCGCTCATCAACTGAGGCTGAATATAGAGCCCTTGCTGTAACTGCAGCAGAGCTTTCGTGGTTAAAAATGTTGTTCAAAGATCTTCATCTAAGACTCAACTATCCACCAACATTATGATGTGACAATGCCTCTGCTATAAAAATGACAACCAACCCCATTATCCATGCTCGAAGGAAGCACATCGAAATTGACTACCACTTCGTTCGAGAAAAAGCTCTTCGTAATGAACTTGTTGTTTCTTTTGTTTCACGAGAAAACAAGTTAGCTAATGTTTTTACAAAAGGCCTTCTCACTCCACGTTTCCTGGCGCACAAAGACAAGCTCATGGCTCCATCTACGCCTTGCGCTTGAAGGAGAGTATTAAACCTAACAACATTGAAGACCAAAAGATCGAGAAGCCCGATGCAGTCTTGAAGCCCGAAAGACCTGAGAAGCCCAATGTAGTCTTGAAGCCCAAAGCTCGAACGAGTCTCTCTCCAGAACCTTCTATAAGCCTTCTCTTATGTCTCTCCGAAACCCTAAGGGGTGCAATGTAGTTAGTCCTAAAATGAAACGGCATTATGACCGTTTAGTATACGATCGTTCATTATAGTGTATTTATTTCCTTATTCTCTAAATGAAAGCTTATGACGGGTTCTTCTCTCTAGACTTTCCGTCTCTTCTATCTCCTTCTTCTCTTCTATGAAGAAACCCTAGAAATTTTCAATAATAAATTCTAGAAACCTCCATTCTACCCTATCATAAGCTTTGGAGATGCCAAGCTTAAGAGGAATTACCCTTTCTTCCCTTTTTTACTTCTTGATAGAATGCATAGCTTCAAAAGAAACTATAACACTATAAGCAAGATTTTAAACTTGTGGGTCAGTATAAACCCGTAGAAGGTTGGCAGACTCGACTAGTGACCCATGAACCAAGACTCGCCAAGGTCACATTTACATCAAATCTTCAACTTTTTACATACACGTGACTTTACACCTATGAAAACTTATAATATTTTGAATCTTTGATAATTAAATGATACATTTGTCTTTATGTATATGAAATTGTGTCAATGCTAAAAGATTTAAATTTATTAGTTTTAGAACTAATCCCTATTTGTTTGTTTATGCTTCTTTCTGTCATAGAGCAACTTATTTAAAGTAAGGGTGTAACTACAATTTACTGAGCTAAATTCTATATGCGATCTCTTAAATAAGTACCTCAAAAAATGAAAAAGAAACTTACATATAATTTTAATTGGCGTGGTCCCTTTGATATTTACACAGTCATCAGTGTGGTTGATTGATTATTGATCGTTATAATTTATCTCTTAACCTTGTGATAATCTTGTGATAACCCCAATGATTCACAAGTGTTTGAAGATGGGTGACTATGTAGCCTAAATATAACTAATGTGTATATACATAATCCACAAAATGATGATAATAATCATGGTTGTCAAACCAGCGTGTTTAATGAGTTTACTAGTCTGCATGGGCAATCGAGTTGCCCCGCTCAAAAACCCGACGGATGAAAACCCGCAGCAAACCTGTGCAAACCCGTTGACCTGCGAGTTGACCCGCGAGTTTACCGAGGATCCATTTCATACACTTCCCCTTTCAAACATAACCCATGATGGTTTCTTACGTATTTGTTTGCCCATTATGGCTTATTTCGCCCCATGTCCCATTAGCTAGGGTTTATGCTTCTAATACTCACCATATTGGACTAATGATCTCTTAGGGGTGTCCATCCATAAGGTCTAGTTGGCCTGGGAGGTCAAGAGAGGCGCATACATTGGCTGCCATTCCTTAATGCCTGGTAGGGCACGTTTAGCAGACTCCCTGGACAACCGTTTTGATAATTATGGAGGGATTGGATACTATTGGCCCTCTGATACATTGGTAATAACTATTTTTTGAAATAATTAGTGTTTTTAGTTAACAATGAGAAGTGTTTTCTTAGTGATTACTTGGTTAAACATTGGCAGTTTTCTCAATATTCTTTAATAAGTGTTGGTTTGTAAAATTGTGCTCCCACTATGTTTACATGTTGAGGTTCTTGCTTACTCATTTTTATTGACTTTTGAAACAATGGTGTCTGTTGTTTTTGTTTTTGAAAACCACAACATGTTAGTGGCTTAGTGCATGATGGGATCATGGGATGTTCACGCTTCAAGGCTCGGACAATCATTTAGACTGATAGTTAAACTATGTCGATAATAACCATTGGTAATTCAAAAATTAATTTTCAACAGTTAGGTTAACTCTTTTGTAATCTCCTTTCATAAACTATAAGTTTTGTGTTTGGTTCGAATTTTTAATTTGAAAAATGAGTGTTACACTAAGATTGTATTAAAATATTTTGAGGGAATGTTGTAAAATATAACCTGTAGCATTGCATTCTGTACTAATTAAGATTGTAAATATTTTGAGGGAAAATTGTAAAATATCACATATAGAATTTTTGGGTCCCCATGTATCTAGAACTTCATTAAGATATCATTTGGAGAAGTTTTGAGAATGAAATGAAACAATTCGTGAAGTCCTTGTAAACATTTTACGCTGCGAAGAAGTTCTTACGCATGCCTTTTGTCAAATTAACCTATAAGACTTTGACCTTTAAAGCTGTAGTAAAATTTGTTTGAAAGAACTGAGAAGTTTGAATACCTACAAGACTTTTACCCTTGAATGTCTAGTAGGTATTCAAACTTCTCACTTATTAAATATATTTTCGAGACACTAAATGACTCTTTAAACCTTTTCTCATCAATTCCCTTAGTCATTTCCTTAACCTTTTGTATGTTACCCCAACGTTAGTAATCATTGAACAAAATCATAAATAAATAATTAGTCGAGAAATTGAAACAATTGACGCAAAAGATCAAACACTACAAACCTTGGAACAAGAGTGCGAAAGGAGAGGTAGCAAAATTTGAGAAAAATGGTGAAATAGACATCTTGAAAATGCACAAAAAAAATTAAGGCTATGGATAGCAGATATCGGGTTCGTGAATTTAACGTTTGATATTGATAAATAGAAAAAATAAACTTCATTGACTGAGGGTAGATATGAACCAAGCTAGAGTAGAGTAGGTATAGAGTAAGTCAACACCATCGGAGAAAGGCTCGCTAGCATATTTTTAATACCAAGTATGAGATATGAGATTAGAGTATGAATAGCGTGTTATTTCAATTGATCAAGCCGAGTATTTATACAAGAGTGCTACCGACTACACACACTAGATCAACTGACTGCATACATTGTATTTACAAGCTATAGTAGGAAACATGATAATGTAAATCAAGACTAATCTGCTAAGTGGGAAATGATATAATTATGGTTGTGGTGATTGATATCATGATTGCCTAAATCATGGAAGAGATAATGTGATATTATCGCATTCCTTAAATGAGATAGTCTCTCATGTATGAATTAAAAAGTGTGTCAACAATTATTAGTGACAAGTGTATTTTTGTACGCAACACCAGCTTATCTCTTACATGCTTTCTTACTAGTCAAATCTCATTCAAATACGAAAAAGAAGCAAAGCCTTTCAGTCCGGAAGTGTCCGGTTTTATTTTATTTTGTTGCATGAGAAATACATATAGGCCTCGTTTGGGTAGAGGATATGGTATGTAGGGATAAGGCTTATGCTGGGATATGAGCAAGGATACGAATGTTGTCTGATAAGCCCTGATATGATATGCTGGCTGTTCGTGTTTGTGTGCTGTCGGATATGATGCAGGATATGAAGCAGGATATGTTCCCAAATGACTGTAATACCCTCAATGTTGTTATTTTGTATAAAAAATTGTATATTTCAAATTGATGAGAATAATGTATACAAAATGTATTAGCATTTATGTTTATATGTTAATACTCTTTTTTCTACACAATAATGACGTCAAAATGCATAGAAAATGTATATTAATACGCAAAATAAATTTGTAGCAACATGCAAACATAACAAATATTCATGGATACAACATGGCCATAGCAAAGTATGGAGTATAAATTACTAGTACTTATTGACATATTGGCATGGTGTTACATAACCTACAATAAATAAGTTAAATTAAACAAACAAAATTTCAGCAAGCACGGTAAAATGTCTTCATATTTATCTCAACTATACATACTCAAATAAAGTTATGCAATCCCAGAATAATAGTTATCAAACCCATGAGGACTTCCTCCAAAATGATAGTTATCAATCCCAAAATAATAGTTATCAATCCCAAAATGATAGGATTTAGAGACAAGGGTAGGAAATTAGATAGTTTGTGGGGGTATTTTTGTCAACCTACTAGCATGCTAATATGCTATATTTTCTTATCCGACCTTATACCTCCATGTTGGTCGTATAAAATTTGTTCATTAAAAGCTCCATCAGCATAAGACAACATAACTTATCCCCTCTCTTATCCAGCACCCAAACACTTGATAAAAGAAGAGAGGGTATAACTTATCTTATGCTCCCTCCTTTTCCTCTACCCAAACGAGGCAATAGGGTAAGAGAGGGATGCTTCGTTTAAGGTAAATAGGAGTAGACCAGAAAAATTGTTGAAAATAACGGAGATAGAAGAGGGGAATGAGAGTATGGGTCATTTGCCAAAAGTACTAAATAAGGTGAATTATTTCCAAAAGGGTGTTGAATATGTATGGGTTGTGACACAGGAGCAGGTAGCGAATATTCTACGAGCGTGTTCAAGCAGCACAAGTAAAGCGAAGGAGGGGAACAAAATAATAGAACATCTCTCCACAAATTTTGAAAAACAAACTTCATTGTTCAATGAACTATCGAAACTTGTCCACAAGGTAGACTTAAATAGGTGCAAAACATAATTTTGCCAAAATAACAAGATCTCAAATACCACACTAAATTAAAATTCTAAATAAAATAAGCACGAGGCAAAATGATCCAACCAAATCGGGTTTAAATTGACGTCTACATTAACGAAAAAATATCACCAAAATTATGAAATTGACGATTTTGGCCCTTAAGCAAACGATTTTGGCCAAATCAGGACGGTGCTCGTGACAAAGTCACTAGCTTTTAGAACGCCGTTTCTTGTTAGAAAAATGTATAACTTGATGTAAATCTTTAAACCTTTGATTATGCTCCTGATTTTGTGTTTTTACTGAAACGGTATTTCTGAATTGGATGAATTTCTTCCTGCATCAGTCACCCCCTCAAAATTTTGGCCAAATCAGGACGGTGCTCGCGACAAAGTCACTAGCTTTTTAGAACGTCATTTCTTGTTAGAAAAAGATATAATTTGACGTGAATCTTCAAGCCTTCGATTATGCCCCTGATTTTGTGTTTTACTCAAACAGTATTTATGAAGTCGACAAATTTCTTCCTCCATCAATCACCCACTCCTCAAGATTACTCGCCCTCGAGTTCAACTGACTCATGAAAGACTAGCTTCACCAAAAAAGGAAAACAATAAAGAGATTGCAACTTGATTGGGAAAATTAATGACCTGTCCAATTCAATCTTCACCTTTTCGTCGTCATATTCAACTTCGTCTTCAATAATAATACTTGATGGACAAACTAGCGGACAAGAATATTAAACTACCTCACAAAGAATAGAAAGATATACCTCACAAAGAATAGGAAGATATGTAATCTTCTCGTCATCCACCACAACCAAAGCTTCCGCATCATCCTCATAATCAATTATTAGAGTTTTGACCAATATGTGACATGAAAATAAAACATTCTCTTGAAATATTGTGTCATCTGAAAAACGTTCAACTTCTATCATACCCAAACTGACATGTCAGTCTTCAAAATCGTTCCTCCATAATGCTCGTTCCGTCCACATAAATCGCAGTTATATTGTATCTCAAACGCGGGATGCGAGTCATGATCAAAGGCCTTGCGATGCTTAAAATCCAGCGCCTCCAAGCGTCGGGCTTGATAAGCAACTTGCCGCTGCAAATCCCGCAAAACGAGGTGATAGGTTAAGTACGCAATTCGCGTCTACAGAAATTG
Source organism: Linanthus parryae (assembly GCA_023055425.1). Lineage (NCBI taxonomy): Eukaryota > Viridiplantae > Streptophyta > Magnoliopsida > Ericales > Polemoniaceae > Linanthus > Linanthus parryae. The sequence goes on from JALGPY010000001.1 coordinate 186,502,419, forward strand.
GTTCTGTCTTTGCAGATCAAGTTTAACAAGTATAGTACATGTCATTATCTTCTTTCATAAGTAGTGATGGAGTACTTCCAGACGTCTGTCTACTCGTAAATTTCTTCTGTGCAAAAGAATGAAATACTTTAAACAAAACGTAAAACTAATAATTTTATCAAAGTTTCTTTTTATTTTGCTTTGCCCTTAATATTTTTCATGGTTAGAATGTGCACTTTTACTAATCATTACTTCCTCTGCATCTTATATAGAGTTGTGCTAAGGTTGAAGTACTGGACTTAAAATTTATAAAAATCTTGTTTATGACCCAAGTGTCTCATAAGCGTATATATGTACTTCCTTTAATGTGCTGACTGGAAGGAGTTCTTTAGTTTCCATTATTTTATGATTGTCAAAACTTATAGACTCTTGAGATCGAGGGTAGGATTTCGTATTGAGTTTGCTTTATGCTGGCGCAGTTGCTGTTACCTAAATGAAGTTATGGGAAGTTTCCACTTATCCTCTAGTATGTTATGTGTTGGTCTTGATAGAAAATTCAAAAAATCTCATACTTCTTAGCTCTACCGCACGGTTAAGTGAGCACAGCGTGCCTCCCGTCACAAGGAGAAGTTATATGCAATGCAATAAGAGCTAAGTGAATGCTTATGAATTAGAGTCTCTAATGCACTAAATTTTTACAAGGTCTATATTGTCCTGGGTAAAAGCATAGTCTCAAATTTTCCTCAATGATGGATTCTCAAAATCTCCATCACTTTATGACACTTGAAAAGTTAAAAGAAATTGAGATAAGCGTCTCCTAGCTTCAAATCAAACCATCTGAATCGCAGAACGTGCAATTAAGAGACTTATGATGAAAATCTTGATATTCTTTTTGTTTTAAGGGTTAATTGTTTTGAGTAAGAGCACCTGAGTATGTCTTTGCGCATGATCAACTTCAAGCAAACATAAAATCCGCTTTTGTGTGTATTCTTCAAATGGAAATTCTTATGAATAAAGGAATTTTTCATACTCTATTTACTTTGTGAAACATATTAGCCTTACGAAATCTTTTGGTGTTTCATATTTTTCGCAAAATAAAGATTCGATGGGAGGTCAATTGAATATTTATGTATTTTTCTTTGAATTTTTCAAGTTCAAGAAAGAGATTCATTAGAATAAAAGTTATTTCATAAATTTAAAGAGATATTGTGTCATCATTAATTAAAAAAAAAAACTAACTCCATCATAAAAGTGTTTAAGCTAGAGGGAGTTTTAGCAATATTAAATACTAGCCATTTTCAGTTATTTTTAATTAAAAATCAATTTTATTAATCCACAGGGTTATGTTTGTTGGGCTTGGATCATTATTGCATTTATGTCCGTCCTTATGGAACCAAAACCCTAGATTTGTCCTATTAATTAGTCTTCTTGTTTAAGTAAACCTGAATTTTAGGATCTAATGTTGTATGAGCTATTTTCAATCTAGAATCTTACAGTATAAGCTTCCGTAGGATTGAGAATCCCAACTCAGACTCAAAAGATAAGAGGAACCTATCTAAACACCAAAGCTGCTAAACAAAAAAGTTTGAAACAGAAATTGGACAGAATTAGTAGAGAACTGTTTCTATGCTTTTGTGGTACTTCTTAAATATTATACAGCAACCCAAAATCCAAAATATTAAACCTTAAGGCTTCTTTTGGGTAGAGGATAAGGAGGGAGCATAAGATAAGTTATACCCTCTATTTTTTTATCAAGTATTTAGGTGCCGGATAAGAGAGTGGATAAGTTATGTTGCCTTGTGCTGATGGAGCTTTTAATGAACAAATTTATACCACCAACACGGAGGTATAAGCTCATACAAGAAAATATAGCAGATTAGGATGCTAGTAGGTTAACAAAAATACCCCCACAAACTATCTAATTTCCTACACTTGCTATTAGGTTGACACACTTATTTTTATAGGCCCCTCCCTCTTCTCACTTTATTCCGTAATGAATTGATTTGAGAAACAAAAATAAATCTGATAAATCAACTACCCATGTAAACACATCGACCTTTATTTTGGAGGAGGTCCTCATGGTTTTATAACTATTATTTTGGAACTGCATAACTTTATTTGAGTATGTATGGTTGTGCTAAATATGAAGACATGTTATTGTGCTTGCTGAAATTTTGTTGGTTTAATTAACTTGTTTATTGTAGTTTTCGTAACACCGTGACAATTTTGCCAATTAGTACTAGTAATTTCGACTCCATATTTTGCTATGGCCAGGGGCGGATCTAGAAATTTGGCCCAGTGGGGGCTAGAAAAAAATTCAATTTTAGTGACGGATCTTTCGATACATATTGAAGTATTTAAGAGTTAAAATTATGACTTTAATAGATTGCTAAGGTGAATATATAACACGAGTATGGGCTAATGTAATTATATTAACGGAATGTAGGGTAAATATTGTAAACACAAAACTTGAGTGGGGGATAATATAATTTAATAAACAAATATAGGGTAAAAGTCAAAAATTTCAAATTTGAGTGGGGGATTTAGCCCCCACTGGTCTCCATACAGGTTCTCCACTGGCTATGGCCATTTTGTATCCATGAATATTTGTTATGTTTGCATGCTGCTACTAGTTTGTTTCGCGTATTAATAAGAGTAATATAATGTCAAAGTAAGGATACCTCCTTGTCAAATTATGAATGAATCGGAAACACAGTTATAATGTGATCGGCGTGTGTAATGTAAATATTCATGCCACTACACAGAGCAATATTAGTCAATTTATCCAACATACGGTGACAACATCACTATTGTGTAGATAAAAGAGTACTAAAATATAAACATAAATACAAATACATTTTGTATACATTTTCCCTCATCAATTTGAAATATACAATCTTTAATACAAAATAACAGCACTCAAGGTATTACAGTCATTTTGGCACATACCCTGCTTCATATCCTGCATCATATCCGACAGCACCCAAACATAGACAACCAGCATATCTTATCAGGGCTTATCAGACAGCATTCATATCCTTGCTCGTATCCCAGCATAAGCCTTATCCCTACATACCATATCCTCTACCCAAACAAGGCCTAATAGTGAACTGCAAACCCTAAGATAAAAGCCCGCGCATGAATTAATAATATATATCAATAGTCGCACGAATTAATAATATATATCAATAGTAAATAGCAATAGTAGGCATTATGCATATGGTACTCACAAAGCACTCAAACCAATCTAAAAGAAGAGAGTACTGAGATGTAGCTGATGTTGCATCGAAATGGATATATCTCAGCCGTTTATCAATTTCTGTCCATCGTTCTGTTTATAATTTTCAGTTCATTTAGGATTTTCCTTTTCGACTATATAACTTTTAGCATCCATTTTTTTTACTTTAGAATCATGCAAGAAGGTTTTCTTTTGACACACACGTAATAGAAGTTAGACACCTTCAAGGTGCCGTTTATGTGTGAGTTCAACCCCAAGCCTAATTTAACCATTAAAGTTAGTATTACTTAAAATTACCTTTGTCGAGAATATTCATCAAATGAGTTCACGGGCATGAAGTTCACACCAATAAAGTTACGAAATTTTTCTTTGTTATCATTACGAGCATGAAATTCACATTAATGAGATTAGCAATTTAACGACTAATTTAGTGTCCCCCAGTTCCTTTTTCAAAATTGTCTTTTTTAAGTTCTACGTAAAGGTAAAACTCCATGTAACTACCGAAAATAGCATGGGTTTTGGAGTGAGATTGAAGTAGAAAATATTGAAATATTGCAACTAGTATGTCGGGGAGTGTTTGGGTGAGTATTCTACATAGTCTTTAATGGATATTCGCATTCTAGAGGATGAAGTTTGAAAAGGAATCGTGAAGTTTTAATTTTTCAAAAAGGAATGTCAAAGTTTATTGGAATAATCAAGTACGATTGAAAATATGGACATACCTAAGATAAATGGTTAAAATGATAATTAATAAAACAATGGGAAATATTACGAAAGGGTATCCCTTTTTGTGAGAGTATCTTTTTTTGAATGAGTTGAGAGAGTAGTGCTTATCATTTAAGAACAAAGATGAAATCAAGGTGACACATAAATTACCGATTTGCAAACAAAGGAAACATTGCGAAAGGGTCGGATCGCGTTAGACGGATCGAACCTATCGGGATTGGGGAGGGTCTGGGGTTTGCATCAAATGGTCGTGCATCGGTGGGTGGGGTCTGTGTCTGCTATATGAGGTCCGGGTCATTATAGGTTCCGAGTCAGGTCGGCTCAAGACCCGCCTTATTGACAGGTGTCTTTGCATAAAACTTGATGCGTTGAAAGCGTGATTTTACCCGTAATTAGCTTATGGTTGTTGGGCTCCATATGTAATAAAATACGTGGGCCAAAAGGTATCATTAACTCCGAATCATGTTGATTGGCGTACTATAACATCCCTCTCTTAGGGAAAAATCGGCATAAATTCACAATCTCTCACAGAGACACTTCATTTCTCAGTCGAGCTCTCTACTCTCAGTACCCATGGCGCCCAAAAATGACCACGGTGCCGAAGAACGACAAATGCCTCTCAGGCTCCAAAGGCACCCAAAAGTTGCAGAAGAACAAGATTGCAGAAGAAGATTGACGAGGGTCCTTTCGCTTGCACAGTCCTATTGTGAACAATCATATTTTCTCTTTCTTCAATTTTGTTCTGCAAATCTTTAATTCGCCTTCGTTTTTTAAGTGTTTGATTAAGCTAAGCTCGGATTCGTGATTTACTCCTACTCACGAATTCGGCGAGTACGACTTTCACCATCTCCGATGAAGGTACCAGAAATACCAAAATTGTGGCGACCGGAGCTTCTGAGCTCTTGATAGTATCCGTTTTGTTTTTCCTCAGCTTGCTAATCACTCATTTCTTTGTGTTTGCTCCAGGATTTAAGTGGAGAAGGCTAAAGAGATGCTTGATAAGGGAGAGATCTAGCCATGAGATGAAGTGTTTTCTGGGTAGTTTTTAATGGGATTGTCAGGATTAAGTGGTTGTTTTTTGTTGTTTTTTTAAAGAATGGGAGTGCATTGTCACATCCTGATTTTCTCGACCCTCCTGTACGGCACGTAGTAGATTTAAATTCTCTTTGCAACCAACTAAGTCAGCCTACCTCAAATGAATGTTAGCGGAAGAAAAACCGAAAGAGAGCTATGAAGGAAAGAGAGCTTTCTATTGCTTTACAGAGCTTACAACTTGTTGGATGGGTTGGAGCAAATGAGCCCCTCCCTATTTATAAAAGTACTTCCCCCTTGGAAGAATCTGGAGAAAACCTAATCTAACGGCTAGTATTGAAGGCCTATAACCTTCATCCACTATCTAGCCTAAGATATTTACAAGTGATGATTCCAGAGCCCCCTACACACTTATACATCCATACAACTTGGGAAACTTCTATAAATGGGACTAACTAATGGGCTAAAGTGGGCTAGGACATCCCCTAGGCCCAAAGTAGCCTAACGCCATGTGGGCTAAAAGTGTCATGGGCAAGTCCAAGTCCAAAAATTATCAAGTAATTAATGGTGCCCATGACATTCTCCCCCACCTAATGATGCGGCGTCCTCGTCGCGTTGTCAGCTCGGAATAGTTCAATCTTGTCCTTGAACTCCCTCAATGATTCCTCACTTTCCCACGTTCCTTCCTCCACAGGCGTCCCCTTCCACTTGACGAAGTACTTCTTGTACTTCGGCACGCCCTTGCGACTAACGGTCCACTCCTTCCAAATCTCATCCACTTCCTTGTCGAAAGAAGTGGCTATCATCGGTGGTGCTCTCCTCGACTCCCCACGGTCCAAGTCTCCTTTGTCCTCGTGATACGAATTCAGCGAACTCACATGAAAGACCGTATGAATCTTGAACTTGGGAGGCAACTCCACCCGGTATGAAGCCTTGCCAACCTTTTCCGTCACCCGAAACGGCCCCTTTATAAGTTCGGGTATGCTTAAACTGCTGCGGCAAGAACTTCACGAATACTTGGTCATCCACCTGGAATTCCACCCGTCGCCTCTTATTGTCAGCCAACTTCTTCATCTTCTTAGCGGCCTTCTAGAGATAGGCGTGAGCCAAGCCCCGCTGCTCTTGCCAATCCTTAGCCATCCTATATGACGCCGGGATGGAACCTGCATAAGAATCCACGAGTGTGCTCAGCGTCAAATGTTGTTTTCCCGTTGCTAGCTCGATAGACTCTTCCCCGTCGCCTCTGACCGCTGCAAGTTGTAGGAAAACTGGGCTATGTCCTGGAGCTTCGCCTAGTCGTTCTTGTTAGCACTCACGCAGTACCTCAAGTAAAACTCCAACATGGCATTCACCCGTTTCGTCTGGCCGTCCTTCTGTGGGTGAAAGCTTGTGGAGAAGTTCAGCTCCGTCCCCAATAGCTTGAAGAGTTCTTTCCAAAACTTCCCGATGAAGCGAATGTCCCGGTTGCTCACGATGCTCCTTGGAACTCCCCAATATTTCACCACGTTCTGGAAGAAGAGTGTAGCCGCTTCCATAGCCGTGCACCCCGGTGTGTGACGCGAATTACTAACGCGTTTAAATTCAAGTGTACAGTCAAGTAGTAATGTGGAGTATTAGAGACTCCGGATTATCGAACCCAAGGGAATTAGACGATTACTAGTCAATCAAAAATTAATTATACGATACCTAACTAAACCGGTAAGAAGTGTTAACAAGTGTCTTAAAATAAAAAACATACTAAGCTAACTATTTTTGTATGTTTTTCTGTTTAAAGTTAGATAATTGTGATTGATACGATTATGGAGAGAACTGAGCAATTTATGATTCCGAGGGCACTTAGCAGTTTCCATATTACGCTTAAAACACTCTAGTGATGTTTAGTTATACTGGGTTACACTCACCATGTTGTTCTATCGATCTCACATGAATTTGCGTAATCGATTATATTCAGGTCCTTTCCGTCCACCTCCGTCTACCGTTACGTTCTATTTGGTTTGTTAGGCAGGCTCACTGGGTCCTATCGGTCCACCGTTTTCACTAAGTCCTACCGATATCAACCGAGACAACCCACACACAGTTATTCAAGTTCTCTTCCCCTCTCGGTCTCATAGAACTACAAGAATACCTCCTCAACACTTCTCAAATAGCTCAATATCGTGCAACTATTTCAACAACTAGCTTACTACGAGTGATCAAGCCAAGCACACCAAAGATTAAAGCACAAGAACAAAGAAGCTAACACGAACACCAACTAGAATTAAGCACAAAACGTGAATCAAGTCATCGATCCAGAGAAACTGATCCAAACCCTAGTTCTTCATCAATTTCCTGACTTAGAGAGTTTAGCTAGACATAGAATTATTTAGCAATAAATAATTCTCCATAATCATACAATAAGGGGGAAAGAAGAGAAATCAAACGAATAATCTCTAATGGTGTTGATGATCTTCGCCTTATTCTCCGTATCCAGATATCTTTGCTCAAAAACTTCGTGTATGACTGAAAGACACAGAGTTCTAGGTCTAAAAACAAGTCCCCAAGCTTCAAACTTTGAAGAAACTTCAAAACAGCCCAAAAAATCACGTTTTTTTGCCTTCTGTTCGTACTAACACACGAGTGTTTGTACAAACACCTCTTCGTGTGAGCATTTTTGGGTGTTCTTAGTAATTTCTAAATATTTTTAAGTGTTTTTGTTCGCACAAACACAATAAGTGTTCGCACGAACAATAAGTGTTCGCACGAACACAATATTTGTTGGAAAGATCTTTTAGAATAATATTATTTGCCTCTTTTCTTACTCCAAAATTCATTGTATAACTGAAGATACTCTCGGAATAGTGACGGTTGGTCACTTTTGCTCATCCCTTTTTTCTTCTCGTGCTTCCTCTTGAGATTGCTTTGTTTCCGAAGTTTGTTTCATGCCTCCTAGCCATCGCTTAGAATTCGTTCCTATCAAGAAAAGATGAAAAACCATATCAAGCGATCATATTTGACAATTTCAAAAAAAAAAAAAAAAGCGATCATATTTGACAAATAACATCGAAATATGCATCGAAAAGAATTTGCATGGTAGACATGGTCATTTTAATATGCTATATGAAGCACTTTTTTCGTTGATGTGTATGCAGAGCCCGGATTGAATGAAGTGATACAACTGCAACGTCTTTTTGAGACTCGATATGAAGATATATGGTATCTAGGAATGCAATTGTTACTGGGTAGAGCATTTGCAAATTTGAAGTTATAACACAACTCTAAGTTTGTTCGAGATAATGCATGAAGGTATATTTGAGTTAATGAAGCAACTTGAGTGTTGACATAGAAAGCCTCTATGATCTTAAAAGCTCTCAGTGTTTCAGTGAAATGAGATTCTGTGATCCTGAGGAAAGATCGTTTAAAGAATAAAGATTATTGAAGACCTTCATAATCAAACATGTCTCCCTTCTAAAAAAAACAGGTATTTCTCTTTCTCCACTCCCTATAGACCTACTACTACTATTTGTTCATGTCACAATTGTCTCCAGTCTTACTCTCTCACACCTGGTATTCATTTTAACATCAAGTCTTTCCTGGTCATATTGATCTATATTAACATGAATAATCTTGAATATGGTCTTGCAATAGGTGATGAAATTTTATGTTAGGTAAAAGTCAATTTTAGAACAACGACAAGGTTTTCGCAACTGTAAACCAGATGATTAAAATGCCAGCATTTTTTGTCATAATTTTTGTGATTAATAAGTAAACCAAATTAGCATATACGAGTTGGTGTTTTTCTATAAAGGTATCAAACCATGATTAGTTCATTTTACCTGTTTGCATACATCTAACCTAAAAATAAGTGCCTACTTCTTTTACCCGTTCCTACTCAATTGGTGGAACCAATCAACTTCACTGCACATTCTCTTTGGCTGACACATCAAAATTGCAGATATAGCCAAGACAATCAATATTGCGGCATCTCTCCATTCCGAGTTTCATCTCCTCAGCAATTGAGAACCCCACGAAAACTTCTCTATGCCAATTGCAATATAATTGCTTTTACATTTGACCGAAGTTGTTTGTTATAATAATCCACCCAATTGAGCACACCATAACTATTTACACATTTGTTTGGATGTAAAGAGTGGAAAAAAGTATGGATTGATTTTCACTATAACAATTAGTGCTTTTGACATAGTTTTCCTATGAGTTTCAATGTAGATTCTTATCTGTTGTTATGAAGTGAGTTGGAAGCCACAGTAAATTAGTTATAAGTTATAACCAATAGAGTGATGTTCTTGTTAATTTGGATATCTTCCCTACTGAATTCACTCGCAAAGAATCACTGATCTATGCTCCAAAGTCCCTTGATTGACAATTAAGGGACTAAATTAACACACCACGCCTCCCTGTCATTGGCTTTGATATCCCATTCCTACTCAATTGAGGACGTAACTCTGTTTGTTTGGAAGTAAATGTCTTATAAGGTTAACTTTTTTTATTGAATTTATTTTTTCTACAATCATTTTCACGTCTTTGGTTAAAGTTTTTACAATATCATACTTTTCTAAAAGAAAAATACACAATTTTAAATACTGACAATCATGTTTTAGTTAGTTCGATATATAAATAGTCCGTCAAATTTATTGAGGTCGAGGAACCACATCTTTTAAATTTTATACTGTTATATGGTGCTTGGTCGTTGTAGCACTCAGTCATCACAAATAGGCAAGTACATTTTTTTGGAACTTTTAATGTTCTCTGGTGTAGAAGGTTGGAAGATATTGATAACTTGTCACATTACTAACGCATAAAAAAATAAAAGATCATGTTTCGTACCACTATATAACCTTTTAGTAATACCACGTGCAAAGCACGTGTCACTTACTAGTATATAAAAATGGAGATATCTTAGTTCCTCGCGTGCCCTTTTTGAGCTCCGCCCCCGAAGTTAGTCCACCAATCACTTGGCAAAACGCTCCAGGCTGCATTTCTTGCAATTCATTCAGCTGCTGTATTTGACCTTCTGTTGATCTATTGGATCTTAACATTTGAATTAATCTGCAAGACCACTATATCTTCAAAATATATTCCAAAAACTATATCAATTGGGTAGGGGTTCTTTTTCCTTACCATTAAAACTTTTTTTTTTTTTTTTTTTTGATAGCTTTCTTTTATTCAAACACACCCAAAAGACAATTACAGAAAGCATCCATCCAGAGAAATAGCTAACAGCACATTCTCAGAAATGGAGTTACAAGAAGGACCAAAACTACATCTACCATTCATCCTAACCAAAGCAGCTATTTCATGAGCTACTTTGTTACAACTTCTGGGTTTAAAACACAAAGAAACATCCGTACGGTTACTTAGCCATTTCATAATACCTCTAGCTCTATTACTCCAACATCCTCTAGCTAGATCAGGTTTAAAGCAAGCATCCACCACTCCTTTAGCATCAGACCATAAGTGAATGTTCTGAATCTTCTCTAACTCAATCAGTTCTACTCCCAATTCAATAGCTGTAATTTCAGCTTCCATTATATCCTCCCCTTTTCCATACTTTCCTTGCATTTTTAACACCTTTCCAGCATGATTTCTGAGGACTGCACCAACACCTATGCTTCCATTTTTGACACTTGCATCCACACAAATATTGAGCCATCCCTCTTGTGGGGGAATCCAGTTGCTGATTCCATTTTCTGCATTTGAGTAGGGACTATATCTAGTTACTGTAGCACTGTCAGCTCTTCCACTTTCATGTTCCATATACCTGCTAGAGATGATTTTAATAATTTCCTCAATATTAGGGCTTTTATTTTTGTTTATCTTACTGGCCCATAACCAGTTTCTCTCCTTCCAAACTTGATCCAAAATAATGGCTGCAAGAAGCTGTGGATTTTTGCACCCTAGATGCTTGGTATAATCCTTTTTGAAAAGCAATTTTAACCACTCCTGTATAGTCTTCTCATCTTGATCATCAGTTCTGAGACCCATAAAATGAAACCAAATAGCTCTAGCAAGGTTGCATTTAAATAGTGCATGTACCTCATCTTCTGTATCAGAGTTGCATCCTGGACATCTCCCTTCAAAGTTGAAGCATCTTTTCTTTATATTGTCCACAACTGGAAGCACTCCTGCAGCTACTCTCCATAACAGAATTTTGAATCTATTGTGTATCTTCAATTTCCAGATAACAGCCCATAAATCATTACCTACCTCATTGCCATACTTTTTCTTGCTCATTTGAAAAGAATAAGCCTCTTTAACAGTTACTTGACCACTGCTGCTCCCTTTCCAGTACCATACATCTTCTGATTTATTAATTAGCAATTTTAACTTCCTGATTTCCTCTGCATCTTCTTCAGAAAACCATTTCTCCAGAAGATCTTCTCTCCAGCTTCTCCTCTGCCAATTAATTAGCTCACATACTTTCTTGGGAGCTCTTAGTAAGTCATCTGGGGGTTTGGGCTTTGCAGCCTCCAAATTTGGCACCCAGGGGTCCTCCCAAATACTCACATCATCACCAGACCCTATACCAATTATAGCATCCTCTTCAAAGATCTCTCTGCATTTCACTAAACCTTTCCAGAAGTAAGAGTCAGAGGATTTTATCTCCACTTTTCTGAAGTCTAAAATTTTGCAATATTTCTTCTTCAAAAGTTGTATCCACATATCAGAATCTCCCTTCCAAAACTTCCAAGCTAGCTTAGCAATATGAGCCTTATTTTGACAAAGAGCTTCTCTGAATCCCAGTCCTCCAGAATTTTTGTCTTGACACAACTTGGACCAGGCCTTATAGTGAATGGATTTCTTCTCCTCTTTGTCACCCCACCAAAAACTAGCACACCTAGCATCCAGTCTCTCTGTGATATTCTTTGGAAGTAAGAAATTAGACATGACATATGAGGGGATAGAGCTGATAGCTGATTTAATAAGTACCATTTTTCCTCCTTTAGACAGGATTTTCCCTTTCCACCCCTGAAGTTTCCTAGCATGTTTTTCTAGCACCTCTTTGAAAGTAAGTTGCTTGGATTTCAAATGGAATATAGGAAGACCAAGATATATTGCATCTTTCTTACCTTTCTTCACTTGGAGTACATCTCTCACCTGTCTTGCCTTCTCCTTCTTCACATTCTTACTAATAAACACAGCTGACTTAGCTTTGTTCACCTTTTGCCCAGATATTTCTTCATATAATTGGAGGCACAAATTAATGTACATTCCCTGTTCCTCTGTTGCTCTGGCCATGATTAGAAGATCATCAGCAAACATAAGTTGTGTGATAGGGTCACACCCTCTAGCCAGTGCAATGCCTGAGATCCATTTACAGTTAGCAGCAAACTCAATAATTCTAGCCAATATTTCTGCACACAAGATAAACAGTGTGGGGGAGAGGGGGTCTCCTTGTCTTATTCCCCTCTCAGCTGTGAAGAAACCACAAGATCCTCCATTTAATAAAACAGAAAATCTTGTTGTGCTAATACATTCAAAAATCCACTCAATAAACTTTTGAGGGAAGCCAAACCATTCTAACACCTTGATGATGAAGCTCCACTCTAACCTGTCATAAGCCTTCTCCATGTCATACTTAATTACCATGAGACCTCCCTTACCCTTCTTCTTCTTCATGGTGTGCATCACCTCATGTAATATAATTGTATTTTCTTGAATGTGTCTGCCTGGGACAAAGGCATTCTGAAAGGGGTTGATAATCTTCTCCAACATAGGCTTTATCCTATTAGATATGATTTTGGAGATCACTTTATAGACCACATTACACAAGCTAATTGGTCTGAAGTGAGTGACTTTGTGTGGGTTAGGGCATTTTGGTATTAGAGCAATGAATGTATCATTGATGTTATCCTGTAGTTTACCTGTCTCAAAGAATCTAATAACCACTCCACAAAAATCATTTCCCACTGTATTCCAGAATTTTTTGAAGAATAGCACAGAAAGGCCATCAGGTCCAGGGGCCTTGTGACTACCCATTTGGCAGAGAGTTTCAAAAACTTCATCACTTGAGGGGATTTTGACAAGAGCTGGCCAGTCTTCCTCATTAACAACTTTAGGGACCACCTCACTTAACCAATTTGGTATATCAGGATTACTAGATGAAAACAATTCTCTGAAATAATGAGTAAAAGCTTCACTTACCTCATCCCTATTTGATGTCCACTTCTCATCATCAACCTTGAGAGCTTCTATTCTATTTCTTCTTCCCCTTATAGCTGCCATTGAATGAAAGAACTTGGTGTTTGAGTCACCTTCTTTCAACCATTGCACTCTGGAATTGTTCTTCCACAGGATCTCTTTCCTTTCTTGAAGTTCTAGCAGCCAGTTTTTAAGGTCTCTCTCTTCCTTTAGCTTACTTGGATCAGCAGCCATTTGGATACTAGCTAGTCTTTTAGTGGTTTCTTCCAGTTGTCTGTCCACATGACCAAAACTAGTTCTGTTCCATCCTTGAAGAGCAAACTTTGTTCTTTTCACCTGTTTTTTCCAGCAGCTACCAGGGGTATATCTCCCTCTTTCCTTCCAAGCATTATAGATAACATCCTTGCAAGCCTGATCTCTAATCCACATGGGCTCAAACCTAAATGGTCTAGCCACCTTATCTTTTTTTGGGTTTAAATCAAGTACCACTGGAGAGTGATCTGATCCTCCAGCCACTTTATGGAAAGTGATGGCTTGAGGGAAGCTATTCCTCCAATTGATGTCTGCATAACACTTGTCTAGCCTTTCTTTAATGTTAGCTCTGCCTTCTCTACCATTGCACCAAGTAAAGGGAGCTCCAACAAATCCCACATCAACTAAACCAATGTCAAAGATTAGCTTTGACAAACCTTTCATATTGTTATTTAAAACAGGTTTGCCTCCTTGTTTTTCGTTTTGTAACACCACCTCATTTAGATCTCCAAAAAGAACAGATGGTAGTTGACAGGTATTCAATATATACTTCACATTAGCCCAAACCAAGTCCCTATCTTTCTGAGTGCAGGGAGCATACACACAGTTAAGGATCCAAGGGGTTTTGCCACACACTTCATGGAATAAAACTGTGATAATGTTGCAACTCCCATAAACCACTTCACAATCCACATCATCTCTCCAAGCAAAACAGATACCTCCACTCTTTCCTCTTGAATTATAGCCAATAACATTGTTAAACCCCCATAATTGAAGTCTTTTTTTGTACTTTTCTACAGCCATTTTTGTTTCTACAAGAAAAAACCAGTCAAGATTATCCTTGCTTATTAAGGTCTTAACCTGACGAATTGTAGGGGTCTGACCCAACCCCCTACAATTCCATAACATACCTCTCATGGCTGTTTGGGGGGCGTGATTAGGCTCGCCTCCTCAGCCACAGTAGAATTGCCATCTCTTCCTTCCTCTCTGTTGGGGTATGACATTAGTTTTTCGAACTCCTCCATATAATGTGCATAAACTAAGTCCTCACTAGCTGCCAATTGAGCCGAGAGATTGATTTTTTGTTCCACCCTTCTTTCCATACGCACCTGAATTTCCCAATTTTGATCCTCCATAGCAGCGACCTGGGTTTGTTGATTTTGTATTGCTCTGCGTTTAATCTCCAGCTGATCTTGGGACACCTCCCTAACATAGTTCCTCTCTTCTTCAGTGAATTGAAGTTCTTTGCATAATTCTTGTACCCCATCTTTGTAGCAGAATTTAGACCTCTTCTCCCCAAACCCTCCATCATGCCCTAGCTCATCTGATTTCCTTTTGAGAGAAACTAATGTTTCAAATACCCGAGAGAGTCTTATTTCAGTTGACGGGTTAACCGCTTTCTCGGACCCTCCAGCTGTCGGGTTATCTGTTGGGCTGCTATTTGGGAGGGATTGGGCTTTCCTACATATGGCTCTGGGTTTCCTTTTAAACTTTCTTTGTGGGCTCAGGATCAGCCCATTAGGTTCATCATCAGGTTTATTTGTTACCTCCGAAATGACAATCCTACCCTCCAAGTTGTTCGAATTCTCCAGTTCATACCTAGCGGGTGGTGTCTCTGGCACTACCTCATCCTCGTCCTCCGGTATCTCCACGAGGGGCTGTGTATCATCGTACTGATCTTCCTCTCTGTCCTTTTCCACACCGTTACAGTCTGGATTTGATACAATCGAGGTATTATCCGTCCTTGTGCCAGGCGTCATCATCACATTCGGTTGTGCCGAATCTTCTCGTCTGCCAGCTGTCTCCTCCGATACTCCAGGGGATTCCACGCGCTCTTTCCTCCAGCCACTTCGTACCCAACGCGCCACCTCTTGCCGAAACTGTGCTCTTTCTCCGGTGGCCGTTGGTGCTAGGTCCTCCGCCAGCTGCCGTTGAGCACGGTATTCCGCCTTTGATGTGGCACACAGATCTGGGCCATAGTCCCTGTTACCGGCTTTCACCGTCCTTTCAAACCGGCACCTCCTCCGATCATGTCCTATTCTTCCACAATTATAACAAAAATCGCGGAGTTTTTCATAGCTGAAGTGGATCCATACTGATTCAGCATCAGGCCTTTTAAGTTTAAATCCTCTCGGCAATGGATTTTCCAGATTAACCATTACTCTCACCTTCATATATGGATAAATTATCAATTCCTCTGCTTCTTCCTTCTCGGCAGTGATGACCTCACCTATCGATCTTCCAACCTTCTTCGCATTCTCCACAGATAGCTTCTCTAGTGGTAAGCCATGGATTTGCACCCAGAAGGGACACTGCGAGAAATTAATTTCTCGGAGTCTCTGACCTGGTACCCATTCTTTGCAGACCAAAAGCTGATTATGGATGGTCCATGGGCTCTGCTCCAATATTCTTCTGCAGTCTTTTTGGTGTTTGAAATGGAAGATAAAGCTGTTCTCCCCAAATGCTACCACTCTTATCTCCGAGTGACCAACATTCCACATACCCACTATTATGTTATGAATGAGTTGCTGACGGTATGGTTTGAGCGATTGGATCTTACCCACCATGGTAGCGCCTTGAAGCTTCTCAATTGATTTTGGGTCATCTTCTAATTCTAGGGTTAGTTCTTCCTCATCCCCAGAATTGTTCTCGTTGTTTAGAGCCATAGCAACAGAGTTAGCTTTGTTTGAATCAAAAACGTAAGGTAACTAGGGAAGGAAATTAAGAAATTAGGGGAAGAGAGAAAAGACTGAATTGCTAGATCGGAGATGCAACTCCGGTAATCACCAAGGACGGTGGATATAGACTAGATGACAGCAAAGAGAGGAGAGCACTCTCTCACTAACTTTCTCTCACTAGCAAAATAGTGATTAACACATTCCTTACCATTAAAACTGCAGCTTGACAATCACTCCCCACACTGTCCATCATACATAAATGTCACACATCAACTTCCAACACGTCTACAAGACTACAAAAATTCCAAAACTGGCCCTATATCTGTGGCCCAAATGTTGTGATGCGCAGCCCAGAACTGAGTGGATGGTCATGGGCCGACCCATGAAACATGAAAGTTGTGGAATAGCCTTGTCCATTCAAAATGATCGCAACTGGAGACGATGCCACGCCATTGCTTCACTAGCGATAAGACGACGAGAGAGCGAGAGAGAGAGATGGCGCGAGCTTGGCTGAATTTGAACAGCAGCAGGGCAATGTCGCCGACGATGGCCTGCGCCAAAGAGATGGGAGAGGCTGTTCAGCTTGGCTGAATTTGCAAAATTTTATATTTGTCTTTACAAAACTTATACATGGCATACATTTGTCATTTTACTCTCTCACACCAATTTCACAATTGATTCACCAAATCTCTACAACATTTTCAAACTGATACTATATTTAAGGGCCCAAACGTTAGGATGCAAAGCCCAAAACTGAGTAAATGATCATGGGCCGGGCGACGGAAGATGAATAATGTGGAATAGCCTTGTCCGTTCAAATGATCGCAACTGGAGACGATGCCACGCCATTGCTTCACTAGCGAATAGAGAGAGAGAGAGAGAGAGAGAGAGAGAGAGAGAGAGAGAGAGAGAGAGAGAGAGATGGCGCGAGCATGGCTGAAACAGGTATTCTAAGCCCTGATTCCCAGAGGGGGATTGGGGAGAGGTGTCCTGCTTTCAGAGGACAAGCAGGAACCCATTCCCAATGCCCTCATTACATTTGAGTATACACTCCAGACCAGCTATGTACTCACGACCTTTATTTTCAATTGAGGGATCGTTCAGGAGATCCCTGTAACCTTTGTGGTTTTGACCAATCATCCAAATAATTCAATGGATGATATGCAAGGCCGGCTCTAACAGTAAGCAGCTTAAGCAGTTGCTTAGGGCCCCAAGTTTTTAGGGGCACCAAAATTCCAAAATTTTGGGGATATATAAGAAATAGCATTAATGTAGAGTTAACGTAATTAATAGAAATATCATTCAATTATCACAATCTCCTAATACTTATCACCAATTCCAGGTCGTGATCCTCAACCTTCTCCAAAAATTTCTCCTTCAGTCTCTCATAAATCTTCAACCTTCTCTTTCTCCAAAATTTTTCCTAAAATCTCTCATAAATATTAGTCTTTTTTTCTCCTAAAATCTCAGATAAATTATTTTTCACATCCACTAATTACAATTCTATGACTACTCTTCGAAGTTCTCTAGTTGTATGGAGAATCTATTTCTCCTTTGTAAATTGGTTGTGAACTTGTGATGAACTCTTGTTGGCTACTGGTTGAGCTTCCCTTTTATGTAAAAGCAATGTGAAGGTTGATAAAATGTTGGATACCGTGTTTCTCAAAAAGAAAATGTTGATGTCGTATTTGAACTTTGCAATTCACGTTTAGATATATATAAAGGGCACAATATTCATTGTTCGCTTAGGGCACCATAATAATTAGAGCCGGCCCTGATGATATGTTCTTGAATTCAGTTTCACCAGAAGTCTCAATCTATCTACTTCCAATAGCAACAACACCAATAGGAATGGACACAACAGTTTGGCTCCCGAGGTTAAGCAAAAAAAAATTTACGGGGTAAGCAATGAATCTACGAATTTTTTTTCCTGTTTGGGCAAAAATAGGAAGAAACAAATGAGAAGAATATGTTATCGGCGGACACATAATTTTTTATCAGGGTGGGCATATGAATATTTGAGACATTTCAGCAAATGATGGTGGCTTTTTTATAATTGTGATTTTTTATAACTTTGAGAGGGACCTATGGGAGAATTTCTTAAAAATAATAGTAAAATTATAGCAGAGGATACAAACTCAGAGGATACCTATGCCCACCTTGGGTCAGACATAAATCCGCCCCCGTATGTTATCTATTTCGTATCCCTCACCCAAACATCAAAAATGTTAGGAGATGATACCATCTTACTATCTCATCATGATATCTACCCAAACAAGACATGCAGGTGGTGGTTTTGCTTTACCCTTATCACTGTGGATGGGTGCCCTAACCATCCTCGCGAATATGTGACTATGTTGGTGTCTATTTCTTCTAGAATGTCGGCACCACAATTCCTTGTGTCTGCTCACACTCGGGTATCTCTTGACTGTAACAATGTCATTACAAGCAGGGTGACATGCATAAATTATTCGCGGTGAACTGAACTATATGACTTTTGCCAAACTCAAGTATAGGAAGTGTCCATGTTATGGGCTAACATAAGCTTCAGTCCAACAATCTTTCATTGCAGATAACCTCGAAAATGTCAGCGGCCTTGGTGTTGCCCATAAACTAGAAGTGCCAAACCGTTTTAACCGAACGGTTGATCAAGAATTGCCAATTTGATTCGGTTCAGTCCTTGTTCAGGACTCAGCCGGGCCGATTACGATTCGGTTAAAATGTCCAATATCCTTAGAAAACAGTAATTTAGACAAATACACGAATTGTACAATCGCCATACAAACAGAGAATAACAATAATAAAAATATTTAGCACCCATTATGAGTCCTACCATATAACTTATTGTCGTAGTCTCAAATATGTTTTGTAAGGGCATCTCACCCATGTCTTTTCCCCCTCCCCTCACCTTCCCCTCCCCCTCCCCCTCGGGCCCACTATCTCCCCCCTCCCCCTCCCTTTCTCCATGGACATGACCTCACCCAAGATAAAATTTCCATAGCATCCCCTCCCCCTCCCCCTCCACTCATAGGGTTGGACATGAACCGTATTTTCATACGATTTTCCCCATCCCCTCCCCCATAGGGTTGGGGATGCCCTAAATAGTGTTATTTTGTTTTGTGAATTTGATATATCTTCTTTCCGTGACGACTAGCAATTGTAATTACATATTATTTTAGCAATCTAATTAAAAACTTATAAACCTAAATAGACACGGTTTTGCATTTACTGGTGGCCGGATTAGGTCCAGTTGGTCACCGGTTACCAAATGACCCAAGCACCGCCCCAACAAAGCCGTCCACCGCCACCATCCAGTCGTAACTGTCTAATAAGTGTCCGACACGTGGCTCCCCACCCGAGCACCACCCCTCCAGCCGTCCACCTCCTCTTCCTACTCGGGCACCGCCCAAACATACCCATCCACCGACTTGTTTGAAAAAAAATTAAACTTTTGTTGAGATTTTTTTAACTTCTTTATGCCAGTATTGTAGAGCGTATTTGTTGTTTAGACTTTAGAATGCGTATCACTTGTTTGGTAGGCTTGTCATATTTTAAAGATAAAATGGTCTGTCTTTCGATGTGGTTACAATGATTTTATTTTATTGGTTGATTTTATTTAGTTAACATGCATTATCATTTATCATACAATGTTTATTATCAATGCTTGCAAATAATTTGTTTGGAAAAAGAAAATGCTTGCAAATAATTTCAAGTGTGTACATTGGACCACGTCACACTACTCCGTTGTAAATTTTTATTCTTATATCGTTTGTTTCTCAAAAAAAAAATAAGAAAAGAAAAAAAAAGAAAAGAAAAAGAAACTCTGTTGTAATGCTTATTTTATTTCTACCGGCTGCGGTCACGTGAGTTGGGCTTCAATTAGAGGTCGATCACTTTTTGGTCTTCGTTTGTGATTGGATGTCGGCTTGTTGTATAATTGAGTTTCAGTTTGATTATGTTTGGGCCTGTATTTGGACTTGTAGTACAGAGATAAAATCCAGCAAATCAACGTAGAAAAGCTTCTGCGCAAAAGTTCCCGAAAGAATTGTGTTGATGGCCGACTGGAGTTCCCTTGCTCCTGAGTTAGTCGGTCTGGTAGCCAACAAGTTAACAACCATCGAAGACCACTCGGCGTTGGCTTCTCTCTGCCGATCTTACAGGTGTGCCACAAAAGCCGAGTATTGACGTCCAGAAGTTGTATCTCAGCCGCCATGGCTGTTGCTATGCGGTCAAGACGAGGTCGATGACATCGAGGACATGAGCGGCGAAATTCATTCTACCCAGCGGGGATTAGTGAGTATGTATGGAGAGGTGAAATTTTTCATGGATCTTCCGGAGCTCTACGGTAGACATTGCTGGGGAACTCCCTACGGCTGGATCGTAACCCTAGGCCTCGACATGAAACTGCACCTCTTCAACCCCTTGAACCGCCTCCGTATCCCCCTCGCAGACCCCGATCCGGAGTCGATTGGTGCTGGTTGGGGACCCAAAGACGTCCGGGAGGATTACATCAGCAGAGCTATACTATTCAGGAGGAGGCTCCTCTCTTCTTCTTCCGGATCCGACGACAGCTTCCTTGTCGTAGCAATTGGCCGATTTGGCGACTTGAGATTCATGAGAGGTGAAACTTGGGTGGATGTCAACTTCTTATGCAACCGCTCACTAATCAGAGATGTGGTTTGTTACCGTGGCCAAATCTATGCTGTATGTGGCCTTGGGCGGCTCTTAGTCTGCTCCAATTTTGATGGTCCTGGTCCACCAACCGCTAACGAGTTTCTACCACGAGATCATGAGCGGTTTGAAGGTTTCAATTACGAGAAATTCTATGTTGTCGAGTTATCGGGCGAATTGCTCATGGTGGTTCGATTCATAGATGAGCACGACGAAGACAAGTATTACCATACTCATTCATTCGAAGTGTACATGTTGGATTTTGAAAAGAGAGAGTGGGTTGAAATAGATGATTTGGGCGACAATGCCTTGTTTGTCGGCGACTGTCAATCTGTATCGCTACCCCAACCAGGAAATTTCAATTGTCGATCAAACTGCATCTACTTTACTGATGATAATTACGTGTCTTTCGTTGGCAAAGGAGGACAAGACATGGGCATATATGATTATGAAGAACATACTACCGAGCCTTTATACAATGGTGGTGTGGACTCACTCTCTACCTACTCTACCCCAACGTGGTTCATCCCATCCTTGGTTAACTGACTTTATTTATTTTGCTAATTTAAATGTATAACTTTTGGCATAAGCTTTTTCATTGACTATCGCTCAGTATTCTACTCCAGTTATGTTCGTCCTACTTGTATTTGTTTTCCCTTTTAGTTAGTTAATTATCCCTGTTTGTCTTGTATTGGCTGTTTTTAGCCGTTGTCATCGGTCTCGTGGTGTAGTCTCTTCTGATCTAAATGAGAGTACTGGGTTTAGGGTACGCAGACCAACAAGAGTAGCAAACATGCGCTGCAATTCGAATTGGGGCGGACGTCACTTATGACTGAGAATGTCAGAGGTGACGTCCTGTATAGTTAAAAGTAGCCGGGATGTCTACTCGCCGTAGTTGGCAAGTTCAATTCTATAAGATCATCCGAACTCTCAATTCCTAATCAACCAAGGTACTCTAAGACAAAAATTTACACACATGGTTGACCATACATTTTCAAACCAAGAGTTCCCTCAACCAGAGGCACATTGTGGATCCTCAAGGTAGACCGTGTGTGGTTGATCTCTAACTTTCCCGACCCTCCCTCCACCTTGGTCATGCAGTCTTGTCCCTTGACGTTGGGGTCCCATAACCAAGGGTATCGACACTATCAGCAACTCTATAGCAGGATTCAGCAAACAAACACAAAATGTTTGAGACATACTTATACATAACGTAGCCAATGAACATGTTTCGAGCATGTAAAGTTCTAGTAAATATAACATCATTCCATACAGGGTTGCTATCAATATTGTGGTCAATTATGAATATTGATTTGTTTATAAAGAACATATCATTAATGGAATCATATTGTACAGGATTACCCAAATACTAGAGATCATTGTACATTACAAGTAGGATATACGTCAATTGTCTTTGATATCTCATCATCAGTCATGAGTTTCTCATATGCTTTTCCAAGTGCATCAGCAGTACTGAAACAGTCGTTTTTTCATGTAAACATCATAACTTAAACTAAATAACGGAATTCAGCATACTTGGTTACAAAAAAAATTCCGAAACTCATGGAACTCACGTTGCAGATACATACATAGTCAGAAAGAAAAGGCAAGCAAGATAGACCGGGAGTTAGAACTGTGTTAAACAAGGTCCTCACAATAGGTCCTCAAGCTAAGGTTAGCACTGTGTTAAATGAATACTCCAAAGGTCATGTTTTCAGGTCCCAGGATCATGAAACATCTAAGGCCATCCAAAAAAATCTTGATGGCAGCAATCGCCCTGAAGGAGAATTTTGGGACAACTTCGAGTTGCTGTTTGTACTATCGTGTCAGAAACTTTTTAATTATTACATCAACCTCTTTCCACAGCCAGGATGGGATCATGAGACAAGAGAAATGTATCTTGCGTAAAATATATTAACTAATATATATGCGTAACGATATATGCTTAACGTACTTTACTAAAATGTATATTGCGTAAAATATATTAACTAATCTAGAAAAGAGAAATACGATTAGATAAATTCGATTAATATGATTAGATTAATCTAAATCTTTTCCATTTCTCTCACTTTTCATCACAATTTCTCTCTAAAACGATAATTGTGCATATATTTTTAATTTTAGTTAATTTATTTTTGCTTAAAACTTGAAATTCGTTGACAAAGTAGTATGATAATATCCGAACCGACCACACAGAACCGAACCAAACCAATGTATTTGGTTCGGTTTTTGGTTTTAGCAAAAACCGCACCAAACCGAACCGCTTACACCCCTATTAGGTTGTTAAACAAATGAAATGTTAGTCCTTGTGTGTGTTGTGCAGAAAGAAGTCTTTGAAACGTGGCAATGTGGAGCAGTATTTGAAGGAATTAAATTCAAAGTAATTTTATACTTTGTTGTTCGAATTCATTGTAGTTTCTTTGCACTTGCACTCTTTTCGTTTCATATCAATGGCGGATCCATGTAAATTGAAATTTGACCCCACTGAAATCGAACAATAACCTTATTTTTATTCATCAAAATGTCAAAATTTTAAAATTTAGTCTCACTAACACAAAATCCTGGATACGACATTGATTGTGTTTTAAGCCAGAACTTCAGTGACGGCCTCCAATAAAGCGACAACCTTGTTTTTTTTGTTTTTTGTTTTTTTGAGAAGATCCATCTTATTAATCAAACTGGCCCAGTAAAACGGCCCATTACATCTTCATCTAAACAAAACGAAGCCCACTCGGGAGCTGTGTGGACTGAAATAAAACCACTACCAGATTGAAGAGCTCTTTGTGCACACGTATTCCACTTTCTTGAAACGTGGACAATCTCGTAGCTTCTTGTCTTCTCGAGAAGACTGCTGGCTTCTTCAAGGGTCGTCTCTATCTCCGTAACATCTTCTGGTTCTTTCCTCTCTCTTATTTTGTTCATTTCTCTCACTAGAGAGATGGCATCTGTTTCCACCCAGATGCTTGCATGTCCCCTTTCTAGTGCAAAATCGATGCCCTCCTTCAAAGCCATAGCTTCTGCTGCTTTGGCCGTGTTTGAAAAGGGGATCGGTTTGATTTTCCGGCGATGAAGCACCCGAGCCAGATCTGGTTACAACACCGATTGCTGCTTTCTTGATCGATTGATTCCATGCCGCATCAGTGTTGATGATCACCCAATCCTCCGGTGGCCTTGGTGGGGGTCTAACCGTTGAGAGGCTTGTCTGAGCCGACGAAGCCAAATCGTTCACAGTCTGAGAACCGCCGGAGAGTTCCGACAGGTAACCGTTCACTTGCGCAACCACCTCTTCTGGACTACTTTTCTTCTTTTTAAAGATTAGAGCATTTCTATTTTTCCATAGAAACCATATCAAAACACTCATGCACCATCTTTCTTCTGATTTTGCTGCAAGGAAGGTCGGGATCAACCAGATCTGAAAGTGCATGGGGGATTTTGGAGCAAAGTTTGGACCAAATAATGAATTCCAGTAGATCTTCACAAAGGGACAGAAAATAAAAAGATGAGTTTCATATTCTCCTTCTCGATTATAGATCTCGCATCTATTTTCAATTTCAATGCCTTTCTTTAAAAGGTTTTTGCGAACCGGCAAGCTCTTTAACAGAGCTCTCCACGTTGTATAGAGGACTCTTTTGGGAAGTTTGAATTTCCAAAAGATCCTCCACCAGCCTGGGGTTGGGTTCGAGCAACTTCCCGATTGAAAAATATGTTTCTGCTCTTCTTGTCTTTTAATCAACGCATACCCTGAACTTACAGTATAGTTCCCCTTTCCTGAAAAATGCCAAATAAGACGATATGCAATCGGCCTTGGGGGGATTGTAATTCTCAAAATTTCATCTATGTCTTCCTTCCAAAAAATTTGACTAATTTTACTCATATCCCATTCTCTGTCTTCTGTAATCATATCCGAAACCCAGATTGGAGTGTCAGGAGAAGGGTTCGGGGTTATCGGTCTGAATGAATCGGCGCGGAAAAGCCACAGATCTGGAAAGGCTTGTAGATTCTCCCCGTTTCCAAACCGCCATCTACACCCACTGAGGACAAGAGTCTTGCTCGCCATTATACTTTTCCACATGTACGAACTGTCTTGCCTTGCAGTCGCTTTTAAAAGACCTGAGTCTGTATAATACTTGTGTCTTAGTACTCGGGCTAATAAACTGGATGGTTTCATTAGAAGTCTCCAGTATTATTTCCCAAGCATCGCTAAGTTGAACAACTGAAGATGATGAAAGTTGAGTCCCCCTTCCTCTTTAGATTTCTTCAGTTTATTCCAAGCAATCCAGCTAATTCTTCTCTTTATCTCGTCAGAGCCCCACCAGAATTTCGCCATTTCATCTTCAATTTTATCACAAAGATTGGACGGCAACTTAAAGCAGCTCATTGTATACGTAGGTATGGACTCTATAACTGACTTCAGCAATACTTCCTACCCTGCTTGAGATAGATACTTTTCATTCCAGCTTGACATTTTGGTCTGCACTCTATCTGGAATATTTTGGAAACATGACATTTTCTTCCTCCCAATTTCTGTAGGCAATCCAAGGTAGCGCGCACTATTTGACTCTTTTCGCACTCCACAGAGTGCGCTAAGATGAGCTCCAATTTCTTCGGGAACATTGGAGGAGAATATCGCAGAAGACTTCTCAAGATTTATTTTTTGCCACGTTATCTTTTCATACTGCTGTAATAATGTAGTTAGGGCTTCTATTTCTGCAATTGTTGCCTTTGTAAAAATAAGGCTGTCGTCGGCAAAAAAGAGGTGAGATACCTTGGGTCCACCTCTCGACGCAGCCAGCCCTGTAATAGTTCCCGTAGTCATAGCACGCGAGAGTGCACGAGAGAGAAATTCACCACAAAACAGGAAAAAATAAGGTGAGATTGGGCATCCCTGACGAAGCCCCCGTTTGGGCACAATATTACCCACCACTTGCCCTTTAAAAACTAAAGAGAAAGTAGGAGTTGAGATACAATCTTTCACCAAATCCACCCATTTAGGCCCAAAATCCATATTCTTTAGGACTTGAAGTAAAAAACGACCACTCCACCCGGTCGTATGCTTTACTTATGTCCATCTTAAGGGCTAGGAAGGCATCTTTGCCCTTAATTCTATGCCTCATTGTGTGTAGAAGTTCAAAAGCAGTGATAGTATTATCCGTGATCAATCGGCCCGGGACAAAGGCAGATTGAGACTCGGAAATAATAGAGGGCAAAACTCTCTTTAATCTATTGGCCATAGTTTTAGAAACAAGCATATAAATAACAGTGCATAAACTTATAGGCCTTAGATTAGTGGGTTTTCTAACCTGCTTGACCTTTGGGATGAGAGCAAGAAGAGTGTGGTTGAAATCAGCGACACTCTCCTCCCCATTTAGAATTCGAATAACACAGCCTCCCACGTCTTCTTGCAGAAGATCCCAATATCTTTGAAAAAAGAGGCCGGGAAGCCGTCAACTCCCGGGGCTTTTAGCGGTCCCATTTGCTTCAAGCTATCCGTGACCTCCTAAAGTGTATAAGGGCTGTCTAGAAAGTTCCGATCTGCCTCACTGATGCCTTGATCAATCACCTCTAACATGTTATCCATATCACCCAAAGCTGGGTTAGTGGATTCAAAAATATCTTCAAAATAATCTGCAAGGATTTTAATCAGGTCTTCATCATCAGTTTTCCATATCCCTTCTTTATCTTCCAGGCCTTTGATCGAATTTCTGGCTTTCCAAGTAGATGCATTTCTGTGGAAGTAAGACGTATTCCTGTACCCACAATTCAACCATTGTACTCTAGAGCGTTGCTGCCATAACTGTTCTTCTTTAACGAGAAGATCTGCAAGCTCTTTTTTTGCTTTTCTTCTGAGGAAGGCTACATTGGCCGTCTTCCTTTGTCGTTCAAGACTAGTAATCTTCCTCTTTAAAAGCTGGATCTGTTTTTGAAATTTCCAAAAAAATTTATAGCCCAAACTTTAAGATTTGTTGCACAATTGTCAAGATTACCTTTTACATGCATCTGCGTTTGCCACGCTGATCTTACTATACCATCACAGTCATTCTGCTGGGTCCATGATGCCTCAAAGTGAAACCGCTTTGTGCCCAGCCGACAAAGTGATGACCCTTGACCACCAAACCGTAATTCAATGGGATTGTGATCTGAGGTGGCTGCAACTAGGTAATTCGCCCGAGCAAAACCATACATCATTATCCAATTTTAGTTTGCAACCACACGATCTAATCTTTCTCGAATATTCGCTGCATCTTCTTGATTGTTATTCCAAGTGTAAGGATTCCCATAGAATCCTAAATCCTTGAGATCGCAATCTTGCAAAACTTGTTTGAATGGGTTTACTTTAGTGTTCGTAACACCCCTTCCACCTTCCTTTTCTTCTTGGGAGGTCACTTCGTTGAAGTCCCCCATTACACACCATGGAGCATCTCCATGAGGCTTCAATCTTGAGAGCAAAGTCCACGAGTGTTGACGTTCTGCTCTATCTGGATCTCCATAAAATCCAGTTAGGAACCACGCCTCTATATCACCCTCTGTTTTAACCAAACAGTGGATGTGTCTAAAGGTCCTTGAAATCAACAGGACTTCCGTGGAGCTGTCCCATAGCAAAGCTAAACCCCCACTACGGCCATTGCTATCCACATAAATCCCTTTTGCATACTGGATCTTCTTTCGAATGATCTCCATCTCATGTGATTGCAATCTAGTCTCCATGAGAAAAAATAGATTGGGACGTCTTTCCTTCACGGTATCGCAAAGGGATAGAACGTTGCAGAGGTTTCCAATCCCTCGCACGTTCCAGCTCAAAGCACTCATTGCTCTAGGCAGAGCTGCTTAGCAGACTCTTCCTCTGGTGAGTTTGGTAGTGGAGTGGCTTCGGCTATCATGGTTTCTTCTAATTCAATTATTTCTGGGTTTTTGTTCTCTGATATTCCATTTGACAAAGTTGCAGCACCTTTTACCTCCACCCATCAACAAGCCTTCATCTAGAGTTGCTAAGTTGAGCAAACCCAACGGCTTCCTCTTGGCAGTACTCATCCCTTCAACTGCAATTTTTTCTTTATTTCTGGCCTTGTCTTTCAGATTCACACGTTTCCTCTTCTGAAAGGACTTTGCAGCAAAAGAGATCTAGTTCGGGACGGATGGGTTATCCGAAGATCCCAAAGAGAAATTGGGTTTATCGCCTTTAGGCGGAATAAACTCAATTGTAGGGGAAGAATTGGTAGGCCAAATATTCTTGATTATCCCTTCCCCATCAGATTTGGGATTTGATTGCGATTTTGGAGCCCAAATCCCAGATTGTAACGAATCTGCGGATTTTGACTTTCCCTTTCCTTTATGATTTCCCAAATCTTTGATAGAACTAAAATTACCTCCATGCCCCTCCTTTTGTTTCTGTTTTCCTTCCTTGCCGCCGGTGGCCGGCAACTTGCGTTTCCCCGTCGATTTTCCCAGCAACCAAAGGCCATATTCTGGATTTCTGTCTGCTTGAAGCATTGCTTCACGCTTTGTCACATCTACTTGCACGATGATCCAAACGACCACACCATTCGCACACATATGGGACTCGTTCATAAACCAAGTTAACCCAGATCTGATCTCCTGTTACGGTCTTCACAAAGGCCCTGCGTCGCAGTGCTTTGTAAGTTTTTGATTCTGATACGAGCCCGCACACATCTATCTTTTTCATCCCCTTCAATATGAATGGTGACACGTCCAACTTCTCCAATAGAGGCAGAAATCAGGGATCCTATCTCTTCATGGATTAGATGAAGAGGGAGACCCTTGATTTGAACCCACACCCATAAGTCGTCGAACTGATCGGTGCTTTGAGTCCCTTGTACATTCCACTCTTTGAGGAGAAGAAGCTGTTCATCAAAACTCCATGGACCTCCAAACAGAGCCTTCTCCAGAGAATTCTTGTTGCCAAATCTGAAGATGAAACGATTGTTCCCTTTTTCCATGACTTTCAGATCTTCATCAGGGCAACAGAGCCTCCTAAAGAGTTCTTTCTTGTTCTGAAAATCAACTTTTACATCGCCAATAAACTGTCCTTCAAGGCACAGTTTCCAATCTTCTTTGACCCTATTGCAAACTTCTTCACTGATAACCACCGCTCCCTTTTCGTCATCCGAGAGCGTGATTCGATCGTTCCATCCATCATCTGCTGCCTCCATTAAGCCTGAAAAACCTAGCCGTCGACTTCTTTCTAGAGAGAGAAAGCTCTAGAGAGAAAACTTTTCCATAAAACTTTTGAGTCGACAACCTTGTTATGCAGATTAGTATATTTAAAGAAATCTTTGGAACAAATGAATGCAAAGAAATCTCAAGTTACAATTCAAGTATTTGTATGATTATGGTGATAGAAACGAAGGTTGTGCAAAAATGTTAGTAACCAAATTTTAAACTACAAGTTTTAAGAGTAGCGAAAAAGCTAAACAAACAAACAAACAAACTCTTTGTAGCTACGAAGTATTCATACTTTTGGCTTCCTCCGTTGAACTTATGTAAGTAAAATGAAGATGTAATGGTTCGGAAAAAAAAGGTTTCAAAACAAATATTTTTCGAAAAGATTACCCAAGTAAGATATCTTGTTTTTCCAATGAATGTAACTTTGAGAACACGAAATTATGTTTTGATAATTGTAAGGAATCGACTCACAGAATTTGTACAACGGCGAGCCACTATGGGAAGGAATCACATGTTAAGATTCGTAAATTAAGTTGGATAAATTTTTAAAAGGAACTGAGGAAAGTTCTAAGCCTGAAGAGAGAGAGAGAGAGAGAGAGAGAAGATAAAGCTATCGTCAGTCTTACAGAAAGGAAAACTACTATATTATCGAAGAGAGTCTAGAAGTTAGGGTCTGTGTAAGGAGGATGAGAAATGATGCTCCATGGGGGCTTGTACAGGGAGAAGTACATGGCCTTTGGCTTTCGTCGATCATATTTCTGTGCGAGTGGAGTGGTTCATTGTATTGATGATGAAGTCTCCTCTAATATTCCAATCCAATATAGGTGACGCAAAAGGAGAAGATACAAAAGAAGCAAAAGAAAACACCCTTTGCACTTGAAGAAACAATGAATCGTACTTATGCACCTAAAAATAATGGAGACATAAAAATATTTGGATAAATACATAATATTTGTATTTTTATTTTATTATTTTATTTTTTAAAGCATCTTTCCATATTTTTCTGAATGCTTGTTTACTCATTTTTTATGAGAAGATAGTTAACTCATTATTGTGTAGTAAATAAACACAACAAAAATTATGCCAGTGCATAAGTTGGTTATAATTTTTTAAAAAGCAGATTGTGTCAACTTTTTAATGTATGTTTGGTAATTTAAAAATTATAAATAGAAACATGGTAAGACCAGAACTTAGATGAACGCTGGTATGGTAGAAAGATTTGACAAAAAAATAAGAAAAGTTTATGTTTTTAATTTTTGGAATGGTGGTTTGCTCATGTTTAGAACATTTGTTGTAATTGTAAAGTAAACAGAAAAGATAATTATACTCAAATGAATACGTTTACTCTACTTGAATATAAATTAAATTATTTAAATGTCGCAAGCACACATGTGGTAATTCCGGACATTATAGTTGAAAACATAGTCAGACAAATATTTCAATAAACATTGGTATAGTCAAAAAGTATAAGATTTTTTTTATATAAAAATATCATGTTTTCAATTTTTCTGATAGTTTTGTAGCAAGCCTTTGAATAAATGATAAATCATTATATTGCACCAAAATTACATGAAAACATGACTCTTTTGAACAAAACTCACTGAACTAAGCATTGATTTTTTTTAAAACTTTTGGACTTTTAAATTGTCTATGTATCCAGTCTCCTCCAGTCTTCCAATCCATTATTATGTAGGAGAAGACACAAAAGAAGAATAAAAAAACACTTTTGCACCTGAACTAACAAAGAATCGTACTTATGCACCAAAAACTAAAGGAGACATAAAAAAAAGTTTCGTAAATACATCATTTTGTATTTTTCTTTTATTTTTCTAAAACATATTTCCTGTTTTTTTTATAATTTCTCATTTTTATATGAGAAGACTATCTACTGATTGTTGTGTAATAAGTAAACCGGAAAAAAAAATGTTATGCAAATGCATAAGTTGGTTATATATTTCTTACAACACATTTTTTAATGTCTGTTTGGTCATATATAAATTGTTAAAAATATTTTTGGAATGAATGTTTGCTCATGGTAAGCACATTTGTTTTTATTCAAAGATAAAGAAGAAAGATAATTTTACGCAAATGAATATGTTTTCTGGTCTTTCAAAACAAAAAGTTTTCTGTAATTGATGACAAACCAAATTACTTAAAAGTCTAAGTGTATGTGCGGTAATTCTTGACATTGTAATTTAAATTATAGTCAGGTAAAAAAGTCAATAAACGTTGGTTGAAAGTGAAAAAAATTGTTCTCAATTTGTCTATAGTTGTCCAGATCTTCTTTTCATAAAATATCATTTTCAACTTCTCTGATAGTTGTTTAGCAGCACATCTTTTAGTAAATAGTAAAATCAATATATTGAAAAAAAATAGTACGTGAGAAGACAAAAGACAACTCTTTTTAAATGAAATTCATTGAACAAAGCATTGGAAATATTAAAACTTTGGGACTTTTAAATTGCCAATGCATAGAGAAATTAATTTTTTTTGTTCAAATGCCAATGCAATTCAATGTATTAGCTGGAAATGAATTTGAGTTGGCAAATTGTAGTTGGATCATATATTTGACAAGTCAATTGTAATTGAGATGTAAAGATATAATTGGATTATTATGCCACATAAGACTACACATGGCATACAAAGAATTTTTCTAAAATCTTATGTGTCATGAGGAGGATGAACCTCTTTCGTAGCTTTGTTTTTATATAAATATAGATTTGAAAAACTAATCAATTTTAGCGGATGTAAATGTCCATCTGCATGGGTTATATATAGAGACTAGTGGTTTCGAGAGAGTGACTACCAATTACAAATCTGATTCCTGCAACACACTTGCAAAGAACACTTCGTCTCTTACTACTACATAAACAAGACCATGTCTTGAGTCCAAAATTTACATATAAAGTAATTAATGTTTAGTTATACATTTTTCTCTCTTCATCTACAACAGATTCGAAGAGCATATGATGTGTACGAAATCGATATATACTTCCTTGAAAAGCTTATGCCCAAATTGCTCATTAAGTTCTGTACTTGAACTTCACAACAACTGTTAACATGTCTAGAACATTCAGAATGGATTATGATGATGTAACACACTTTGAATATAAATATGTATGGTTTGAAGTAGGGTGTAAGTGATTGTTGGGGTCAATGGCGGGGTTGAAGGGTTGTTCGATTTGCGGGATTTTTATGAATCAATGATTTAGATTGAATTGTAGTCTATTTTATATTCCTGCATACCATACGTCACATGCTGATCCCTGCCATGATTTTCCATTGGCATAATATATTTTTACACAATTTCCTCTTCTTATACACGACAATTACCCGTGGCAAATGATACTCAGTTGAATTGTTTTAAATTAGTATCTTCCAATATCTTATAGATTCGTAATATTTGTTGACATAATTTTTTTGTTTCTAATAACTTACAAAATAGTTAAGTTGGGTGCATGCCCGTTTAAACTCGAATGGCACTGAAAGAGAATGTGGAATGAGCAGCAGATGTGAGGTGAATCACATCACACCTTTTGCACTCGGTTAGATGATTATTTTTTGAATAATTATTTAAAGAAATTTTTTTTTTGAGGAAGGAATACTTTTATGCAAAGGAGAGTCAAATCCAGAAAATCAATGTTAAATATATCAGTAGCCCAATTGGGCGTTTGATTATAGTAGCTAATATATTCGACCTCCATTGCTTTCTCAGCCATCAGGTGTGCCAACTTATTTCCCTCTCTGTGAACATGTTTGTACTCCATTTCTTGAAAATTTGTAGCCAAAATCTTACAGTCCACCAAAATCTCATTGAGGTCGGAAATTATGCAAACTTCTCGACGAATGGTCATATTATCCTTGCGAAGAATCTGAATCAGGCCCAAACAATCGCGGTCCAGGATCACCTTAGAATAACCAAGCTCACTAGCTAGCCGAAGACCTTCACGGACCGAAAGAGCGTCAGCCAAGAAAGCCGATCGTTGTAGGGGGAGCCTGCTCAGCCGTGCCGCTACGAAGGCACCCGTTTCACCACGAATCACCGAACCAATACCAGAAGCACTGCGAACTGTTTCCAAGAAGCATCAACAATTATCTTCACCTTACCCGTTGGTGGCGCCACCCATTTAGAGAGACCCAACTCTGGCGGAGTTGAAAGTTCCTCCAACTTCCCTGACAAATAAATTTCTTTGCTCCAAAGGTAATAATTCAAACAGTCAGTTACCACATTTTCAGAAGTTTTACCTTTGCCGTTAAAGATAACTTCATTGCGGTTACGCCAGATAGCCCAGATAGGAAAAACAAACTTCTCTCGAGATTGAATATCACCTGTCGTAAATATTTGTCTTATCCAGTTGCGAATATCTCCAACCAGATTCTTGAGAAAGTCTACAACCATGATTGAATCCCAAACGCCCCTGGAGTGTAGACATTTATTGGACAAGTGGTCTGCTGATTCGTATTCATCTTGGCAAAGGCTACAGGTAGGGGAGACGTCAACACCTCTAGAAATTAGTTTGTTTTCCAAGGGTAGAGATGAATGCCACAGCCGCCAGATGGGTACTAAAACTTTCTTCGGGATCTTCAATCGCCAAAATTAGACAGCCAGGCTCTACACGAGGACCCGTTCGACGTAGAAGTAGGGGGTCCGAGATTAATCTTCATGACTTGTAACCCAAACTGACCATGTACTCGCCGTCCACCGTGCCAACCCAATAGAAACTATCTCTATCCCCCGTTGACCCCACAGGCGTATCAAGAACTGCCTAGACGTCAACCGGCCACAAGGTTCGACACACCTTTTCTTCATCCCAATTACTTCCGTCTGCACTCAATAGATCACATACTTTGGAATTTTCCATTCCGGATGGGCAAGTAGTAATAACACTATACGTATTCGGACGCATCACCCATTTATCGCCAAAGATTTTTACATCCCTGCCATTCTTGAGTTTCTTCACTAGCCCACTTTTTATAAGATTTCTAACCGCAAGAATACTTTTGAAGGCATAAGAAACTTGAGAGTTTTTCTTCAATTGAAAGTCGATAATGGAAGAATTTGGATAATATTTTGCTTTAAATATCCGGCTTACCAATGAATTATGGTTCTGAATGAAACGCAATGTGTGTTTTGCTAGCATAGCAATGTTGAAATCCTGAAAGTCACAAAAACCGATTCCTCCGTCTTCCTTCTGCTTCTTGAGCTTATCCTATGCAATCCAGTGAATTTTCCTCTTTTGACCATCTCCTCCCCACCAAAATTGACGAATGAAACGCTCAATTTCATGACAAATACTGACTGGGAGCAAAAAGCAACTCATGGTGTAGGTTGGGATAGCTTGCACCACGGATTTGATCATTACCTCCTTACCGATCGTAGAGAGTGAGGAACCCTTCCAACCTTTGAGCTTATGATAAACCTTCTCCACTACTGGGCTAAAACTTGCTGACCGGCTTCTTCCAATCTGAGAGGAAGTCCCAAATTAATTTTCATGTTGTAGCTCAATCTGGACGTCGCATTGAGCACTGAGAGCTAATCGTTGATCATCTGAAACATTATCTGAGAACAAAATGGATGAATTTTGAAGGTTCAAAGTCTGTTCGGACGCAACCTCGTATGATGTCAAAATTCCGTGAAGCATATTGATCTCCTCACAAGTGGCCTTCGTAAATAGGATGCTGCCGTCAGCGAAAAACAAATGAGAAATAATAGGACCTCCACGCGAAGCTGATAATCCTGACAACTTGCCTTCCTGCACCGCACGGGTTAGACTACGGGATAAAGTTTCACAAACTAGAAGAAACAAGTAAGGAGACAAAGGGCATCCCTGTCGAAGATGACACGAATCAACTGCAAGTGTACAGCTGTCGTGTGTAGTAATAAACCGGAAATCCGGGTTGTCGAACCCAAGGGACTTTGTTTAAATTAACTATTATTCTAAACCTTATGTGGGTACGTCGCAAGTTGTGTTGTTTTTATCTAATTCTAATAAAATAAACGCAATATTCTCAATTAACCAAGTGAAGTAGTACACGATTAATAAAGAATGAATTTTAGGGTTTTTGTAAAATAAGGGAAAAGTACCGGGAATTCTCTAGGTTCACTAGGTTGATCTAAATTTATATTTTGATTTGTAAAACAACCACGTGTCATTCACTATTAATCAAGCAATATTAAACTTACTGAGTTACCAAGCAAGTTCACTATACTTTAAACTAAAACAAACCGAGTTACCAAGTCTAGTTTATCTTTAAGCACGCATTGAAACCATATTTCTACTTTAACGATCCTAGTTAACGATGTCGAGTTACCAAACATTGATACGACTAGGTGGATTATTCAATTTACCGACTAATTCTCACGGAGTTACCACGTGAAAACTAATTTAGTTTATCTCTACGTTAGCTACTCGCAAAGATAATATAATTATGAACGTAAATAATCCATAATAGTGAATAAACACGTGAGATTAAGCTAGAACATGCATCACAATCATCAAAACATCAACTTTAGATCAAACCCTAGCTACACCAAACGAGAATTCCCAGCAAATAACGTTTAGCTACTCATATTCATGTTCAAAACGACAAGTCTAATGAGTTTAAACATAAAAATCAAGAAAAGAGGAGAGTTGAGAATCCA
Organism: Linanthus parryae; assembly: GCA_023055425.1. Lineage (NCBI taxonomy): Eukaryota > Viridiplantae > Streptophyta > Magnoliopsida > Ericales > Polemoniaceae > Linanthus > Linanthus parryae. The sequence continues at coordinate 186,537,955 of JALGPY010000001.1, forward strand.
AACGGATGATCCAAAGCTCCTAAGCTCTCCCAATAGCTTCTTGATCTCCAAAAGATGTTCCTTACGTCAAAAACTACTGAAAAAGTCGACCTAGAATGCTTAAATATGTTTCCATAATCCTAGTACAAAGTTTAAATAAACTACGAAAAAGCCCCGGAAAAATTCTGCACTTTCAGCGATGTCTTCGTAGGAAGACAAATGTCTTCGTAGGAAGAGTCTTCGTACGAAGACAATTTGTCTTCCTACGAAGGTCTTCTCACTTAGATACTGCAAGCTTGTTTGGGAAGACTTTTTGGAGAGCCAAAATTTGGCTAAGTATATTGTCTTCGTACGAAGACATTTGTCTTAGTACGAAGACCCTCTGTTCCAGCCTTCTTTTCTTTGACTTTCTCTTCCTTACTTTGACTTTCTCCTTCCTTCCTTCTTCCATTGACCTTCCATTGTTTTCATTGACTTTCTCCTTCCTTCCTTCTTCCATTTTACTTTCCTTTGAGTTCCTTGCTTCCGAAGTTCGCTTCCATCTCCCGCATGATCCTCCAAGCCCTGTTTTCCTGCGAATCACAACACGAAAACACAACCCGCGATCATATCACAATAAAAGCTCAAATAACTAAAGAAACGCCCGGATTTAACAAGTAACGCATATGAACTCACATTATCTCATTTAAGCTCAATTTACTCAAAAGACGACGAATTCTCCATGATAAGCACGCAAAACGTAGAAATAAAAGGCATAAAATAACTTCGAAAACGGAGTTATCAACTACCCCCACACTACCTTTTGCTCGTCCCGAGCAAATCTCCCAAGTCAATTCCATTTCTCTCAAGCCAAAACTTCTTTCGCTTTCCCGCAATCCATCCAACTTTGCATACCAACCAAATTACTCATTGCATAACTTCCCTACGCCAATTGCATACTTTCACCTCACATTGCATACAAAACCATTACCACTTGCATACTAATCCGAGTAGAACAATTCACAAACCATCCTCTTTACTAGTCGACACGACTCGATTATACACAATGCACCTATATGCAAATGCAATATTAACAATGCAAGTATTGAACGAACAATTTTTCTTTTCTTTTGCGAGATTGGGCAATCTCCATTAGCTTAAACCGATTCACACGAAGCGATGAGAAATCTAGACACAAGGAATGAGTTGAAATCAAATTCGAAAACACGAATCCCCCCTAGCTAGTATAGAGAACCTAACTTTACTAAGTACAAGAATGCAATACCTTTTCATGTGTGCCACAAAATAAGAGGCTACGCTAGGCTAAGCCACGTTCAAGGTCCGAGCTCCTAATCCGCTAACGGGTTTAGAATGATGAGGCTTTAGGGACAAAAAGGGTAATAATCAAACACAAGTCCTAAGGCGTCACATTCTCACAATTACCATATCTCACACACCCTCACAACAATGATAGAAACCAAGCCCGAAACTCACCATCTCCGGCCCTCGATCCCCTCACACCCCGGTACAATTACGATCCCCGCGGCTATTGTCATGAATAATGTATAAGCAAAAACCTCCCGTTCGTGAACTAGTCGCTTCTCCACTCGTTCTTCCACAAAGCTTCTCATTCTTCCTTTATTCATCTCTCCTTTTTTTCTCTCTTTTTTTTCTGATTTTTTTTTGAATTTTTTTTTTCTCAAATTCCTGCACAATTTCTTCAATATCTGTCTCGAGTGGTCTTCCAAGTGTCAAGCTAACATATGATAGTAAGGGGAGACACTATCCAAATCAACATGTATAAATCACAAATAAATGTCTCTCCCTATCTCGATGAAATCCTCGGTGTAACAAACGAAGCCGCTAACATAATAGAGCACGTGTGGGGATGGAGTCGTCACAAGCTCAGTCTCGATGTCCGAAGTCAAATGTCGACACCCCCACACTCGAATGTAATCTTGTCCCCTCTCAAGTAGTCAATCAAGTATCTGTCTCGTGCCTAATCCAACCAAACCTCCTACACCATGATGAGTAAGATCCGGTACCTAGCACGATCCACCTATTAAATTCCCCCAACCCAAGTTTTGTTTCTATTAGATGGTACACACTCACGGCTCTCCTCACTTGTGTCCATGTTGTAATGCCTTGGAACACCGCCACACCGAAGTGCGCAAGCCTACTCTCACTCACCCTCGCATTCCCCTCGAAGATCACAAATGAAGTGCATGCGATATGTAAGACTCACACAAGTATAGCATGAAGTACTCCCTCATCGAACCCCCTCAACTACAACACCCTCGTGACGCACTAAAGCGGTGATTCTAACCAATCAGTGATGAAGGCCAAGAATCGTCACCCTAAGTCCAAAGGTTGTCAAAGAATCCATGGTTCAAATCAGGGTTTACTAGTGGTCCTACAAGGTAAGTTCTATAAGCAGTGAGTGCTCTAATACACACCTCGCACAGCTGTTCTGTGTGCCACTACGAGGCGGGTTGGCGACTACCTAAGACGTACACAAGAACATTCGGCTTGTTTAGCTCACACCTAGCTCAACTCTTGTAAGAAAACTAGGCACACACTTTAGATTTGAAAAGTTAAGTTCGTGTGTAAAATAGGCACGCATTCCCGTAAAGAAAGTTTCTCTATACTTACTAAGGGAAACTCACATTGTCACTCTCGGTCGCAATTCACGCCCTATGCCTAAAAGTCTCACACTTCACGATTTTACCGAATTTTCAGCTTCGATTGCCCTTTCTCAAATTTTTAATTTTTTTTGGTGTTTTCACGTTTTTAGTTTTTTTTTTTATTTATACCTATACTATATGCACGGCCAACTCGACTACTGACTCAAAAATGGTGGGATGACTCAATAATACCAAAACGTGCACGCAAAAAGATGAATAATAAAAAGAAAAATAAGGACATAACCAAAAATTTCTAACTACATGCTGACACGGGCGATGCAAAGACTCAACACTGACTAGTAAAAAGGACTCAACCACCCCCACACTAGAATGCATCGTTGTCCTCAACGATAACACGAGGACTCAACAATTCTAGCACGAGGGCACACTTCCACTACTCGTCTCCTTCTTCCTCCTCTTCATCTTCTTCCGTTTCTTTCCACCCGCCATTAAGAATACAAATTCAAGTAAAACAAGAAATTCAACTTTTGTGCACGTGACAAGAAGTGTGTACAGAATGAAACACGTAGGCACGTAAGCAAGTAAGTCCTAGGACTCTAAGCAATCGCCCCCAAGCACGCTACTAAGCGCAACAAAAAATAATTCGGGCTTTTACTCAATTTGTGCCTAAGACTCGAGATATTGAATTGACTAGTTTAGAGTGTACCTACATGCCCGGAGCAAGTCTTACGGGCACAACAATTTCAGAAAGTCGACAAACCGGGCTGATTTTGAGTTTGCCGAACAAATTTGCCGAAACTTCGAATTGTTTGCTGCTCCGTACTCCTTGTGTATTCCCCGTTAGCGTTGCCTTCTTGTCCGTAAGCTGAATCAAACTCCAAGTGGTCCAATTTCTGAGTTTTCACTTCGGAACCCTAGCTTCTTCCTCCTCTGATTTCTCTCTTGTCTCTCAATCTCCCTCAAAGCTACCCTTCAATCCTTGTTCTCCTCTCTGTCGCGAGCAAAACCTATACTCGATTGTTGAATTTGATGAAGAAACAAGGAAGATAGCAATTTTGTGTTCTTGCGGCTATGGAGGAGACATGAGCTTGGTTAGTGAGGAATGAGGAAGGTGATCTGCTGGGTTCAGATGTAGTCCCAAAGCTCGTGCAAAAAGTCTGAAAAGCCCCCCAATAACTAGCCTCTATCTGTTCTCCGTGCGTGGGTGCAGCAGTCTTTTTGCCCGATGTCTTCGTAGGAAGACAAATGTCTTCGTGCGAAGAGTCTTCGTACGAAGACAATTTGTCTTCCTACGAAGACCTTCCTATATAGATACTGCGTGCTGTTATAAGAAGACAATCTTCAGAGCTCAAAAATTTTCTAAGTACAAAGTCTTCATACGAAGACAATTGTCTTCGTACGAAGACAATGCCGGAGCTTGCCAAAAACATCCTTTTCGTCAAATTTACGCGTATCCGGTCGTGCCTTTGCTTTCCGAAGGATCTCCTCAACCTCGAGACTCCCTTTTCACCTTAAAACACTCCCAAAATCCGGGGAATATTTCATTTGCCAATTTCACGCGTTCCAAGGCACGTTTTGCATTTCCGGATGCTTTTGGCCTCGTTTTACTCTCTAAAGCATCCTTTTTGGCGTAACTTCTTCATCCGGACTCCGATTTGCGCGATCCACCTATCTACAGAAAGCTCTCGACCACCCCCACACGTTGGCACTGTTCAATCCTTATTTCGGTCTGTCCTTCAGAATTTCACCTCGTAATCCGTGCCGGCGTGCTAGCTTTCTCCGTTCACTAATCAAATTCTTGCGCATATCAAGACGGGGAGTCCGGGAACATGATCTTCCCCAGGTGCGTGTGTTGACTAGGTGCAGGAATGGCTTATATCTTCAATTCCTTCACTTCGGATCCCGATACGCGTATTGGGCTGCAAATCCTCAATTTTTACTCTGTTTCGCACGCGCGCATCAAGACGGGGGATCCGAAATTGGCCTTTCACCTCGTAATCCTGCACATACTCATTGGAAATATTAAATCCACTCTCTCGCACCTCTCAACGAAATCAAACAGAATAAAAATCACAAAACAGTATTAAAACCTACTCTACAGCAATAAATAGGTTGGGTTGCCTCCCAACAAGCGCTTTGTAATTTAAGGTCGACGGCCCGACCCAGTTACCTCAAGATATGTTAAGGAGGTCTAGCACGACGTGCCTCCTCCTTCAATTTCTTGCTCTTAATTTTCTGCACCACATCATGTGCCCTCACCACATTTGGCTTCTTCTCTGATTCGGGTGGATCGGGATTCAAAACGGTAGGCAAACCAAGAGACGGATCCACACGATCTTCTCTAAACTTGATCATGGCCAATTTATTCTTCCCCTTGCTCGGAACAAATGCCTTGAACACGAGTGATGAGTCTAGAGCCTTGATAGTCAACTCCTCTGTCTCTAGATCCACATTTGCGCGCATTGTTTTTAACAACGGTCTTCCAAAGATGAGTGGAACATCGCGATCCTCCTTGATATCCACTATCACAAAGTCAGCAGGAAATACAAATGCACCCACTTTGACGAGCAAGTTCTCAATCACCCCATTTGCCGTAACTATAGAATTGTCTGCCAATTGCAGACCCATCTTCACAGGGGTCGGTGCACCAATGCCCAATCTCTGAAACAGAGACAATGGCATGAGATTAATACTCGCGCCCAAATCACAGAGACCATGTGTATGATATCCACCTCCAAGAGTGCATCCTAAAATGACACTGCCTGGATCTCTCATCTTGGGAATGTCTCTTTGTATGACAGTGCTACACGTCTCCGTTAGCTTTACCGTGGCATAGGGTTCTATGCTCTTCTTCCCCCATAGAATTTCCTTCAAGAACTTCTTGTACCTGGGCATCTGAGCAAGTGCTTCTACAAGAGGAATGTTGATATGCAATTGTTTGAATATATCCATAAATCTCCCAAAGTGTTCCTCATCATTCCTCTTTATCGCCGCCGAATATGGAATTCGTGGCTCATAAGTAGCCGGATCGGGAGTGCTCTTGGACTCTTCTTTCTTCTCAACCGTGTCCTTTGATTGGGGACTCACGGCCTTGGGCAACTCTTCACCCAATTCCTTCTCTGTAGCTTTTGTAGCTTCGACTCTCGCATGGCTAGGATATGGAGGATCTTGAGTAGTCACACCACTGCGAGTAGTAATAGCTTTGAGCTGCTCAGTAGGAAGAATGGTATTGGAAGGAAGCATACCTGGCGGAAATTTAGCATTCTGATTGGCAATCTGCCCAATCTGAGTCTCGTGGCTCTTTATTGTTGCTTGAATTGAGACAATCGTGCTCTCCATCCTGTCTTGATTAGCTAATAACTTTCTCAATAAAGCATTTGTCTCTTGTTCCTCTTGACGCGGAGCTTGCTGCTGCGGTTCTTGTCTCCGAGCCTGGTATGGAGGATTTGGCTGCTGACCCGGTGCATATAACCCACTGTTTGGATTGGCATAGCTAAAGTTGAGGTGATTACGGTTGTTGGGATGATAAGTATTCGGCCACTGCTGCTGTCTTGGTGGACCCAAGTAGTTCACATCTTCAATTGCAGCGCCATATCCCTGATTCTCATCTGCTAGTAATTCACCCATGGGCTTCTGTGATGGAGGGTGCATGCCGTGAAATGCTGAGGTCATGGATTCCAGCTTTTGTTCCATAGATTCAATCTTGTTGACTAAGGCTGCATCCCCCGGTTTTGAGTACCTACGAGTTTCAGTTCGTGTAGACTCTCTCTTTGACACGTTGTTCAGCAGATCTTGAGCTCGCTGTGCTCCAAGCCCCATAAAATTACCTCCAGCTAGCATATCTAACTGGTCAGCTGTCTCCTTGTCTAATGAAGTGTAGAAATAATGGAAGAGCTTGTGCCATGGCTCCCCATGATTCGGACATCTACGGAGAATTTGGCTGAACTTCCTCCAAGCATCTCCCAATGAGCCGTCTTCTTCCTGAGTGAATTTTGCAATCTCAGCCATCTGCTGAGCGACTCTGGATGGTGGCAAATACTTCCTCAGAAACTCATGACAACAATCCGCCCATGTCACTATGCTACCAGCTGGCAGCTCCATAAGCCACTTCTTGGCTTTTCCAGATAAGGAGAAGAGAAATAGTAATAGCTTAACTGTTTCATCTGGAACTCGTTGGTCGTGCAGGGTTGATGTGATTTGCTCAAATACCAGCAGATGGTGATTGGGATCATCTCCTGGAGCTCCGTTGAATGCGCACTCATCACGAACCATATTGATCATATGTTGGCGCAACTCGAAGTGTTGGGCATTGATCTGTGGCCTGACAATGGTAGGCTGATAACACGCTGGAGTAGTCCTGAAATAATCCACCATAGGGCGTTCTTCAATCTCGGCATTGTTCTGCCTGTTGTTTTCCCCATTATTCCCATTATTGTTCCCACCGATGTTCTCCAATTGTGCCCCCACACCAGGACGTGGTTGTGGATTTGGGGGAGCCAAGCGATCCATCATTGCCTGCATCTCAGCCATTTGAGCCCTCACTCCTCAGTTTCTCGTGCTTTATTGGCTGCATCCTCTACAGCTGCTGCTCTAGCTGCCTCCGCATCCTGCATACCTTTGCGGATCCTCTCAAACTCAGATCTAGTTTCGTCATCCATAGCAACTGAGCTTGTCTTCCTCTTGTCTCTACGTTGTGCGCGTAACAAAGTTTCCGGGTCCTCAAGTGTTGGGTGCAAAGGCTCGTCTCGAGAACGGGACATGCACCGTGAAGTTCAACCTGAAAACACAGATTACACACAGAAAGTAGGTGAGTAATTGATATAAACAATAAAATAAATCCCTAAGGCTAAGAATTATAACTAATTTAGCCGAAGTCCCCGGCAACGGCGCCAAAAACTTGACACGAATCAACTGCAAGTGTACATCTGTCGTGTGTAGTAATAAACCGGAAATCCGGGTTGTCGAACCCAAGGGACTTTGTTTAAATTAACTATTATTCTAAACCTTATGTGGGTACGTCGCAAGTTGTGTTGTTTTTATCTAATTCTAATAAAATAAACGCAATATTCTCAATTAACCAAGTGAAGTAGTACACGATTAATAAAGAATGAATTTTAGGGTTTTTGTAAAATAAGGGAAAAGTACCGGGAATTCTCTAGGTTCACTAGGTTGATCTAAATTTATATTTTGATTTGTAAAACAACCACGTGTCATTCACTATTAATCGAGCAATATTAAACTTACCGAGTTACCAAGCAAGTTCACTATACTTTAAACTAAAACAAACCGAGTTACCAAGTCTAGTTTATCTTTAAGCACGCATTGAAACCATATTTCTACTTTAACGATCCTAGTTAACGATGTCGAGTTACCAAAAATTGATACGACTAGGTGGATTATTCAATTTACCGACTAATTCTCACGGAGTTACCACGTGAAAACTAATTTAGTTTATCTCTACGTTAGCTACTCGCAAAGATAATATAATTATGAACGTAAATAATGCATAATAGTGAATAAACACGTGAGATTAAGCTAGAACATGCATCACAATCATCAAAACATCAACTTTAGATCAAACCCTAGCTACACCAAACGAGAATTCCCAGCAAATAACGTTTAGCTACTCATATTCATGTTCAAAACGACAAGTCTAATGAGCTTAAACATAAAAATCAAGAAAAGAGGAGAGTTGAGAATCCAAACGGATGATCCAAAGCTCCTAAGCTCTCCCAATAGCTTCTTGATCTCCAAAAGATGTTCCTTACGTCAAAAACTACTGAAAAATTCGACCTAGAATGCTTAAATATGTTTCCATAATCCTAGTACAAAGTTTGGATAAACTACGAAAAAGCCCCGGAAAAATTCTGCACTTTCAGCGATGTCTTCGTAGGAAGACAAATGTCTTCGTAGGAAGAGTCTTCGTACGAAGACAATTTGTCTTCCTACGAAGGTCTTCTCACTTAGATACTGCAAGCTTGTTTGGGAAGACTTTTTGGAGAGCCAAAATTTGGCTAAGTATATTGTCTTCGTACGAAGACATTTGTCTTAGTACGAAGACCCTCTGTTCCAGCCTTCTTTTCTTTGACTTTCTCTTCCTTACTTTGACTTTCTCCTTCCTTCCTTCTTCCATTGACCTTCCATTGTTTCCATTGACTTTCTCCTTCCTTCCTTCTTCCATTTTACTTTCCTTTGAGTTCCTTGCTTCCGAAGTTCGCTTCCATCTCCCGCATGATCCTCGAAGCCCTGTTTTCCTGCGAATCACAACACGAAAACACAACCCGCGATCATATCACAATGAAAGCTCAAATAACTAAAGAAACGCCCGGATTTAACAAGTAACGCATATGAACTCACATTATCTCATTTAAGCTCAATTTACTCAAAAGACGACGAATTCTCCATGATAAGCACGCAAAACGTAGAAATAAAAGGCATAAAATAACTCCGAAAACGGAGTTATCAGAAGACCACGCTCCGGGATTATGTGACATTGGACCTCTCCATTGAAGATAATAATGTATGTAGAAATACACTTCATCACCAAGTTGATCCACTGAAAGCCAAAACCCATCCTCTCCATCACAGCTCGTAAAAGATCCCATTCCACGCGATCATATGCTTTGCTCATATCAGCTTTAAGTGCTAAGTAACCCACTTTTCCCTTCTTCTGGTTCTTCATTGAATGTAGCAACTCAAAAGCAGTTAAGACGCTATCAGAAATCAACCGTCCAGGAACAAAAGCAGACTGATTCTCTGCTATAATAGATTCTAAAATCTTTTTCAGCCGATTAGCCATTATTTTCGTAATAATCTTATAAATAGTGGAACAAAGACTAATTGGACGAAAATCAGACGGTTTTCTTACCTGCTTTACCTTTTGGATAAGTGCTATCAGGGTGTGATTAATCTTAGAAACATCTCCATTGCTATTCAGAATGTTCATACACATAACTTCAATTTCAGCACCGATAATCCCCCAAAACTTCTGAAAGAAAGTTGTCGGGAAGCCATCCGCCCCAGGGGCTTTGGCCGGTCCCAATTGCGCGAGGGCAGCCCGAATTTCAAGGGCCGAATATGGATGCTCTAGTTCAACCATTTGCTCCAGAGACACTAGTCCTTCAACCCCTACAAGCATGGATTCCATATCGCTGCGCAAAGGTGCAGTAGAAGTAAAAATATCTCTAAAATAAGATTCAAGAATAGAGATAACCTGCTATTTCTCAAAAATCCAGTTGCCATCACTATCTTAAATACCTTCAATTCGGTTCCTATTTCGCCTAATCGAGGCCTTACGATGAAAAAAGCTGGAATTTTGATATCCATTTTTCAACCATACTTCCCTGGAATGTTGTCGCCACATCTCTTCTTCTCGCAGCAATAACTGAAGAATTCCTTGGAAAATAACCCTCGATTCCGTAACCACAGCCGCTGTCTGAACCCCCTCAGGTAGTGTTTCCAGACGTTTTCTATGCTTGCTGAACTTGTGTCTAGCGTTGCCAAACATCTCTTTGTTCCAAACGGTCAGTGCAGACGCCAATCGTCCTATCTTTCGGACAACTGGATCAGCAGTGGTTCTCCATTCGTTCTCCACAAACTCCATACATCTATGGTCCTGTAACCACATAGTCTCAAACTGAAAATGCCTATTTACTTTAACATTACAGATAATACCTGAAGGCCAAGTACTTGGACCGGAACATGATCCGAGACTTCCGCAATAAGATGATCCACCTTACCCCTGCCAAAAATATCAGACCAACCGTCAGTAACAAGGCATCTGTCCAGTCTCTTTCTGATAGACCCCTCATCAGCCTGATTATTGTTCCATGTGAAACGAACACCAGAGAATCCAAGATCCCTTAGTTGTAGACGATTTACCACGCCGCTGAAATCCTCAATCTGACTAAAGGAGACTGATCTACCCCCTTCCTTACCGCAGATAGACGAAAAGGCAATGAAATCACCAAACACACACCAGGGTTGTCCCACAGGACAGAGACGCTCTAGCAAAGTCCACGAATTATGACACAGATTTCTATCAGGGTCGCCATAGAACCCTGTCAAATATCCATGTTTAGCTTCACTATTATTGAAAAGAAACCGTGAATGTAGTACCTCGATATCTTTTCAAGAGCAAAGCTAACTTCATCATCCCACATCAAAGCTAAACCTCCCCTACGATCTTCACAATCATGGAAAATCCCGTTACGAAATCCCAACCTGTCTCTGATTCTAACCATCTCACTTGCATACTGTTTTGTCTCCATTAAGAAGACTATGTTGGGATTCTGTCTCCTTACTAAATCGCAAAGAGAAATAACGCTACCGGGGTTCCCAAGCCCCCGCACGTTCCATCTTAAGAGACTCATTGCGACTGGCAGGGCTGTCTAGCAGTCTCAGCCAAACTAGGTGTTGGGATCTTTAAGGCTTCCCCTTCCTGTGTCGGAATCTGCACCGCAGAAACCTGTGAACTACTTTTGTTGTCATCTACCACTGCCTCCGAGTGACGGGAACTTGGATTCTTGTGAGCAATATGGGAGGATTGGATTGTTTTTTGGCCATCCTGGGTTCTTCCATGCCCGCCTCCGAGGTTGGAGGTTGGCTTACTGCCTCTTCCGCCTCGTCTACCGCCTCCACGACCCCCCCCCCCCCCCCGTCCAGACCCGAAGGAAAACCTTCCACTGTTAGCGAATCCAGAATCGACAGCCAATCTGTTCTTCGACTTTTCAAGCGGACTATGACTTAGATTCGTCTCACTGACCTTCCTTTTAGAGCCAATCGACGCCGAGTTCAAAGCCACTGCAATACCCTTTCCTTTTTCCCTTGAAGAAAAACGACTTGATTTTTTTATGGCCAGTGGATTATTAAACATTGCGACCTCGGATGATTCCTCATTATCCTTCAGCTCAGTACTTGGGGTCTGTTTCTCTTTGCCATTGTGACTGGAATCCGAGTCGCTGCTTAGAGCCATCTCAGTGTCAGATTTCCGCTCCGATTGTTCATCTTCTGAGTGCCCATCGTCCTTTCCATCATCTTGACGCGATTTTGGGCTTGTGGTATCCTCAGCTCCCATCTAAGGGGACTTTTCATCATTAAACACGTCCAAAAGACGCTTCTTTGGGGGAGGTTGGTACAATAGCCAATCCCCGAACCCCTGTTGGTTTTGCTGTTTCACAACATCGTCTTTCACAAGGCAATCATCACTATAATCAGTGATCATTCCGCACCATTGATAAAGGCATGGAATGCGCTCATATTTATAGTCCAACCACAGCTACTTCCCCAACACTTCGATATAGCGTCCTCTTCTCAATGGCTTATTGATGTCTAACTGAACACGTGCCCTAATATAATTACCACCCGGTCCTGAGAAAATCTTTGCATCCGTAGCTATGATAATACCCAAGTTTTGGAGAATTTTCCGAAGGTCTGCATCCGTTTGATGGTATAGGGGTATATTTTTAACTTGCACCCATACATCAATAGTTGCCAAAAATACTTCAGACGGATCTTCTGTTAATTCCCACTGCTTGAGAATAAGCATATTCTCATCAAAACTCCAAGGTCCTCCCGCGAACACAAAGTCACGCGCCTCCGTATTCGGGAATTGGAGCACAAAGATATTCGAGCCAAGCTCGTGTATGCTGGTTTCATCCCCTCCAACCCAGATTTTCTTAAAAAGCAACTTCATAGCCCATATGTTGAAATGATTGGGATGTAAAAACTTACCGATCAAGCATGGACCACGCCCTTTAATGGCAGCAAGGCTATACTCCTGATCAAAAACTTCTACCTCTTTTTCCTCGATGGAGAGCTTGTCGAAGTCCAAGAAAGACCCAACAGAGTCCGCCATTGTCTACAGAGAGACGAAGAAGATGACTGAAGCAGAGAGAAACAGCCGTCGAGAAGATCCCCAACGTCGGAGAAAGGACCAGAACCCTAGTTCGCCTCGCGGTCGCCCTACAGTATCTCCGAACTTTTCGAAGCAAAATAACCAAACGAAACTTTTTTTATGAGCATTATTTAAAGAATTAACATCACCTAAACATAAAATCGCCTCATTGTTGGATAAAAACACATTTTTTTTAAAAAACAGCTAAGAAAACACTTGATTGGCTTCTATCACAATGACTCCAAATTAAATATATTTTTTGGGGTAATTGACACTAAACCTACATGCAAAATGCATTTTGGGACACAAAACCCCCTGCACTTTCAATTTCCCATTACAACCCCCTGCAATATACATCCGTGGGACACATAACATCCTGCAGTTTCAATTTTGCACTAAACTCCTTGCAATATATATATGTGGGACACTTAGCCTCAAATTGATAACAATGATCAAATTTCTAACGGAAATTCATCACGTGCTACTGACGTAATGGTCCTTGAAGTTGTTTTCTATTCATCATAGCTAGCACATGAATAGCACGCAATGAATCTTCGTTAGAAATTTGACTCCCGTTATGAATTTAGGGTCAAGTGTCCCACAAATGTATATTGCATGAGGTTTAGTGGAAAACTGAAATTGCAGGGGGTTGTGTGTCCCACATATGTATATTGCAGGGGCTTGTAGTGGGATATTGACAATGCAGGGAGTTTTCAATTTTTTCTTCTTCGTCCTCTTCACCTGTGTGCTCCACCCGGATCGTGAACCATGAGAAATTATCATGCTTTTCAATTATGCAATCAACATCCACACGAGCATATCCTTCATGTCGCACCCACACAAGCCACATCTCATGCATAGTTTCCCACTGTGCCTCAACATCATCAGCTAGAATCTCCCCAACAAGTGGTATCAGAGCTATCCTTTTAATTCTTTCTTTTCGATTTACGGTGGGGTTGTAATTTTTCAATCACTACCAAAAATATAGGGATCATGATCAAAGTCTCAAGGAATAGGAACTAGAGCTCTTTATCTACCATTAGACTAACTTATGGCTTGCCTAACTAGGACCCCAACAACAGAAAGGACACAAATTTTAATAATATTGAGGGTTATATAACTGATTTTGCGTAAGTATAAGGCTTAATTACTCAATGCATACCTCCAATATGCCGAAACTAACACATTGCAACCTCCACTTTTAGAATAGGCTTATTGCATCCCCCATTGGCAATAAATCATGCTTAATGAAACTGGTACAAAATTTTGACTATCACGTCCTTTTATTGAAAGGGTACAATTGTCTTCTCAATTTCAGGTATGAACATTCATAACAAACCGCCAGAAATGCCCGAACACCGCCACGCGACCCAGATGCCGGTGACTAAAGTAATACTGACTCATAGTTTAAAATCCCGTACCGTATCGGACGTCGTTTTGTTTTTATGACTGGAGCAAAACATTTTGGAATCGGTGTTTTTTTGGTGATTAGTATTGGAATAATTTATTTGAATTATACAGCTTCCCAAATAAATTTATATTGTCAAAATAACCCATTTATAGTTTTGAAAAATAGCCCATGCACCCTGTACATGTGTACCTTGCTCAATTTGTGCGTGAATAACAGAAAATAACCCATCCCAATGAATATTTTCTACACATTCACTTGCCAGTCGTAGCAAAATCTGTTGGTGAATCACATAAAAAAATCAGCATCAAGCAATGAATAACTTTGGAACTGTTGATGACGACAAACTTGCCACCAAATTAGAATCTGCCGGATCCTTCCTCCCCGCTCCACTAGCACGGTCCAGGCGGTGCCCGCCAATGTCGGAATTCCGACGATTTTTCGCCGGAATTCCGCAAGTGCTGATCGAAAACAACCTTCAAACGTGAATTGATATAATCAGAAAGAGAGAGATAGAGATAGAGAAATGACAAAGAAATGGAAATGGTTTATTATTGATATCGTTCTCAGTACATTTCACAGGCTATATAGCGCAAGACAACCTCACTTGTCAAAATTAGAAAACAACCCCTGAAATATCACATTATTTAAAAGGGTAAAAGAAATTTATCACCCATGAGTTTAGGGAAAATTCCACTCCGCTACCCTATGTTTTGGATAAAGACACTACGTACCTTTTTTTGGATAGAGACCAACGGTTCACTAACAGCATAGCTAAAAAGACCATTTTACCCCTAAAAATGTATAAAATTACCCCCTATATATTACCCTTACCCCTCTCTCCCTCATTTCTAACCCTAGTCTCTCTCTCTCTCTTCCCCATCTCTCTCTCTCTACATTTCCTTCATTTCTCCTCTCTCTATTTCGATCTGAAGCACAACTGGAGGATGAAAGAAGCCGATTCGATGAGGGCTTCCACAAGAGTTTATGGCGGACATCACGGCCACCTGCGACGACGACGGTTTCCGGCGGCCGAACTCCATCCCTCGCAGACCCGCCTCTGTCGTCTCTCTGTCAATCTCATCCTCGGCCCAAACCACTGCAGCCACGAACGGCGGTGTCTCGGCCTCCACCCTCTCCGACCTCCGCCAAGGTGCCTCCGCCTCCATCTTCTCCGACCTCTTTTCAGACCCACCTCCACCACTATCGCCATCACCAAT
This sequence comes from Linanthus parryae, assembly GCA_023055425.1. Taxonomy (NCBI): domain Eukaryota; kingdom Viridiplantae; phylum Streptophyta; class Magnoliopsida; order Ericales; family Polemoniaceae; genus Linanthus; species Linanthus parryae. The sequence goes on from JALGPY010000001.1 coordinate 186,553,081, forward strand.
TTCTGGGCTTTCCTTTATCTATTGTCCACAACAAAGGTCGATTGGAGATGGAGCCATGAACGTCTATGGTTCTCTAAAGGGTCTCGCACGTACAGATCGGGAGAGGGGTGGCTAGAGGTCCAATTGTAGGTCCAGATTGGTGTCTACAAGTTTGACTGGTCAATAGTTCTAGATCTGCGTTGTATAACCCCATTTTATTAGCAATAATAAATTTATTATTAAATTATTAAACATATTTAATAAAATTTTATTGGGCGAGGGGTGGGGATGCGTTGACGATGAGTAGTTTAGGAGAAGGGGAGGAGAGGAAGAGGGGGTGTTGGGTTGGAGATGCTCTTAGTTACAGGTTTTTACACCGTTTGGGAAAATTAAATCTAACACCCTGACACACACTATATATTTTGAGCTAATTACGCTTGCATCCCTATCAGTATGTTACACCTATATCCCTTTGTGGACTAAGATAAGAACTCTTGATATTATGCACCATAATGGCCCATTCAATATCTAATATACTGGCTGCAGGGCCGCCCCATCCACTAGCCGGATTAGGTGTTCTCCTAGGGCCCCCAATTTCAAGGGGCCCCGTAGTATTTTTTTCAGGAGTAGGGCTGATATCGTACATTCATAAAACATAGTTAAAATAAAAAAATATGAGTGATAACATTTGGAATAAAACTAATCGTTTTAGAAGATGAAATTACATGATAATAAATACATATTCGACCAAGTGATTCGGGTTTTTGGTCTATGGAAAGAGATATGTTAGAAGTTAGAACATCTTGAGTGTGACGATCTGATCAGTAATTTTGCATCTATGCTGCCCTACAGCTGAGTATGTTTTTTTATTCACATATATTCTTATGGTAAAAGGGGCCTCACTTTCAACTATCGCCTAGGGCCCATGAAAATCTAGAGCCGGCCCTGACTGACTGTTATTATTTGTTATTAACATCTTTGTTTTCCATAGCTAATAAAAGTAGTTAAGTTGGGTACATGCCCTTTTAAAGTGGGATGCCAGTGAAAGCAAATGTGGAACTTGAAAATGCGAGGTGAATCTCATCACACCTTTTGCACTGGGTTTGATGGTTATTTCTTTTGTTTTATAAGTTAATTCAAAACATTAAGCATGTATACAAAGTAGTGCAGATAGGTGAAACATGAGAGATCCACAGGAATTAGATTTTGAACTTAAAATCATCCTTGTGCACTCGGGCCCGTATGTCATAGTGGGATTGTGGGATGGGAGGTTTGGGATTTTGTTAACCTAAATCAATTGTGGTAATTTTTTTTTTGGGGGGGGGGGGGAGGGGAGGGTGTCAAGGTTTTGCATTCAACAGTGATCAGATTAGGTCCAGCCGGTCACCGTCTACCAAATGACCCACATACCACCCCAACAAAGCCATCCACTGACACCCTCCAGTCCTACTGTCTATTAAAGCCCCGACACGTGGCTCGCCAGCCGAGCTCTGCCCCTCCAGCCGTCCACCACCTCTTCCCACTCGAGCACCGCCCCCAACATACCCATCCGCCAACGTGTTTGTAAGATGGAAAACAATCAAATCTTTGTTGAGGTTTTCTTAACTTTTTTATCCAAACCAGGCTGGTATTATAGAGAGTATTTGTTTTTTGTTTTTTTTGATGACGTGGGAACCCGCAGCCACTACCCTTCCGGTGCGCACTAGATAAACCCCCGCTCTAGTGCAATAGCCTGCAAACCACACTAGATAGGCAAACCAGCTTGAGAAAATCCGGGCTGATAGGCTCGCACTTGAGAAGGGTAATAGGCTGCCCTTGGGTTGCCCCAAGGTTTGAACTCAAGACCTCAAGGCAAATGCCCCAAAGTCTTAAGAATGCTCAACCGACCAACTCAACTACACCCCGAAGGTTAGATTATTACTTTTTTAGACTTTAGAGTGCGTATCACTTGTTTGGTAAGCTTGTCATATCTTAAAGATAACCTGGTTCGCAAAGTAAAGATGAGAATTTCTTCTTACGACCTGGTTACGATGACATGGTATGACATATTCTTTATCTGTTGTTATTATTTAGTCAAAATGCATTACTATTAATCATACAATGTTTATTATTCATGCATGTTGTATACAGGAGGATCCTTTGAGGAAGATCCAAGTGTACACCAGGAGTAGAGAATAGGAACACAGGGAGTGTAGGTTGTGAGTAGGGAAAGAGCAGACAATGGTAACTGAGAGAGAGAGAGACAATATATGGGCAGAGCTTCCGCGTAGGTATCAGATTCATTGCAATGAAGGGTTAACGATCTTATATATATAGTGAGGAATGTGACCGTTGTAGTGGGTTAATGCGCCCATTAATGGCGACTTAATTACCTCAACAATAACGGCACGTTCGACCGCATATATAGGGACCGTTACGCACTTCGTCCGCGTATACCGAAACCGTTATGAGGTTGACCGGGTTTATGGGACACGTGGCCATAAATCTCTCAAAGCAGTTACCAAGGGTCGCGAGCGGGCTTAGTTGTCGCTCGCGCGCGACAGATCTTACTCTAGCCTCCAAACCACTAAGTCCTTACAAGTTCCGTGTGGAATGATATGCGAGGGGCCATGTATCGCAAACCCATATGGAAAAGCATGGGTAATGCTTGTGTGGTACTGGAGCACCACCAGATGTGTTGGATGACTGCCACGTGTAAGCTGACTTACGCGGCTAAAACACACTATCTACACCTGCAAATAATTTTTTTTAGACTTACCTGTTTGTGGTCTACTGCATTCGAACCCAAGACCTCATGTAGGGGCTTTTAAATGCTCTACCACTTGAGGTAGCACCCATTTGCATGCTTGCAGACAATTTCAAGTGTATAACAAAATTTATTCATTATATTCATTTAACTTTTTTGACTCGTACCTGATTCAGTTTGACCGGGTGATTTAGATCACAATACGATGTTTTTTTGATAAATTAGTTTAGTCTATAATACCATGAAAAAGTTATAAAAAAAATTGCACCATTTTGTTATTTAAATCACCCAATCGAAATGATCCGGTGAATAGTGACAATAGTCAATTGGAATAGAAAGAGAGAAAACATGGTGGTAAATGCTTGGGAATGGGTGTGATCTCCCATTAAATGGATGCAATGAATTGGGTGTGATCTCCCATTAAATGACATGCCATTATCTTAACTGTTCAAACATTTTTTTTTTTGTCAAAAGGTAGAATTTTCATTAAACTTGATAAGCATTACATATTTTGTTGTCACCAGGATTACAATAACTATCTCTACTCTGAGCTTGTTCACCTTGAGCATCTACTGTTGCTAACAACTCCATCTCTGCTGGTAATGACTTTCCCATCCTGTAATCAAGTTTCTTCTAGCTGCATTTTTAGATATCCAATCAGCTACTTGGTTGGCTGTTCTTTTAATCCTTACAAGATGGTACAGCTCTGCTTCTTGACAAGCCTAGATGTCTTCAACAATTGTGATGACCATTTTATCTGGATTTCTTCTTCTTGATCATCCAAACTGCAGATTGACAGTCACTCTCAATAGTTGCCACATTAATGAAGTTTTTGGCTATAATTTGGGCATCTCTTATAGCTAATAGTTCAGCTGCTAGAGCTGAGTTTGCCATTCCTCTCTTACAGGAGACTTCCACCACTTTCCCATTCCAGTCTCTTATCACAATTGCTTTATAAGTAACCATGGACTTCTTGTCCCAGGAAGCATCCACATTCATTTTTAGGTATTCTTCCATAGGTTTGAGCCAGCTGTTGGTGGGCAAATCTGGGCTAGGGGAATTATCCACCTGATTGGAGGCTAGGTGCAGAGTTTTTATGAAGCTATTTCTCCAACCCACCATTTGTTCCACTACTAACTCTGGGTTGAGTGGTTCTGCATTGAAGATGAAATTGTTCCTTGCTAGCCAAATGTGCCAGGTTACAAATATCACACTTTCCAAAAGATCTCTTCTCACCAACTTATGTTTTTGCACTTTCATCAAGGAATAGAACCAGCCTTTGATTGAACATATGTTTGAGGTTTCCTCAGCAGAGAGGAGGCCAGAAGAAAACCAGACAACAGATGTCCATGAGCATTGAAAGAAAGCATGTTCTGCACTTTCCACCTCTTTCAAGCAGATATGGCACACAGAGTTTGAGCTACATATTCTTCTTGCTAGATTTTGATTTGTAGGAATGGCATTATTCAGGATCTCCACCAAAAATGTTTCAGTTTTGTGGGAATTTGTAGATTCCACAAAGATTTCCAATCAACTTCCTCTTCTATGGTTGAGGTACTGCAACAGCTGGTTTTCTTTTTCTGGCTAGCTCCTAAAGCTTTCAACTTTACAACAGACTTATACCCTGACTTTACTGTGTACTCACCTGTAATAGTCCAAGGCCAGATAATTCTATCAATTTTTGGAATCTGGGGGATGTGAGTAGCCAGGATGAGTTGAAGGTCTTCTCTTGTAAATATGTTTTGTAGATACTGCACTCTCCAAGCTCTCAAGTAATTGTTGATAAGACTGTCTACCTTCATATCCAAGTCCAGGTTTGAACTATGCATTGTCAGGTGATTTAGAAGTTGAATGTTTGAAGTGATCCACTTATCTTTGAAAAGTCCAATTGATTTTCCATCCCCTAAGCACCAATGAGCTTATTGTTTCACCATCTTCAGAGCAGCCATTAGATCTTTCCAATTCTTTCTACAATCTTTGACTATGTTGGCCTCCCAAAATGAACTTCTTGGGTGATACAGTGCTTTCCACACTTTAGCTACCAAAGAAGAAGGATTCTTGATAATCTTCCATACTTGCTTAGCCATTAAAGCTAGATTGAAGCTTTTGAATTCTCTAAAGCCCAGACCACCTTCTTTTTTGTCTTTAGTAAGACTTTCCCAAGCCACCCAGCAGATCTTTTTCTCCTTTGGATCACCTGACCACCAAAAGTTTCTAATTGCTCTGTTTAACTCATTTATCATGTAGTTAGGAACCAAAACTGTGGACATAAGATAAATTGGAAGAGCTTGCACCACAACCTTTATGGTGACTTCCTTTCCTACTTGAGAAAGCAGCAAACTTTTCCACCCTGAAAGTTTCTTCTCCACTCTTGTTACCATCATTCTAGAAGCTTGTTTTCTGTTCTTTCCCTAGAAGAGTGGAATACCAAGATAGACAGAATCATGTTTAAGAATAGGAATATTGAGAATCTCTTCAATCTCTTTCCTGATTTGAATATTAACAGTAGGAGACAGCAGAATCCCTGACTTGCTAGCATTTAGTTTTAAACCAGAATTGTTTCCAAAATCATGCATTAGTTTCTGGAAATACCTGATTTCATTGACATCTGCATTGAGGAAGACCATTGCATCATCTGCAAAACACAGATGAGTAATTGTAGGACCATTATTAGGAAGCTGCAATCCTTTGATATCTTCACTAGACACTGCTGCTTGAAGTCTTCTTGAGAGAACCTCCATTGCTATCACAAACAGATAGGGGGATAGAGGATACCCCTGTCTAAGCCCCCTAGAAGGGGTAATAAGTCCAATCTCATAGCCATTTAGATGAAGAGAATACTTCACTGTGGTAATGCATTGCTAAATCAGCTGGCACCATTTGTTGCTAAAACCCATCCTTTTCATAGTAGCTAGGAGAAAGTCCCAATTAAGCATGTCATAAGCTTTGTGTAGGTCCATATGTTGGGTTTTGAAGTAGGTAACGCAGCGGAATAACAAAACTTAATTATACTTCAATGACCACCACGGATCGTCAGGAAGAGATATCATAACATGATAAGGGAAATAGTATTGTGTACCTTTGAGTTTGTGTGATCACACGAAGAATGATGTCCTCGTCTCTACGGTTGATCCACGTTTATAGGTGAGATCTAGATTCTTCCTTCAAACAAGGGCTAGCTTGAACCCGGAGGAAGAGGGAAGAATATCAAAGCAACAAAGGCACAAAGGAAGGGCGGCCTCCTCTTTGAGCCGACGGGAAGGGGGCGGACGGTGCTAGGGTTCGACCCTAGCTCTTGTCTTGCTCTCTCTTGCTTTCTCTCCCACTCACTTTGTTATGTCTAATAACATTAGTGTGGGAAGGAAGCTTAGGCCTCCTTATATACTCCAACAACTCCTTGTTGTTTCCATAAAAGAGTTTCCTAATTCTAGATGAACTAGAACTATTCCCTTCCTTGCAAATTAGTCCTACTAATTTTGCAAGGTGTTGCACAATGATCCTTCTATTAATTAATCAATATTAATTAATCCCAAATCTAACTTTACTCTATTTGACGTGTGACCCCATAGGTTTCTATATAGTTGGTAGTAACCTTTACTAACATGGAGCGGTGTCTAGCAACACATCCATGCCACCCAACCAATAAAAATAGTCAGTGATCCCGACAAACCTCTTGTGCTCAATATGTCACATTGCACTATCCCTTTGTCTCCATATCCGGATTGGACACGAGACATAAATAGTCACACTCGTATATCCAATCCATCTCGATCCTGGGAATATGCTTATGCTTGCAGATAACATCAATATCTCTATATTGATTTATCTGAGTCTGGCCAGACATTCAATAAGCCTCATCACTCGAGTGGCCGTGGATATTTACCCCCATTATGTGGGAGGGACAAATCCTATCTACATCACTACGATCTCTAAGCTTGCTTCCTATCACGCCCGATAGCCATCTTTATGATTACCCAGTTACGGTGTAACATTTGATAACATCAAAGCGCAATATCCCACAACTAGAGTATCTAGTGACTTCAAGTCTAAGGATTGAAATTATATTAGCACTACGAAAAGCGATTGTGACTTGACATAATCTAATGTATCCTTTTCGTTGTGGGTCAATCCAGTATGCCATTACTCCTAATGCATACCCATATGTTAGACTTGATATCTCCATATCAATCTACCCACATACTAGTCTATATTTGATCGTCCTATTAATCAATATAGTGGACTAGTGATATTTAAGATAAACAACACATTTTATCTAAGGACTTCATTATATTAAATATCACAAATATATAATAAATGAATATTCAAGCCAAAACAATGTTCATACTAAATATACGATTGCCTCTAGGGCATCTACTCCAACACCATACTCATGACAACTGAATTTTGGAAGTTATTTTTCAGCTGCATAACATGGTGGAAGAATGTACTTGCTATAAGCACATTGTCTTGGATATTCCTTCCTGGTACGAAAGCTGATTGAGGTTGAGAAATGATGGTGTCTAAGAGAGGCTTCAATCTATTGGCAAGTACTTTTGATATGATTTTGTATGAGAAGTTACATAAACCAATTGGTCTAAATGGTTGGCTTCTTCAGGGCGATGAACTTTTGGGAGAAGAATTATTTTTGTAAAGTTGAAGCTTTTGAGTAAATACCCACTATGAAAGAAGCTTTTCACATATTCATAAAGCTCCATACCAATAACCTCAAAATAATGTTGGTAGAATCCACCTTGAAATCCATCAGGGCCTGGAGATTTCCATTTTCCCTTCTGGAATACAGCTTCTTTGACCTCCTCAAGGCTAGGAGTACAAGTAAGTGATTGGTTTTGCTCTTCTGAAATCAGATTGGGGATAAAATCACTCGTGATTAACAGCCTCTCTTCCTCCACAGCAAATGTCGGTGAAATGGGTGGATATCAGGTTGTTAATCTCCTGTTTGTCCTTTGTCCAAGATCCATCCCTTTTTTTGAGTTGACTCACTCTATTTCTGGATCTCCTATGGATAGTAGAGACATGAAAAAACTTTGTATTTTTGTATCCATGTCGGAGATACAAAATTCTAGCTCTTTGCTTCCAATACATTTCTTCCCTCTCCCACAATTGTTCTAATTCTGCTTCTAGACTTCTTCTTCTGGCTGCATCATAAGAATTGTATCTGCTTTCTTGAATTTCTGTGATTTGTTGATTAATGAGTTGAATCTTTTTTGTGGAGTTACCACATCTCAATTTCTTCCATTTCTGTAAGCTGCCTCGCACAACTTTAAGTTTTTGGTGAACTTTGAACATGTTGGAACCATTAACTTTGACCTTCCATCCTTGTAACATAGCTTTTGCACTCCCTTGAGCTGATATCCAGGCTTCCTCAAACTTGAAGTCCTTCCTTCCTTTTTGCTAATCAGGATCTGTGTCTAACACTAGAGGACAGTGATCAGAGCCAATATCCACTTCATGAAACAGGTTGGCATTTGGATGTAGAAGTTGCCAGTTAATGTTGAAGAAGACTTTGTCAATTCTTTCTATGACCAGATTGTTGTTTCTGTGGTTTGACCATGTGAAGCTTGGACCATTGAATTTTATTTCAATTAGCCCCATATTAGAGATATGAGTGTTGAACCTGTTCATTCTCCAATTCTGAGCAGTATTACCTCCTTCCTTCTCATAACTGGCACCAATATCATTGAAGTTCCCTGACAGACACCAAGCTCCTTCTATATCTCTACTAATAGTAGCTATATCATTCCAAGTTTGTTGCTTTCTTTTCTCTATAGGACTGAAATAAGCAAAGGTCCACCATTCAGTAGTGCCATCTATGGTAATGGCTGTGTGAATAATGTTATCTGTTTTGAACAAAACTTCCACCTCCAAATCTTGCACCCACCATAAAAGAAGACCTCCTGATTTGCCTTTAGGAGGAACATAAGTAGCATTCGGATACCTCAGATTTCTTCTAATTTTTTCTAACGATGTAGTTTTATTCTTAGTCTCCATAAAAAAGATGAGACTAGGACGATGGGTTAGAGATAACCCTCGTAATTGCTGGACTGTCAGGAGTCGCCCCAACCCCTGACAGTTCCAATTGAGACTTAACATGGCTCATGTTTCTGTTTAGGGTCAGCCACCACCACCCCTTCAATTGAAAGAGACTCAGAGAGTTCAGCCATACCTTGGACAAAAATTGTAGAGACTTCGCGATCATAGTTCTCAAGACGTTCTTCATAAAAAAGAGTCTTGGCGGGATCAATGTTTCTCTTCCTGGCTACAGATTTCCTAGCCTTCTGCTTGCAATTTTCTCTGTTGACTGCCATAATATAGCGAAGATTTTCCTCCCTCTCGATAATACTCCAATCAGATAAAGAAATTGGTTCATCTTGTGTTGTTTGGATCACTTCTTTGCCCAGATGAAGCTTCTTCCCCGATGGAATTAGGGATCCTGCTTGTTCTTCGCTGCTCCTCTTTCTTTTAAGAGAAAAGAGGTGTTTAAAAATTGTATCCAGGTGTACATCCACGTAAGGGTTAGTGGATGACGTGGCTTTCTGAGGTGGGTGGGAGCTTGGGTGGGCTACTTTGATGGGCTCCAAGGCTGTGCATTCGTCTTCTAGATTATCAATGCTTTGTTCTTGGGCTATAAGTTGCACCTTTGGGCCTGTTGATAGAGGCCCATTATCTTTCTGGCCCAAATAGAGAAACCCTACCTCGTCGTCTTCATTTGGTTGTTGTACCGTATATTGGAGATTTTTCTCGCCGTTAACCTCTGTGAGATCACCTGGAGCAAGAGATTTGTCCTTACATGTCTTCGCACCAGCTGTCTCTTCTGACTGTTGGCTGCTACCACTGTCCTTTTCCTGTACCTGATTGCTCGTGCTGCAGCGCCGCGATTCGTTCTCCTCTGCCAGCGTGGCAAGAATCTTTTGGATTGACGCGTTTTCCTCATTGTCCTTCTTCGTTGGAGATACCTTTCCCGGCGGGACTAGTTTCTCCGTATTCACGGCGAATTGGGATTTGAATTCATCTTTTGAATTGAAGCTCCATCTGAGGTCCGGTTGTCTTTTTGCCTGTTCATCGGCCTCTACCGGAAGAAACGGGCAAGAGACATTTACATGTCCGATTCTGTCGCATCTATAGCAGTAATTACCCAATTTCTCATACTTAAAACGGATTCAGGTGCTCGGTTGATTTCTCCGGTGAAGGCTGAAACCTCGAGGCAACGGATCATCCACCTTGAGAAAAACACGCATCCGGAGTGTAGCTCTGTGGTGCAGTGCAATTTCTTTATTTTCATCGATTTCCAGAAAAGTACCGATGCTTCCAGCAATGGTTTCAGCGTTTCCCTTTGATAATTTCTCTTGTGGTAACCCTAGGACTCTTATCCAGAATGGTGTCTCGGTGAAATCGATATCTTGCAGAGCTTGCCCTAGCCTCCATTTTGTAAGCAGAAGGAGATGGTTGTTGATTAGCCACGGCCTCTGCCTCCCAGCTTTCTCTAGATCTTCTTGTGAGAAGAAGTAGAAAATGAATTTGTTTGAGTCAAAATTTTCGATTGTAAGCTCTCCTTGTGGCTTCCATAAACCCTTGACTATCGCCTTCATTAGGCTTTTGCTCGCACTCTTGGTACCCATAAGCTTGTCTACTAGGGTTGCTCCCTGGAGAGCACGAATAACCTCCGGGTCGTCTTCCAAATCGATTGAAATTGTTTGATTTTGCGACATCTTTCGAAAGGGAAGAGTGAGAGAAAATAGAGGAACAGTAGATGGTGGTAGAACAGAGAGAGTAATAGAGAGTTTCTCTTGGTTGAGGTCACGTGAGTCGGGCTTCAATTACAGGTGGACCACTACCCACCTTTTGGGCTTCATTTGTGATTGGATGTGGGCTTTTGCATAATTGAGTTTTATTTTTATTGTTGTTTGGGCCTGTATTTGGACTTGTGGTACATAGATATAAACCCAGCAAACATCACCATCTTCCATTTGTTTTAAGCTAGTGTTAGTGAAAAAAGCTTCTGCGGAAGCTCCCTTGATTTTATACTCCAAACATGGCCGCCGACTGGAGTTCCCTTGCTCCTGAGTTAGTCGGTCTGGTAGCCAACGAGTTAACAACCATCGAAGACCACTCGGCCTTGGCCTCTCTCTGCCGATCTTACAGGTGTGCCACAAAAGCCGAGTGTTGGCGTCCAGAAGTTGTATCTCAGCCGCCATGGCTGTTGCTCTGCGGTGGAGACGAGGTCGAGGACGAGGACGAGGACATGAGCGGCGAAGATCATCCTCCTATCCAGCGGGGCTTACTGAGTATGTACGGAGGGAGGAAGAAATTTATGATGGATCTGCCGGAGCTCTACGGTAGACATTGCTGGGGAACTCCCTACGGCTGGATCGTAACCCTGGGCCTCGATATGAAACTGCACCTCTTCAACCCCTTGAACCGACGTCGTATCCCCCTCCCAGACCCCGACCCGGAGTCGATGGGTGCTGGTCGGCGGGAACCCAAATACGTCCGCCAGGATTACATCGACAGAGCTATACTATTCAGACGGACGCTCCTCTCTTCTTCTTCCAACTCCGACGAATTCCTTGTCGTAACAATTGGCCGATTTGGCGAATTGAGATTCAAGAGAGGTGAATATTGGGTGGAGCCCAGCTCTAAAGTCACAATAAAAGACGTGGTTTGTTACCGCGGCCAAATCTATGGTGTATCTAGCTGTGGGCGCCTCTTAATCTGCTCCAATTTTGATGGTCCTGGTCCACCAACCGCTAACGAGTTTGTACCACGGGATAATGAGCGGTTTGAAGGTTTCAATTACGAGAAATTCTATGTTGTCGAGTTATCGGGCGAACTGGTCATGGTAGTTCGATACATAGATGAGCACACCGAAGACAGGTATTACCATACTGATGGATTTGAAGTGTACAAGTTGGATTTCGAAAACAGAAAGTGGGTTGAGATAAATGATTTGGGCGGTAATGCCTTGTTTGTCGGCGACTGTCAATCCATATCGCTATCCCAACCCGAAAATTTCAATTGTCGATCAAACTGCATCTACTATACTGATGATAATTACGTGCAATTTATTGGCAAGGGAGGACAAGACATGGGCATATATGATTGTGTAGAACATACTACCGAGCCTTTATACGATGTTACTGGTGGCGTGGACACACTCTCTACCTACTCTACCCCGACTTGGTTCATCCCTACCCGTGGTTAACGAGTTTATTTATTTTGATAATTTTGAATATGTAAATTTAACTTTTGGCATAAGCTTTTTTAATGGCTATCCCTCCGTTGTGTAATTTGTTCCTCCTAAGTTTATTTTGTTTTGCTATTTCCCTTGTTTGGAAATCTTAATTTTTGGCATAAGTTTGTGATAGTCCGGAGAGGCTATACTAATAGCTGTATTTTCTTAGACAAGGCCTTTTAAAAAGAAAATGTTTCTACAAAAAATGTTATTTGCATTTTACCCCGTGGTTAGGGTTTGTGCGACTGTAGTTTTCGACTTTCCAGGATGTGTTGATGGGATGCATCTCGTTTAATTCCTTCTTGACATGAAATTTATTTCTCATTTGTGAAGTCAGGTTCCTTCATGAATTCTTTAATTCCTTCTTGACATGAAATAGCCAAAATTTATACATTTGTGAATTCAGGTTCCTTCATGAATTCTTTTATACGATATCAAACTGTAGAGCAGGTTGACAATTTCAGGATGTGAAGTACTATGAATGTCCCCCTTTACAGGCTTTTCACTTCAATAGTACTGATACAAATATACTTCACACGTAAGGACACATTTAATATATCCTTGGCGCATATCGAACATCATGAGTATGACAAGCATACTGATACAAATATCAACATAAACCTGGTATAAATTCTCAAAGAACTGTTGTGGTAAGGTTACAATAGAGAAAATCTTAGAAATATGTAACTATGTAGTCTATGATTGGATACAGAGGTATAATTCTATATGACATGCCATGTTCTCAAACCTACCTAGTTGCTATTAAAACACTATTCTATAGATAACAGTTCTATCTATCTTTGATATTACATGGTACCATCAGGAACCCTTGAGTTCCTCTATGATCTCAATCGATAAAAGTTCTTCTATCTATCGATTGAAGTGATGATGCAATCGATCACCCCAGCTGAAGCTGACTCGTCCTTTTCAGTGACTCTCCTTGGTTTCCTCTTAGATAGGGGTTCTTTGGCTTTCAGATCATCTCCACATGACCTCAATGAAGTAGCTAGATGTTCATTCCTATGAACTGAAACCAAGTCCGAGTCGGAGCATTATTACTTTTGCAGAGATATCTACCTAGTACCTACCTAACTATAAAAGAAATTATGCCTCCATTACACGTAGGCGCAACCTAGGCTTTTTTTTCCACCGCGTCCCTCTCTTCAATGGCCTGCTGTATTGTTCAAGTTATTAGATGTATCGAATTTCTCGTTCTGTCCCTGTTTCACTCTGTATTGGCAACGTTTTGAAGACAGTGGTACGAGGGATATTAATGTCAACTGTTAAGGCATGGTTGATGTTCGCTGTGTCCTTCACCCACAAGCTGTTGTCCCAGGCAGAGAAAGAGAGAGAGAGAGTTCCGCGAGAACGGGCGGTGGCTACGGCTTGGCAGAGAAGGGTGTAGATCTCTTGCGCTCTATCAGCTGCAAATCAAAGGGTTCTGATAGAAGAAGAGGAGGAGGAGGAACCAACGATATCCCCCTCTTCGCCTCCTTTATTCTTGCCTTCGACATGCAGAGAAGAGAGAGAGAGAGAGACATTAGGAGGAGGAGCCCTAGAGGCTTTCGTCCGCAGGAAATCCTTAAGTTTCAATATTTGCAGCTTCAGGTCTTCAAATCGCCTTCTGGGTTTTTCCTTTTTCTGTATGCTTTTGACGCTTCAGGTACTTCTTCTTCTCTTCTTTTTCTACTGGCAGTGGCTTGAGAAAGGGCACAGAAGTTGCAGAGGAATGCGATGGGGAATGCTTCAGGGTGGCAATTGTGCAGAGAGTTTCAGGGAGTTCAATGCTAACAACATCCGTGATACCAAATAGTACAAGGGTTCAAGAACTGGCTGAGTACTGATTCCAACTTTAGGATTATTACTTTTTCATGGTATCAACACTGCTCTCGGCTCTGTGTTGTGATTTGTTTCCTGTAATTGCTCAATTTACTTCCTTTTTCACTGATTCTATCTGTCCTTGTTTGCTTTTGATTGTTTCAGGAAGTCAAATGCGAGGGCTGCTTCACCATGTAAGTGTTTTGAATTTGTGCATTTGCATATCGACTTTGGTTATGAATTTTTAATTCACATCATCATGTACCGAGTGATTATATTGTTTGCTCAATATGATGAGAAAACATCAGAATTCACGCGTTGAATTATTAACTTGATCTTTGTTGTTGCTTTCGTATTTGCTACCAAGATTGTCAAAGAACCAATTGTCATGTCCACTGTCCACACTCTGTTAACAACATAGATTTCCATATGAAATGGCCCTATGCTAGCTGAATACTTATTCCAATTTGAATGATGGAAGTTGATTCTTATGCACCAGTTATTCAGTTAGATACATCACATAAGTAATGCCTTGTTGGTAATCAAATAAGAACTTCCATGTGTATTTAGTTTTACTTGGGGTGATACTGATTGTTGTGTCTTGTTTCTCTCTAGAGACTTGCAAAAACCACTTATCATAACTTTTAGCACCTTTTGCTGCTCCCACTCTATAATTTGTGGATATTATCTCGGATAAAAGGTTTTTTTGATTTATTGAAAGCCAAATGAGGCACAGAGGCAGAACCTATAGGCCTACTTTTTGTCAAAGATTTCTCATTAAGACTTCTCTTGCTTGTTTTCTGAATTCTCCTACTGTCAGATAGAACTTCATAGGATACTCAGCATTGAGATGGAAAGAAGTTACTGGATACCATTTACCTAATTATTTGTTTATACAGAGCATTTTCTTCTCGGTATTCTATTCTTGCCATAAAGATCCAAGTCGTGCCCTACAGAATATGGTTTGTAAGATTGTAGGTTCACAGGTTGATTGTGTTCACCCTGGAGCTTCTTTGGAGTATATATTGGAATGCGTGTTTCATAATACTTGCTCTCATTCAGTATGTGCCGTATGATCCACAGGATTGGCCTGACATCGGTTTTGGACTCTCTGAAGGAGTTGATTTTATTGCTCTCCTTTGTGAATGATGCTGATGCTATTAGGGATTTAAAAAACCACCTTGCAATAAAAACTTCCAGGTAGGATAATATCATGATGGCCAGTAAGGAAAATTTTATGTTTCTGAAATCGTAATCATTCTGCATATCTCCACCTAAATTTGAGTGCGTCTCTTTCCTGCATACCTAAAGTTTGTCGACACTACTAATATATACTTACTTCTTTCTTGTTTGCTTTGTATCTAATGTTTGCAGAGGAGCAGTGTGTTTTCCCCCTAATGGTCCTCAATCGTGCACAGTGGAAGTGAGCTGCTCAACTTAGGTCCTTAATCGTGCCGAGCAACTAAGGTGTAGTTTATCATGTCTTTGTATGCTCCTGTTACTCTGTTCAACACTCGATTATTTCCTCCATAAACTCAGAGTTATGTTTCTTAAATTAATTGGGGTTGGCTATGTGGTAAATGTCATATAATTCTTTAGACTTCATGGACTTGAAGGAAGATCAACAAGTAATATGCATTTTCATAACTGGAAGCGAACATGTAGCTTAGCCAATTTCAATTCATCAACCTGTGTTCATAAGAGTGTCACATTCCCAGGAACATGTTATTCTTTTCTCATTTGTTCTACCAACATTTGTATCAATGATTGAACTAAAACTACTAGAATACCCTTCATCTACTTTTAGCATATACGAAGCTGGACTTGGAGAGTCAATTTGATGTATTTCTTGAATCAATATGCTGGGTTCTGGAATCATCGTCAGCAATATGTCGGTCGTGCTAATGTGGCCTATTGATGGTTTGTGCACTCTTAATGTCTCTACCTGATGTTTCCCTGGGAAACGGTCCCATGTGGTATTCGATGTTGGTTGTGGGGTTGCAAGCTTTTGGGGGTTTCTATTTGATAGAGATACAATTACCATGTCTCTTGCCCCAAAAGATGAGCATGAAGACCAGGTTTAGTTTGCGCTTGAAAGGGAAATTCCTGCATTATCTGTTGTGATGGGCACCAAGCGACTCCCGTTCGCAGCAAGAGTCTTTAACGTTGTCTACTGCGCAAGGTGTAGAGTACCCTGGCATTTTGAAGGGTACCTTTTTCTTTTTTCCAATGCATGCTTTTCTTTTTACTGATTCTTAAACATCCTTAAAACTAATTTGTGATGCTGTTACAATCATATTATATTTTGTCATTTGGTAGAGTAATTCTTTGATAATTTTCTATTTGTTGCCTTAAGTGACTTATTTCTTAATTCTTTTTGAGCTTTGTCCAACTTGTTTTTACTGTACTTGGGAGTCTAGAACAGCCAGCTTCTTATCATATATCATCTTATCTGATGAATTTCCCCTATTAGTTTGTTTTTCTTTTGTTTTGGACCTTCATCTGATGTAACAAACTCAGGTGGTAAATTCAATTTTGGAGCTGAATTGTCTACTGAGGCCTGGTGGTTCCTTCATCTGGTCTGCCACTCGTGTTTACCATAAAAACAACCCTGAAGATATTGAGAATTGGGAAGGTACTTCATGTCTACACATATGCTCACTATCTTCTGGCTAGATCTACTATTTGTTCTGAGGTGTCCTTAACGATAGTCCAATTTGTGGTGTGTTGGAATATCCCATTGCAAGCATGCATGCACAAAATTCGTGTGACTCCCTCAAACCATTGATCTCACTGGCTGGAACAATGGCCTGAAAGATTGAACAAACTACCTCATTGGCTGTTGAGTTCCGACATTGGAGTTTTTATGGCAAGCCAGCACCGGATATTTCTCTGCAGTTTATGAACACTGGAAGCGTGTGGTATCCAAGTCTTATCTTAACGGAATGGGCATAATCTGGTCCAGTGTGAGGAATGTGATGGACATGAAAGCCATATATGGAGGGTGAGCAATACTATGATTTATTAGTTTATTTGAGATCATGAGTACGCGTAGGTACGGGTTACTGGGTACCTGATATACCATGAGATAGAAAGGATACGAGATTTTACTTAGTAGTCTGGTAGATCTCATGAAGAGCCTGTTTTATCCATTCAAAATAGAAATAACAATATAAAAATGTGCCCAAAAACACGTGTAAAAGTAAAATCAGTAAACTGTTTAGTGTGTGCTAGAAATACTGTTTAAATCAAAAAACAGTTGGCAACAACTATTAAGTGCAAGTGTTTATCTACTCTAACATTTTTTATTGTTATTTTATGTATATATTAAGAGTAGAAATGTGTTGAACCACCAAAAGTACGAAAAACATCAGAAAATACCAAAACTTTATTTTTTGTTAAAAAACTGGTTTTCATTACACAAGCGTTTTCAGCATGTTTTTGTACTTAGAGCAGAAAAGCCGGTTCAAACATTTTTGTTTAGAAAACAGTGATGCTAAACATGCACTTAATTCCGGGCTTTTCTCATCGGTCACTGAGTCAATACATTCCTAGGTTTTCAGGTTGTGAAAGATGTAGTCTCCGCTGGACTGCCATATAGTGGATTTAACTTCCTGTAGGGATACCTTAATATGAATGCATTTCATCATCTTTCTGATTCTTATTAAGTTCATTCATGATAAATTTTCAGTGGCATTAAAACATATGAGCGTGTATGGGTCACAGATGTTATTCCCATAGACTCTTCGGAAACACTACCTTTGATTTACGAACGGGGTTTGATCGGAATTTACCACGACTGTTGTGAGTCATTCAGCACTTATCCAAGATCTCACGATCTTCTCCATGCGGATCATCTCTTCCCCAAGGTTAAAAACAAGTAAGTTCAAATTCTGTCCGGTTCTCAAATTTTCTGCCCCCTTTGTTTTGTCATTGGTGAGAATTGTTGTTTGTCCCACATTGGGACTCTGCCTGTTTCTCCACATTGGCAAGCTGCTTTCTGATGCCAAAAGCAGTATGATGTGTTTAGTAAATTATTAGTTATCTGCTTTATAAGAGCTGGTTCTTTTCCACCGCTGGTTTCTATGTTTTAGTACAAAGTGGTACTGCAGGATGTGACGGGGATTTTGATTTTTGGTTAATTTGTATATACATGTTCAGTGGTAGAAGCTTTTGAGAATTAAGAAACCACAATATTGAGTAAATCATTGGATTTGGATTCTTCAGGTTAGTTTCAAATGGTGGACGCCATAGCTGAAGCTGAGGGTATACATGTCAGTAGTGCTTTCTTAAAAGGCTATGTGTTGGTAAATGTGTTGCTGGCTTAAAATAATCTCGCACTGATTGTATCATTGTTTGTATATGCATATAACTATATTTTTTCTTTTCTTTGCTTTTTCTTTGCTTTGTTTTCAATTACAAGTCATGATATAACTAAAATTGGCTCCTTTCATAGAATTTTA
Source organism: Linanthus parryae (assembly GCA_023055425.1). Classification (NCBI taxonomy): domain Eukaryota; kingdom Viridiplantae; phylum Streptophyta; class Magnoliopsida; order Ericales; family Polemoniaceae; genus Linanthus; species Linanthus parryae. Next base: position 186,571,337 of record JALGPY010000001.1, read on the forward strand.
GAGGAACTTCATTATTTAGTATTGAAAAAGTCAATAATAACCTCTCGGCATGTAGGGCTGTTCAGAAATCCGTTCGACCCGCCCAACCCTACTGGGCCGAGCCAAATCGACCCGTGATAGAGTTAAATAGGGTGTGAGTATTGATTATGGGTTTGGAATATCCTTACCCGCCAAAATTCAGGTGGGGCACGGGTGTCAAGTTTCTAAACCCAGTTAAACCCGTCCCGAATTGTTATAATTTATAATATTTTCGTAGAAGAGAGAACAATGTATGGAGGAATATCAAGTGTGTATTTCTCCACAAAACCACCCTTTATATAGAGGGTATGGGGGTCAATGAGTATCAACCGAATATAGTAATACAATATGTTATGTATTCACAATATCAATAATATATTTCATAACACGTTTATATTTTTCTGAATTGTTTTTTCACTAATTTGTTGCTATGTAATGAAAAGTGCATAAGGATAATAAATAGAGTGGAAAAAATGCAAGAGGTAATCTGAATTATTACCTTGAATTAGATTTTTCTATTTTTTTTGAGAAAATAGTTTAAATTTTCAGTAATTGTATTTTGCATCTAATCATAGTTGAAATGTCTTTAAACACCAATACTATGAAAAAGACACCAAAAAAACACCACATTTGCTGTTTTTCTAAACAGCAGTTTTTCAGCATGCTTTTGTTTTTAAACAGGCAGAAAAACAAGCATGCCAAATGAGTTTAAAAAAACACCCAGTTTTTAATCAAAGTTGATTAAAAACAGGGATGCCAAACATGCACTAACAGAATGTAGTTGGAGGGAATAGGACAACATGTAGGTACACTTCACAACTTTGTAGTTTTTTATGCCCAAAAATCTGTGCTGGGAACAAATCTCGCAACATAAAGTAGTTCCAAACAAGTTGAAGGATTTCGTAGCAGCTTTGAATTCAGATGCTTATGTGTCTGAGCTTTCTAAGCTCCGTCACAGCGTTGAAGAGTATGCTAAACAATTTCCAACAATCAGGCATCAATCTGGTAAATGGCATTCTTTGAAGGGAATTCAGATGCATAAGGCTCGGATTGGAATCCTGTTTTGGCGTGGCGAAGGAAGGGGTATCAATCTGGTATATGGCATCCTTTGAAGTACTGGCTTCTAGGGTAGGCATGGCATGAGCTTTTGACGCATGCAACTTAATTGAGCTGTATATATGTTGCTTCTTTTCTCGGCTTCATTTTCTGTTTTGCAGGGAAACATATCCAGTCAAATCGTCTCCAGAAGCTGAAGAGTTGCTTATCATTATAATCTCACGTTTCTTGGATAGACAGCTCCTTGGCCTGTCCGTGCTGTTATGTGAATCCATGCTTTCAGTAATCAAATCGTTCAAAGACGATGAATGGATTGCTAGCGGCGACAAAGTAGCCAAGTCTATTGCTTACAGGTCAGGCACTAATATGATTGTAATGTTTCTTCAAGCATGTGCAGAATTCCTGAAACATTTTCCACATTTACTGCATGTTTCTTCAAGCATATGCCATACTCCATCTTTCACTCTGTTTGAATTTGGAGCCTTTTACTATTCCTTTTCATCCGAGCGTTGTTTCAATCAGCTTTGAGTCTATAGATTGATGTGGGTTTAAATTACTTACATTTTGGTCATAAGAAATGGTTTCTCTGACTGGGACTTAATATCATCTTCTTTCCATGAAACGCGCTTGAAGAGAAGCTTTTGCAGCTTTTCCCCCTCAGAATTCTAATTTTATTCTGAACTCGTGACAGAGTTCCTACTGATGCTAACTGCTTGCAATCCATCGAAAGTATTTCCGGTGTTGATGCACGCAGTAAAAATCTCAGGGGTGCAGTGGCTTATCAAATCCTTGTAGCTTGTTTGGATAACAAGGTATAATAATACATAAACATCCCGATATCGTGTATTTCACTGTTTTTTTTTTCATGTCTGTTTCCAATCACCCAGTTTGCTTTGTTAGCTCCGAGTCGTTCCGGGTTCCAAAGCAAAGAAAGCTGTGAAGCTGCGGAAACTATTATGCTGATAATTCAGTATTTATTTTCTTGACATGTCATTCTTTCTGATATTTTAAATTATCTTCACAATACTCTTGTTGCTACCTGCAATTCTACAGATCATTTGAAGTCGGTTGCATTTTATACTAAGTTTGTTAGTAACTGCTCCTGCTTTCACTTGAGCTGTATGGAATTGCGGGGGTTAACTGACATAAGCTTCATACATGCGTGCCTCTAATGAATAGATACATGGCTGTGCTGGGTGTGCGAATTGGTTTGTGATTTCTAATAAATGGTTCTCCGTCTTTCTTTCCTCTTATATGGGATCAATTACTTGAGAAAAGAGCAGGGCTGCTATGTGTTTTTTTTTTTTGAGGAAAAATCAATATCATTATTAGAGGGTCGTCAAGCCCGAAAGATCAATCTGAAATACATCATTAGCCCAATCGGGAACAATTGAAAAGAAAGACATATCATCTTCATATAATCCTTTGCTAGCGAAGCGATGGGCTAGTTTGTTATTGTCCCGTGGAGTGAAGCGGATTTCCCAATTCTCTGTCTTTTGTTTCCAACTGGAGCATTCCTCCAAAATAATCTTGAGCTCCGAAAGACAATATGTCGCTAAAATTTTGTTCGCTTTGCCATCCCGAAGCAGTTTGACCGCATTTAAACAATCGGATTCAACTATCACGTTGGGGAGACGAAGTTCACTTGCAAACTTCAAGGCTTCCGCCATAGCTGCCACCTCCGCCACCATAGCTGATCGTTGTCGAGGAAGACGGCAAAATCTGCCTGCTATAAATCTCCCCTGATTGTCACGAACACAGACCCCCACTCCCGTAGCCACTCCTGCTTCGACCCAGGCCGCATCAGTGTTGAGTTTGAACCAGTCCGTTGGAGGCGGAGTCCACCCATCTTGCTCTGTCCTCTCTTCTTCCTCCTCCGACAGCAGACCACACACCCGAGCTTCCTTATACCAATTCAAATAATCCTGACCTCGACCAGCAGCCTTCTCCGGAGAGGAATTCTTTCCGTTAAAAACACAATCGTTTCTGTTAATCCAGATCGCCCATATGGTCGCGACAAATTTTTCACATAGTCCCATCGGCTGAGAATTCAAAAACTCAAAAATCCAATCGCGCATTCGACCAACTACTGGGATTTGACAGCTTACCCCCATAGAAGCTCGCCAAATGCTTCTGGCAAAGCTGCAGTACAAGAAGCAGTGGTCCACATTTTCTACGGCATTCCTGCAAAGGCTACATTCTAGCAGTACATCAACTCCTCTGTGCGAAAGGTCTGTTGCAACTGGTAGTGAGTCATGCCAGATTCGCCATGTCGGGAAAATTAATTTTTTGGGCAATTTCAGTTTCCACAACTTTGATAACCATCTACGATTAACGTTACCCGAGGATGGAGAAGGATTACCTGTTACTTTAGACATCTGCGCCTTGTAACCCGTCGCGACCGTGTAAATGCCATCGTCTGCGTAAAGCCAAGAAAACTCGTCTTGGCGTTGCATATCAATGGGAATGGATAAAATAGCTTTCTTATCTTCTGGAACAAAAACTTGATCAATTGCTTCAACATCCCAAGTACCCGAAGTCTTGTCAATGAAGTGCTCTACGCGTACATTATCCGAACCTGGAGGGCACACCGAAAGCGAACGAAAAGTACTGAATTTAGGCAACCACATGTCTTTGAAAACCATAACCTGCGATCCATCCCTGATTCTCCACATTAAACCTGACTTAACCAATTCTCGTCCTGCAATAATACTACGAAAGGCATAAGAGACCGGTGTCGTCGATTTGACCTCGACGTCTAAAATTGAGGAAGTCCGAAAGTATTTGTGTTTCAATACTCTCCCCATAAGGCTGTCCGGGTTCATAAGAAGCCGCCAAGTGTGCTTTGCCAACAATGCTTTATTGAAATTCTGAAAATCTCGAAACCCAATTCCCCCATCCTCCTTCTCCTTTTTCATCTTCTCCCACGCCACCCAGTGTATTTTCCTGCTACTATCATCCCCTCCCCACCAAAACTGTCTAACCAGTCTCTCCAAATCCTGACACGTCTTTTTAGGCAATAAGAAACATCCCATAGTGTAGTTTGGGATCGCTTGTACAACAGATTTATCATTATCTCCTTACCTGCAGCGGAGAGTTCCTTGCCCTTCCATCCCTTCAGCTTCTTTAAAACCCTCTCCGGCAGAAAGGAGAAAGTCATCGTCCTTCTTTTCCCTATCTTCGTGGGAAACCCCAAATAGGATTCATGTTCTTCAACCAGTTGTACCCCACAAAGATCACTAAGCATCTGTTTCTCATCCGGTGACACATTGTCCGAGAATACTACAGACGACTTCTACAGATTTAAGACTTGGCCCGAGGCCCTCTCATAGTGACGGAGAATGTCCCTAAGTGCTTCTATCTCTGATGGAATAGCCTTTGTAAACAACAAACTATCATCTGCAAAGAAAAGGTGTGAAACAATAGGGCCACCTCTGGAAGCTGACACTCCAGAAATACGTCTATCCTGCACTGCCAAAGAGAGGCTGCGTGAAAGAGTTTCACTCACTAATAGAAAAAGATAGGGGGACAAAGGGCATCCCTGGCGAAGACCCCTTTGCGGGACAATATGACCATGAATTTCCCCATTGACTAGGAGACTATAAGAGGCCGTAGAGATACATGTCATAACAAGCTCAATCCACTTGAAACCAAATCCCATCCTCTCCATCACCGCGCGAAGAAAGTCCCATTCCACCCTATCGTATGCTTTGCTCATATCTGCTTTTAGCGCCAAGAAGCCCTTCTTTCCTTTCTTCCTATTCTTCATAGAGTGTAGTAGCTCAAATGCAGTAATAGTATTATTAGAAATCAGTCGACCAGGAACAAAGGCACTCTGATTTTCTGAGATCAAAGAACTCAAAATAATCTTCAAACGGTTAGCCATAGTTTTTGTAACTATTTTGTAAACAGTATTACATAAACTAATAGGCCTTAAATCTGTAGGGCTCCGAACTTGTTTAACTTTAGGAATCAAAGCAAGAAGTGTATGATTAAACCTGGAAATATCTGCGCCATTGTTGAGGATATCCAAACAAGTCGCCTCTATATCCTTGCCCACGATATGTCAATTTTTCTGAAAAAACACAGCGGGAAAACCGTCCGGACCGGGAGATTTCTGGGGAGCTAGCTGAAAAACTGTCCTTCGAATATCCTCTGCAGAAAAGGCCTGATTCATAAGGGCTCGCTGTTCTAGAGACACCAACTCCTCTATTCCTGCCATCATTGGTTCCATATGCTTTCTATTTGGATTTGTACTACTAAAGATGCCTCGATAATAATCTTCGAGTATAGATACTATCTGGTTCGGTTCCTCTCTCCAAACTCCACCATTATCCTCTAATCCACTAATATGATTCCGAGATCTTCGAATAGAGGCTTTACGATGAAAATACCCCGTATTCTGATCCCCTTTGCGCAACCAAGTTTCCCTCGATCGCTGTCTCCACATCTCATCCTCTCTCAACAGGACTCGGAGAATATCACCACGGATCGCCCTCATTTCAGAACGGGCCTGAGAGGTCTGTGGACCATCTGATAATAACTGCAGCCTAGCCCTAAGTTGTGCTAGCTGCCTCTTAACGCTACCAAAAACCGAACTTTCCCACACCTTCAGTGCCGAAGCCGTGGAACTAAGGCGTCCCTCTGTCTGACCATTGCTGTTAGACCAGGAACTAGAAATAATACCCTTGCAACCCTCATGCTGCATCCACATAGCTTCAAAAAGAAATCTTCTTCGACATCTTCTTTTCGGCGGGTTATTCAGATTCCAATAAGCCTCAATCGGAACATGATCCGAAACTTCTGCTATTAGATGCTGAATTCTTGCACGACCACACATATCAATCCAGCTATCTGTCACTAAACATCGATCTAGTCTTTCTCGTATCGCTAGTTCATCGCCCTGATTGTTTCTCCAGGTAAAAGGAGAACCCGAATAGCCCATATCCCTCAGCTGTAACCTGTGAATAACACTGCAAAAACCCTCTATCTGACTGAAGGAGACAGTTCTTCCTCCTTCCTTCTCTAAGATAGACGAGAAAGCATTGAAGTCACCCACCACACACCAAGGTCTATCAACTGGAAACAGAGTCTCTAGCAAACTCCAAGAATTATGTCTTTCGTGTCGATCTGGATCTCCATAGAAACCCGTAAAGTAACCTTCTTTAGAACCGTTGTCAAAGGAAATCTCTCCGTGAATGTGATGATCCGACCAAGTATCAAGGTTGAAACTAATCGTATCGTCCCATAACAGAGCCAAACCTCCTCTCCTGCCTCCTCCACTACCGTCACAATCACGGTAGACTCCGTTGTTAATGTTCAAGCGCCTTTTCACCCAATCCATCTCTTTTGCATACAGTTTCGTCTTCATCAAGAAGACGATGTTTGGCTTTCTTCTCCCCACAAGATCGCGAAGAGAAGCCACGCTACGGGGGTTGCCAAGCCCCCGTACGTTCCAGCTTAAGAGATTCATTGTAGTTGGCTAGGCTGCGTCGCAGCCTCAGCCAATTTATTGTTTGGGTGATTTAAGGAAAACCCGTCCTTTGGCGGAATCAGACTAGCAGAAACCTGTGATACTTCGTCTGAACTAGCGGGCTGTTTTGATGGAGAACCCACTGACATTACCTCTCCCTTGCTATTCTCAGCCGAATCAGTACCATCCACTTTCTTCTTACTGCCGACAATCGTCCGTCGAGCACTGTGACCAACTTGAACAGACTGTTTTGAAGCTTCCCCTGCCTGGTCAACACCCCTGCCATTATTCCGTCCTCTCCCCCTTCCTCTGCCCCTTCTTCCTCCTCCTCCTCCCCTCTGTGCGACCGTCGTTCTATCACCATCAAAATCACGGATTTTCACCGTTGGGTTCGGTGAAAGATTTGCTTGACTAACCTTTCTTTTTGTTCCCACCTCCAAACCGACTGGATCAATAATGGCCTTCGCTTTTTGAGTTGCCGTCGTCTTGCTCGGATCTGAAACTTTCTCCGGTGGGTCATCAACGGCTAAAGGGTTGTTAATGGAGGACATACCCGCTGGAATTTCTTTGTTAGGAGCATCCACATCCATCACAGTATCTGATTGGGTTACATCAAATTCAAAACCCCATTCAGGCTCTGTGTCTTCAAACGCCGACGAAAGGTTCGCCGGCGTACCCACTTTACTCGGCCTTTCATCCTCCTTGTTTAGCTTGTCTTGGACTCCAGTAGTACCAGCGACCCCATCCTCAAAAAGCTTCCTCCTAGCTTGGGGTTTGTAAAACAACCAATCCCCGAACTTTGGTGCATCATCCGTTTTCAAGTGATCCTCTACCATTGGACAGTCGCAACTATAATGACATACCCGGCCACACCATTCACATGCCCCTGGAAGACGTTCATACGTTAAACTAAGCCATCTCTTCTTACCAAATACCTTGATAAACTTACCCCGCATCAGTGGCATATTTATATCTATCTTAACTCGAGCACGCATGTAGTAACCATTACTTCCCGTGAGAACCCTAGAATCAGTCTTAACTACTGGTCCCAGAAATTTAACTGCCTTCTTTAATTCTTCTTCCGTTTGCAAGTAGAAGGGTAGATTGGCTACTTGAACCCAGACATCTATCCTTCCAAGCTGAGCTAGGTCAACTGATCCGTTCACCGTCCATGGCTGAAGAAGAAGCAATTTTTCGTCAAACAACCATGGGCCTCCTTGGAGTACTTTTTGTTTTGAAGCTTCCGAAGGGAACTCAAAGACAAACTTGTTCCGAGATGGCTCATGTATCTTCACTTCTTCTCCTTCAGGCCATATGTTCTTAAACAATATTTTCATAGCCCATGTGTTAAAAGTAATCGGATGGAGAAAAGTACCTAGCAGACACGGGCCACAGCTTTGTATGGCATCCAAACAGTACTCATCGTCGTACTCCTCAACATGCTCCTCCTCGATCGAAAGTTTTCCGAGCTGCCTTACTAGAAGATCCGATTCATCCATGACTGAAATCACTCGAATAATTGAGTCCCAAACCCACTTAGACGATGCGAGAGAAGCTTGAATCAAGTTACCAGAGACGATGCAGCAAGAGCCTTGCAAAAACCGCCGGAAAGTTGCCGAACTGAAACCCTAGTTTTGCCCTAGTTTCGCTCCGAATTTTACGGAGCAAAAGGAGACCTCGTGAAACTTTTTCTAATGTGCTATGTGTTTGGAGAAGAACGGAAGAAGAAGTCAGAAGAAGAAAATGATGAAGAAGAAGAAGAGAAGCAAGTTTAGTGTTGGTGATATTTTAATGTCAGAATTGTGAGGAGCAGTAGTAGTGCAGTGAATACTTTAGGTTTGAGGAGCAGCAGTGGAACAATTTCAGACAGTTGCATTTGTTGCAACTTTGTTAGTTGTGATAATCTAACTTTGCTTTCATGTTTATATTATTAGACCTACCAAAGCAATTCATGTACAATAATCGCCTGCAAGAATATACTCAAAAATTCCACAAAACACTCCTAAAACGAAGGCCAAACGCGCGTGTTGCGCGCGATCCCATTTCCTAGTAGATTCGTAATATTTGTTAACATGATTATTATTATTATTATTATTATTATTATTATTATTATTATTATTATTATTATTATTATTATTATTATTATTTTGTTTCTCATAACTTAAAAAATAGTTAAGTTGTGTGCATGCCCTTTTAAAGTCGAATGGCACTGATCAGATGTGAGGTGAATTATATCACACCTTTTGCACTCGGTTAGATACTTAGATGATTATTTTTTGAGTAATTATTTCAAAAAATTAACATCTCCTATACATAAAATCACCTCATTGTTGGATAAAAAAACACATTTTTTTTGCAAACCGCTAAAAACACTTGATTGGCTTGTATTACATAGACTCCGAATAAGATCGTTCGTTTCACTGGGACTCTGGAATAGGTATTTAGGCACCGGAAAGCAAATCGAACAATTAAGTAGCACCATTATTACTACGTGGTACAACACTGTAAGTGGGTGAGTAATAAGAACATTTCTTTTTTGAGAATTGACAAATAAGAACATAGAGGCCACTAATTTTCACTTTTTCACTACTTCAGAAGTTATGAACAATCTAGCTTGAACAAGGTGATGCCTGTTACTATGTCAGTGTTCGTAACAAAAAATTAAACTCTTAAAAAATTTCACAGTGAACAGTGATAATACCTTTGTGACATAAAATCTTTTGTTAAAAAAAAAAACATACTCACCGAAATACAATAATATTTTTTAACATAGTGAAAATTAACCGGATACAATATTTGTGTTATAGTACTTGACAATCACTACCAGAAATATAGGGATCATGATCAAAGTCTTGAGGAATAAGAACTAGAGCTGTATCTACCATTAGGCCAACATACGGCTTGTGTAACTAGGACTCCAACAACGGACATGACACAACTTTTAATAATATCGAGGGTTATATAACTAATTTTACATACATATAAATGATTTACACATGTCTCTTATAAAAAATGTTCTTCAGTTTCCATTTTTTTTTCTTTCCGGTTGTATTCCCTTGCATGGTTATAATGTGATGTTTAATTTGCTTGTCTAAAAAATCTATTGATATCAGAACCAAAATATATAACAAAATCGATTTCTTCAACTTTTTTAAGACAACTTACAATACTGCTATACATAGTTTTCTTTTACAAAAACGGTCTAAGGTGTTGGAATTTCCTTAAGCCTCCGGTAAGCTAGAGACGGCCTTGGTAGGAACATGGATTTCAGCATGCTCCCAAAACGCATTGCTTCATGAACTGCATCTTCTGAATCGACTTTATCGATATACAAGTTGGGACTTGGTTCTACCAAATTGCACGGAAGTCCCTTCAAGTTGCGGTAAAATAATTGCTTGCGGTGTCAAAGGCTTCTTTCCCTGCCGAGTCATCCCACTGTATTATTTTAGGGTAAAGGCGCAAGTATCTCTTCATCTCCACGAAGTCTTCCCACTCCAACAAACCTATTTGCAGACAGAATTGCTTCTCCCATTCTAGCACACCTGATTAATAATTTGTAATAAACAAGACACATTGTTAGATCGATCACTCCCATGCATACGTGAAAAGTAAGATTCACATGCATGCAGACCAAAACATAAACATGAAACCTAGAAGATTGGGAAAAAGTCCGTGAAATTTTTGAAATAGATCTTACAATTACTTGGAGGTTCTTGAAAGTGCATGTGCAGCCCATTATCAGTTTGATCCTGATAGTTTTTGTTGCTCTTCCTGCAGCATCTACTCTGACTTGTCTTCGATTTTCCCATCAATGGGTCGACAAATATGCGCAAAGAAGAAGAAGAGAAAGACCGTGGTTCGGAAGAGTGTTTTCGGTCGGAGGAAAAGGCTACGAAGAGAGTAAACGTTGAGAAATTGTTTTCAACTTTGAGGTGAAAGAATGATCTAAATTTTGTATATATATAGGGGTAGACGAACACCAAGTTAGCAAAACGCATGCTACTAGGATTAGGAAATAGTATACGGTATTTGTTTTCAAAATCTCGTATACATTTGTTTTTGGGTACTAATTAATCAACTGCATTAAGATTAGAAAACACTATGTCACACTCTCTAAGACTTTAAAATCTACTTACTTCCTAATTATTAACAGCATACCACTAACATGTCAAAATTACTAAAATAGGCTAATTGCAACCCTCATTAACAAAATATGTCATTTTAAAATTAGGAAAATTTCGTACAAACACCAACTATGTGATTCATCGATTACTACTACTGCTATTGCCTCCAGGTCGCGACTTTTCAACGCTTCGGAGAAGTGTTTGATAGATGTTCCCAGCTGGCTTAGCATAGAAATCCAAAATGATGTAAATCTTTATGAAGTGGTTACTGAAAGTTTGATTTTCGCTCAAGAAAAGTGTTCCTACTAGAATCTTTTTTGTTACACATTGGACTGATACATGGAAGATGTAATGTCCTTTCTCTAAATATTTTAATGGTAAAATTACCGATCTCGTCCATGTCCATCGCGGATCGTGCTGCAGTTTCTTGCTTGTATTTCGTCGCCTAGGGTAGTTTGTAGCCTAGGCTTTCCCAGTAAAAAATGATCCTATGCTCAGGCTCTCATTACAGTTTAGTACAAGCAAGTATAATTAGGCATCATGTATTTAAAATTAGGGTAAAAGACACTGACCACCCCTGGATTTAGACATAATTTCACTCTGCTACTCTGGATTTTGGATAAAGACAGTCTCCACCCTTTTTGTGGATGGAGCTGGAAGTGGACTAACAGCACGTCTTGAAAGACTATTTTGCCCTTTGAATATTCTAAAATTACACTCTATTTATTGCTTCTTCAATCCATTTAGCTCATTTCTCAAAATAATCCCCATCTCTCTCTCTACCTCTTCTTCTATACTCGTCAAACACCAATTCACCACCGCCACAAACATCACAGTCACCACCACTCCCTCTATCTCCCCCGACCCTCTGTTTCACCCAATCACCGAAACTAGGGTTTTCGCCATGGATTTCGACGACGAGACGATGCTATCCCCATCTCTCTCTACCTCTTCTTCTATACTCGTCAAACACCAATTCACCACCGCCACAAACATCACAGTCACCACCACTCCCTCTATCTCCCCAGAACCTCTGTTTCACCCAATCACCGAAACTAGGGTTTTCGCCATGGATTCCGACGACGAGACGATGCTATCCTCCGACTACCCTCTGGAGGAGAAAACCCTAAATACACCGTCCTCAAGAGCCGAGATTCGCAGCCGTCAAGACGCCGACATCACGACGGTCTCCACCGTCCTCTCTATTCCCCGATCCGCCGCCACCACCCTCCTCTTCCACTTCGCCTGGAACGTCAACGCCGTCCATGAATCATGGTTGTTATTATGAGAAACCCCGCCCGGGCGAGACCCAGATTCGCCGCCTTGGGTTCTGGATCTCATGGAGGAGGCGGTGCCTAGAAGGCACGACGACGTCGGCGCTAGTGAAACACCGAATGGTGCTTGGATCTTCAAGTCCGGTGTTTCACCAGGGTGATTCGTGTCGGATTAGTGGAGTTTCATAGGTGGATCTGTTTGTAATACCCCATATTTAAGTTAGGGGTTATTTGATCATCTCAGAAATACATGTGAAAATTTTGAAAAAATTATATTTGAAAGTTATTAATGAATTTTCTTGATTTTAAAGTATAAGTGTGTCATTTGACATCTATGATGATATATATTTTTAATTTGGGGTTATTTTATAGTTTTTGAAACTTGGATGATGCTATATGAAACTTATTTTGTGTATTTGGGAGGTAGTTGTAGTTTTCTAAAAGTGAATATTGACATTTATATACAAATTAATTTATTTAAATTATTCAGATTTTTTTTAATTTATATTAAATAGTTTTTATGTGTTACCAAGTAATTAGAAATATTTTTCACCCCTTAATTTTTGGTATCTTCTATTTATACCCCCTTGTGTATGAAATTTTAGAGTTAACCTCAATTTCTAGTATATGCATATTAACCCTCATTTTCTTAATATTCTAATTTCTACCACAACTAACTAGTTGGGAGATTTGTACTTTCACTCCATTTATTCCCCAACTACCAAAGTCAACACACATTAAAATATTCTCACATGTGTAGTCTTCATACACTTACTCATATGAAACTCCCACACACACTCATGTATTTTTCTCCATTACATCCATCAACACCCACATTAAACTCTCCTTTCATCTCCAACACTTCATATCTCTCTCTCTCAATTATTCATATGTTTCTCTTCAAGAGCACTCACACAAGCTCTCTTCCCTCTCTCCCAACTTCATCCCGTTTTTGGGTGTTGACCTCATGAAAATACCATCAAAACATCATTTTCTTGCATCCAAAGAATAAAAAACTTGAGTCCAATGGTTGTATCATCATGGAGGGGGAGCTCTTTCACCATTCTACTCATGGATTGAAGCCCAATTTCATCATTTTTCTCACAATTTTCTCGAATCTTGGGGTAAATCTTCATTCTAGTCTTGAATTCATACATGCATGTTCATATTTTGCTTTGATTGATGATATTTCATCTTAGATTTCTTCCTTTCCATGCTTGATTCTTCATTTTCATGGTTTGATCAAGAGTTAAACTTCAAAATTTTGACTATTTCATGAAACCCACACTAAAGCACATGCATGTTGTGAATGTCATCTTCTTTGCATTTGTAACTCAAGAGATTTTTGATAATGTGTCAAGTATCTCTCTTTTTTCGCAGTCTGATCAAGATACTCCATATCCTGCAATGAAATCGGTCTAACATCGCTCATTCTTTGAGGTCTGATCAAAATATTCCACGTCTCAACTACTTGACTCAGTTACCGACTTGACAATTGTGTGCTGTGATATGCGTTACAATTTACATCATCTTAAATGGTACCACCATATGAAATGTTAGGATTCATCATAATTCGTTTGTATTATTATTATTATTATTATTATTATTATTATTATTATTATTATTATTATTATTATTATTATTATTATTATTATTATTATTATTATTGGAGAATTCCGAAAAATGTCATCCTAAAAAAAAAACTAGCCTCATACTATACATACTAAAAACACAACTTATATGAAAGACTTGACATTCATAGGACCAATCTTCTGTTTGGGTGGTGTCCGACTTTAAAAGGGGAAACAATCTCTTGTTCAGTTCAACGGTATTATTATTATTACTAATATTAGGTTTAACTTGTAAGTTATTGACACAAATCATCTTTAGTACACCTATGAGATATTGGAATATACCAAATACATAGTATTAATCTTGGTGTAGTTTTAATTTTTGGAAAAGACCCCTCACATAAGCGGGATTAGGGGTGCAACTTGGGCGGGTTGAACCCGACCAACCCGAGCCCAGCTCGAAGTAAAATAGGACCCGAACATATAGTTTTAGTAATTTGAACGGGCTTGGACATAAATTCTCCACCCGAATTGCAATTAGGGTCGGGCTTGGGCATACATATTAAACGATGGGCTAACCCGAATTGCCCGATTTGCATGACAACCACCTATAAATATTACATTCTGAGATAATTATGTAGCATATCTAAGACGAATATGCTTGTTTTCTTTTTATTATTAGCGCTTTTAATCATATTTTAGTTTTTGAACAAGTTAATTTTCTTGATTTTACCAACAATTTATTATTCTTTTATGTATTAATAAAGGTATAGAGTTTAATGTACTAGCCCGAACCCGAATTGATTTGTACGAATTTGGGCTCGGGCGGATTGGCAATGCTCTTAACTCGGGCTGGGCTGGGCTTGGGCAGCCTCGACCGAACTCGGGCTCGGGCTCGGTCAGGGGTGCCAACCCGACCAGCCCGCCCGAGTTGCAGTCCTAAGCGGGATGAAAGTGTTTCCTAATGAGTTCTAGCCACAATGAAAGAGCTTGAATGCGTACTCAATATTCTCTGCTCCATGAAGGAATGGGAGGAACTGACATCAAACAAAACTATATGAAACTCTATTTTACGCATTCCTTACTTGCCTCTTCAATGTATGTCTTCTTTACAAAATAACATATATTTAACTAGTAAATCACTGATTAAGTGAAGCAAAAAGTCCCTAATTGGACAATTCATGCGATATTGAGAAGTTTTGAAGAACGTCGTCTTTTGCTTAACATGTAAACCTAAATGAAACTATATATGCGATGTGATTTAAGTTTTTTTTTGTGGTAAAAATGACAATAAAGGTATTTACCAAAACAAAATTACTTTAAACTCGAGTATCAACATAATCTATTCTCTTGAAAGCTATCATTTTGAAAAATTGACCTAGTATTTATACACAAGTATTGCAAATTTTAAAATTAAACAATTTTGTGTAATTTTTCTTTAATTTAAGGCCTCAAATATGTTGCTCACTCTAGGTTCCAAAGTGCCTTGACCTGGCCTGCCCATTCCAGACTAACAACATCACAATAAGCGAATAAGCGAATGTTGGTGTCTTGAAATTTGGCACAGTGATTCCTTTCCCAAATTGGAAGGGGTGAAAGTGCATTCACATCAAACTTGAGGCGTTGAAAGTATATTTTACCCTAATTAGTGTATGAGTTGAGGTTGAGATTTGGACTAAGGGTAGTTGAGAATGCTTTTGCTGACAATACAGATGCTTTTCAACAGTAGAGGCACTTTTATCGCGTATAATATGTAGAAGCACTTTTATCGCGTATAATATTTTTCAAACTGACCCCAAATTCTATTGCACAGCCCAAAACTGAGTGGATGGTAATGGGCCGGCCCACGGAAGATTCACAATGGTGGAATAGCCTTGTCCATTCAAAATGATTGGCAACTGGAGACGATGCCACGCCATTGCTTCACTAGCGATAAGACAACGAGAGAGCGAGAGAGCGAGAGAGAGATGGCGCGAGCTTGGCTGAATTTGAACAGTAGGGCAATGTCGCCGACGATGGCCTGCGCAAAAGAGGTCGGAGAGGCTGTTCAGCTGCCGGAATCTGTACGGAATTCGAGGGTTTTGATACTCGGAGGCACCGGAAGAGTCGGAGGCTCCACCGCCGTCGCCCTCTCGAAGCTTTGTCCCGACCTCCGCATCGTCATCGGCGGCAGAAACAGGTATTCTCTAGCCCTAACTCCATTTTTTTTTTTTTTTTTTTTTTTTTTTTTTTTTTTTTAAGGATAACTCCACTGCTTCAGTCTGGCTCCAGAGATTTTTTTTTTTTTTCAGAAATTGTAACTTTCATTAAAACGGCTATCACAGCCAAAGAGACCAGATAACATCTGGAAATACAGACCACCAATTCTGAGAGACAAAGCTCTGGAAAAGAGAAAAAAACAAAAAAGCATTGAAAAAGAAAACAAAAGTGACCAATTTTCAAATAGTCCTTTGCGCTCCCATATGATGACTTTGCGAGTTCCCAGGACAAAATTGAAGACCGCCGGAAAAATGATGATTGCTCCGACCATGGAGACTCAGCCGCCGGAAAAGTACGATTCAGCCTTCAAAGCACCAAAAATGGCCATGAAACATCCTCAAACTTAAAATAGAAATTACAATTTTAAGTGTGTAAGTAAATTGCAATGAGCCAATCATACTTGAAGCCAGGTGCGGAGCCAGGTATTCGAAACAGCGGGGGCACTCTTCAAATTACCTAGGGCACTATTGTAAATTTAGCAAGGGCACTATTTGAATCTTTTATAAATCAAAGGATAAAATTGCAGTTTTTCAAAAGTTTTGGGTAGGGTACGCGCCTACCCGTGCCGCGGGCTGGCTCCGCCCTTGCTTGAAGCGGATTGAATTTATAGTTTCTTAATTTGGTTTTACTCTCGTATTACTCTACTGTGACTGTTGGTGATGGAGATGGGGGAAGTTCCAATTGTTTAAAGGTAGAACTCTTTCAGTGATGGCGAAATGGTTTGATTTGTTTTGGTTTCCTTTTAGTCAACAGGAGTAAGCCCGGCAATGAAACATGAACCTTATGTTTTTAGTACAAAACTTTGGTACACTCTGCTTGAACTATAATCTAAGGACGGTGAACGGAAAGTATTTGTCACCTGAGAAAGAGAAGTAAAAGGCACTTGTAGCTTATCTCATTCTTGGATGAGTAGGTCAGTTGGTTGGTTCTTATAGGAAGACATTATAAGGTTTCCATGGAGTTAGAATTGGAAGAGAAAGAGGTAGAAGCTACTCCCGTGAAGTGTACTAGATAAGAAACATAAATGAGTGTCAGATCCTGCTTCAGAATAAGAGCTAGTATTATCATTAGAATACAGGATACAGCAACTAGCTTTTGCATCTACTTAGAATACAGGAGACCATATGTACTTGCCTAGTCTTCACTTACCTTTATTGTTGCCATATAGTGAAAAGATTTGTCCAACCGGGCTAGTATCAACTTGTGTTGTTATTAAGTGTCTTAGTTTCCGTTGAAATTCTTGCCGAACTTAGTTCTGAATTATGTGAACCAACACCTATGGCAGGGAAAAGGGGGCTGCTATGGTGGCTAAATTGGGAAAGAACTCCCAGTTTTCTGAAGTCAACACTGACGATATGGGATCCCTGGAAGCAAATTTACAAGGTATTATATCTACTAGTATTAAACTCATATCAAATTTGTGGCTAGTCCAATTATTACAGTCTAGAGGTCTAGGTAATTGGTTGCAGCCTGAGGTTAAGAAGGTATTGAAATCATCTTGCTCTAGTGCAATAAAAGTGGACTTAAAATTTCTTCATAATTGTGAAACTTGGCTGCTACTGAACCCTATTCGTATAAACTTTAATATTCCACACTTCACATATTGTGTTAGCTTCATTTATCTTGACAAGTGAGCCCAATCCATTATCATGCATATTTTACATGGATTCTTTGTTAATTTGAGTGTCATATTTTAGTATTTGTTTTCTTTGGGACACATAATGACATTGTAGATAGACTACCAATATTCCAACAGATACAACAACCACACTTACCAATTTTACATGGATTCTTTGTTAATTTGAGTGTCATATTTTAGTATTTGTTTTCTTTGGGACACATAATGATATTGTAGATAGACTACCAATATTCCAACAGATACAACAGCCACACTTGCCAATACAAGAAAACTTTAAATTAAATACAAAATAATAAATTAATACTACAAAGAACACTGACTTCTGAGTATATGCGCAAAACGTCTTATTTGTCGTCATTGACTTTATTGCGCATCTCCACTGTTAGACTACAATATCATTTTGTCTCCTGCAAAGCAGCCATGGAACTTTCACCGTGACTGGGTAGGGCGCTTTTTTTTTTTTTTTTTTTTTTCTAGTGAGCACATTAAAGTTGCCACCAAATTGAGAGAATAGAAGAAAAATTACGGATTTTGTTAGTTGGAAGAACAAATGGCAAAAATTAATTCACGACTCCAAAGGAGACAATACCCATTATCAAGATTCTATAAAAAAAAAACCCATTATCAAGTATGCCATTCCGCGGAGGAAGAGCACCACTTCGATGCTTGAAAACAAGAATAAGAAAATGTTATTATAACAGAAGGCCAGTGTTCATTGGTAGAATTGACACAGTATGTTTTAGTTTCTTGCTACCTCCAGCGAAATCTGAATATGCTTTACTTTCCTGGAAGCAATTTCCCTTTCAAATTGTCCTTGTAGAACATTGGTTAACAAATAAAACTAATAGTCTAATAGACACTTGCTTGAAGGACATTAAGATGAAATCTACTGTTGCAGATGTGGATCTTGTAGTTCACACCGCAGGGCCATTCCAACAGGCAGAGAGGTGCAGTGTGCTTGAAGCTGCCATTCAGACCAAGGTGAGGAGCAGGTAATTAGCCCAGTTTTATTTATTAACTCTCTTCAAAACTTCACAATCACAATCTATTTGCGTTTGCATCCAAAAAATATTGTATAGCTTATATACTTTTTTCCTCCACAGACTGCATATCTTGATGTCTGCGATGACACAAATTATTCATCACGGGCAAAGTCTTATATGAGCAAAGCTAAGGCTGCAAATATTCCAGCTATTACGACTGGAGGAATCTATCCTGGAGTTAGCAATTGTACGTTTTAAAATTCCAGTTCTCTCTTAAAAATGAATGAATATTTAAATGTCTGAAATGTTTCTCAACTATTAACTTTGAATGCATCATATCATGTCACAACAGTGATGGCTGCTGAGTTAGTTCGTGCAGCTAGAAGTGAAAGTGAGAGTGAGAGTGTACCTGAGAGGCTAAGGTAATCAATTCCCCTAATATCACGGACACTATTCTGTTGTCATTTATTTAACCTTCAACTGCAGAAGCTAAATAAAGGGATAAAATATAAAACCTAAAAGGTGTAGTACTAAACCAATTTTACTCTGATTTTTTACTTCAACTGTGATTGCCAAGCAATAGACCTTTAACTTGTTATATTTCTGTTTCTCAATGAGTTCAGTTAGTTACTGGTTTTATGTCTCAGGTTCTCCTACTACACTGCAGGCACTGGTGGTGCTGGCCCTACAATATTGGCCACCAGCTTCCTACTTCTTGGGGAGGAGGTTATTGCATACAGTAAAGGTTTGTCTCCAAACTCCAAAGCAAGATTTATGGTTTTTCTTTTACGCCGTTACCAAGCTATGAAGTTTAATAATCTGAACCGGGCGATGGTTACCTTGAATCAGGGAAAAAGATCAAGATGAAGCCTTATAGCGGAATGGTAAATGTTGATTTTGGGAAGGGAATTGGAAAGAGAGACGTTTATCTCTTGTAAGTTCCAGGATAGAAGTACTCCTTTTATGTCAAAACAGGAATAAAGATTCACTTCTCTGGACCAGTTTACTCTAATGTTTTCTTTGCAAATTCATGTACGAGATGAACATTGAAACATATCAGCTTCAACAACGTGTGGAAAGAAGAAAGTCACTAAAAAGGAATCAAATTCCTGAAGGATGATAAATCCTTAAAAGTGTTAACATTTTCATGAGTTAATGCGAAACAACTTGTTTAAATCAACCTCCAAGTTGAAGGTTATAAGTTGTTGAACTTCAATTTTCTCATAGAAAATATCAACACAAAGATCTTTTACCTTTTCAGTTGATTTACTACTGGAGCAAAATCGAAGATGAAAAAGCTAAAATGCAAGAGGAAAAACACTAAGCTATGAAAAGGTTCAAAGTTCATATGTATAAGGTTTTTGAGAATTTTCACTAGGGTATCTCAAGTTTTCGTGAAGGAAATTTGTCCATATATTGTCGTATTTGGCTGGCCAGCATAATATGCTTCGAGGATCTTAAAATTGAGAATTTATTGATTTATTATCTCTATGGATGGAGTAATCATATAGTCTTCACAATAAAACTGGACACCATTGTGGGGAAGTGGACTCTCTTCACACATTTTGTGTAAGTGACATCAGCGCGTGTGTTTAAGAACAAAAGAAATGGGGCTTGTTTTACACAAGTTGTGGAACTGTCTAGGAAAGTCCACATGTTGACGTGTTGTTTGATCTTATTCAGTCGTGGTAGACTATACTTTCTCCTATGTCTATATTCCATTGTGTGATTCAGATCCAGAATAGACATGACTGCAGTTTTTGAAATTTAAATTGAATCTTGTTTTCGTAGTTTCCTGTTTCCACTGGATTGTAAAGATAAGATTTTTTGTGAATTCCTTTTATGGTTTATCTTTTTCTTTCTTGCCCAAGCTGTTCAAATAAAAGGCTGGGTAGTTTGAGCCTTCTATATGCTGTCTTGAAAATTAAGAAACAGAACGTAATTTCCAGGAATCTGCCAGAGGTTAAAAGTACTCATGAGATCCTAGGAATACCTACTGTCAGCGCCCGATTTGGAACTTCACCCTTTATCTGGAACTGGGGAATGGAAGCCCTCGCTAATCTTCTACCTATGGTAAGCCCCACGTTTTGAAATTTGTTTACTTTTGGATCTAAATCAATTTGAAGAAATTGGACAAGAAAAAGAAGCCCGCACATGATTTAAAATCATACGTAAATGAAAGCAGGCTGTCTTCTTTTAGATTGTGTATTTGCGATATCTTCTTGCTTCCCTTGTTGCTTGTTGGGATTTTGTCAAATTAGTTGTGGGCACAGATCAAAAGCCAACTTTATATTTATAGAGGTCAATCAGCTATTTCAAAATATAATTGAGGCCTGACATTAACTGTACAGTAGATATCATGTTATCAACTTCCGATGTTACTGGAGAACGAATAGTTTTGGTTTCTAGTTACAAGAGTTTCATATGCTATCCAAATCCAGGTTGCTTTGGTGATGAGTATTATTGCTAAGTAAGTTACATTATGCACAAAAACAATTTACATTGCAGAAACAATGATTGATCACTGTGGCAAAAATCTATCCTTGAATACGACTCTAGCTACAATGTGGGCCTGATTTTAATACCTGGTTGGTCTTGCAGGAGTTTCTAAGAGACAGGACCAAAGTAAATAATTTGGTTGAACTCTTTGACCCAGTGGTTCGAGCAACTGACGGTTTTGCTGGAGAGCGTGTGTCGATGAGGGTATGGTACACATTTTAGCTTTCAGCCTAGTTTTTTAAAAATGTTTACGTTGAGCTGAATTGATCAGAAGATGTATGCCTAGTCTGAGAAGAGTTCCAAACTTCCAATGAAGTGTTTCTTAATTTTTCGTAAGCTATCTGAAAAGTCGCACCAAAACTCGCCTGAATATACTATGTATATCAACAACATGTTACTTGAGTTTCAGATAACTTATATGTTCATACACCAGATCGATCAATAATGTTACTTTGCTACGTGCAGGTTGATCTGGATTGTTCAGATGGGCGTAGTACATTAGCTTTATTTAGTCACAAAAGTCTTTCCGTGTAAGTGCAGTTCAATGGAATTCAAGCTCTCATCATATTTTCACTTTGCTACTTGAAACAATTTGGAGCCATTTTCAAATGCTTTTTGAGAAACATAGTGAAACAATATATTTACCCATTCCCAGATCAGATGTCCAACCATTTTAACTTCCCATTTGGCAAAAAGAGTTGTTCAGATGTTTCCGGAGATTAAACGTTAGCAATACAAAGAAATTGTTGCGCTAACTTCCCCTTCTGGGTCGTTGCTTTCTTACAAACTACAGAATCCAAACAAAATCTTGACAAACATTCACTGAGTTCTATCTGCTGATGACACTTTTATGTAATTTCTTAATATCTTGTAGATCAGTTGGAATTTCCACCGCTGCATTTGCAGTAGCCATTCTTGAAGGGAGCACACAGCCAGGGGTTTGGTTCCCAGAAGAGGTATGTATTTTGAGCAATTTCAATCACTCGAATTGGAGCTCTTTTCCTCTCAAGTTTATTTCAACTTCATCTACATTTCCAGCCTGAAGGAATTGCAGTTGAGGCAAGAGAAACTCTCCTAAGACGTGCTTCGGAAGGCACAATTAATTTTGTCATGAACAAGTGAGCATGTTGCATCAGATTCTGCTCTTAGTACTGGTATTTACTTTATTTATAGTCTTCCTGACTTTTCTAATTCAACAGGCCTCCATGGATGGTCGAAACAAATCCAAAGGAAATTGGTTTTGGGATATACGTCTAAAGACTCTCATATATGATCCTCCGGAACAGACTGAAGATAATATTCCGTCTTCTGGCTGCATCTGAGGTAAAGTCCCTTGAGACTTTATTCATGAACTTTGAGTAACGATTTGTGAACTTCAAAGCTGATAAGACTTCTTAAACAGGTTAGCATCAAGTTCTCTAGCCTCCAACTCAAGTTGTGAACCCCAAACTTGAACATTTTAGGTTTCTTGGGGTATGCTCTTAAATTCAAAAAGAAAAAAAAGTTGCTCACTACCCCTCTTACATCAGCACTTCAACCAGTTAGAGTTCACCACACAAGGTGCTGCATCCAATGTAGTAAGCAAATATTCTGGACTGCAGCAGAGTATCTAAATCTGGTGATTAAAACAGCCACATCTAAAAGTTGGAATAGAAGTAATATTTAACTTAGTTTGCAAAACCGGACCGGAGGTTGAACTGGAAAGGTCAACAATAATACTATTATATATCCTTAAAATAGTCAGGACTGTCAGTGCATATAATTATGCTTAAAATTTAAAATAGCAATAACCACAATAATAACTGAGTTTTGTATAGTATAGGGTTATTGATTTATATAATTAACAAGATTAAGCATACAAAAGTATCATAATTGAGTTTGAATTTCAGCATATATTGCTATGTCGATGTTGGATACAGATGTTAAATAGAAATATACTACAATATGCAATTGTATCACAAGTTTAATATCCTTAAATACAAGCAAGCTTTCGGACAAAAAACTATTAGAAAGTGCAGTTAGAAAAATGATTGTCTGGGTGGACTTTTCACGAAGAATAAGGATTTGCTTTTGCTCGGTTTGGGAAGTGAAAATGTAATGATTTAGAAATGGGCAGGGAGGGAATTAGGATGAAAAGTCAATTAACTATATTGTAGTAACATCCATTTGTAGGAAAAATATAATTAAACTTTGACGGAGGGAGTATATTATCTACCTTACCAAGAAAATTAGACGTATAATCTAACCCAATATGTACCAAACCAACAAAACGGGACTTGTATAATCTTAAAAACACCTATTATTGTTCCTTTGAACTTCCACGCATCTTCTCATTCTTTTACATCTCCAGTTACGGAATTCTTGACTTCCAAGCTTTTCTTGTTGCAGGGAATGGAATTCCGTGAATTTTGTATGAGCAACCTGTCTCTATACTGTTTTACAATAGCAGACTGTAAAATTGAAGGCTACAGGGATCAAATAGACAAGCATCTGTAAATGAGAAGAACGAGAAGTATGAACTCGTCATCTGTAAAATCAGAAGAATGAGAAATCCGAAATTTGTGTCTGGTGGTCTGTCATCATAATTACATAGGTCTAGAACATAAACATATGTTTAATTATTGTCCTTATTGTTACACTTGCTCTTAGGTTGATGATATTGTCTCTAGGTTCATAGTCGTCGTAAAACCAAACATTATGTTGTCTTACCTGGCACAACCAGAGCGATTTGAAGTATTTCAAACCTTGTGAAATTGAAGCTTCATCTTGCATCTTCTTCTTCCTGAAGGATTGTACACCAAAATGTTTGTGTACTTCGAGCCCATTTTGCACATTAGCCGAAAAATGTTGCATGAAATTGCCTTTTCTTCCATTACTGAATTCAACGCACACACCCTTGGGGGTGAAAAATTATGCTGCGACGATCTTGGCAATCCCAGCTCTTGTTGTGTGTGGACAAAGAGAACAGCTTTAGGTTTGGAATGATGATCGAGCACACTTATGATCTAGGGTGTCTCCTGTGAAAGCTAAAGATCTAGGGTGTCTCGTGGTGGAGCATTTGTAGCTCATGCACGTGGTCTCAAGTTCGAACCCTGCAGTTGTAGGCTACGTTAGAAAACTTGTAATGGTGTTTAATGTACACAACAAAAATATAGCACCTCTTCTAATGAATCTTTCCAGTCCACTATTAATCGGGTCACTTTCACCCGGTGATTTGGTTAGTAACGGTGCAAGAACTTGGTAATCTTTTCATGGTGTCGTAGTGTACCATGAAAAGAACACTACATTCTTGCGTCGTTTTGTTAACAATATCACTGGGTAAAAATGACATTCCTAAACCCAACGGGGATAGTTCTAGAGAAAAGACCAAGAGTTTACTCGTGCTCTCAAAAGAGAGAGGATGACATATTGTGTAAAAGACACTTTCACCCCTTCCAATCTGAGAAAAAACACTTTCACTCTTCCAGTGTCCTTAATTTTTTTTGAAAGAGATAAAATATATTAAAGATTTAACCGGTTACAATGGCATGCGCTTTGTCATGCGCTGCCTGGACACCTTGTCTATGAACAAACGAGATATTACAGATATTAAAATTACAAGCAGTTGTGCGGATATCGACTAGTAAGGTTCGCAGAGCGGCTGGTAGGGTGCGACGTTGAAGATGCACCAGCAACTGGCGAGAGTCGGTGCGAAGCTCAATGTCCTTATAGCCATTGTTGAGCAGCCATCGGAGGGCCTCCGAAACCCCTCTTGTTTCCGCTTGGAGTGGTGTTGCTGCTTGGAAACTGACGTGATGACCTATTGCAATATTATTTGCGTCCACCCATGCAGCCACAGATTCCGTGTGATTGGTCCATGTCTCATCAACACAGAAACATTCTATTTGCGACGCTCTGAGTGCGGGATCTGCAGAATTTAAGTACCTACCAGCGAGGCAGATTGTTTCCTTTTTAGACTTCACTTGCTTCCTTTCGGGAGTGGAGAGTTGTATGGCTAAATTCCTTGAGAGTTGTCTATGGATCGAGACGGTGATGGCATTGAGTGAATCAATGGGAGAGACATACAGGTGTTTCATCGTCATTGAGTTCCTGGCGAGCCATATTTGCCTAAGAGTGATGATCATGGTGATCCTATCTTCGGCTTTGTTGGTTGACTGAAGCAACGTTAATAGTGTGGTACTGAAACTGTGGGTGTCGGTGTCAGGAACCCGGTAGCCGATAGGGCATCCAAACCAGATTGTTCGTGCATGATGGCAGTGGAAAAGGCAATGAGAGATCGTTTCCTCCTTCTCATTGCAGAGAATACAGATTTTCGTTGTCTTGATGATATTTCGGGACCGAAGACTTGACAGAACTGCCATTGCACCAGACACTGCTTTCCAGACGAAGGAGAAAACTTTCGGCTCTAGTTGAAGCTTGTGGATGAGTTTGAGGACTTGCACGGTTGCGGGTGATGGGGTACGGAGAAGCTGATCCTTGTTTGAACAAGCCAAATGATATGCCGAGTGAACAGTGAAGTTTCCGGAGTTGGAGCACTTCCATGCAACTGTGTCATCTAAATCGAGTGCTATTAACGGTATCGTTGTAATGTTGTAGATCTGTTCGGCATTGAAGAAGTTGGACAGCAGTGTGGCATTCCAGCGTGGTGGATTAGCAAGGATGAAGTCGGCAACCGTGAGGCTTGGATAAGTCTGTAAAATGATTTCCGCGGGGTTTGGGACATACGGGGCGCCCGGAATCCATTGTTGAGAGAGAGGATGAGTCCCACAGCCGTTCCCAATCGTAGAAATAGTGCCGTGACATGCCAAAATACGTCCCCAGCACAGGCTCTGCCACCCCCATGAAGAAGATGACGGAGTTTTAGCTTGGGTGAAGGAGCTCCGTGGGTAGTACCGACCTTTCAGAATTCCAGCTAGTAGACTGTTGGAGTCCGTCATTAGACGATATGCAGTTTTTGCCAGCAATGCTTGGTTATGTGCCCTAATATCTCAGAAACCCAGGCCGCCTTTAGAGACATCAAGGCATAGATATTCCCACGAACGCCAATAAATCCCTTTTTTCTTTCCATTGGACCAGAGGAACATTGAAACGACCTGACGAACATCTTCGTAGAAGGATACTGGTGCTTTGAAAACCGAAAGGATATACGTCGGTATCGCGAGTATCGTGGATTTGATCAATACAATACGGCCAGCAAAAGAGAGTGAGAGTTGCTTCCAGTTTGAGAGCTTGCTTTTAATGCGCGAGAGGATGTGCGCAAAAATAGCGGATTTCGTTTGAGTGAAGTCCATGGGGGTTCCCAAGTATGTACCTGGTTTGTCAATCTGGTGAATTCCAAGCGTAGCTGAGATGGTCTGCTGATCTGTGGGTGCCATGTTTGGGCTACAAAAGATCTCCGATTTTTGAAAGTTTATTTTCTGGCCTGATTGATAGCAGTAGTCGTCAAGCACCGTCTTGAGTGAAATTATGGTGTGTGGGTTGTAGCTTTGGAAGATGAATGTATCATCCGCAAATAGTAAGTGAGAGATTGCCGGCGCAGATCGAGCAACTTTTACTCCAGCAAGGCTGCCGCCTGCGCTGCAGTGATCCAAAGTAGATGATAGTGCCTCAGCAACAATTAGGAAGAGAAATGGAGATAACGGATCACCTTGACGTAGTCCTTGTGACGGAGAAAAAAATGTTGTAGGCTGCCCGTTGATAAGGATAGCCGAAGAGACCGTCGAAATACACATCATAATTTTCCGAATGAAAGTGTCCCCAAATCCTAAGTTGGTGAGGCAGTTCTTGAGGAAGGACCACGAAACACGGTCGAAGGCCTTGTTCATGTCAAGCTTTACCGCAAAAAAAGATTTTTTCCCTTGTTTCTTTTTCCGTATATAATGCAAAATTTCATGTGCAATCAGTATGTTGTCAGATATGAGTTTACCTTTCTGGAAGGCCGTCTGGTTCGGCGATATGATGGTAGGAATAACTGACGACAGTCGGTTAGCAATAACCTTTGCAAGTATTTTGTACATGGTGTTACAAAGACTGATTGGGCGGTAATCCCCGGCATGCATTGGATCTTTAACCTTTGGTATAAGTGTAATGAAAGTGAGATTCATTTCTTTGAGCATAAACCCTGATGAAAGGGGTAAAAGGATAGCCGATGTCAACGCATCACCAACTAATGGCCAATGTTTTTGCAAAAATTCCGCTATAATTCCATCCGGTCCTGGGGTTTTGTTGGCACCTATTTGGTGAACTGCTGCATGAAATTCTTCGGCAGTGTAAGGACGCTCGAGATAGCCTTTATCCATATCAGACAGTTGGTTGCGGAAGTGGGAAGCACAATCAAAGGTGGATGTTGGTGGTGAATTGACAGAGGCAGGTTGAAGAATATTCTTGAAGTGATGCAAAATACAATTTGCGATAGCGTCCTGAGATTGGATAAAAGTACCGTTGCAGTCATAGATTCCAACGATAAGCGACCTGTTTCGCCGAATAGTGGCCGCGTGATGAAAAAATTAGAATTTGTGTCACCATGGCGTAACCATGCTTGTTTCGCACGTTGCTTCCAGTATATATCTTGCTCGATAAATAGCTTGTCAAGGTGTATACGGGCCAGTTGCTCCTTTTTAATAGTCTTGACCGGATGGCTATCACTTGCGCTAGGCAGTTGCAGTTGAGATTGAAGGTTAGCAAGATCTTGTAGCGCATCCTTTATGCGAAATGGAAGATCTTTCAACAC
Organism: Linanthus parryae; assembly: GCA_023055425.1. NCBI lineage: Eukaryota > Viridiplantae > Streptophyta > Magnoliopsida > Ericales > Polemoniaceae > Linanthus > Linanthus parryae. The sequence continues at coordinate 186,598,963 of JALGPY010000001.1, forward strand.
CTTAGTTGTCCAATTTTTCATATGTCGGAGAAGGAGTTGTTGTTTCCGGTAAAAAGAGAAAGTCGATGATCCTTGAATAACCATGTCCCAAACTTTGGAAGTGACATGTCTTGTAGCATCATGAAGAAGCCAGCCTGTTTCAAATTTAGACGGACGCTTGGGCTTGAAACTAATTCCCTCCGTGTCTAGTATTAGAGGGCTGTGGTCCGAACGCTGAATAGGTAAGTTTGGCAGAAGTGCTTTGGGGAACATTCGGCTCCATTCATCAGTCATGAATGATTTGTCTAGTTTTTCGAACGTTGCATGACCACTACCGCGGCCGTTAGTCCATGTGTAGAAGACACCGTGAGATTGAAGCTCTTGTAGTTGGAGAGATGTGATGAACTCCTGTAATATATTAAGACCCCTTGGCTTGTATTTTGTTGTAGATAGCTTTTCATGAATCCCTCCAATTTGCTTAAAATCGCCAATAATCAAATACGGTTGCGATAAAAGATGGAGTTGCTGTTGTAATAGGTCAAAAACAGATTGTTTTTTCGTTGCTTTGGAGTGACCATAAAAGAGCACTAGATTCCAAGGACCAAGGCGGGCATCACAAATTTGTAGTATAAGAAACCAGTCGTTGGAGAACACTGGCATAACTTGGAGAGAGGAGTGCCATGCTGCCCATAGTCCCCCTCGTGAGCCCGATGAATTGGCTCCCATATAAGTATCGTAACCAAGAGAATTGCATAAGAACAAAAGATCATCCGTCGCGTTTTTAGTTTCCATAACAAAAGTAATACATGGATGATGTGCAGAACATAGATTTTTAAGTGCATGAACCGTAAGGTCTTGTCCTAACCCCCTACAGTTCCAACTTAAAATTTTCATGATGATGGCGGAGACTGAGTTGCAGTCTCCGCAGCTTGGGAACTAAGAGTAAACTCATCGCTTAAGTAGTACATGATTACAGCATGCTCGTAGTCATAGTAAGCTAAAAACACTGCAAACCTTTCTTCGAAGAAAGGGGCGGCCAGATTATGGTCTGTTTCGGTGAAGGCATCAGGAGCTGCAAAAAGGGCAGAGAAGTCTGCTAGAACATCCCGAAGCCGTGGACTTTTGTTCCCTCCTTGAGTGTGTTCGTGGACTGGCGACGGCCTTTTTTCACCAATAATGTGAGTATCTTTGGGGCTGGCATCACCGTCGTAAGTAATTGGAGCAGTCGATGTAGAGCCCCTGCCTCTTTTTTGAGCACCAGTTTCATGAGGGTAACGCCACGGCCGAGAGCGTGGTGATGGTCTGATGGGATTGCGGCATTGTTAGTCAGGGTGGGATTTGTGACTAATAGTAATTTTTGAGGACAAGTTTGCCTTCCTGCCATAGGTGGGAGTGTTCTTAACGTTTGGTAAACTGAAGAGGTGAAACTGCCCTTTCCCAAACCAGAAGGTGTAAAATTGTCATTATGTTAAATATGAGGGAGTGACACTTAAAAACCTTAATGAGAGGCGGATTAACTCCACTCCACTCCCGCCGTTATTTGTACAAGTAAGAGGTGAAGTTCAAATAAGATTTCTACTGCTAGGTTTCTGTATCCTCATACGAGGATCACAAGGAAGAGGGTAATGGCCAACTGGAGTTCCCTCCCGCTAGATCTTGTCCGGCTAATCGCAAATAAACTGACAGTCATCGACGATTTCTCAGCTTTCACGGCGGTCTGCCGATCTTACAAATCTGCAGTTGACATAACTCAGTGGCGTTCAGAAGAATGTTCTGGCCCGCCATGGTTATTGCTCTGTTGTCCGGGCGACCGCATCAACGGCGGCGAAGGCGGCGACAATCCTCAGTCCAGCGAGAGAGGTTTCCTTAATTTCTACAAGAACAAGAAGAAATTTGTGATGGATCTGCCCGAAATTAAAGCCAGGCGCTGTTGGGGATCTCCCTATGGTTGGATTGTAACCCTAGGCCTCGACCAGAAGCTACACCTCCTCAATCCCTTGAACCGCCGTCGCATCCCCTTCCCCGTCCCGCAAACCCGCTGGGTGAAAACCCGGAAGTGGGAGTCTGAAGATGAGATGTCACAATCGATGCGTATGGTGCTCATCCAGCGAGCTCTAGTAATCAAAAGGTCTGCTCCTTCCAATTCTTCTTCTACTTCTCTATTTGATGATAATTTCGTCGTTGTAACAATAAGTGCAGACGGAGAAACATATGTTATAACCCCTCACTCTATGCAATCGGTCAAACTATTCTCTTCGGATGGGAGTGAGGTGGAAACACTCATGTGTGATATCGCCGTCCACAATGGCCAAATCTATATTGTAGGGAGGTACGGTAGTCTCTTTGTCTTCTCTGGACCGGATGCCCCTACAGCACAACAACTCATTACAACTGATAAACAGATCCACGGTACCGATAAACTTTATCTTGTTGAATCACTGGGGGAACTTTTAGTGATAGTTCGTATTATTGATGAAGACGATGATTGTGAACCCCACTATCGTACTATAGGTTTTGGGGCTCTCAAATTCAATAAGGGTGCCAAACAATGGATTGAATTGGACGAGGATTTAGGGGATTGTGCAATATTTGTGGGTGATTCACAGACCATATCCTTGGCGCAGCCAGAAAAAGTTGGGTGCAGAAAGAATGTCATCTATTTCACTGATGACAATGTTGAACAATTTCCCGATTACGGAGGAGGGCATGACATGGGTATATTCGATTTCGGCACTGGAACCATCGAACCCCTGTATGAAGGTCTAGATACGATATCCCGATACTCTACCCCAAATTGGTTAATTCCCAGTTTTACATGAACGATTCTGGTTTAAAACGGTTAACAATTCTTACTATGTTATTAATAGCTTGATATTTTTTTGAGTTTCTATGTTGTATTTATTTTTACCTACACGTAACAAATGAATTAGTTGAGACAACGGTATAGTGACAAACACAATGCATCCACGCTGCACGGAGTAATAGCAGTGCTACTAGAAAGAACTTTTCGTGGCCCAAGAGCAAATTTCTGCAAACAAATAACACTTTTCATGGCCCAGGATGCATTACTTTGACAATTCATATTCTTAAAACTTTTTTTTTCCTGCCCCAAACCAACAAGGAAACAACAAAAACTGTCCCAGCGTGAACCTGTGCTCGTTCTTCTGCTTGTTTCCTCTTACCTTGTTGCTCGTTTTGCTAGTTGATTCGAATCGCCTCAACAGCACATATGATTGTTCCTTTGAACTTCCACGTCTCTTCATTACTTCATATCTCCAGTTAGAGTGACTATTTAACTCCCTAATAAGTCACTATTACATACTGTTGCTACATCAGGTGGTTGAAACTTGATGCTTACAAACATCACAGAGGAACATGGGAAGTGTGAATTTGTATGGTTGGCCCTTGCTGCCAATAGTCCAATACTAGGTACCAATTCAGCAGAATCATATTAATCAAAAGCTCTACTCCGTCGTCATATGCGATTAATAATTTTTTGGTCGTAACATTAGGTAATGCGAGTTGTGTGTAATAAGGCCTCACTCTTGGGCACCGGTTACAGTATATCCTTGGGTTGGGTCTCAAATCGTCCCAGCTCTGTCTCAAATCGGCGTAGCTATGTTCGATATCGCTGCGTACAATGGCCAAATCTTTATGCTAAGAGCGTTCTGTCGCCTCTTTGTCTGCTCAAATTTTGACGGCCCATATATGCCTACAGCCCATGAATATATGGAATGATACGTGTCAAGTATCAATATTATTTATTTATTTACTAGTTATTTAATTATTAATTATTCAATTAAAGTCCAGTCTGTTGGGTAGACCCGTTAGGTCTAGGCTAGGTTAGGTTTACCAGTTTATCTATGAAATGTTGGTCTGTTATATTTATGAAGACGGTGATATTGCTGGTGACGGCGACACTATTGTTGGCTAATGGTACAATACCGAAGGATTTGAAGTTTACAAATCGTGATACCAGAAAAATGGATTGAAATAGAGGGTATAGGTGACTGCGCTATATTTGTTGGTGATTACCAATTCATATCCTTCTCACATCCTGGCGTAAGTAGGTAGTGCTTGAGCCACGACCATTATCAAAACATCCTACCCTGGTGCCGATAAGATCTTTTCTTTCCACTTTTTCAATTTTTTGTTTAATCGCTCAATAATATGTTTGAAAGCGCTAACTTTTTGACGACCCATAGTCTTGGGTAGACCCAAGTATTGGTTGTGCTGAACAACTTGGGGGATTCCCGTCACCTATATAATGCTGTCCTAGGTTCCTTCAGAGACAGTCAAAGAGAACACATAGGATTTTTCAATATTAATTTTTTGTACTGAGGCTTGTTCATAAGCTTGTAGAACTTTTAGAAAGACACATTCTCTATATCAGCCTGTGTAAAAGACATAGAATCGTATGACAGATAACTAGTTCTCCCCAATCTACATAGTGATCCATTCTTATTCTAACCAAAATTGTTCCATGTCAATGTTTTTCTAGGACAATTATCATCCATGTTTGTTATTAGTGGAAGTTTCTTAAATATTTCCATTTGTTGTTGTTCGTGGAAGTTTCTAACAAAATTTCGGGGTTTTCTTAAAAATGTGTAGGAGTATAATCTTTCAAAGAAATATGTAAATAGATAATTTGCATTTAATAGTGGCAATATTTTAGAAGGTTACAAAACATCACATGACAAAGCTAAGTGAAATGCTAAACGTCACCGTTTTTCATTACCCTTGAATTTCACCGCTTATGTGGAGTTTGCCGATTGATGTATAATTTTTGAAATATATTAAAATAAATTTTTATCAACAATCATATCTTGACACATAAGAGGTGAAATAGAAGGGTGGCAAAAAAGGGTGAAGCATAGCGGCCTTCCAAAGCTAAAAACACCTGTGTATATGATAACGAGCGCCGCTGTGCTTCACCTTTGAATTTCACCTCCTTGTTTCAAGATAAGTGTAAGATATGATTGTTGGTTACTGTATATTTTAAGATATCCTATAATCAAATCACCAATCAATTCATCCACGGACGATGAAATTAAACAGTGAAGAAAAATGGGTGATGTTTAACATTTTCTTATAAGAAATGGTAGAGACCCAACTCCTATTTCTCATCTATTTCACGCTCAAATAAAAAATTGAAAATATCATTACTCATTTGACATGTTCGTATAATATTTTGTGCGTCCTAAATTACAGTCATCAGTCGTTATCCTGCGCTATGCGCGGGGCGAATATAGACAAGAGACGAACAATTAAGTTAACATAGATAGTCTCGCCATTCATGGAATAGTAATAGTAGCATTTTTACTTTTCAGCTCGTAGTTCATGATCATTAATCAGAAATATTCTTCCACTAATTTTCGATCAATATTTTTCAGTTGATTAATGTAAAACCACAAGCAGTTCATTGCACAAAAATAAAGGAAAAGGAAAATAAATCATGTAGAACAAAAATTGAATATACTTGAAACATTTCCAGTTTCACCAATTGAGAAAACATGTGCTCAAATTTTATTTTAATCCTTTTTCTCCAGTTTTGGAATTGTTGATTATAAAGAAATATTTTGCTGTCTTCAACGAACCGGTAAGTAATATTAAAATCTTTTCTTTTGATTTCAACTATCAAACCCTTATGATAGCCTTATAATGTTGTGTTCCTGATAGAAAGATTAATCTTGGGAATTGGTGACTTGCAGAGGGGCCGGGAGGAAATCAGTAACTTCACTAAGGTCCAGACCTCTCTAATCTATTTGTGTTTCAGAATGAGAACAAAAAAAAAAAAAAAAAAAAAAAAACAGAGAGAGATGAAAAAAATTGAGAGACATGGGTAAATGTTTATTTCTGATGATCAAGCGTAACAATTAAATTTGGGCAGAGTTCTAGAAATAATGTGTTGCTGCTGAGTGCAGCATACTATCTCCTTGGGCTCATGGTTTAACTTTAGTAAGTTCGGAAACAAATTGTAAGATAAGATTGGTATATATTTTCTAAGGCTACATTGTCATTATTTTTTGAGGCTCGTGAACAATCATAATTTTTCGTACAAAGCTATGCAAAGCAACAAAGCGAAAAAAGCACAAAAATAGCATAGATTTATTATCAAATGACATCAGATTTGTGAGAACCAAAGTAAACTTATTGTGGTGTGTATATGTGTTTGAGAAAGAGAGTATGCGTCAAACCTGAATTAGCAAAGCAGAATATATACAAAACAATCCATTTCGTGAAGCACTCTACAAATTTTGGTTTCTGATTTTGTTCAAACCTATGGAAAGAAACAAAGAAAAAAAAAACACAAAACATGACAGAGATATGTTATCCCTGATGAACGTGACAAAACATTGACCAATTTTGTTTTATGCTATCATAAGAACTATGGATAGTGGATACAAAGGCCAAACATTGATTTGTGTTCTGACTTGCAATTAGGGAGAAAATCTACCCATAAATTCACTAAAATAATCAATCAAAAAAGGGTTTGCTCATAAATTCCTATAAAAGAACGCCGATCAAATTCACTCTTAAGGTTCTTCTCCTCCCTGCTCTTGATTTCAAACAGGGAATTTTACAAAACTGGGTTCTCTGATTTTATTTACTTGGAATCTGTGCTTGAATGGTTAGAGTGTTATAGTTTTCTTATTTAAAAGCGTGTTCTCAACTGTTTAGGAAATGACATATGAACACGAACAAAATTACTGATCTCCGTTCACTGAAATTGAAACTGTTTTGGCTAATTAGTTGCTGTGGCTCTGCGATCTCCGTCCTAAACAATGAGTTGTTCTTTACGCCTTTGTTTGTATATTGTGTTTTTGTTTTACTTTCGTACTGTATGAGCATAGAATCAGAGAAGCTTATAACTCCAAGCACTGAAATTGATTCTTACTCTCTCTTCCATTTTTTTCTCTTTCTCTGTCTCCATTAAGCTTTGGGGACAATACATGTCTACTACTGTGTTAGTATATTGAAATAAATTAATTTCAATCTTTTCTTGCCTTCGTCCATTAGCTTCGGTAACTGAACGTATTCAATTTTTTAGTAGATTTTCTGGATTGAAACTGTTTAGTGTCAAGTGAAGTGATTTAACCAAAAGGTTTAAATCGCGTCTAAATTAACCAAAGTTTACTGACCTGACCCATAAAAAGCTAAGTGCAGAACGAAACATAGGACGGTAAGAGGAGAACGAAACAGATGAGAGTGACTAATTTTAGGATTGTAGCAATGCTTCGCAGTCTTTCTGTTTATAAGAATAGATTCCTTAAACCTATCCCTTGCAGATAATTCACTTGCTGTAGACTTTACTGTGACCTCGCTCCACCTAAGGTATTTTCTTCTCCGATTTCCATATTTCATTCTCAGTTTCAGAGAAGATTCCCAATTTCGCCTCAGGAAGACCTCGCTCCACCGAAGGTATTTTCTTCTTCAACTTCTAGGTTTCATTCTCAGTTTAGGAGAAGATTCTCAATTTCGCCTTCTACTTCCATTTCTTTCTCAGTTTCACTTATGCAGTTTACTTTTTTACAGAGCAAGTTATTTCTATTCCTTTGAGATGTTGACCTTAACCTTGCTCAAATAAACTTGCTCTGTAAACAAGTTACATGACATCGTTTAAAATTGAACTAAAGAATCCGATCAAATTCCGTCTATTTTCATATATGTCTATCGCTAGACATCTAGGGATTTAACTGCATAAGTTATGTTTTCTGTTGGTATGTTGTTCCCCAGTTTTTTTATTTTGTTCCCATGATTTAGTTATGTGTTAAATTTTCATTTCATCCCACACCAATGAACTAACAATTTTCATTTTGACATACGGCTTCTTAGTATGTTATCATGTCGCTTTTCAGGTGGGTTGTTCATGTAATATTTTTTGGAGCGGTATTGAAGTAATATCTTGGTTCCTTCGAGTTAGTTTTTTATGAGCCTGAGTGGAATTTGACCTAAAGAATTTGATAAAGAGATAACTGAGCACACACACACCTCATAGGTGTAACCCAACTCTTTGAAGCCAGATTCAGTAGTGAGAATCTAACATAGGACCACCAATGACAATTGTTTTAAGTACGATAAATTTGACATGTTTGATGGAAGCCCCTTACACTCTTGATGAAGTTACTGATGCTGAGATTGAAGTTATGCTGAGTTTTGTAACAACTGGTATTTCTACTTCTCAACGGGACTTTATGGAAGCCCCTTACACTCTTGATGAAGTTACTAACAGTTTAATGCAGATGGGACCTTTAAAAGCCCCAGGAGTTGATGGATTCCCGACCCTATTTTTCCATAAATACTGGCCTGTTCTTAAATCGGAGGTGGGGAATTGTGTCTTAAAGATACTAAATGGACAGGAAAGTGTGGCTACTTTTAACCATACAATCCTTGCATTAATCCCCAAAGTGAAACAAGTTCGTACCCCCGCGGACTTGAGGCCCATTAGCCTCTGTACTGTCATCTATAAAATGGTCACCAAGACCATGGCTAATAGACTCAAAACAATTCTTCCCTATGTGATTTCAGAAAGTCAATCAGCCTTTGTCCCCGGAAGGCTAATCACCGATAATATTATTTCTGCGTTTGAAGTTCTCCATTCAATGAAGAAAAAGAATGAAGGGTAAGGAAGGCTACCTAGCCCTCAAAACGGACATAAGCAAGGCTTACGACCGTGTGGAATGGAATTTTATTACCCAAGTTCTCCAACGGTTGGGTTTCGGCCCTAAATGGGTAAGTTTGGTGTTTGATTGTATTTCTACTACTTTGTTCTCGTTGTCTTTTAAGGGACAAGTAGTTGGTAATATAATACCCAAACGTGGGCTTCGTCAAGGCTGTCCCATCTCTCCGTATTTGTTCTTATTGTGTGGTGAGGTTCTCTCTCGCGCTCTCTCGTCGTCGATTGCTTGTGGATCTATTACAGGGGCTGCTGCGTCCAGAGGGGGTCCTCGCGTCTCCCACCTCTTTTTTGCGGACGACAGCATATTTTTTACAAAAGCTAATACAAGCGAAGTTACAACTTTAGCTACAATTCTACAAAATTATGAGAAAGCTATGGGACAAATGATCAATCTCAGCAAATCCTCGGTTGTTTTCTCAAGTAACGTGGCGTCTGGTACTGCTTTGCAACTTAGCGAGCTTCTGGGAGTGAAACAAGCCCAACTTCATGACAAATATCTTGGGCTGCCAACGGAATTGGGAAGAAGTAAGATGTTTAGCTTTCACAATATACCAGATCGTGTTCATGCAAAAACAAAGGATTGGAAAGAGAAATTCCTATCACCAGCAGGTAAGGAAATACTCCTCAAATCAGTTATTGAATCAATCCCAACATATGCGATGAGTGTGTTTAGATTACCTGCTAATTTGTGTGAAAAGATTGAGTCCGATATGTCCAGATTTTGGTGGGGTTCCGATGAAAGCAAACGCAAAGTTAGCTGGATCTCGTGGGAAAGGATGAAAAGAAGCAAACAGGAAGGTGGATTAGGCTTTCATCACCTGCAAAATTTTAACACAACCTTGTTAGGAAAACAAATCTGGAGGATCCTAACAAATCCACATTCTCTTCATGCACGAATTCTCCACCACAAATATTATAGAGATACAGGATTGAGAAATGCAAATGTCAAGGAGAATAGTTCTTATCTTTGGAGAAGCCTTCTGTCCAGTAAAAATCTGGTCTTCAGTGGATGTAGATGGAGACTTGGAAATGGTGAGCAGCTAGACGCACACAAAGACCCGTGGCTCTTTCGTCCCCAGCACTTCAGACCGTTCACTCCAAACAGATCTCAGCAGAAGGTCATGGTAGCGGACCTCATTACAGAAGAAAGAACGTGGAATGAGGACAAACTTAGAGAAATCTTTTGGAAAGAAGATGTCGAAGAAATAAAAAGGGTTTCCATACCTTCTATTAATCTACCAGATCGGTTAATCTGACACTATTCTGAGCATGGGAACTACACCGTCAAGACTGGGTACCAACTTTTGCAGCAACAGGAGGAAATAAAAAAAAAGACCCCCTTCGGAAATGGATCGACCACTTCTAATTGGTGGGAATTGTTCTGGAAACAGAAACTCCCCAAAAGAATTTTATTTCCAACATGGAGAGCCATCAACAGGGGTTTACCTGTTAGATCAAATTTGGTCAAAAGAGGAATCCCTATCGATAATATCTGCGCAATTTGCAAAAAAGCTCAAGAATCAGAAACTCATCTTTTTCTTGAATGTCCGTTTGCGAAAAAGTGTTGGGATCTACTCCTCGGAGATGCCTTTTCCAACAGCATGAGAGGTGCCTTCTCGGCTTGGTTCCCTCAAGCGTTTGTTGATTCAAACACAAAAGAAAGGATCTCGATGAGTATCTTAATCGATTGTCTATGGAGAAACAGAAATAAAGCTATTTTCAAGAATAAAAGAGCAAAGCATACCCATGTGGTAGAAAGAGTTCGATCGGTCCTAGAAAGCCTCGATTCACCGTTGCATGTGGCGGATTTGCAAGCTCCGGCTCAGATCTGTCAACTCACGACGGAGAAATCTAGGAAATCTCCGCCGGAGAACTGGTACCGCATAAACACAGATGCCGCCTGGAACTCGAAAGAGAGAAAGGCGGCGGTTGGGGTCGTTATCAGAGATGCTGCGGGTATCTTCATCGCCGGACGCTCAAAGCCTGCGCCATTTGCAACTTCGGCGAAGGTAACGGAAGCAGAGGCAGTGCTAGAAGGGGTGAAACTAGCCTCAGATCTAAATCTGAAGAAGGTATGGATTGAAACTGATAATCTCTCACTAGCAAGAGAGATGACAGAGAAAGAGAAGGGGAAGAATGCAGACGTTACAGAAGTAATGAGAGCTGTTGAAGAATGTACAGACTTCCTCGGTAATATGGAGGGACACGTGGTTCACCACGTCCCACGCAAGTGGAACCAACCGGCACACTTATTCGCACAAGGGGGGATGAACTTATCTGAAAGTGTCTCTTGGTTTTATCAAGCGCCCGTTTGGGCTGAAGAATCTCTGTATTTGGACCTTCTGGGCCATCAGCAAGCCCATTTGAATTAATCGATTTGATTTCTCTCAAAAAAAAAATAAAAAAAAATTGACATGTTTGTGTGTAAAATAGTGAAATTTTAGTTTTACTAAAGGTGTATATTACCTGTCACTCAAACAATTCGGGTGGGGTCCATCCTCTTATTACGTCTGTGTATGTATTGCTTAGTTTCTTTTACGATAAAATTTGTTAGCGTTTTTTGTTTGTTTGAGATAGCTTGTAAACCTACATGGCTGATTGTTTGGTCGTCATTTTCTCTTTGAGATGGACCAGACACCAACAAATTAAGGAATTTGTTGTCTCTTATTACAATCGTCTTTCTAATTTGGTTTGTAACAGGCCGACTCTAATTTCGTGTTTGATTATGCAAGGAGGCTGGGTTGATCGTCATTTTATTTTCAGTCTCACGTTCGGTTTACTATATCGATGAATTAAAACTCACTTATGATGGATTGTTGTTTCATTAATTGTGGAGGTGGAGAATTTCATGGTTGATTTGTAAGTTTACGGTTTTTGTAAATTCTGATGTAAATAACTAAATATACATATTTGAGATAGAACTAGCTTTAACGACCCGTATATGCTGCAAAAGTTTACGGGAAGCTTGATATTAAACTTCATTTTATGACTTCCAAAGACTTCTTATTTGTTTCATGAGCATCTACAAGTAAGCCATGTTCTTACTGTTTGTTTAGGGTAGTGTCTCGGGCACGGGTAATCCCTAGTGACATATAATTCGGGACGGAATTGTAATATTTCCTCTCAAAGGAATTAAGGGAAAATACCATTTAATATTGTGGAGTCATTTTTCTAGATGGTTAAAACAATATAAATATATGCATTTCCTTTATGATACATGATATTGTCTTAGTATGAACTATTAAACTTGTGAAAAAAATTATACGCTGAGAAAAAAAAAACAAATAATTGAGCAAAAAGATATAATTTTTGCACTTAAAATATTCCCTAAATTTCCTTATATATTTCCTAAAGAAATATTGAGGAAATATCAATTTTATTCACAGTCATTTCCTTTATCATCACGTTTTATTGTAACAATATATTCAGAACAAATCAATTTATTAACTACAATTTCATTGATCTTCACGTCCTTTACTCATTATAATCGCATTTTGGTGATTCTCATTCCCTTTTATACCCATGATGTTACCTTTATACGAAAAAACCTACTAAATTCTATTATATAAGGAAAACACTAAAAGAACAGAAATTAGTGGACAGAAAGAAATTTCTTTACCAATTGCATAAGACCACGTTGATAAATATTCAACTCGATCCCTGTTTCTTCTTGACTGATTTTTATTCGATACATTGCAAGCACATTGTATCACAAAGTACTAGTAACTAATACACGTTGTATTGGTTGTTATCTGTCCTTAGGGTTCACCATTCTCCTATTAGGGTATAGTTTTACAATAATAGTGTGAGAGTCATACAGAAGAGAGAGTTATGGCCAACTGGAGTTCCCTCCCGGCCGACCTACTCCGGCTGATCGCTAAAAAGTTGCAGGACATCGAGGACTTTGCAGCGTTGGCGGCGGTCTGCCGACATTACCGCCGTTCACTTGACAAGAATCAGTGGCATATTCCCGACGGACGCTCCGCCCCTCCATGGCTATTGCTCTGCAGCCTTGACCGCCACGGCATGGAGAAGAGGGGCTTTCTTAATCTGTACAAAGATAAGAACACGACGAATGTTATGGACCTACCGGAGCTCCACAACAGACGCTGTTGGGGGTCTTCCTACGGCTGGATCGTAACCCTAGGCCCCGACGGCCAACTACACCTCTTCAACCCCTTGAACCGCCGCCGTATCGCGCTTCCATGCCCTGAAGACTGCCGAGAAGTCCATTCAGTGGGGTTGCATTGGTTGAGGGACATGGATATCTACAGAGCCATATTGATCAAGAGGAACTCATCCGAATCCAACGATGAAGACGATTTCCTCGTCGTAACAATAGGTTACAACAGCGGATTGAATGTAATAACGCCTCGTTCTTGTGCATCCGTCGAAATATTTCCTTTGGACCCGATAAACAACTCAGATCTGCACTTCTTTGACGCGGCTATGCACAATGGGGAAATCTATTTGGTAGCAGAGTACGGCAGCCTCTTTGTCTGCTCAAATTTCGACGGTCCTGACCCGCCCACGGCACATGAATGTTACGAGAACGATTACGATGAAGACTACCACTACGGCGGTGAGGACGAAAACGGTTGCTGTAGTGAGAAACTCTACCTGGTCGAATCGTTGGGTGAACTTTTGATGGTGATTCGTTTTATCGACAATGAAGGTCGACTCGGGTACGACACTTCTCGCTTTGAGGCTTACAAATTCAGTCACGACGACAAGGAATTGATTGATGTGAAGGATTTAGGGGATTGTGCTATATTTTTGGGTGATTGCCAATCCATATCTCTGCCGCAGCCCGAAAAAGTTGGTTTCAGAAGGAACTGCATCTACTTCACTGATGATAATTACGACGAGTTCTCTGATTCCGGAGGAGGAAAAGATACGGGTGTATACGATTTCTCTAAGCGGACTAAGAAACGGCTCTACGGAGGTGCTCAGTGGCTATCAACATACTCTGCTCCAACTTGGTTTATCCCCAATTTCACATGAAAACCAGAACTTTCATCAGGTCTTCTTTTCCTTTTCTTGGCCTTGTTTCTTTCTTTGAGCTTTTGGTTTAAACATGCATATTACTCGCAGCTTGGCTTCTGAGTTTCTTCTATATCTTGTAATGTCTACTTTTACCTATATCAAACAATGTCGATTTCATTTTGTCAAAAAAATAATACTATCTCTAATTCTTCTCTTTCACCTTACTTTATTTTTGACACTATTCACTGGGTCACTTTGACCCTTTGACCCGATGATTTGATTAGCAAAGCGATATACGAATTTGGTCATCTTTGCATGATTTTGTATAGTAAACTTTACTCTACAATACTATGAAAAAATTGTCAAAAAGTTACATAATTTTGCTATCCAAATCACCGAGTCAAAGTGACCCAACTACGGATAAAAAAGTCAATCGAAAGAGAAGGAGAAAAAAAGAGGTAGTAAAGTCTATATTTACCTGCTCATGACAAATATATTATATTGAAATAAGAAGATAATCAAAACCCTAGTTCACACTTATTGGTAGAGCACCATGTGGTCTGTTGGAGCACTAAAAATATTCTTCTCATACATGTAGGGATGGCAATGGATCGGATTCGGATCGGATCGGATCCACCTATATCCATATCCGAATCCGATCAAAATAAGTAGATTCATATTCGATCCAAATCCGACCGGATCTTAAATGGATTCGGATCGAATTCGGACCGGATTTAATTTGCAATATCCATATTCGATCCACAATCCAAATCTCCAGAAACGGATCTGAATCGGATCCAGATTCGGATCCTGAGCATTTTTTTTTAACTTCCCATACAAAATACACAACAAAATAAAAAAAATACGTAAAAAGAGTCACCACACCAAAAAAATCTGCCTAAAAAAGTAAAACTGTATTAAATATATTTTACCAATATGATAAATGTAAATCTACCATAAAATATAAGCAAGTCATTCAAAGGTTTAAGACACCAATAATGTCTAAAATTGTCTACAATAACCATAGTGGAATATTTCTTCATGCCTGAAAACATAATGTGTAGTGATTTCTGTAGTGTGTTTATATATATGTAGTAAAAGCATAATTTTTATAACTCTAAGGGTATTTTCGTAAAATTATGTTTGTTCGGATCCTTTCGGGTCGGATATCTATCGAATATCCAAATATAATCGGAACGAATCCGGATACGAATCGGATTTTGATTTTTAATATCCATATCCGATCCATTTTAAAATGGATCGGATTCGGACTTGATCCATTCGAATCGAATCACTCGGATTTCGGATCGGATCGAACCGCATTGCCATCCCTACATACATGGCTCATACCACTCTGTCCCAGCTCTTTCTTCCCAATTTGCCTTTTGTCACTATTCACTGCGTCACTTTGACCCGGTGATTTGAATAGCAAACAGATGTAATTTTTTGATAATTTTTTCATGGTGTTGTAGAGTAAAAGGTGCTCTATAATATGGTGAAAAAATAATCAAAAAATCATATCATTTTGCTTTCCAAATCACCTGGTCAAAGTGACCCAGATACGAGTCAAAAAAGTCAAATGAGAAGAAAGAGCGGGAACGGAGTGGTACATGCCATTAACCGAATCAACCAATGAGCAGGCAATGTAACAACTAACATCTCAATTATTGAAACGGTAACATTCCATTAAGGGCATTTGAGCAATACAAATAGGAAGTAAGGGAAATAACAGAAATGAGAAAACTGTCCTCCAGCTTCTATGATATACTAATATGCCCCCCAGGTTGAAAGGTGGCTGGCAAACACCTTCAAATTGCACAAAGATAAGGGGCTGAGCAAGAGGTTTAGGAAGCATATCAGCAATCTGATCTTCACTAGGCAGATGCTGCAACACGACTTCTCCAGCCTGAACTATATCTCTGATAGTGTGACAATCTAACTCAATATGTTTGGTCATGACTCATGAATAAGTGAGCATGTTGCATCAAGTTCTACACTTTGTATCAGTTATATCGGTATTTACTTTATTAGTAGTCTTCATGACTTTTCTATTCCGCCGACCTACATGGATGGTCGAAACAAATCCAAAGGAAATTGGTTTTGGGACATACGTGTAGTAAAATTATGGTTCACGACGTCATTCTGTTACCCGATTTCCACCAAGATCAATAAAAAAGCTTGGACCAACATTAATACATCCTTAAACTAGGTAACAAGGAGATCGATTCAAGATCTCAAACATCGAAAACCATTAACGGATGAATGAGAAATTAGGCTTTGAAGTTGACCACTTCATATGCTTGAGGAAAGTACCAGAGCTTACTTAATGAAAGAGAATGATTTAAATTATGTGAAAGGGGAATATAAAAAAGTAAATACTACGAGGGGTTCAGGTAGACAGAGTGCTTCCTCCTTCGATTATGATATTAGAGTTGAGTGAGAGTTGAAATCTCTTACTTGGGACTAGCTCAATATGTACTAGAATGGGAATGATGCCTTAAAACAAAGAACATATCTCCTTAGTCATACGCCTTCTTCTTCGGGAGTACATGATTGGTTTATGGTATGGTAGCCGACTTTGCATCATCTAAGTTTTTCTATCATCACCTACGCAATTGAACGATTACTAAGCGGCTTGATGCTGAAGCTTCTGGACTATGGTTTTTGGACTACGGGAATGGCATTTGCCCCGCGGGAACCCTACTGATTCTATTCTAAATAATGGGCATGAAGATGTTCCGAGAGTTCTGAAATAATATGAAGCTAGCAATTTTCTTGTTTCAACTAACTCTTTATTCCATCTTTCTTTTCTTACGTGTTATATCAAAATCCTAACTTTTGATATATTCCTTATGATATCAACTAATATCGACATAATGATGTATTATAGTTTAGAGCTTATAGAAAGCTCCGGTAAAATAAGAGGCATTTTTGAAACGGGAATAAGGGAAAAAAGCAGCTAGAGTTGAAATAGAGCAAGGAGAAAGAACCAACTCAGAAGCAAGGAAAGATCTTTAGATTTCTCAATAGATCCCTGGAAGTCTAGATTTAAGTGTTTTTATCACAAAAAGTATTCGAAAATGCTGGGCCCCGGCTATAACAAGTTATATTTGACTTCTACATCGATCGGAGATGAGTTGTTCACACCCACCCGCAAAAGGCATCTTCGTCTACCTCGTCTACGATGCCCTTGTCTCGTGTATGAGCTGCCTGAGCTTGGTCTATTACGGAAAGTGGGGTTGGGTAGGCGGCTTCGGGTTGAAGGCATCTGGAAAGAAGAAGCTCCTGTTGAGATATCCTCTTGTTTAAGTCTTGGGAAGCAAGAGCTACGAGTTTCGCCTTATTAATCATTCTTAGTAGTTAGTATCATTTATGAGCCTTTTAAGCCCCCCCCCCCCCCGATTCTCTATTGTGAGATCTTTCAGGTGCCATAGACGCTTCTCAATATAGATATGGAGCCAGCCAGTGTCCTTTTTCTTTCTTCTATGATCTCCTCGTTCTCTCTTTTACTTTCTTCGTCTTGTTATTTTGTTAGGAGGTCATATGATAACAGGAAACTATGCCTTTTTTGCAGCTCGAGTTCCTGCATCTATTGGTGGATGGACCTGGGAAGGGCAGGGGCCAGTCCCAAAGGTGTGCCATGGCCTGGATGCAACTCCGTGTTGTAATACGCATTTGTCTAATGAGAATCTCACAAAACAAGGTCGATAAAATGGATTTCTTACGAAATTTACGTGGCTCTCTCATTAGTGAAACTGAGTTCCGATAGTCGAAAGACGGGAGGTTTCCTATCCTTAATATTTTAATAATTATGTATTTCATGAATCGACTATAAGGAGATGAATTCGATAGTGTGTAAAAAAATAGAAAGAAGAGAAGGTAAGCTACGAGGAGAAGAGAAAGGAAATTTCATAGAAAAGTAGCTCCTTCGTTCACTCATGGAAATGGGATTGGTAATGGGCATGGGATCTTCGTTACGATGGTCCAATATAAATCGATATACAAATAAATACCCCGTCCGGACGTATTGATTCATGCACTGTAATCACCTTGAAGGAGGAACCAATGCGAAAGCACGGGCAGACCCTCCTCAGTAGTCAACCAATCCCACTTTCATACCTCGCTTGGGCAATTGTGTATTATGGCTTGCTTAGGCACCTAGGGCCAGCATGTCGAGTTATAGAACCTGAGTCAAACTCATTATGCGGAAAGTGGCCACCAACTAAGTGATTAGGCACATCAAGCTTAGTTTTAGCAAATAGGAGGATCATATTAAGGGGTTGTCAACCGAACGAAGTCTCGCCAAGAGTCGATGCCTTGTTCCTTTATTAGGAGCCAAGAGTAAAATAACCTGAGATGGAAGTACCACTCCGGATATGACGAGAGGCATGGCTTAAGCGGGCAGGGGTTAGTAGCACATCCCATCTCTGATGATCAAGACTATTTTCCCTTATGGATCAGTCTGACCTTCAAAGGTGAGAAACCTATTACAAATCGGTTCTTCTTCCTCGAGTTGATACTCTTAGGAGTTGTCATTCTTCCTTCTTCTCCGAGACTCCGTATTCTTTGATGCTATCTGCCTCTGAAAGGACGCTTGCTTCGGCTTCGGGACCGTAGGGCTAGGGTAAAGTAAAGCCATAGTTAATAGAAAAGGGCAGCCTCCCTAATTGTAATTCTCATATATATAGAAAGCGGACATTCCTACTGAGGAAATGGAGTTGAGTTACTCTAACTCAATACTAATAAGAAGAGGCATAAAACTCGCTCACATCTAATAGAACTTCTCTCACCCACTAGTAGTAGTAGCAGCCTACTCACTGATGAGCTTTCCTAGCTACCTATACTGGAATCGAAGAGAACGCTTAGCTCGATGTTACAAGGGTTGAAGAAATAGATGCAAGACGAGAATGATCAAGTAAGCACATGAAGAATGAATTGATTGCTTATGCCTGACTTCCTTACTATTGAGTTAGGAAGGTACCACGGGAATCACTTGTCATCTCACTCATCACATGAACTACTCTCTTGAATTCGAAATTGAAGAGATTAGTTGACAACAGTCAAAAGAAGGGCACCTAATTACAATACAATAGGGGCGGTGCAAGTCAGTTGAACACACTGATTGATGAGTACGTAAGTGGGTTAGGGAAAAGGTGATTGGCAATGAAAGAAGACAGAAACTCCCGAGTGGAATACATTGATACATTCCCCTTGAAGACTGGTTCATGAAGACAAAGAATTGAATCGTAGGATAATAATCATAGCCCTCCCTCTTTGAAAGATTTAGGAGAGGATAGGCGAAATAGAGCCTTTCGACGGCTTTCACCCTTGTTCTTAACGAGATAAGACATATAAGTCATCGATTCTTAGTCTTCATAGACCACCAGAGTCGTGCAGAACCATATTCAATACACTGTTTTTTACACTTTTAAACGTCCAAATCCCTTTTGGCTCAGGTTTGAGTATTCTGTTACCTAGGCCCTATAGGCATCAACCAAGGGCGGCGACGAGACCCACAGTAAACAAATGAAACTAGGCAGTCCCAGGGAGGGTAGAAACTAGGTGTAGTCATCCAAGCAAGAAAGGAAGGCTAGTCAAGGGGAGTGAATAGTTTGTAAGAAAGGTGACGTTGGAGCGAAGGAGTTTTCGAATGTGAATGACTTTTACAAGTCCCCTCTACCAATGAAATAGTAAGGGTAGGCTTATGGTAGTAACAAGTACCTTCAAGGGAGCATATTCCCACGAAAGCGAAAGGAGAGTAGCTTCATTTCCTGCAACAAGCATTGGGTTGTTAAAATCGAGAGCTCTTTTTAAGGTTTTGGGTAACACCACCCTATTCTCAACAAGGGATAAATTCCCATACTCTGGAGGTACATGTTCCTATAACGAGTCTTTAAGCTTATAACAGCTATCTAGTCGAAGACAACACCACTGCATTGTCGTAAATTCGAGTATTCTTTATATACATGTTTCATGTTTGTTGCGAACGGAAATCCTAGGACGGGGGAATTTGGCACCTATTTAGATAGGCTAGAGCATGCTAACATACCCCTTCAACTAAAAGAAAAGGAACAATACCACTTAGAATTAGACCGATTCTGTATTGTATTAGTTTAAGCTGAGCGCCTTCTATAGAATTAGGTGATTTAACGCGGTCTATTGTCGTTAATGGGATGTTGGAGTTTAGCACACATTAGCAGCGAGTAACATGAGAGATAGGGCCCTGGTTTCTGCTTTCTTCTCCATCTTCATATTTGGGGAACAAATCGCCATGCTTCCTTGTGGTACCAAAAAAGACTCCCTTTGATCGTTACAATCAAGTATTGCTACTACTACGATCAGCCTACTAAGTAAATAATGCTCCCATCCCCGAGCCGCTTTCAAGCCGCCTATCCTATCATGGCTTTTTCTATGCTAGCTATAACTACTTGGCGTGTGCTTCTTTTGGATTCCAGACGATGTCCTTTCCAATTAGATAATTTGGTATCGGTATGGGATCCAATCTCTCTTCGTCTCTTGCTGAGAAATCCAAAGGAAATTGGGTTTGGGACATACATGTGGTAAAATTTGGTTCGTGACATCATTCTGTTACCCGATTTTCACCAAGCTCAATAACAAGCTTGGACCAACATTAACATATCCTTAAACTAGGTAACAAGGAGATCGATTCAAGATCTCAAACATCAAAAACCATTAACGGATGATTGAGAACATAAATTTTGATGTTGCCCACTTCATATGTCACATTTTAAATGTACCAACATGTTGTTTGAAGAGAGAGATATAGTAGTTTATCTATTAAATGGTAAAATTAATTCTTACCATAGCAGTTACAACCCGACCCGAACAGTTGTAACTTCTCAGAAAGTTGCAATCGTTCTATTCGAAATCGAACAGGCATAACGGACCATAACTGCCACATCTTTGTCTCTATAGATGCATTCACTCTCTCTCTATATATCTCCATCTCTCTCTCTCTCTCTCTCTCTCTATATATATATATATATATATCAGTTTTTCCCACCCGAATTCTTGTTGGAGTATGCCATAGAGGCAATCTATTTGTGGTGACATGTATATGGACTTACAGTTCATTATGTTATCAATATGGAGATATGTTAACATGAATGAAGTCCTTAGAATATAATGTTATATTCTTAAATATCCCTAGTCAAGTACTGCAGCTAATAGGACGACTGTATTGCATCAAAACTTGTATGTGGGTAGATTGATATGGGGATATCAAGTCTAACACATTGGTAAGCATTAGGGTTAATGGCTTACTGAATTGACCTATCAATAGAAGGCTTTATGGGAGTTATATGAATGTCACAAGCGCTTCTCATAGTAACAATGGTGTTGCGATTCTTAGACTTGAAGTCACTAGATACTCTAGTTGTGAATTATCATGTTTTGATATCATCAAATGTTACACCGTAACTGGGTCTATAAAGGCGATTATCGGACATGATATGGAGCAAGCTGAGATATGGTAGTGATGTAGAGAGGATTTGTCCCTCCCACATAACGGGAGTAAATATCCACGACTACTCGATGAGTGAGACGTAGGGAAATGCATGACCATGCTCAACAAACCAATATGAGATATTGATGTTATTTGTTTATCTAAGTCTACTCACAGATCGAGAAACTATGGATTGGATATACAAGTGTGACACTCCATGTCTTATGTCCAATCCGGATATATGAGACAAAGGGATTATACAACACGGTAACATTGGTCACAGAGGTTAGTCAGATCACTGACATTCATATTACTTGGGTAGCATTGATATATTTCTAGATACTGCTCAATGTTTGTAATAATTGTTATTACTGCCAACGTAATTAGGAACCTACAGGGTCACACACAATAATAGATCAAAATGGGATTATTGCTAACTACTTCGACTAAGTAGCAATAGTGAATTGATTGGAAGAAAGTGTAAATTGTGCTCATTAGTTGGACTAAAGAGCAATTGTGGACTACAATGCAAACTAGTCCCACATTGGTGGATTTAAGGGCAAAGATGAATTTCTCTAGCTATAGATAGAATTTATAGGCTATGAAAATTCAGTCTTAATTAATGCTACACCAATAAACTAGAGAGAAAATAGAAAGAGTGAAAAGGAGTTTTCACTCATAGGATTCGGCCAAGAGAAGGTGTCGCCCTCTCCTTGAAGCCGACGGCATGGTGATGCCGCCCCATCGAGGTCACGGCCAGGTGTTGGCCGACCGTCTCTCTCTGCTGCCATGGATGGATATGATTCATCCTACACGCGTCCAACTCAACATCTTCTATGAAATGATCCTCCTTCTTCTCAAGATTAGCATCGTTGGAGAAGAAGCCCAACTGAGGTCTATTCGTGTGGATACCGTAGAGACGCAGTTCCAATGATCTGCGTATGTGATGGTCACCAGTCTGGTATGACTGAGATAACCTTTCTCCTTTCATCATGTGATGAGGCTTCACCTGCTATTCATGGAGAGTTTCGTGCAGAATAAATTTTTATATTTCCACTACGTAAGTTGCATCAAAACCCTACAATTCTTTCTATCAATCTCTCATATTCACAACTTCACTCACGTATTTGTTCGATTCGCCGGTACTGTAGATTATGATTCATTCTGCAGTACGAGATGACTAATACGTCTAAAGATTATCATATAGTCCTCCACAGCCGATTGAAGATAGTATTACGTCTTATGGCTGCATCAAAGGTAAAGTGCCTCGAGATTCTATTCATGAACTTTCGGTAACAATTCGTGAACTTGAGAGCATATAATACTTTTTCAACATGCTAACATTAGTACCTCTGGGTGTATAGTGTTCACACGTTCCTGTTGATCGGAATTATGTTGTGAATATATCTATATATCTACTCCGCCAACACTCGCACACGAGCCACTTTAAAACATATTAACATTAAGTTTTGTAGCCTCCCATTCAAGTTATGAACACTTTGAACATTTTAGGTTTTTGGCATATTCCTCTAGACAAAGAGAAAGTTATTGTCCAATTCCCCTTTTATTACAGCGCTTCCACCTTTTTGAGTTCACAACATAAGGTGCTGACCCTAATGTAGTAAGCAAATAGTCAGGACTGCAACCGATGTACCTAAACCTTATGTTTTACACAATCTCAGTTAAAAGTTGGAATAAAATTTTCGTTAAAAAAAGTTGGAATATAAGTACTATCGAACATAGTTTTAAATTGGATAGGATGTCGAACCAGAGATGTCGCGGTTGGTTGTTTGGTCGAACTGTTTCAATTGCATTATGCTATTATCAGTATTTGAATATTCACTACTGGAAACGGACCCGAAAACGGCATTAATTTCTCGCCGTTTATGAAGGTTTTCTCGCCGTTTATAGCAAAAAAGGCAAGATTTTGGTCGGCCGCAAGGTATTTTGACGTTTTTGCTTAACTGCGTGAAAAACTTTTGCCGTTTAAACCTTAAACGGCGAGAGAGACACTCTTGCCGTTTATCATTATATATATTTATATATATATATATATATATATATATATATTTAAAGTAATTTTAAACAATAATTAATTTTAGACATTTTTATTAATTCTGAATATAAATAATATTAATTTTGACCTCAAACAATCTGCAACTACTCGAAAGACCCCCCCCCTTCCCCCCTTCTTCGATAGATACCAGAACACAGGGGTTCCCAGAACACAGCACCATCACCAATCGAAACATAGCACAGATCTGGGTTAAACTCGGATGCCGCCTCGAACACAGAACATAGATTAAAGAGACGGTAGGACGAAGAGGACGGCGACGGGACGACAACGAGGACGATTGCAAAGACGATTGGCTTGGTTTCAACCATGATGCCTCCCCGGGACAGGACGAAGACGACTTCTTCCTCCCCTCAACTCCACTGCATCTATTCCCCTCCCTCCCTCTCTCTCTGTCTCACTCTCTTCTCTATCACTGATCTTTCTCCCTCTCTCAATCAACAGATCTGAAAATAAAGTAGCTGGATTGTATAAGGGGATGAAGATGAGATAACATTTTTTTTTATGAAGGTAAGGTTTTAATTGATGGCTAAGATTACATCTTCAGATTAAAGGGAGGGTACAAATTTTAGCCACATATGCACTTCTATTTTGGCGAACAATTAGAATTTTCGCCCCAAAAATTGGCTCCTAAGTCAAAAAAATTGAGTTGTGTCTTTCAAAATGAAAAAAAAATGAGTTGTACGTACATACTTTTATTGCCGTATATAATAATCATTAACGGAGTTAAAAAAATCTCTTGCCGTTTATGCTATATACTATATGCGGTGAGAAAAAATTTCGCCAATAATGATATTTTCTTGCCGTTTTTGTAAATTTTAAGTGGGGAGAATCATTCTAGCCACTATCAGTAAAGTTCTTGCCATTTTTGATGAAATATATGCGGAATTGGCACACTCTTGCCGTTTTAGATGTTTTTAAGCGGGGAAAATTGTTCTTGCCATATTTGATAGCCTATATGGCAAGATAATTATTGCCGCGCGAAAATTTATGTTTTTTTTTTGCCGTTTTTGAGTAAATTTCTAGTAGTGATCTTTTTGGTGCAAACCATAAAATTAACTATAATCACGCAATATTAATGTGTTTTGTGTCTCATCAAAACATGGGCATCATGGTGGCAGCGGGCCGTGCGGGCTGGGGACACGCCGTGCCGAGGTGTAGGGCAGGCCGGGCCGAGCCATGCTTGAAAATTCTAGAAACTCGGCACGTGCCGGGTTGTAGGGGTGGGGGCTGTGCACGGGTTGTGTCGGCGGGGCCTTGTTTGTGCGGGTCGTGCACGGCCCGAGGGCAGGCCGGGCCGGGTTGGCTAGGGGAGGTGTAATATCCCTGATTTTGGAAAGCAAAAAATACTTAAATTTACTTTAAATATGTGTTTTTGACATAACCTGTTAGCATGCTTAATTGCTATTGTATGCAGTGTAGTGGTTGTATTTCTGAAGCTTATATTACTTAAGTGAATTTTATGTTATTTAGTATCCTGATAGATGAACTCATAATTGTGAAACTATGATAGTTAAGCTCGTCCAGAAATACACCAGAATTACTAATATCTTCTTTAATCGCTAGATTAAGGATAAAAATATTTAGGGAATAATTAGTACTAATCATCCGTTTAAGTGTTACTTAGCTTAGTTAATCATGATTAGTACATAATGACTTGTAGTATGTTAGCTTGTATATGTGTTAACTGTATGAATGACACGTAGGGTGACACGTGTCACTGCCTTAGCCCCTGTTCCAGATGCTTGACACATGCCCCTGCTGTGTGTCGTCGCGTGGCAGCTTTCGTCACATGCGCGACACGTGTCCTACTGCAAGTCAGATGCTTCTGACACATAACCATACTGTGTGTCATCGTGTGGCACCCTCTCTCTGTGTGTGCGACATGTGTCTGACATGTGTCGCGTCCTAACCAATCCTTCCATGCATGCCTGCCACGTGTTACTATGACACATCGATACCTGATTGGTCGCAAACTTCTATAAATAGGGCCTAGTGCATTAGTTATCTCTCATTCTATATTCAAGTACGAATACCGATAAGTAAGATAGAGAGATACTGGGATTATTCTATACTTGGAGCTGCTGTTATTCTTTTGAAGTCATTATCAGATGCTATTATTGAGGTAGGGGGTTATGCACTTTACAATATCATTATCGCTTACGGTTTATGAACATGCTTCGTGTGAAATATATGTTGATCCGCTTATTGTCGTTATTATCGATTCGCATGCTATTTGGTGCTAAATGATTATTACGTGATATGTGATATTACGTGTAACCTGCTATAATTATATTGTTTATTGCATTTCACCCTACTGTTGCGGTGAACGACCTACTGGGCGCGAGCTCACCCCCTAACAGTGTTCGCAGGTTGCGACGGACGGATCAAACGGTAGAATTGAAGTGATAGCTTTATTGGATTTGATTAAATCTTCTTATTTGGATTGTTGTATCAGATTATTTGTAAACTCAGTTGTATATAAAGATCACTTTTTAAACTGAGTGTCACGTACCTCTCTATCATCTTTTTACGAAATTAAATGAATAAGCGTTTATTGAGATACGATTTTCTATTGGGTACCTGAGCTGGTGGCTCAGACGGTACCTGTTTGGCAGACGAGTCTTTGTTTTGGTACCCGCAGTGGTGATCCGCAGGTGGTGCCGGTTGGATCGTCGTGCCTGATTGTATTTGTCACTATTTATCCTAAAATAAGCCCCTGGGTTTTGGGACTTCACAGGAGGAACGTGACCCGACCGTGCCACGGGTTGAGCACGCCTTTGAGCTGGTTGTGCCGTGTCGGAGGGAGGAGCGGGCCGTGCTTAGGGCGTGTTAAGAGCGTGCCGTGGCAGGCCGTGCCAAATTGGCACGCGGGCACGCCAAATTTTTGAAGTATGGGGTGATTGAATTGTATAATTAACAAATCTAAGCATACAAAAGTATCATACTTTAGCACGGACTTCATCTTATGTATCGATTTGCTCATAATTTAGCATGCCAAACATTTATAGAAATATACCACAATATGTAAATTATATCATAAGTTTAATATCCTTAAATACTGTAGTACATTTCTACCCAAGGAGTCCTGGATTTGTGACTCCGCATGCCCAAAAAAATTATTTTCTCAATGAGAAGATTCCGGTTCAACCACTGGCCCTGGCCCAAACAGGCCGCCTCAACCAGTTGATTCACCGGTTGGCTGAAATTGGTCCAATTACGAATCAAACCACCACCGGGCGCGTGTTCTAGTTTAATCGGCTGGTCTGGTCCGGTTTTAAAAACTATGACCCAAAGTGGTTTGCGCATGTGACCCCTCGTACCCCTATATACATCCGCCCTGACCATAACCGTGGGTAGGCCCCGTGACCTGGCCCGAATTGCGTGAGATATATCTACCAAACCAACATAATGAGACTTGTGTTAGAAAAGTTGCCTTGCAATCAAAGTCGGCAAAGAATGGATTTGCTATTGGGGCGGTGATTTCCACCGCCCCAATAGTTTATCATTCTTTTACATACCGAGTTCGAGTGATTCTTGAACTTCCAAGTTTTTTCTTGTTGCAGTGAATGGAAATCCATAAATTGTATGAACAAGTCACTATGAGACATTGTTTTCCGATAGCAGATCGTAAATTGAAGGCTACAGAATAGGAAAAACAATAAATATGAATTTGTCATCTGTAAAAATAGGAAGACTGAATTTGTGTTTGTCGGCTTGTAACCACAATTACATAGGTTTAGTTTAGTAGACAAACATATGTAGGATTATTGTTATTATTGTTGCATTTGCCATTTAGGTTGATGATGATGTTGTCTCTAGGTTTATGATCGTTGTAAAACCAGACATTATGTTGTGTTACTTGGCACTACCAAAGAGCGATTTGGAGTATTAAATATCCCGTGAAATTGAAGTTTCCTCTTGCATCTTGTTTCTGAAGGACTCGGTAAAAGTATTTCATGAAATTACCTTGAGCGTTCCATTACTGACTTCAACCCACGCCGATGAGGGCCAAAAACCTTGCTGCGATAATTTTGCTAACCCTAGCTGTCATTGTGTGTGGACAACGAGAACAGAGGTCTGGAATGATGACCGTCAGCAGATCTTGGATGGTTCGTGCGTGCAACTGTTATTTCAAAACTAGAAGGGTTGAAAGTATCATAATGTCGAACTTAAAGGCAGCAAAATTGTCGTTTACCTAAGACTGCAACTCGGGCGGGCTGGGCGTGTCAACACCCCAATCCTAGCCCAAGCCTGAGTTGTGTCGAAGCTACCGAGCCCAGCCCGGGTTAAGAGCATCGTCATAAGTGTTGTGAGGAAGTAACTGATTTTCAGAAAGTAGGAAAACAAAAATTTATCAAACACATAAATACGATTTTTTTAAATGCGTAAATACGACTTTTGAATTTAAAAAATATATTTTTTTAAAAACAAAAACAAAAATATTGCCAAACGAGCTCTTAATTAGTTGCGGTCTAAATCACGAGCTCCAAAAACATTATTAAGCTGCGCCTATGTGATTTGCTTACTCAAAGTTCTTCCGTGAACTTGATTTTAGTGCAGTGATTATGATTTTGGATATACTTTATTTAGATTTGGGTAATCCTCGTCTGAAATCATTAGTGTTCATATTAAAAAAAAAAAAAAATAGTTGTGTTGGTGATGCCTCCTCTAAAGCACTGGATAACTTCTCTACTAATATTTCTCCGATTGGACTTCGTAGGCTTCATATACGCCAATGTACTTTGAATTCTACTTCTACGTTATTCCACTTCGTGGCTATATAAATATAGATTTATCTTCCGTCACGTCATGGTCAGAAAATTAAGTTATGGCCGACTGGAGTTCCCTCCCGGTCGATCTCGTGCGGTTAATCGCCAATAACTTGCCAGTCATCGACGACTTCGCAGCTTTGAGTGCCGTGTGCCGATCTTACAGATATGCTGCTGACAAAAATCAGTGGCGTTCAGAAGCATGTTCTGGCCCTCCATGGCTATTGCTCTGTTGTCCGGGCGACCGCATCAACGGCGGGCAAGGCGGCGACCTTCCTCAGTCCAACGAGAGAGGTTTCCTTAATTTCTACAAGAACAAGAAGAAATTTGTGATGCATCTGCCCGAAATTAAAGCCAGGCGCTGTTGGGGATCTCCCTACGGTTGGATTGTAACCCTAGGCCTTGACCAGCAACTGCATCTCTTCAATCCCTTGAACAGCCGCCGTATTCCCCTACCCCTCCCGCAAACCTGGTGGGTGAAATCCCAAGAGTGGAAGTCTGAAGATGAGAAGTCGGAATCCATACGTGATATGCTCATCGAACGAGCTCTAGTCATCAAAAGGTCACCTCGTTCCAATTCTTCTTCTACTTCCGTATTTGATGATAATTTTGTCGTTGTAGCAATGAGTCAAGGAGGGGAAACAAACGTAATTACGCCCCATTCCATCCAATTGGACAAACTATTCTCTTCGGATGGGAGTGAGACGGAAACACTCATGTGTCAACGGCCGAATCTATATTGTAGGGAGGTTTGGTAGTCTCTTTGTCTTCTCTGACTCGGATGCCGCGGCAGCACATCAACTCATCACGAGGGATAAACAGATTAAAGGGACCGATAAACTTTATCTTGTTGAATCATTGGGCGAACTATTAGTAGTAGTTCGTATTATTGTATACGACTATGATAGTGAATCCATCTATAATACTATAGGTTTTGGGGCTCTCAAATTCAGTAAGGATGCTAAACAATGGATTGAACTGGAGGAGTTAGGGGACTGTGCCATATTTGTGGGTGGTTCCCAGACCATATCCTTGGTGCAGCCTGAAAAAACTGGGTGCAGAAAGAATGTCATCTATTTCACTGATGATAATGTTGAACAATTTCCAGACTCCGGAGGAGGGCATGACATGGGTATATTCGATTTTGGCACTGGAACCATCGAACCCCTGTATGAAGGTCCAGATATGATATCCCAATACTCTACCCCAAATTGGTTAATTCCCAGTTTCACCTGAACGACTGGTTTAAAACGGTTCTTACCATGTTACTAATAGCTTATTTTTATTTATTTTTTTTTTTTTTGAGTTTTTATGTTGTATCTATTTATACCTACTCATAACAAATGAATCAGTTGAAACAACGGTATATTGACAAACACTATGCATATATCCACGCTGCACTGAGTAATAGTGGTGCTACAAGAAAGCGAGCAACAATTACCTTATGTGGCCTCATCTATCCTGATTTCACAGCAAACTTGTCACATTTGAACTCTGTTTGAAGGATGAGACCGCAGATGATTTATGCAATTTCACATGAGATCGATGAATTCTGATGACAAAGTTCAATTACGCGTGGAACCATCATTCACTAGGTTTAACGAGTTAACAACGACACTGTTGACCGTAACAGCAAACCGAACTAGGATATAGAAGAGTTTTCTTAGCAAAAGACTGAACTTCATTGATAAAAGAAAGGTACATGTACAAGGAATAGTAAAAAACCCCCCAAAACCGTCCCTGAGGAAACAGTCCAGAGAACATTAGACAAAAAACACAGGCAGAGAACAAAACGGGAGTTCAAGAACCAAGAACACATACATAATCAAGCTGAGGCGAGTTATAGATACATCATCACTGCCTTTTTCCTGTAGATAAACCAACCGCCATCAACTAGTGAAAATTTAGCAGTATCCAGTATCAAATTTCAGGAACTTGGTTACTAAAGGAATGGCAACGGATCGGGTTTGGATCGGATCAGCCTAAATCCTGATCCGATCCATAAAGTTCCAGATCGGATCGAATTCGGACCGGATTTCGCCGGATTCGAATCGGATTATCCAACGGATCACGACGGACAATATTTTTAATTCATCTGACGTAAGATTATTATGAATCAAAATCAAATTTGAATTAACATGCACTATACGTCTATAATTTTATCAATTTATTCACAATAAAAAATATAAATATATCAAACTTAGGATGTTTCTAAAGTAAACATAATAAAAGTTAAATATGTAATTATATTAATACATGTATATTATTAAATTTATTAGGTATGATAACCTAATCGGATCGGATCGGGTTTCACGGATCACAAAACTTGTGATCCATATCCGATTCATTTGCAAACGGATCGGGTATGCTCCATTAGAGTCGGATATCGGATCGGATCGGACCCAATTGCCATCCCTAGTTACCATTCAAGCCAAGACTCTTGTTTGTTTTTTTTTTTAATTAATTCGATTGATTCTTCAGGTGTCTTCTTCAAGTCCATGACCCCTCATTTTATTCAAGTCTTTTCCCCGCGATACTGTTTTGGAACCATTTTTTCAATTGATTTCTAGTAACACGATAGAGGTCTCCACAACTCGTAACCTGGTCAAATCAGTGCAGAAAGAACACGGCCTCGAAATTAACCCGAAACTGCCCCAAACCAACAAGGAAACAACCAAAACTGCCCCAGCGTGAACCTGTGCTCGTTCTTCTACTTGTTTCCTCTTACCTTGTTGCTCGTTTTGCTAGTTGATTCGAATCGCCTCAACAGCACATATGATTGTTCCTTTGAACTTCCACGTCTCTTCATTACTTCATATCTCCAGTTAGAGTGACTATTTAACTCCCTAATAAGTCACTATTACATACTGTTGCTACATTAGGAGGTTGAAACTTGAAGCTTACAAACATCACAGAGGAACATGGGAATTGTGAATTTGTATGGTTGGCCCTTGTTGCCAATACTAGGTACCAATTCAGCAGAATCAGTATAATCAAAAGCTCTACTCCGTCATCATATGCGTTTAATAATTTTTTGGTCGTAACATTAGGTAATGCGAGTTGTGTGTAATAAGGCCTCACTCTTGGGCCCCGGTTACAGTATTTCCTTGGGTTGGGTCTCGAATCGGCATAGCTCTGTCTCAAATCGGCGTAGCTATGTTCGATATCGCTGCGTACTTTGGCCAAATCTATATGCTAAGAGCGTTCTGTCGCCTCTTTGTCTGCTCAAATTTTGACGACCCAGATATGCCTACAGCCCATGAATATATGGAATGATACGTGTCAAGTATCAATATTATTTATTTATTTACTAGTTATTTAATTATTAATTATTTAATTAAAGTCCAGTCCGTTAAGTAGACCCGTTAGGTCTAGGCTAGGTTAGGTTTACCAGTTTATCTATGAAATGTTGGTCTTTTATATTTATAAAGACGGCGATATTGCTGGTGAAGGAGACACTATTGTTGGCTAATGGTACAATACCGAAGGATTTAAAGTTTACAAATCGTGATACCAAAAAAATGGATTGAAATAGAGGGTATAGCTGACTGCGCTATACATGTTGGTGATTACCAATCCATATCCCTCTCACATCCTGGCGTAAGTAGGTAGTGCTTGAGCCACGACCATTATCAAAACATCCTACCCTGGTGCTGATAAGATGTTTTCTTTCCACTTTCAATTCTTTGTTTAATCGCTCAATGATATGTGTGAAAGCGCTAACTTTTTGACGTCCCATAGTCTTGGGCAGACCCAAGTATTGGTTGTGCTGAACAACTGGGGGGACTCCCGTCACCTATATAATGCTGTACTAGGTTCCTTCAGGGACAGTCAAAGAGAACACATAGGATTTTTCAATATTAATTTTTTGTACTGAGGCTTGTTCATAAGCTTGTAGAACTTTTAGAAAGACATTGGCATTCTCTATATCAGCCTGTGTAAAAGACATAGAATCGTCAAAAAAATATGACAGATAACTAGTTCTCCCCAATCTACACAGTGATCCATTCTTATTCTAACCAAAATTGTTCCATGTCAATGTTTTTCTAGGACAATTATCATCCATGTTTGTTGTTAGTGGAAGTTTCTTAAATATTTCCATTTGTTGTTGTTCGTGGAAGTTTCTAACGAAATTTCGGGGTTTTCTTAAAAATGTGTAGGAGTATAACCTTTCATAGAAATATGTAAATAGATAATTTTGCATTTAATAGTGGCAATATTTTAGAAGGCTGCAAATCTTCACATGACAAAGCTAAGTGAAATGCTAAACGTCACCGTTTTACTTCACCCTTGAATTTCACCGCTTATGTGGAGTTTGCCGATTGATGTATGATTTTGGAAAAATATTAAAATAAATTATTAATCATATCTTGAAACGTAAGAGATGAAATAGAAGGGTGGCAAAAAAGGGTGAAGCATAGCGGCCTTCCAAAGCTAAAAACACCTGTGTATATGATAAAGAGCGCCGCTATGCTTCACCTTTGAATTTCACCTCCTTGTGTCAAGATAAGTGTAAGATATGATTGTTGGTTACTGTATATTTTAAGATATCCTATAATCAAGTCACCAATCAATTCATCCACAGACGATGAAATTATACAGTGAAGAAAAATGGGTGATGTTTTAACATTTTCTTATAAGAAATGCTAGAGACCCGACTCCTATTTCTCATCTATTTCACGCTCAAATAAAAAATTGAAAATATCATTACTCATTTGACATGTTCGTATAATATTTTGTGCGTCCTAAATTACAGTCACCAGTCGTTATCCCGCGCTATGCGCCGGGCGAATATAGACATGAGATAAATAATTAAGTTAACATAGATACAAACTTCCAAGTCTCGCCATTCATGGAATAGCAATAGTAACATTTTTAATTTTCAGCTCGTAGTTAATGATCATTAATCAGAAATATTCTTCCACTAATTTTCGATCAATCTTTATCAGTTGGTTAATGTAAAACCACAAGCAGTTCATTGCACAAAAATAACGGAAAATTAAAATAAATCATGTAGAACAAAAATTGAATATACTTGAAAAATTTCCAGTTTCACCAATTGAGAAAAAATGTGTGCAAATTTTATTTTCTTAATCCTTTTTCTTCAGTTTTAGAATTGTTGATTATAAATAAATATTTTGCGGTCTTTAACGAACCGGTAAGTAATATTAAAATCTTTTCTTTTGATTTCAACTATCAAACCCTTGTGATAGCCTTATAATGTTGTGTTCCTGATAGAAAGATTAATCTTGGGAATGGGTGACTTCCAGATGGGCCGGGATGAAGTCAAAAACTTCACTAAGGTCCAGACCTCTCTAATCTATTTGGGTTTCAGAATGAGAACAAAAAAAAACAGAGAGATGAAAAAAATTGAGAGACATTGGTAAATATTTACTTCTGTGTAACAATTAAATTTGGGCAGAGTTTTAGAAATCATGTGTTCCTGCTCAGTGCAGCATACTATCTCCTTGGGGCTCATGGTTTAACTTTAGTAAGTTCGGAAACAAATTGTAAGATAAGATTGGTATATATTTTCTAAGGCTACATTGTCATTATTTTCTAAGGCTCGTGAACAATCTTAATTTTTTGTACAAAGCTATGCAAAGAAACAAAGCGAAAAAAGCACAAAAATGGCATAGATGTATTATCAAATGACATCTGATTTGTGAGAACGGAAGTAAACTTATTGTGGTTTGTATACGTGTTTGAGAAAGAGAGTATACGTCGAACCTGAATTAGCAAAGCAGAATGTATACAAAGCAATCCATTTCGTGAAGCACTCTACAAATTTTGGTTTCTGATTTTGTTCAAAGCTATGGAAAGAAACAAAGGAGAAAAAACACAAAACATGGCAGAGATATGTTATCCCTGATCAACGTGAAAAAATTGGTAAAATTCGTAACCATCATATTGCAATTCCGGATAATCGATTCTTTTTATGAAAATAGAAGCTAACTATTAGCTGTTTGTATGTGTTTGAGAAAGAGAGTGCCTATCAAACATGTCTTAGCAAAACAGAATGCATATTCGAAATATGAGCAGCTGAGTGTAACCAATCACATAATAATTCTGGATGATTTAAAGTTTTGGATGAAGATAGAATTTCATCTAGTGCTGATTTTACAGTCTATGAAACATCTATTGAGTTCATTTGTTGGTGCAAGTAAATCATTGAAATCTGTTGTGTGTAAGCTTTAGCTTTACCTCTTAGTCAGTTCACTCCCTTGAGCTTGTCCTTGATCTTCCTATCATCCTTTGTCTATTATGCTTGCAAGAATATGTTTATTAAAATTTCCTTGAACGTACTGATAAAAGTCTCATAAATTCACAGTGGTTTTAATGCCATGAACATTTTGTTAAATGGTGATATGAACCTAGAAATTCTTGCTTTAGTTGAACACATTGGCTCTTGCATATTTCATCCAATTAAAT
This sequence comes from Linanthus parryae, assembly GCA_023055425.1. NCBI lineage: Eukaryota > Viridiplantae > Streptophyta > Magnoliopsida > Ericales > Polemoniaceae > Linanthus > Linanthus parryae. Next base: position 186,633,351 of record JALGPY010000001.1, read on the forward strand.
ACACATGCATGTTCATTGAATCAGTTACATAGGGAAAATCAAGTCATAAATTCTCAATTAATAAAGAATCCAAATGCTGGAGTCAAAGGTTTAATACCAATGTGCTGGACAATTAGGATAGTGATGTAACACAAACATCTAATTTGGCAAGATCTGATTGACTTACACTTGCCATGGGTATGCCACGTGGACAAAGAAAATTACACATGTCAATTGTAAAATAGTTCTTATATGACATATGGCGCAAGGAGAATGCTAATCATATATATATATATATATAATATAGATATAGGTGTTCATTTTTTAAATCACGTTGACTAAATGATTTGAATAAATTAGCGTACACACGAACTAATTAACAATTCCATAATATTATAGAGTCATCTTAATTCTATAACATTATGGAAACTGGAAAGTGCAACAAACTGTATTGTTTAGCTACTCAAGTAGCGCTGTCCTATAAAAGCGAGCATGACATATAATTCGGAACGGAATTGTAATGTTTCCTCTCAAAGGAGTTAAGGGAAAATACCCTTTAATATTGTGGAGTCATTTTTCTAGATGGTTAAAACAATATAAATATATACATTTCCTTTATGATACATGATATTATCTTTGTATGAACTATTAGACTTCTGAAAAAAAAAATATACGTTGAGAATAAAAAAATAATTGAGCAAAAAGATATAATTTTAGCACTTCAAAATATTCACTAAATTTCCTTATATATTTCCTAAAGAAATATTGAGGAAATATCAATTTTATTCACAGTCATTTCCTTTATCATCACATTTTATTGTAACAATATATTCAGAAAAAATCAATTTATTAACTACAATTTCATTGATCGTCACGTCCTTTACTCATTATAATCGCATTTTCGTGATTCTCATTCCCTTTTATACCCATGATGTTACCTTTAGACGAAAACTTATAACCTACGATATTTTATTATATAAGGAAAACAAACAGAAATTAGTCGACAGAATTTTCGACAGATATATTTACCAATTGCATTAGACCGACCACGTTGATAAATATTCAACGACATCCCTGATTCTTCTTGACTGATTTTTTATTTTATACATTGCAAACACATTGTATCACAAAGTACTAGTAACTAAAGAAGCACTTAATTAATCAGAAGACAGATAGTTTTCTCTCTAGAGAGAGAAAAACCCTAGAAAAACCCTAGCAGCAGAAAACCTAAAGACACGGCTACGCACAAGCAACCAGCAACTATGGAGGACGGTGGAGGAGGAAAGAATGGCCGGAAGCAAGCACTACGAACAGTGGAGGAAGAAGAAACGGTAGTGGAGTTCGAGAAAGAGTACTGCGAGCAAGCGGCGAAGGAGTTCACCAATTGTCTGGTCGGCAAGTTTATAGGATCCAGGGACGTCAATGGGGGTGCTATGATTCAGTTCTTCCAAAAGATCTGGATTGGAGGATATCGGATCAGTTTCTTCGAAGTCAAACCCAATACGTTCATCATACGGTTCCCGAGTGAGGCATCCCTGAGGAGAGTTAATTGGGGTGGACCATGGTCATTCGAGGGACAAGTCCTCCTGCTAAAAAATTGGAAGCTAGGACAAGAGATCGAGAGTATGGTGTTCGACACAATGGATGTCTGGATCCAAGTTCTACAAATCCCTATGCACCTAATCAAGGAGGACTCAGGCAGGAAAGTTGTCCAAGCTATTGGGGAAGTCATAGGGTCGGACCCAAAACCCTACTATGATGAGATCTCCAATTACATCCGAGTAAGAACCCGGATCCCTCATGATAAACCGCTACGAAGGGGAGTTTACATCAACACAGAGGGAAAGAGCTGGTTAGATTTTCGCTACGAGCGAATCCCGAGAATATGCAACTGGTGTGGGATGATAGAACATATGAGCAGCGACTACGATATCAGACAGCAAAAACTTGATGAAGGAGAAGAACCCGGATACGGGAACTGGCTGCTATTCTAGCCACCAATCAAGAAGAAAGATAATGATCGGTACCCAAAGGAGAGAAGAAGAGAGGACTAAGGAGTTAATAGGGGGACATCCCAGGAAGCCAGAGACGTCACAAACTCAGGGGAAGCGGACGGCAAGGAAAATACAGAGCAAGCCTCAGAGAAGATAAACACGGACCCACCAGTTGGAAACACTATGGAGGAAGGACTAAATCAAGACCAAGAGGCAGTGGCTAATCAGGATAGGGATGCACAGTTGAATAGAGGAGGAGGAAAAGGAGTGTCTGCGATGATCAGTAGCATAGATTCAGGATGTAATAAGGCTGATAGCACCACGATCCCACCCATAACGATAACAAAGAGTGGAAACGGCATGAATTGGAAGGACGTAGCGCGACAAGCCATGCAAGCAAAGGACAAGGCACCGCAATCCCCAAAAATAAAGGCGGTAGACCAATTTAACTTCAGTCCCCCTCCGAGAATGGATAGCAGCTCGAAAGGGAGAAATAAGAGCCGTGCTATTAATCTGGAGAAGAAGCTACTTTCAGTCACCAAACCAAAAAACAAAGGGGATGAAAGCTCCCCAACAACCAATGTTGCACAAACGGCGGAGCCTGCTAGTCAGGGCCGCCGAGCACAATGAAACTCTTAAGCTGGAACGTGCGTGGGTTGGGGAAGCCACACGCGGTCCGAGCATTGAAGGAGCAGTTGAGGCTCCTGTCCCCAAACATAGTCTTCTTGATGGAGACTAAACTCAACAAGTACGAGATGGAGAAGGTCCGTGAGAAGGTGAAGTATGCAAACAGAGTCTTCGCAGAGGCACACGATCGGAAAGGAGGTCTAGCACTACTTTGGGATTCCAAGGTAAAATTAATCTAACAAACTTTCTAATCATCATATTGATGCCTTAGTTGAAGAATAAGGAGGACTTGTTTGGAAACTCACAGGTTTCTATGGAGACCCTAATCGAGATCAGAGGTATAACTCCTGGGACTCCTGAGAAGGATTTCCCCCAAGGAAAAAATGCCATGGTTAATTTGTGGAGATTTTAACGAAATACGGTCAAACAGAGAGAAAGAAGGTGGGAAGGAAAAAAGTTATAGCCAGATGCAAGCTTTTAACTCAGTCCTTCAGGATCTAAGTTTCCTGGATTTAGGTTTTGAAGGTCCTGAGTTCACTTGGTCCAACAACCAAGAGGAGGAAACACACATCAAAGTTCGGATTGATAGGGAAGTGGCTACAATAGAGTGGATGTACCAGTTTCTTGGAACACGAGTTACTCATGAGACAGGTTTACGGTCGGACCATAGACCACTGTTAATACAGTGGGGTGTAGATGGCTCCATTCGTAACAGACGGAGGAGGTTCCATTACGAAAAAATGTGGAATTTGAACGAGGACTTTGCCGGAACGGTGGCAAACTGTTGGAGGAACGAGGGGAGAAGTAACCTTAATGTGAAGCTGCACAAATTGGCAAGCCAATGTCGGGTGTGGAATAAGCAAACTTTCGGAAGTGTGAAAAATCAAATTAAGAGGCTACATGAGAGAAAGGAGTTGCTGGAGAATATAGCCCAGACCCGAGCGGTGCGAGAAGAATTATCTCAGATTTCAATTAAATATGACGAGTTTCTCAGAAGAGAAGAATTCATGTGGGCGCAGCGAGCCCGTACAAATTGGCTGAAATTTGGCGATCGCAACACGAAGTTTTTCCATAGCAAAGCTTCCATCCGGAAAGCTAGAAACAGTCTAAAAGTTCTGGAAAACGAAGAGGGTCAATGGGTGGAGACTGATCAAGAAGTTATGGAATGTCTAGAGAGGCATTTTCAGGCGATATTCAACTCGAGCAAACCAAGTATAGAAGACATTAACAGTATTGTCCACCAGATGGAAGCCAACACCATCACCGAAGACAAAGTCAGGGAATTGGACGCAGACTTTACTGCTGAAGAGATAAAGTTTGCACTGTTCCAGATGAGCCTAGATAAGGCTCCTGGAAAAGACGGCTTCTCAGCCAGGTTTTACCAAAGGCACTGGGGTGTAGTGGGTGCGGACACAATCAAGACTTTTCTTGAGGTTTTGAATGGGGATGCCGGCCTGAGGAGTTTCAATCATACAATTCTCGCACTGATTCAAAATCTAAACAGCCATGCAAACCTGTCGACTACAGACCGATAAGTTTGTGTTCAGTTGTGTACAAGATTGTGGCGAAAGTTGTCGCAAACAGAATCAAATCTGTGTTGGACTATGTTATTTCTGACAACCAATCAGCGTTTGTTCCGGGAAGACTGATTACGGACAATATCCTTACGGCTTTCGAGGTAATTCACACTCTTAAGACTAGAAAGAAAGGGAAGAAAGGTGCGCTAGCTTTAAAAGTCGATATGTTGAAGGCTTATGATCGTCTCTAGGGTTGGGTTTGGGCCAAGAATTACATCAGTCATTATGCACTACGTGAAGACGGCACAATATGAGTTTGTGGTAGACGGTACTCTTACAGGGAGGGTTGTCCCAGAGAGGGGATTGAGGCAGGGATGTCCCCTATCCCCCTATTTATTTGTGTTGTGCTCAGAGGCGTTATCGAGTGCTGTCAATTCTGCTATAAGGAACCAATGTATAGCAGGAGTGTCAGCATCTCGGGGAGGACCAGTGGTCTCCCATCTATTTTTCGCTGATGATTCAATCTTCTTTTTACAGGCCACAATACAAGAAAATACAAATCTACAAGCAATTTTCGAAGCCTATTGTAAAGCATCAGGGCAGTTGATCAACTTTGATAAGTCCGTGATTGTCTTCTCGCCAAACACCTCGGAGGCCATGAAGAATGATATCAAGTCCAAATGCAGGATCCCTGAAACAGAAAGACACGAAAAGTATATGGGGTTACCAACAACTATAGGTAAACAAAAATACACAACTTTCTCATATATTCTAGACAGAATTGATAGCAAACTAAAGGGATGGAAGGAGAAATCTTTGTCAATCGGGGGCAAAGAAGTGCTTATTAAGGCAGTGGCTAATGCCGTCCCTAGCTACGCTATATCCTGCTTCAAATTCCCAGATGCGGTGTGCAACAAAATTGAAGGAAAAGTCAGACAATTCTGGTGGAGCAACTCTAAAATGGAGCGAGGAGTTAACTGGCTTGCGCGAAATAAAATGCAGGAACCAAGAGAAAAAGGGGGCTTAGCATTCCGAGATTTCAAAGTGTTTAATCAGGCGATGCTAGCTAAACAAGCATGGAGAATTCTAGACAAACCACATAGTCTACTGAGTAAGGTCCTGAAAGCAAAGTACTTCGCAAATGAAGAGTTCTGGAAAGCAAAAGAAGGCAACTCACCTAGCTATGCTTGGAGGAGTATCATCTTTGGAAGAAAACTGCTGGCGAAAGGATGCCGCTGGCAAATCGGAGACGGCAGAATAGCAGGAATGACATCACCTTGGCTTAGCAGAGAACCTTCATTCAAATTGATTACGGAAAATAGCATGATTAATAACATGAAGGTAGCAGAGTTTATTAACCAGGAGTCAAAGAGTTGGAATGTGAGTAAACTAAAAGACTACCTGTATGATGTAGATTGCCAGGAGATTCTACAAATGAGGATCCCGCAACAACAAACGGCAGATTCAATTCGCTGGCACTACTCGGAAAACAGAATCTACTCCGTTAAAACGGGCTACGCCCTGGGAATGAAGGAGAAGTATAAGCAGGACGATACAGGGGAAAGCTCCTCTCAACTAGCAAGTCCATTCGCTAAACTTTGGAAACAAAAAATTGAGAAGAAGATTAATCACCTGGTTTGGAGAGCTGCAAGGAACATCTTCCCTACAACAGAAAAGCTTAGAAGAAGGGGCATAAAAGTGGAAGATAGCTGCTGTTTTTGCAAGAAGGTTCAGAAACGATCGAGCACATCCTCTTTCTATGTCCACATATCATCCCAATTTGGGATTCTCCATTTGGTAAAGGTCTCCTAACAGAAACAAACACAGGAGCATCAGATCGGATCACAGCATATATAAATCGGCTAAACAAGCAGGACCTGATTCAGTATAGTATTAACTTATGGGCTATTTGGCAAAGCAGAAACTCAAAGAAATTCGCAGAAAAGGAGGTCAACACAGATACTATCCTACAACTGATACAAAACAAAATGCAAGATCAAGAAAACCGAAGAGGAATTAGACTTAGCTTGGAGACCCAGGAGCAGCACGAGCCCTTCAAGGCCAATCCAAAGGAGAACGAACTCATCCTCCAGTTCGATGGCGGCTGGAACCCCAGATCGAGGTCTGCTACAGTTGGATTTGTACTCAGAAACAGAGATGGAGAATGTATGATGGCTGGATATGATCAGGCACCGATTTGCGAAAGTGCAAGGGTCTCCGAAGCTCACGCCTGTAATCATGCGCTCAAATCAGCGATGCCATGGAGTCAACGACGAATCCTGCTGGTAGGAGATGCATCTCAAGTTATTGAAGGCCTGATTGATGCCAGACAGGGAAGAACGAGGAGAGAGGAAGGGGAAATGAAGATGGTGAGGAGGAGTCTTTATCTTTACTAAACCAGTACACAAAGCTCCATATGGAAACATGAAAGAGGGAATACAACAATGTGGCGCATCAATTAGCACGACACGCGGAAATAGACAATGAAGGACGCGTTTGGACGGATCAGTTCCCTAATTGGCTACTCAAATATCTAGAAAAAGATGTAATTCCAATGCCTAGTTCAGGCCACCAATTTTAATGAAGCTATTTTCATTCTCAGAAAAAAAAAAAAAAAAAAGTACTAGTAACTAATACAATACGCGTTGTATTGGTTGTTATTGTCCTCAGGGTTCACCATTCCCCTATTAGGGTATAGTTTTAGAATAATAGTGTGAGGCAGAGAGAAGAGAGAGTTATGGCCAACTGAAGTTCCCTCCCGGCCGACCTACTCCGGCTGATCGCTAAAAAGTTGCAGGACATCTAGGACTTTGCAGCGTTGGCGGCGGTCTGCCGACATTACCGCCGTTCACTCGACAAGAATCAGTGGCATACTCCTGACGGACATTACGCCCCTCCATGGCTATTGCTCTGCAGCCTTGACCGCCGCGGCATGGAGAAGAGGGGCTTTCTTAATTATTACAAAGATAAGAACACGACGAATGTGATGGACCTACCGGAGCTCCGCAATAGACGCTGTTGGGGATCTTCCTACGGTTGGATCGTAACCCTAGGCCCCGACGGCCAACTACACCTCTTCAACCCCTTGAACCGCCGCCGTATCGCCCTTCCCCGCCCTGAAGACTGCCGGGAAGTCCATTCAGGGGGGTTGCATTGGTTGAGGGACATGGATATCTACAGAGCCATATTGATCAAGAGGAACTCATCCGAATCCAACGATGAAGACGATTTCCTCGTCGTAACAATAGGTTACAACAGCGGATTGAATGTAATAACGCCTCATTCTTGTGCATCCGTCGAAATATTTCCTTTGGACCCGATAAACAACTCAGATCTGCACTTCTTTGACGCGGCTATGCACAATGGGGCAATCTATTTGGTAGTAGAGTACGGCAGCCTCTTTGTCTGCTCAAATTTCGACGGTCCTGACCCGCCCACGGCACATGAATGTTACGAGAACGATTACGATGAAGACTACCTGTAATACCCCGGAAAATACTCAGGGGTAAAATAATAAATTAACAAGTTAAATATAAATTTAGTCGTAAAAGAAAAATAAAAATAAATTTGTATAAATTATTATATAATTAGTTTCGTTAAATTTTAAGAAATATTAAAATAGTATTTATAAATAGTTGCGCGGACAAATTAATAATTCTATTAGTAACGCGGGTAAAGCCACCGCGTAAAGTGGTGTCCTTGCCACACCTAATAATTTTCTAAAGCAAGCAATTACCACATTTTTATTCTTCCTTCTCAGTCTTTTCTTCTTTGGCAACTCCAAATTTTCTTCTCCATGTTTTTCTTCGGCAACAACCCCGACAAACCACCTCATCACCGCCTCCATCACTTTCACTCACCTCTCTCTCCCCCTTCGCCTTCGGACAACACACCCCCTCACTCAATCAACACCAGCATCATCATCATCTTCTCCTTCTTTTTCCTCGCGGCAAATAAGCCTTCCACGTCGTCCCTCTCTCACTCTCTTCTCCCTATATAAACACATCACCACCTTCTTCTTTCTCAGCATATCACACCACCACAGTCACCAACGTCACCACCATCATCGTCTCTCCCATCTCCGGCAACCACCAACCCCACCACCGAGAACACAACCACCACCTCCACCTTCACCCACTGCCCCCAGCTCTCCTCTCTACCTCACTCTGTTCTCCGTCCGAAACAGAGCACGGCAGCAACAGCAGCTGGTAGCAAACCACCAGCCACCACCACCGTTCCCGTCGGGAACCACCGAGAACCCGACACCACCACCAAACCCACCTCTGTCCCTCTCTGTTTCTCTCACCCTCCCTCTGTGACGATCTGAAACAGAGGAACCAGCAGACCCAGACCACCCAGAAGCAGAGCACCACCTAACTCCGGCGAACCTCCATTAAAACCGGCCAAAGCTCCGGCCAAACTTCACCAACGTGAACCAACGCCACCCATCCTCTCTCTCTGCTTTCAGTTGACTCCTAGGAGGCCGACCAACTCAGTGGAGGGCTGAGAACTGGCTGAAGAAGCCATTAAATCCGGCCACGAACTCCAACTCCGGCGAGCAACATTCGGCTACGCGACCCGGACCAAATCTTGATCGTTTCTCTTGGTTTTTGATTCTGGTATGCTCTATTCATCGCCCTGAGTTTATTTATGTAATCAAAATCATGTATTGATGATTAGATTCACGTTTAGATTGAGCAAATTGAAAATTCATGCTAAGGGGGGAGGTAGTTGTCATTTTCAGAAACTATTTTAGCTATAAGATGGGGGTATTTCTGCTATTTCAGTAAACTATGGGGGTTAGTTCGTTATTTAGCAATCTGAAACTATAAAAATAAAATAAAAATAGTATTTTAAAGTTTAAATTAATTTCGACACTTTCTAGCTATTGTTCTACCTAAATAATAATAATAATAATAATAATAATAATAATAATAATAATGATAGTTATATTAATAGTTATAATAATATTAATAATAATAGCAATAGTAGTAATAGTAATAGTAGTAGTAATAATAATAATAATAATAATGGCAATTATAAGAATAGAAGTTATACTAATAATAGTGATAATAATAATAGTAGTAATAATAATAATAATAATAATAGCAATAATTATTATAATAATAAAAATAATAAAAATGAATTAAGTTGAGTAATTAAATAATATATATAAAAACTAGCTAAATAGAATTTACCTCCTTGAAAATAAACAAGCTCAAAAGCGTAACTTGTAAATATTAATTTTCGGTATATTTTAAATTAGTTAGTAAATGAGAAATATTTTAGAATTTAGAATTAATGTTTTTCTCAATTAAATGTTTATTTGTACTATTAAAAATAATAATTTCTCCCAAACTGGTATTTCTTCACTAAAAATATTATAAATAATTATTTTATAAATTTGATAGATAAATAGCTAACCTAATAATATTATTCATTAAATAATTTATTAGTTACTTAAAATAGATATGTTGATAAAATTAGCATTTAATAATTATTAAAGTTTATTGACTTAAATTTTGAGTTTCTATATAATATTAGATTTTATACTCTTATTAAAAATATGAATATATATAGATAGAGAAAATTAAGAGATTTCAAATAATACTTATTAGGCTTATAATAATAATTTCCGATTGCATATTTGTCAATAAACTTGTGATCAAATAAAGAAACGTAACGTGTAGGTGACAAGTTGTAGACGAGGGCCACATGACATTCTAGGAGGCTTTACGAGCTAACTGTTGGGAATCAAGGTAAGTATACATGCCAAGCCTAGCGTGCCCAGCTTCCTTCGTGTTGTAATGTGATTTTCAATAATTGTCTCAAAATTGTATTTTGTGATTTATATGTCTTATTTGTGACTACTCTATATTTTACAGAAGTTGCTTTGAATTGATACTGTCACACACAAAAATAATAATGCGTAATAACGTAAAGTGAAAAGTGTTGTACGGGAGAAGCTCATTATTGTCGTGTTGACTTCAGTCACTCGGCCCGTGATTTAGATTGGTCGTGGTTGACTTAGGTCACCCGACCCGTTTATTTTAACCCGGTCGCAACCTGCCGGGTGTCTCCATGTACTCACCCCTCTGGCCGCAAGAAGTCTTTGGGGGCTGCCGGTAGTTAAGGTCATGGTAGCTAGTGATAGAATAGTAGATTCTTCCCCGTGTCAACAAAGTTAATAATACAGTTTTCTTTGAGATTTGGACAGTTATAAAAGAAAAGAAGAAGAGATTGGGAATCGTATTCCCCATTCACAAGTTGAAAAAGGAGATTAAAAGAAAGAGAAGATTACATTTGAGTCATACTTTACTCTTCAAGTTTACTGTTTTATAATTCCTTCCTCTTTGTTATTACATGAAAAGTAAACATGCCTCGTCTTCCGTTTTACGAGCTTGGGTGTTGCTTACTCAGTACTTTATGCTGATTTTAGAAAACTGCGGTCTTGTTTTCCTTCCCCCGCAGGTTTAGATGAAGAGGACTATGGCATGACCGGGTACGAGACTCACTAAGGAGGTTCAGTCACACGCTGTAAAATAGCATGTATAACGTTAGCATAATGTATAATAGGAAAGTATGACAGACTCGAGGACGTTTTGTAATGTTTAATAGCATGTAATATATATGTTGGATGTTGTGCTTTTGATGTTCCGCCGTTACTTTTAGCTTCGGCCTCCCCGTCTCGTCCGAGACGGATAAGGGGGTCGTTGCAGGTGGTATCAGAGCCGTCTATCCATTAAATGGGAATTTAAACCTGTAGGGTAACATAAAATGAACATAGGACAAGATAATTAAAATTGGAAAAGCCGTTCGGGTTATGGGTAGCTTAGGCATAGGTCTTGGTATTTTCCCGCCCACCCGCAACCTGCCTCAAGAAGTGTTAGGTGTTATAGTCTTATGTGAATCAGTTTTATTGGTTGTGAATGATTTTCATTGCCACGATAGGAAGAAGGATAAGAACAGCATTTGATCTGTACTAGATGAATCATTTCATTTGCAGACACACGTTATATGTGCTTGATAAGATGCTCGACATGATAGTTGTGTGGTATATACTGTTAATTGCGCATTTAAAAGATGAAATATCTCAATCTCTAAGACAGTCATAGCATAACCAAGGACATTATAGAAAGTGATTAGCTGACCGTTTAAAAGGGTATGTGACTTCATGAGAAATCTGAGGATAGAGATATGATAAGAATATTGGGATACTTGACTGGAGAATCCTAGTTTCACACCAAATATTTGTAAAGAAATTTGGTGACGTGCTTTGGATATTGATTGGGATTGTAATTGGGAGTCAAGAATGAATTAATCTTGGGAGTCTTTTCAGGAAATCAAATAGTTTATTTTGGAAGTAGACAAGGAAGGTCCCACCCTCCCTCACCTGAGAATCAATGAGGTCATCCCGCAATTTTCAACCTGCTTCAATTGTAATTTTACGGCCTTAGTTATTAGAGGGTCTGCAGGTGTTAATGGTTGATTGGAGTTTACTTCTTCATAATTTGTGATCAGAGGTCTATGCTAGATTGATTTATCGTAAATAATTTGTGTGGTCTAATAATATTTAAGTAATTGAGTTGTTACTTGGAGTCTTGTCATCCTAGTGATGCTTGAAGGTTGGGATCTCTGTTCAGTTGTATATTACTTTTGGAGTTGTGGGACTAACTTGAGAGGGTTGATGTTTTAATTGTGAAGCACCAATGTTCGCCTACAAGACTTAGATGTACCAAATCACATGTTTAGTCAGGTTTACTCTAAATTTTACATGAGATGTACCTCAAATTTTCTGGTCTAGGGACTCTCCTGGAGTGATAACCCAAAATTTTGGAAGTATTGTTTAGAGCCTAGTAAGTCTATATTTAGAGTTTCTTACTTCACTATATTTATTTAAGAGCTACTATTTCGTTATGCAAAATGTTGACAGCTTCTTATATTGGGTAACTATCTCAGCTATTGGGGAATACTTGGTGTATTGTTACAGATTATTTGTTTACAGTTGGGATATGTGTTCAATTGTGAATTTGTTCTTAGGTATATTCGCATATGTCACTCGGGAGTTCTGTCGTCTAGCTTACGTTTTGTGGCATGAGGTTTATTGAAATAATACAAGACAAGAGGTTAAGATGAATTTGGAGTTTGTGTTAAATGTTGGAAACTCGAGGTGTATTCTAACTTTAAATATGGAGACTTGTTTAAACATGAGGTCAAGGAGCACTCTAATTTATTTGATTGAACTCTGGAAAATCAAATTTGGACTACGAGGAGTGATGGACTTAAATAGTTGTTCGAGGTCAGATTAAAATACTAAGGGGAAACGTATGAATGTTGTCACTTGGATGAAACGACGCTGTGTGCAACAAACGGTTATTGAAGTACAACCCTAAGTTTGCCCATACTGGATTCCTATAAGAACCTACCGTGAGACATTCAACTCCAGATACGAACAAGAGAAGTAGGTAAACCTCAAGGAATAGTTAGCTCAGTAATAGATCTGCACAAATGCCCAACTATAAAATATAAAACTTCTATCAGCTTGAATATTTGACTTCTCATAGTGTGGTAGCAGTATGTGATGTGTAATGTGGTGTATGGTAGCATGAAAATGTATTCTCTATGATTCACTGGCGTAGTATTGAAATCATAAAATTGTGATAACCTATCAGGCTTAATTGACAAGATCAATCCGAGGACATGGCATCAAGAATCTGATCGCCCGATTGGGCCAAAGTTAGTTTTCAAGAAAAAGGAAAATTGCATAGCATAGCAAGCTTACGTGGAAATTTCATCGCTAATTATAATTTAGCAATAATTGTGATTATGAACCATGAGTTATATTACATTCGTGTGTGCACATTCTTGTTATGTGTCCTCCTCACTAAATCAATCAAAGTCTGTAGATACGCAAAAGGGACAAGATAGCGAATATACTTCGAGATAATTTTAATTGAGGTCAGAAAACATCAGTATGGCAAGTGGTCACGTATAATATCTGGATCAGTAGGGTTCAAGGATAGATTTTTAGACAGTCCGTTACCAATTAAGCAAGGGAAGTGCGATTTACAAGAGATCAACCAGATATGAGTGAAATTTGGATATCAGGCGCAAAAAAAAACAAAAAAAAAAATAAATAAATAAATAAATAAATAAATTGTAATAAGGGTAAATTGAGGAGACGTTGGGAAATTGATCGAATGTCGTAGGGTTCACCCACTAGATTTTAGATGCTTTCTACTAGACCGGTTTAAGGTGTTGTGACAGTTTGGAGTTCCCATTTGGAGTTATATTGTCATTAGAGCAACTACTCCAAGGATTTGGTTAATGATATTGTCGGGAGTTCTCTTTTTGGGGATTATCTGATACAATAATATATCTCGGTGATATAATATTCCTTTCCTGGTGATACATATTGTTCACATAAATTCTATTTGGAGACTTGTTGTTAACGTCTTATTGCAGTATACATTCTTCAAATAAGTTCTATTTGAAGTCATTCTTGCATTTGGAGTGTTTTGACTTCGTTTATGAAATTATGGTATAAAAAGGGGTCTCGGACAGTTGGTATGGTTCATCAGTGAAAATGTGTAAACTAGAGTCCATCACTACATCTGGGTCCATGGTATGCCAATTTTCTTATCAGTTATATATTTCGATTGTATTAAAGATTTCGCAGGACTGTGAAGTAAAAGACTAGTAGAATCATATCTTATTTGGTGTTCAGGTAAGTCGACCTCCGACTGAACGATCAGGGTAATGCTAGATGATATATTCATAAGGAGTTCCGGGGACGTCACTCTCTAAGCGCTTCATGTCTAGAACAGAAATATCATCATATCAGGCATGTCATTAACTTCTAGTAACTGAAATAAGTTGCATAGTTAGCATCGAGTAGAGATTCGTCAGATGAAGATTTCTTATCTAGGGAAGATTACTTAAAGAGTTTGTCGCCAAGGGGTCGTAGTATGTCGTGGTTATTTGTCTGATTTTAGCTTCGAGGACGAAGCTGTCTTTAAGGGGGGAAGAGTGTAATACCCCGTAAAATACTCAGGGGTAAAATAATAAATTAACAAGTTAAATATAAATTTAGTCGTAAAAGAAAAATAAAAATAAATTTGTATAAATTATTTTATAATTAGTTTCGTTAAATTTTAAGAAATATTAAATAGTATTTATAAATAGTTGCGCGGACAAATTAATAATTCTATTAGTAACGCGGGTAAAGCCACCGCGTAAAGTGGTGTCCTTGCCACACCTAATAATTTTCTAAAGCAAGCAATTACCACATTTTTATTCTTCCTTCTCTGTCTTTTCTTCTTTGGCAACTCCAAATTTTCTTCTCCATGTTTTTCTTCGGCAACAACCCCGACAAACCACCTCATCACCGCCTCCATCACTTTCACTCACCTCTCTCTCCCCCTTCGCCTTCGGACAACACACCCCCTCACTCAATCAACACCAGCATCATCATCATCTTCTCCTTCTTTCTCCTGACGCCAAATAAGCCTTCCACATCGTCCCTCTCTCACTCTCTTCTCCCTATATAAACACATCACCACCTTCTTATTTCTCAGCATATCACACCACCACAGTCACCAACGTCACCACCATCATCGTCTCTCCCATCTCCGGCAACCACCAACCCCACCACCGAGAACACAACCACCACCTCCATCTTCACCCACTGCCCCCACCTCTCCTCTCTGCCTCACTCTGTTCTCCGTCCGAAATAGAGCACGGCAGCAACAGCAGCAGCAGCAACAGCAGCTGGTAGCAAACCACCAGCCACCACCACTGTTCCCGTCGGGAACCACCGAGAACCCGACACCACCACCAAACCCACCTCTGTCCCTCTCTGTTTCTCTCACCCTCCCTCTGTGACGATCTGAAACAGAGGAACCAGCAAACCCAGACCACCCAGAAGCAGAGCACCACCTAACTCCGGCGAACCTCCATTAAAACCGGCCAAAGCTCCGGCCAAACTTCACCAACGTGAACCAACGCCACCCATCCTCTCTCTCTCTGCTTTCAGTTGACTCCTAGGAAGCCGACCAACTCAGTGGAGGGCTCAGAACTGGCTGAAGAAGCCATTAAATCCGGCCACGAACTCCAACTCCGGCGAGCAACGTTCGGCTACGCGACCCGGACCAAATCTTGATCGTTTCTCTTGGTTTTTGATTCTGGTATGCTCTATTCATCGCCCTGAGTTTATTTATGTAATCAAAATCATGTATTGATGATTAGATTCACGTTTAGATTGAGCAAATTGAAAATTCATGCTAAGGGGGGAGGTAGTTGTCATTTTCAGAAACTGTTTAGCTATAAGAGGGGGGTATTTCTGCTATTTCAGTAAACTATGGGGGTTAGTTCGTTATTTAGCAATCTGAAACTATAAAAATAAAATAAAAATAGTATTTTAAAGTTTAAATTAATTTCGACACTTTCTAGCTATTGTTCTACCTAAATAATAATAATAATAATAATAATAATAATAATAATAATAATAATAATAGTTATATTAATAGTTATAATAATATTAATAATAATAGCAATAGTAATAATAGTAATAGTAGTAGTAATAATAATAATAATGGCAATTATAAGAATAGAAGTTATACTAATAATAGTGATAATAATAATAATAGTAGTAAAAATAATAATAATAATAATAATAGCAATAATTATTATAATAATAAAAATAATAAAAATGAATTAAGTTGAGTAATTAAATAATATAGATAAAAACTAGCTAAATAGAATTTACCTCCTTGAAAATAAACAAGCTCAAAAGCGTAACTTGTAAATATTAATTTTCGCTATATTTTAAATTAGTTAGTAAATGAAAAATATTTTAGAATTTAGAATTAATGTTTTTCTCAATTAAATGTTTATTAGTACTATTAAAAATAATAATTTCTCCCAAACTGGTATTTATTCACTAAAAATATTATAAATAATTATTTTATAAATTTGATAGATAAATAGCTAACCTAATAATATTATTCATTAAATAATTTATTAGTTACTTAAAATAGATATGTTGATAAAATTAGCATTTAATAATTATTAAAGTTTATTGACTTAAATTATGAGTTTCTATATAATATTAGATTTTATACTCTTATTAAAAACATGAATATATATAGATAGAGAAAATTAAGAGATTTCAAATAATACTTATTAGGCTTATAATAATAATTTCCGATTGCATATTTGTCAATAAACTTGTGATCAAATAAAGAAACATAACGTGTAGGTGACAAGTTGTAGACGAGGGCCACATGACATTCTAGGAGGCTTTACGAGCTAACTGTTGGGAATCAAGGTAAGTATACATGCCAAGCCTAGCGTGCCCAGCTTCCTTCGTGTTGTAATGTGATTTTCAATAATTGTCTCAAAATTGTATTTTGTGATTTATATGTCTTATTTGTGACTACTCTATATTTTACAGAAGTTGCTTTGAATTGATACTGTCACACACAAAAATAATAATGCGTAATAACGTAAAGTGAAAAGTGTTGTACGGGAGAAGCTCATTATTGTCGTGTTGACTTCAGTCACTCGGCCCGTGATTTAGATTGGTCGTGGTTGACTTCGGTCACCCGACCTGTTTATTTTAACCCGGTCGCAACCTGCCGGGTGTCTCCATGTACTCACCCCTCTGGCCGCAAGAAGTCTTTGGGGGCTGCCGGTAGTTAAGGTCATGGTAGCTAGTGATAGAATAGTAGATTCTTCCCCGTGTCAACAAAGTTAATAATACAGTTTTCTTTGAGATTTGGACAGTTATAAAAGAAAAGAAGAAGAGATTGGGAATCGTATTCCCCATTCACAAGTCGAAAAAGGAGATTAAAAGAAAGAGAAGATTACATTTGAGTCATACTTTACTCTTCAAGTTTACTGTTTTATAATTCCTTCCTCTTTGTTATTACATGAAAAGTAAACATGCCTCGTCTTCCGTTTTACGAGCTTGGGTGTTGCTTACTCAGTACTTTATGCTGATTTTAGAAAACTGCGGTCTTGTTTTCCTTCCCCCGCAGGTTTAGATGAAGAGGACTATGGCATGACCGGGTACGAGACTCACTAAGGAGGTTCAGTCACACGCTGAAAAATAGCATGTATAACGTTAGCATAATGTATAATAGGAAAGTATGACAGACTCGAGGACGTTTTTAATGTTTAATAGCATGTAATATATATGTTGGATGTTGTGCTTTTGATGTTCCGCCGTTACTTTTAGCTTCGGCCTCCCCGTCTCGTCCGAGACGGATAAGGGGGTCGTTGCACTACCACTACGGCGGTGAGGGCGAATACGGTTGCTGTAGTGATAAACTCTACCTGGTCGAATCGTTGGGTGAACTTTTAATGGTGATTCGTTTTATCGACAATGAAGGTCGACTCGGGTACGAGACTTCTCGCTTTGAGGCTTACAAATTCCGTCACGACGACAAGGAATTGATTGATGTGAAGGATTTAGGAGATTGTGCTATATTTTTGGGTGATTGCCAATCCATATCCCTGCCGGAGCCCGAAAAAGTTGGTTTCAGAAGGAACTGCATCTACTTCACTGATGATAACTACGATGAGTTCTCTGATTCCGGAGGAGGAAAAGATACGGGTGTATACGATTTCTCTAAGCGGACTAAGAAACGGCTCTACGGAGGTCCTCAGTGGCTATCAACATACTCTGCTCCAACTTGGTTTATCCCCAATTTCACATGAAAACCAGAACTTTCATCAGGTCTTCTTTTCCTTTTCTTGGCCTTGTTTCTTTCTTTGAGCTTTTGGTTTAAACATGCATATTACTCGCAGCTTGGCTTCTGAGTTTCTTTTACATCATGTAATGTCTACTTTTACCTATATCAAACAATGTCGATTTCTTTTTCTCAAAAAAATAATATTACCTATGTTTCTTTTCTTTCAGCTTACTTCATTTTTTGACACTATTCACTGGGTCACTTTGACCCGGTGATTTGGTTAGCAAAGCGATATACTAATTTGGTCATCTTTGCATGATTTTGTATAATAAACTTTACTCTACAATACTATGAAAATAGTCAAAAAGTTACATAATTTTACTATCCAAATCACCTAGTCAAAGTGACCCAACTACGGATAAAAAAGTCAATCGAAAGAGAAAGAGAAAAAACAGAGATAGTAAAGTCTATTTTACCTGCTCATGACAAATATATTATATTGAAATAAGAAGATAATCAAAACCCTAGTTCACACTTATTGGTAGAGCACCATGTGGTCTGTTGGAGCACTAAAAATATTCTTCTCAAACATGGCTCATACCACTATGTCCCAGCTTTTTCTTCCCAATTTGCCTTTTGTCATTATTCACTTTGACCCGATGATTTGAATAGCACACAGATGTAATTTTTTGATAATTTTTTCATGGTGTTGTAGAGTAAAATGTGCTCTATAATATGGTGAAAAAATTATCAAAAATCGTATCAATTTGCTTTCCAAAATCACCCGGTCAAAGTGACCCAGATACGAGTCAAAAAAGTTAATGAGAAGAAAGAGCGGGGACGGAGTGGTACATGCCATTAACCGAATCAACCAATGAGCAGGCAATGTAACAACTAACATCTCAATTATTGAAACGGTAACATTCCATTAAGGGCATTTGAGCAATAAAAATAGGAAGTAAGGGAAATAACAGAAATGAGAAAACTGTCCTCCAGCTTCTATGATATACTAATATGTCCCCCAGGTTGAAGGTGGCTGGCAAACACCGTCAAATTTCACAAAGATAAGGGGCTGAGCAAGAGGTTTAGGAAGCATATCAGCAATCTGATCTTCACTAAGCAGATGCTGCAACACGACTTCTCCAGCCTGAACTATATCTCTGATAGTGTGACAATCTAACTCTATATGTTTGGTCATGACTCATGAATAAGTGAGCATGTTGCATCAAGTTCTACACTTTGTATCAGTTATATCGGTATTTACTTTATTAGTAGTCTTCATGACTTTTCTATTCCGCCGACCTACATGGATGGTCGAAACAAATCCAAAGGAAATTGGTTTTGGGACATACGTGTAGTAAAATTATGGTTCGCGACGTCATTCTGTTACCCGATTTCCACCAAGCTCAATAAACAAGCTTGGACCAACATTAATACATCCTTAAACTAGGTAACAAGGAGATCGATTCAAGATATCAAACATCGAAAACCATTAACGGATGAATGAGAAATTAGGCTTTGAAGTTGCCGACTTCATATGCTTGAGGAAAGTACCAGAGCTTACTTAACGAAAGAGAACGATTTAAATTCTGTGAAAGAAGAATATACAAAAGTAAATACTACGAGGGGTTCAGGTAGACAGAGTGCTTCCTCCTTCGATTATGATATTAGAGTTGAGTGAGAGTTGAAATCTCTTACTTGGGACTAGCTCAATATGTACTAGAATGGGAATGATGCCCTAAAACAAAGAACATATCTCCTTAGTCATACGCCTTCTTCTTCGGGAGTACATGATTGGTTATGGTATGGTAGCCGACTTTGCATCATCTAAGTTTTTCTATCATCACCTACGCAATTGAACGATTACTAAGCGGCTTGATGCCGAAGCTTCTGGAGAGTTCTGAAATAATATGAAGCTAGCAATTATCTTGTTTCAACTAACTCTTTATTCCATCTTTCTTTTCTTACGTGTTATATGAAAATCCTAACTTTCGATATATTTATTATGATATCAACTAATATCAGACATAATGATGTATTATAGTTTAGAGCTTATAGAAAGCTCCGGTAAAAGAAGAGGCATTTTTGAAACGGGAATAAGGGAAAGAAGCAGCTAGAGTTGAAACTGAGGAAGGAGAAAGAACTAACTCAAAAGCAAGGAAAGATCTTTAGATTTCTCAATAGATCCCTGGAAGTCTAGATTTATGTGTTTTTATCACAAAAAGTATTCGAAAATGCCAGGCCCCGGCTATAACAAGTTCTATTTGACTTCTACATCGATCGGAGATGAGTTGTTCACACTCACCCGCAAAAGGCATCTTCTTCTACCTCGGCTACTACGCCCTTGTCTCGTGTATGAGCTGCCTGAGCTTGGTCTATTCCAGAAAGTGGGGTTGGGTAGGCGGCTTCGGGTTGAAGGCATCTGGAAAGAAGAAGTTCCTGTTGAGATATCCTCTTGTTTAAGTCTTGGGAAGCAAGAGCTACGAGTTTCGCCTTATTAATAATTCTTAGTAGTTAGTATCATTTATGATCCTTTTAAGCCCCCCCCCCTCGATTCTCTATTGTGGGATCTTTCAGGTGCCATAAACGCTTCTCAATATAGATACGAAGCCAGCCAGTGTCCTTTTTCTTCTTCTATGATCTCCTCGTTCTCTCTTGTACTTTCTTCGTCTTGTTATTTTGTTAGGAGGTCGTATGATAACCGGAAACTATGCCTTTGCTGCAGTTCGAGTTCCTACATCTATTGGTGGATGGACCTGGAAAGGGCAGGGGCCAGTCCCAAAGGTGTGCCATGGCCTGGATGCAACTCAGTGTTGTAATACGCATTTGTCTAATGAGAATCTCACGAAACAAGGTCGAGTAAATGGATTTCTTACGCAATTTACGTGGATTTCTCATTAGTGAAACTGAGTTCCGATAGTCGAAAGACTCGGGAGCTTTCGTATCCTTAATATTTTAATAATTATGTATTTCATGAATCGACTATAAGGAGATGAATTCGATAGTGTGTAAAAAATAGAAAGAAGAGAAGGTAAGCTACGAGGAGAATAGAAAGGAAATTTCATAGAAAAGTAGCTCCTTCGTTCACTCATGGCAATGGGATTGGTAATTGGCATGGGATCTTTGTTACGATGGTCCAATATAAATCGATAGACAAATAAATACCCCGTGCGGACGTATTGATTCATGCACTGTAATCACCTTGAAGGAGGAACCAATGCGAAAGCACGGGCAGACCCTCCTCAATAGTCAACCAATCCCACTTTCATACCTCGCTTGGGCAATTGTGTATTATGGCTTGCTTAGGCACCTAGGGCCAGCATGTCGAGTTACAGAACCTGAGTCAAACTCATTATGCGGAAAGTGGCCACCAACTAAGTGATTAGGCACATCAAGCTTAGTTTTAGCAAATAGGAAGATCATATTAAGGGGTTGTCAACCGAACGAAGTCTCGCCAAGAGTCGATGCCTTGTTCCTTTATTAGGAGCCAAGAGTAAGACAACCTGAGATGGAAGTACCACTCCGGAGATGACGAGAGGCATGGCTTAAGCGGGCAGGGGTTAGTAGCACATCCCGTCTCTGACGATCAAGACTATTTTCTCTTATGGATCAGTCTGACCTTCAAAGGTGAGAAACCTATTACAAATCGATTATTCTTCCTCGAGCTGATACTCTTAGGAGTTGTCATTCTTCCTTCTTCTCCAAGACTCCGTATTCTTTGATGCTATCTGCCTCTGAAAGGACGCTTGCTTCGGCTTCGGGACCGTAGGGCTAGGGTAAAGTAAAGCCATAGTTAATAGAAAAGGGCAGCCTCCCTAATTGTAATTCTCATATATATAGAAAGCGGACATTCCTACTGAGGAAATGGAGTTGAGTTACTCTAACTCAATACTAATAAGAAGAGGCATAAAGCTCGCTCACATCTAATAGAACTTCTCTCACTCACTAGTAGTAGTAGCATCCTACTCACTGATGAGCTTTCCTAGCTACCTATACTGGAATCGAAGAGAACGCTTAGCTCGATGTTACAAGGGTTGAAGAAAGAGATGCAAGACGAGAATGATCAAGTATGAAGAATGAATCGATTTCTTATGCCTGACTTCCTTACTATTGAGTTAGGAAGGTCCCACAGGAATCACTTGTCATCTCACTCATCACATGAACTACTCTCTTGAATTCGAAAATTGAAGAGATTAGTTGACAACAGTCAAAAGAAGGGCACCTAATTACAATACAATAGGGGCGGTGCAAGTCAGTTGAACACACTGATTGATGAGTACGTAAGTGGGTTAGGGAAAAGGTGATTGGCAATGAAAGAAGACAGAAACTCCCGAGTGGAATAAATTGATACATTCCCCTTGAAGAATGGTTCACGAAGACAAAGAATTGAATCGTAGGATAATAATCATAGCCCTCCCTCTTTGCAAGAGTTAGGAGAGGATAGGCGAAATAGAGCCTTTCGACGGCTTTCACCCTTGTTCTTAACGAGATAAGCCATATAAGTCATCGATTCTCAGTCTTCATAGACCAGCGGAGTCGTGCACAACCATATTCAATACACTGTTTTTTTACACTTTTAAACGTCCAAATCCCTTTTGGCACCGGTTTGAGTATTCTATTACCTAGGCTCTATAGGCATCATCCAAGGGCGGCGAAGAGACCCACAGTAAACAAATGAAACTAGGCAGTCCCAGGGAGGGCAGAAACTAAGTGTAGTCATCCAAGCAAGAAAGGAAGGCTAGTCAAGGGAGTGAATAATTTGTAAGAAAGGTGACGTTGGAGCGAAGGAGTTTCCGAATGCGAATGACTTTTACAAGTCCCCTCTACCAATGAAATAGTAAGGGTAGGATTACGGTAGTAACAAGTACCTTCAAGGGAGCATATTCCCACGAAAGCGAAAGGAGAGTAGCTTCATTTCCTGCGACAAGCATTGGGTTGTTAAAATCGAGAGCTCTTTTTAAGGTTTTGGGTAACACCACCCTATTCTCAACAAGGGATAAATTCCCATACTCTAGAGGTACATGTTCCTATAACGAGTCTTTAAGCTTATAACAGCTATCTAGTCGAAGACAACACCACTGCATTGTCGTAAATTCGAGTATTCTTTATATACATGTTTCCTGTTTGTTGCGAACGAAAATCCTAGGGCGGGGGAATTTGGCACCTATTTAGATAGGCTAGAGCATGCTAACATACCCCTTCAACTAAAATAAAAGGAACAATACCACTTAGAATTAGACCGATTCTGTATTGTATTAGTTTAAGCTGAGCGCCTGCTATAGAATTAGGTGATTTAACGCGGTCTATTGTCGTTAATGGGATGCTGGAGTTTTGCGCACATTAGCAGCGAGTAACATGAGAGATAGGGCACTGGTTTCTGCTATCTTCTCCATCTTCATAATTGCGGCACAAATCGCCATGCCTCCTTGTGGTACCAAAAAAAGACTCTCTTTGATCGTTACAATCAAGTATTGCTACTACTACTATCAGCCTACTAAGTAAATAATGCTCCCATCCCCGAGCCGCTTTCAAGCCGCCTATCCTATCATGGCTTTTTCTATGCTAGCTATAACTACTTGGCGTGTGCTTCTTTTGGATTCCAGACGATGTCCTTTCCTCTTAGATAATTTGGTATCGGTATGGGATCCGATCTCTCTTCGTCTCTTGCTGAGAAATCCAAAGGAAATTGGGTTTGGGACATACATGTGGTAAAATTTGGTTCGCGACATCATTCTGTTACCCGATTTTCACCAAGCTCAATAACAAGCTTGGACCAACATTAACATATCCTTAAACTAGGTAACAAGGAGATCGATTCAAGATCTCAAACATCAAAAACCATTAACGGATGAATGAGAAATTTGATTTTGATGTTGCCCACTTCATATGTCACATTTTGAATGTACCAACATGTTGTTTGAAGAGAGAGATATAGTAGTTTATCTATTAAATGGTAAAATTAATTCTTACCAGAGCAGTTACAACCCGACCCTAACAGTTGTAACTTCTCAGAAAGTTGCAATCGTTCTATTCAAAATCGAACAGGCATAACGGACCATAACTGCCACATCTTTGTCTCTATAGATGCAATCACTCTCTCTCTCTCATTCTCTCTCTATCTCTCTCTCTCTCTCTCTCTCTCTATCTATCTATCTCTCAGATTTTCCCACCCGAATTCTTGTTGGAGTATGCCATAGAGGCAATCTATTTATGGTGACATTTATATGGACTTACAGTTCATTATGTTATCAATATGGAGATATGTTAACATGAATGAAGTCCTTATAATATAATGTTATATTCTTAAATATCTCTAGTCGAGTACTGCAGCTAATAGGACGACTGTATTGCATCAAAACTAGTATGTGGGTAGATTGATATGGGGATATCAATTCTGACACATTGGTAAGCATTAGGGTTAATGGCTTACTGGATTGACCTATCAATATAAGACTTTATGGGAGTTATATGAATGTCACATGCGCTTCTCATAGTAACAATGGTGTTGCGATTCTTAGACTTGAAGTCACTAGATACTCTAGTTGTGAATTATCATGTTTTGATAACATCAAACGTTACACCGTAACTGAGTCTATAAAGGCGATTATCGGACATGATATGAAGCAAGCTGCGAGATGGTAGTGATGTAGAGAGGATTTGTCCCTCCCACATAACGGGAGTAAATATCCACGACTACTCGATGAGTGAGACTTAGGGAAATGCATGACCATGCTCAATAAATCAATATGAGATATTGATGTTATTTGTTTATCTAAGTCTACTCACAGATCGAGAAACTATGGATTGGATATACAAGTGTGACACCCCATGTCTTATGTCCAATCCGGATAGATGAGACAAAGGGATTATACAACACGGTAACATTGGTCACAGAGGTTAGTCAGATCACTGACATTCATATTACTTGGGTAGCATTGATATATTGCTAGATACCGCTCAATGTTTGTAATAATTGTTATTACTGCCAACGTAATTAGGAACCTACATGGTCACACACAATAATAGATCAAAATGAGATTATTGCTAACTAGTTCGATTAAGTAGCAATAGTGAATTGATTGGAATAAAGTGTAAATTGTGCTCATTAGTTGGACTAAAGAGCAATTGTGGACTAGAATGCAAACTAGTCCCACATTGGTGGATTTAAGGGCAAAGATGAATTCTCTAGCTATAGATAGGATTTATAGGCTATGAAAATTCAGTCTTAATTAATGCTACACCAGTAAACTAGAGAGAAAAAGAGAAAGAGTGAAAAGGAATTTTCACTCATAGGGTTCGGCCAACAGAAGGTGTCGCCCTCTCCTTGAAACCGACGGCATGGTGATGCCGCCCCATCGAGGTCGCGGCCAGGTGTTGGCCGACCGTCTCTCTCTGCTGCAATGGATGGATATGATTCATGCTACACGCGTCCAACTCAACATCTTCTATGAAATTATCCTCCTTCTTCTCAAGATTAGCATCATTGGAGAAGAAGCCCAACTGAGGTCTATTCGTGTGGATACCGTAGAGACGCAGTTCCAATGATCTGCGTATGTGATGGTCACCAGCCTAGTATGACTGAGGTAACCTTTCTCCTTTCATCATGTGATGAGGCTTCACCTGCTATTCATGGAGAGTTTCGTGCAGAATAAGTTTTTGTATTTCCACTACGTAAGTTGCATCGAAACCCTACAATTCTTTCTATCAATCTCTCATATTCACAACTTCACTCAAGTATTTGTTCGGTTCGGCGGTACTGTAGATTCTGATTCCGTCTGCAGTACGAGATGACTAATACGTCTAAAGATTATCATATAGTCCTCCACAGCCGATTGAAGATAGTATTACGTCTTATGGCTGCATCAAAGGTAAAGTGCCTCGAGATTCTATTCATGAACTTTCGGTAACAATTCGTGAACTTGAGAACATATAATACTTTTTCAACATGCTAACATTAGTACCTCCGGGTGTATAGTGTTCACACGTTCCTGTTGATCGGAACTATGTTGTGAATACATATATCTATCTACTCCGCCAACACTCGCACACGAGCCACTCTAAACCATATTAGCATTAAGTTCTGTAGCCTCCCATTCAAGTTATGAACACTTTGAACATTTTAGGTTTTTGGCATATTCCTCTAGACAAAGAGAAATTTATTGTCCAATTCCCCTTTTATTTCAGCGATTACACCTTTTTGAGTTCACAACATAAGGTGCTGACCCTAATGTAGTAAGCAAATAGTCAGGACTGCAACCGATGTACCTAAACCTTATGTTTAACACAATCTCAGTTAAAAGTTGGAATAAAATTTTCGTTAAAAAAAGTTGGAATATAAGTACTATCGAACATAGTTTAAAATTGGATAGGATGTCGAACCGGAGATGTCGCGGTTGGTTGTTTGGTCGAACTGTTTCAATTGCATTATGCTATTATCAGTATTTGAATATTCACTACTGGAAACGGACCCGAAAACGGCATTAATTTCTCGCCGTTTATAGCAAAAACGGTAAGATTTGGGTCGGCCGCAAGGTATTTTGACGTTTTTACTTAACGGCGTGAAAAACTCTTGCTGTTTAAACCTTAAACGGCGAGAAAGACACTCTTGCTGTTTATCATTATATATACATATTTATATATATATATATATATATATAAAGTAATTTTAGACAATAATTAATTTTATACATTTTTATTAATTCTGAATATTAATAATATTAATTTTGACCTCAAACAATCTGCAACTACTCGAGAGCAAAAACGAAACATAACACAGATCTGGGTTAAACTCGGATGCCGCCTTAAACACAGAACACAGATTAAAGAGACGGTAGGACGACGAGGACGGCGACGGGACGACAACGAGGACGGCGACGAGGACGATTGCAAAGACGATTGGCTTGGTTTCAACCCGGATGCCTCCGCCGGACAGGACGAAGACGACTTCTTCCTCCCCTCAACTCCACTGCATCTGCTTCTCTCCCTCCCTCTCTCTCTGTTTCACTCTCTTCTCTATCACTGATCTTTCTCCCTCTCTCAATCAACAGATCTGAAAATAAAGTAGCTGGATTGTATAAGGGGATGAAGATGTGATAACATTTTTTTTATGAAGGTAAAGTTTTAATTGATGGCTAAGATTACATCTTCAAATTAAAGGGAGGGTACAGATTTTACCCACATATGCACTTCTATTTTGGCGGCCAATTAGAATTTTCGCCCCAAAATTTGGCTCCTAAGTCAAAAAATTGAGTTGTGTCTTTCAAAATGAAAAAAAAAAAAATGAGTTGTACGTACATACTTTTATTGCCGTATATGATAATCATTAACGGAGTTAAAAAAATCTCTTACCGTTTATGCTATATACTATATGCGGTGAGAAAAAATTTCGCCAATAATGATATTTTTCTTGCCCTTTTTTTGTAAATTTTAAGTGGGGAGAATTTTTTTTTTTTGAAATGAAGTGGGGAGAATTATTCTTGCCACTATCAGTAAAGTTCTTGCCATTTTTTATGAAATATATGCGGAATTAGCACACTCTTGCCGTTTTAGATGTTTTTACGTGGGAAAAATTGTTCTTGCCATATTTGATAGCCTGCCATATTTGATAGCCTATATGGCAAGATAATTATTGCCGCGCGAAAATTTATGTTTTTTTTTGCCGTTTTTGAGTAAATTTCTAGTAATGATCTTTTTGATGCAAACCATAAAATTAACTATAATCACGCAATAGTAATGTGTTTTGTGTCTAATCAAAACATGGGCATCATGGTGGCAGCGGACCGTGCGGGCCGGGGACAGGCCGTGCCGAGGTATAGGGCAGGCCGGGCCGAGCCATGCTTGAAAATTCTAGAAACTCGGCACGTGCCGGGTAGTAGGGGTGGGGGCCGTGCACGGGTTGTGTCGGCGGGGCCTTGTTTGTGCGGGTCGTGCACGGCCCGAGGGCAGGCCGGGCCGGGTTGGCTAGGGGAGGAACGTGACCCAGCCGTGCCACGGGTTGAGCACGCCTTTGAGCTGGTCGTGCCGTGACGGAGGGTGGAGAGGGCTGTGCTTGGGGCGTGTTAAGAGCGTGCCGTGGCAGGCCGTGCCAAATTGGCACGCGGGCACGCCAAATTTTTGAAGTATGGGGTGATTGAATTGTATAATTAACAAATCTAAGCATACAAAAGTATCATACTTTAGCACGGACTTTATCTTATGTATCGATTTGCTCATAATTTAGCATGCCAGACATTTATAGAAATATACCACAATATGTAAATTATATCATAAGTTTAATATCCTTAGATACTGTAGTATTTTTTTTATCAAAGAAATACTGTTGTACATTTCTACCCAAGGAGTCCTGGGTTTGTGACTCCGCATGCCCAAAAAAAATATTTTTTCAATGAGAAGATTCCGGTTCAACCACTGGCCCTGGCCCAAACAGGCGGCCTCAACCAGTTGATTCACCGGTTGGCTGAAATTGGTCCAATTACGAATCAAACCACCACCGGGCCCGTGTTCTAATTTCATCGTCTGGTTCGGTTTTAAAAACTATGACCCAAAGTGGTTTGCGCACGTGACCCCTCGTACCCCTACATACATCCGCCCTGACCATAACCGTGGGTAGGCCCCGTGACTAGGCCAGAATTGCGTGAGATATATCTACCAAACCAACATAATGAGACTTGTGTTAGAAAAGTTGCCTTGCAATCAAAGTCGGCAAAGAATGGATTTGCTATTGGGGCGGTGATTTCCACCGCCCCAATAGTTTATCATTCTTTTACATACCGAGTTCGAGTGATTCTTGAACTTCCAAGTTTTTTCTTGTTGCAGTGAATGGAAATCCATAAATTGTATGAACAAGTCACTATGAGACATTGTTTTCTGATAGCAGATCGTAAATTGAAGGCTACAGAATAGGAAAAACAATAAATATGAATTTGTCATCTGTAAAAATAGGAAGACTGAATTTGTGTTTGTCGGCTTGTAACCACAATTACATAGGTTTAGTTTAGTAGACAAACATATGTAGGATTATTGTTATTATTGTTGCATTTGCCATTTAGGTTGATGATGATGTTGTCTCTAGGTTTATGATCGTTGTAAAACCAGCCATTATGTTGTGTTACTTGGCACTACCAAAGAGCGATTCGGAGTATTAAATATCCCGTGAAATTGAAGTTTCCTCTTGCATCTTGTTTCTGAAGGACTCGGTAAAAGTGTTTCATGAAATTACCTTGAGTGTTCCATTACTGACTTCAACCCACGCCGATGAGGGCCAAAAACTTGCTGCGATAATTTTGCTAACCCTAGCAGTCATTGTGTGTGGACAATGAGAACAGAGGTCTGGAATGATGACTGTCAGCAGATCAATTGGATGGTTCGTGCGTGCGAATGTTATTTCCAAACTAGAAGGGTTGAAAGTATCATAATGTCGAACTTAAAGGCAGCAAAATTGTCGTTTACCTAAGACTGCAACTCGGGCGGGCTGGGCGTGTCAACACCCCAATCCTAGCCCAATCCCGAGTTGTGTCGAGGCTACCGGGCCCAGTCCGGCTTAAGAGCATCGCCAAAACCTGTTGTGAGGAAGTAACTGATTTTCATAAAGTAGAAAAACAAAAATTTATCAAACACATAAATACGATTTTTTTTAAATGCGTAAATACGACTTTTGAATTAAAAAAAATAAGTTTTTTAAAAAAACAAAAACAAAAATATTGCCAAACGAGCTCTTAATCAATTGCGGTCCAAATCACGAGCTCCATAAACATTACTAAGCTGCGCCCGTGTGATTTGCTTACTCAAAGTTCTTCCGTGAATAGGGATGGCAACGGGTCGAATCTGGATCGGATCAGGCTAGATCCGATCCAGATCCGACTAGGAGAAATGGGATCCAGATCCGATCCAGACTCGTTCGGATCATCACCGGATTCGGATCAGATCGGATCGGGTTTCATCCAGCTGATCCAAATTCGATCCGTAGATCCATATAGTACGTGGTCGGATCGGATTCGGATCGGGTCCGGCTTGGGTTTGCAATAAAATTCAAAAAATAACATAAAGAAATAAACAGTATTTCATACGCTAAGGCATGTTCGCAATTTATGAAGCCTAAAACACAACATAAATAGCTTTGTAGGATGGAATTACTAATGTATTCTTCTTGGAAGTGAAATTGGGGAGGTATATGAATATATTTGTAAAGCACACATATACGTCGGATCGGATTGGGTCGGAACCCGGTGGATCTGCCCTTAGATCCAAATCCAGATCCAAATCCGACCGGATCTGGCTTTCCAGATCCAAATCCGATCCATTTTCAATTGGACCGGATTCGGATCAGATCCATTCGGCCTGGATCGCTCGGACCACAGATCGGATCGGACCATATTGCCATCCCTATCCGTGAACTTGCCTTTAGTGCAGTGATTATGATTTTGGAAATACTTTATTTAGATTTGGGTGTCTGAAATCATTAGTTTTCATATTCAAAAAAAGGGTGATGATAATTACAGCACAACATTTAATAGTTACAGCACAATAATTTTGCACATGACATTTATACCCTTATGTTTTCAAGTTCTTTATCTCTAATAAATTCTCCCCGGCGTTATTTTTCTCTTCCATCCAACTCCATCTCTGCTTCCTGTTCTTCACTCTCACAAGTCTCTCAGTACTCGGAAATGAGCAGAATCCATTAACCTCCCTATGATCAAGAGCAAAGATTTGTACCTTGAAACAGAGTACCAAACATACAAGATGTGGGTTTACCCATGTATTGAAATAAATAACAAATTGATGTTCTCTGGTGTATGTAGGAGAGATTAAAGAGAATTGTAGTACTGCAACAAACAATCAAATTCATCTCAACTCCAGCATTCCTATAACGTCAATTGAAATCTCTGAAGTCTTCCACCATTGATTGATTTCACCGAAGAAGAAAACCCCAACACCCCCCCCCCCCATCCCGAACAACTCAGGGACAAAATGAATCCGAAATTGAAGTAAACGCGAAATTGAACGAATACTGAAATTTAACCATGTCGTCTCGAATACGATCAAGACTTATTGCCACCAATTTAACGGAGATGACGGGTGTGGCCGTGGATGAGCGCGGCGGCCATGGTGAAATCTGATACAGAAAGACGAGGAAGGAGGACAGAGAGATCGAAGTGGGTTTTGGTAGGGTGACAGACAAAACAGAGGAGAGAGAGAGTCGATTGACTATTCTTTTTTTTTTTTTAAGTGAGTCGATTGATTATTCTTATTCTTGATTGGCAGTACTAATTTTGAGCAACAAGAGTTAAAAGGGTAAAAATGTCTATGTAATAAATAGTGTGCTGTAATTAGCAAATATTGTGCTGTAATTATCAGCACCCCAAAAAAAAAGTTGTGTTGGTGGTGCCTCCTCTAAAGCACTGGATAACTTCTCTACTAATATTTCTCCAATCGGACTTCGTAGGCTTCATATACGCCAACGCCAATGTACTTTGAGTTCCACTTCGTGTCTATATAAATATAGATTTATCTTTCGTCACGTCATTGTAAGAAAATTAAGTTATGGCCGACTGGAGTTCCCTCCCGGTCGATCTCGTGCGGCTAATCGCCAATAACTTGCCAGTCATCGACGACTTCGCAGCTTTGAGTGCCGTGTGCCAATCTTACAGATATGCTGCTGACAAAAATCAGTGGCGTTCACAAGTATGTTCTGGCCCTCCATGGCTATTACTCTGTTGCAAAGGTGACGACAACCTCGATCCTCCAACCAGTGAGAGGGGTTTCCTTAATATGTACAAGAACAAGAAGAAGTTTGTCATGGATCTGCCCGAGATTCACGGCAGACGCTGTTGGGGAACTGTCTACGGTTGGATTGTAACTCTAGGCCTTGACCAGAAACTGCATCTCTTCAATCCCTTGAACCGCCGTCGTATCCCCCTACCCCTCCCGCAAACCTGGTGGGTGAAATCCCGAGAGTGGGAGTCTGAAGATGAGAAGTCGGAATCCATGCGTCAGATGCTCATCGAACGAGCTCTAGTCATCAAAAGGTGCCCTTCTTCCAAATCTTAATCTACGTCCGTATTTGATGATAATTTTGTCGTTGTAGCAATGAGTCAAGGAGGGGAAACAAACGTAATTACGCCCCACTCTATCCGATTAGTCAGACTATTCTCTTCGGATGGGCGTGAGACGGAAACACTCATGTGTGATATTACTGTCTACGACGGCCGAATCTATATCGTAGGGAGGTTTGGTAGTCTCTTTGTCTGCTCTGACTCGGATGCCGCTGCAGCACATGAACTCATCGCGAGTGATAAACAGATTAAAGGGACCGATAAACTTTATCTTGTTGAATCATTGGGCGAACTATTAGTAGTAGTTCGTATTATTGAATACGACTATGATAGTGAATCCATCTATCGTACTATAGGTTTTGGGGCTCTCAAATTCAGTAAGGATGCCAAACAATGGATTGAATTGGAGGAGTTAGGGGATTGTGCCATATTTGTGGGTGGTCCCAAGACCATATCCTTGCCGCAGCCAGAAAAAGTTGGGTGCCGAAAGAATGTCATTTGTTTCACTGACGATAATGTTGAACAATATCCCGATTGCGGAGGAGGGCATGACATGGGTATATTCGATTTTGGTAAGGGGAGTATCGAGCCCCCGTATGAAGGTCCGGATACGATATCATTATACTCTACCCCAAATTGGTTAATTCCCTGTTTCACCTAAACGTCCCTGGTTAAACCGGTTAAAACTTGTTACTTTGTTGACGTTTCTTTCTTTGGACTCGGTTAAACCTATTACTAATAGCTTGAGTTTTTTTGAGTTTCTATGTTGTATCTATTTTTACCTACAGATAACCAATGAATTAGTTGAGACAACAGTATACTGACAAACACAATGCATATTATCCATGCTGCACTGAGTAGTAGCGGTGCAACAACAAAACGAGCAACTATTACCCTCCGTCGCTTCATCTCTTCTGATTCCACTGTAAACATGTCATATTTGAACGGTGTTTGAAGGATGAGACTGCAAATGATTTATGCAATTTCACAAGAGATCGATGAATTCTGATGACAATGTTCAATTAAATTTGAAAAATCATGTACTGGCAGCAGCAAATTAGAAAGACACTGTTGACAGTTACAACAAATCTAACTAGAATACGTAGAAGAATTTTTCTTAGTCAAAGACACATAACTTTATTGATAAAAGAAAAGTACAAGTACAAGGAATAAAGCAAACCATAAGGTTACCATTCAAGCTAAGACTCTTAGAGCATCTCCAGTAGTACTAGTTAAAAGTTATTTATAATTTAATGAAAATTTAACATTTCTATTTTAGATATTGTAAAAATTTAGTTAGTGCTCCAATAGTGTTAGTTAAATTATTAGCTAAACCGGTTTAAAACGATTCTACCGTCTATTATCTCCGAAAGCCAGAGCGCTTTCGTCCCCGGGAGATTGATTACGGACAACATTATCACAGCGTTTGAACTACTTCACTCAATGAAGCACCGGATTAAAGGAATGAAAGGTTTTCTGGCCCTAAAGATCGACATTAGTAAAGCGTATGACCGGGTTGAATGGAAGTTTGTCAAGAAGGTCCTTTCAAAACTAGGGTTTGGTCCTAAATGGATAAACCTAGTTCTCGACTGTATTTCTACGACCTCCTTTTCATTCTCTTTTAAGGGACATTGTGTGGGATCGATATGCCCAAGCGGGGGCTTCGTCAGGGGTTTCCCATCTCACCTTATCTATTCCTATTATGTGGGGAAGTTCTCTCTCGTTCGCTCACGACAGCAATGGCGGATAATAATATTACAGGGATGGCCGCTTCGAGAGGGGGGCCAAGGGTCTCCCACCTCTTCTTTGCGGATGACAGCCTCCTATTTACGGAGGCAAATACAGAACAAATTTCCTATCTTGCTACTATCTTACAAAATTATGAGGAAGCCACTGGACAGCAAATCAACTTGGACAAGTCTGCAGCAGTTTACTCCAGCAACGTTCCGGCGGCTAGAAGGGAAGAGCTCAGCAGTTAGATCGGGGTCAAAACAGAGCAACTGCATGACAAATATTTGGTCCTGCCAACAGACATTGGACGGAAAAAAATGGCTAAGTTTCAACACCTTGCAGATCGTGTTCAAAACAAGTTCAAGAACTGGATGGAAAAATTTCTAAGCCCAGCAGGTAAGGAAATCTTAATTAAAGCAGTTATTTAATCAATCCCAACCTACACTATGAGTTGTTTTCAATTACCTGAGGGATTGTTGAAAAGGATTGAAGCCTCCATCGCCCGTTTCTGGTGGGGTGGTGACGAGAATAAGCGGAGGATGCACTGGATGTCCTGGGATAGAATCTCAAGGTCAAAGAAAGATGGAGGTATTGGCCTTAGAGACCTACAATACTTCAATAAAGCCATGTTAGGCAAGCAATTTTGGCGAATCTTAATGAATCCTCACTCACTTCATTCAAGAGTTCTGCGGCACAAGTATTATGCCAACACTGGTATTCTGGAAGCTAAAAATGACAAGAGAAGTTCTTATCTTTGGAAGAGTGTCCTCTCAGCGAAGGATTTGGTGATGAAAGGTAGCCGGTGGAGGATCGGAAATGGCCAAAACCTTAACGCTTTCACAGATCCGTGGTTGTTGTGGCCACATAACTTTAAACCAATGACCCCTGCACGCAATAATCAACAGATCAAGATCTCGGATTTATTTACGGATGATCGCGACTGGGATATGACAAAATTAAACACTGTTTTCTGGAAAGAAGATGTTGAAGAAATCTGCAGAATCAAAATCCCCACAATAGACATTCCAGACCGCTTAATTTCGCATTTCACAGACTCGGGTCAGTATACGGTGAAAAGTGGCTACGAACTTGCAAAGGAGCTTGAAAACAGAAAAGCAAAAACAGGTTTCGGGGAGCAATCAGAACCCAAAACAAATCTTTGGGAATCTTTTTGGAAATTAAAAGTACCAAAGAGAATGTTATTCACAATTTGGAGGGGATTACAGAAAGCCTTACCGGTCAGAGCAAATCTCCATCTCAGGGGTTTGAATGTCATGCAGAAGTGTCCGATGTGCAATCGTGGAGAGGAAACCGAATCCCACATATTTACTGACTGTAAACCCACTTCTCAGATCTGGGATCTCCTGCTAAACCCAGAAATCCGAAGGAAGATGACTGGATCTTTCCAAAACTGGATCCCTACAGTCTTTTTGGAAAGCAATAATGAAGTTAGAGAAAGTTTGGTAAAAGGAATTTGGGCAATCTGGAAGCATCGTAACAGCCCGGTCTTCCAAATTAGAAGAAAATCACCAGAAAAAGAAGTAGATGAAGCAAAAAGCTACTTAACTGTGGCTAAAATACACATGCAACGGGAGCCTGATCAGTTACCGGCTCAGATCTGCACCTCACCGGAACTGAAACGGCCGTTGCCGCCAGCTGGCTGGACGTCGGTGACCTCCGACGCAGCTTGGAACCCCCGTCGGAAGAGAGCTGCGGTGGATATCGTTTTGCACGACAGTAGAGGGATCATCATCGCCGGAAAAGCAACCCCTATCCCTTTCAGATCATCGGCGCTAGAAGCAGAAGCCGAAGGTGTAATACCCCGTTATTTAGAAACGGGTATTTTTAGATAATATTAAGTGTTAATATGTTGAAACGGTTATTTTATGAAATTATTGAGTGTTAATATAATATTATTATAAGTATAGGGTGTTAATATGCTACTATTATATTTTATGATATTATTGGTGGCAATATGGCATTAGTATAAGTATTGGGAGTTAATTTTATTGATAGAAAGTTAGTTTTATTACTATTAACTACTTAGGGGTTATTATGTAGTTTTTTCTAACTTATATTGTGTCTTTTATTTACCTCATGGGGGTGCTAGTGACTTTTATCCAAAACAGTGGGGGTGAAAGTGTCTTTAACCCTAAAAATAGTCATCTTCTTCCTCAAACTCTCCCATGGAGGAAGAAGACCATCTCCAACCCAAACACCACCATTACCACTCCGAATCTTCACCAAGTTCGTTGATGTTTGTCCCAAATCACTCCCTATTCGATTTAAACTCATCAAGACTCGATAATTTAGCATCAAGCAACCCAATTTCGCCAATTTTTGGTCCCGATTCAAAACCAAAATTTTCAAAGTGGATTTCCTCATGGAGGTTGAATTCTTCACCTCTCTACCTATATAAACCCATTAATTCTCAGATTTTAAACCCACAATCTCAATCCCTCAACCTCTCAATCTCTCCTTCAATCTCCCTCACCCTAGAGCTCTCTCTATCTCTCTATCTCTCCCCGGCGCCGCCGTAGCCGCCAAAGACCGCCGCCCGCCTGCCCCGTCGCCGCCGTTCACGCCGGCGACCGTCGCCGCTGCTCGCGGTCCGCCACCGTCGGCGTCATCATCATTCGGGTACAAACCCGTTCTTCTTCTTCATCTTTTGTTTTATTGTTTTGTTTTCTCATTAGTTTATTTGTTAGTTATTTGATAATAGTAGTTGGGAAGGAGACAACAAGTGGAGGCTTGGTCCAGTGGTTAAATGTTAGTACTTAAGGCTTAGGCTTGGTGGGTGTGAGGTTCTAGGTTCAAATCCTACAAGAGACACTTATTTTTTTTACTCATCTTTACCTAAAAATAAAAGTATATTTTTCTTATTTATTTTTATAGACTTATAACAAATTAGATATGTTACTTTATTCAAATAAATTTGTTATTTCTTTTAAATAAAATTTAGTTAGTTTATAACCTATATTCTCTACTAAGGCTTGTTTGGTTGGGAAAAACTACTATTTGAATTAAAAGTATTTTTGAGATAAAATAATATGCTTCTCTACCCTAAATAATAAAAGGGATATTTTATTTAATCTTATAAGTTATATTTATATAACTATAGCTATGTTTTTACAAATAATAAACGCTATAAAGCGTATTTAATTATAAAAGAGGTTGTTCACGTTAGCAAGGTTGGGGAGAGTAAGGTATTTATTTCATTTACCTATAGGACTTCATGTGCATTATGTTAATTAGGATATTATTAAATTTGTAGGCGACAATTTCATTGACGAAGGATACGTCGAGTGTTACTAGGAAGCGATTTGCTATTTGTTGAGGTAAGTAATCATGCCAGGCCTAGCGCCCATATCTTCTTTCGTGTCAAACTGCTTTTGTGATTTATTGTCTCAAAATTTGAATATCTACTTGAACTGTATCTTTGAGAAAGTTTACTGATTTTATAAAGGTGATTCTATCACAACTATCACATGATTAATAAAACGTAAAGACGTAAAGTGGAATAGTTGTACCGGGGATCAATGTTATGAGATTGGTCGATGTGGACTGCGGTCTCTCGACCCACTTTATTTTATTTTGCTCGGTCGCAACAGCCCCGAGTTTGCTCCAGTACTTACCTCTCTGGCCGCAAGAAGTCTTAGGGGGATGTCGACACTTATGGTCTGGTAGCTAGTTATTAGTAGATCTTCCCCGTGTCAACCTGGTAATATATGTTTTCTGAATGATGGACCTTTATGATTGAGAATTGGAAGTCCCGATTGGACAAATGAAGAAGTTTGGGATTGTTTCCCCACAAGTGAGGTGATAAAGGAAAAGATTTGTGAATTCTTATTTCATACTTATACTCTTACTCGAATTCTTTACTCTTCAAACTCATGTGTCATTTTTAAACTGCTTCATAATCTGTTTACATGCTTGGGTGTTGCTTACTCAGTATTTTCCGCTGACTTTGGAAACTGTGGTGTTTCTTTTTTGTTTCTGCACCACAGGTTTAGGTGGAAGCATGGCTTTTGGGGGAAATCGAGACACATCACTTTAGTAAATTTAAATTTTACATCTAGACTTGTTTTATTTAGTAGTTGAATTTTAGATTGGAATAATGCCCATATTTGTGGTAAGACAAGTTTTAAGTTTTAATTAAATATTTTTATGGATTTGGTTTGGATATTATGTTATAAAATCTCCTTGTATCCGGGTTTAATCTTGGGTACGGAGTGACATCCCTGGGCTACCGGGTCGGCCTTTTCGGCCTTCCGGCCTGGCGGTTTTGGGGGTGTTACAGAAGGCCTCAAATTGGGGATAGAGGAAGCCATTAACAGAGGTCTCACCAAGCTCTGGATAGAAACAGATTCATCTGTTCTAGCTCGAGAAGTGGAGAGAATGGTTCATGGTCATGGAGAGACGATAGTAGCTTCGGAATGGGGAAAGACACTGGAAGAGATAAGATCTCTCACAGCAATCGATATAGAAGTAATGACCCAACACATCCCAAGAATGCGTAACAGTTGTACGCACGAGATGGCGAGGAAGGCTCTGGAAGACGGAACCACCTCTAGATGGTGCCACCCACTTCCCGATTTTCTATCGGATTTGTTTAGAAACGATGTAATGGGCTTTAGCGCAAGCCCAAACTTTGCAGATTAATAAAACTGCGTTTCCTTCAAAAAAAATATATTAGCTAAATAACACGTGGCACATTCTCAATATTTCTTGTGTGAGAATTTTAAGGAATTCAGGACATAACCGCTAAGAACATGGGTAAACAAAATATGAAGTTATTTATCCGGCTCGTTAAAAGTAGTGAGCGGGATAACTATCCGCTAAAATAAAGAGCGTAGTAGAGAGCCTATTGGAGACAATATTTTTCCCATCTTATTTATATTTTGAAGATAACCGCCATATAAATAACCTATTGGAGATGCTCTTATGGTTTTTTTTTATTTCCCCCAATTAATTCGATTGATTCTTTAGGTGTCTTCCCCAGTTTCTGACCCCTTCTTTGTATTCAAGTCTTTTCCCACGAGGCTGTTTTGGAACCACTTTTTCAATTGATTTCCAGTAACTCAGTTAAAAATTTAGGTCTCCACAACTCGGAACCTGGTCAAATCAGCACAAAAAGAACATCTCAAAATACACATCAAGAGTTACTATATTTAGCAAATTTGTTTCTGAAAACCTCGGTATACTAATAAGAGCTTCTTGAAGTCTATGGCAATAAAAGTCAATTCGAAACATTTGATAGCCGCAACGGATACGTTAGAAAGTTGATTCCAATGCATTCCGACGTACCAAACTCTCAAAGCAGCCACCTATGGCAATCAGCATGCAAATTGACTCTTCATCTGAAGATTTGACATAATTGAGAGCGAGAACTTTGAGACGGGGTAGACAAAATGGATGAAATCCACCGGAGTGAAGCAGGTGTGTCCAAAAAAACAGATATGTTTAGACTTTTAGATGTGAAGACAGCAGAAATCTGGCAATCTAGTGTCCCTTGTTGCACATTCCTGAGATGCTACTACATAATTACTAGTAAATTTCACTTTCTGCTACATTAGCAGGTTGAAACTTGAAGTTTAGAAATATCAAAGAGTAACATAGGATGTGTGAAACTGTTAAAACGCGCGTCGTTATGTTCCAGTGCCAGCCTCAAGTGGTCACAAATACTAACATATATATTATTTGATTATCCACCCACTATTTTACTTTTTTTTAATACCGAAAGATAAGAACATCAATTAATAATAAGGAGAATGACAGAATGACTACATAGTATATTTTTTGAGTAATGCTATATGGACAGAATTTTAGACATAAACATAGACATAATTTCCAAATGTAGTAAAATCAATCACTACTATGGAAATACTAAACTCTAAGGAAACATTGACACATATTCAAAATCACTAGAAGTAGAAATTATGTTTAAAATTATGTTCAAAATTCCGTCCGTTTAGAATTATTCTATATTTTTAGGTTTCCCTAATATATACTATATATGTGTTTGTTTGACAGCCTTGTCTGTAGTAGACAACTATGTCTATAAATATTAGGGGTGTAAGGAAAACCGAATAAACCGGTCAAACCGACCGAACCAAACCGAAATCTTAGGTTTTGGACGGTTTTTTCGGATGTTCAGTTTATGAATGGTTCAAGTTCTTACAAACCGGTCTAAGCGGTTCGGTTTTCGGTTTGTAAAAATATCACACCGCACCAAACCAAACCGAACCGATATGTGCCTAATGTACTTTTATTAGAATATATATTGCGTAAATTATATTAAATAATCTACAAACATAGAACACAAGTAGATAGATTCAAGTAAAATCATATATTAATATTAATTGTTTCCATTTCTCTCACGTTCCATCTTAAACGATTGTCTTGCAAGTTTATTTTACGTATATTTAATCTCTTTCTCTCTTAAATTTAAAATTCGTTAACAATTCAGTATTATAATTTCCATTCAATAATGTTTATGCAAACCGACCGAACCGGACCGAACCAAACCGATTTTATTCGGTTTGGTTCGGTTCGGTTCGTCCTTTCAAATGGTTTGGTTTGGTTACAAAATTAGTAAACCGATTTATTCGGTTTGGTTTATGGTTTTCGCACAAACCGCACCAAACCGAACCGCTTACACCCCTAATAAATATAGTAACGAATCTGTGTGGAAATTGTGGGGACTATAGCCCTCACTAGCTTTCCAAAATACTTGGGTTTTAATTTAAAATATATATATATATATATATATATATATATATATATATATTCAGACATAGAAATTGTGGGGGCTACTCCAATTTAACCCTATATTTTGAGCATTTTAGCCCCAACTAAAAATTACACAATAAACTCTACTACTTACATTTATTCATTAACGCATCATAATTCATAAATACCCCACTTTAGTCCTCCAGTGCTAAAGTCCTGAATCCGCCGCCGCATAGAAATATAAAAACTCAGTTCTTTCTTTCGAAACGTAGTTCTTTCGGTTTGTTTTCAAAAGATAATTCAATATTGTTTTTTTCCCTCCACGGGGCCAGACATTAGAGAGTTATATCATATTAGGGGATTGCCCGTGCCCGAGGGCACTACTGAAAAACCACGTTTCATAATCGATTTTGCTGGAGGAGAAGATGAAAATGGCGTCCCCCGCAATTTTAAATGATATCCATCAAGACATGTTCTTACACTTTTTTGATAATTACTTAAATTAATCCGAGAGGGTAAATTTTCAAGTAGTGGGTAGTTAAGTAGTGTGTAGTCAAGTGGGTGGTAGGTGAGATCTAAAGGCTGGGACTGATTTATATAATCTAAATGCTGCCATAAGTTAGTTAACCCATGTTGTTTTATAGAATAGATATGGCTGATTGGAGTTCCCTCCCGGTCGATCTCGTGCGGCTAGTAGCCAATAAATTGCCAGTCATCCACAATTTCGCAGCTCTCATAGTCGTGTGCCGATCTTACAGATGTGCTCTTGTCAAGAAGGATGTTCTGGCCCATCATGGCTATTGCTATGTTGCCAGGGTGGCGACGGCGATAATCCTCCAACCAGTGAGAGGTCTTTTCTTAATCTGTACAAGGGTGAGAAGAAGAAATTTGCGCTGGATCTGCCGGAGCTCCACGACAGGCGCTGTTGGGGATCTCCCTACGGCTGGATCACAACCCTAGGCCCCGACGATGAACTACTCCTCTTTAATTCCTTGGACCGCCGTCGCATCCAACTACCGCAACCAATATTCACAGTACCCGAGAAAAGAGTCTGGCCGTGGGAGTCTGAGGAGGAAAAGGCAGATTGGATGCTGCATGAGAAGTGGCATTGGTGCCGCCAATTCAGCAGAGTCATATTAATCAAAAGGTTCGTTCCATCCTCATATGCGTTTAATAATTTTTTGGTCGTAACATTATCTATTTACGAGTTGTGTGTAATAAGGCCTCACTCTTGGGCACAAGTTACAGTATATCCTTTGGTTGGGTCTCGAAGGGCCATAGGTCTGTCTCGAGTCGGTGTAGCTATGTACGATATCGCTGTGTACAATGGCAAAATCTACATGCTAGGAATTTAAGGTCGCCTCTTTGTCTACTCAAATTTTGACGGGCGGGATACGCCTACAACCCATGAATCAATGGAATGTATTCCCCTGATTATTATGCGGTTATGAGACTGAGAAACATTATCTTGTTGATTCATTGGGTGAACTTCTAATGTTGGTCTTTTATATTAATGCAGACGGCGATTTTAATGAAGACGACGACACCATTGTTGGCGAATGGTACAATACTGAAGGATTTGAAGTTTACAAATTCGATCATGATGCCAGAAAATGGATTGGAATAGAGGAAATAGGTGACTGCGCTATATTTGTTGGTTATTGCCAATCCATATTGATAAGAAACAGCAAAATATGAATCAAAGATGAAGATGAATCTGAAGGGTGA
Organism: Linanthus parryae; assembly: GCA_023055425.1. NCBI lineage: Eukaryota > Viridiplantae > Streptophyta > Magnoliopsida > Ericales > Polemoniaceae > Linanthus > Linanthus parryae. Next base: position 186,675,410 of record JALGPY010000001.1, read on the forward strand.
AGGGTGAAGAACACGAAGAGAATAAACATTGAATAGTAATCTGATGCCATTAAATCTTGAAGAAGATTAAGGTTTTGAGACCCTTAAATACAAGGGAATGAAACGTCACAATTTGTAACCGTTGGATGAGAGCATAAGAACGACACCATTGTTGGCGAATGGTACAATACTGAAGGATTTGAAGTTTACAAATTCGATCATGATGCCAGAAAATGGATTGGAATAGAGGAAATAGGTGACTGCGCTATATTTGTTGGTTATTGCCAATCCATATTGATAAGAAACAGCAAAATATGAATCAAAGATGAAGATGAATCTGAAGGGTGAAGGGTGAAGAACACGAAGAGAATAAACATTGAACAGTAATCTGATGCCATTAAATCTTGAAGACGATTAAGGTTTTGAGACCCTTAAATACAAGGGAATGAAACGTCACAATTTGTAACCGTTGGATGAGAGCATAAGAACGACACCATTGTTGGCGAATGGTACAATACTGAAGGATTTGAAGTTTACAAATTCGATCATGATGCCAGAAAATGGATTGGAATAGAGGAAATAGGTGACTGCGCTATATTTGTTGGTTATTGCCAATCCATATTGATAAGAAACAGCAAAATATGAATCAAAGATGAAGATGAATCTGAAGGGTGAAGAACACGAAGAGAATAAACATTGAACAGTAATCTGATGCCATTAAATCTTGAAGACGATTAAGGTTTTGAGACCCTTAAATACAAGGGAATGAAACGTCACAATTTGTAACCGTTGGATGAGAGCATAAGAACTATCTGTTGGTGATGCCACAATAGTTTCTAAGCTATCACAAAACAGTCCAGGGGGTTTACTTAATGACCCCAATACTTCTGCCTTCTTCTATCAACAACACCTCTTCTGGATATTTGCATAAAGACCCCATCAACTTGTCTTTGATTCTCTTATTACCCTCCTTCAAACTCATGGTGGCCTGGGAACCATGAGTTTGTCTTTGTGGTAGTGAAAGTTGTAGTTGAGCCCTCCTTTAGTGAAGATATCAACCACTCGATGTTTTCCAGCAACAAAAGACACTTGTATGAGTTTTCGCGTGACTTTTTTCCTAATGAAATGATAGTCAAGGTCTATATGTTTTGTTTTGGCATGTTGAACTGGGTTGGCAGACATTGCAATAGCAGACATACTGTCACACCAAATGGTAGGAGCTTGAGGAATTCTTAGCCCAATTTATTTAAACATGATTTGAATCCAACTAATTTATGCTGCAGTTGTGGCTAGCAACTGTGCATTGTTTCTTAGATGCCCAGTGAACTGGATCTGACCTAGAAAGATAACCAAGCCAGAGGTACTTCTTCTATCTGTGAGATTTCCTTCCCAGTCAGCATCACTATAGGCATGAATAGGGAGGTGACCTTTTTGATAGAAAATACCATGAGAATGAGTACCCTGGAGGTATCTCAGAATCCTTTTTGCAGCAATTAAATGTGTGTCAGTAGGAGCATGCATGAATTGACACAAATGGTTAACAGCAAAGCAAATATCTGGTCTGGTGAATGTAAGATATTGAAGAGCTCCTACTAACTGTCTGTAAGGGGTAAAATCATGAAGGAGAGTACCATCATTTGCATGAAAATTAGTTCCAGGAGCAAAGGGAGTATTGCATGGTTTACAGTGAGACATTTTGAACTTATCAAGTAAATCATGCACATATGTAGTCTGATGCACAAAGATGCCTAAAGCAGATCTTTTAATTTGTAAACCCAGAAAGTATGTGTGACTGCCCAGATTTTTCATATCAAACTCATGGTTCAAAGTTTGAACTAAGTGTGTAATGTAAACAGAATCACTCCCTGTAACAATAATGTCATCTACATAAAGTAAGAGAAGGGTGAGTTTGTTATCAGAATGCCTCATAAACATAGAGGTATCAGCACCTGAAGCTTTGAAACCAAGAGATTGTATATAATATGTGACTCTTTCAAATCAAGCACGGGGTGCCTCTTTTAAACCATAAATGGACTTCTGAAACAGACAAACATAATGAGGAAAAGCAAGATTAACAAAACCTTGGGGCTGAGTCATATAAACAGTTTCTCTTAGGTGGCCATGAAGGAAGACATTTTTAACATCTAATTGAATGAGAGGCCAATTAAAAGTAGCAGCAAGACTCAGTATGATTCTCATTGTAGTGTGTTTAAGCACAGGGCTAAAGGTTTCATCAAAGTCCACTCTTGGAGTTTGATGGAAACCTTTGGCAACAAGTCTTGCTTTAAATCTAGAGATAGATCCATCTGGGTTGTACTTGGTCTTGTAAACCCATTTATTCCCAACAATGTTGGAATTTGGAGGAGGCTGTACAAGAACCCATGTATTTTGTTTCAAAAGACTGTCAAATTCATCTTTCATAGCAGATATCCATTTTGAATCTTTCTTTGCCTCAGTGAAAGAAGTAGGATCTTTTTAAGAGTTAATAACATTAAATCCTAATTTTCTTTTAGAAATACCAGATTTACTCCTTGTTTTCATGTGATGACCCTCTTGCTGTGGGAGCTTGATTGGTTGTGGTGGTAATTGGCACCTCAGAGTTGTGGTTTTTAGAAAGAGATACCATCACTGAACTGGTATGTTCTCCATTGTTGTGTTGCATTACCCTCACAGGACTGGAGTCAGTGCCAGCAGTATGCATTTCTTCTGTTCTGGGACTTTGTCTCAGCATAGGTGGTGTAGTATCTGTAATTAGAGACTCCTCAGGCACATGTGTAGGAGGGGGTGCTGGAAAATGATTAGTGTCAGTACTTGAAAAAACAAAGAAGATAGTAGCATTAGTGGTAGCATTTGGAGTAGTACTGCACTGAGTGTGAATAGCATAGGGAAAAATTGTTTCATCAAATATAACATCTCTACTGATATAAGTTATGTGAGAAGTTCTATCATGGAAAAGATAACCTTTGTGTTGAGTAGCATAACCCATGAAGACACATTGAGTTGTTCTAGCATCAAGTTTTGAGAGATTATAAGGTCTTAAGTAAGGATAGCATGCACAACCAAAAATTTTAAGATGATCATAATCTGGTTTATGTTTGAATAAAAGTTCAAAAGGAGATTTATTATTTGTGACTTCGCTAGGCATTCTGTTTATAAGAGAACCTGCAGTACTGACAGCATGAAACCTCATAAACTTGGTCATAGAAGCTTGTTGCAGAATTGTTATTGCAGTTTCAACAATATGTCTGTGCTTTCTTTCTGCAATCCCATTTTGTTGTGGTGTGTGAGGACAAGACATTTGATGTGTAATACCACTTGTAGATAAAACATTCTGAAAGAGATAAGAAACATATTCACCACCTCCATCAGATCTAATAACACTAATTTTATGACCTAGTGTGTTCTCAGTTTGAAGTTTAAACTTGGGAAATAAAATAGCAACATCATATTTGTTACTCATGCCAAACAGCCAGATAAATATTGAAAAATCATCAATAAAGATAAGATAAAACCTGTATCCATTCAGAGATTTGCATGAAGCGGGACCCCAAACATCAGTATGCAACATTTGTAATGGTATGAAAGTCTTAGTTGTAGATAACTTATACGGTAACCTTGACATTTTGCCCTCAAGGAAGTATTTGCATAAACTTTCGAAACATGTAGAATAAATAAAAGAAAAGATAAGATGTAAAACAGCATCACTAGGATTGCCTAGTCTAGAGTGCCAGAGAGGAGAAGAGATTTTGTGTCCCAAATGTGCAGAAACTTGATTCTTCTTAAGAGAACACCCAGAATGAATGGGATATAAACCATTGCTACTCTTACCCTTGTAAAGGGTTTGACCCGTATCCTTGTCCAAAATTAAAAATGAATGAGCATCAAATACAAATTGCAGTTATGTTCTACACATAATTTATGCACAGATAAGAGATTAGTGGCTAAGGAAGGAACAAGTAAAGTATTTGAAAGAATAAAATCATGAGAGGTAGTGTTCAGTAAGGCTTTACCAGAATGGGTAATAGGAAGAGTGTTTCCATTACCAATAGCAACTTGATCAGACCCAGTCTATGACTCAGCAGAAGAGAGGTTATAGAGATCAGTGGTCATGTGATTGGTGGCACCAGTGTCAGAGATCCAACAGGTAGAAGGGTAAACTGGAGAAGAACTTCCATTTGCACCAGTATAAGCAGTCAATTGGGAAGTTTACCCTGATAGGAATAGTCCATTCTATACCAGCAATCAACAGCTGAGTGGTAGTCATGACCACAAATTTGGCAATTAATGGGTATCCCATTTGGGTGAAAGGATGCTCCCTGTTTACTAGTCTTGTCCCTTGGGTTGTCATATCTACCACCACCACGACCAAAAGTAGTCCTACCAGAACGAGGGTTTGAGTCAAATCGACCTCCAGGTGGTTTGTACCCTCCTCTAGAGAAGCCACCCCAAACCCATCTGTGAGAGTTTTGATTAGGGTTTCGACCACCCCTTCCTCTTCCTCGAGAACCATTGTAATTAGAGAAAGAAGCACATCCGGTATTCAAGGAGGCAAAAGCCACATTCATATCATTAGTGTTTGAACGATTATCATCAATTTTCTCTTCATCCTTAAGCAAAACATGGAGTTCTTCAAATGATAAGGGGGGTAGCACGAATATTAAGAGATGACTTAAAAGGATTGTACTTAGCAGGAAGACCACACGGAGTGAACAGTAACATATCTTCATCATCAATAGTCACAGAAGCAGCAAGGAGTTTATCACGAATTGTTTTAATTTTTTGCTTATACAAATCAATAGAGTCAGACCGTTTTTTCATGGTTTGAAGATCACTGCATAGTTGCAAGATATTCGCGCGATTCAGAGAGGCATACCTGCGGTCCAAAGTGGACCAAGAATCGAAGGCAGTGGGCTGACCTATGACATGGATTACGGCGTCTTGAGAAAGAGTGGTGTTAATCATGGCTTGGATGGCCTGATCTTGTATCCAGGCTGCATGTGCCGAATTTGGAGTGGATGAACCATCGGCGGCGGTGATGAGCAACGGCGGTTCTGGAATCGAACCGTCAACAAAACCAAAAACAGACTGAGTGCAGAGCACAACAGAGATCTGGTGTTTCCAGATCACGTAGTTGTTGTTATCAAGTTTAAATGAAACAAGATTGTTAATATTTTGAAGGAGATAGCGAGGATTGCAGGGCTTTGAACCCGAAAGAGGGGTAATCGACATGATTTAGGGTTTTGATATGTGGGTGAAACAAAAAAAATATAGAGCAAAAGAAAGGTAATAGAATGATGAAGAAGAAGCAAGGATTAGAAACGCAAGTGCTCTGATACCATGATAAGAAATAGCAAAATATGAATCAAAGATGAAGATGAATCTGAAAGGTGAAGAACACGAAGAGAATAAAAATTGAATGGTAATCTGATGCCATTAAATCTTGAAGATGATAAGGGTTTTGAGACACTTAAATACAAGGGAATGAAACGGCACAATTTGTGACCGTTGGATGAGAGCAGAAGAACTATCTATTGGTGATGCCACAATAGTTTCTAAGCTATTACAAAACAGTCCAGGGGGTTTACTTAATGACCCCAATACTTCTGCCTTCTTCTATCAACAACACCTCTTCTGGATATTTACATAAAGACCCCATCAACTTGTCCCACAGCAGATTTCAGGAAGCAAGGGGAGAGGTGCTTTTCCAGAAAGTGCTTTTGATTAATTTATCTTCAACCGATTTTGACCTTACAATTTTTTGAAATGTCAATAGTTATCTTTTCGGAAATGACACGTGTCATATATTTTCGTCATTTTACCCTCTCACAGCAACTTCACAGTTGATTTTACCAAACACAAAATTACTATATAAATATTTCACAGCAGCTCTACGTAATATTTTGCCAAACAATATTTTATCAAGAATTCGCAGCAACTTTCTATTGTGTTTTCACACAGCAGCTTTCTACCACCGCCACAGCATTCCCAAACTAGTCCTTAATTTAGCTAACGATATGATATGGAAATTTTCCATCTTTTTCATAATATTCTTTTATTTTTGAAAAAATTAACAAATTTTCGTATTATATCGCAAGTTGAATTAGTCGGCTTTCCCTCGTAACATTGGAAATGTCACCTTGGAAATGTCACCTTTCCCTCGTAACAATAAACCGCCACTAATTGGGTGTAATGAGCCCTCACCCACTGCTTGGCGTCCATCAGATCACATTCTTTTTGACGAGAGCAGCTCATGCATATTTGCCTTCGCTACGGTCAACTCATGTGCTATTTATGTATGGTTGGTCGCCTCGCAGTCTGCTCATAGTTTCGACGAGGTTGATCTACCTACAACACAAGAATGTGATCCAGTTGTTCTAAAAGAGCATCTCTAACAAGCCATGTAAAATGTATGATTAGTAAAAATATAAAGGCTTAATTACTTAATGCATACCCTCATTATAGCGAAACTAACACACTGCAACCCCCACTTCTAGAATAGGCTTATTTCATCCCTCAGTTGCAATAAATTCTACTTATTGAAACTGGTAAAAGTGTCCATCCAAACATCATCCATACACTGAGGGTATATCAGGCAATACAAAAATATTACATTTATTTTAAAAATAAAAAAATAAATCATAATTAAGAAGATAAAGGTTTTTTTTTTGCAAAGAATTAAGAAGAAGGTTGAAGAAGATTAACTATCAAAAAAAAGGTTGAAGAGATTTAAGAGGAAGAATACGCAGGAGGGGAGGGAAGGAGGTGAAGGAGAAGGTAGCAGACCAAAGTTGGTATGGTATATCTCTCGATTTACTTCTGTTCTTCCTGACTCCATGTAATCCCCTTCTTCCTCTCTTGCTCCCATGTGCTCCAATGTAGATCCACGTTTTCCACCGGCGTCGTGCCCTATTGCGGAGTCATGACCACCGCCGTCACCCATCCCGGAAAACCCACCTCCGAAACCGCAATTCGACCTCTTCTCGACGAAATCAGAGAACCCTCCATGGTGATTATTGTTCTCTCTCTCTCAGTTGTCGACGAATTTTTGCAGTTGACCTCTTGTTGACGAATTCGACCTCTTGTTCTTGATTTTGTCTCTCTGAGTGTTTAATTGGAGGTTTGTGTTTGTGTGTGTCTCAATTTGGGGGTTCACAGGTTTGAGTGATTGACTTGGAGGATGGAGAAGGTGACATCAACGGGGATGACTAGTCGGGGATTTGATAGTTATGTTTCTGGTGGCTTATATGACGATGTATAGGCTGAAATTCACAGCCCGATGATAATCAAGCTTGGTTGTATGGGTTGATTAGAGTCGGGTATTTGGGTTTGAATTGGTCCAAGGAAAGTAGAAGACAGAGGGAGGTTGTGGTTGAATTGGAGGCAGCGGCAGGCGGCGGCTTAGTGGCCGGAATCTGGGCTGGTTATGGCGGCTATGGTGGATTTTGCAGTGGTGTTCATCTTTTAACGGGTTGACAATTTTGCCCTCAATAAAATGTACTTGTTTGTCAATTAACTGAGCATTCCGTTAAATATTGGATGGAACTTTTTTACCAGTTTCAATAAGTAGGATTTATTGCAACTGGAGGATGCAATAAGCCTATTCTAGAAGTGGGGGTTGCAGTGTGTTAGTTTCGCTATAATGGGAGTATGCATTAAGTAATTAAGCCAAATATAAATAACTTATATAAATATTGAGGTCCAATAATCTATTCAAATAATAATGCAAGTTACATTACATGCATCTTTTTCTCTATATTTAGCCAACTAAAAAGTAAGCATGTACAATTATGTGTCTATCTCCATCCTCCCATGCATCATAGATTTATTATATTTTAACTTCTTATAACTACAAATTTATAAATTATATTTTATTGTCGAAGCAAATACTATAAATGCATGTCATGCAAAACATAAAACATGCAAAAAAAATACGTCATACTAGTGGAGATGCTCTAAGTACTAAGAAATGTTACCTTGAAAAAAGAGTTGGTAAAATTTTAGCCATAAACTAGTGGAGTCATAAATTATTGGAAGAAAAAAGATATAAAAATTGTGATGTAAAAATATAGGGCAGAGTTAGTTTCTTTTAAATCATCCGCAATCAGTGGCGGAACTAGGATTTGAGTCAAGCGGGGGCACAAATTCAAAAATCAAAAATTCACATACAAATTTCAAATAATGGGGGGGACACTTTTGTATTTTTGTAAGGGCACAAACGAATATATGTTGGCAAAATAGGAACTTTTTAATAGTTTTCAAAAAACAAGTAGGGGACAAGTGACCCTTAGCCCCTTAATAGCTCTGACCCTGATAGTACGTCCAGTTCCAGAAGTTGTACGACAATAAGGTCCTTCTTGGGTCCATAATTTGGACGAGGAATCCCCGTAACAGAGAAATTGCAGACAGGCATCAAGGCTACAAACAAACATTCTTCACTGATAAAAATCCTTTTTTCTTTTTGTTCGTATACCTCGAAAACAACAGCTAAAATTGGCATCTGATTTGTTGAAAGCAACATTCTCTATGTTACTTGTCAAAGATCCTCTATCTCTTCTAACTTATCACGAGCTAACCTTTCTCGTTAAAGGGCAAACATTTTAGTCTTTTGACATCAGTTCTGTCCGAAATCTCCTAATGGGCATCCCGTTTGTTGTTATTAAGATAAGAAAAGACATCCTACCAGAGCTATTGTTAGTCCTGCAGATCATTTTTACTCAATGCACAAACCATTTCCAATAAAATTCAAATGCATAAACATGAATAGCATTAGTGACCTAACACTTCAGCTACAATGAACTCCAATAATTTAATTTCAATGTGGATACTTCGATTTACTTTTAATAGGAGTATAGATTTCAACACAATCACAAATTAGTTCTGGATACTCTCAAGACTTAAAGAAACACTTTTTAAACATGAAAAAGTGAAAGAAGAGAAGTTGTGCACATACTTGGAACATGAAGAATCGGAGTTTTCACAAGCACTTCCTTGTTCTTGGAAAGAAAAATACCATCATTAGTATGAAATATCAAACTAAAGGAACCAAAAATAAGAATCAGCAAATAACAAACACCATCAGCATGCATGATTAATTACTCCCATCTTTGACTAGGGTTTACCTTCAAATCGCCGGAGGATTAAAATTGCCCGCCGGCAATGGAGGAAAGGAGCAGATGGCCGGCACCTCTAAGGCGGGGCCAACGACGGTGTTGGGTGGGGGCTGGGGCGTACAGCGTGTCTGCGTTGTTCATCTTCGACCTTCGTCCGTTCGGTGGTCTTTTTTTTTTTTTTTTTTTTTTGAGAAATTGTTTTGTTGTCAACGGGGTTGAACCCGTGACCTCATGCAGGAGAGTTTCTCTTTTTTTTTGGGTAAGGAGAGGGTTACATTTTTGATGAATTAAATGTTAGAAATGTGATAAATACTAGGTATTTTTGTTATTTGTAAAAAGTGAGGGGCTTCTGTGTAATAGAGGGGCAAATTTTCGTTGTCCAAAAAAAGGTTCCAGAACTAAGGCCATAGCGAGATTCGCAACTCGAGTTTCTTTTTCTTTTCTTTTTTTTTGAGAATTTATTTGAAAAAACAATATCTTAACCGCTGGACCAATAGATCTTATGTCAGTTATGAGGGGCACTTGTATATATTTAGAAGAAGCACACTTGAAAAAAAGTTAGAAAAATAGGGATATCTTAGGGTGAGTTTGGGAATGCTTCTGCAGCCAGCACAGCTGCTTTCCCACAGCAGAAGCAGTTTTACTGTGTTTGGTAAAAATAAAATTTATGCTTTTCCGGACAGTTTCTGCTGTCCCACAGCAGTTTTCAGGAAGCAAGGAGGGAGATGCTTTTCCATAAAGTGCTTTTGATTAATTTATCTACAACCAATTTTGACCTTACAATTTTTTGAAATATCAATAGTTATCTTTTCGGAAATGACACGTGTCATATATATTTGTAATTTTACCCTCTCACAGCAACTTCACAGTTGATTTTACCGAACACAAAATTATTATATCAATATTTCACAGCAGCTTCTACGTAATATTTACCAAACAACATTTTATCGAGAATTCACAGCAGCTTTCTACAGTGTTTTCACACAGCAGCTTTCTACCACCGCCACAGCATTCCCAAACTAGCCCTTAGTGTCTCTGAGAAATTTAAGGGGGCACGTGCCCCCCCCCCCCCTTCCCCGTGCCCCTGCCCCTTAATGGCTCCGCCCCTGTCCACAATAAACTAGTCACGGGGTTAGTTGCTTTTAAAATTGCGAGCAATTTTAATTAAGTATAACTCCAGCTAGGCATGTCAATGGGTTGGTTCCGACCAAGAACCAAACCGACCCAAGTAGTAAACGACCAAAACAGTAGAACCAAAAGAAAACCGACAAGAGCCAAACCCATCAGAACGAATTTTTTCGGTTCGGTTATGGGTAAACCCACGAGAAAAAATGGGTCTACCTAGACCCGTAAAACTTATAACCACTGTCTCACATGGTCTGATCATCTCCCTCGTCTTCATCACCCTCTCTTTGAAATTTGAATTTAATTTTTCCTGTCCTCAAACTCTCCCAATATATATTTTGCCATCTATACATTAAAATTGAACGGTGTAAATTCTTATGTTTATGAAATGATTTTTGGTCCATCAAATTAAATGAATTTTTACTTGCACTTTGTGGAAATAGAGCCCAAGATGATGGGGTTGTTTGGATAGATAGGTTGAGGGATAGGTTGGGGTTGGGTGAGGAGCAGTGGCCGGCATTGTCTTAGCCGGTCACCGCTAATTTTTTTTTCTTGATTTCCTTGGTGGAGCCCGGGTCATACTATCGGTGGTTGGCTTGATGAATTGTAAATAATGCAGCTCACTCTCTCTCACGCTCCCTCTCTCACACGCACTTGGGCACCAGTCGTTTCTGCCATCCATCGCACTTTTCCTTTCATCTCACGTAATTCCTCTCTCTCTCTCACTCACTCTTCTATCTACTCGGGCACTGGCTGTTTTGTGTCAGGCATCGCCTGCTCTATCCCGGTCACCGACTTCAATGTCCCGTCCATCAGTTTATCTCTAGAACCACGAAAAAAATTGAATTTGGTTATTGGTTAACCAAAACTGAGTATCCAAACGAGCCCGATGTATGAGAAGTTTTGTTTAATTCTTGAAAAAAATGTATGTAAAGTTGGCCATTGGCCAATTTTTTCAATATTGGATCTCTTCAAATCCAACGGTCAGTATTAAATTTACTAGGTTAAGGCTTTAATCACATAGTTGGTGGCCCACAAGTTGGATGTTGATTGACAGCAGTATCACCCAGTCCTCATTGTACCTCCTGTCAAACAGAAGCCTGACAAATTAGCCATATTCTTAATTTCACCCCTAACTTTGTTTTCTTTTTAGAGTACACCCTAACTTTTTTTCTTTTATTATTAGATTTTGGAGCAGTTTTTATGTTTTCACTTATTTTTATTGGACTCTCGTGCTATCATAATATTTTACAAGGAGTTTTTAAGGCTTCTCTTGGGGTGCTAAAGAAGGTAGGACTTATAGGACTTGGATCGACATTTATTGATGTTGAGGAACTTCCATCGGTATTTGAAAATGGCAGATCAACCAATCGAGACAGAACGCGGCTATTCTCCTCATCTGGCTGGCCAACCACTTACCTATAATTCTATCTTCCTGGCCAACAACACACATTAGCTAGCAGAGCGGTTTACCACGAGAAGGCATCTCCCGATCCCAATGGAGGTGGTAAGAGTGCTACGTTTTAAAGGCTTCACAGTATATTGATTAATTTCATATCATAACTTAAAAATGTAAACAATTATTATTGAACCATACTTAAAAAATCTCAATATGTTTGCATCTAATGCTTTTTAAAAGGCAATTGATTCTTACACCGCCTATTTTTTATGGTTACACCGGATTTTAGTTCCCGTGACTTTATCGCCCACGTTTATTAATTACCATATTTAACCATTAATTTCTAATCCTTTATGTTAGGTAATGTCCATATTTTCATATGTACTTAGACTATTCCAATTAATTTTGACATTCCTTTTTGGTGGAAAAATAAAACTTCGATATTCCTTTTCAAACTTTATCCTCTATAACTCCAATCTCCATTAAACACTATGTAGAACACTCCCGACTTATTAGTTACGATGATATTTTCTTTATTTTTCTTCTTCAACCTCACCCTCCATCACACATACTTAGTGTATGTCATTTTTGTTTTATTTTTAACGTGAAAAAAATATATTGAAATTTAGAGGCAAGTGCCAGTTTACACGATAGAATGGATGTAAATATTTATACAACATAATCTTTTGTTTTGTTCATATTGTTTCTTTTATTTTTTTTTGTTCGATTTGTTAGCGTGAGACTAAAAGTTGAAGGCAAAATAGTTGAAAGGGTCTTAACATTATGAGAATAATGTGAAAAATTATTGAAACGTAAAAACAAAAGATACATACAAATAAAGGTAAATTATTTGAAATTTCTTTTCATAACAGTATCATTCCTTAATTATAAAAAGGAATTTCTAAGTCAATGACAAAAAATCAGAATGCATTCAAAATCTTACCTAAAACAAAATATAACAAATCCAATTTAGAAAATATTACTTAAGTAATAAGTGAGGGTAAAATTGTCACACAAATTAAAAACCGGTGTAACCATCATTATTAGACGGTGTAATAATCAATTCCCTTTTAAAATCTTATTATATTTTTCAATTACAAAAGGAAAAGATAGAATGAATTTAATGAAATCTTCAAAACAAAAGAGACTAATGGACCTTGGATGATCATTATCAAATGAGTAGTTCCTAAAGTTAAAATGTGGAACATTAAAGATATGTTATTCGTTTTAGAAAAACTTTTCTTCTAGAACTTAATCAATATATATAACATAATTTAATTTCGTATATACATGGGAAAATAATTAGTATTTAAATGGATAACGGTATTCATTGGAATTGGATTAATAAAAAATAGGGGTAAGAGAATTGTCAACCAATGGAGTGAACTAAATAACCCAGGAAATGTATACAATAGTCCCATGGGTGTGTTTATCAATCACACCGGCGAATCACAATTGTTCATAAAAAGATGTATTTTTAGGTTTCTTGCACGATCTTTCCCGAATATATTTTTAGAAAATGGGAAGGATCAATTTAATGTTTAATTCATAGCTCAAAATGCATTCACTAAAATATTTCCATGACATGCCATCTAATGATTGAAACTCAACACTAAACCCTACTTTCCGCTTCACCACTCAAATTCAAAGAGATAAGTATGAGTTTCCAAATCATTCAAGTGATGTAGTTGGAAATATCTACTGGCCTTCATAAGTCATCAAGAGGATCTTCTCCAGAAAATTTAGAAAATTGTAATTCAGAAATTGATGAAGTGAAATGAGTAGAAACCCTAGGTACATCATTATGACTATCTTCACTTTTGTCCTGCAATTTGGAGTTGGATTGAGCTGATTAAGTTGCATTGAAGGCTTGCCTCTCCCTATTAGGCTAGCTAGAGATTTGGTAGCAGAGCTGAAAGCCTCCATCCTTTCATTCTCCTTACTCTTTGCCATATAACATGGGTAATTTACAGTTTGCACCCTCGGGTTTATGTAAATAGGTAATTCCTACCTCTACTGTTCATCAATTGACAGGGAACACCCCTATTTTGTGCAATAATAATTACAAATTATACCCCTCCGTCCATTTCCGTTAGGGAACCGTTAAGTGATAGTAGGGTTGACTTTTGGGGTACTTTTATTCCCATTTTGCCCATGAATTTTGGTAATTTACACTTATTACGCCCAAGTTTAGGAAAATATGCAATGCACACCCTTACTGTTTGTCAATTGACATGGAACAGTCCTATTTTGCGAGTTGGCAGTGGGATACACCTTTAGGTGTTTGGTTCATGACTATTATGTCCTCTAGTGATATATAATGCCCTTTTTAACATTTAGAAATTTCGATATTACTATTTATACCACTAAATTGTATGACTCTTTTATCTATCTATGGATGGCTATAAATTACTATAGATCATATATTGTTGTCGTCAGAAGGTAAATTTGTCGACAATGAAAACCAACACTGAGTGAATAAATTTTATTTAATAAAATTAATTATGATAGAGTACTTGTCAAATATCAACATCAATATGTAGTTTTTTTACTAGAATGATAATAAGTTTTTTAAGCCAAACTAAATAATATCATAGCAAATCATTCGAAGCTAAAATAATGAGGATTATTGTAGTTATTTTGTTAAAGATTATAGTAGTTAATACAACCCAAGTTTATTTACATTCAAGCGTTGAATTAAAAAAAACATTCAGCTTGCTGTAATGTAATAAAAAAAAGTGTTTGTCAACAGAAGAAAAACGCATAAGATACAAAGAGATATGTAGCAAACAAACACAATTCTATTACTATCTAGCAACATCTTAAATAAATTACAAAAGAGAATAAATTAAAAAGTTTTTTTTTTTTGCATCTTCCCCCCCCCCCCCCCCCCCACCCCTCTCTCTATGTCAACTGAATTGTGTGCCGTCCTGGACCCACCTAAAAGTTCTTTTTTTTTTTTTTTTTTTTTTTGCGCATCTATTGGATGACTCAGTTTCTTAGACTTGTAGAGATGAAGTTTACACATATGCGATATTTTTTGGGTAGTGATTCTTACACCAGGTAATTGGATGGTTATACCAGATTTTAGTTGTCATGACAATTTTATCCTTATAACTTATTAATTTAATAATTACTCAATTTAGCTATTATTACTACCCTCAATCTAATATTTGTTTCATATCAATTGTAATCACAATTTTTGCAAGTTTATCTTTCAATATTCTCAATCATCTGATTTCTATAGATACTAGTACTAGTATACCTTTTTGACACTTCGTGGATCACCGTCTGCAACTTTCCTCGCCATTTTACTCATTCACTGAGGGACCAAAGCTGAATACCTTAAATAAACAAGGTATTGGTACAATATGACATCTGTTTTGGCATAATTACTACTACGATTTTGAGAGCTATAGTGTATATTCTTTTTTCTTCCGCTTGTTTGTCTTCTCTCTTTTTTTTTTTTTTTTTTTTTTTTTACATTTTTGAAGTTTTCAAAAAAGTGAGAGCAATTTTGTGCCCCTTTGAGCTGCTTAGGATATAGTTTTTCTTTTGAACTAAACTTCTACCTTTGCACAAGCTACTGAAACTAGTAGAAATTAAAGTAATTAATAAAAGGAAATTCTACACATACATGTTAGCATTAAATCGTCTCTCATTTCATCGTATTGTTCTGCAAATCTGAAACCTAGAAATTAACTTTCTACGCAATTACGAAAAAGAATTTTATTCGCAAAATGTCAAGCAGAGACAAACCGTGGACGTCGTCTATTATCTCAAGAGGCAGGGAATGACTCTCTACGGGTTTGGAGGCTAAGCAATCAGTGCTTGTTTGGTTCGAGATTAAAATCTCATTTGAGATTAAAATCTGCCAAAAAATTTAATCTTGTTTGTTTCGCAGATTTTTTGAGTCAGATTTTAATTTAAGTTGGCTAATAATCTGTAGATTATATAATCTCCGATTTTGGAGATTTTTTGAGTGAAACGTTGCTTCAATATCATACTCTATCATCCCGTTAATGCTTGAATTGTTAATTTGTGTAGACGCTTAGCATCTTAAACGTATTGTAGTTAAAATAAATGCATTTATTGTAAATTTTGTTGTAAAAGCTACCGGTATTGCCAAACGCAATTAAATTTTAATTCTAAATTTTTCAGCGCATGCCAAACAGTTTTTAGATTATAATTTCAGCCAGCTTATTCGCTCCAGATTATTTTCATCAGATTATTGAGATTTTAAGCTGGAGCCAAACAGGCTCTCAGTGATTCAATAGGGTTTTACCTTCAGGAAAAATAAATAAAATAAGATGAATAAGAATCTGAGGAAGATAATGGGAAGATAAACTTTAAAAAAAAGGTGATTACAAATTGATATGGAAAAAAATTAGATTGAGGATAGTAATAATGGTGAAATTAAGTAATTATTATATTGATAAGTAATAAGGGTAATAATGTCATGACAACTAAAAGTTGGTGTAACCATCAAATTAGCCGGTGTAAGAATCACTACCCTATTTTTTTCATCCGAGTCCAGGGCTTTCTATAAGTTGCGGTAGATTGATTAAATCTCCATCTTTTTTCATCCATCGCCATCGGAGAGTCACGTAGGTGATTATTTGGTGGCAATACCAGATAATTTTTTTAGTGCTCCATTAGAGCACCACGTGGTGCTCTGCAACCAATGAAAATGCAACACTTAAACAAATTAACAGTGATTGGTAGACACTCAACACTTAAACAAATTAACAGTGATTGGTAGACACTCATTTGTTTAAGTGTTGCATTTTCATTGGTTGTAGAGCACCACGTGGTGCTATTTTGGAGCACTAAAAAATTGATCGCAATAATATTATTGAAGTCTTAAATGAACCAACAAATCATGGGTAGATTGGTCTTTGTCGTACTTACCAATTTTTTATTGGAGTCTGTCTAAATTAAGGGTGTTTCCTGCCAATTGGCAAACAGTAGGGGTACCCAATGCCTATTTACCATAATCGGAGAGTGCTTTGTGTAAATTACCCGATAAATTGTTATGATCTGGGCAGAGCTTAGAGAACGATGAATTGGATGAAAAACAAGAACACAAGAACACACCGATATAACGTGGTTCACTAGCGATGAACTAGCTACCTCCACGACCCGAAAACCCTTTTTTATTAGAGAGAAACGATACGAATACAACCCACAATGTTTAGGCGCAACCTAGGTCCCTTATATAAACATATAGGACCGACTTAGTGCCCAAGACATTCCAAAACGACTATAGAACAAATAAGGAAACAGCCCAGAAACTGCCATAGTTTGTCGCCCTAATTTGTTTCCTAAATCTCTTAGCCGCCTTTGACTTTTTGCCGCATGCCTTTGACTTCAAGTCATATTCAAAAAATCTCCACCTTGACTTGAATCATCTCAGCAACCCGAACCTGAACCGATGCTTCTCTCCAATAATCAACCTCAAACGTTTCGCAGCTGTATGCAAAACCCTCACGTCACAAGTTGCTCCAACTTCGCCAAGTTCCTGCAACGAGCGCCCCCAGCGATGCTCCAACTCCCGTCTAGTTCCTGCAATCGAACCTTATCGATGCTCCAACTACGGCCGAGTTCCTGCAATCGAATCCCCTGTTTGTTGTTCCAACTCCCACCGAGTTCCTACACCAAATTCATTTGTTGTTCCGACTCCCACCGAGACCCTACAACAACCCCCCCCCCCTCCCCCAACACGTTGCTTCAATTCCCACTGAATTCCTGCAACGTTTTGCGAAATGCTCTAATTCTCACCGAATTCCTGCAATATCGCCCCCTTGCGTGCCTCATACGCGCCCCCTTGCACGTCTCACACGTGTCGTGTACCTCGTCAGAGATTCCCCCATGCCAAATCCGCCTCCTCGTCAAGAGCAAGGATTCCTTGCCCCCCAACGGGGCCTAGAGAACTAGAACATCCTCCGAAGTACCCTCCACCTGCAGCCAAAACTGCAGATACTGAGTTCATCCTTCGTCTACCGGTGTCTCTTTTCTCTACAATTTGAACAGACGTCACCGTAGCTTCCCTTGGCTGCCCTCATCACGCCGGAACTCTGAATGTCTGAACCCCCATACGCAGCCCTATGTCGCGTCCCCTCTTGGTGAGCTTCAAACTCAGCGGTGGTTGTATCCGCGCCCCCTTTTTTGGAGGCCCATGGCAACCACGGATCTTGCTGCTTCAACAAAGCAGGCATCCTGATTTGCCACCTGCGGTTGTCTCTCCCTGTAAACCTGTTGATCTTGGTCATCCCCCCGGTCATCTTCTCTGCAGCTCCTTGTCCTGATCCGTAACCCCCGAACGCGTGCTCCACCTTGATTGCGAAACCGTAGCTATGAATTTCACGGATTGTGAAACCCTAGCTCTTTAGCTCCACCTTGATCTTGGAATACCGAAACCTAAGCTCTGATACCAGTTTGTTATGATCTGGGCAGAGCTTAGAGAACGATGAATTGGATGAAAAACAAGAACACAAGAACACACCGATATAACGTGGTTCACTAGCGATGAACTAGCTACCTCCACGACCCGAAAACCCTTTTTTATTAGAGAGAAACGATACGAATACAACCCACAATGTTTAGGCACAACCTAGGTCCCTTATATAGACATATAGGACCGACTTAGTGCCCAAGACATTCCAAAACGACTATAGAAGAAATAAGGAAACAACCCAGAAACTGCCATAGTTTGCCGCCCCAATTTGTTTCCTAAATCTCTTAGCCACCTTTGACTTCAAGTCATATTCAACATAAATATTGAGTAAAGGTACAAGGTCAAATTAGTACATTCACATTTTCCGTCCATGACCGTTACAAACCATCCAAAATAGGGGTGTCCCCTGTCAATTGATGAACAGTAGGGGTAGGATATGCCTATTTACATAAATCTAGGGGTAAAAACTGTAAATTACCCCCATAACATTCATACAATTCGCCATAGGCTTGAGTTCATCTCTGAGTTCTCCAATCTGGTTGAGCTGCTTTAATTAACCATGGATCAAATACTAGCCATGCGTAAGCTCCTCCTGACCTTGTCTGAGCTAGTCATGGCCATGGCGCAGCTCCGTGATCGCATCATCCACTGCATGGAAATGACCAATAACTCCATCCATGGCTTCTATTTCAGTCGGCTGAGTATTCTTCCTTTGTCCTAGAGCACACAGTTCACAAAGGAAGTAAGGCTCTTATACCAATTTTTTAGGATTTGGAGGAAACCTGACCTAACCGGAGTTAGTTCCGGTGAATTACATAGAAAAGAGAGAGAGAGAGAGAGAGAGAGTAGAGAAAAATCGAAGAGAGAAGATAGTATATAATCATTCCTCCTAAAAATGAAGAAGAAACCCAGTTATATAGCTGGGGTTTAATAGAATTACCCTAAACATTGGGGTTAAAACGAGGAAATAGCTAAAACTAGTAACGGTCACTCCACGTCAGCCAACACCGCTCGTCTGGGAGCTAGCGGGCTGGAGTGAAGTGGAAAGACACCGTTCCACTTGAGCTTTAAACCCCCAACGGCTAAAACAACCAATGGCGAGGATCAGAAGATGAAAAGCAATTCTACGGATACGGCTTCCCCCATTTCATGTCATTGGTTTTGCCCCAGTTCACTTAGTCCTTTGCAAATGCTTATTTTGTTGAGTTCCCTTGCCTTCACCATTGTCTAGCTGGGCTCCATCAAGCCAAGGAACTTCTCACTATGCTCAGACTTAGTCATTCCAGTTTGGCGCAAGTATTATGACGCATTGTAAATTTAAAATTATCTATTAGTAGTACAAACTAGTAATGAACATCTAACTAGTTTATGTGCTATTGATATTTTGTTGGGACGTACAAAGGAGATTTTGAAGCTCGTAAAGTCAGATACTGTCATGTAAGTTGTAATGAATGTCCGTTATTTCGTCCTCAATCTCTGAATTGGTGGAGAGTGAGAACTAGTTCCCTTACCCTGTGAGGATATTGAATTTGTGAAGTCCATTCACGGGAAACCATTGGCTGGCTCTAATAATTTCTCAGGCATGAGCTTGTATTGCCCAACTTGCTCTAAAGCATTTGACTTCCAAAAGGAAATTAAATTTGAAAAAATTAACATAAGTGTTCCGAATGAGCAATTAACTTCATGCGAAAGAGATGATGATAATCTCATTGCTATTCTGACTTTAAAAGGGTCATACTATCCTTATTCAATGGTTTTATTTTTACTACTAGTTGTAAGGTGCGAATTCGGAGATTGATGCTATTGAAAAATTTGGTGGTACAACTATGAGGTACTGGAAGATACTAAATTCATAGTAGTATGAGTCAGGCTTGATGATTTATTGGTTCAATACAGTTACTACCAACTCAGAAAAAACATATCAGCTTCAAAACTTCAACAATGTGTTGAAAGAAGGAGGTTACTAAAAACAAATCATATTTCTGAAAGATGATAAATTTTTGAAACTTTGTGACATTTTAATGAGTTAATATATGGACAACTTATCTTTTACAATTGCAACATAGTTGTTGCAATCGATGGGACAGATCCAGCTACAGCACACCCGCTCATAAAAAATGATTAACATGTGGATAAACTTTATCTCGTCGAATTATGGGCTGAACATTTAATGAATGTTTGTATTATTGAAGAAGAATATGGTAGTAAACCACGTTCGAAATTATAGGTTTGGGGGCTCTCAAATTCTGTCATAAATGACAAACAATGGGTAGAATTGGAAGAGTTAGGAAATTGTACAATATTTGTGGGGTTCGCAGGCCATTTCTTTGCCGCAGCAAGAAAAAGTTGGGTGCAAAAAGAATTTCTTCTACTCCACTAGTTGATAATTTTGAACAATTTCCTGGCTCTGGAGGAGGAGATGACAGGGGTATATTTGGTTTTGATAGTGAGAGCTTCAAACCGTGTATGACAATCCTAATTCGATGTCACTATAATCTACAAAGAATTGGCTTATAACCAGTTTCACCTAAAATTTGTTACTTTGTTGATGTTTCTTCCATTGGACTTGGCCAAACCTGTTACTAATAACTTGAATTTTGGTTTCATATGTCGCATCTAATTTCACCTACTCGTAGCAAATGAATTACTTGGGATAATGGTATAATGACAAACACAATGCATGTATCCAAGTTGCACTGAGTTGTAACGGAGCTACAAGGAATCGAGCAATGATTACCCTCCTGGCCTCATCTATCCCGGTTTCACTGCAAACATATCACTTCTAAACTTTGTTTGAAGGAGGAGATCGCAGATGATATATGCAAGTTCTCGTGAGACCAATGAATTCTAATGACAAAGTTCAATCACGTTTGAAAAATCATGCACTGGCAGCAACGAGATAGCAACGACGCAGCTGACAATAACTGCAAACCTAACTAGCACATAAGACTTTTCCTTAGCCAAAAACATAGAATTCATTGATAAAAGAAAGGTACGAGTACAAGGAAGAGAGCCAACCAGAACAAAGCGTGCAAAACCGACCCTAAGGAAACAGTCCAAAGAACATATAAGATCTAAAACACAGGCATGCAAAAAAACTAAACGGGAGCTCAAGAAGTGGAACTCCTTGTACAGACGACTAGATATGTAGATCGTGTGTGCTCCAAGCACGACTCCCACACCTGAAGCGAGTTGAAATATAGATACATTCCTACCGATTCCCGATAGATAAACCAACCACGATTAACTAGTGAAAATTTAGTAGTATCTCATCCAGTATCAATATCCATGAACTTTTCAAGAAGGTTACCATTCAAGCCAAGACTCTTATGTTTGTTTATGTCCATCAATTAATTTGATTGATTCTCCAGGTGTACTCTTCAAGCCTCTATTCAACTCTTTTCCCAACCAGGCTGTTTTGGAACTACATTTTCAGTTCATTTCTTGTTACGCGTTAAAAGTCTCTTGAACAGAGGTCTCCGCAACTCATAACCTGGTCAAATCAGCGCAAAAAGAACATATGCCTCAGAATTCACATCAAGGCTCCGTTTGGTTGGTGGTAAAACATTTTCCTGTAAAATGTTTTCCCTTGTTTTGGTGTTTTGCTGTAGTTTGGTTGGACGTAAAATGTTTTCCTGTAAAATGTTTTCCCTCAAATTATGTAAAATGATTTACACATTTCAAATCCGTAAGCCATTTTCCGGAGAGTGAAGGAGCACAACAACTCATACTAACACCTCCGCCACCAATAACCACCACTACCACCTACCTCCACCACGACCCATCACCGCCTCCCACCTTCACCGCCACCCATCACTGCTACTACCGTCAAGACCCACCGTTTTGGCAAGTGTCAACCAAACATGAGAAAATAATTGCAGAGAAAACTTTTTCACAAAAAATATTTTACGCGTAAAACATTTTCCCTTGTAAAACATTTTACTAGGAACCAAGCAGAGCCCGAGAGTTATAATAATTACTGTTGGAGAATCTCAGAGATTCTCTCATTTGCAGCAGAATAAATATGATGTCGCAGAGTTAACTAGAAATTATATGTTTCCTATTATGTTGTACTGAGTAGGAAATATCCCTGATTTTGTGGGATTGATAGCTTTGACTTCTCCTAGAACAGTCAGCATATCATTTATATATAGACATGTACCATTCAGTTATAAATGATGAAAAAACTCATATTATTTTTCATGGCATCACTGTCAGTTCTCTGAAAAACCCTTTCTATTCACCTACTGCCTTCATTCCCGAAAAGCTCACAATCAGCTATCTTCCCAATTTCGTAGAAGACCCCATTTCCAAAGTCTGTGTGATGGCTGGAATTACCAACAACTCTCCAGACTCCACTGGTAACAAGCAACAAGAGCAGTCTACTCAGTTAAATGGGGAACTACAGAATATAAAGTCTTGCTATAAACTATCTGCAATGGTCACAGATTGTAAAGACATTTATGAAGGGAAGAGGAAAACTAAGCCATCTAAGTTAACTTGGTCCAAGGGTCGATGATCCTAAGTTCAAGGCGTGGGAAGAAGAAGACGCCACAATTATGTGGCGGCTCTTGAACTCTGTATACCCTACGATCAGTGGGTCTTATATATTTCTATCAACTGCGCGGGAGATCGGGGAAGCAATTTCCCATTCATACTCCAAAATGATCGATGCAACCCTTCTTTATGAAATCAAGACTAAAATACCAACTATAAAGCAAGGTAATCGCTCGATCACCGAATACTATAATGTGATGAAAGGGTTTTGGCTTGAAGTTGATCATTATCAAAACATTAAGATGAAGTGCAGCGATATTATCCTGTTAAAAAAATTCATGGAAAAGGAAAGGATTTTCGAATTTCTTGCAGGTCTCAATGCAGAATTTGATCAAGTCCGTTTTCAAGTGTTGGGGAAAGAGAAATTGCCATCTCTCAATGAAGTTTTCTTTGAGATACGCACTGAGGAGAGTCGCAGAACAGTAATGCTGGAGCCCAACCAGCAGAAGGCTCAGCTATGGTTTCTACCAAGTCTATCAATGATGGTGATAAAGTTCACAAACCATGGCATCAAGTTAATGCTGAAAGTAAAAAGATGAAAAATTCAAGACCAAATCGAGAAGGACTATGGTGAACACACTGTGATAAGTCACGCCACACAAAAGAAACATGTTGGAGATTGCACGAAAAACCTACCATTACAGGGAAAGGAGGCAACAAGGGAGGACCACAGAGAGCACAAGCACACCTCGCTGAGAATCAAATAAACCAGGAAGCGGAAATCCAAGCAATGATGAGATTAGTAGTTTGAGGAATCTTCTTGACTCTCTTGAAAAACCTAGTGGATCATGTTCCTTGGTTCAAACAGGCAATTTTTCTGGTTCTTATGCTCTAAATGCCTCTAAGATGCTTCAAAATGGCTCTTGGGTTATAGACTTAGGAGCTACTGACCATATGATGCATTCCCTATCATTCATTTGTGACTTACACTCCATTTCCTAGTAACAGAAAGGTCAAAATTGCAGATGGATCATTAACTACTGTTGCAGGTCAAGGAACTATGATTTTGTTACCAAATCTACTCTTAAGAAATGTCTTACATGTGCCAAAGTTTTCCGTGAATCTTTTGTCGATTAAAAAAGCTACTAAAGGCCTGAATTGTCAAGTAAATTTCTATCCCACTCATTGTGTATTTCAGGATCTGGTTACGGGGAGGAAAATTGGAACTGCTAAGGAAAGTGATGGATTGTATATCTTAGACAGCACAATTCGAAGTTTTGAGCCGTCTTCATTCAGTACACTCTGTGATCATACATTTGTTCATAAAGAGGAAATATGGCTTCATCATTATCGTCTTGGCCATCCTCCGTTCAGTTTAATGAAATATATGTTTCCCTCCTTGTTTAGAAATATCAATGTTGGCAGTCTGCACTGTGACGTTTTTGAGCTTGCTAAGCATCACCGTACATCTTTTCGTTTAAGTAATAAAAGTTCGCATTCACATTTTTCTTTGATCCACTCAGATGTATGGGGACCATCGCGGGATTCTAGTGTGTCAGGGGCAATATGGTTTGTAACATTCATTGATGACTGCACGAGGGTAATGTGGGTCTTCCTTTTAAGGAATAAATCTGAGGTAACTGAAACTTTTATCAATTTCTTTCAAATGATTAGAAATCAATTCGGGGTAACCATTAAAAGCCTCCGCAGCGATAATGAAATGGACTACTTCAATCAAAATTTATCTCAGTTTTTTCAAAAGGAATGCATTATTCAATACTCCTCCTGTGTAGACACTCCCCAACAAAATGGAGTGGCCTAAAGAAAAAATCATCACTTACTTGAAGTGAGTAGAGCCCTCTTATTCCAAATGCATGTTCTGAAATTATATTGGGAAGAAGGAGTTTTAACTGCATCTCACTTAATAAATAGGATGCGTTCAAGGATTTTGGACTTCAAGAGACCTATGGAAGTATTCCTGACCCATTTTCCCAATTCACAAGTAAGAGCTAAACTACCCCCAAAAGTTTTTGGTTGTGCTTTCTTTATTCATTTGCATAATGGAAGCAAACTTGACCCACGAGCTCTTAAGTGCATTTGTTGGTTATTCTCCAACACAAAAGGGGTATAAATGTCCTCACCCTCCTACAAGGAAGTTTTTTGTTTCGACGGATGTAAAATTTGTTGAGAGGGAATCATATTTTGAAAATACTTATCTTTAGGGGGAGAGAGCCACAATGGAAGATAAGATTGTATACCCTGATACACTGCCACCGTTACCACATGTGTCCAATGACCAATAAGAACATGAGGTTATACAAGAGGCAACACGTGATAAATTGCCACTGTTATCACGTATGTCCAATGACCAAGAAAAATCTGAGGTCGTACAAGAGGCACCACATGAGGTACACGCTGGAGAGAAACCATTGTTGGTTTACTCGAGGGAAAGAACATCAACTCACTTACCGCAGCAAGGCCAAGAGTCCAACCCCTTACAACAGCAATGCGAAGAGTCCAATCAGGAACCAGGTATAGAATCTAATTGTTATTCTCCTCCGTTGGATGATTTGGATGTTCCCATAGCTGTCCGGAAAGAAACTCGATCTTGCACTCAACATCCCATATCTTAGTTTGTATCCTTTGACAAGTGTTCAATGCAACATAAGTGTATCCTCGCTAAAATGAACTCCATTTCTACACCCAAAAATCTACATGAGGCACTTAGAGATAAGAATTGGAGAAATGCTATGAATGAGGAATGATTGCATTGAACAAGAATCAAACATGGGAATTAGTAGACTCCCCCATAGGGACAAAAGCTATAGGTTGCAAATGGGTGTTCACATTGAATTTTAAACAAGATGGTTCAGTAGAGAGGTACAAGGCCAGATTAGTAACTAAAGGGTACACTCAGACTTATGGAATAGATTATGACGACAAGTTTGCACTTGTGGCAAAATGAACACGACACACATACTATTATCTTTGGTAGCTCATCAAGATTGGTGTTTGCAACAATTAGATGTAAAGAATGCCTTCTTACATGGTCACTTAGAAGAAGAGGTATACATGATTCCGCCACCTGGTTTTGAGGTGCACTTTGACAAAAACAAAGTTTGCAGGTTGAAGAAAGCTTTATATGGGTTGAAACAATCCCCCCAGGTATGGTTTGGCAGGTTTACTAATGCAATGCTTGGAATGAAATACAAGCAAAGTCAAGGGAATCATTCATTATTCATAAAGCACTCAACGAAAGGGGAAATTACAGCATTAATATTTTATGTAGATGACATAATCATTACTGGAAACGATCATGAACAAATGCAGCGGCTTAAGTGCAGATTAGCGGATGAGTTTGAAATCAAAGATCTTGGGAGACTCAAGTATTTCTTGGGGATAGAAGTGGCGCGGGCAAAATAAGAAATATTTATGTCCCAGCAGAAATATACTTTAGACCTACTTCAAGAGACCGGAATGTTGGGATGTAAACCTGTTGATACCCCCCCCCCCAAAGAGCCAAATCATAGATTAAGTGAGGCCAAAGATGAAAAAGCAATTGACCGTAGAAGATACCAGAGACTAGTTGGGAAGCTGATTTATTTATCACATACACGACCAGTCATTGCGTATGCAGTGAGTGTGATATGAGTGTGATAAGCAAGTTCATGCACAATCCAAAGAATATCCACCTTAAAGCAGCCTACCGAGTTCTACAATACTTGAAAAGTTCTCCATGTAAAGGAATCATGTTCAAGAAAAATACGAACAAGACTACTGAAGTCTATACTGATGCAGATTGGGCAGGTTCGATCACTGATAGAAGATCAACTACCTGTTATTGTACTTTATTTTGGGGAAACCTAGTGACATGGAGAAGCAAGAATCAATCGGTGGTTGCAAGATCAGGTGCAGAAGTTGAATTTAGAGTCATGGCCCATGGCATTTGTGAACTACTGTGGATAAAAATTGTTCTGGATGATCTTAAGTTTGAATGGCAAGGAATCATGTTCAAGAAAAATACGAACAAGACTACTGAAGTCTATACTGATGCAGATTGGGCAGGTTCAATCACTGATAGAAGATCAACTACCTGTTATTGTACTTTATTTTGGGGAAACCTAGTGACATGGAGAAGCAAGAATCAATCGGTGGTTGCAAGATCAGGTGCAGAAGCTGAATTTAGAGCCATGGCCCATGGCATTTGTGAACTACTGTGGATAAAAATTGTTCTGGATGATCTCAAGTTTGAATGGCAAGGACCAATGAGGTTGTATTGTGACAACAAGTCTGCCATTAGCATTGGGTTACAACCCAGTTCAACATGATAGGACCAAGCACGTTGAAGTGGACCGACACTTCATAAAGGAAAAACTAGATGGTACACTAATATGTACGTCGTACGTCCTACACATGGGCATACGGCAGATATTCTGACCAAGGGTTTACCTAATGCTTCTTTCCATCAGATAATAGGCAAGCTTGGAATGGATAATATTGATTCACCGGCTTGAGGGGGGTGTTGGAGAATCTCAGTACTACTTGTACCTAAGTGATGAAACTACTTATGCCATAACCAGATACTAGAAGTAGCTGCCAGCCTGCCAAAAACAGGGAAGACCAAGAACACTTACAGTAAGAGTCCAACTTTATAAGTATAAATTCATGCAAATGGGTGGTAGCTCAGTAATAGAGCATTTGAAGGCCATGCATGAGGTTTCGGATTCGAACCAGCTAATATGATGCAATTCTAAAAATATATAAATTTATCAAATTTATCATAAAAACATATTTATGCAAAATGTATGATGTTATTTAACGGAAAGATAATAATTAATTTGTTTATAATTATATTATGCATTTAGGGAATCGATTCTTACAAAGCAATAATTGATTCTTACAAAGCCACAACATAACTTGTGTGCTATGTGAAAAAATACCCTTTCACTCTATTATGCTAACATCCACCACATTTAAGTTGTAGGTTAGAGTTTCAAATTCCAAGAACCCCCAATCTCTTCCACCTAAGTAGTTTCATCACTTCATTCTAATATTGTAGTTTACATATTTATGGGTTAGCTTGTGTGAAAACAAAAACTTATTTATGGGTTAGCTGGTGTGAAAACAAAAAAATAAATATTATGAAAATGAAAACTGCTCTGAATAAACAAAATATACATGTTATGTATTTAAATTTTTTTTTATCAGAACCCATATTGAAGATCTGAGAGTATCTTTTCGGAAACTATAAGAATTTAAATTTAAGATGGTAAAATAAATAACAAACAATATAGAATATATTGGTGGGGTGGGGTTTTATATTAAACGTTAATTGTTTTTGTCAATGAAAGAGGCTTAAGTGGGTGGTGTTTTTAGTTTTTTCTTGTCGTAGATTATTAAATATGAATGTTACAAAGAGAAATAAGGAGATATTAGGCGTGTTTTATTTTTTTTAAGAAAATTAGTATGTGTGCTTTAGGTCCATATATGTTTTGTTTTAAATTACCTGTGAGTGTTACAAATGAGAAAAGAAAAAGAAAAAATGTCTCTGATGAAAACATAGTATAAAAATAATTCACTTTTTTTTTAATTCACTTAAGCCACCAGTTTTTTTATGACAGAATAAATATATACTTTTTATACATGGATTACGTCACATACATGCTAAACATATTTTTCTTTTCAACGTGTTTTTACTTATAAATAAATAAATAATAATAAAATATCAACTTAATCAATTATGGTTGACGAAAACAAACTCTCAAGTCACCAATATGCCTTTTTGATAAAATCTAAATAAATAAATAACATGTTTATTTTTATTCAAAATAATTTCATTTTATAAGTTTATTCATAATATTTCCTTTTAATTTGGCACAAGTTAAGCCATAAATAAATAAAACTAAAGTATTAAAAAGGTGATGAAACTATTTAATTAGAAGATGTTAAGTTTCTTGGGACTTTAAACTGTAACACTGATTAAATGTGGTGGATGTTGCTATAATGATGGTGAAGGGGTAAATTTGTGACATAGCACACAAAATTTGTTAGTGGCTTTGTTAGAATCAATCGTTGCTTTGTAAAAATCATCTTTCATGCATTTATGTTATTGATCTTATTAGATATAATAATATAAGCGGATAAGATCGGGTTTTACATATCCCAAAGCATGTGATCCATATCCGATCCATTTTATACTGATCATATATGCGTCATTGGGTCGGTTCATGCCGGAGACCCTATTTGATCGGATCCAATTGTCAACCCACGCTTATTTCCTTTTTTTTTTTTTTTTTTTTTGGCGTGAGGAGAGTAGCTCGCTCATTGATCTCATTTTTTTTTATTTTTTTTGAGGGAAGCTCAGATGATAACGATAATGCTATCTATAATGGCCAAATCAATATGCTAGTGTAGCGGTGCATGGTTACCTCTTTGTCTGCTCAAATTTTGACAGCCGAATAGGCCTACAGCTCATGAATATATGTACCACTCCGTCCCACATCTTTTGTACCATTTGAACTTTTATTACTATTCACTGGGTCACTTTGACCCGATGATTTGGATAGCAAAATTTTGTAATTTTTAGATAATTTTTTTGTAGTGTTGTAGAGTAGCTCTTATTTTACAAGACCATAAAAAATTATCGAAAAATTGGATCGCTTTGCGATCCAAATTACCGGGTCAAAATGACCCAGTTACGAATAAAAAAGTCCAAATGATGCATTAGAGGTGGGACAGAGTGGTACTGAATATGATGGAGAATTAGGCCTCACTTTTTCCTTTTCTTTTTGGGTAAAAGACACTGACCACCCCTGGGTTTATGGAAAAACCCACAGACCACCCCTGAGTTTTGGATAAAGACACTTTGCACCTTTTTTTGGATAGAGGCAAACGGTGGACTAACAGTAAGAAGAAAAAGACGATTTTACCCCTACAATTTTATAAATTTACCCCCTATATATTACCATAACCCCTCCCACATTCATTTCTAACCTAATCCCTATCTCTCTCTTCCCCTCTTTCTCTCCTACTGTGACAACAACGGCCCTTCTTCTCCTTCATCTCCTTCATTCATCTCTCTCTTCTCACTCTCGATCTGAACCTAAACCACCAGAAACCCACACCACCAACCACAGTCGCCCTATTCACCGGCGGAGGAAGGACGATGAGGCTGATGGGTCATCGACTCCTTGCAGATTCGTGTATTCACCGGCGGAGGAAGGACGAGGAGGAGGGGGCAGGGGAGGACGGCCTCGCCATCGCCGCTTTGGGGGCTGATTCTTCGCCTTCTTCTTCCTCCTCCTCTTCTTCTTCCTTCTTCTTCCTCTATCCGTCGCAGGAGGAAAGGCTTGTTATCTCTGCAAGAAGTAAATCGGTGATAACAAGGACATCTTCATTTATAGGTATGTTCTCCCATTTCAGATCCCCTGTTTTTTCCCCAATTTTAATTTAATGTTTTTTTGTGTTTTCATCAAAATTTCTGGAGAAATTCGAACATTTTTCCATAAATGTGTGAAATCTGCTTAATGGGGTTTCGAATTTGGGTTAACAAAATGTAGTATTAAAGAAAAGGATCCAATTTTTATCTGTTCTTCTCTCTCAAATCGATCATGGGTTTCTCTAGTTTCATGAATTTGTAAATCCAGAACCCAAATGCAGTCACACTAGAAATTGGGTTTTCTGAGACAACCCCATATGATCTTTTCAATTTCTTTTGACTGTATATGTCAATTTTGATCTCAAATCTTGTGTGTGATTGTGCCCTGTTCTTCTGGGTCAAAAAGTAGAAACTTTTATGTGTTGTTCGTTTGTTTTGTTTGATTTTCTTCATTATTTAGCAATCAAACATGATATTTCTCTTGATACACTTTTTCTCAGGTGACAATTGGGAAAAATTCTCTTTTACATGACAATTTATTTGGTGTTCTAAATATTCACCGAGAACATGAATATCAAAAATGTTCATTCTTGTTGTAGTTTGATTTCGTCTAAGTTATATAAAATTTGTGTGAAACAAATGTTTTGGAATTTCTGATTCTTGTTCATGACCTTGTACAAAAATATTTGTTCTTGTTATTTGTAATTGGCAACTTGTTGTATCTGAAACATTTTGCGAATTTTATGCATTTGTTCTTGGTGTTTTTGATGTTTTTGGTGTTCTTGATGAACAAGGGTATTATGGTCCGAAAAATAAACAAGGGCAATATGGTCCGAAAAAATTCAATCGACTACTTTTCTAACGAAACCTAACAAGAAGGTGTAAACTGTCTACGGAATATTCCGTTAAATGGGTGCAGAGTGTCTTTATCCAAAATCCAGGGGTGGTCTGTTGATTTTTCCCTAAACCCAGGGGTGGTCAGTGTCTTTTACCCTTTCTTTTTTGAGGGGGCCTCTTTATTTTGTGTGACTTTTTATCTCATTCTAAAAAGATAAAAAAAAAAAAAAAAAAAAAAAAAAAGAATGTCTACTTATCTTCTGTTTTATCTGCAAAAATAATAATTTTACGAGTAAAAAGTAAAAGAATTAAAGTAAAATTTAATATTGTAGAAATTTAAAAAAAAAAAGGTTATCCAAAAAAGAAATAAAATACTAAAAAAATTGTAAGAAGTCGTCTAAAAAGATTGTAAGAAGTCTAAAATTAGACAAAGAAATCGGAGTCTTGCTAGTAGGTGCCGCGTGAGTATCTTTATCTTCTTGAATCGTTGGTTGAACTTTTAATGATGACATGTTATCTTGAAGACTAAGGTGATGAAGACTGTAAAATTTCATATAATACTGTTGGGCTCGAAACATACAAATTCAATCAATCATGATACCAAACAATAGATTGAAGTGGAGGAGTTGGGGGATTGCCATATTTGTTGGTGATTGGCAATCCATAGTTCTCCCGCAGCCTGGAAACTTCGGTTGCAGAAAAAATGCATGATCATAATTGTGTAGACTTTCCAGTCGCTGGAGGAGGACATGACATTGGTATATACAATTTCTATATTGTGGCTAACAGGGGCGGAGCTAGAGTGCGGCACGTGTTTTCAAACATAACACCATTATCCCTGTATTTTATAGAATTTTTCAATTGTGACTCAGGTAAATTAAGAAAATGCCATGCTTTTTCGAAATGTACAATTATACCCTAATACTTATAGCTCCTTCCCTGGTGACTTAAGGAATCCCTTTACGAAGGTACAGATTCAATATCAGCGTACTCTTGGTTATTCCCAGGTTACACCTAAGTGAATTTGGTTTAAACATGTTACTCATAGAAATTGGTTTTACTTGTTGACTGTTTAACTTGTTGATTGCTTAAGTGGTGTACTAAATTGAAGCTTTCTCTTGCATCTTGTTCGGACACCAAAACATTGGTGGCGCTTAAAGCTCTTTTTTGCTCACTACACAATGATGCGACATAAATTTGCTTGGCAAATGGATCTTGTACGGTAATCGAATTGTCCATAAAACTGAAGAAACCTTCAAGCTTATACAACAATGGTGAAGAAGAGGAAGAAGAAGAAACAAGAGAAAAGAACAGAAATGAAGAGAGAGAAAAGAAAGATTTTCATTAGCATTAACTGATACCAATTACATTATTAATACTCAGTTAACTAAGCTAACAACTCTACCAATTTTTCCCTCTCTGTTACAAAGTTATCACTAATTGCAGAATAACCTCTATAGTCTTACATCCCCCCTTAAACTGAAGTTCCTTGCTAGTGATTTTGAAAATTCTTGTCTGAGCTAAAAGAGCTCAAGCACAACTGAGATAAGACACTCTGAAAAACAGCAATTGGCAGGGCTTTAGTAAAGACATCTGCAAGCTGGAGCTGTGAAGCAATGTGAGCTACATGTAGCTGTTTTAGTGCTACCTGTTCTCTAATGAAATGAAAGTCAATTTCAGTATGCTTACTCTTTTCATGGAAGACTGGATTAGTGCTGAGCATAAAGGCTGAGATATTATCACACCATAGATGAGGTTTCTGTGAGGAGATAATACCCAGATCTCTTAATATGTAAGTTAGCCACTTGATTTCTGCTGCTGTAGCTGCCATGGCTCTATATTCAGCTTCTGTGGAGCTTCTGGAGATAGTGTTTTGCTTCCTTGATCCCCAGGAGATAAGATTGGTGCCTAGAAACACACAGAAACCAGTGGTACTTCTCCTATCTTC
This sequence comes from Linanthus parryae, assembly GCA_023055425.1. NCBI lineage: Eukaryota > Viridiplantae > Streptophyta > Magnoliopsida > Ericales > Polemoniaceae > Linanthus > Linanthus parryae. Next base: position 186,708,140 of record JALGPY010000001.1, read on the forward strand.
TGGATCCCCAGCCCAGTCTGCATCTGAGTAAGCTGTAATATGAAAAATCTCCAGGAGCAAAGTGAAGGCCAGTATTCAAAGTACCTTTGATGTACCTCAGAATCCTTTTTACTCCAGTATAGTCACACTGTCTTGGGTTATGCAAGTGCTGACAAGCTTTGTTGACAGCAAATTGAATATCTGGTCTAGTCACTGTAAGATACTGCAAAGCTCCCACTATGCTTCTGTACTGGTGAATGTTGGGGAATGGTGGAAGATCATCTGCAGTAAGTAGGACTTTTGGAGAAATAGGTGAAACACAAGGTTTACAGTATGTCATGCCTGCCTTTTGTAGAAGATCAGAAGCATATTTGGTTTGTTGCAGATAAAAACCCTGAATAGTAGTGCTGATTTGAATTCCCAAAAAATAAGACAAAGCACCAAGGTCCTTCATAGAAAAAGTGGTGGACATGTGATGAATCAAGGAGTCAATGTAGCCTTTGTGACTACAAGTGATGAGAATGTCATCCACATAGATAAGCACCACAATTGTAAGATTGAATTTCTTGAGCACAAACAGGGAAGCATCAGATAAACTCAATTTGAATCCATTTCTGAGAAGAAAAGTAGATAGCATTGTGTACCATGCCCTGGGAGCTTGCTTGAGGCCATACAATGATTTGTGAAGTTTGCACACCAAACCAGAATGAGTCACAAAGCCAGGTGGTTGTTCCATGTATACCTCCTCATCAAGAACCCCATGAAGAAAGGCATTACTGACATCTAATTGTCTAACTTCCCAAGATTTAGATAGAGCTAAAGAGAGAACAATTCTCACAGTTTGCTGTCCTGCCACAGGGCTAAATGTTTCTGCATAATCTAAGCCAAATTGTTGATGAAACCCCTTGGCTACCAGTCTTGCTTTGTATCTAGAAACAGTTCCATCAGCATTTCTTTTAACTTTGAACACCCATTTACACCCTATAGGTCTTCTTGAGGAAGGGAGAGGAACCAGAGACCATGTTTTCTGAGACAAAAGTGCATGATATTCCTCAGTCATAGCCTTAAGCCAGTGTGATGACTTCATGGCTTCTTTGTAAGAGGTAGGTTCAGTAGCAGACAGGTCACAGGAGTGAAGCTGATATCTGGGGTTAGGCTTGTGAATACCAGCCTTGGATCTAGTTTGCATAATGTGAGAGATAGGCAATGAGGGAGGAGAAGAAAGAGGTGGAGAGTTGTTAGAGGAGAGAGGAGAATGAGGTATAGTAGTAGGAGTTTGAGAAGAGGTAGGTGCAGGACTAGATACATGGGAAGGAAGAGAAGTAGCAGGATGATTAGAAGAGAACAAAGGTTTGGTGGGAATATGAGTGGTAAAAACAGGTGGAAATTGGAGCCAAGAACTGACATAAGAGGTGTTTTGTAGATTTGATATGGTGGCAGAAGTAGAAGAGGAATGAGATTTAAAAGGAAAAATGTTTTCAAATAATTTGACATGTCTAGAAATATAGATAGTAGAAGTGGTGGTATCTAGACACTTGTAGCCTTTAGTGTGTGGACAATAACCTAAAAAGACACAAGGTTTAGATCTTTGTGGTAATTTTTGTTTAGTGTAGGGTTTTAGCCATGGGAAGCATAGACACCCAAACACCTTGAGAGAAGTATATGGTGGACAGGTTTTATAGAGAAGAGAATAAGAGGATTGAAAGTTAAGATTTCTTGGGAAGGATATTAATGAGGTAGTTAGATGCAGCAACAGCTTCTAGCCAGTATTTAAGAGGCATAGAGGCATGATGAAGAAGAGCTAGAGTGGTTTCAATTAGTTGTCTGTGTCTCCTCTCAACTCTACCATTTTGTTGAGGGGTATGAGGACAACTAGTTTGATGAATAGTGCCTTGAGTTTGCAGATAGACACCAAATTCAGTATTAAGAAATTCAGAACCATTATCTGACCTGAACACTTGAATATTAGTGTGAAATTGTGTGTGAATAAGGGATGTGAAATTTTGATAAGCAGCAAATGCTTGATCTTTTGTAAGAAGGGGATAAATCCAACAAAATCTAGTGCAGTCATCTATGAATAAGATGTAATATTGAAATTTTGAACAAGAAGCCACGGGAGAAGGGCCCCACACATCAGAGTGAACAAGCTGAAAAGGAACACTAGCATGTGATTTGGATACAGGAAATTCAAGTTTGTGAGATTTAGCAACTTCACAAGAGATACAAAGTGATGAACACTTAGCAGAAGATACAGGTAAAGTGTGATATAATTGGGAGAGAACAAGAACAGATGGATGTCCTAGTCGTTGATGCCATATGTCCTTGGAAACAGCTACTGTAGCTGCAGTATTTGGTGAAGAGGATGTGTTAGCAATATAAGCAGAATGAGATTGTGCATGTGAAGGAGAAGCAGGTGAACTAACCAAAGTGGTGGGAACAATGTAGAGACCATTCTTACAGAGGCCTTGAAACAGCAAGTTGTTGTTCAAGTCCCTGATTTGGAAAGTCTTGGCAGAAAAGATGACAATACAATTATTATCATGTGTTAAATTTGAAATAGAAAGAAGATTTGAATGCATAGCAGGCACATAGAGAGTGTGAGGAAGACTAAGATTACCAGTAGGTAATGGTAGAATGCCATCACCTTGATGAGTAATAGGCAATTTGGATCCATTTCCAACTGTCACATTATGCAAACCAGTATAAGGCAAGGTATGATGCAAAAGAGATGCATTATGAGTAACATGTGTATTAGCTCCAGAATCAAATATCCATGACTGCAAACCTGAGTTGGATGTGTAAGTTGTAGAAAATGCCATAGGAGAAGATATCATCTGTTGATCTTGATCAGTTGGATAAGAGCTAGGAGGACTGAAGTCTGAAGAGTATGAGTGATTTGACACATTGCTGTATTGAGCTTGATAGGTTGGCTGATGTTGTTTGTAGTGGGATTGTTGATTCTGAGGTTTAGAGCTGCTGTATGTGGTTGTGTCAGTTCTAAACCAGCAGTTAAGAGCTGTATGTCTGCTCTTGCCACAAATTTGGCAGACAACCTCATTGTAGTTTGATTGATAGCCAATGCCTCTGCCTTGTGACCACTGTTTTTGACCCCTTCCATATTGAGAAGATCCCCTAGAAAAACCACTATGTCCTCCTCTAGAGAAGTGACCCCTACCTCTGCCATTAGGAGGTCTGAATGCTGCATAGGCTGTGAGAAGCTCAGAGGATTGTGGAGATGATGGGAGCTGATAGGAGGAAGTGGTGACAGATTTGGAAAAGGAAGGGGGAGGTTTAATATGAAGATCTTCAGAGAGAAGAAGAGCAGACAGCTCATTGACAGTTAGAGCTCCAGCTCTAAGTCTAAGATTGGATTTGACATGATCATAAGAAGATGGGAGACCTTGTAGAATAAAAAGAACTAGATCTTCTTCATTATAGATTCTTGAACTTGAAGTAACTGATCAACTAGGTTTTTGGCATGATCCAAATATTCTATCATTGACTGAGAGCCTTTGTGAAGACTGATCAACTGAGACTTGAGTTGATGTATATGAGACCGAGACAATGAAGTATATCTCTGAGCTAAATGAGTCCAAACAGCATAGGAAGTTGGCAAATGCAATATTAGAGGTAGAACAGTAGGTGAAATAGATGCAATAAGGCAAGTTTTCAGATGTTGATCAATGTGTTTCCAAGAGTTATAAGCAGAATTAGAAACAGATAAGCCAGAAGCAGAGAGACACATTTCTGAAGGTGGAGGTGTAGTAATGAATTCTTGAAGATCATTTGCTTGCAAGACTGCCTCTAATTGAGCTTTCCAAAGCATGTAATTAGTATTGTCGAGCTTGAGTTGAACTAGAGACCGCAAATTGGAAATCAAAAACAGTAATCCAGCTGGTAGTGATGAGTCCATGACAGCAGAAGACCAAACACAGCTGAAATAGGCAAAACTCGGTACGAATCGGTCTTAACTCGGCAAAACTCGGTAGAGTAACCGTGAACTCAGCTAAACTCGGCAAAACTCGGTACGAAAGAAATAAACTCGGCAAAACTCGGCAGATAGACTCGAATCCAAACTCAGTGCAGTAAAGATGAAATCCACCATTAATGAGATACAGAGAACGGAGAGAGAGATTGAACCTTTGTCCGAAGAAGATGAATCGCAGAAATCATCGAGGAAAGCATCGTAAACAACAACGATGGAGACAAACCCTAGGTTGAAGATCGAGGCAAGTCAGTGACCTCCGGCGAGGATCGCAGATAGAGGAGATGACCGGAAACAACCTCCGGCAGTCGATAATCGGCGGCGATGAGCCTTGCTGGCTCTGATACCATGAAGAAACCTTCAAGCTTATACAACAATGGTGAAGAAGAGGAAGAAGAAGAAACAAGAGAGAAGAACAGAAATGAAGAGAGAGAAAAGAAAGATTTTCATTAGCATTAACTGATACCAATTACATTATTAATACTCAGTTAACTAAGCTAACAACTCTAACAACTTTTCCCTCTCTGTTACAAAGTTATCACTAATTGCAGAATAACCCCTATAGTATTACAAAAACATGAGGCTTATAGTTCGTTCCATGGCGGCACTGAAGTAGTCGCATAAATACCATATAATTGTATGGCTTAATTACTTAATGCATACTCCAGTATGCCCAGCTTAACACACTGCAACCCCCCTTTTACAATAATCTTATTTTAATATAAATTTCTCTTACTAATAATATTATCCTCATTGTATGGATGATGTTTGGATGAACTATTTTACTAGTTTCAATAAGTATGATTAATTATAAAGGGGGTGGAATAAGTATATTCTAAAAGTGAATGTTACATTGTGTTAGTTTGAACATATTAGGGGTATGCATTAAGTAATTAAGCCTAATTTTATTGTTTGTTCATTATTTCTTTATTATCTCTTTCGGTCAAAGGTTCTTCTTTAAATAGATTTGTTGCCTCTCGGTCCGCAACAGCGGTTCCTGCAACAACACCGTCGGCTACTCCAGACGCCTCTCCGACGGTGCCATATCCAGCTTTTGGAGGCGCAGCTGTAGTACCAGTCGGTCTTGGTATCATTCCATCAGGCCAACAACTTGGGTTAGCAGGTGTTGGTTCTGGGCTCATATGGTTCGGCCAGCACAAACATCAATCTTATGGGGCGGTCCAATGTTTTGGGCCTAATTCTTTTGAGCAGACTGTAACATTTGGGCCTGTTTCATTAGCAACTGGGCTGCCTTCATAATTTGGGGTCCAACCTTTTTTTGGGCCTACTTATGAAAGTGTTTGGCCCTCATCAAGATAAGCCTGATTATTACAAATGGGCTTAATAGTCAGAGTGGGCTGAACTCCAGTGGGGCATATTAGCTTTTACTTATGGATATGAGTCTCATCCTCCGAACCATCTCGAGGACAAGGCGTTTTTCAACTGCGAGAGAGTTGATACGGATCAACTGTATAATTATTAGTATCGTTAATTAGATTGAGTAGTATAGCTCCAATGGTAATAGCTATTTTTCGTATATAATTTAACTAAAAGTGGAACTCTTTATTTTAGTTCTTGAGATATTTTATGTTGTACTCCAATGCTATCATGTAAAAATGTAAAAGTTAGCTAAATTTGTCTCTAACATTCAAAATTGCAACCACATTTTGAACAAAAGTTAACGGCTATATATATATATATATATATATATATATATATATATATATATATATATATATATATATATATATAGGGGATTGATTCTTACAAAGCAGAAAATGATTCTTACAAAGCCACTAACATTATTTATGCATGTAATGACCAATGAAATTGCACAAATGATGTTAGTGGCTTTGTAAGAATCATTTTCTGTTTTGTAAGAATCACTACCCTATATATATATATATGCAGATAATACTTTGAAATCGTCATAAACCAATATCTCACAAATTGTAACAACCAAATTTAATTTGTTAAGATTACAACGACTACATAATTTGAATACATGAAATGTAATATAAATGAATGGATCGAATATTTAATTGTTTTGTGCCAATATTTCTCAGCATGTTTCATATTACTTTAGTTTCATCTCTTTTGTGTGATTCTGATTTTAACGACGAGTTGAAAAATACGGCCGTAACAATTTTCTGAAGAACCAAAGGTGTGAGAAGAAGAAAGACGGTGGGTCTAACTTACCAGACGGCAGAAACAATCAAAAAGAGATAAAAATAGAACAATAAGAAAGTCAAAAATAAAGTATAGGGTCATTGACACTAAACCTATACTCAGTTTGGGTTTAGTGACAACAAACCCCCTACAGTTTCAATTTTATTGGACTGGGTATGAACAGAAACATTCATGTTCAGACTACTCATTGTAAACAGAGGAGTTGTATCAAGAACAAACTGTAAACAAAAGAGTTGTACTCGCGAAATCGAGGAAACTGAGGAACTGTACATGAACATACCTCTTGTGGCTATGCAATTGCAACAAGGATTACAACCCTGAAAACTGAGGATGGCGCTTGTTTTGTTTAACAATGATAGATTTCTGGAGAGAATGCGAAATATTATATTCATGTGTATATATTATATGTACACCGGGGGGCCTTCATATAAGCAAACCCGAACCAGATAAGGAAAACATATCAAATTCTAAATAACATGTCTATAAACAAGGAAAACTTAATTATCCTAAATCTCTTATTACTAAGTAATTCTAGATAACAATGAAACTGAATAATGAGAAATTAAGCTAACATCTCTAACACCCATCCTCAAACTCAACGTGACAACAATGAGTTTATAAGAAGAAAGCAGAGCAGCGGAAGAAGGCCAAGGTGGTTGCGAAGGCCGAGAAGATATGGTAATTCGAGACTGACGATCTGGCAAACCAAGACTGACACATCCGTCTGATTTGTATCACGTGATTCATCTTGTCTGATGTGGCACACTCCCTTGTGCTTGATGTGACCCATCATTTCTAATGTAGTGCTCCCATGTGCCTAATCATCAATTCTCTACTATTCCCCACTCAAACGCAAGGCACATGTAATATGGATTGAGTTTAAAAAAGACAAAGATGGGGGAAAAAATCAAAATTCGAGCCAAGAACCGAGCCAGGACCAAGAGACGCGTTGAGACGAACTGGCAAATCTGAATGATAGTTTAGAGACATGTCAAGGTAAAAAACGGAACGACAATTTACTGATGTCAAGGTCAAAATCTCAAACGACAGTTTATAGACATGTCAAGGTCAAGATCGGAACGACTGTTTACTAACATGCCAAGGTCAAAAAAATTCAGATCGAGATGGCTAGGGGCACATCAGGTCGAATCCATAACCGAAGTCATGTGGTTCCACCTCAAAGCCAATTGGAAATGAGGGTAGTATCCCAAGACACTTATTAATTATTTTTGTTCTTCTTGAATGCTCGATGAGGAACTTTTCAACAGATCTAACCTCCAGCTTTGCCCAAATACGATAGTTGTAGAAACCAAAATAGCGTGAGCAATATAATCTTATAGAATGAGTGAAAGTTGGCAATTTAAAATTGCTAAAGTAGTGCAAACCCGTTTACCTCCAATAGAAACAGACACATAAATTCATAGTCTGCTAAAACCAACAAGAAATTCAAAGTGAATATCTCCACCTTGAATTGAGCTCTAAAACCCTTACTGTACAACATCCCCAATGAGATCAGATTCTTCCTCAAGTCTGGCACATGTCTCACCCTCGTCAGTGCCAAGATCCTCCGACCAAGCTTAAGAAACCTTATTGTGCCCATACCAACAACTTTACTAGTCGAGTTGTTGGCCATCTGGACAGTAACCCCATCATAAGCTTGATAAGTTGCAAACTGCTCCCTGATTGCACACATGTGAAACGAACATCCAGAATATAAAATGCAATCTGATTTCTCATTACCTGAAGTGACTGTCATCACATCCACTGGATCTTCATCATTTTTGGATTTCTCAATGACTGCTACATCTGATGCACCTCGCCGCTTTGTACTTCTCACAATGCTTTTGAATATGGCCTTATTCACTACAAAAGTAACATCGCGGCTTGTAGTCATCACCTCTAGATTTAGAACGTCCCCTCCTATGAGCCTCCTTCCTCGATCTTGACTTCCCTCTGATGTAGCCATGATTCCATCAAGTTGCGTCTTTTCGCTCTCCTTTTTCCTTACCGACTCATAGGAAATAAGAGTAGCAACCACCTCATCTAACTTGATAGTATCCTTCCAATACATCAACGTAGTCTTGATGTGCTCGTACGAAGGAGGTAGGGAAACCAACAAGAGAATTGCTTGATCTTCTTCTTCAAACTTTGCCTCGACCGCATTCAGCTATGTTAGAACCCCGTTGAACTCATCCAAGTGTTCCATAAAATCCTTCCCTTCGGCCTTATGCAGCGCTAGGGATGGCAATGTGGTCCTATCCGATCTGAGATCCGAGCCGAATGGATCGAATTCGAATCCGATCCGGTTGAAAACGGATCGGATTTGGATCTGGAAAGTCAGACCCGATCGGATTTGGATCTGAGGACAGATCCACCGGGTTACGACCCGATCCGAACCGACGCATATGTGTGCTTTACAAATATACATATATTACATCCCCACTTACACTCTCAAGAAGAATTCAATAATAACTCCAACCTACAAAGCTCTTTCTTTTGTGTTTTAGGCTTCATAACTTACAAACATGCCTTAGCGTATAAAAATGTGTTTAGCTCTAATGTTATTTTTCGTAATTTATTGCAAACCTAAGCCGGATCTGATGCGAATCCGATCTGACCACGTACTATATGTATCTACGGATCAAATTTGGATCAGTTGATTGAAACCCGATCCGATTCGAATCTGGAGACGATCTGAACGGATCTGGATCCCATCGTTAATGAATTGGACTTATACATGCTCTCCAACTTCGTCCACGGATCGTAGAGATGCTTCTCATTGACTTCCAGGAGTGTACTATTACTGAGATATAGCTGAATCGTGATATTCGCCATCTCTCGCATCTCCTCCCACTTGTCATCTGTCACACCCGCCGAATTTTTGGACTTCTTCTTCGTGAGAGCCTTGATAAGACCTTCCCTTGTCAACATATTTTCACTTGTTGCTGCCATGGAGTGAATTCGTTGTGGCCGTTGTATTGTTCAATCACAAAACTATAACTTTTCACCGCCATCACACCAATATGCGGATTTCCGTCATCAATCTGCAGAATCCGACACTGCCAATGCCTCGGGAATGTCCAAAAACCTAGGGTTTGAATCTTGTTTCAAGTCAAACGGGTTCCTGGAGCCCAAGATATGTCCAAAACATTTTAGACCACACGTTGTGCGTCTCGCACACGCACCCAGCCGTGGGCGAGAAGCACCGGATAGCTTCTCTTGATCGTCCTTGTTCTTCCTCACGTGAACAGCAGCACCAACCCAACTTGCTGCCTCTTAGTTAGGGATAGCAATATGGTCCAATCCGATCTGAGATCCGAGTGATCTGAGCCGAATGGATCGGATTCGAATCCGATCCAATTGAAAATTGATCGGATTTGGATCCAGAAAGCAAGACCCGAACATATTTGGATCTGGATTCGGATCTGAGGGCAGATCCACCGGGTTCCGACCAGATCCGATCCGACGTATATGTTTGCTTTACAAATATATCCCTATTACCTCCCCACTTACAGTTAAAAGAAGAATATTATATGACCTCCAACCTAAAAAGCTATTTATTTTATTTGTTTGGCTTCATAACTTTCGAACATGCCTTAGCGTATGAAATAGTGTTTATTTTTTTGTGTTATTTTTTCTATTTTATTCAAAGTCGAGCCGGATCCGATCCGAATCCGACCCGACCACGTACGACATGAATCTATGGATCAGATTTGTATCAGCTGAATGAAACCCAATCTGATCTGATCCGAATCTGGTGATGATCCAAACGGATTTGGATCGGATATGGATCCCATTTTTCCTAGTCGGATATGGATCGGGAAAGGCCTGATCCGATCCGGATCCGACCCGTTGCCATCCCTAATCTTAGTCAGGCATTTCCACAAATTGCAATCAAGGAATACCCACTACAATTTAATAATTGCAATTTAAACAATATCGTCTCCATTCTCGTCGCGTGTATAACCCGGATCGTGAACCAGGCTCTGATACCACTTGTTGGTATTTATCATGTCGAAATCTCGCGCAACGAAAAACCAAACACGGTCACTACACGAACACGCGATATGGAGAACGAGAAAATAAAGAACACAATATTTAACGTGCTTCAGCAAGTTGCCTACGTGCACGGGGCAAGAAAGAATTTTCACTAGTACGAAAAACCGTACACCCACAATTCTCTCTACAAGCATCTTAACTCTCCTACACACTAAACATGTGTGTCACTCACGAGTTGAACTTCTGAATACAAAAATAGCTAGATCCTCTATTTATACTAAACTAGAGGAGGTGGAAAAGCCCACCAAGCCCGAGCTATCACCTCCTCCGAGATCACTTCCTCATAGGAGAAATCAGACGCATCGCGTACACGATTCGTCTTGCAATTTCGAGACAAACCCATCAATTGTTGCCCCTCGAAGAATTTGCACACATCTTTCACGAAAAGTCACTTCAGTGCCTACAAGAGAAGATTGGGTTTACACACATAATGGGGGGGGGGGAGAGACAGAGAGAGACAAAGCGAGGAGCAGGTGGGGAGGTTGCAGTATTGCAGTTAGAGCGAAAGAGGTGGGGGAGATGTATCCCATGAGGCATGAGAAGGGTATGACTTGCGGTAAAAAGAAAACCTCCAGAATCGAAGAGTCGGTTCCCAATCCGAGGTGACTTTTTGCATTGCTTCAGTTTCTTGCTGATGCGGTAAGTTACTCTTGTTAAGTAACTCTTAGATTTGGTTTGATTCGTGCGTCTGTTCATCTTGATATGGGTAGGTTGTGTGTACTTCTCCATGGATTACCTTTCAACCGAACCACAATAGTCATCGATGTATTGACATAAATTTTCCAACTTTGGGTCCGAAATTGAGCACCGATTGTGTACGATTTTAGTATTTTGGGATTAGGGTTTTTTTGTTTGTGCATAACTTCACCAAGTTGTAGGCTTTTTTTTTTGTTCGGTTAACATGGCTTCTCCAATGAAGATTGTGTCTACGACAGACAAGATTGTGCTGCATGGGAAGATTGGTTGATGGCCTATACACACTTGTGGGGAGTGTTATGACATGTTTGATCTTCTGTCAAACAAGAGACAAGGAGTATAGATCGGCGAGATACGCATGTGGGGCGTATGAAGAAAAAGGGAAGCAACTAAGGAGATGCACCATGAACGGACGCGGAGGAGCACAAGGTGGACGTGCAAGGGCGTTCAAGCGCAAGAAGAAGAAGGTGCAGGCTACACAAGAGTTGCAAGTTGTTCAAGGAGGTTTCCCAGTTAAAGTGATCGAGACGCATATGAAGGTTGACGATCCACCGTTGATGAGAACATCGATGAAGAAGCGAGTCTCGTTTGCACTTGACATGGATGTTGGTGGTCTCTCCAATGATGTTCGAGCAGGTGGAGAGGTGGAGCCACACCGCTCCCCAAACTAGCATACTGTGGGACGCACCCGTGTCAGGGGTGCGAGGAGGCGCCCCATGGAGGGGGCGCGAATGGGAGCATCTCGGTGGAGGTGGTGTAAGGGGCCGTGCATGACGAGTATGGCAGATGCGGCGAAGTTGACATTAACACGGAGTTGGCTGAGGAATTCGCTGGCGCTTGCAGAATTCAAGCCAAGGTGGAGTTTGTTGGATTTGTCTTGAATTCTGCAAGACGCATCGTGTATGCGATGCGTCTGATTTCTCCTCTGAGGAGGTGATCTCTAAGGAGGTGATAGTTTGGGCTTGGTGGGCTTTTCCACCTCCTCTAGTTTAATATAAATAGAGGTGCTAGCTATTGTTTTATTCATAAGTTCAACCCGTGAGTGACACATAGGTTTAGTGTGTAGGAGAGTTGAGAGGCTCGTAGAGAGAATTGTGTGTGTACGATTTTTCGTACTAGCTAAATTCTTTCTTGCCCGGTGCACGTAGACAACTTACCGAAGCACGTTAAATATTGTAAACTTTATTTTCTCGTTCTCCATATCGCGTGTTCGTGTTTGATTTTCCGTGGCGCAGGATTTCGACGTGTTAAATCCCAACAACAACAAAGGGCATCACATGTCTTCCAATAGACAAGCAGAAGCAAGGGCACATCCGGAAGTGCCGAAAACGCATCTCAACACACTTGCCATAACGTGATTGGTCCAGGGAGGATTGTCGCTTGATGTGGCACAGATGGGGCTAATGTGTAATGAGATTAGCCTCTTTATATATAGTAGATAGATTTCATAGGTACCCTCAAAAAGAAATATACCACAGTGGGGTTTTAGGGCCGGTTTGGGAACGTTGTGTTGTTTTAGAAAGGTTCTATGTAGGAAGTAGCATGAGAAAGCTGTTGTGAAAATTTACAAAAATAAATATTTAGTAAATTATGTATATAACCTGATATGGAAAAGTACTTTTGGTATTTTGTGTTTGGTAATTAGTACTTTGTTAGTGTCGAAACGACAATATCGACATGATATAATAAATAGTGCTATTATATTGAAAAATCAATTGATATTTATTAATTTATAACAATGTCAAACAATACATTTAATAAAAAGCTCGCCCGGAAAAGCAATCCATCCTCGACTTCTTAAAAGCTGTTGTGAGGAATTTACTGATTTTCTGAAAATATAAAAACAAAAATTTACCAAACGCATAAATACGACTTTAGAATATTAAAAATTAGCGTTTTAATATGCAAAAACAAATGTATCATTAAACGAGCTCTTAATTGGTTGCGGCCCAAATCATGAGCTCCATAAACATTACTAGGCTGAGCCCATGTAATTTGCTTACTCAAAGTTCTTCCGTGAACTTGCCTTTAGTGCAGTGGTTACGATTTTGGAAATAGTTTATTTAGATTTGGGTTTATTGGACCCTTGTAAATCAGTAGTGTTGGCGGTGCCTCCTCTAAAGCACTGGATAACTTCTCTATAAATATTTCTCCAATTGGGACTTCGTGGGCTCAGACGCCAATGTACTTTGAGTTCTATTTCTAGGTTATTCCACTTCGTGGCTATATAAATATAGATTTATCTTTCGTCACCTCTTGGTCAGAAAGTAAGTTATGGCCGACTGGAGTTCTCTCCCGCTCGATCTCGTGCAGCTAATCGCCAGTAAATTGCCAGTCATCGACGACTTCGCAGCTTTGAGTTTCGTGTGCCGATCTTACAGATCTGCAGTTGACAAAAATCAGTGGCGTCCAGAAGGATGTTCTGGCCCACCATGGCTATTGCTCTGTTGTCCGGGCGATCGCATCAACGGCGGCGAAGGCGGCCAAGTCGGCGACCTTCCTCAGTCCAGCGAGAGAGGTTTCCTTAATTTCTACAAGAACCAGAAGAAATTTGTGATGGATTTGCCCGAAATTCATGCCAGGCGCTGTTGGGGATCTCCCTATGGTTGGATTGTAACCCTAGGCCTTGACCAGCAACTGCATCTCTTCAATCCCTTGAACCGCCGCCGTATTCCCCTACCCCTCCCGCAAACCTGGTGGGTGAAAACCCGAAAGTGGGAGTCTGAAGATGAGAAGTCGCAATCGATGCGTATGGTGCTCATCCAGCGAGCTCTAGTAATCAAAAGGCCCGCTCCTTCCAATTCTTCTTCTACTTCTGTATTTGATGATAATTTCGTCATTGTAACAATTAGTGCAGAAGGAGAAACATATGTAATAACCCCTCACTCCATGCAATCGGTCAAACTATTCTCTTCGGATGGGAGGGAGGTGGAAACACTCATGTGTGATATCGCCGTCCACAATGGCCAAATCTATATTGTAGGGAGGTATGGTAGTCTCTTTGTTTTCTCTGGGCCGGATGCCCCTACAGCACAACAACTCATCACAACTGATAAACAGATCCACGGTACCGATAAACTTTATCTTGTTGAATCACTGGGGGAACTTTTAGTGATAGTTCGTATTATTGAAGAATACGATGATTGTGAACCCCACTATCGTACTATAGGTTTTGGGGCTCTCAAATTCAATAAGGATGCCAAACAGTGGATTGAATTGGACGAGGATTTAGGGGATTGTGCAATATTTGTGGGTGATTCACAGACCATATCCTTGGCGCAACCAGAAAAAGTTGGGTGCAGAAAGAATGTCATCTATTTCACTGATGACAACGTTGAACAATTTCCCGATTACGGAGGAGGGCGTGACATGGGTATATTCGATTTTGGCACGGGAACCATCGAACCTTTGTATGAAGGTCCAGATATGATATCCCCATACTCAACCCCAAATTGGTTAATTCCCAGTTTTACATGAACGATTCTGTTTTAAAACGGTTAACAATTCTTACTATGTTACTAATAGCTTGATCTTTCTTTTGAGTTTCTATGTTGTATCTATTTTTACCTACACGTAACAAACGAATTAGTTGAGACAACGGTATAGTGACAAACACAATGCCTATATCCACGCTGCACGGAGTAATAGCAGTGCTACTAGAAAGAACTTTTCGTGGCCCAAGATGCATACCACTGATGCATTTTTCTGAGCAAATTTCTGCAAACAAATAACACTTTTCGTGGCCCAGGATGCATTACTTGGACAATTCATATTCTTAAAACTTTTTTTTTCCTGCCCCAAACCAACAAGGAAACAACCAAAAACTGCCCCAGCGTGAACCTGTGCTCGTTCTTCTGCTTGTTTCCTCTTACCTTGTTGCTCGTTTTGCTAGTTGATTCGAATCGCCTCAACAACACATATGATTGTTCCTTTGAACTTCCACGTCTCTTCATTACTTCATATCTCCAGTTAGAGTGACTATTTACTATTACATACTGTTGCGACATCAGGAGGTTGAAACTTGAAGCTTACAAACATCACAGAGGAACATGGGAAGTGTGAATTTGTATGGTTGGCCCTTGTTTCCAATACTAGGTACCAATTCAGCAGAATCATATTAATCAAAAGCTCTACTCCGTCATCATATGCGTTTAATAATTTTTTGGTCGTAACATTAGGTAATGCGAGTTGTGTGTAATAAGGCCTCACTCTTGGGCACCGGTTACAGTATATCCTTGGGTTGGGTCTCAAATCGTCATAGCTCTGTCTCAAATCGGCGTAGCTATGTTCGATATCGCTGCGTACAATGACCAAATCTTTATGCTAAGAGCGTTCTGTCGCCTCTTTGTCTGCTCAAATTTTGACGGCCCAGATATGCCTACAGCCCATGAATATATGGAATGATACGTGTCAACTATCAATATTATTTATTTATTTACTAGTTATTTAATTATTAATTATTTAATTAAAGTCCAGTCCATTGGGTAGACCCGTTAGATCTAGGCTAGGTTAGGTTTAACAGTTTATCTATGAAATGTTGGTCTGTTATATTTATGAAGACGGCGATATTGCTGGTGACGGCGACACTATTGTTGGCTAATGGTACAATACCGAAGGATTTGAAGTTTACAAATCGTGATACCAGAAAAATGGATTGAAATAGAGGGTATAGGTGACTGCGCTATATTTGTTGGTGATTACCAATCCATATCCCTCTCACATCCTGGCGTAAGTAGGTTGTGCTTGAGCCACGACCATTATCAAAACATCCTACCCTGGTGCTGATAAGATCTTTTCTTTCCACTCTTTCAATTTTTTGTTTAATCGCTCAATGATATGTTTGAAAGCGCTAACTTTTTGACGACCCATAGTCTTGGTCAGACCCAAGTATTGGTTGTGCTGAACAACTTGGGGGATTCCCGTCACCTATATAATGCTGTCCTAGGTTCCTTCAGAGACAGTCAAAGAGAACACATAGGATTTTTCACTATTAATTTTTTGTACTGAGGCTTGTTCATAAGCTTGTAGAACTTTTAGAAAGACACATTCTCTATATGAGCCTGTGTAAAAGACAGAGAATCGTATGACAGATAACTAGTTCTCCCCAATCTACATAGTGATCCATTCTTATTCTAACCAAAGTTGTTCCATGTCAATGTTTTTCTAGGACAATTATCACCCATGTTTGTTATTAGTGGAAGTTTCTTAAATATTTCCATTTGTTGTTGTTCGTGGAAGTTTCTAACAAAATTTTGGGATTTTCTTAAAAATGTGTAGGAGTATAATCTTTCATAGAAATATGTAAATAGATAATTTTGCATTTATAGTGGCAATAAATTAGAAGGTTACAAAACATCACATGACAAAGCTAAGTGAAATGCTAAACGTCACCGTTTTTCTTTACCCTTGAATTTCACCCCTTATGTGGAGTTTGCCGATTGATGTATAATTTTGGAAAGATATTAAAATAAATTATTATCAACAATCATATCTTGACACATAAGAGGTGAAATAGAAGGGTGGCAAAAAAGGGTGACGCATAGCGGCCTTCCAAAGCTAAAAACACATGTGTATATGATAAAGAGCGCCGCTGTGCTTCACATTTGAATTTCACCTCCTTGTGTCAAGATAAGTGTAAGATATGATTGTTGGTTACTGTATATTTTAAGATATCCTATAATCAAATCACCAATCAATTCATCCACAGATGATGAAATTAAACAGTGAAGAAAAATGGGTGATGTTTAACATTTTCTTATAAGAAATGGTAGAGACCCAACTCCTATTTCTCATCTATTTCACGCTCAAATAAAGAATTGAAAATATCATTAATCATTTGACATGTTCGTCATATTTTGTGCGTCCTAAATTACAGTCACTAGTCGTTATCCCGCGCTATGCGCGGGGCGAATATAGACATGAGACAAACAATTAAGTTAACATAGATAGTCTCGCCATTCATGGAATAGCAATAGTAACATTTTTACTTTTCAGCTCGTAGTTCATGATCATTAATCAGAAATATTCTTCCACTAATTTCCGATAAATCTTTTTCAGTTGATTAATGTAAAACCACAAGCAGTTCATTGCACAAAAATAAAGGAAAAGGAAAATAAATCACGTAGAACAAAAATTGAATATACTTGAAACATTTCCAGTTTCACCAATTGAGAAAACATGTGCGCAAATTTTATTTTCTTAATCCTTTTTCTCCAGTTTTAGAATTGTTGATTATAAAGAAATATTTTGCTGTCTTCAACGAACCTGTAAGTAATATTAAAATATTTTCTTTTGATTTCAACTATCAAACCCTTATGATAGCCTTATAATGGTGTGTTCCTGATAGAAAGATTAATCTTGGGAATGGGTGACTTGCAGATGGGCCGGGAGGAAATCAGTAACTTCACTAAGGTCCAAACCTCTCTAATCTATTTGGGTTTCAGAATGAGAACAAAAAAAAAACAGAGAGATTAAAAAAATTGAGAGACATGGGTAAATGTTTACTTCTGATGATCAAGCGTAACAATTAAATTTGGGCAGAGTTCTAGAAATCATGTGTTGCTGCTGAGTGCAGCATACTATCTCCATGGGGCTCATGGTTTAACTTTAGTAAGTTCGGAAACAAATTGTAAGATAAGATTGGTATATATTTTCTAAAGCTACATTGTCATTATTTTCTGAGGCTCGTGAACAATCTTAATTTTTCGTACAAAGCGCGAAAAAAGCACAAACATGGCATAGATGTATTATCAAATGACATCAGATTTGTGAGAACCGAAGTAAACTTATTGTGATGTGTATACGTGTTTGAGAAAGAGAGTATGCGTCAAACCTGAATTAGCAAAGCAGAATATATACAAAGCAATCCATTTCGTGAAGCACTCTACAAATTTTGGTTTCTGATTTTGTTCAAAGCTATGGAAAGAAACAAAGAAAAAAGAAAAACACAAAACATGACAGAGATATGTTATCCCTGATCAACGTGACAAAACATTGACCAATTTTGTTTTATGCTATCATAAGAACTATGGATAGTGGATACAAAGGCCAAGCATTGATTTGTGTTCTGCCTTGCAATTAGGGAGAAAATCTACCCATAAATTCACTAAAATAATCAATCAAAAAAGGGTTTGCTCATAAATTCCTATAAAAGAACGCCGATCAAATTCACCCTCAAGGTTCTTCTCCTCCCTGATCTTGATTTCAAACAGGGAATTTTACAAAACTGGGTTCTCTGATTTTATTTACTTGGAATCTGTGCTGGAATGGTTAGAGTGTTGTAGTTTTCTTATTTAAGAGCGTGTTCTCAACTGTTCAGGAAATGACATATGAACACGAACAAAATTACTGATCGCCGTTCACTGAAATTGAAACTGTTTTGGCTAATTAGTTGCTGTGGCTCTGCGATCTCCGTCCTAAACAATGAGTTGTTCTTTACGCCTTTGTTTGTATATTGTGGTTTTTGTTTTACTTTCGTACTGTATGAGCATAGAATCAGAGAAGATTATAACTCCAAGCACTGAAATTGATTCTTACTCTCTCTTCCATTTTTTCTCTTTCTCTGTCTCCATTAAGCTTTGGGGACAATACATGTCTACTACTGTGTTAGTATATTAAAATACATTAATTTCAATCTTTTCTTGCCTTCGTCGATTAGCTTCGGTAACTGAACGTATTCAATTTTTTAGTAGATTTTCTGGATTGAAACTGTTTAGTGTCAAGTGAAGTGATTTAACCAAAAGGTTTAAATCGCGTCTAAATTAACCAAGGTTTACTGACCTGACCCATAAAAAGCTTAAGTGCAGAACGAAACAGAGGACAGTAAGAGGAGAACGAAATAGATGAGAGTGACTAATTGTAGGATTGTAGCAATGCTTCACAGTCTTTCTGTTTATAAGAATAGATTCCTTAAACCTATCCCTTGCAGATAATTCCCTTGCTGTAGACTTTACTGTGACCTCGCTCCACCTAAGGTATTTTCTTCTTCGATTTCCATATTTCATTCTCAGTTTCGGAGAAGATTCCCAATTTCGCCTCAGGAAGACCTCGCTCCACCGAAGGTATTTTCTTCTTCAATTTCTAGGTTTCATTCTTAGTTTAGGAGAAGATTCTCAATTTCGCCTTCTACTTCCATTTCTTTTTCAGTTTCACTTATGCAGTTTACTTTTTTACAGAGCAAGTTATTTCTATTCCTTTGAGATGTTGACCTTAACCTTGCTCAAATAAACTTGCTTTGTAAACAAGTTACATGACATCGTTTAAAATTGAACTAAAGAATCCGATCAAATTACGTCTATTTTCAAAATCATATATGTCTATCGCTGGACATCTAGGGATTTGACTGCATAAGTTATGTTTTATGTTGGTATGTTGTTCCCAAGTTTTTTTTATTTTGTTCCCATGACTTAGTTATGTGTTAAATTTTCATTTCATCCCACACCAATGAACTAACAATTTTCATTTTGACATACGGCTTCTTAGTTTGTTATCATGTCGCTTTTCAGGTGGGTTGTTCTTGAAATATTTTTTGGAGCGGTATTGAAGTAATATTTTGGTTCCTTCGAGTTAGTTTTTTATGAGTCTGAGTGGAATTTGACCTAAAGAATTTGATAAATAGATAACTGATCACACACACACACCTCATAGGTGTAACCCAACTCTTTGAAGCCAGATTCAGTAGTGAGAATTTAACATAGGACCACCAATGACAATTGTTTTAAGTACGATAAATTTGACATGTTTGTGAGTAAAATAGTGAAATTTAGTTTTATTAAAGGTGTATATTACCTGCCACTCAAACAATTCGGGTGGGGTCCACGCTCTTATTACGTCTGTGTATGTATTGCTTAGTTTCTTTTACGATAAAATTTGTTAGCGTTTTTCTTTTTTTTTTTTTTTTTTTTTTTTTTGAGATAGCTTGTAAACCTACATGGCTGATTGCTTGACGGTCATTTTCTCTTTGAGATGGACCAGACACCAACAAATTAAGGAATATTTGTTGTCTCTTATTACAATCGTCTTTCTAATTTGGAGTTTAATTTTGTAACAGGCCGACTCTAATTTCGTGTTTGATCATGCAAGGAGGCTGGGTTGATCGCCATTTTATTTTCAGTCTCACGTTCGATTTACTATATCGATGAATTAAAACTCACTTATGATGGTTTGTTGTTTCATTAATTGTGGAGGTGGAGAATTTCATGGTCGATTTGTAAGTTTCCGGTTTTTGTAAATTCTGATGTAAATAACTAAATATACATATTTGAGATAGAACTAGCTTTAACGACCCGTATATGTTGCAAAAGTTTACGGGAAAGCTTGATATTAAACTTCATTTTATGACTTCCAAAGACTTCTTATTTGTTTCATGAGCATCTACAAGTAAGCGATGTTCTTACTGTTTGTTTAGGGTAGTGCCCTCGGGCACGGGTAATCCCCTAGTGACATATAATTCGGGACGGAATTGTAATATTTCCTCTCAAAGGAGTTAAGGGAAAATACCATTTAATATTGTGGAGTCATTTTTCTAGATGGTTAAAACAATATAAATATATGCATTTGATACCATGATATTATCTTTGTATGAACTATTAAACTTGTGAAAAAAATATACGTTGAGAAAAAAAAAACAAATAATTGAGCAAAAAGATATAATTTTAGCACTAAAAATATTCCCTAAATTTCCTTATATATTTCCTAAAGAAATATTGAGGAAATATCAATTTTATTCACCGTCATTTCCTTTATCATCACGTTTTATTGTAACAATATATTCAGAACAAATCAATTTATTAACTACAATTTCATTGATCGTCACGTCCTTTACTCATTATAATCGCATTTTCGTGATTCTCATTCCCTTTTATACCCATGATCTTACCTTTACACGAAAACTTAAAACCTACGAAATTCTATTATATACGGAAAACACTAAAAGAACAGAAATTAGTGGACATAAATTTCGACAGAAATATATTTACCAATTGCATAAGACCACGTTGATAAATATTCAACGACATCCCTGTTTCTTCTTGACTGATTTTTTATTCGATACATTGCAAGCACATTGTATCACAAAGTACTAGTAACCAGTACAGGTTGTATTGGTTGTTATCTGTCCTTAGGGTTCACCATTCTCCTATTAGGGTATAGTTTTACAATAAGAGAGAGTTATGGCCAACTGGAGTTCCCTCCCGGCCGACCTACTCCGGCTGATCGCTAAAAAGTTGCAGGACATCGAGGACTTTGCAGCATTGGCGGCGGTCTGCCGACATTACCGCCGTTCACTCGACAAGAATCAGTGGCATACTCCCGACGGACGTTACGCCCCTCCATGGCTATTGCTCTGCAGCCTTGACCGCCGCGGCATGGAGATTTAATCTGTACAAAGATAAGAACACGACGAATGTTATGGACCTACCAGAGCTCCACAACAGACGATGTTGGGGGTCTTCATACGGCTGGATCGTAACCCTAGGCCCCGACGGCCAACTACACCTCTTCAACCCCTTGAACCGCCGCCGTATCGCCCTTCCCTGCCCTGAAGACTGCCGGGAAGTCCATTCAGGGGGGTTGCATTGGTTGAGGGACATGGATATCTACAGAGCCATATTGATCAAAAGGAACTCATCCGAATCCAACGATGAAGACGATTTCCTCGTCGTAACAATAGGTTACAACAGCGGATTGAATGTAATAACGCCTCGTTCTTGTGCATCCGTCAAAATATTTCCTTTTGACCCGATAAACAACTCAGATCTGCACTTCTTTGACGCGGCTATGCACAATGGGGAAATCTATTTGGTAGCAGAGTACGGCAGCCTCTTTGTCTGCTCAAATTTTGACGGTCCTGACCCGCCCACGGCACATGAATGTTACGAGAACGATTGCGATGAAGACTACCACTACGGCGGTGAGGACGAAAACGGTTGCTGTAGTGAGAAACTCTACCTGGTCGAATCGTTGGGTGAACTTTTGATGGTGATTCGTTTTATCGACAATGAAGGTCAACTCGGGTACGACACTTCTCGCTTCGAGGCTTACAAATTCCGTCACGACGACAAGGAATTGATTGATGTGAAGGATTTAGGAGATTGTGCTATATTTCTGGGTGATTGCCAATCCATATCCCTGCCGCAGCCCGAAAAAGTTGGTTTCAGAAGGAACTGCATCTACTTCACTGATGATAACTACGATGAGTTCTCTGATTCCGGAGGAGGAAAAGATACGGGTGTATACGATTTCTCTAAGCGGACTAAGAAACGGCTCTACGGAGGTCCTCAGTGGCTATCAACATACTCTGCTCCAACTTGGTTTATCCCCAATTTCACATGAAAACCAGAACTTTCATCAGGTCTTCTTTTCCTTTTCTTGGCCTTGTTTCTTTCTTTGAGCTTTTGGTTTAAACATGCATATTACTCGCAGCTTGGCTTCTGAGTTTCTTCTATATCATGTAATGTCTACTTTTACCTATATCAAACAAGGTCGATTTCTTTTTCTCAAAAAAATAATATTAAAGTCTATTTTTACCTATCCATGACCCTAGTTAGTAAATACTCCGAATTTTTCCGTTTAATACCCGTTCGTACGTATAAATGAAAAATACTTCCGTACTTCGTACTATTGCTGGACCTAATGAAAAATACTCGAATTTTTGACCAAAAAAGTTTAATACTCGTATTTGACGTTTTAACGTATAATACTTCCGAATAAAACTTCTTCCATACAAAATTGCCGCAAATAAATTATCATCCAAAATATTAGAAGTTATAGTAATTAGTTATTATTAAATATTTTCTTACTATTTCGTTATTATAAATATTTTTTTGAAAGAATAATAGTGTAAGGAATAATATTTATTTTTTATAAATATTTATTAGTATAGAGATTTACAAGTATTTATTATAAAACTTTAAAAGATTAATTTGAAATAACTATATATATAGATATATGCATGCGTATATAGGTACATGTATCTTAAGTCTTATGTGTTAGTCTATTAATTGTCAAAAGAATTAAGGCTCAAGATTAGGGAATGCACAATAGTTTTTTTTATAGAAGTTTTGTTCATAAATAGTTTGATATTATTTTAGATAAGTTAAATATGTAATGTGTTAGTTACGATTAAATAGTATATTTATAATAAATGATAAACAAATAAGTACATGTTGTTCAAATTATTTTTAAATATTTGATACAAATATGAAAAGTAGCAATGTGGGACACAAAGGACTCATTATATATGCTAAAATGCTAAGAAATGCACCCGTATTTTTAATTCCGAATGAATAACTAGTATACGAATCATACACGTACGTATAGAATATTCGAATTAATCAAATCCCGTATTTTTATGCCGAATTTTTACTAACGTATTTTTAACATAAAATCGTATTATACACGTACGTACCGTACCACGATTTATTTCCGTCCCGTATTTTACTAACTATGTCCATGACAAATATATTATATTGCAATAAGAAGATAATCAAAACCCTAGTTCACACTTGTTGGTAGAGCACCATGTGGTCTGTTGGAGCACTAAAAATTAGGCCTGGTGTTGCAGGTCGGGTCGAGCCGTGTCGGGTCATAAACGGGTTGACCCGAACTTGACCCATTTATTACCGTGTCACTTTCAGGTCAACCCATTTTGACCTGTCGGGTTGCGGGTTCGTGTCGCGTTCGTGTCGCGTTCGTGTCGACCCATATATTGCTCGAATTTTGCCTATGTGGCTTCCTAAAATAATGATAACGGTGAAAAAGATTGTTAATGTTGTGTTAGGCGGGTTGAAACGGGTCGTCTTCGGTTTGTCCAGGTTGACCATAACCCGACCCATTTATTTTCGTGTCGATTTCGGGTCGACCCGTTAGTGACCCGTTGCGGGTTCGTGTCGACCCAAACCCGCTAACTTCGTGTCATTGAAACGGTAACGTTCCATTAAGGGCATCTGAACAATAAAAATAGGAAGTAAGGGAAATAACAGAAATGAGAAAACTGTCCTCCAGCTTCTATGATATACTAATATGTCCACTGGGGTTGAAGGTGGGTGGCAAACACCTTCAACTTGCACAAAGATAAGGGGCTGAGCAAGATATTTAGGAAGCATATCAGCAATTTGATCTTCGCAACACGACTTCATATCTCTGATAGTGTTGCAATCCAACTCAATATGTTTGGTCATGACTCATGAATAAGTGAGCATGTTGCATCAAGTTCTACACTTGGTATCAGTAGCATCGGTATTTACTTCATTAGTAGTCTTCATGACTTTTCTAATCCGCCGACCTCCATGGATGGTCGCAACAAATCCAAAGGAAATTGGTTTTGGGACATACGTGTAGTAAAATTATGGTTCGCGACGTCTTTTTGTTACTCGATTTCCACCATGCTCAATAACAAGCTTGGACCAACATTAACATATCCTTAAACTAGGTAACAAGGAGATCGATTCAAGATCTCAAACGTCGAAAGCCATTAATGGATGAATGAGAAATTAGGCTTTGAAGTTGCCAACTTCATATGCCTGAGGAAAGTACGAGAGCTTACTTAACGAAAGAGAATGATTTAAAACCTGTCAAAGGGGAATATAGAAAAGTAAATACTACGAGGGGTTCAGGTAGACAGAGTGCTTCCTCCTTCGATTATGATATTGGAGGTGGGTGAGAGTTGAAATCTCTTACTTGGGACTAGCTCAATATGTACTAGAATGGTAATGATGCCCTAATCCTACGCCTTCTTCTTCGGGAGTACATGATTGGTTTATGGTATGGTAGCCGACTTTGAATCATCTAAGTTTTTCTATCATCACCTACGCAATTGAACGATTACTAAGCGGCTTGACGTCGAAACTTCTGGACTATGGTTTCAAGACTACGGGAATGGTATCTTCTCCGCGGGAACCCTACTAATTCTATTGTAAATAATGGGCATGAAGATGTTCTGAGAGTTCTGAAATGATATGAAGCTAGCAATTATCTTGTTTCAACTAAATTTTTATTCCATCTTTTTTCTCTTACGTGTTATACCAAAAGCCTAGCTTTCGATCTATACCTTAAGATATCAACTAATATCAGACATAATGATGCATTATAGTTTAGAGCTTATATAAATCTCCGGTAAAAGAAGAGGGATATTTGAAACGGGAATAAGGGAAAGAAGCAGCCAGAGTCAAAACAGAGCAAGGAGAAAGAACCAACTCAGAAACAAGGAAAGATCTTTAGATTTCTCAATAGATCACTAAAAGCTTAGATTTAAGTGCTTTTATCACAAAAAGTATTCGAAAATGTCGGGCCCCAGCTATAACAAGTTCTATATGACTTCTAATTCGATCAAAGATGAGTTCTTCACACCCACCCGCAAAAGGGATCTCAGTCTACCTCGGTTACTACGCCCTTGTCTCGCGTATGAGTTGCCTGAGCTTGGTCCATTTCGGTAACTTGGGTTGGGTAGGCGGCTTCAGGTTGAAGGCATCTGGAAAGAAGAAGCTCATGTTGAGATATCCTCTTGTTTAAGTCGCGGGAAGCAAGATCTACGGGTTTCGCCTTATTAAGCATTTTTACTAGTTAGTATCCATTTATGAGCCTTTTAGGGCCCCCGGATTCTCTATTGTGAGATCTTTTAGGTGCCATAAACGCTTCTCAATTTAGGTATGGAGCCAGCCAGCGTCCTTTTGCTTTCTTCTATGATCTCCTCGTTCTCTCTTGTACTTTCTTCATCACGTTCTTTTGTTAGGAGGTCGTACGATAACCGGAAACTATGCCTTCGCTGCAGTTCGAGTTCTTGCATCTATTGGTGGATGGACCTGGGAAGGGCAGGGGCCAGTCCCAAAGGTGTGCCATGGCCCAGATGCGAATATGTGTTGTAATACGCATTTGTATAATGATAATCTCACGAAACAAGGTCGAGTAAATGGATTTATTACCCAATTTACGTGGTTTTCTCATTAGTGAACTGAGTTCCGATAGTCGAAATACTCGGGAGCTTTCATATCCTTAATATTTTAATAATTATGTATTTCATTAATAGATTATAAGGAGATGAATTCGAAAGTGTGAAAAAAAGAGAAAGAAAAGAAGGTAAGCTATGAGGAGAAGATAAAGGAAATATCATAGAGAAGTAGCTCCTTCGTTAACTCATGGCAATTGGATTGGTTATGGGCATGGGACCTTTTACGATGGTCGAATATAAATAGATAGACAAATAAATACCCCGTCCGAACGTATTGATTCATGCACTGTAATCACCTTGAAGGAGGAACCAATGCGAAAGAACGGGCAGACCCTCCTCACTAGTCAACCAATCCCGCTTTCGGACCTCGCTTGGGCAATTGTGTATTATGGCTTGCTTAGGCACCTTGGGCCAGCATGTTGAGTTATAGAACTTGATTCAAACTCATTACGCGGGAAGCAGTCACCAACTAGGTATTAGGCGCAGCAAGCTTAGTTTAAGAAAATAGGAAGCTCATATTAAAGGGTTGTCAACCCAACAAAGTCTCCCCAAGAGCCGATGCCTTGTTCCTTTATTAGGAGGCAAGAGTAAAACAACCTGAGATGGAAGTACCACTCCGGAGATGACGAGAGGCATTAATTAAGCGGGCATGGGTTAGTAGCACATTTCATCTCTGACGATCGAGACTATTTTCTCTTATGGATTTGTCTGACCTTCAACGGCGAGAACCCTATTACAAATCGATTCTTCTTCCTCGAGTTGATACTCTTATGAGTTGTCATTCTTCTTTCTTCTCCGAGACTCTGTATTCTTTGATGCTATCTACCTCTAAAATGACTCTTGCTTTGGCTTCGGGACTGAAGGGCTAGGGTAAAGTAAAGCCTTAGTTAAAAGAAACGGGCATCCGCCTTAATTTTAATTCTCATATATATATAAAGCGGACATTCCTACTGAGGAAAGGGAGTTGAGTTACTCTTACTCAATACTAATAAGAAGAGGCATAAAACTCGCTCACATCTAATAGAACTGCTCTCACTCACTAGCAATAGCAACCTACTTACTGATGAGATTTCCTAGATACCTATACTGGAATCTAAGAGAACGCTTAGCCCCATGTTACAAGGGTTGAAAAAAGAGATGCAATACTAGAATGATCAAGTAAGCACAAGAAGATGAATCGATTGCTTATGCCTGAATTCCTTACTATTAAGTTAGGAAGGTCCCACAGGCATCACTTGTCATCTCACTCATTACATGAACTACTCTCTTGAATTTGAAATTGAAGAGATTTGTTGACAACAGTCAAAAGAAGGGCACCTAATTCCAATACAATGGGGGGGGGTACAAGTCAGCTGAACACCCTGATTGATGAGTATGTAAGTGGGTTAGGGAAAAGGGGATTGGCAATGAAAGAAGACAGAAACTCTCGAGTGGAATACATTGATCCATTCCCCTTGAAGAATGGTTCATGAATACATATAATTGAATTATAGGATGATAATCGTAGCCCTCCCTCTTTGAAAGAGTTAGGAGAGGATAGGCGAAATAGAGCCTTTCGACGGATTTCAACCTTGTTCATAACGAGATAAGCCATATAAGCCATCGATTCTCAGTCTTCCTAGACCAGCGGAGTCGTGCAGAACCATATTCAATACATTGTTTTTACACTTTTAAAAGTCCAAATCCCTTTTGAAACCGGTTTGAGTATTCTAATTACCTAGGCTCTATAGGCATCAGCCAAGGGCGGAGATGAGACCCGCAGTAAAAAAAGGAAACTAGGCAGTCCCAGAGAGGGCATAAACTATGTGTAGTCATCCAAGCAAGAAAGGAAGGCTAGTCAAGGGGAGTGAATAGTTTGTAAGAAAGGTGTCATTGGAGCGAATGAGTTTTCGAATGTGAATGACTTTTGCATGCCCCCTCTACCAATGAAATATTAAGGGTAGGCTTCCGGTAGTAATGAGTACCTTCAAGGGAGTATGTTCCCATGAAAGATAAAGGAGAGTAGCTTCATTTCCTGCGACAAGTATTGGGTTGTTAAAATCGAGAGCTCCTTTTTTAAGGTTTTGGGTAACACCACCCTATTCTCAACAAGGGAGAAATTCCCATACTTCGGAGGTACACGTTCATGTAACGAGTCTTTAAGCTTATAACAACTATCTAGTCGAAGACAGCACCACTACGTTGTCGTACATTCGAGTATTCTTTATATACATGTTTTGTGTTTTTTGCGAAAAGAGATCTTAGGACGGGGGGAATTCGACACGTATTTAGATAGGATAGAGCCTTCTAACGTACCCCTTCAAATAAAAGAAAAGGAACAATACCACTTAGAATTAGAACGATTCTGTATTATATTAGTTGTAGCAGAGCGCCTGCTATAGAATTAGGTGCTTTAACGCGGTCTACTGTTGTTACTGGGATGTTGAAGTTTAGTGCACATTAGCAGCGTGTAACATGAGAGATAGGGCCCTGGTTTCTGCTTTCTTCTCCATCTTCATATTCGGGGCACAAATCCCCATGCTTCATTGTGATCGTTACAATCAAGTATTTCTACTACTACGATCAACCTACTAAGTAAATAATGCTCCCATCCCCGAGCCCCTTTCAAGCCACCTATCCTATCATGGCTTTTTCTATGCTAGCTATAACTACTTGGCGGGAGCTTCTTTAGGATTCCAGGCGATGTCCTTTCGTCTTAGATAAGTTGGTATCGGTATGGGATCCGATCTCTCTTCGTCTCTTGCTGAGAAATTCAAAAGAAATTGGGGTTGGGACATACACGTAGCAAAATTATGGTTCGCGACGTCATTCTGTTACCCGATTTCCACCAACCTCAATAACAAGTTTGGACCAACATTAACATATCCTTAAAACTAGGTAATAAGGAGATCGATTCAAGATCTCAATTATCGAAAACCATTAATGGATGAATGAGAAATTAGGCTTTGATGTTGTCCACTTCATATGTCACATTTTAAATGAACCAACATGTTGTTTGAAGAGAGAGATAGAGTAGTTTATCTACTAAATAGTAAAATTAATTCTTACTATTCTGCAAGTCCAACCAGAGCAGTTACAACCCGACCCGAACAGTTGTAACTTATCAGAAAGTTGCAATCGTTCTATTCGAAATCGAACAGGCATAACGGACCATAACTGCCATATCTTTGTCTCTATAGAAGCAGTTACTCTCTCTCTCTTATTTTTTCCGACCCGAATTCTTGTTGGAGTATGGCTTAGAAGAAATCTATTTATGGTGAAATTTATATGGACTTACAGTTCATTATGTTATCAATATGGAGATATGTTAACATGAATGAAGTCCTTAGAATATAAATGTTATATTCTTAAATATCCCTAGTCGAGTACTGCAGGTAATAGGACGACTGTAATGCATCGAAACTAGTACGTAGGTAGATTGATATGGGGATACAGAGTCTAACACGTGCGCATCCAGCGTAACATTGGTCACATAGGTTAGTCCGATCACTGACATTCCTATTACTTGGGTAGCATTGATGTATTGCTAGATACCGTTCAATGTTTGTAATAATTGTTATTATTGTCGACGTAACTAGGAACCTACAGGGTCACACACAATAATAAATCAAACTGGAAATATTGTTAATTTGTTCGACTAAGTAGCAATAATGAATTGAATGGACTAAAGTGTAAATTGTGCTCATTAGTTGGACTAAAGAGCAATTGTGGACTAGAATGCAAACTAATCCCACATTGGTGGATTTAAAGGAAAAGATGAATTTCTCAAGGTATAAATAAATTTTATAGGCTATGAAAATTCAGTCTTAATTAATCCTACACCAGTACACTAAAGAGAAAAGAGGAAGAGTGAAAAGGAGTTTTCACTCCTAGGGTTCGGCCAAGAGAAGGTGCCGCCCCCTCCTTGAAGCCGACGATATGGTGATGCCGCTCCATGGAGCTCACGGCCAAGTGTTGGCCGACCGTCTCTCTCTCTGCTGCCATGGATGGATATTATTCGTCATACGAGCGTCCAACTCAACATCTTGTATGACAAGATCCTCATTCTTCTCCAGATTAGCACCATTGGAAAAGAAGCCCAACAGAGGTCTATTCGCGTGGATACCGGAGAGACGCAGTTCCATTGATCAGCGTATGTGATCGTCACCAGTATGGTATGACTGAGGTAACCTTTCTCCTTTCATCATATTATAAGGCTTCACCTGCGATTCATGGAGGGTTTTGATCAAAATAAATTTTTGTATTTCCGCTGCGTAACCTGCATCAAAATCCTACAATTCTTGCTATCAATCTCTCATATTCACAACTTCACTCAAGTAATTATTCGGTTCGTCGGTACTGTAGATTGTTCTTCCGTCTGCAGTACGAGAAGACTTTTATCTTGGGGAGTAATTTTCCCGTGACTATACACAAATAAAACGAAGCACCAACGATGTGGGGGAGAAATATTACTTCACGGAGATCGTTCATGTAGGACGAGACTGTATTCCATATTAATTATTCATTAGGAAGATTATTTATATGTAAGTTCTGATCTTTCTGTGAGTTTTATGTTTCTCTTTATATGACGTTAAACTTTATTTACAGTTTCTCATTAATACAGCAAACTCTTTTTCTGACAATACGTCAAAAGATTCTCATATAATCCTCCACAGCCGATTGAAAATAGTATTACGTCTTCTGGCTGCATCAGAGGTGAAGTGCCTCAAGATTTTATTCATGAACTTTCGGTAACAATTCGTGAACTTGAGAGCATATAATACTTTTTCAACATGTTAACATTAATACCTCCGGATGTATAGTGTTCACACGTTCATGTTGATCGGAACTGTGTTGTGAATATATCTATCTATCTACTCCGCCAGCACTCGCACACAGGCCACTCTAAAACATGTTAACATTAAGTTCTCTAGCCTCCCATTCAAGTTATGAACCTATACTTTGAACATTTTAGGTTTCTGGCATATTCCTCTAGACAAAGAGAAAGTTATTGTCCAATTCCCCTCTTATTTCAGCGATTCCACCTTTTTGAGTTCACAGCACAAGGTGCTGACCCTAATGTAGTAAGCAAATAGTCAGGACTGCAACCGATGCACCTAAATCTTATGTTTAACACAATCTCAGTTAAAAGTTGGAACAAAATTTTCCTTAAAATAAGTTGGAATATAAGTACTATCGAACATAGTTATAAATTGGGTAGGATGTCGAACCGGAGATGTCGCGGTTGGTTGTTTGGTCGAACTGTTTCAATAGCATTATGCTATTATCAGTATTTCCATATATTTTTTTGGTGCAAACCATAAAATTAACTATAACCACAATAGTAAATGTGTTTTGTGTCTAATCAAAACATGGGCACGCCAATTTTTGAAGTATGGGGTGATTAAATTGTATAAATAATAAAACTAAGCATACAAAAGTATCATAATTTAGCATGGACTTTAGCTTATATATCGATTTGCTCATAATTTAGCATGCCAACGGTTATAGAAATATACCACAATATGTAAATTATATCAGAAGTTTAATATCCTTAAATACTGTAGTACATTTCTACCCCAAGGAGTCCTGGGTTTGTGACTCCGCATGCACAAAAAAATTATTTTCTCAATGAGAAGATTCCGGTTCAACCACCGGCTCTGGCCCAAACCGGCCGCCTCAACCAGTTGATTCACCGGTTGGCTGAAATCGGTCCAATTACGAATCAAACCACCACCAGGCCCGTGTTCTAGTTTAATCGGCTGGTCTGGTCCGATTTTAAAAACTATGCTATTGGAATAACACTTGAATGACCCAAAGTGGTTGGGCACTTGGGTCAAGTGGGAAGCGGCCCATGATCCCTTAAGGAGATCGTATGTCTAATATTTGTTGGAACCATAATCAGTGGAGAAGCTTGGAATTCTCTAAAGGGGCCACAAATTCTACTAGGAAAGTAACAAAAGATTCATCTCGTCTAGACGCGAGAAGAATGATAACATGAGAGTGTTTTTTCACGCATATAATTTGGGCAATTCGTATAATTCTTAAATATTATTGGGGTACAAGTGAATACAACGGCCATTTAGAATAAAGACTTAAATGTTGGGCCACATGTTGTATTTACAGGGGCTCTATTGAATTTATCTAAAAAAATAGAGGCACATTTGATTTTTTCCTTAAGTAATACGGGTATTATTGTAGTTCTCTAAAATTGGTTGGGGGGGGGGGGGGGGGGGGGTTTGTGCACGTGACCCCTCGTACCCCTACATACATCAGCCCTGACCATAACAGTGGGTAAGCCTGGTGACCTGGCAAGAATTGCGTGAGAAATATCTACCAAAGCAACATAATGAGACTTGTGTTAGAAAAGTTGCCCGGGTATTATTGTAGTTCTCTAAAGAATGGGTTTGCTATTGGGCAGTGGTGCAGGTTAGGATCAAAGTTCTTGGGCTCGGTGATTTCGACCGCCACCACACATGTATATATGAGCGTGTGAAAGTTTTGGTACACATAACATACACACATGATGGTTTGTGGTTTTCGAGTTAGTAGGCTGAGAGTTTTTCTAGTGTGTGTGCGTGGGTGGCCATTGTGGCCACATCGTGCATAGTAATTGGGGTTTTTTTTTCAATAAAATATCGGGTTTTAGCCGTGGAAGTAGCTAGCGGGTTCGTTGCGAATTCGTTAATGAACCACGTTAAATATTGTCTCGTTCTTCATTTTTGTTTCATCATTCTTGCTCGAATACCCCCAAGTGATAACAACTTGTATAATCTAAGTATACACCAATGATCGTTCTTTTGAACTTCCACGTATCTTATCATTCTTTACATACTCAGTTAGAGTGATTCTTGAACTTCCAAGTTTATTCTTGTTGCAGTGAATGGAAATCCGTAAATTGTATGAACAAGTCACTATGAGACACTGTTTTCCGATAGCAGATCGTAAATTGAAGGCTACAGAATGGGAAAAACAAGAAATATGAATTGGTCATCTGTAAAATAGGAAGACTGAATTTGTGTTTGTAGGCTTGTAACCATAATTGCATAGGTTTAGTTAGTAGACAAACATATGTATGATTATTGTTATTATTGTTACATTTGCCATTTAGGTTGATGATGATATTGTCTCTAGGTTCATGATCGTTGAAAAACCAGACATTATGTTGTGTTACTTGGCACTACCAAAGAGCGATTTGGAGTATTAATTATCCCGTGAAATTGAATTTTCCTCTTGCATCTTGTTTCTGAAGGACTCGGTAAAAATGTTTCATGAAATCACCTTGAGCGTTGCATTACTGACTTCAACCCATGCCGATGAGGGCCAAAAACCTTGCTGCGATAATTTTGCTAACCCTAGCTGTCATTGTGTGTGGACAACGAGAACAGAGGTCTGGAATGATGACTGTCAGCAGATCTTGGATGTGGTTGGTGCGTGCGACTGTTATTTCCAAGCTAGAAGGGTTGAAAGTATCTTAATGTCAAACTTAAAGACTGCAACTCGGGGCGGGCATGGCTTGTCAACACCCCAATCCTAGCCCAAGCCTGAGTTGTGTCGAGGCTACCGAGCCCAGTCCGGCTTAAGAGCATCGTCAAAAAACTGTTGTGAGGAAGTATCTGATTTTCAGAAAGTAAAAAAATAAAAAATTATCAAACACATAAATACGACTTTTTTTAAATGTGTAATACGACTTTTGAATTAAAATAATTCAGCTTTTAAAAAAAGCCAAATCAAAAATATTGCCAAACGAGCTCTTAATTAGTTGCGGTCCAAATCATGAGCTCCATAAACATTACTAAGCTGCGCCCATGTGATTTGCTTACTCACAGTTCTTCCGTGAACTTGCCTTTAGTGCAGTGATTATGATTTTTGAAATACTTTATTAGATTTGGGTGATCCTCGTCTGAAATCATTAGTTTTCATATTCAAAAAAAAGTTGTGTTGGTGGTGCCTCCTCTAAAGCACTGGATAACTTCTCTACTAATATTTCTCCAATTGGACTTCGTGGGGCTCAACGCCAATGTACTTTGAGTTCTACTTCTAGGTTATTCCACTTGTGTCAGTATATATAGAGTTATGGCCTACTGGAGTTCCCTCCCGCTCGATCTCGTGCGGCTAATGGCTAATAAATTGCCAGTCATCGACGACTTCGCAGCTTTGAGTGCCGTGTGCCAATCTTACAGATATGCTGCTGACAAAAATCAGTGGCCTTCACAAGCATGTTCTAGCCCTCCATGGCTATTGCTCTGTTGTCCGGGCGACGACAACAGCGATCCTCCAACCAGTGAGAGGGGTTTCCTTAACATGTACAAGAACAAGAAGAAGTTTGTGATGGATCTGCCCGAGATTCACGGCAGACGCTGTTGGGGAACTGCCTACGGTTGGATTGTAACCCTAGGCCTCGACCAGAAGCTGCACCTCTTCAATCCCTTGAACCGCCGCCGTATCCCCCTACCACTCCCGCAAACATGGTGGGTGAAATCCCGAGAGTGGAAGTCTGAAGATGAGAAGTCGGAATCCATGCGTGAGATGCTCATCGAATGAGCTCTAGTCATCAAAAGGTCACCGCCAATTCTTGTTCTACTTCCGTATTTGATGATAATTTTGTCGTTGTAGCAATGAGTCAAGGAGGGGAAACAAACGTAATTACGCCCACTCCATCCAATTGGTCAAACTATTCTCTTCGGATGGGCATGAGCGGAAACACTCATGTGTGATATTACTGTCTACAACGGCCGAATATATATTGTAGGGAGGTTTGATAGTCTCTTTGTCTGCTCTGACTCGGATGCCGCTGCAACACATGAACTCATCAAGAGTGATAAACAGATTAAAGGGACCGATAAACTTTATCTTGTTGAATCATTGGGCGAACTATTAGTAGTAGTTCGAATACGACTATGATAGTGAATCCATCTATCATACTATAGGTTTTGGGGCTCTCAAATTCAGTAAGGATGCCAAACAATGGATTGAATTGGAGGAGTTAGGGGATTGTCCCATATTTGTGGGTGATTCCTGAAGGTTGGAGAAATCTTCCGTGCCTTGTTTATTGATTAGTCACCTTTAAATATGTAATTTTACAACACTAATTACAAATTGGTCCTAAAACTAATTACAAATTAGTCCTACTACTATTACGCCCCCGCAGTCGAAACTGTAGGCGTGCCAACACTAAGACTGGAACGGAAGCGCTGGAACAAGGGCCGAGGAAGACCCTTGGTGAAGATGTCGGCGTACTGGTAATCGGCGGGAATGTGCAACACGCGAAGCTGACCCAAACGAACCTTCTCACGAACGAAGTGTAGATCAATCTCAACATGCTTAGTGCGCTGATGCTGAACAGGATTAGCAGAGAGATAGACAACACTCACATTGTCGCAATACACGACTGTAGCTCGAGGCGGGGTGACACGAAGCTGAAGAAGTAAATTCCGGACCCAGCAGAGTTCGGAGACGGCGTTAGCAACACCGCGGTACTCAGCCTCAGCACTAGAACGAGATACCGTGGCCTGGCGCTTGGACGACCAACTCAGAAGATTGTCTCCATAGAAGACACAGTAACCAGAAGTGGAGCGACGCGTGTCCGGACAACCAGCCCAATCGGCGTCAGTGTAGGCGGTGAGGGAATCAGCGGCAGAGGCAGAGAGCCGAAGACCATACTCAAGTGTCCCACTGATGTAGCGCAAGATGCGCTTCAGGGCATGAAAGTGCGGCTCACGGGGATCATGCATGAAGAGACAAATCTGCTGAACAGCAAACTGGATGTCTGGTCGAGTGAACGTGAGGTACTGTAAGGCCCCAGCAAGGCTGCGGTATAAGGTAGGATCAGCAACCGGTGGGCCAGATGTGGCTGTAAGTTTACTCCCTACCTCGACAGGGGTGGCAGTAGGCTTACAGGTCGACATGGAGGCACGACGAAGAATGGCGGTCGCATGATGCTGAGACAGGAACAGGCCAGACGAATCACGAGTAACAGCGATGCCCAAAAAATGATGCAGATGGCCCAGGTCAGTCATAGCAAACTCTCCAGAGAGCTGGGAGACAATCTGATCCAAAACAACCGGAGACGACCCAGTGATGACGATATCATCCACATATAGCAGGAGGTAGACGATGTCCGAGCCACGACTGTAGACGAAGAGAGACTCATCACATGAGCAACCAGAGAAACCGATAGTCTGTGTGAGGATGGTGGAAAATCGCTGAAACCAAGCACGAGGAGCCTGCTTCAGACCGTATAAGGATTTGCGCAACCGGCAAACGAAGTCAGGATGGCGCGTGTCGCGGTAGCCAGGTGGCTGATGCATGTATACCGTCTCAGATAGATCACCATGAAGAAAAGCGTTCTTGACATCCAACTGACGGATAGGATAAGAGCGCGTGACGGCAATGCTGAGAACTGTACGGATGGTGGTCGGTTTGACAACCGAGCTGAAAGTCTCCTCACAATCGATCCCAACCATCTGGGACTTCCCATTGGCTACCAATCGCGCCTTATAGCGCTGGAGACTGCCATCAGCGCGAAACTTGTGGCGGAAGAGCCACATAGATCGCAGAACATTAGCCCCTGCCGGGCGAGGAACCAGATCCCACGTGTGGTTCCGAACCATATCTCCAAACTCATCATCCATGGCCGCTTTCCAGTGAGGATCTGACAAGGCGAGGATGGGGGATTTGGGAAGGGGTGAGATGGGGTCTGGTGGCTGGACAGCTAAAGTGAGACGGGTGACGGGTTTGACAATTCCATGCATGGATCGGGTGGTCATCTGAGGAGAGGTAGGAGGAGGAGAAGTGGCCACTGGGCGTGGTGTGGGTGACTCAGGCGGGTCAGGCAACACAGGCACAGATGGTACAGTAGGAGGGCGAGTGGAGACAGACCGACAGACGTAGTGCTGAGGAAAAGGTTTCACTAGGGTCCGGGACGGGGTAAGCTGTGTAGGTGCCCTGGGAGGTGTGAGTGGGGATGTGGTGTCCCTAGGAGGTTTGGGTGAGGGTGCGGTAGCCACAGGGTGGAGAGCACGATGAGTGAAGAGGGGAGACGGAAGACTGTCATCGGGATCAGACGTCATGTGAACAGAGGGAGACACTGACCCAGTAGAGGAGAAAGGAAACACCGTCTCATCAAAAGTGACATGACGGGAAGTGTGAACACGACCAGTGCTCAAGTCGAGACACCTATACCCACGATGGTTAAGAGGGTAGCCCAAAAAAACACATCGAACAGAGCGGGGTGCAAGCTTGTGAGGTGAGGTGGCAGAGAGGTTCGGGTAACACAAGCATCCGAACATGCGAAGATGCTCATAGGAGGGTGAGCGATGATAGAGAGCAACAGTAGGGATAACGTTGCCAAGGACTTTGGTGGGAAGAATATTATGGAGATAGACAGCAGTGAGAAGAGACTCAACCCAGAAAGAGGCTGGTAGAGAGGCCTGAGCGAGGAGAGCACGCATAATGTCATTGATTCTACGAATCATGCGTTCAACTTTGCCATTTTGAGATGACGTCTGAGGACACGCAAACCGAAAGACTAGTCCATGAGAAATGGCGTGTGACACGATTTCTTACGTGTATACGCAAGTGCACGGTCGAAGTAATAAAGATGAGTATTAAGCTCAGGTTGTCGAACCCACAGGGACAGATAGTAGGTTTATTGTTAATTAGAGATTAAATTTAAAGAGTGTAATTGAAATAGCAGTAAGAAAGTTGTTGATTTGAGAAGTTGTCACCCCGAATCAAGTGACTGAATTAAACTAACTAAGAGACAATATTTTTGGATTTTTATAATTAAACAAGGTTTGATTAAATAAGAAGAAAGACTAGGCGATCTATGGATCACCTAGGGCATTAGACAATTCCGGATATTGCTTTGAAACACGTAATGACGAATATGCTCTTGATCACGTTTAACTACTCACAATCTTCTTTCGATCTCATGTAAGTCTATGTTAGCTTCAATAGTCGTCATCTGTCGATCCATAAACTATATCACCTAACAAGCACTAAGATTAATCCTACGTTTTGATCCAAACCCTAACACTTCGCCTTTCGGTCCATCATGATACGGGGTTGCTAGCAATCCTAGATTCATAAGCTAATCAATCTTCACCTGTCAGTCCATCGATCTTTCACCAAGTAGATACCCTAGTTCATGACTCTAAGGTAGCATAAAATTAAGAACAAGATTGCTAGAAGAAGCAAATTCACTATTACTTTAAGCTAAGATAAACGTTATGTATTGAAACATCTCATATGATCATTCATATCCTACCAAGCACGTGTCAATAGTTCTAGGTCAACAATCCATCAAACGAGATAAAATCAATCAATAACGTGAATCTATAAGCGTGAATCAAACAAACAAATCCGGAAACGGTGTCTAACAAAACCCTAGGCTCTCCATAGAGCCTAGCCAAGAAAACTACTCAAATAATCTGAAAATAGAAGCTAACAAGTTCATAGTATTGAGAAACGATAGAAAAGATAGGAGGGATAGTCAAACTCGTGACGAAATTCGCGTTCCGGCAACTCCGGCGTTGTTCTTCATGCCCCTCGTGCTCCCTAGCCTTCTTGGATCTTCCCCAGCAGCGTACCACTCTGTTTTAGGTCTAAGAATACGTCCTTTATTGCCTGGGCACGCTTTTTAATGAAATCTGGCCGAAATTGCACTTCAGCCCCTCCAGTTTGTAATTCCCGGACAGATTTCATTAAAAAGCGTGCCCAGGCAATAAAGGACGTATTCTTAGACCTAAAACAGAGTGGTACGCTGCTGGGGAAGATCCAAGAAGGCTAGGGAGCACGAGGGGCATGAAGAACAACGCCGGAGTTGCCGGAACGCGAATTTCGTCACGAGTTTGACTATCCCTCCTATCTTTTCTATCGTTTCTCAATACTATGAACTTGTTAGCTTCTATTTTCAGATTATTTGAGTAGTTTTCTTGGCTAGGCTCTATGGAGAGCCTAGGGTTTTGTTAGACACCGTTTCCGGATTTGTTTGTTTGATTCACGCTTATAGATTCACGTTATTGATTGATTTTATCTCGTTTGATGGATTGTTGACCTAGAACTATTGACACGTGCTTGGTAGGATATGAATGATCATATGAGATGTTTCAATACATAACGTTTATCTTAGCTTAAAGTAATAGTGAATTTGCTTCTTCTAGCAATCTTGTTCTTAATTTTATGCTACCTTAGAGTCATGAACTAGGGTATCTACTTGGTGAAAGATCGATGGACTGACAGGTGAAGATTGATTAGCTTATGAATCTAGGATTGCTAGCAACCCCGTATCATGATGGACCGAAAGGCGAAGTGTTAGGGTTTGGATCAAAACGTAGGATTAATCTTAGTGCTTGTTAGGTGATATAGTTTATGGATCGACAGATGACGACTATTGAAGCTAACATAGACTTACATGAGATCGAAAGAAGATTGTGAGTAGTTAAACGTGATCAAGAGCATATTCGTCATTACGTGTTTCAAAGCAATATCCGGAATTGTCTAATGCCCTAGGTGATCCATAGATCGCCTAGTCTTTCTTCTTATTTAATCAAACCTTGTTTAATTATAAAAATCCAAAAATATTGTCTCTTAGTTAGTTTAATTCAGTCACTTGATTCGGGGTGACAACTTCTCAAATCAACAACTTTCTTACTGCTATTTCAATTACACTCTTTAAATTTAATCTCTAATTAACAATAAACCTACTATCTGTCCCTGTGGGTTCGACAACCTGAGCTTAATACTCATCTTTATTACTTCGACCGTGCACTTGCGTATACACGTAAGAAATCGTGTCAAGTTTTTGGCGCCGTTGCCGGGGACAGCGGTTTATTTTCTAATTAGAAATTAGTCTAGAGAGTTTTTATTTTTTTTATTGTTATTATTTATTCTTATTACCTCACGGTATTTTTTTTTTGAGATCTTTGGTGTGCAGGAAATTTGCTAAGCATGGGGGATAATAACGAAGGACGTTTTGTCTGTTTAGCAGAATTAATTGATCGTGAGGATGGATTCTACCCTGAAGGAGATATTGCGGAATATTATGCCAGCAAAAGCATGATGTATAGCCGCCAATACTTGCTTCAGCAATTGTTTGGAGCACTGCATAAGGGAATGGAAGAATTGAAACAGAGTGCAATAAGAATGGGGTTGGACGTGGCAGAATTTGGAGCAAGACTTGAAGAATTTTATATGAGTGTCAATCTCCGTTCTAATGAAGAATGTACTCCAACCTTTCCAACGCTCAAAGAAGATGATAATGAGACATTGTGTATTCCAAGTTGTCCAAACATTGATTCATGGCTTGAATCAAGTATGGGGGAGAAGCACGATGCAATTTTTGGTGAGATTGAAAGTCTTCTTGATGCAATTAATATTGACGATCTTGACTCTCCGGGTGTAAATTTGATGGACCATCTCATGTGTGAGCTTGATGAAGATGAGAAAGACATCGAAATTGAAGTTGATGATTCGGGTGCTTCATATAAAGTAGATGAAGGTACTCAAACTTTCGTATTTTATGAGTTGCCGCTTGAAACGTCAATGAAGACATCGCAAATTAAGAATATAGTCAAAGATCACATTAATCTTTTTACACGACATGGGAGGCTTGACGTTCATGAATTGGTTATGATGTCTATTCTTATGGATTGGAAGAAGAAGAAAAAGTTTCAGGAGAACGATCGCTTTTGCAACACTTGTTCATCATTTGTGAGATTTGCGATCATTGTGAGAGTTTATTTGTCCTCAACTGAGAAGAAATTGAAAGAAAAAAGGTGGTGGAAGAAGAAAAAATGGCGAGAAAAGCTTCGTTACGAGCAGCAGGGGTACTGAATATAGTCTTAGAATGGTTAAATGGCACACCAGGTCTGGTAAGTACAACCTGTTTACTGGTTTTGAGCATCAGGGGAGGGATGTGCAAATAACCAGACTATAGAAAACTACACCCCCCCCCCCAACGTGCAACCTGGCTTTGAGCACCCCCTTGCAGCTTCTGTGTAAACACCCAATTAACAGTCCGACCTTCGATCAATCTCCATGGCAGCCGCAACCTGCAACTGCAACCCAATCGAACAGCCAAGAACACCACCTTCGACCAGAAACCAAGCTCTCCAATTCACCTCCAGGAACCCACGTGCAGCCGCCGCCATGGACGACGGCGAAGAGCTCTGCTAGTCCAGAATGAAGCAGAACCCAGCCCACCTCTCTCTGATTTCACCATCTCCCGATCAACCCAGAATCACAACTCAACAGCCTCATTTGGTCAATGATTGCAGTAGCCAAAAACAAATCCAACAAGTTTGTTGCTGACTAAAAACTTGGAGGGACCGAACTGGGTAGTTTGCGAACATTTTTTTTTGGAGATGCAGTGAAGTAGAAATATGTAATGGGTTGTTTATCTTTACTTTGATGGGCAGTGAAGATGAGAAGACAAAGGGAGAACATGTGGGTGCAAATGAGTTATTGATAACAAAAGGACAAGTGAACTGGATTGTCAGGTCGAACAATTGATACTATTTGTACATGTTCTGAAAAAGATGAGAAAATTTGAGAAGGCATCGACCCCGGTGTGTTTCAGCGCACTCGACCTTCATGGGAGCTCGCATTACGAGCTTGGGGATTCTACGTTCTCTTTTTCTCAGCAGCAGATCAATCGACCCCGGTGTGTTCCGCACACTCGACCGCCATGGGAGTTAGCATTGTTCCGCACAATGTTCGCTTGGGGATTGTTCATGCTATCTCAGTCAGGACCTATCCGATTTCGTCCCCGACTTTGTGTCGGTTGTGAGTACTCTTTTCTCTCTTTACTTACCGTTTAGGCACATCGTACTTGCTCTAGGATTTTATTTTTCGAATTCTAGGGAATTACTTGAGTACTTGCTTAATTTCGGTACACACAACTCGCTCACGTGCACGTAGCTTGAATTATCTCTAAAGTTGTTGTAGCTACCTTCTTGTGCCGTGACTTTGACTCCGAGTAGAACCACCGCCCCTCGCATTTGAATGCTGAGTCTTCTTGGTTAATCTCTAAATTCGTTGAGGACAACGAAGCGCTCAAGTGTGGGGGGAGTTTTAGTCTTGACTAGCCAGTCAGTCTTTGCATCGCCATGTCTGCATATAGTTGTTCGTGTCGTATTGTGCCTATTTATGTGGTCCGTGTCGTGATATTGTGAT
Organism: Linanthus parryae; assembly: GCA_023055425.1. Taxonomy (NCBI): domain Eukaryota; kingdom Viridiplantae; phylum Streptophyta; class Magnoliopsida; order Ericales; family Polemoniaceae; genus Linanthus; species Linanthus parryae. The sequence continues at coordinate 186,750,151 of JALGPY010000001.1, forward strand.
AGTATATCGTATTGTGATTTGTTAGTCGTGTATATACTTGTTTGTGTTTGTGTTTAATATTGCACGTTTTCTTATTTGAGTCTACCTACCCTATCGACTGTTTTGTGTAGTTTCGTTCGTGTCCTTGCATGTAGTGTAGGAATTATATGAAAAAAATAAAAAAAAAATAAAAAAATTGAAAAATCCAAAAAAATTAAAAAAAGAGAAAATTTTGAGAAAATGGCAATCGAAAGAGGCTAAATTTTGATAAATTGCGAAGTGTGAGGATTTTAGGCATAGGGCATGATTTGCGACCGAGAGTGACGACGTGAGTCCCCCCTAGTAGGTATAGAGAGACTTTCTTTACGGGAGTGCCTACCTATTTTCAACACTTACGTGATTTTCAAAAACTCAAAGTGTGTGCCTATTTTCTTACAAGAGCTGAGCTAGGTGTGAGCTAAACAAGTCGAACATCCATGTGTACGTCTTAGGTAGTCGCCAACCCGCCTCGTAGTGGCACACGAAACAGCTGTGCGAGGACGTGTATTAGAGCACTCACTGCTTTTAGAACTCACCTTGTAGGACCATTAGACGCCCCAATTTGAACCTTGGATTCTTTGCTAGCCTTCGGACCTAGGGTGACGATTCTTGGCCTTCATCACAAATTGATTAGAATCACCACTTTAGTGCGTCACGAGGGGGTTGTGTAGTTGAGGGGGTTCGATGAGGGAGTGATTATACAATTCGTTGAGTTCTACATCTCGCTTGCACTTCATTGTTTATCTACGAGGGGATGCGAGGGTGAGTGAGTAGGCTTGCGCACTTCGGTGTGGCGGTGTTCCATGCCACGACATCATGGACACAGTTGTGGAGAGCCGTGAGTGCGTGAATCTAATACGCACGGAATTGGGTTGGGAGAACTTAATTGGTGGATCGTGCTAGGTACCGGTTTTGATTACGTTGGTGTAGGAGGATCGGTTGGATTAGGCACGAGATACATTCATCTTTGGGACTACTTGAGAGGGGATATGGTGACATTCGAGTGTGGGGGTGTCGACTTTTGACTTCGGACATTGAGAGTGAGCTTGCGACGACTCCACTCCCACACATGTATTTCATTGATTTTGCGGCTTGGACTTGACATGAACTTTGATTGAGTTAGGAGGAGATGATATTTTTATGTGATATTCATTCATCGATTGACGTGTTTCCTTCTCCTAGCATATTTGATTATTATTTGAAGACCACTCGGATATTATTGTTGGATTTTTATGGTATTTTGAGAGAATTGTGAAAGAAAAAAAAAAGAAAAGAAAAAGAAAAAAAATAGAAAATAAAAAAAAAATGAGAGAAAAAGAAAAAGGAGAGATGAAATAAAGTTTGAGTTGGAATTGAATTGAAACGAGTGGTGGAGCTACTTTGACGACGACGGTTCATGTTTCATGCACGACGAACGACGATGGCCACAAAGATCACTAGTGTACCGGGGTTTGAGGGAATTGAGGGCCGGAGGTGGTGAGCTTTGGGTTTTGGTTCCTATCATCGTGGTGAGGGTGTGTGAGATGTGGGATTTGATGTGAGAATGTGACGCTTAGGACTTGATTTCGATGAGATTATCTATATGTCCCTAAGCCTCATCATGTGAAAACCGTTAGCGGATTAGGAGCTCGGACCTTGGATGTGGCTTTGCCTAGCGTAGTCTCTTATTTCGTGGCACATGCGAAGAGGTAGAGTACTCTTGTACTTAGTAAAGTTAGTCTTTCTGTACTAACTAGGGGAGAGCCTCGTTGTCGAATTTAGTTTCAACTCATGCTTTGTTCCTAGGATTCTCATCACTTCATGATAATCGATTAAAGCCAATGGAGATTGCCCGATCTCAACCAAAAAGATAAAAAGTGTGTTTTGTGTATATATGTGTTTGTGTAGGATCGAGTCGTAGTTTGCATTTGCATCATATTGTTGCATTGTCAAGTCTTGTGTCGTTTGCGTCTTGAGTCGGCTAGTAAATAGTGGTTTTGCTCGGGACGAGCAAAAGGTAAGTGTGGGGGTATTTGATAACTCTCTTTTAGGAGTTATTTTTAAACTTCCATAATACTTGTAATAGTCTTATTTCACATGATTTATATGTTATATTTGCACAAATATGTGAATTTGACTATTTATAAGTCTAAGAGTGAAAAATTGTGTTTCTAGCTTATTTGTGCATGTTTTCTCTCATATTTGCTATGATAATTGCACGGGTTGTTTAGTGTTGTGTATCTCAGGTAAAATAGGTGCATTGGAGCTTATGAGATGCTTGGATATGCTTGGAATGGAGCTAGATGAAGAGGAGAAAAGGAGACGCACAAACGAAGCAAAGTTGGAAAAGTCACACAGGACCAGCCTGCACTCTTTTCGATGCTCAGGAAAATCTACAAGGAATTTTGAAGCAAGGCTTGCGGCATTGGAAAGAAGACATCCGTAGCTTTCCAACGGTATATGGTAGGCCCGAAGACGAGTCCGTATGAGGGAGATACAGCCCGCGCAAAATCAGCAAATAATTCTGTCCGGGAATTACAAAGTAGAGGGGCTGAAGTGCAATTTCGTTTAGTTTTCATTAAAAAACGTGCCCAGCTGGTAAAAAACGGGCAGAGACGACCTAAGGAAGGATTATTGACGTACGGGAGCCATTGGAGAGCACCTAGGAGCTTGGGGATTGCACGGATTCGCCAAAGCTTTGGCGATTTCATCGTTTGATTCTTCTCTTACCCTCTCTTTATCATTCTATGGAGAATACTTGTGATTTTAGCATAACAATGAGTAGCTAATTTCTTTGTTAGGCTCTATGGAGAGCCTAGGGTTATGACTTAGACTTATTTTCCGGATTTTGTTGATTGATTCATGCGTTTGATCCAATTAGTGTTTATTATTCTTCATCTTGTATTGTGAATCCATAAGCTAAGACTATTGACACGTGTTAGTGATGAATGGAATGACCATGTTAGATGAAGATGATGAACTAGTTGAATTCATAGCTTAAAGTTACAAACTAATTGATTAGAAATCATGATCTAGGCTTAATTCTTAGCAACAAGGGAGTCGCGAACCGGAGTTGTTAGTGAACTAGGTGGGTGCTCGACAGAGACTTAACCCGGTTACGAATAAGATCATGTTTTTATTCCCGAATCATTGAGACCGATAGGAGTGATGAATAGGAGTAGTCATGTGTGGGTAGATTCGGTTGAACTAGTTAGGTGAGTGAATCGGTGGACCGACAGGACCCGGTGAACGAAGTTGACTAGCCAGCTAGAACGTAATGGTAGATGGAGGTGGACCGACAGGACCCAAAATAAACTGTTACGTAAAATTACATGAGATCGACAGAAGATTGTAAGTGCTATTACCCGGCATAATCATTTAGTGTGTGATGTGTTTCAATACAAATTCCGGAACTGTCTAAAGACCCTAGGTGATTCATAGATCGCCTAATTTTCTCCATAATTTGATTAAATTCTTTTAATTGAAAAATACATAAATATTGTCTCTACATTCATTTTATTTAGTCGCTTGTTTGTGGGCGACGAACACTCAAACCACTTCTTACCGGTTACTTAAGTATCTTCTAATTAATTCTTAATTAGCTAGTAGTCGTCTATTTCCCTGTGGGTTCGACAACCTGAGTTTTAATACTCAATCTTTATTACTTCGACCGTGCACTTGCGTATACACGTAAGAAATCGTGTCAAGTTTTTGTTTCGCCTAATTGAGAGAGAGAATCCGCCATAGTTGAGAGGCGGCCTGAAAACCACCGCGACACCGCCGGAAGTTAGGACCGGTGGTGTTGGTGGTCTTTTGGGGATTGAACCCGACGGGGAGAGAGAGGTTGGAATCTGCTGGGGTCGCCGGAGTGACAGAGGGAGGTTGCCGGAGTGAGAAGGGGAAGAACACGCCGGAGAATCGAACAAAAACGCCGGAGAATCGAGGGTTTTGCAGAGAGATTTGGATGGCTTGAGGAGAGGATTGAAGGTCTGCGGAGGAAGGAGAAGAACCCAGTTTTGCCCGATGATGTGAAAACAAACTGACCCAACTTCCTTCTTTGCCCTCAAAAAGCCGCTGATTTATCTTTTTTACCCCTGCTCGTGTGAGCAATAATTCTTGTTCTTATGACTCAGCAGAATGTTTTGTGACTTCCTTTTGTTCGTGTGAACACAGGGGGTGTTCGCAGGAACACCCCTGACTCCAGATTTTTTTTTTTTTTTTTTTTTTTTTTTCGTTCCGCTTCGTTTGCTTTGGCTTCTAGATTACGTCTCCGGACTCCGATGCACGCATATTACATACCGTTGGAAAGCTCGTTTCGCGCACGTTCTGATTTCGCAATAGTGACTTCAAATTTTTCGGAGTAAACTTCAGAATTCCTAACCTCAAATTTCGTGATCATTATGTCGCTTTCTCGGTTTTTATGCGTTTCCTCTTTTCACGCATCAAGAAGGGGAGTCCGGACCGCGTCTCCAACCTGTATGCCTGCACGACTCAATTCAAATATAAGATTCTCACTCTCTCACCCCTCATATAACAAAACGGTATTAAAAACGCACACAACAGTATTTAAAAACACACTCTCTACACTAAAGCATAAAAATACGTTGGGTTGCCTCCCAACAAGCGCCTTGTAATTTACGGTCGACGGCCCGACCCCAGTTACCTCTGCCACCTCACGAGGGTGGTCTGGCACATTGTGCCGCTTCCAGCTTAGCTTTTCGGTGTTGGATTTGAAGCACTGCTTCATGTGCGTGCACCGCTGATGGCTTATTTCTTTCCCAGTAATCAGGTGGATCCCCTTGCGACAACTCTGGGATTTGGCGCTTCACTTGTACAGCAAATGGCACACCTGGTTGATACTCCCATGAACACTGGGGTGACGGTTTGAAGACCCGAAAAGTCTCCATGTCATCATGTACCCTCATAATCAGTTCTCCATTCTCTACGTCAATGAGAGTACGACCAGTTGCCAGGAATGGCCTACCCAGAATTAGCGGAACATCACCTACTGGCATATCCAATATAACAAAATCAGCCGGAATGATCAGACTTCCGACCCTCACTAACACATCTTTAACCATCCCACATGCTTTCTTGGATGACTTGTCTGCAAATTGGAGTGTTATCCAGGTTTTCGGGGGCTCCCCCACACCTAACTTTTTGAATACCGACAACGGCATCAAATTCACGCTCGCTCCCAGATCACAGAGAGCTCTTCCAGTGTAGGAATCACCCAATGTAGCCTCAATGACAAAGCTACCTGGATCCTTCTTTTTCTTAGGTAACCCATGCAAAACACATGAACTAACTTGTTCATTTAATTTTACTCTCTGAAATTCATCCACCCCTTTCTTTCCAAGAACTGCATCTTTAATAAATCGAGCATACTTAGGCATCTTTTGAAGTGCCTCAATCAATGGGATATTGATATGCAGTTTAGAGAAGACATTCAAAAAGCGCTTGTATTCCTCAGAATCATCCTTCTTCTTCCTAGTACGTAATGGGTATGGAAGTTCTGAAGAAGAGGGAGAAGATGGAAGTGGTACCTCGGTAGATTTCTCGGCATCCTGGTGAATCATGCCCTTTGATTGGGGGATCATGACAGGTGTCTTCTCAGAATCGAAGACTTCATGTTCCTTCGCCTTTGAGGCTTCAGCTCTGGCTTGACTCGGATATGGAGGATCTGTAAGTGCAATACCACTTCGAGTGGTGATGGCTTGAGCCTGTCCCTCTGATGTGTCAACAATGCTACTCAGTGCCCTTTGTTCAAGTTGTTCCTTTAGATCTTTTATTTCTGCTTGCGCAACTTGAAGTGCAATTGCTACAGAGCTGACCTGTGTGGACATGTCTGTCATGTGCTGAGCCATCGTCTTTATTATCCCTGTCATATCGGTCAACTCTAATGGTGGTACTGGCTGCTGCTGATGCATCTCTGAAACATTTGCTTCATGCACTACCTCTACCGCATTCACCTGAACCGTGCTATATGCCATCTTTTCATGTCTTACCAGTTCCATGTGCCTGTACTGGTAATCCATGCTCTCTTCTTGCTGAACCAAGCATCTCATCAATGCATATGCCCCTTCATGATCACAGTTAAATAAGAAGTTTCCCCCAGCTTCTATATCCATCTTGTCTCTATTGGGCTGTCCAAGTGAATCATAGAAGACCTGGATTAACTGTCGCTTGTCAATACCATGGTTGGGACATCTACGTAGCAAATGATTGAAGCGATGCCATGCTTTGACAAGTGATTCATCCTGCTTTTGCCTGAACGTCCAGATCTCATTCTGAAGCTGAATCACACGTGAGATAGGATAAAACTTACTCATGAACAGTGTGACACACTCTTCCCACGATTTGATTGAACAGGATGGCATAGAGTCCAGCCAATCCATAGCAGCTCCCTTGAGACAATGAGGAAAGAGCATCAGTTTGAGCGCTTCAGATGTGACCCCACTATATCGAATTAGCCCACAGTGGCTCTGAAATCTCCCAATGAATGCATGTGGGTCTTCCTCGTCTGTCCCAGCAAAAGTGCACTGATCCTGAGCAAATTGAATTGTGCGCAGCTTGAGACAGAAGGTTTCTGCCTGAATTGGTGGCACCACAATTGCTGGCTCCCTTCCTTTAAGATCCGCCTCAAATGCCTGGATTATTGCTTTCCCAGATCGATTATATGGCATTGATGTCGGGCGCGGTATAGATGTTGCTGCCAATGCTTTCTCTACAGCTTCAGCCACCAAAGCTTGTAGCTGCTCTGTGGTGAGGCTAATCTGTCCTTGGCCTTCCGCCATCGCTACCTGAGAAAACAACACTAGCACACCCGTGAGGTAAACAGAAAGTAACAAAAATAAATTAAAAGAAGTATCCTAAATTAATTTTTAACTAAACTAATAAACCGTTTAATTCCCCGGCAACGGCGCCAAAAACTTGACACGATTTCTTACGTGTATACGCAAGTGCACGGTCGAAGTAATAAAGATTGAGTATTAAAACTCAGGTTGTCGAACCCACAGGGAAATAGACGACTACTAGCTAATTAAGAATTAATTAGAAGATACTTAAGTAACCGGTAAGAAGTGGTTTGAGTGTTCGTCGCCCACAAACAAGCGACTAAATAAAATGAATGTAGAGACAATATTTATGTATTTTTCAATTAAAAGAATTTAATCAAATTATGGAGAAAATTAGGCGATCTATGAATCACCTAGGGTCTTTAGACAGTTCCGGAATTTGTATTGAAACACATCACACACTAAATGATTATGCCGGGTAATAGCACTTACAATCTTCTGTCGATCTCATGTAATTTTACGTAACAGTTTATTTTGGGTCCTGTCGGTCCACCTCCATCTACCATTACGTTCTAGCTGGCTAGTCAACTTCGTTCACCGGGTCCTGTCGGTCCACCGATTCACTCACCTAACTAGTTCAACCGAATCTACCCACACATGACTACTCCTATTCATCACTCCTATCGGTCTCAATGATTCGGGAATAAAAACATGATCTTATTCGTAACCGGGTTAAGTCTCTGTCGAGCACCCACCTAGTTCACTAACAACTCCGGTTCGCGACTCCCTTGTTGCTAAGAATTAAGCCTAGATCATGATTTCTAATCAATTAGTTTGTAACTTTAAGCTATGAATTCAACTAGTTCATCATCTTCATCTAACATGGTCATTCCATTCATCACTAACACGTGTCAATAGTCTTAGCTTATGGATTCACAATACAAGATGAAGAATAATAAACACTAATTGGATCAAACGCATGAATCAATCAACAAAATCCGGAAAATAAGTCTAAGTCATAACCCTAGGCTCTCCATAGAGCCTAACAAAGAAATTAGCTACTCATTGTTATGCTAAAATCACAAGTATTCTCCATAGAATGATAAAGAGAGGGTAAGAGAAGAATCAAACGATGAAATCGCCAAAGCTTTGGCGAATCCGTGCAATCCCCAAGCTCCTAGGTGCTCTCCAATGGCTCCCGTACGTCAATAATCCTTCCTTAGGTCGTCTCTGCCCGTTTTTTACCAGCTGGGCACGTTTTTTAATGAAAACTAAACGAAATTGCACTTCAGCCCCTCTACTTTGTAATTCCCGGACAGAATTATTTGCTGATTTTGCGCGGGCTGTATCTCCCTCATACGGACTCGTCTTCGGGCCTACCATATACCGTTGGAAAGCTACGGATGTCTTCTTTCCAATGCCACAAGCCTTGCTTCAAAATTCCTTGTAGATTTTCCTGAGCATCGAAAAGAGTGCAGGCTGGTCCTGTGTGACTTTTCCAACTTTGCTTCGTTTGTGCGTCTCCTTTTCTCCTCTTCATCTAGCTCCATTCCAAGCATATCCAAGCATCTCATAAGCTCCAATGCACCTATTTTACCTGAGATACACAACACTAAACAACCCGTGCAATTATCATAGCAAATATGAGAGAAAACATGCACAAATAAGCTAGAAACACAATTTTTCACTCTTAGACTTATAAATAGTCAAATTCACATATTTGTGCAAATATAACATATAAATCATGTGAAATAAGACTATTACAAGTATTATGGAAGTTTAAAAATAACTCCTAAAAGAGAGTTATCAGCGTGGGAGTGAAAGGAGCCATTATCAAATTCTCCACCAAGGTCACATTGGAAACTCTTGATGGGTCGCTGAAACTGGGTTTGGACAAAGGTAGTGAATTGTTGGAATTTCAATATTGCTTCGCTTTTCTGTTTTAGTGGGAAAACCCAGAGAAAATGTGTGTAATCATCTAAGAGTAGCAAGTAGTATTTATAGTGCGATTTGCTTAAAACTGGAGAGGTCCATAAATCACTGTGAACAATGTCAAACGGACTAACAGTGGAAGAAGTAGAAGCTAAGAAAGGTAAACGCACATGTTTACTAATCTGACAAGCATGACAAATAGTGTCTGATTTATTCCTACTACAAGCTATGGACTGACTACTACGAAGCAAATCTGAGACTGGAAGCCCGGGATGACCGAGGCAGTTGTGCCAAACTGAAGCAGGAAGAGCAGCTAACGAGACAGCGGACGAGTGTGGTGGGCCAGGCTGGAATGGATAGAGATCACCCGAACTGTTGCTCCCCTGCAAAAGAGCTCCCGAACGTAGGTCCTTCACAGAAAAACCAAAAGGGTCAAACTCAATAGAAACCTGATTGTCAGTGGTAAATTGACGAACAGAAACCGGATTGTCAGTGATAATAGTCCTAAAACTAATTACAAATTAGTCCTACTACTATTAGTTCCCAGACCATATCCTTGCCGCAGCCAGAAAAAGTTGGGTGCTGAAAGAATGTCATCTATTTCACTGACGATAATGTTGAACAATATCCCGACTGCAGAGGAGGGCATGACATGGGTATATTCAATTGTGGTAAGGGGAGTATCGACCCCTGTATGAAGGTCCGAATACGATATCATTATACTCTACCCCGAATTGGTTAATTTCCAGTTTCACCTAAACGTCCCTGGTTAAACCGGTTAGAACTTGCTACTTTGTTGACGTTTCTTTCTTTGTACTCGGTTAAACCTGTTACTAATAGCTTGAGTGTTTTTGAGTTACTATGTTGTATCTATTTTTACCTACCTGTAACAAATGAATTAGTTGAGACAACGGTATATTGACAAACACAATGCATATATCCACGCTGCACAGAGTAATAGTTGGTGCTACAAGAAAGCGAGCAACATTGCTATAAGAAAGCGGGCAACAATTACCTTATGTGGCGTCATCTATCCTGATTTCACAGCAAACGTGTCACATTTGAACTCTATTTGAAGGATGAGACTGTAGATGATTTATACAATTTCACATGAGATCGATGAATTCTGATGACAAAGTTCAATTACGCGTGGAACTATAATGCACTGGGTGCAACGAGTTGGTGACGACACTGTTGACCGTAACAGCAAACCTAACTAGGATATATAGAAGAGTTTTTCTTAGCAGAATACAGAACTTCATTGATAAAAGAAAGGTACAAGTACAAGGAATAGAACAAACTGGAACAAAGCTCACAAAACCGTCCCTGAGGAAACAATGCAGAGAACATAAGACAAACAACACTGGCAGAGAACAAAACGGGAGTTCAAGAACCAAGCACATATACATAATCAAGCTGAGGTGAGTTATTATAGATACATCATCCCTGCCTTTTTCCAGTAGATAAACCAACCGCGATTAACTAGTGAAAATTTAGTAGTATCCAGTATCAAGTTTCAGGAACTTGGTAACCATTCAAGCCAAGAGTCCTTTTTTTAATGTCCTTCAATTAATACGATTGATTCTTCAGGTGTCTTCTTCAAGTCTATGACCCCTCACTTTATTCAAGTCTTTTGCCCACCATACTGTTTTGGAAACATTTTTTCAATTGATTTCTAGTAACACATTAAAAATCTCTTAGATAGAAGTCTCCACAACTCCTAACCTGGTCAAATCAGCGCAGAAAGAACATGACCTCCAAATTAATCCGAAAACTGTCCCGAACCAACAAGGAAACAACCAAAACTGCCCCAGCCTGAACCTGTGCTCGTGCGAGTTCCTGAGGTCCTCCGAATTCTTCTGCTTGTTTCCTCTTACCTTGTTGCTCATTTTGCTAGTTGATTCTGTTGAGAAGTCCCACATCGGGACATTCAAGAAGAAGAAATATAATTAATAAGTGTCATGGATTATTCCCCTCATTGCCAATTGGTTTTGAGGTGGAACCCCATGGATTCTTCCATGGTATCAGAGCCTCGGCTCACACACGTGAATGGTCTAACAATCCACGTGCTCACCGCCACTCGTAGACAAAAGATCCACGTGTAGGCAAAAGAATGCCACACGTGAGGGGGCGTGTTGAGAAGTCTCACATCGGGACATTCAATAAAAAGAAATAATAATTAATAAGTGTCATGGGCTATTCTCCTCATTGCCAATTGATTTTGAGGTGGAACCCCATGGATTTTTACAGATTCGAGTCATCTCAACAGGCCAACAGCACATATTATCATTCCTTTGAACTTCCACGTCTCTTCATTACTTTATATCTCCAGTTAAAGTGACTATTTAACTCTCTAATATAAGTCACTATTACATACTGTTTCTACATTAGGAGGTACATACTGTTTCTACATTAGGAGATTGAAATTTCAAACTTACAAACATCAAAGAGGAACATGGGAAGTGTGAACTTGTATGGTTGGCCCTTGTTGCCAATACTAGGTACCAATTCAGCAGAATCATATTAATCAAAAGCTCTACTCTGTCTTCATATGCTTTTAATAATTTTTTGGTCCTAATTACATTAGGTAATGACGAATTGTGTGTAATAAGGCCTCACTCTTGGGCACCGGTTACAGTATATCCTTGGGTTGGGTCTCGAATCGGCATAGCTCTGTCTCGAATCGGCGTAGCTATGTTCGATATCGCTGCCTACAATAACCAAATCTATATCCTAAGAGCGTTCTGTCGCCTCTTTGTCTGCTCAAATTTTGACGGCCCAGATATGCCTACAGCCCATGAATATATGGAATGATACGGGTCAAGTATCAATATTATTTATTTATTTACTAGTTATTTAATTATTAATTATTTAATTAAAGTCCAGTCGGTTGGGTAGACCCATTAGGTCTAGGCTAGGTTAGGTTTACCAGTTTATCTATAAAATGTTGATCTGTTATATTTATGAAGACGGCGATATTGCTCGTGACGGCGACACTATTGTTGGCTAATGGTACAATACTGAAGGATTTGAAGTTTACAAATCATGATACCAGAAAAATGGATTGAAATAGAGAGTATAGGTGACTGCGCTATATTTGTTGGTGATTGCCAATCCATATCCCTCTCACAGCCTGCAAACTTCGGTTGGAGAAAACATATCATCTAATTTACTGATGATAATTATGTTGGCTTTCCAGAATCTGGGGGAAGATATGACATGGGTATATATGATTTACATAAGGAGGTTGCGGAAACCTTTTATGATAAAGGCCCTGATTCAATATCAACGTACTCGCCTCCACCTTGGTTACTCCCAAGTTACGCCTGAGTGAACTTTGTTAAATTTGTTTATTCTTCAAATAAGGAACTAATTTGAAGCTTTCTCTTGAAACTTGTTGCTGAAGGAATGAACAAACATTAGTGACGATTAGAGCCCCCTCTTTTGCTGTTTACGTGAGGCTGTGACATACTAATCTATGCTTTGCTTGGCAAATGGATCTTGTATTGAAATTGATTTTGTCCAAGAATAAGAAGCATAGGTTTCGTTACATGGATACGCTGAAGTGTTCGCAAAAGTACCATATAATTTGAGTGTTCACCCATTATTCCTGATCTCTTTCGGTCAATTAAAGTATCTTCCCAACATCGATGTGTTGTGTTTAGGAGCTTACTTGGCCTGTTTCGCCAAAATCATTCGAGTTGATTTTCGGGTGATCACTTTGGCCGACTAATTAGCTAACGATATGATTTGAAAATTTGCTAGATTTTTCATATTATATCGTTAGCTAAATTAGTCGGTCATGATTAACAGATGAATAGTGAACTGAAAAGATTATAGCGAAAGTAATGTTGTGTATGAAAGGCTAATTTTTGTAGCTTAAGATGTTAAGAAAAGGAACAAAGTTCTTAACATAATATCCTACTATAGGCTCTTGTGAGTTTCGACACAGTAGGTCTAGACCAGCAAGGCTGCAACTGCATCTCTTCAATCCCTTAAACCTCCGCCGCATTCTCCTTGCAAACCATTTGTGAGAAAGATGTGTTTGGGACGAGAGTCGGAAGTCACATTGGATGTCTAAGATGCACGACAACAATCAAAATGTCACCTTCATCCTATTCTTCTTTTGGATTTAATGTTCCCTCAATAAACCACCACTAATTGAGTGAAATAAGCCCTCACTCACTCCTTGGCGTCGGTCAGAGCATATTCTTACCGGAGCACCTCATACATATTTGTCTTTGATACGGTCGAGCCTATGTGCTATCGATGTATGATCGCCTCATTGTCTGCTCATGACTTCGACGGGGTTGATATACCTACAACACAAGAATGTGATACAAAACTTCTACAAGGTACCGAGAAACTTTATCTTGTTAAATAAGTAGGCAAAATTTTGGCCATAAATAAGCGGAGCCATAAATTATTGGATGAAAAAGAAATAGGATTCTGTGATGTGAAGAAAATATGGCGCAAAGTTAGCTCCTTTTAGCAAATAGGATATCCTTTCCTCTGGAAAAAACACATTTTTAGCAAGGACAACATCCATGAAGTTTGACTTGGGGCAATATTTGCCCTCTATCACTTTTACTGCATAGCGAATCTTTGTGAAGAATGAGGCTCCATTCTAGCTTGGCTAAAAGAAATTGTTTAAAGGCTTTGTAGGTATTTAAAAGCCAACTCACCTTTTTCTCGGGATTTCTACATATTGTTCCAGCCTATCCAACTAATTGCCGGATCTTTATTTGATTTGATCCACAAAATTTCAGATTAGGGCCTTTCATTTTGCCACATACCCCGGCGGATAGTTTGAAGCAAGTTATGGCGTAAGTAGGTAGTGCTTGAGCCACGACCATTATTGTAATACCCCGTTTTTATATGGTTAAATTAATAGCACTTCGTGAAGTGGGGAGATATTTGTAGTTTTAGAAAAGATAAACTAGTTAATGTAGGGGGTGGTAGTTGTAGTTTGAAGAAAGTTAAATACTTAGAGGATAAATTAATAGGAGTGAATAAAATAATAAAAATGATAATAATAAAAAAAAGAGAGAGAGAGAGAAGAATAAAAAAAATTGAGGATCAGTTTCTCCTCAACTCACGCAAACACTGCTGATGAATCTCCCAAAAATCAAGAAGACCCTTGTCTTCTTCTTCCTCTTCTTCTTCAAAGCCTCCCGTTACCCCCTCCATTCGGCAGCCACCACCACCAACACCATCACCCCTCCGGCAACACCACCACATCTTCCTCCTCCTCCACCTCTCTGCTTCCCTCTGTCTCTCTCCCTCTCCCCTGTTTTGCTTGACGAAAAGCAGAGGAAGCAGCAGCAGCGGCAAAGCCGCTGCCTCCCCCGTCGGTGACGCCACCACCACCAGCCACCTCAATCTCTCCCTCACCACCTCCTAATCTCCCTCTCTGTCTCCCTCTCTTTTCTCTGGATTAGCCGGCGAAAACCCAGCAGAAACAGCAGCGGCACAAGGCCGCTGCCGTCTCCGACGAAGCAACGCCGCCCGCACCACCGTCTGCATCTCTCTATCCCCCTCTGTTTCGACACTCTCTTCCCTCCCCTCCCTGTTTCGAGCCAAGGAGAAGCAACGACAACCGTTAACCACTGCTGAAACGACCCAGAGCCGCCATATCGCCGGCGACCTCCATTAACGCCGGCGAGAAACTCGGCCCGAGCTATCCGACGATACCCACTCCCTCGAATCGATCCTAATAGACTCCTAGAGGTCCGATGAAGCTGTAATCGCTGCCAATCGAAGCCAAGAACGCCTCAGTCGCCGGAATCGTTCATCACCGCCGGCCACCTCGACGACAACCTCAATCAAACGCAATTCTCAACGGTTTTTCGCGATTTTTTTGTGGGTAACTTCTAAATCCTCCACTGATTCGTTTTTGATAATCAAAATGCAATTTTAATGGCTAAATCTGAACTTGGATCGATTGGGTGTTATGTGTTCTTGAAATAGGGGTTAAAGTGTAGTTTCAGAAACTTGAAGGGTAGAATCTACCACATATAAAACTGCTAGTGTTGGTGGAAAGGTTATTATGTGTCTTTTATCGAAACTTGGGGGATCCAGTTGTTATTTACCTAAACTGCATATAAATTATAAAATTAAAAATACTATTTTTAGATTAAAATATTTCCTAACATTTCTAAATAATATTTTAATAATGTAAAAGAAAAATTGGCTATTAAAAATTATGTAGGAGTTATTTAATATGGAATATTGTTGATCCTCTTGAAAAATAAGCAAACTAAAACTATATGTTGTTAAATAAATATTTTATAAGTGCTTATAAATTAGTGTGTACACACAAATATATGCAACTGGAAATAAATGTGAGAAATTCGGTGAAACAAATATTTTATTGATTATTTGATGATGTGGATTACAATCTCTGATAGTAAATTTCTAAAAAGAAATTAAATCCCTTGATTCTTCTCCTGAACAGTCGAACGAGGGCTCCGTAGCTTGATCTCGGATCGAACGGATGAGCGGCCTTCGATTTTGACGAAGAACGCGATGAAGGTCTCGAAGAACACGAACGCCGAAAGAGGGCTTTAGAGGCTTGATCTCGGATCGGACGGATCAATATCTTCGATGTTGATGAAGAACTCGATGAACGCCTTGAAGAACACGAAGAACGGCTTGAAGATCTTCGAATTTCGCGAAGAACGTGGGTATGATCTTCGAAGGTATCGAAGATCGTTGATGAAGATCTTCGAAGTTCGCGAAGAACGTGGGTAGGACCTTCGAAGGTCTCGAAGATCGTTGATGAAGATCTTCGAAGCTCGCGAAGAACGTGGGTAGGATCTTCGAAGGTCTCGAAGATTGTTGATGATCTTGTGGATGGATGAACTCTTCAGGGCTTTAGCAGCTTGATCTTCAGAGCTCTCTCCTTGCAAGATGTAGTTGTGTGTCCTTTATGCCTAGGGATGGCCCCTTTATATAGGCATGGACCGACTTGTTGGCAAACGGAAAAAATAAATAATATTTATTAAATATTTATTTTCTGCATCAATTAGACAAGTGACACAACATGATTGGCCGAGCTTGCTAGTCTTGATAACTGCATCATTTTGACAAGTGACACTATTTGGTTGACCTTACTTGTTGACTAATAGCCATGTCATATAGCGACGTGGCATCTCCATAAGCGGTCCTTGATTGTAAATCAAGTTTTGTCTCATTTACAATGTAGTCCACTATTAATTATTGCTTAAGGGTAGTAATTTGGCAGCGAGTGCTATTTGATCCCACCATTTAATTAGGCGATAATAGACATGTGGCACAATTTAATTGGCCGCAAAATTTGTGTGTCTACAAATGCCCCCTCGAGACTTGTTTGCCGGCTCTTGAACTTGTTGGCGAAGGGGTCTCGAAAACTTTAGTAACTTGAAGCTTAATTTTAATGTGATTGAGAATATCAATTGAACCCCAAGGTTTTATTGATTTATCTTGAATTTTCAATCTTTGATTTGGAGTGAGATTTTCACTATAAATTGCTTGCATGTAACTTGGTAGCCGGTGTAACAGCATCGCAACAACATTTTTTCCTTTGTTCCCCCCTATTTCCATGTACAATCCTTTTTTGTTTGGTAGAGTAGAGCCCACCCAAGGACGGCACCATTATAGTTGCTCTGGAAAGTGCAAACTACCTTGTGCCATTCTACCAAAGTAGTGTATAATCAACAATTTTTAGGAAATATTTATGCTATATCTCTGAAGAGATTTTGTTTCCCTTGACTTTAATTTTTTCTGGAATACTCTGTAGCCGCCCCCAACTTCTATAAAAGAGCTACTACATGATCCATAAGAGTGCATCAATTCACTGAGCAGCGAGCATGTAACTCAATTGTCAGTCTTTTCCGCATTCTTGTTTCTTCCCTTTTAATTATTTTCTATGATCTTTTTCTTTTTTTTTTCTTGTACATACAGGATCTTGTACATACAGGATGAATCAGATCCTGACTAAAAAGTTGGGTGGATTGCAGCAGCCTTACAGCCCTTGATGCCGCCTTACAACCCTTGATGCCGCTCCTTTTCACTTCAAATGCTATTTCTTCCATCTCAGACTGAGTTTTATTCTTCTCGGATGAGAAGCACGATCCAATCGAGCGCCACTTTATTTGTCTTCTCCATGACGGATTGGTTCTTTTTGTGGTGGCTCCCTAGATGCTGCATTGAGGCTGTTTTTTGCTTCTTTAGCCATGCCATAGCTATTGTAGATGACTAACAGGTCGTAACTCGCTTCAACAACCACTTCTATTTTTTCCTTGTTTTTCCAGTTACGTTGGCTACTGTTGGAGCACTGCTGCCCTGTTATTATTTCTTTGCTTTCTCTTGGTTGGGTGAAACGAGCAAAGCTCCAGCCGTGATCCCGGTTTTTCGCGCGTCGTGCCTTTGCTCTCCAATGCAAAGATCTCTTTGGCACTATTATTTATGCCGGTGTGTTCCAGCCGCTAACGCGCCGAGATTTCCAATCAGCCTGAAGATTGGGGATGCGTTTTCCTTGACCTGCAGTAGTTACCATGGCCACCTTCCATGTTTTTTCCTGCGGTATTTGCGGTTTCTCATACAAGCAAACATATATAGGTATGCATGCATCATGTGAATGTTGCATATAATTAAAGCTCCTTGCTTTATTATTCTTTTTCCTTGCATATTTGTCTTTTGTTCAAAATTTTGCATGATGTGCTGAACTCTTGAAGTAAACGATGTTAATTTAATCTTGTAAGAACTCCATCATGTTTGTTTCCTTGATGATTTTCTTGGAAAGAAGTAAAAAATTCACTTTTAGCTTCTGAATAATGAAGAAGAAGTTGCTCCCTCATAAACTCCTAACTTTGCAAGATATCTCTCCCAAAGTGTCGTCCATTACGAGCAACAAGTCCTAATACATTTTTGTGGGAGTTTTCCTTGAAACAATTGAGGAAATCCCTCTCTGATTTGAGAGAAATATATAGGCTCATATCTCTGCATAGTTTGAGTATCTTGCTAACTTGGGACCTTTTGTGGAATGTCTCTGATTTTTTCTTTGCTTTCTTTGTCAGGTTCTAGCTCCACCCAACCACTTGGGCTTCAATGTAAAGTTTGTAGGCGTGAGCACTGTACATTGAGTGCTAATCCCGACACCAAGCGATCGACACGCGTATCGAGGCTGCTTTTCAGTACTTCAGAGACATCATCGCACACTTTTAACTAAGTGTTGCCCTTCATGCATTCAGAGACACTGAACACTTTTAACTAGGTGTTGCTTTACGATTCAGAGGCATCGCGCATCCTTTCTCTGAAAGAGATGTCGCTCTTATAGTTCAGAGAGATTGCACATTCTTTCCCTGAAAGACGTGTTGCTTTTACTTGTTCAGAGGCATCGCGCATCCTTTCTCTGAAAGAGATGTCGCTCTTATAGTTCAGAGACATTGCACATTCTTTCCCTGAAAGACGTGTTGCTTTTACTTGTTCAGAGGCATTGCGCATCCTATCCCTTAAAGAGGTGTCACTCTTACAGTTCAGAGACATTGCACGCTCTTTCTTTGAAAGAAGTGTTGCTTCCACGATTCAGAGGCATTGCACATCCTTTCCCTGAAAGAGATGTCGCTCTTATAGTTCAGAGACATCGCACGCACTTTCCCTGAAAGAAGTGTTGCATCCACGAGTTCAGAGGCATTGCGCATCCTTTCCCTGAAAGAGATGTCGCTCTTACAGTTCAGAGACATCGCACACTCTTTCCCTGAAAGAAGTGTTGCATCCACGAGTTCAGAGGCATTGCGCATCCTTTCCCTGAAAGAAATGTAGCTCTTACAGTTCAGAGACATCGCACTCTCTTTCCATGAAAGAAGTGTTGCTTCCACGAGTTCAGAGGCATTGCGCATCATTTACCTGAAAGAGATGTCGCTCATACAGTTCAGAGACATCGCACGCTCTTTTCCTGAAAGAAGTGTAGCATCCATGAGTTCAGAGGCACCGCACCCTTCTATCAAAGTGTTTCCTTTTTATGGGGACCTCAATAGTACTAATGGAGGATAAAAGTCGAGCATGAAAACACTTCCAATGCCTACCCTAGCCCAATAACTTGCTGATTTCTTAGGGACACCGTTTTCAACATTAATTCAATCATCAGCAAATGCCATGCGCTAATCATGGATGACAAACTCGTTCCTTCTCATACTCAGACTTCGTGGGGCGATGATTTATGTTTAGGTGGTTACTACTGCACTCAAGGCAATGCCTCAAGTTGCCTACGTACCCTTTTCAGGATCAAGTCGAACGTAGTTCAGTTTGGGTGCGTTCACAGTTTATACTCTTGTGTGCGGGGAGTAGGGAAGCGGTTTATGCTCATGCCTTAGGAGCTGTAAAGCATTTTATGCTCGTACTAAAGAAGTGGTGGTGCAGTTTTATGCTCGTGCTAGAGCTGTGAAGCATTTTATTCTCGTGCTAAAGGAGCGTTCAAACAGTTTATGCTCATGCCTTAGGAGCAGTAGACAATCATATCGTGCGAAGATTGAGAAAGTTTAGGCTCTTATCCTAGAGCTATGGTGCAGTTTATGCTCATGCTTGAGCGTTGAAGCAGTTTATGCTCATGCCTTAGGAGCGGTGGACAATCTTCTCATGCTAAGATCGAGAAAGTTTAGGCTCTTATCCAGGAGCTGTAAACAATCTTCAAATGCGAAGATCGAGAAAGTTTAGGCCCTTATCCAGGAGCTATAGACAATATTCAAATTCAAAGATCGAGAAAGTTTAGGCTCTTATCCAAGAGCGGTAAACAATCTTCATATCTGAAGATTGAGAAAGTTTATGCTCGTATCCAGGAGCGTTCTCGTATCAATTTGTTGATTTTGAAGAAGTGAAATCCATGCCCTTCACATCGCCTAGTCCCGTCTTTGATTTGCCGTGAATCTTTCGTGGCCATTGAACTAAAGAAAGAATTAGTGTCTTCACACTTGAGTTATTTATTTTTTGTGATTGGGTCGCTTTAACTTCACTTGAAGAATCCATATTTAGCTTCATATATTGGAGGACTCCTTCATCCTGAGTGTGTTCATGCTTTAAGGAGATAGCCGACTTGTCTGGAGAGAGCTGCGTTGGCTGGGGTTTCTTCCTTTTCCATACCTTCGCCACCTCACGCATCTTTGAGTCATTACATGAACATGTATGACGGTCATTATACAGTGTTAGCTTACTTCGACATTGGACCCACCTCTTCTTTTGAGTAAAAGGCATGCTTCCTTCGTCCTTGCGTTTGTTTAACTTTATTTTTGCGCAACGACTGCCCCCATTTTGAGAATAGGTTCTTTGCGTATGAATTTGCTGCATTCCTTCCTTCTTGGCGCCGATATGTGATTTCCCTAGCAGCATTTTGCAAGTGTTCTTTGCTACTCGCCATTCGAAGGGTTCAGCCGAGATGAAGGTCACATTTGTTGTAGCATGTCAAATTTCTTCTTCCAACAAGACTTTCCCTTCCTTGACAAGTTGCATGATCTTATCCTTGAGTACGAATCACTTCGTGGTAGGATGACCAAGGAGGCGATGGTACTCGCAATACATAGGATCGTTGAATTTGTCGGCTTCCTCAGGTCGCTTTGACTCCAAAGGTTCAATGATCTTTTGTTCCACCAGTTGTTCGAGCATTGAAGGAACCTCATTGTCGGCAAATGGATACACTTTTGATTGTAATTCTTTGAGTGTAGGTCGTGATGGTGTCTTTTCTGCATTAGAATTGACCATATAATTCTTCTTTACCTTATCCGATAGCTTTATTGGCGTGGCGGTGACTACCATGGACTCTTGATTGGCGGCCTTAAGCGTGAACTTCCCGCCTTTATGATAATCGCGTTTGCCTCCATATTTCCATGCTTCAAAAAGCGGTGGTCCCTGGCTTCCACTTGACGCAATACTAAGTTCCATGTGATGAGCGCGAGTGGCAAGTTCCTCGAAGGAAGTTGACCTTATTCCTTGAAGTATGTATCGCAGACCCCAATTCATGCCTTGGATGCACATCTCAATAGTCGAACCTTCTGAGAGTTTATCCTTGAAATTAAGGATCAAGTTCCTCCAATGGTTGATGTAGTCAATGGCCTTCTCGTATTTCTTTTGACGAGTGCTAGTCAACTCGATCATGCTGAAGTTCGCCTTGTGCTGTAGAAACGGTTGAGAAACTCCTGCTCCATCTGCCCCCAGCTATCAATGGACCTCGGTTCAAGCTGACCATACCACTCAAAGGCGTCATCTTTAAGAGTCCTCACAAATTGCTTCACGAGAAGGTCTCCATCGGTTCCAGCGTTGTTACATGTCTCGACGAAGTGGGCAACATGCTGCCTAGGGTTTCCTTTGCCTGAGAATTGCTGGAACTTAGGTGGATTGTAACCATCCGGCATGCTTAACTTCTCGATTCTCTCCGTGTACGGCTTGGTGTAGGACTTAGATGAAGCCAACGTTACTCCATGCCTCCCATTCATGGTGTTCATGATGATCTCTTGTAGTTGATCGAGAGGAATGGTGCCATTGCCTGACAATTGCACACTTGGTCGCACTTCTTATCCACTATTCGTCGTTCTAGCTTCTGGTGCGACCTTGTGAGCATGTTCAAACACTTGACTTGCTTCTTCGTGGGTGTCTAATTTTGCAATCAGCTTTGCGAGTTGAACGCCACGAACTTCAACAATTTTCTTTAATTCTTCAAGGCCCTTGGTGAGGTTCGCTACCTGCTCTTCAAGAGGGACCGCACTAGTAGTCATGACGTGCATGCTGATATCATCATCATGATCACATGTTGGATTATGCTGACTATCCTTAGTGCCGGACTTAGAGTTGCTTTCGCAACTTTCCTCCCAAGACTTGTTGCCAGCTGAAGACTCCTGAGGGGTGGGCACATGTGATTGTGACTTCCTCAAGGCAGCACCATCTTCCTTGCCCCCGGAAGTTGACATAGCCTTAGACATACTGCGAGTTACTAGACGAGCGACTTGGATTCCGGAGTTGGTTTCTGAAGTTGAAAACTTAAGGTCTCCAACCTTGAGTGATGGAAGTTCGATATCCTTCATAGGAGACATCACGGACACTTGTACTTGAGGAGAAGAGATGAGGGGCAAATATGTCCCACTGGGCATGCCAAAATTTGTACACACAATTTTATGCAATTGGAAATAAATGCGAGAAATTCGGTGAAACAAATATTTTATTGATTATTTGATGATGTGGATTACAATCTCTGATAGTAAATTTCTAAACAGAAATTAAATCCCCTGATTCTTCTCCTGAAACGTCGAACGAGGGCTCCGTAGCTTGATCTCGGATCGAACGGATGAGCGGCCTTCGATTTTGACGAAGAACGCGATGAAGGTCTTGAAGAACACGAACGCCGAACGAGGGCTATAGAGGCTTGATCTCGGATCGGACGGATGAATATCTTCGATGTTGATGAAGAACTCGATGAACGCCTTGAAGAACACGAAGAACGGCTTGAAGATCTTCGAAGTTCGCGAAGAACGTGGGTAGGATCTTCGAAGGTATCGAAGATCGTTGATGAAGATCTTCGAAGTTCGCGAAGAACGTGGGTAGGATCTTCGAAGGTCTTGAAGATCGTTGATGCAGATCTTCGAAGCTCGCAAATAACGTGGGTAGGATCTTCAAAGGTCTCGAAGATCGTTGATGATCTTGTGGATGGATGAACTCTTCAGAGCTTTAGCAGCTTGATCTTCAGAGCTCTCTCCTTGCAAGATGTAGTTGTGTGTCCTTTATGCCTAGGGATGGCCCCTTTATATAGGCATGGGCCGACTTGTTGGCAAAGGTAAAAAATAAATAATATTTATTATTTATTTATTTTTTGTATCAATTAGACAAGTGGCACAACATGATTGGCCGAGCTTGCTAGTCTTGATAACTGCATCATTTTGACAAGTGACACTATTTGATTGGCCTTACTTGTTGACTAATAGCCATGTCATATAGCGACGTGGCATCTCCATAAGCGGTCCTTGATTGTAAATAAAGTTTTGTCTCATTTACAATGTAGTCCACTATTAATTATTGCTTAAGGGTAGTAATTTGACAGCGAGTGCTATTTGATCCCACCATTTAATTAGGCGATAAAAGACATGTGGCACAATTTAATTGGCCGCAAAATTTGTGTGTCTACATTGTGTTTTGAGTAAAATATGTTATTTGCTTAATATTGATAACATAAAATAAGTTAGGAAGTTAAATAGGAAAATAACTTTTAAGAAAACTCTTTTACTTATAAATAGATAAAACTTGATTATTATTTGTAGATGTTAGAAATTATTTCTCCAAAATAAAGTTATGATAATGTGTGGCTGAACACTTGTTCTCTTTGAATAAACATTTTGTGAGATTTATTTATGGGTTTAATTCTTTAATTGAAACAACCCTGGAACCTACGATTCCTTGCTAGTGCAACCAAACGGATATCCAAAGTCCATTCAACTGATAAACGTTTTCTGCGGTCGGCTGTTGCTATTTGAAAACCCGCAGGTTATGAATAAAGTGGGGGAACGCGCACACGTAAGCTGGAGCTAGGAGCAAGCTAGGAATCATTTAGTATTTGAGTAGGAGTTTCTATTTTAGAGAACGTAGACAATGTCATATGTTTATTTTTGACATTTATTTACAAAGTGGATTATTTGAAATTATTTGGCGATTTTGTAATTTATGAAAATTAACTTGTATGTGATAGTTAATATCTGAAAATTATATTTTCATCCATCAAATTTTAGTTTTCACAAAGAAACCTCTCATTCATCAATATTATATATATTTTTTTTACCCCAACTAGCAATTCATCTATTGATTAATTATAATCAAGTTCCCCCTCAATTATATTTGGTCAACTCTACTAAAATATGAAGATGTTTTTTTTACAAGCATCTCACATTTTGCTCTACTAATACATCAAGAACACTACACCCATTATATTCAATCATTTTTTTTTCTTCTATCACTCCCATCTCCATCAACCTCTCATTACTACCTTCACTTTGTATCAACTTCTTTTGGGAGATTTTCCACCACCAACCTCCACCATCAACCCCATTTCTTTCTTCCACAATTCTTCACATGTTTCTCTCTTCAAGAGCATTCACACAAGCTCTTTTCTCTCTCTCAAAACTCCATGCCCGTTTTTGGGTGTTGACTTCACAAAAACTTCATAAAAACTCAATTTTATGGTCTCCAAATCATGAAAAACTTGAGTCCAACCTTTATATCATCATGGAGGGGGGTTATTCCACCATTCTACTCATGGATTGAAGCCCAATTTCACCATTTCTCTCCAATTTCTTGAATCTTGGGGTAAATCTTCCTTCTAGTCTTGAATTCATACATGCATGTTTATGTTTTTCTTTGATTGATGAAATTTCACATTAGTTTTCTTCATCTCCATGCTTGATTCTTCATTTCCATGGTTAGATCATGTGATTGACTCCAAAATCTTGACTATTTCATGAAACTCACACTAAAACCCATATGCACTTTGTAAATTTCTTGGTAGTTGCACATGCATGTCAAGAAAATTTTGATCATTTGTGACAAGAGCATGTGAAAAATCTTACTTCATGCCTAAAATGATGTTATTTGTGTCAAAACCAAGTCTCCATAAGTTGCATGTATCTTTTGAACCAAACTTGTTGATTTTTGGGAAAAATGCATATTGACACAATCTGACCAGTTTGTGAAAAACGTATATTATCTCCAAATTTTGTCTCTGTGAAATTTTTAAATCTTGCATATTCTGAAACTAGACTCAGAGGTGGTTATTTTGAGAAAAAAACCAACTCCATAGCCATTTTGGTTAGGGAGATATGCTCATTTTAATTTGCATGTTTTCTGAAACTCTGTTTCAGTACCAATCTTGCCATTTTTATTACCATTTTCAGAAACCTATGACATCTCATCTTTCTTGTTATCAAAGTAGACACATAGGGGATTCATTCTGGAGAATATGAGCTTTAATTATATTCTCCAAGTGGTAGTAATCCCCTTGCAAAGTTGAAAGTTTTTGCAAAACTCTTATCTGCATAGCAGTGTTTGTTATTTTTGTAACTTGAGTTTTATAATAGCTATGCATGATTTTATTGATGTTTCTGAAAGTAGACACATATAGGTTCATCATAAATTAATTTCAAGATTTTAGTAGATGATTTGATATGGTAAATATGTCTCTAAAGTCAGAGCTAGAATTCTGTCCAGAATTGTAGTTTAACCGTTTTTAGAAAACTTGAATTTTTGAGATTCTAAGTGTGTTGTTTGATTTATTTTGATAATTAAACATCATTATATGTTCATTAGTGACATTTAGGACTATGTTACATGTAGGTTTGCATTTATATTATAAATGTGTAAATTGGTTATAACGAGTACGTCATACGTGTGATTGTAGACATCGACCCCATATGAGAGAGCGGTTGTCGTCGGAGTGCTAGACTTAGTTCCATTCTTTTGATTGTGCTTCATCTCAGTGGTAAGTACATATGTACGACCTTTTCATATCAAAATGTGTGTATGTGTTTGATTTTTCAAATGAATGCTTATTATATGAAAAAGTATGAGAATGCATGTTTTCCACTTGAATGTTGTTAAACTATTTTATTCATCTCCTTTGAGAACTCTCGGAAATTACTTGTGAAATGTTGATATTCTGATACTGGTTATGTGAAAGAGAAGAAATAAAATACCTCTAATAGACTTAGGACGATGTACAGAGTACTGTTATTAATGGGAGGCGTCAAGCGATCCTCCATTTTCTTATGGCTAAGACCATTGAAGCAATGCTTCTTATTATTGGATAGAACGTCAATGTTCAAAAATCCGCCCCCGATGAGCCAAAATGTATCAAGATATTGAGGCCAAGGGGTTTATAGAGCTATAGAGTGCTACTTATACTTGTAAGGGTCACTACGGTATAGGGGTGTCGACACTTAAGGCCTTTTAGCTAATGTTGTGAGCGGGGTTGACGAATGGGCTCCCTTAACGCTCGGGTGAAATAGGGTTTGATAGACCCTAGAAGGAACCCTTAGTGATTATTCCGTGATCCCTATGTTTACATCGATCCTGCTGGTGGCTCTTGACACGCCTCAGCTAAATTAAACTGTTGATTGAAGTCGAAATTAAAAATTGACTACTTATTAATGTTGTTTGTGGCTCTTGATATGCCCTAATCGATTGAAATGAATTGTAAATCTTGGCTACTCATGAACTACTATCGTTATCAGTTCAAATGAACTTGTTTACTCTGGATATATACCAACTACTCGTGGTTTCTCAATGTTATTAAATTGAGAGGTTTTTGTTACTCGGTTATTTCAAGTTGATCCAAATTTTCCAATATGATAGTTTTACTATTTAAATCTTCTGATTTGTTTCAACTCATGCTTCCGTGCCACTCGTTGCTTTACATGTCGTAGTGTGTACTTACTCAGTTTTTACTGATCAATTTCTTCAAA
This sequence comes from Linanthus parryae, assembly GCA_023055425.1. NCBI lineage: Eukaryota > Viridiplantae > Streptophyta > Magnoliopsida > Ericales > Polemoniaceae > Linanthus > Linanthus parryae. The sequence continues at coordinate 186,776,342 of JALGPY010000001.1, forward strand.
ACTGCGTCGGCTTTTGCCATTTTAAAACCGCAGGTCGTCAAACAAGTTTGGGGAATGGGAACGCGGATCGAGACTAAGCAGTGTAGCTCAACTTAGATCACTTAGTAGATCACAAATGTTATGTGTTTAAATTGTACTTATTATCGAATTTTTGTTATGTACATTAAGCGAAATGTAATCTTAATAGTATATTTCTACTTTTGGTTGTCGATTGTCTCTTTAACCCTGAACCGAGATCGCGGGCTGTTACAGATGGTATCAGAGCATCGGTTCTCCGGTTAAAGTGACGTTTTGATTTCCATTAGTAGAGAATAAGAAAGATAAAATGTTTTCAAAATTTAAAATTGATTAGGCTAACCCAATTTGGCAATAAGGAGTAAACAAGCCGTCGGGGAGTTTGGGTACTTACGTATTGTTCAACTCGATTTGTATTTACTTGTTGATTAACTGTTAACTACTTGTTGATTTGTGACCTATGCGAAATCCACTTGTTAATTATATGTTGGTTATTCTATGGGCATGTTTAGTTGCTATATAGAAATGATTTATCATTGTCGTGTGATGCGTATCCGCGTTCCTTTGTTTGATTATGTTAATTAGTCGACGAGAGAGTAACGACGCTTTGATCTAGAAGACCATGAGACCAATCTTTTCTTACCTACGAGAGATGACTTTTATGATTATATTTTGTTTTGTTTCATTTTGAGTTAAACCGACTTGGTCGTTTCCAAAATTAGAAAGTTGTGACCCAAAAAAAAAAAAATATTTAAAAAAAAATATATAGTTTTGAAAAAAAAATGTTGGGTGTCGAGATACCAAATGCCAAGTGATGTGGACCACTTTGTTTAGCAGTCCGCTGGCGTGACTCTTAGTACGACGGTACTATGAGTTGTACCCGCTGTGTAGACTAAGTTGGAACATTTGAAACACATTCGAGTTGTGATGGATAGACACATTGTGTGACAACACATGGTGTTCTTTTCTCCCTCGTATGCGTGGAAAACTTTAGGTGATTGGTGTATCTTATCCTATAAAGGTAAGACAATATTTTTAACGCGGATGAGCCAAGTAAAATGACATGTTAGTTGCGATCAAAGTATTTTGTGTCTATAAATTTCAAGATTTGTTTAAACGCTAGAAAATTTTCGAATTGGCTTTCTAAACGTGGTAACTTGTGTGTTCGTCTAAACCTTTCAAAATTTGGTGCCGACCTTTTACTTGAGCTAATTGTATTTGAATCTCTAGTATAATACGAGGGAGTGGGGATGTAACCGACCGAGAGCGCGATTCCCGTTAATTAAAGTGTTGCATGTGTATTGGCATTGCATACAAGTCTCATGTGCATTAGTTGCATTCTCTTGAAATATGTTTGTAATATCGCTCAAAAGTTTTCTTAAGCTTCGGGGACGAAGCTTCATTTTAAGGGGGATATAATGTAATACCCCGTATTTTAGTTGGGGTTATTTAGTAATTTCGAAAAATATTTGAGAATTTTAAGAAATTTACATTTCAAAATTTTCCTTGACTTCTTCTTAGTTTTAAATTATAAGTGTGTCATTTGACATCTACGATGATATATATTGTCTATTTTGGGATTATTTTGTAGTTTTGAAAACTTGGATAATACGATAGAAAACTCATTTTGTATACGTGGGAGATACTTGTAATTTTCTAAAAAAAAAAAAATTACAAGTATCTCCCACGTATACAAAATGAGTTTTCTATCGTATTATCCAAGTTTTCAAAACTACAAAATAAGCCCAAAATAGACAATATATATCATCGTAGATGTCAAATGACACACTTATAATTTAAAACTAAGAAGAAGTCAAGGAAAATTTTGAAATGTAAATTTCATAAAATTCTCAAATATTTTTCGAAATTACTAAATAACCCCAACTAAAATACGGGATATTACATTAATAGATTACACATTTTATAATAAATAATTAGCAACAATTAAACTAGTTAAATTTTGTAGTCACTTACAAATAAATGTGTTGTATATTAAATTAATATTTTCTAATTACGAGAGTGTATAAATTTAATATGTGCTTTCTTATTTAATAATTTTTAAGAGCTAGTATTTATATAAGTAGTGATATTTCTATGAGGAAAATAAATAAATAATAAATAAATAAATATATAGTTGTTGTTTACGTCGCCAGTTTATCATACAAATATTGTATACTAGTAATTAATGGGGTTATGGGGAAAATGAGACTTGTTAGGATTATAGCATTCCACATATCATACTTGGACTTGTGATTGATTTAGAAATTATAAATGTAGGTGACGAGTTCGTAGACGAAGGTTACGTCTACCTGTGAAAGCCGAGGTGATATTTGTTGTATTATCAAGGTGAGTAAACATGCCAAGTCTAGCGTGCCAAGCTTCATTCGTGTCGAAATATGATTTTTTAATTTGTCTCAAAATGTGTTTTGTGACTCACATGCTTTACTTGAGATTTGGTTGTGTTTGAAATATTTGCTTTGAAATTGAAACGTGAAAATAATAACGCGTAATAACGTAAAGTGGAAAGGGTTGTGCGGGGGAAAACTTATTATTGTCGTGTTGGCTTTAGCCACTCGGCCTGTGATTATTATTGTCGTGTTGGGTTGGTCCACTCGGCCTGTGATTATTATTGTCGTGTTGGCTTCGTCCACTCGGCCTGTGTACTTTAATCCGGTCGCAACCTGTCGGGTCGCTCCATGTACTCACATCTCTGGCCGCAAGAAGTCTTAGGGGGGTGCCGGCACTTAAGGTCTTGGATGCTTGTGATGGATTATTCTTCCCCGTATCAACTAATGGATTTTATGATATGGATATTGGATATTAATGGGAATGGAAATATTGAGATTAAATTGTTTGGATATTGGATATGGATTTAATTATGATTGTTGGAGATTTTCTGAAAAATTTACGAGAACTTGAGAATGTATTGCCATTACACTGTCTTTTACTTCCGCTGTATTTCCATTTGAAGTTAAATACTTGTGAAATATTTACTCTTCACCCATTTATTATTATTACTTGAGTTAAATTATCTCGTCCCCGATTTTAGTGCTTGGATGTTATTTACTCAGTATTTCATTGCTGAATTTCGAAACTGCGGTTCCTGTTTTAATTCCCACCGCAGGTCTAGATGGAGAAGGCTTGGCTTAGGATGGGGAAAAACGCGGACTCATCTAGTTTTATCAGCATATCTAGTAAATCGAACTCTTAGACTTTTCACTTTGTGTAATAATGTTATAAGACAATGTGTGAAACTTTTGTCATATGTAATATATAACTGTGGCAGTGTTTGTTCTCGATTTCCGCCATTTCATATTTAGTAGCACCCACCCGGGCACTCTGGTCCGGAACAGAAGGTCTCGAAACCAAGGGGTGTTACAATTATCAAAACATCCTTCCCTGGTGCTGATAAGATCTTTTCTTTCCACTCTTTCAATTTTTTGTTTAATCGCTCGTTGATATGTTTGAAAGCGCTAACTTTTTGACGTCCCATAGTCTTGGGAAGAACCAAGTATTGGTTGTGCTGAAAAACTTGAGAAATTCCCGTCACCTATATGATGCTGTCCTAGGTTCCTTCAGAGACATTGAAAGAGAACACATTGGATTTTTCAATATTAATTTTTTGTACTGAGGCTTACTCATAAGCTTGTAGAACTTTTAGAAACACATTGACATTCGCTATATCAGCCTGTGTAAAAGACAGAGAATCGTCAGAAAACGGTGACAGACAACCAGTTCTTCCCAATCTACATAGTGATCCATTCTTATTCTAACCAAAATTGTTCCTTGTCAATGTTTTTCTAGGAGAATTATCATCCGTGTTTGTTATTAGTGGAAGTTTCTTAAATATTTCCATTTGTTGTTGTTCGTGGAAGTTTCTAACAAAATTTCAGGGTTTTCTTAAAAATGTGTAGGAGTTTAACCTTTCATAGAAATATGTAAATAGATAATTTTACATTTAATAGTGGCAATATTTTAGAAGGTTACAAAACGTCACATGACAAAGCTAAGTGAAATGCTAAAGGTCACCGTTTTTCTCCACATTTGAATTTCACCACTTATGTGGAGTTTGCCGATTGATGTATGATTTTGGAAAGATATTAAAATAAATTATTATCAGCAACCATATTTTGACACATAAGAGGTGAAATATAAGTGTGGAAAAAAAAGATGAAGCATAGCGGCCTTCCAAAGCTGAAAACACATGTGTATATGATAAAGAGCGTCGCTATGCTTCACCTTTGAATTTCACCTCCTTGTGTTAAGATATGTGTAAGATATGATTGTTGGTTACTATATATTTTAAGATATCCTATAATCAAATCACCAGTCAATTCAACCACAGACGATGAAATTAAATGGTGAAGAAAAATGGTTGATGTTTAGCATTTCCTTATAAGAAATGCTAGAGTCCCAACTCCTATTTCTCATTCATTTTCACGCTCAAATACAAAATTGAAAATATCATTACTCATTTGACATGTTCGTATAATATTTTGTGCGTCCTAAATTACTGTCATGTTCATTTTTTAAATCACGTTGACTAAATGATTTGAATAAATTAGCGTACACACGAACTAACTAAAAATTACATAATATTGTAGAGTCATCTTAATTCTATAACATTATGGAAGATGAAACAAATTGTATTGTTTAGCTACCAAGTAACGCAGTCCTATAAAAGCGACCATGACATATAATTCGGGACGGAATTGTAATGTTTCCTCTCAAAAGGAGTTAAGGGAAAATACCATTTATTATTGTGGAGTTATTTTTCTAAATGGTTAAAACAATATAAATATATACATTTCCTTTATGATACATGATATTATCTTTGTATGAACTATCAAACTTTTGAAAAAATTATACGTTGAGAAAAATAATCAATTTTTTTTCTGAGGTCATAACTTTTCATAAAACTCAGCAGCCAACGTTTACATCGTTTGTAATGAAGGGAACGAGCCATTCCGGCGGAGAATTAAACCACTGCATAGAGCAGAGAGCTCCACGAGCCCTATTAGCTAAAGAATGTGCCGCTCCGTTAATGCTCCTGGAAATCCACTTCAGCGATCTGCTTTCGAACCTTTGAAAAAGATAATGAACTTCAAGTAGAATGTCTAGGGTACCTGAGATGTCTTCTATGTTTTCTCCCCTTTCAAGAGTTTTGAGGTCTTCAATAACAGACAGTGCATCTCCCTCTATCACTATCTTCCTCACCCCCAAATTCTGTGCAAGGAGAATACCCATCTTCAATGCAGAAACTTCAGAGTGTCTAGGGCCTTCGCCGGAGAACCCAGCTGCTGCACGAGCAGCAGCGAAGCCACTGTCCCTGTGGAAAATGACCGCTCCACCTGTACCAACTCTAGAAGTCAAATCAAAGCTCCCATCAAAGACCAGGCGACCTTCAGTTCTTTCCCGATCACCCATAGTAGTCACTGCCCCATGAGCGCCGCCTACAGCTTCCACTGAGATTGACTCGAGCTCCTTATATCGATCTTCCACTTTTTTCCGGAATTGGAAATCATTTCGACCATGCCCGTTAAAAATGACATCATTTCTCAGACGCCACAACTCCCAGAGGAAGAAACAAAATTTCTTCTTGTCCTCCTTGTCTGCATTTTCTAGGAGGTGTGCCATCCAAAATTTATAGCTCAAACAAAATTCCGGCAATTCTTTTGAAAAACCCATGTAGCTCCAAAGGTCTTTGGTGATTTTACATTCTGCAAAAAGATGTCTTTCCGTCTCGTCAAACCTTCCACAAAGAGCACAACAATTATGTACTCTCATCCCTCTCTTCACAAGATTAGATCGAGTAGGCAATTTTTCCTTGAAGTTTCTCCAAATAAAATGAATTATCTTCTTCGGTATATTTATTTTCCAAAGCATCTCATAAAAGGACCTCCATGTATCGTTAGAAGAGTTAAACGTAGCTCCATCATGCAAATTTGTAGCTACTTCATATCCGGATTTAATCGTGTAAAACCCCTTTTTTCAAAGTGTCATACAATTCTATCCGGTCTTGGGTTAGTCGGAATTGGAATAACCTCAATGGCGTTGACATCCACATCCCAAACAAACTGTTTTAGACCAGTAATATCCCATGTACGATCAGCCTTGATAAAATAACCCAGTGGTGGGCTAGCGACGATGTGAGGAGTTATAACTTTGAAATCCCGATGGTGGGGAATGAACGGGTCAGTTAAACAAAGTGAAACCCCATCACCTATGCCCCATCGAAGACCTCTTTTGAGGAGTTCTTTACCGAAAAAAATGCTACGCCACGCATACGACTGGTTATTACCCAGATCCGAGCACAAAAAAATCTCATTCACAAAATACTTTGCTTTAAGAACTCGCGAAAGTAAAGAACCTGGAGCATTGAGAATCCTCCATGCTTGTTTAGCTAACATCGCTTGATTTAATTCTTTTAGCCGCTTAAAACCCAAACCTCCATGTCTTCGCGGTTTCTGCATCTTGTCCCATGAAATCCAGCTAATACCTCTGTCTTTGTCTCTCTTTGACCACCAGATTTGTCTAACTAGACCTTCAAGCTTGTCACATATCCCATCCGGTAGACGGAAACAACTCATTGTATAAGTAGGCAAAGCTTGAGCCAGCTTTGAAAATAACTTCTTTTCCTGCGACCGAAAGCGATTTCTCCTTCCATCCTTTGAGAATACTCCCAAATTTATCAACCAAAGTATTGAAAGTAATAGACTTGTTACGACCCATTGTAGTGGGAAGTCCCAAGTACTTGTCATACCTTTCAACTTCCTGGACACCCGTAGCCGCTAAAAGTGAGGTTCTTGTTACCGCATCAACTCCTGCTGAGAAAACCAAAGCTGATTTCTCTAAATTCACTTGTTGACCGGGGCTCTTCCATAGCCTTCTATGATTTTTAATAAACGACTCATATTCTCCATGTTTGCACCTGTAAAAAACAGCGAATCGTCAGAGAAAAAAATATGGGAGACCACTGGTCCTCCCCGTGACGCCGTCACACCCTCCAACCGACCCTCCACAACTGCCTGTGTGACTGCACGCGAGAGAACCTCGCTGCATATGAGAAAAAGATAAGGGGATAGTGGGCACCCTTGTCTGAGTCCGCGCTCAGGAAGGACGTTTCCTACCGTCATACCATTACGTACAAAGGAGTATCGAATAGTAGTAATACAATTAATGATCTGTCCAATAAAACGATTGCCGAATCCAATATGGTTGAGAGCTTTGTCAAGGAATCTCCACTCTACTCTACCATATGCTTTGCTCATATCAACTTTTAGATCCATATAACCCTTCTTGCCCTTCTTTCTAGTTTCCAGAGAGTGAATCACTTCAAAAGCTGTTAACACATTGTCAGTTATTAATCTGCCTGGAACAAAAGCACTTTGATTTTCATCAATATGCTCGGGTAACAGCCTCTTTAACCTGTTTGCTATCGCTTTTGCCACAATCTTATAAATAACAGTACACAAACTAATGGGATGGTACTCACTAGGCTTCCTTGGCTGTTTCCTCTTCGGAATTAATGCTATCAAAGTGGCATTGAAATCACCTATTTCAGCTCCGTTATTGAGAATGTCTAAAACTGTTCTTGTGACCTCCTCCCCCACAATACTCCAATATCTTTGGTAAAATCCTGCATTAAAACCGTCAACAACCGGAGCTTTGTCCGGGGCCATCTAGAACAAAGCCGATTTTATCTCCTCAGCCGAATAATCGGCGTCCAACATATCCCTATCAACCAAATTTATTCGACTATGCATAGTGCCAAAAATGGTTTCCATGTCATGTAAATGGGGATTAGATGAAGCAAACAAATCTGTAAAGTGATTCTCAAGTACCTTTGCAATTTGATCCGGCGCTGTAGTCCAAATTCCATTCTCATCTTCAATGCCCTGAAAATTGTTTCTCGCCCTTCTAATTGTTGCTTTCTGATGAAGGAACTTCGTATTTTGATCACCATATTTAAGCCAGTCAGAACGAGCTCGTTGCGACCACATAATCTCCTCACGCCTTAACAAGTCGTTAAACTCCCCTTTAAGGTACTCAAATTCTTGCAAAACTTCAGAGGTCTGACACCTCGCTTGCAGTTGCTCCATGCGCTTCCTTAAATTTCCCAGCTTGTTCTTTACACTACCGAAGACCTGTTTGTCCCAAATCGAGCAATTAACCGCTAGATTGTCCAATCTCAACTTGACATTACCGTTGGAATGGGCTGCCCAGCTAGTTTTGACAAAGTCTTCAAATCAGCATGGGTATTCCACATTTTTTCAAACTGAAATCGTTTCTTACCTTGAACACAAATTCGATCCCATTCCAGCAAAATGGGAGAATGGTATGAATTCGGATCACAGAGGTGATGAACCCTTGCTCCTTGAAATCTATCCATCCACAAAGTATTTGCAACTACCCTGTCAAGACGTTCTCTCATATTGTCTTCTTCTTCTTGATTGTTACTCCATGTAAACGGGTTTCCCGAAAACCCCAAATCAGTGAGATCCAGATCATTAAGAACAGCACGAAACTGTGAAAGTTGACTGTAGTTTGCAACCGAACCTCCTTCCTTCTCCAAGAAGGTTGTAACCGCGTTGAAATCACCGGCTACACACCACGGACAAGCTGGTTGAGGTGCAATTCTTATAAGCAACTCCCATGAAAGGTGTCTGTCTTCCTTGTTCGGATCGCCATAGAATCATGTAAATCTCCAAGTGAAATTTGAACTTTCGTCAGTAATCGTTTCATCCATAACACGCTGGTTACAATGATTAACGCGAACTTGCATACTATCGCTCCACAAAAGAGCTAGTCCACCACTTCTACCTCTGCTAGGAACATCAACACACTTTGCATACCCTAACCTTTTACGAATAACTTCCATGTCACCACTGCTTGATTTTTTTTCTATCAAAAAAATCAAGCAGGGGTTGTGACGCTTCGCAAGATCACGAAGCGATTGGAACGTGCTCGGGTTCCCGATACCCCGCTCGTTCCAACTTAGAAGACGCATTATGCTTGGCGGGGTGCACTGCACCCTCTGCCATTGTCAAATTAGGGTTGTTAACGGCACCCTCTTCCGCTGAATAAGCTGTCCCATCATTGATTGCCAAAACTTCTTGATTCCTCCCTCTCCCCCTGCCACGTCCTCTACCTCCTGCATGACCACCCCTTTCAACACTAACTTCATCAATCTTTCCTTTCGGATTCGGGCACAAAGAAGTGTCTCTGATCTTACGCTTGGAACTGTTGGTTCTACTTGGATTAAAAGCTGCAATCCCTTTTCCCTTGCCATCATTCACCACTACCTCTTCCCCTTGGTCGCTATTTTCATGAACCCCAAGTGGTTTTGTAAAAACCATAACTTCAGAGTCTTCTTCCTCTTGCTCAAGGTCCATATCCTCTTCTGATTCACTGTTGCTTGATTCTTTGGCCTTGGTGCCTAGATTCTCTTCAGTGTTCTCGGCGGTAGTATCTTGCTGCTGTGGGAGTTGCGCTTCCTCTTCTTTGTCCCTGCCTCGGTTCTCCGTTCCGCCCGTGGCTTTGGACTGATTCTTTCGCGGAGGTGGCCTGAAAGTCAGCCACGGTCCAAAACCCGCCTTTCCCCCTCTCTTTTGTTCTTCAGTAAACTTCTTGCAAGCATAACTTGTATGGGTAATACACCCACACCACTCACATACATTAGGAAGACGTTCATAACGGTAGTCAAGCCAAACCTTTTGGTCTATGATCTTGAAAAATCCGCCTCTCAACAAAGGTTCACTGATGTTTAGAGTGACTTTGGCACGAACGTAGTCTCCACCTTCGCTACTCCTCACCCTTGTATCAGTTTCTTTGACTCTGCCAATCCTTCTAGTTGCGAACCGTATGTTTTCGTCCTTCCTCAGATAAGTTGGGAGATTTTTAACTTGAACCCACGTTGTAACTTCTTCAAAATTCACATTATCCACGTTTGCCTTCCCGTCCCATATTTTGAGAAGCAGGAGGTTGCCATCAAACATCCATGGCCCTCCATTGAGAACATCATCCCTTGTTTCCGTATTTGGGAACTCAAAGATGAAACGGTTTGCATTAACTTCACTAATTGTTATCTCCTTACCCCTTTTCCAGATCTTACGGAACAATTCTTTCATCCCCATGGATTGAAGGAGATTGGAAGCAAGAAAGAATCGATCAAACACGGCCCCAACTGGTCTCTGGTTTTCTTACAGAACTCCACATCAAACTCCTCGATCTCCTCTTCCTTCTTCGTTAACTGAGGCGCCGGAAAGCTTGCTGCCGAGCTAGTCGCCGTTGTCGCCATCGTTGAAAAACCCTAGTTTCTCCGAGCTTTTCGGAGCCGCAGAGGAGATCGTCGCGTCCTTTACTCATTATAATCGCTTAAAATATTCCCTAAATTTCCCTAAAATAATCAATATATTGAGCAAAAAGATATAATTTTAGCACTTAAAATATTCCCTAAATTTCCTTTATCATCACGTTTTATTGTAACAATATATTCAGAACAAATCAATTTATTAACTACAATTTCATTGATCGTCGCGTCCTTTACTCATTATAATCGCATTTTCGTGATTCTCATTCCCTTTTATACCCATGATGTTACCTTTATACGAAAACTTATAACCTACGATATTTTATTATATAACGAAAACAAACAGAAATTAGTGGACAGAAATTTCGACAGATATATTTACCAATTGCATAAGACCGACGACGTTGATAAATATTCAACGACATCCCTGTTTCTTCTTGACTGATTTTTTGTTCGATACATTGCAAGCACATTGTATCACAAAGTACTAGTAACTAATACACGTTGTATTGGTTGTTATCTGTCCTTAGGGTTCACCATTCTCCTATTAGGGTATAGTTTTACAATAAGAGAGAGTTATGGCCAACTGGAGTTCCCTCCCGGCCGACCTACTCCGGCTGATCGCTAAAAAGTTGCAGGACATCGAGGACTTTGCAGCGTTGGCGGCGGTCTGCCGACATTACCGCCGTTCACTCGACAAGAATCAGTGGCATACTCCCGACGGACGTTACGCCCCTCCATGGCTATTGCTCTGCAGCCTTGACCGCCGCGGCATGGAGAAGAGGGGCTTTCTCAATCTGTACAAAGATAAGAACACGACGAATGTGATGGACCTACCGGAGCTCCACAACAGACGCTGTTGGGGATCTTCCTACGGCTGGATCGTAACCCTAGGCCCCGACGGCCAACTACACCTCTTCAACCCCTTGAACCGCCGCCGTATCGCCCTTCCCTGCCCTGAAGACTGCCGGGAAGTCCATTCAGGGGGGTTGCATTGGTTGAGGGACATGGATATCTACAGAGCCATATTGATCAAAAGGAACTCATCCGAATCCAACGATGAAGACGATTTCCTCGTCGTAACAATAGGTTACAACAGCGGATTGAATGTAATAACGCCTCGTTCTTGTGCATCCGTCAAAATATTTCCTTTGGACCCGATAAACAACTCAGATCTGCACTTCTTTGACGCGGCTATGCACAATGGGGAAATCTATTTGGTAGCAGAGTACGGCAGCCTCTTTGTCTGCTCAAATTTCGACGGTCCTGACCCGCCCACGGCACATGAATGTTACGAGAACGATTACGATGAAGACTACCACTACGGCGGTGAGGGGGAAAACGGTTGCTGTAGTGAGAAACTCTACCTGGTCGAATCGTTGGGTGAACTTTTAGTGGTGATTCGTTTTATCGACAATGAAGGTCGACTCGGGTACGACACTTCTCGCTTTGAGGCTTACAAATTCCGTCACGACGACAAGGAATTGATTGATGTGAAGGATTTAGGAGATTGTGCTATATTTTTGGGTGATTGCCAATCCATATCCCTGCCGCAGCCCGAAAAAGTTGGTTTCAGAAGGAACTGCATCTACTTCACTGATGATAACTACGATGAGTTCTCTGATTCCGGAGGAGGAAAAGATACGGGTGTATACGATTTCTCTAAGCGGACCACGAAACGGCTCTACGGAGGTCCTCAGTGGCTATCAACATACTCTGCTCCAACTTGGTTTATCCCCAATTTCACATGAAAACCAGAACTTTCATCAGGTCTTTTTTTTTCCTTTTCTTGGCCTTGTTTCTTTCTTTGAGCTTTGGTTTAAACATGCATGTTACTCGTAGCTTGGCTTCTGAGTTTCTTCTATATCATGTAATGTCTACTTTTACCTATATCAATCAATGTCGATTTTTTTTTTTTTTTTCTCAAAAAAATAATACTGTCTATTTTTACCTGCTCATGACAAATATATTATATTGAACTAAGAAGATAATCAAAACGCTGCAATCTGATCTTCACTAGGCAGACGCTGCAACGCGACTTCTCCAGCATGAACTATAGTGTGACAATCTAACTCAATATGTTTGGTCATGACTAATGAATAAGTGAGCATGTTGCATCAAGTTCTACACTTGGTATCAGTTGTATCAATATTTACTTTATTAGTAGCCTTCATGACTTTTCTATTCCGCCGACCTATATGGATGGTCGAAACAAATCCAATGGAAATTGGTTTTGGGACATACGTGTAGTAAAATTATGGTTCGCGACGTCATTCTGTTACCCGATTTCCACCAAGCTCAATAAACAAGCTTGGACCAACATTAACACATCCTTAAACTAGGTAACAAAGAGATCGATTCAAGATCTCAAACATCAAAAACCATTAACGGATGGATGAGAAATTAGGCTTTGAAGTTGCCCACTATATATGCCTGAGGAAAGTACCAGAGCTTACTTAACGAAAGAGAATGATTTAAATTTTATGAAAGGGGAATATAAAAAGTAAATACTACGAGGAGTGCAGGTAGACAGAGTGCTTCCTCCTTCGATTATGATACTAGAGTTGAGTGAGAGTTGAAATCTCTTACTTGGGACTAGCTCAATATGTACTAGAGTGGGAATGATGCCCTAAAACAAAGAACATATCTCCTTAGTCCTACGCCTTCTTCTTCGGGAGTACATGATTGGTTTATGGTATGGTAGCCGACTTTGCATCATTTAAGTTTTTCTATCATCACCTACGCAATTGAACGATTACTAAGCGGCTTGATGTCGAAGCTTCTGGACTATGGTTTCTGGACTACGGGAATGGTATTTGCCCCGCGGGAACCCTACTGATTCTAATCTAAATAATGGGCATGAAGATGTTCCGAGAGTTCTGAAATAATATGAAGCTAGCAATTATCTTGTTTCAACTAACTCTTTATTCCATCTTTCTTCTCTTATGTGTTATATCAAGATCCTAACTTTCGATATATTCCTTAAGATATCAACTAATATCAGACATAATGATGTATTATAGTTTAGATCTTATAGAAAGCTCCGGTAAAAGAAGAGGCATTTTTGAAACGGGAATAAAGGAAAGAAGCACGTAGAGTCGAAACAGAGCAAGGAGAAAGAACCAACTCAGAAGTAAGGAAAGATCTTTAGATTTCTCAATAGATCCTTGGAAGTCTAGATTTAAGTGTTTTTATCACAAAAAGTATTCGAAAATGTCGGACCCCAGCTATAACAAGTTCTATTTGACTTCTACATCGATCAGAGATGAGTTGTTCACACCCACCCGCAAAAGGCATCTTCGTCTACCTCGGCTACTACGCCCTTGTCTCGTGTATGAGCTGCCTGAGCTTGGTCTATTCCGGAAAGTGGGGTTGGGTAGGCGGCTTCGGGTTCAAGGCATCTGGAAAGAAGAAGGTCCTGTTGAGATATCCTCTTGTTTAAGTCTTAGGAAGCAAGAGCTACGAGTTTCGCCTTATCAATCATTCTTAGTAGTTAGTATCCATTTATGAGCCTTTTAAGTCCCCCCCCCTAGATTCTCTATTGTGAGATCTTTCAGGTGCCATAAACGCTTCTCAATATAGATATGGAGCCAGCCAGTGTCCTTTTTCTTTCTTCTATGATCTCCTCGTTCTCTCTTGTACTTTCTTCGTCATGTTATTTTGTTAGGAGGTCGTATGATAACCGGAAACTATGCCTTCGCTGCAGTTCGAGTTCCTGCATCTATTGGTGGATGGACCTGGGAAGGGCAGGGGCCAGTCCCAAAGGTGTGCCATGGCGTGGATGCAACTCCGTGTTGTAATACGCATTTGTCTAATGAGAATCTCACGAAACAAGGTCGAGTAAATGGATTTCTTACTCAAATTACGTGGCTTTCTCATTAGTGAAACTGAGTTCCGATAGTCGAAAGACTCGTGAGATTTCATATCCTTAATATTTTAATAATTATGTATTTCGTGAATCGACTATAAGGAGATGAATTCGATAGTGTGTAATAAAATAGAAAGAAGAGAAGTAAGCTACGAGGATAAGAGAAAGGAAATATCATAGAAAAGTAGCTCTTTCTTTCACTCATGGCAATGAGATTGGTAATGGGCATGGGATCTTTGTTACGATGGTCCAATATAAATCGATGGACAAATAAATACCCCGTCCGGACGTATTGATTCATGCTCTGAAATCACCTTGAAGGAGGAATCAATGCGAAAGCACGGGCAGAGCCTCCTCAGTAGTCAACCAATCCCATTTTCAGACCTCGCTTGGGCAATTGTGTATTATGGCTTGCTTAGGCACCTAGGGCCAGCATGTCGAGTTATAGAACCTGAGTCAAACTCATTATGCGGGAAGTGGCCACCAACTAAGTGATTAGGCACATCAAGCTTAGTTTTAGCAAATAGGAAGATCATATTAAGGGGTTGTCAACCGAACGAAGTCTCGCCAAGAGTCGATGCCTTGTTCCTTTATTAGGAGCCAAGAGTAAATCAACCAGAGATGGAAGTACCACTCCGGAGATGACGAGAGGCAAGGCTTAAGCGGGCAGGGGTTAGTAGCACTTCCCATCTCTAACGATCGAGACTATTTTCTCTCATGGATTAGTCTGACCTTCAAAGGTGAGAAACCTATTACAAATCGATTCTTCTTCCTCGAGTTGATACTCTTAGGAGTTGTCATTCTTCTTTCTTCTCCGAGACTCCGTTTTCTTTGATGCTATCTGACTCTGAAAGGACTCTTTCTTTGGATTCGGGACCGTAGGGCTAGGGTAAAGTAAAGCCTTAGGTAATAGAAAAGGGCAGCCTCCCTAATTGTAATTCTCATATATATTGAAAGCGGACATTCCTACTGAGGAAATGGAGTTGAGTTACTCAAACTCAATACTAATAAGAAGAGGCATAAAACTCGCTCACATCTAATTGAACTGCTCTCACTCATTAGTAGTAGTAGCAGCCTACTCACTGATGAGCTTTCCTAGCCACCTATACTGGAATCGAAGAGAACACTTAGCTCGATGTTACAAGGGTTGAAGAAAGAGATTCAAGACGAGAATGATCAAGTAAGCACATGAAGAATGAATCGATTGCTTATGCCTGACTTCCTTACTATTGAGTTAGGAAGGTCCCACGGGCATCACTTTTCATCTCACACATTACATGAACTACTCTATTGAATTCGAAAATTGAAGAGATTAGTTGACAACAGTCAAAAGAAGGGCACCTAATTTCAATACAATAGGGGCGGTGCAATTCAGTTGAACACACTGATCGATGAGTAGGTAAGTGGGTTAGGGAAAAGTTGATTGGCAATGAAAGAAGACAGAAACTCCCGAGTGGAATACATTGATCCATTCTCCTTGAAGAATGGTTCATGAAGACAGAGAATTGAATTGTAGGATAATAATCATAGCCCTCCTTCTTTGAAAGAGTTAGGAGAGGATAGGCGAAATAGAGCCTTTCGACGGATATCACCCTTGTTCTTAATGAGATAAGCCATATAAGCCTTCGATTCTCAATCTTCCTATACCAGCGGAGTCGTGCAGAACCATATTCAATACACTGTTTTTTTACACTTTTAAACTTTTAAACGTCCAAATCCCTTTAGGCACCGGTTTGAGTATTCTATTACCGAGGCTCTATAGGCATCAGCCAAGGGCGACGACAAGACCCACAATAAACAAATGAAACTAGGCAGTCCCAGGGAGGGCAGAAACTAGGTGTAGTCATCCAAGCAAGAAAGGAATGCTAGTCAAGGGGAGTGAATAGTTTGTAAGAAAGGTGACGTTGGAGCGAAGGAGTTTTCAAATGTGAATGACTTTTACAAGTCCCCTCTACCAATGAAATAGTAAGGGTAGGCTTCCGGTAGTAACGAGTACCTTCAAGGGAGCGTATTCCCACGAAAGAGAAAGGAGAGTAGCTCCATTTCCTGCGACAAGCATTGGGTTGTTAAAATCGAGAGCTCTTTTTTTTAAGGTTTTGGGTAACACCACCCTATTTTCAACAAGGGATAAATTCCCATACTGTGGAGGTACATGTTTCTATAACGAGTCTTTGAGCTTATAACAGCTATCTAGTCGAAGACAGCACCACTGTATTGTCGTAAATTCGAGTATTCTTTATATACATGTTTCCGGTTTGTTGCGAACGGAAATCCTAGGACGGGGGAATTTGGCACCTATTTAGATAGGCTAGAGCCTACTAAGATACCCCTTCAACTAAAATAAAAGGAACAATACCACTTAGCATTGGACCGATTCTGTATTGTATTAGTTTAAGTTGAGCGTCTGCTATAGAATTAGGTGATTTAACGCGGTCTGATACGGGCCAGGACACGACTACGGTGCGACGTTCTGACCGGATTCATCGTCAACCAAGTTATCTCAAGGATTATGCTACGTAATTAGTTAATTTTCGTCATTATTTTAATTATTAAGTATTTAGGAAGTTTATTTATTATTTTGGGGTTTTTAGGTAATTTCAGGATAGTAGGAATCCTAGTATGAGTCGGATAAGGAAACGTTTCTAAGTCCAGGATTGTCTAGTAGTATTTATAGGTTGTGCTGCTTCAGCTTTTGATTATCAATGAATGAGAATTAAGTTTATTTAGTAGAAACCCTAGTTTTGGAGATCTCAGCTTCTAGAATTGCTGAATTGGAGACCGAAGCTTCTCGAACTGCTTCTCTATCGATAGCTTTTGCTATCAACTGGTGCTTTCATCCATGACGAACTCGTCAGAAATTTCCGCAGATTTGGGAAAGCAATTGCTCGCTGCATTCGCCCGATTGGAATCCAGAATGGACAACTTCGAGTCAGGCCTTGCTGCTGTCCAGGCCAGGCTCGTTGCCCTTGAAGCTCACCCGGAGAATCCCCAGCAGCTACCTGCTGTCCAGATCCCTCCACCAGAATTGGCGGCCGACCTAGTAGCCGTCGACCATAGACTCACCGCTGTAGAAACTACCCAGGCAGCGTTGCAGGTCTCTGTAGCTGACCTTCAAGACAAGTTACAGGCGGCCACTCAGCAACAGCAGCTGCCCCTGCCTCACCCAAACACGACGGCAACGCCAATGACCAGCGACCCTGGTACTTCGCAGATCCTACCACCGACTGGTGGTTTGAACCAGGCCCAAACCCTAGGGGTTTTGGCGCCACCTCCTCCCATTCCACAGCCGCAATATCAGCGACAGTTGGCGCCGACCAGTCAACTCGCTGGCTCCACAATCGCCAGCGACCAGCACACAGGGGGTTTTCCACCACCCTACATCCACCACGCCAACCATAATCAGAGGAATCGGTGCGACGCTTTTCACACGGATCCGGGTTTGGCTCTGCCAAGGGTTCCAGCAACTAACGCTGGGCATGGATCGGGGTTTGACCCGTATGGACCCGGGTACTGCGACCCAGCTCTCAACCGATTTGGGAAGGTACAACACTGCGTATGATTTTACTACACCCGGACCGGCGATTTATAATGCCCCTAGGCCACCGGACCAGTTTGGGGACGAAAGGCATGGTCGGAAGCTTCGTATGGATGCGCCTAACTTTTCTGGAGCAGATCCGCATACTTGGACCTTCAAGGTGCAACAGTATTTTGACTATTACCGCGTGCCAGAAGACGACAGACTCAGGTTGGTAGGTGTTCTCTTAACCGGTGACGCAGCAGATTGGTTCAGGTATAAAAAGAATAATTTTCTTCTTACGTCGTGGTTATCGTTTTTGGATGAGGTCAAGGTCCGGTTTGACCAGGACTATTACCGTGATTATTTTGGTACGCTGAGCAAATTGAAACAGCAGACCACAGTATTAGCCTATCAGACGGAGTTTGAGAAATTGTTGAATCGTGTTGGGTCGGTTTCTGAGCAACAACTCATATCTATATTTACAAGTGGTCTCAAAGCTCCACTCAACCGCAACCTCGAGCTTCGTCAGCCACGTTTCCTCACTCAGGCGTTTGCACTAGCGCGTGAGTTAGAGGCATCATTAGCTGAGACGGTTTCAGCCGTCGAAAGCTACCAGCACGCGACACCCGCCCACCCATCCATGCAACAGACCCCAGCAAGTCTCACCGTTGCAGCATCTTCTTCCGGTCAAACCATACGCAAACTAAGCTACGCCGAGCAACATGACAAGCGAGCTAAAGGGTTGTTTTTCAACTGCGATCAGAAATATTTTGCGGGCCACAAGTGTGGGGCCAAGTTGATGCTTTTGGACTTTGAAGAAGAGGCGATTGCCCAGCAGCTTCACCGTGAGGACACGGTGAATGTCAACGGGGGGGAGGTTGATACGGGCCAGGACACGACTACGGTGCGACGTTCTGACCGGATTCATCGTCAACCAAGTTATCTCAAGGATTATGCTACGTAATTAGTTAATTTTCGTCATTATTTTAATTATTAAGTATTTAGGAAGTTTATTTATTATTTTGAGGTTTTTAGGTAATTTCAGGATAGTAGGAATCCTAGTATGAGTCGGATAAGGAAACGTTTCTAAGTCCAGGATTGTCTAGTAGTATTTATAGGTTGTGCTGCTTCAGCTTTTGATTATCAATGAATGAGAATTAAGTTTATTTAGTAGAAACCCTAGTTTTGGAGATCTCAGCTTCTAGAATTGCTGAATTGGAGACCGAAGCTTCTCGAACTGCTTCTCTATCGATAGCTTTTGCTATCACGGTCTACTGTCGTTAATGGGATGTTGGAGTTTAGCGCACATTAGCAGCGAGTAACATGAGAGATAGGGCTCTGTTTATGCTTTCATCTCCATCTTCATATTTGGGGCACAAATCGCCATGCTTCCTTGTGGTACCAAAAAAAGACTCTGTGATCGTTACAATAAAGTATTGCTACTACTACTATAAGCCTACTAAGTAAATAATGCTCCCGTCCCCGAGCCGCTTTCAAGCCGCCTATCCTATAATGGCTTTTTCTATGCTAGTTATAACTACTTGGCGTGTGCTTCTTTTGGATTCCAGAGGATGTCCTTTCCTCTTAGATAATTTGGTATCGGTATGGGATCCGATCTCTCTTCGTCTCTTGCTGAGAAATCCAAAGGAAATTGGGTTTGGGACATACATGTAGTAAAATTTGGTTCGCGACATCATTCAGTTACCCGATTTTCACCAAGCTCAATAACAAGCTTGGACCAACATTAACATATCCTTAAACTAGGTAACAAGGAGATCGATTCAAGATCTCAAACATCAAAAAACATTAACGGATGAATGAGAAATTAGATTTTGATGTTGCCCACTTCATATGTCACATTTTAAATGTACCAACATGTTGTTTGAAGAGAGAGAGATATAGTAGTTTATCTATTAAATGGTAAAATTAATTCTTACTATTCTGCAAATCCAACCTGAGCAGTTACAACCAGACCCGAACAGTTGTAACTTCTCAGAAAGTTGCAATCGTTCTATTCGAAATCGAAGATGCATAACGGACAATAACTGCCACATCTTTGTCTCTATAGAAGCAGTCTCTCTCTCTCATTCTCTCTCTCTCTCTCTCTCAGTTTTTCCCACCCAAATTCTTGTTGGAGTATGTCATAGAGGCAATCTATTTATGGTGACATTTATATGGACTTACTGTTCATTATGGTATCAATATGGACTTACTGTTCATTATGGTATCAATATGGCGATATGTTAACAAGAATAAAGTCCTTAGAATTTAATGTTATATTCTTAAATATCCCTAGTCGAGTACTGCAGCTAATAGGACGACTGTATTGCATCAAAACTAGTATGTTGGTATATTGATATGGGGATATCAATTCTAACACATTGGTACGCGTTAGGGGTAATGGCGTACTGGATTGACCCATCAATAGAAGGCTTTATGGGAGTTATATGAATGTCACAAGGGCTTCTCGTCATGACAATGGTGTTGCGATTCTTAGACTTGAAGTCACTAGATACTCTAGTTGTGAATTATCATGTTTTGATATCATCAAACGTTACACCGTAACTGGGTCTATAAAGGCGATTATCGGACATGATATGAAGCAAGCTGAGAGATGGTAGTGATGCAGAGAGGACTTGTCCCTCCCACATAACGGGAGTAAATATCCACGACTACTCGATGAGTGAGACTTAGGGAAATGCATGGCCATGCTCAATAAACCAATATGAGATATTGATGTTATTTGTTTATCAAAGTCTACTCACAGATCGAGAAACTATGGATTGGATATACAAGTGTGACACTCCATGTCTTATGTCCAATCCGGATAGATGAGACAAAGGGTTTACAACACAGAAACATTGGTCACAGAGGTTAGTCAGATCACTGACATTCATATTACTTGGGTAGCATTGATGTATTGCTAGATATGGCTCAATGTTTGTTATGATTGTTATTACTGCCAACGTAATAAGGAACCTACAGGGTCACACACGATAATATATCAAAAGGGGATTATTGCTAATTAGTTCGACTAAGTACCAATAATGAATTGATTGGAATAAAGTGTAAACTCTGCTCATTAGTTGGACTAAAGAGCAATTGCGTACTAGAATGCAAACTAGTCCCACATTGGTGGATTTAAGGGAAAAGATGAATTTCTCTAACTATAAATAGGATTTATAGGCTATGAAAATTCAGTCTTAATTAATGCTACACCAGTACACTAGAGAGAAAAGAGAAAGAGTGAAAAGGAGTTTTCACTCATAGGGTTCGGCCAAGATAAGGTGTCGCCCTCTCCTTGAAGCCGACGACATAATGATGCCGCCCCATCGAGGTCACGGCCAGGGTTTGGCCGACCGTCTCTCTGGTGCCATGGATGGATATGATTCATCCTCCATGCGTCCAACTCAACATATTTTATGAAAAGATCCTCCTTCTTCTCAAGATTAGCATCATTGGAGAAGAAGCCCAGCTGAGTTCTATTCGTGTGGATACCGTAGAGACGCAGTTCCATTGATTTGCGTATGTAATCTTCACCAGTCTGGTATGACTAAGGTAACCTTTTTCCTTTCATCGTGTGATGAGGTTTCACCTGCGATTCATGGAGAGTTTCGTGCATAATAAATTTTTGTATTTCCACTACGTAAGTTGCATCAAAACCTTACAATTCTTTATATCAATCTCTCATATTCACAACTTCACTCAAGTATTTGTTCGGTTCGCCGGTACTGTAGATTATGCTTCCGTCGGCAGTACGAGATGACTTTTATCCTGGGGAGTAATTTGCCTGTGACTATACATAAATAAAACGAAGCACCATCGTTGTGTGGGGGGGGGGAATATTACTTCACAGATATCGTTCATGTAGGACGAGACTGTATTCCATATTAATTCTTCATTCGAAAGATTTTCTATATGTAAGTTCTGATCTTTCTGTGAGTTTTATGTTTCTCTTTATATCTGTTAAACTTTATTTACAGTTTCTAATTAATACAGCTAAATCTTTTTCTGACAATACGTCTAAAGATTCTCATATAGACCTCCACAGCCGATTGAAGATAGTATTACGTCTTCTGGCTGCATCAGAGGTAAAGTGCCTCGAGATTCTATTCATGAACTTTCGGTAACAATTCGTGAACTTGAGAGCATATAATACTTTTTCAACATGCTAACATTAGTACCTCCGGGTGTATAGTGTTCACACGTTCCTGTTGATCGGAACTATGTTGTGAATATATCTATCTATATACTCCGCCAACACTCGCACACGAGCCACTCTAAAACATATTAACATTAAGTTATGTAGCCTCCCATTCAAGTTATGAACACTTTGAACATTTTAGGTTTTTGGCATATTCCTCTAGACAAAGAGAAAGTTGTTGTCCAATTCCCCTCATATTTCAGTGATTCCACCTTTTTGAGTTCACAACATAAGGTGTGGACCCTAAAGTAGTAAGCAAATAGTCAGGACTGCAACCGATGTACCTAAACCTTATGTTTAACACAATCTCAGTTAAAAGTTGGAATAAAATTTTCGTTAAAAAAAGTTGGAATATAAGTACTATCGAACATAGTTTTAAATTGGATAGGATGTCGAACCGGAGATGTCGCGGTTGGTTGTTTGGTCGAACTGTTTCAATTGCATTATGCTATTATCTGTATTTGAATATTCACTACTGGAAACGGACCCGAAAACAACATTAATTTCTCGCCGTTTATAGCAAGAACGGCAAGATTTGGGTCGGTCGCAAGGTATTTTGACGTTTTTTTCTTAACAGCGTGAAAAACTCTTGCCGTTTAAACCTTAAACGGCGAGAGAGACCCTCTTGCCGTTTATCATTATATATATATATATATATATAAATATATATAAATTATTTTTAAAAAAAAATTAATTTTATATGTTTTTATTAATTCTAAATATTAATAATATCAATTTTGACCTCAAACATTCTGCAACTACTCGAAACACCCCCCCCCCCTCTTCGATAGATACCAGCCTTTCCCCCTTCCCCCTTCTTCGATAGATACCAGAACACAAGGGTTCCCAGAACACAGCACCATCACCAATTGAAACATAACACAGATCTGGGTTAAACTCGGATGCCGCCTCGAACACAAAACACAAATTAAAGAGACGGTAAGACGAGGAGGACGGCGACAGGACGGCGACGATTGGCTTGGTTTCAAACCGGATGCCGCCGCCCGACAGGACGAAGACAACTTCTTCCTCCCCTCAACTCCACTGCATCTACTCCTCTCCCTCCCTCTCTCTCTCTCTCACTCTCTTCTCTATCACTGATCTTTCTCCCTCTCTCAATCAACAAATCGGACAATAAAGTGGGTGGATTGTATAAGGGGATGAAGATGAGATGACATTTTTTTATGAAGGTAGGGTTGTAATTGATGGCTAAGATTACATCTTCAAATTAAAGGGAGGGTATAGATTTTAGCCACATATGCACTTCTATTTTGGCGGACTATTAGAATTTTCGCCCCAAAATTTGGCTCCTAAGTCAAAAAAATTGAGTTGTGTCTTTCAAAATGAAAAAAAAAGAATGAGTTGTACGTACATACTTTTATTGCCGTTTATAATAATCATTAACGGAGTTAAAAAAATCTCTTGCCGTTTATGCTATATACTATATGCGGTGAGAAAAAAATTCGCCAATAATGATATTTTTCTTTCCGTTTTTGATAATTTTAAGTGGGGAATTATTCTTGCCACTATCAGTAAAGTTCTTGCCATTTTTGATGAAATATATGCGGAATTAGCACACTCTTGCTGTTTTAGATGTTTTTAAGCGGGAAAAATTGTTCTTGCCATATTTGATAGCCTATATGGCAAGATTATTATTGCCGCGCGAAAATTTATGTTTTTTATTGCCGTTTATGAGTAAATTTCTAGTAGTGTTTTTTTTTGGTGCAAACCATAAAATTAATTATAATCACGCAATACTAATGTGTTTTGTGTCTAATCAAAACATGGTCATCATGGTGGCAGCGGGCCGTGCGGGCTGGGGACGGGTCGTGCCGAGGTGTAGGGCGGGCCGGGTCGAGCCGTGCTTGAAAATTCTAGAAACTCGGCACGTGCCGGGTTGTAGGGGTGGGGGTCGTGCACGGGTTGTGTCGGCGGGGCCTTGTTTGTGCGGGTCGTGCACGGCCCGGGGGCCGGCCGGGCCGGGTTGGCTAGGGGAGAAACGTGACCCAGCCGTGCCACGGGTTGAGCACGCCTTTGAGCGGGTCGTGCCGTGTCGGAGGTGTAGGGTTTTGATCATGGATGCGCAACGGAAAAACAAATATAATCCATGCAATACCCTCCAAGGAACACAAGTCAAGAGACATAACGATGGTAAGAGAAGAAATCAATAACACACCTTAGGATTTCTCCTTTGATGACTTCAAACGCGAATTGTGTCACGCTCTCTATAGTTGATCCACGCCTAGAGTTGAATTCTAGATCTTTCAAATCCTTTGTGCTAGCGCGGAATGAGTAAGAGGAAGAAAAATCACGCAAAACGAGACAACAAGGAGGTTTCGGCCTCCTTGTGGGCCGACGGGGACGGGCGGCGGCAAGGGGGGCCGACGGGTCCCTCTTTGCTTGCTTGCTCTCTCCTTTTTGTTCTCTCCCACTCAAGTTATGATCAATAAGGTCATAAGTATGAGAAGGAAGGAAGGAAGGAGTGTCCTTTATATAGTCCAACAAATCCTTGCCAACTACCTATAGGACCTATTCTAGTCCTATTAGAATTCGGTTTAGTCCCTTCTTTGCAAATTAGTCCTACTAAGTTTGCAAGGTTTTGCAAAGTGATCATTCTAATTAATTAATCCTATTAATTAATTCCCAAATCTATTTCAACTCTATATAGTGTGTGAAACCATAGGTTCTATCTAGTTGGTAGCAACAATTTGCTAATATGGAGCGGTTTCTAGCAAAACAACCATCTAGCCAACTAATAGAATAGTCATCTTGACAAACCTTGTACAAGTAATTGTCTCACCCCTTTGTCTCTATATCCGGATTGGACACGAGACATACAAGTCACACTCGTATATCCAATTCATAGTTTCTCGATCCATGGGAATAGCCTTATTCATGCAAATAACATCAATATCCCATATTGATTTATTTGAGTCTGGCCAGACATTCTATAAGCACTATCCCTCGAGTGGCCTAGGATATTTGCTCCCGTTATGTGGGAGGGACAAATTCTATCTACGTCCACTACGATCTCTAAGCTTGCTTCTTATTGTATCCGGTACACGCCTTTATAACTACGCAGTTACGGTGTAGCGTTTAACGCTACCAAATCACAATAATCCACAACTAGAATATCTAGCGACCTCAAGTCTAAGGATGACAATACTATTGCACCACGAGAAACACTTGTGACTTATCATAACGTGTATGTAGCCTTCTCGGAGATGGGTCAATCCAGTGCGTCATTACCCTTAATGCACACCTATGTGTTGGATCATGATATCTCTATATCAATCGAACCCCATACTAGTCTATAGATGATTGTCCTATTAATCATTATACTGGACTAGGGATATTTAAGATAAACAACACGATTGTAAATCTAAGAACTTCATTATATTAAATATCCAATAAATAATAAAATGAATTTTCTAACCACAAATAAATTCATACTAAACTAGGTTGCCTCTAGGGCATCTATTCCAACAGGAGGGTGGAGTGGGCCGTGCTTGGGGCGTGTTAAGAGCATGCCGTGGCGGGCCGTGCCAAATTGGCATGCGGGCACGCCGAATTTTTAAGTATGGGGTGATTGAATTGTATAATTAACAAATCTAAGCATACAAAAGTATCATACTTTAGCACGGACTTTATCTTATGTATCGATTTGCTCATAATTTAGCATGCCAGACATTTATAGAAATATACCACAATATGTAAATTATATCATAAGTTTAATATCCTTAAATACTGTAGTACATTTCTACCCAACGAGTCCTGGGTTTGTGACTCCGCATGCCCAAAAAAATTATTTTCTCAATGAGAAGATTCCGGTTCAACCACTGGCCCTGGCCCAAACAGGCCGCCTAAACCAGTTGGCTGAAATTGGTCCAATTACGAATCAAACCACCACCGGGCCCGTGTTCTAGTTAATTCGGCTGGTCTGGTCGGGTTTTAAAAACTATGACCCAAAGTAGTTTGCGCACGTGACCCCTCGTACCCCTACATACATCCGCCCTGACCATAACCGTGGTAGGCCCCGTGATGTGGCCAGAATTGCGTGAGATATATCTACCAAACCAACATAATGAGACTTGTGTTAGAAAAGTTGCCTTGCAATCAAAGTCGGCAAAGAATGGGTTTAGTTTATCATTTTTTTACATACCCAGTTCGAGTGATTCTTGAACTTCCAAGTTTTTTCTTGTTGCAGTGAATGGAAATCTGTAAATTGTATGAACAAGTCACTATGAGACATTGTTTTCTGATAGCAGGTCGTAAATTGAAGGCTACAGAATAGGAAAAACAAGAAATATGAATTTGAAATCTGTAAAATAGGAAGACTGAATTTGTGTTTGTCGGCTTGTAACCACAATTACATAGGTTTAGTTTAGTAGACAAACATATGTATGATTATTGTTATTATTGTTACATTTGCCATTTAGGTTGATGATGATGTTGTCTCTAGGTTCATGATCGTTGAAAAACCAGACATTATGTTGTGTTACTTGGCACTACCAAAGAGCGATTTGGAGTATTAATTATCCCGTGAAATTGAAGTTTCCTCTTGCATCTTGTTTCTGAAGGAATCAGTAAAAATGTTTCATGAAATTACCTTGAGCGTTGCATTACTGACTTCAACCCATGCCGATGAGGGCCAAAAACCTTGCTGCGATAATTTTGCTAACCCTAGTTGTTATTGTGTGTGGACAACGAGAACAGAGGTCTAGAATGATGACTGTCATCAGATCTTGGATGTGATTCGTGCGTGGTGCGACTGTTATTTCCAAACTAGAAGGGTTGAAAGTATCTTAATGTCGAACTTAAAGGCAGCAAAATTGTCGTTTACCTAAGACTGAAACTCGGGTGGGCTGGGCGTGTCAACACCCCAATCCTAGCCCAATCCTGAGTTGTGTCGAGGCTACCGAGCCCAGTCCGGCTTAAGAGCGTCGTCAAAAACTGTTGTGAGGAAGTAACTGATTTTCAGAAAGTAAAAAAATAAAAAATTACCAAACACATAAATACGACTTTTTTTAAATGCGTAATACGACTTTTGAATTAAAATAAATCAGCTTTTTCAAAAAACAAAAACAAAAATATTGCCAAACGAGCTCTTAATTAGTTGCGGTCCAAATCATGAGCTCCATAAACATTACTAAGCTACGCCCATGTGAGTTGCTTACTCAATGTTCTTCCGTGAACTTGCCTTTAGTGCAGTGATTATGATTTTTGAAATACTTTATTTAGATTTGGGTAATCCTCGTCTGAAATCATTAGTGTTCATATTCAAAAAAAAAAAAAAAAAAAATATTGTGTTGGTGATGCCTCCTCTAAAGCACTGGATAACTTCTCTACTAATATTTCTCCAATTGGACTTCGTGGGCTTCAGACGCCAATGTAATTTATTTGAGTTCTACGTCGTGTCTATATAAACATAGATTTATCTTTCGTCACCTCATGGTCAGAAAATTTAGTTATGGCCGACTGGAGTTCCCTCCCGCTCGATCTCGTGCGGCTAATCGCCAATAACTTGCCAGTCATCGACGATTTCGCAGCTTTGAGTGCCGTGTGCCGATCTTACAGATATGCTGCTGACAAAAATCAGTGGCGTTCAGAAGCATGTTCTAGCCCTCCATGGCTATTGCTCTGTTGTCCGGGCGACGACAACAGCGATCCTCCAACCAGTGAGAGGGGTTTCCTTAACATGTACAAGAACAAGAAGAAGTTTGTGATGGACCTGCCCGAGATTCACGGCAGACGCTGTTGGGGAACTGCATGCGGTTGGATTGTAACCCTAGGCCTCGACCAACAACTGCATCTCTTCAATCCCTTGAACCGCTGCCGTATCCCCCTACCCCTCCCGCAAACCTGGTGGGTGAAATCCCAAGAGTGGAAGTCTGAAGATGAGAAGTCGGAATCCATACGTGATATGCTCATCGAACGAGCTCTAGTCATCAAAAGGTCACCTCGTTCCAATTCTTCTTCTACTTCCGTATTTGATGATAATTTTGTCGTTGTAGCAATGAGTCAAGGAGGGGAAACAAACGTAATTACGCCCCATTCCATCCAATTGGACAAACTATTCTCTTCGGATGGGAGTGAGACGGAAACACTCATGTGTCAACGGCCGAATCTATATTGTAGGGAGGTTTGGTAGTCTCTTTGTCTTCTCTGACTCGGATGCCGCGGCAGCACATCAACTCATCACGAGGGATAAACAGATTAAAGGGACCGATAAACTTTATCTTGTTGAATCATTGGGCGAACTATTAGTAGTAGTTCGTATTATTGTATACGACTATGATAGTGAATCCATCTATAATACTATAGGTTTCGGGGCTCTCAAATTCAGTAAGGATGCTAAACAATGGATTGAACTGGAGGAGTTAGGGGACTGTGCCATATTTGTGGGTGGTTCCCAGACCATATCCTTGGTGCAGCCTGAAAAAGCTGGGTGCAGAAAGAATGTCATCTATTTCACTGATGATAATGTTGAACAATTTCCAGACTCCGGAGGAGGGCATGACATGGGTATATTCGATTTTGGCACTGGAACCATCGAACCCCTATATGAAGGTCCAGATATGATATCCCAATACTCTACCCCAAATTGGTTAATTCCCAGTTTCACCTGAACGACTGGTTTAAAACGGTTCTTACCATGTTACTAATAGCTTGATTTTTTTTTTGAGTTTTTATGTTGTATCTATTTTTACCTACTCATAACAAATGAATCAGTTGAAACAACGGTATATTGACAAACACTATGCATATATCCACGCTGCACTGAGTAATAGTGGTGCTACAAGAAAGCGAGCAACAATTACCTTATGTTGCCTCATCTATCCTGATTTCACAGCAAACATGTCACATTTGAACTCTGTTTGAAGGATGAGACCGCAGATGATTTATGCAATTTCACATGAGATCGATGAATTCTGATGACAAAGTTCAATTACGCGTGGAACCATCATTCACTAGGTTTAACGAGTTAACAACGACACTGTTGACCGTAACAGCAAACCGAACTAGGATATAGAAGAGTTTTCTTAGCAAAAGACTGAACTTCATTGATAAAAGAAAGGTACATGTACAAGGAATAGTAACAAAGCTCACAAAACCGTCCCTGAGGAAACAGTCCAGAGAACATAAGACAAAAAACACAGGCAGAGAACAAAACGGGAGTTCAAGAACCAAGAACACATACATAATCAAGCTGAGGCGAGTTATAGATACATCATCACTGCCTTTTTCCTGTAGATAAACCAACCGCGATCAACTAGTGAAATTTTAGCAGTATCCAGTATCAAATTTCAGGAACTTGGTTACTAAAGGAATGGCAACGGATCGGGTTTGGATCGGATCAGCCTAAATCCTGATCCGATCCATAAAGTTCCAGATCGGATCGAATTCGGACCGGATTTCGCCGGATTCGAATCGGATTATCCAACGGATCACGACAGACAATATTTTTAATTCATCTGACCTAAGATTATTATGAATCAAAATCAAATTTGAATTAACATGCACTATACGTCTATAATTTTATAAATTTATCACAATAAAAAATATAAATATATCAAACTTAGGAAAGTAAACATAATAAAAGTTAAATATGTAATTATATTAATACATGTATATTATTGAATTTATTAGGTATGATAACCTAATTGGATCGGATCGGGTTTCACGGATCACAAAACTTGTGATCCATATCCGATTCATTTGCAAACGGATCGGGTATGCTCCATTAGAGTCGGATCACGTCGGATATCGGATCGGATCGGACCCAATTGCAATCCCTAGTTACCATTCAAGCCAAGACTCTTGTTTGTTTGTTTTTTAATTAATTCGATTGATTCTTCAGGTGTCTTCTTCAAGTCCATGACCCCTCATTTTATTCAAGTCTTTTCCCCGCGATACTGTTTTGGAACCATTTTTTCAATTGATTTCTAGTAACACGATAGAGGTCTCCACAACTCGTAACCTGGTCAAATCAGTGCAGAAAGAACACGGCCTCGAAATTAACCCGAAACTGCCCCAAACCAACAAGGAAACAACCAAAACTGCCCCAGAGTGAACCTGTGCTCGTTCTTCTACTTGTTTCCTCTTACCTTGTTGCTCGTTTTGCTAGTTGATTCGAATCGCCTCAACAGCACATATGATTGTTCCTTTGAACTTCCACGTCTCTTCATTACTTCATATCTTCGGTTAGAGTGACTATTTAACTCCCTAATAAGTCACTATTACATACTGTTGCTACATTAGGAGGTTGAAACTTGAAGCTTACAAACATCACATAGGAACATGGGAATTGTGAATTTGTATGGTTGGCCCTTGTTGCCAATACTAGGTACCAATTCAGCAGAATCAGTATAATCAAAAGCTCTACTCCGTCATCATATGCGTTTAATAATTTTTTGGTTGTAACATTAGGTAATGCGAGTTGTGTGTAATAAGGCCTCACTCTTGGGCCCCGGTTACAGTATATCCTTGGGTTGGGTCTCGAATCGGCATAGCTCTGTCTCAAATCGGCGTAGCTATGTTCGATATCGCTGCGTACAATGGCCAAATCTATATGCTAAGAGCGTTATGTCGCCTCTTTGTCTGCTCAAATTTTGACGACCCAGATATGCCTACAGCCCATGAATATATGAAATGATACGTGTCAAGTATCAATATTATTTATTTATTTAATAGTTATTTAGTTATTAATTATTTAATTAAAGTTCAGTCCATTAAGTAGACCCGTTAGGTCTAGGCTAGGTTAGGTTTACCCGTTTATCTATGAAATGTTGGTCTTTTATATTTATAAAGACGGCGATATTGCTGGTGACGGAGACACTATTGTTGGCTAATGGTACAATACCGAAGGATTTAAAGTTTACAAATCGTGATACCAAAAAAATGGATTGAAATAGAGGGTATAGCTGCGCTATACATGTTGGTGATTACCAATCCATATCCCTCTCACATCCTGGCGTAAGTAGGTAGTGCTTGAGCCACGACCATTATCAAAACATCCTACCCTGGTGCTGATAAGATGTTTTCTTTCCACTTTCAATTCTTTGTTTAATCGCTCAATGATATGTTTGAAAGCGCTAACTTTTTAACGTCCCATAGTCTTGGGCAGACCCAAGTATTGGTTGTGCTGAACAACTGGGGGGACTCCCGTCACCTATATAATGCTGTACTAGGTTCCTTCAGGGACAGTCAAAGAGAACACATAGGATTTTTCAATATTAATTTTTTGTACTGAGGCTTGTTCATAAGCTTGTAGAACTTTTAGAAAGACATTGGCATTCTCTATATCAGCCTGTGTAAAAGACATAGAATCGTCAAAAAAATATGACAGATAACTAGTTCTCCCCAATCTACATAGTGATCCATTCTTATTCTAACCAAAATTGTTCGATGTCAATGTTTTTCTAGGACAATTATCATCCATGTTCGTTGTTAGTGGAAGTTTCTTAAATATTTCCATTTGTTGTTGTTCGTGGAAGTTTCTAACGAAATTTCAGGGTTTTCTTAAAAATGTGTAGGAGTATAACCTTTCATAGAAATTTGTAAATAGATAATTTTGCATTTAATAGTGGCAATATTTTAGAAGGCTGTAAATCTTCACATGACAAAGCTAAGTGAAATGCTAAACGTCACCGTTTTACTTCATCCTTGAATTTCACCGCTTATGTGGAGTTTGCCGATTGATGTATGATTTTGGAAAAATATTAAAATAAATTATTAATCATATCTTGAAACATAAGAGATGAAATAGAATGGTGGCAAAAAAGGGTGAAGCATAGCGGCCTTCCAAAGCTAAAAACACCTGTGTATATGATAAAGAGCGCCGCTATGCTTCACCTTTGCATTTCACCTCCTTGTGTCAAGATAAGTGTAAGATATTATTGTTGGTTATTGTATATTTTAAGATATCCTATAATCAAGTTACCAATCAATTCATCCACAGACGATGAAATTATACAGTGAAGAAAAATGGGTGATGTTTTAACATTTTCTTATAAGAAATGCTAGAGACCCGACTCCTATTTCTCATCTATTTCACGCTCAAATAAAAAATTGAAAATATCATTACTCATTTGACATGTTCGTATAATATTTTGTGCGTCCTAAATTACAGTCACCAGTCGTTATCCCGCGCTATGCGCGGGGCGAATATAGACATGAGATAAATAATTAAGTTAACATTGATACAAACTTTCAAGTCTCGCCATTCATGGAATAGCAATAGTAATATTTTTAATTTTCAGCTCGTAGTTCATGATCATTAATCAGAAATATTCTTCCACTAATTTTCGATCAATCTTTATCAGTTGGTTAATGTAAAACCAAAAGCAGTTCATTGCACAAAAATAACGGAAAATTAAAATAAATCATGTAGAACAAAAATTGAATATACTTGAAACATTTCCAGTTTCACCAATTGAGAAAACATGTGTGCAAATTTTATTTTCTTAATCCTTTTTCTTCAGTTTTAGAATTGTTGATTATAAAG
This sequence comes from Linanthus parryae, assembly GCA_023055425.1. NCBI lineage: Eukaryota > Viridiplantae > Streptophyta > Magnoliopsida > Ericales > Polemoniaceae > Linanthus > Linanthus parryae. The sequence goes on from JALGPY010000001.1 coordinate 186,808,765, forward strand.
AAATATTTTGCGGTCTTCAACGAACCGGTAAGTAATATTAAAATCTTTTCTTTTGATTTCAACTATCAAACCCTTATGATAGCCTTATAATGTTGTGTTCCTGATAGAAAGATTAATCTTGGGAATGGGTGACTTGCAGATGGGGCGGGATGAAGTCAAAAACTTCACTAAGGTCCAGACCTCTCTAATCTATTTGGGTTTCAGAATGAGAACAAAAAAAAAAAACAGAGAGATGAAAAAAATTGAGAGACATTGGTAAATATTTACTTCTGTGTAACAATTAAATTTGGGCAGAGTTTTAGAAATCACGTGTTCCTGCTGAGTGCAGCATACTATCTCCTTGGGGCTCATGGTTTAACTTTAGTAAGTTCGGAAACAAATTGTAAGATAAGATTGGTATATATTTTCTAAGGCTACATTGTCATTATTTTCTAAGGCTCGTGAACAATCTTAATTTTTTGTACAAAGCTATGCAAAGAAACAAAGCGAAAAAAGCACAAAAATGGCATAGATGTATTATCAAATGACATCTGATTTGTGAGAACCGAAGTAAACTTATTGTGGTTTGTATACGTGTTTGAGAAAGAGAGTATACGTCGAACCTGAATTAGCAAAGCAGAATGTATACAAAGCAATCCATTTCGTGAAGCACTCTACAAATTTTGGTTTCTGATTTTGTTCAAAGCTATGGAAAGAAACAAAGGAGAAAAAACACAAAACATGGCAGAGATATGTTATCCCTGATCAACGTGACAAAATTGGTAAAATTCGTAACCATCATATTACAATTCCGGACAATCGATTCTTTTTATGAAAACTGAAGCTAACTATTAGCTGTTTGTAAGTGTTTGAGAAAGAGAGTGCCTATCAAACATGTCTTAGCAAAACAGAATGCATATTCGAAATATGAGCAGCCGAGTGTAACCAATCACATAATAATTCTGGATGATTTAAAATTTTGGATGAAGATAGAATTTCATCTAGTGCTGATTTTACAGTCTATGAAACATCTATTGAGTTCATTTGTTGGTGCAAGTAAATCATTGAAATCTGTTGCGTGTAAGCTTTAGCTTTACCTCTTAGTCAGTTCACTCCCTTGAGCTTGTCCTTGATCTTCCTATCATCCTTTGTCTACTTATGCTTGCAAGAATATGTTTATTAAAATTTCCTTGAACGTACTGATAAAAGTCTCATAAATTCATAGTGGTTTTAATGCCATGAACATTTTGTTAAATGGTGAATGGTGATATGAACTTAGAAGTTCATGCTTTAGTTGAACACATTGGCTCTTGCATATTTCATCCAATTAAATACACATGCATGTTCATTGAATCAGTTACATAGGAAAAATCAAGTCATAAATTCTCAATTAATAAAGAATCCAAATGCTGGAGTCAAAGGTTTAATACCAATGTGCTGGACAATTAGGATAGTGATGTGCCACAAACATCTAATTTGGCAAGATCTGATTGACTTACACTTGCCATGGGTATGCCACGTGGTTGTAAAATAGTTCTTATATGACATATGGCGCAAGGAGAATGCTAATCTCATTGCTTATATATATATATATATATATATATATATATATATATATATTATATATAATATAGATATAGGTGTTCATTTTTTAAATCACGTTGACTAAATGATTTGAATAAATTAGCGTACACACGAACTAATTAACAATTCCATAATATTATAGAGTCATCTTAATTCTATAACATTATGGAAACTGGAAAGTGCAACAAACTGTACTGTTTAGCTACTCAAGTAGCGCTGTCCTATAAAAGTGAGCATGACATAATTCGGAACGGAATTGTAATGTTTCCTCTCAAAGGAGTTAAGGGAAAATACCCTTTAATATTGTGGAGTCATTTTTCTAGATGGTTAAAACAATATAAATATATACATTTCCTTTATGATACATGATATTATCATTGTATGAACTATTAGACTTCTGGAAAAAAAAATATACGTTGAGAAAAAAAAAACAAATAATTGAGCAAAAAGATATAATTTTAGCACTTCAAAATATTCCCTAAATTTCCTTATATATTTCCTAAAGAAATATTGAGGAAATATCAATTTTATTCACAGTCATTTCCTTTATCATCACGTTTTATTGTAACAATATATTCAGAACAAATCAATTTATTAACTACAATTTCATTGATCGTCACGTCCTTTACTCATTATAATCGCATTTTCGTGATTCTCATTCCCTTTTATACCCATGATGTTACCTTTAGACGAAAACTTATAACCTACGATATTTTATTATATAAGGAAAACAAACAGAAATTAGTCGACAGAATTTTCGACAGATATATTTACCAATTGCATTAGACCGACCACGTTGATAAATATTCAACGACATCCCTGATTCTTCTTGACTGATTTTTTATTTTATACATTGCAAACACATTGTATCACAAAGTACTAGTAACTAAAGAAGCACTTAATTAATCAGAAGACCAGATAGTTTTCTCTCTAGAGAGAGAAAAACCCTAGAAAAACCCTAGCAGCAGAAAACCTAAGGACACGGCTACGCACAAGCAACCAGAAACTATGGAGGACGGTGGAGGAGGAAAGAATGGCCGGAAGCAAGCACTACGAACAGTGGAGGAAGAAGAAACGGTAGTGGAGTTCGAGAAAGAGTACTGCGAGCAAGCGGCGAAGGAGTTCACCAATTGTCTGGTCGGCAAGTTTATAGGATCCAGGGACGTCAATGGGGGTGCTATGATTCAGTTCTTCCAAAAGATCTGGATTGGAGGATATCGGATCAGTTTCTTCGAAGTCAAACCCAATACGTTCATTATACGGCTCCCGAGTGAGGCATCCCTGATGAGAGTTAATGGGGGTGGACCATGGTCATTCGAGGGACAAGTCCTGCTAAAAAACTGGAAGCTAGGACAAGAGATCGAGAGTATGGTGTTCGACACAATGGATGTCTGGATCCAAGTTCTTCAACTCCCTATGCACCTAATCAAGGAGGACTCAGGCAGGAAAGTTGTCCAAGCTATTGGGGAAGTCATAGGGTCGGACCCAAAACCCTACTATGATGAGATCTCCAATTACATCCGAGTAAGAACCCGGATCCCTCATGATAAACCGCTACGAAGGGGAGTTTACATCAACATAGAGGGAAAGAGCTGGTTAGATTTTCGCTACGAGCGAATCCCGAGAATATGCAACTGGTGTGGGATGATAGAACATATGAGCAGCGACTACGATATCAGACAGCAAAAACTTGATGAAGTAGAAAAACCCGGATACGGGAACTAGCTGCTATTCCAGCCACCAATCAAGAAGAAAGATAATGATCGGTACCCAAAGAAGAGAAGAAGAGAGGACGTAGGAGTTAATAGGGGGACATCCCAGGAAGCCAGAGACGTCACAAACTCAGGGGAAGCGGACGACAAGGAAAATACAGAGCAAGCCTCAGAGAAGATAAACACGGACCCCACCAGTTGGAAACATTATGGAGGAAGGACTAAATCAAGACCAAGAGGCAGTGGTTAATCAGGATAGGGATGCACAGTTGAATAGAGGAGGAGGAAAAGGAGTGTCTGCGATGATCAGTAGCATAGAGTCAGGAAGTAATAAGGCTGATAGCACCACGATCCCACCCATAACGATACCAAAGAGTGGAAACGGCATGAATTGGAAGGACGTAGCGCTACAAGCCATGCAAGCAAAGGACAAGGCACCACAATACCCAAAAAGAAAGGCGGGAGACCAATTTAACTTCAGTCCCCCTCCGAGAATGGATAGCAGCTCGAAAGGGGGAAATAAGAGCCGTGCTATTAATCTGGAGAAGAAGCTACTTTCAGTCACCAAACCAAAAAACAAAGGGGATGAAAGCTCCCCAACAACCAATGTTGCACAAACGGCGGAGCCTGCTAGTCAGGGCCGCCGAGCACAATGAAACTCTTAAGCTGGAACGTGCGTGGGTTGGGGAAGCCACACGCGGTCCGAGCATTGAAGGAGCAGTTGAGGCTCCTGTCCCCAAACATAGTCTTCTTGATGGAGACTAAACTCAACAAGTACAAGATGGAGAACGTCCGTGAGAAGGTGAAGTATGCAAACAGAGTCTTCGCAGAGGCACACGATCGGAAAGGAGGTCTAGCACTACTTTGGGATTCCAAGGTAAAATTAAGCTAACAAACTTTCTAATCATCATATTGATGCCTTAGTTGAAGAATAAGGAGGACTTGTTTGGAAACTCACAGGTTTCTATGGAGACCCTAATCGAGATCAGAGGTATAACTCCTGGGACTCCTGAGAAGGATTTCCCCCAGGGAAAAAATGCAATGGTTAATTTGTGGAGATTTTAACGAAATACGGTCAAACAGAGAGAAAGAAGGTGGGAAGGAAAAAAGTTATAGCCAGATGCAAGCTTTTAACTCTGTCCTTCATGATCTAAGTTTGCTGGATTTAGGTTTTGAAGGTCATGAGTTCACTTGGTCCAACAACCAAGAGGAGGAAACACACATCAAAGTTCGGATTGATAGGGCAGTGGCTACAATAGAGTGGACGTACCAGTTTCTTGAAGCACGAGTTACTCATGAGACAGGTTTACGGTCGGACCATAGACCACTGTTAATACAGTGGGGTGTAGATGGCTCCATTCGTAACAGACGGAGGAGGTTCCATTACGAAAAAATGTGGTATTTGAACGAGGACTTTGCAGGAACGGTGGCAAACTGTTGGAGGAACGAGGGGAGAAGTAACCTTAATGTGATGCTGCACAAATTGGCAAGCCAATGTCCGGTGTGGAATAAGCAAACTTTCGGAAGTGTGAAAAATCAAATTAAGAGGCTACATGAGAAAGGAGTTGCTGGAGAATATAGCCCAGACCCGAGCGGTGCGAGAAGAATTATCTCAGATTTCAATTAAATATGATGAGTTGCTCAGAAGAGAAGAATTCATGTGGGCGCAGCGAGCCCGTACAAATTGGCTGAAATTTGGCGATCGCAACACGAAGTTTTTCCATAGCAAAGCTTCCATACGGAAAGCTAGAAACAGTCTAAAAGTTCTGGAAAACGAAGAGGGTCAATGGGTGGAGACTGATCAAGAAGTTACGGAATGTCTAGAGAGGCATTTTCAGGCGATATTCAACTCGAGCAAACCAAGTATAGAAGACATTAACAGTATTGTCCACCTGATGGAAGCCAACACCATCACCGAAGACAAAGTCAGGGAATTGGACGCAGACTTTACTGCTGAAGAGATAAAGTTTGCACTGTTCCAGATGAGCCTAGATAAGGCTCCTGAAAAAGACGGCTTCTCAGCCAGTTTTTACCAAAGGCACTGGGGTGTAGTGGGTGCGGACACAATCAAGACTTTTCTTGAGGTTTTGAATGGGGATGCCGGCCTGAGGAGTTTCAATCATACAATTCTCGCACTGATTCCAAATCTAAACAGCCACGCAAACCTGTCGACTACAGACCGATAAGTTTGTGTTCAGTTGTGTATAAGATTGTGGCGAAAGTTGTCGCAAACAGAATCAAATCTGTGTTGGACTATGTTATTTCTGACAACCAATCAGCGTTTGTTCCGGGAAGACTGATTACGGACAATATCCTTACGGCTTTCGAGGTAATTCGCACTCTTAAGACTAGAAAGAAAGGGAAGAAAGGTGCGCTAGCCTTAAAAGTCGATATGTTGAAGGCTTATGATCGTCTTGAGTGGAACTTTCTACAGGAGGTTCTCACTAGGGTTGGGTTTGGGCCAATAATTACATCAGTCATTATGCACTACGTGAAGACGGCACAATATGAGTTTGTGGTAGACGGTACTCTTACAGGGAGGGTTTTCCCAGAGAGGGGATTGAGGCAGGGATGTCCCCTATCCCCCTATTTATTTGTGTTGTGGTCAGAGGCGTTATCGAGTGCTGTCACTTCTGCTATAAGGAACCAATGTATAGCAGGAGTGTCAGCATCTCGGGGAGGACCAGTGGTCTCCCATCTATTTTTTGCTGATGATTCAATCTTCTTTTTACAGGCCACAATACAAGAAAATACAAATCTACAAGCAATTTTCGAAGCCTATTGTAAAGCATCATGGCAGTTGATCAACTTTGATAAGTCCGTGATTGTCTTCTCACCAAACACCTCGGAGGCCATGAAGAATGATATCAAGTCCAAATGCAGGATCCCTGAAACAGAAAGACACGAAAAGTATATGGGGTTACCAACAACTATAGGTAAACAAAAATACACAACTTTCTCATATATTCTAGACAGAATTGATAGCAAACTAAAGGAATGGAAGGAGAAATCTTTTTCAATCGGGGGCAAAGAAGTGCTTATTAAGGCAGTGGCTAATGCCGTCCCTAGCTACGCTATATCCTGCTTCAAATTCCCAGATGCGGTGTGCAAAAAAATTGAAGGAAAAATCAGACAATTCTGGTGGAGCAACTCTAAAATGGAGCGAGGAGTTAACTGGCTTGCGCGAAATAAAATGCAGGAACCAAGAGAAAAAGGGGGCTTAGCATTCCGAGATTTCAAAGTGTTTAATCAGGCGATGCTAGCTAAACAAGCATGGAGAATTCTAGACAAACCACATACTCTACTGAGTAAGGTCCTGAAAGCAAAGTACTTCGCAAATGAAGAGTTCTGGAAAGCAAAAGAAGGCAACTCACCTAGCTATGCTTGGAGGAGTATCATCTTTGGAAGAAAACTGCTGGCGAAAGCATGCCGCTGGCAAATCGGAGACGGCAGAATAGCAGGAATGACATCACCTTGGCTTAGCAGAGAACCTTCATTCAAATTGATTACGGAAAATAGCATGATTAATAACATGAAGGTAGCAGAGTTTATTAACCAGGAGTCAAAGAGTTGGAATGTGAGTAAACTAAAAGACTACCTGTATGATGTAGATTGCCAGGAGATTCTACAAATGAGGATCCCGCAACAACAAACGGCAGATTCAATTCGCTGGCACTACTCGGAAAACGGAATCTACTCCGTTAAAATGGGCTACGCCCTGGGAATGAAGGAGAAGTATAAGCAGGACGATACAGGGGAAAGCTCCTCTCAACTAGCAAGTCCATTCGCTAAACTTTGGAAACAAAAAAATTGAGAAGAAGATTAATCACCTGGTTTGGAGAGCTGCAAGGAACATCTTCCCTACAACAGAAAAGCTTAGAAGAAGGGGCATAAAAGTGGAAGATAGCTGCTGTTTTTGCAAGAAGGTTCAGAAACGATCGAGGACATCCTCTTTCTCTGTCCACATATCATCCCAATTTGGGATTCTCCATTTGGTAAAGGCCTCCTAACAGAAACAAACACAGGAGCATCAAATCGGATCACAGCAGATATAAATCGGCTAAACAAGCAGGACCTGATTCAGTATAGTATTAACTTATGGGCTATTTGGCAAAGCAGAAACTCGAAGAAATTCGCAGAAAAGGAGGTCAACACAGATACTATCCTACAACTGATACAAAACAAAATGCAAGATCAAGAAAACCGAAGAGGAATTAGACTTAGCTTGGAGACCCAGGAGCAGCACGAGCCCTTCAAGGCCAATCCAAAGGAGAACGAACTCATCCTCCAGTTCGATGGCGGCTGGAACCCCAGATCGAGGTCTGCTACAGTTGGATTTGTACTCAGAAACAGAGATGGAGAATGTATGATGGCTGGATATGATCAGGCACCGATTTGCGAAAGTGCAAGGGTCTCCGAAGCTCACGCCTGTAATCATGCGCTCAAATCAGCGATGCCATGGAGTCAACGACGAATCCTGCTGGTAGGAGATGCATCTCAAGTTATTGAAGGCCTGATTGATGCAATGAGGAGAGAGGAAGGGGAAATGAAGATGGTGAGGGAGGAGTCTTTATCTTTACTAAACCAGTACACAAAGCTCCATATGGAAACATGAAAGAGGGAATACAACAATGTGGCGCATCAATTAGCACGACACGCGGAAATAGACAATGAAGGACGCGTTTGGACGGATCAGTTCCCTAATTGGCTACTCAAATATCTAGAAAAAGATGTAATTCCAATGCCTAGTTCAGGCCACCAATTTTAATGAAGCTATTTTCCTCAGGGTTCACCAATTTTAATGAAGGACGCGTTGTATTGGTTGTTATTGTCCTCAGGGTTCACCATTCCACTATTAGGGTATAGTTTTACAATAATAGTGTGAGGCAGACAGAAGAGAGAGTTATGGCCAACTGGAGTTCCCTCCCGGCCAACCTACTCCGGCTGATCGCTAAAAAGTTGCAGGACATCGAGGACTTTGCAGCGTTGGCGGCGGTCTGCCGACATTACCGCCGTTCACTCGACAAGAATCAGTGGCATATTCCCGACGGACGTTACGCCCCTCCATGGCTACTGCTCTGCAGCCTTGACCGCCGCGGCATGGAGAAGAGGGGCTTTCTTAATCTGTACAAAGAAAAGAACACGACGAATGTGATGGACCTACCGGAGCTCCACAACAGACGCTGTTGGGGGTCTTCCTACGGTTGGATCGTAACCCTAGGCCCCTACGGCCAACTACACCTCTTCAACCCCTTGAACCGCCGCCGTATCGCCCTTCCATGCCCTGAAGACTGCCGAGAAGTCCATGCAGTGGGGTTGCATTGGTTGAGGGACATGGATATCTACAGAGCCATATTGATCAAAAGGAACTCATCCGAATCCAACGACGAACGTAACAATAGGTTACAATAGCGGATTGAATGTAATAACACCTCGTTCTTGTGCATCCGTCAAAATATTTCCTTTTGACCCGATAAACAACTCAGATCTGCACTTCTTTGACGCGGCTATGCACAATGGGGAAATCTATATGGTAGCAGAGTACGGCAGCCTCTTTCGACGGTCCTGACCCGCCCACGGCACATGAATGTTACGACAACGATTACGATGAAGACTACCACTACGGCGGTGAGGGCGAATACGGTTGCTGTAGTGAGAAACTCTACCTGGTCGAATCGTTGGGTGAACTTTTGATGGTGATTCGTTTTATCGACAATGAAGGTCGACTCGGGTACGACACTTCTCACTTTGAGGCTTACAAATTCCGTCACCACGACAAGGAATTGATTGTTGTGAAGGATTTAGGAGATTGTGCTATATTTTTGGGTGATTGCCAATCCATATCCCTGCCGCAGCCCGAAAAAGTTGGTTTCAGAAGGAACTGCATCTACTTCACTGATGATAACTACGATGAGTTCTCTGATTCCGGAGGAGGAAAAGATACGGGTGTATACGATTTCTCTAAGCGGACTAAGAAACGGCTCTACGGAGGTGCTCAGTGGCTATCCACATACTCTGCTCCAACTTGGTTTATCCCCACTTTCACATGAAAACCAGAACTTTCATCAGGTCTTCTTTTCCTTTTCTTGGCCTTGTTTCTTTCTTTGGGCTTTTGGTTTAAACATGCATGTTACTCGTAGCTTGGCGTCTGAGTTTCTTCTATATAATGTAATGTCTACTTTTACCTATATCAAACAATGTCGATTTTTTTTTCTCAAAAAAATGATACTGTCTATTTTTACATACTCATGACAAATATATTATATTGAAATAAGAAGATAATCAAAACCCTAGTTCACAGTACCATGTGGTCTGTTGGAGCACTAAAAATATTCTTCTCATACATTGGCTCATACATGCCATTAATCGAACCAATGAGCAGGCAATGTAACAACTAACATCTCAATTATTGAAACGGTAATATTCCATTAAGGGCATTTGAGCAATAAAAATAGGAAGTAAGGGAAATAACATAAATGAGAAAACTGTCCTCCAGCTTCTATGATATACTAATATGTCCCCCCAGGTTGAAGGTGGCTGGCAAACCCCTTCAAATTGTACAAAGATAAGGGGCTGAGCAAGAGGTTTAGGAAGCATACCAGCAATCTGATCTTCACTAGGCAGATGCTGCAACACGACTTCTCCAGCCTGAACTATATATATCTCTGATAGTGTGACAATCTAACTCAATATGTTTGGTCATGACTCATGAATAAGTGAGCATGTTGCATCAAGTTCTACACTTGGTATCAGTTGTATCAATATTTACTTTATTAGTAGCCTTCACGACTTTACTATTCCGCCAACCTATATGGATGGTCGAAACAAATCCAAAGGAAATTGGTTTTGGGACATACGTGTAGTAAAATTATGGTTCGCGACGTCATTATGTAACCCGATTTCCACCAAGCTCAATAAACAAGCTTGGACCAACATTAACACATCCTTAAACTAGGTAACAAAGATATCGATTCAAGATCTCAAACATTGAAAAACATTAATGGATGCATGAGAAATTAGGCTTTGAAGTTGCCCACTTCGTATGCCTGAGGAAAGTACCAGAGCTTACTTAACGAAAGAGAATGATTTAAGTTTTGTGAAAGGGGAATATAAAAAGTAAATACTACGAGGAGTGCAGGTAGACAGAGTGCTTCCTCCTTCGATTATGATACTAGAGTTGAGTGAAAGTTGAAATGTCTTACTTGGGACTAGCTCAATATGTACTAGAATGGGAATGATGCCCTAAAACAAAGAACATATCTCCTTAGTCCTACGCCTTCTTCGGGAGTACATGATTGGTTTAGGGTATGGTAGCCGACTTTGCATCATTTAAGTTTTTCTATCATCACCTTTGCAATTGAACGATTACTAAGCGACTTGATGTCGAAGCTTCTGGACTATGGTTTCTGGACTACGAGAATGGTATTTGCCCCGCGGGAACCCTAATGATTCTAATCTAAATAATGGGCATGAAGATGTTCCGAGAGTTCTGAAATAATATGAAGCTAGCAATTATCTTGTTTCAACTAACTCCTTATTCCATCTTTCTTCTATTACGTGTTATATCAAGATCCTATCTTTCGATATATTCCTTAAGATATCAACTAATATCAGACATAATGATGTATTATAGTTTAGATCTTATAGAAAGCTCCGGTAAAAGAAGAGGCATTTTTGAAACGGGAATAAAGGAAAGAAGCACCTAGAGTCGAAACAGAGCAAGGAGAAAGAACCAACTCAGAAGCAAGGAAAGATCTTTAGATTTCTCAATAGATCCTTGGAAGTCTAGATTTAAGTGTTTTTATCACAAAAAGTATTCGAAAATGTCGGACCCCGGCTATAACAAGTTCTATTTGACTTCTACATCGATCGGAGATGAGTTTTTCACACCCACCCGCAAAAGGCATCTTCGTATACCTCGGCTACTACGCCCTTGTCTCATGTATGAGCTGCCTGAGCTTGGTCTATTCCGGAAAGTGGGGTTGGGTAGGCGGCTTCGGGTTCAAGGCATCTGGAAAGAAGAAGGTCTTGTTGAGATATCCTCTTGTTTAAGTCTTAGGAAGCAAGAGCTACGAGTTTTGCCTTATTAATCATTCTTAGTAGTTTGTATCCATTTATGAGCCTTTTAAGGCCCCCCCCCCCCCAGATTCTCTATTGTGAGATCTTTCAGGTGCCATAAACGCTTCTCAATATAGATATGGAGCCAGCCAGTGTCCTTTTTCTTTCTTCTATGATCTCATCGTTCTCTCTTGTACTTTCTTCGTCATGTTATTTTTTTAGGAGGTCGTATGATAACCGGAAACTATGCCTTCGCTGCAGTTCGAGTTCCTGCATCTATTGGTGGATGGACCTGGGAAGGGCAGGGGCCAGTCCCAAAGGTGTGCCATGGCGTGGATGCAACTCCGTGTTGTAATACGCATTTTTCTAATGAGAATCTCACGAAACAAGGTCGAGTAAATGGATTTCTTACTCAAATTACGTGGCTTTCTCATTAGTGAAACTGAGTTCCGTGAGTCGAAAGACTCGAGAAATTTCATATCCTTAATATTTTAATAATTATGTATTTCGTGAATCGACTATAAGGAGATGAATTCGATAGTGTGTAAGAAAAAGAAAGAAGAGAAGTAAGCTACGAGGATAAGAGAAAGGAAATATCATAGAAAAGTAGCTCTTTCTTTCACTCATGGCAATGAGATTGGTAATGGGCATGGAATCTTTGTTACGATGGTCCAATATAAATCGATGGACAAATAAATACCCCGTCCGGACGTATTTATTCATGCCCTGTAATCACCTTGAAGGAGGAACCAATGCGAAAGCACGGGCAGAGCCTCCTCAGTAGTCAACCAATCCCATTTTCAGACCTCGCTTGGGCAATCGTGTATTATGGCTTGCTTAGGCACCTAGGGCCAGCATGTCAAGTTATAGAACCTGAGTCAAACTCATTATGCGAGAAGTGGCCACCAACTAAGTGATTAGGCACATCAAGCTTAGTTTTAGCAAATAGGAAGATCATATTAAGGGGTTGTCAACCGAACGAAGTCTCGCCAAGAGTCGATGCCTTGTTCCTTTATTAGGAGCCAAGAGTAAATCAACCAGAGATGGAAGTACACTCCGGAGATGACGAGAGGCAAGGCTTAAGCGGGCAGGGGTTAGTAGCACTTCCCATCTCTAACGATCGAGACTATTTTCTCTCATGGATTAGTCTGACCTTCAAAGGTGAGAAACCTATTACAAATCGATTCTTCTTCCTCGAGTTGATACTCTTAGGATTTGTCATTCTTCTTTCTTCTCCGAGACTCCGTTTTCTTTGATGCTATCTGCCTCTGAAAGGACTCTTTCTTTGGATTCGGGACCGTAGGGCTAGGGTAAAGTAAAGCCTTAGTTAATAGAAAAGGGCAGCCTCCCTAATTGTAATTCTCATATACATAGAAAGCGGACATTCCTACTGAGGAAATGGAGTTGAGTTACTCTAACTCAATACTAATAAGAAGGGGCATAAAACCCGCTCACATCTAATTGAACTGCTCTCACTCACTAGTAGTAGTAGCAGCCTACTCACTGATGAGCTTTCCTAGCTACCTATACTGGAATCGAAGAGAACACTTAGCTCGATGTTACAAGGGTTGAAGAAAGAGATTCAAGACGAGAATGATCAAGTAAGCACATGAAGAATGAATCGATTGCTTATGCCTGACTTCCTTACTATTGAGTTAGGAAGGTCCCACGGGCATCACTTTTCATCTCACACATCACATGAACTACTCTATTGAATTCGAAAATTGAAGAGATTAGTTGACAACAGTCAAAAGAAGGGCACCTAATTTCAATACAATAGGGGCGGTGCAATTCAGTTGAACACACTGATCGATGAGTAGGTAAGTGGGTTAGGGAAAAGGTGATTTGCAATGAAAGAAGACAGAAACTCCCGAGTGGAATACATTGATCCATTCTCCTTGAAGAATGGTTCATGAAGACAGAGAATTGAATTGTAGGAGAATAATCATATCCCTCCCTCTTTGAAAGAGTTAGGAGAGAATAGGCAAAATAGAGCCTTTCGACGGATATCACCCTTGTTCTTAACGAGATAAGCCATATAAGCCATCGATTCTCAATCTTCCTAGACCAGCGGAGTCGTGCAGAACCATATTCAATACACTGTTTTTTACACTTTTAAACGTCCAAATCCCTTTTGGCACCGGTTTGAGTATTCTATTACCTAGGCTCTATAGGCATCAGCCAAGGGCGACGACGAGACCCACAGTAAACAAATGAAACTAGGCAGTCCCAGGGAGGGCAGAAACTAGGTGTAGTCATCTAAGCAAGAAATGAATGCTAGTCAAGGGGAGTGAATAGTTTGTAAGAAAGGTGACGTTGGAGCGAAGGAGTTTTCGAATGTGAGTGACTTTTACAAGTCCCCTCTACCAATGAAATAGTAAGGTAAGGCTTCCGGTAGTAACGAGTACCTTCAAGGGAGCATATTCCCACGAAAGAGAAAGGAGAGTAGCTTCATTTCCTGCGACAAGCATTGGGTTGTTAAAATCGAGAGCTCTTTTTTTAAGGTTTTGGGTAACACCACCCTATTTTCAACAAGGGATAAATTCCCATACTGTGGAGGTACATGTTCCTATAACGAGTCTTTAAGCTTATAACAGCTATCTAGTCGAAGACAGCACCACTGTACTGTCGTAAATTCAAGTATTCTTTATATACATGTTTCCTGTTTGTTGAGAACGGAAATCCTAGGACAGGGGGAATTTGGCACCTATTTAGATAGGCTAGAGCCTACTAACATACCCCTTTAACTAAAATAAAAGGAACAATACCACTTAGAATTGGACCGATTTTGTATTGTATTAGTGTAAGTTGAGAGTCTGCTATAGAATTAGGTGATTTAACGCGGCCTACTGTCGTTAATGGGATGTTGGAGTTTAGCGCACATTAGCGGCGAGTAACATGAGAGATAGGGCTCTGGTTTCTGCTTTCATATCCATCTTCATATTTTGGGCACAAATCGCCATGCTTCCTTGTGGTACCAAAAAAAGACTCTCTGTGATCGTTACAATAAAGTATTGCTACTACTACTATAAGCCTACTAAGTAAATAATGCTCCCATCCCCGAGCCGCTTTCAAGCCGCCTATCCTATAATGGCTTTTTCTATGCTAGCTATAACTACTTGGCGTGTGCTACTTTTGGATTCCATAGGATGTCCTTTCCTCTTAGATAATTTGGTATCGGTATGGGATCCGATCTCTCTCCGTATCTTGCTGAGAAATCCAAAGGAAATTGGGTTTGGGACATACATGGAGTAAAATTTGGTTCGCGACATCATTCAGTTACCCGATTATTACCAAGCTCAATAACAAGCTTGGACCAACATTAACATATCCTTAAACTAGGTAACAAGGAGATCGATTCAAGATCTCAAACATCAAAAACCATTAACGGGTGAATGAGAAATTAGATTTTGATGTTGCCCACTTCATATGTCACATTTTAAATGTACAAACATGTTGTTTGAAGAGAGAGATATAGTAGTTTATCTATTAAATGGTAAAATTAATTCTTACTATTCTGCAAATCCAACCAGAGCAGTTACAACCAGACCCGAACAGGTAACTTCTCAGAAAGTTGCAATAGTTCTATTCGAAATCGAACATGCATAACGGACAATAACTGCCACATCTTTGTCTCTCTCTCTCTCTCTCTCTCTCTCTCTCTCTCTCAGTTTTTCCCACCCGAATTCTTGTTGGAGTATGCCATAGAGGCAATCTATTTATGGTGACATTTATATGGACTTACTGTTCATTATGGTATCAATATGGAGATATGTTAACAAGAATAAAGTCCTTAGAATATAATGTTATACTCTTAAATATCCCTAGTCGAGTACTGCAGCTAATAGGACGACTGTATTGCATCAAAACTAGTATGTGGGTAGATTGATATGGGGATATCAATTCTAACACATTGGTACGCATTAGGGGTAATGGCGTACTGGATTGACCAATCAATAGAATGCTTTATGGGAGTTATATGAATGTCACAAGCGCTTCTCGTAATGACAATGGTGTTGCGATTCTTAGACTTGAATTCACTAGATACTCTAGTTGTGAATTATCATGTTTTGATATCATCAAACGTTACACCGTAACTGGGTCTATAAAGGCGATTATCGGACATGATATGAAGCAAGCTGAGAGATGGTAGTGATGTAGAGAGGATTTGTCCCTCCCACATAACGGGAGTAAATATCCACGACTACTCGATGAGTGAGACTTAGGGAAATGCATGGTCATGCTCAATAAACCAATATGAGATATTGATGTTATTTGTTTATCAAAGTCTACTCACAGATCGAGAAACTATGGATTGGATATACAAGTGTGACACTCCATGTCTTATGTCCAATCTGGATAGATGAGACAAAGGGTTTACAACACGGTAACATTGGTCACAGAGGTTAGTCAGATCACTGACATTCATATTACTTGGGTAGCATTGATGTATTGCTAGATATGGCTCAATGTTTGTAATGATTGTTATTACTGCCAACGTAATTAGGAACCTACAGGGTCACACACACCATAATAGATCAAAATGGGATTATTGCTAATTAGTTCGACTAAGTAGCAATAATGAATTGATTGGAATAAAGTGTAAACTCTGCTCATTAGTTGGACTAAAGAGCAATTGCAGACTAGAATGCAAACTAGTCCCACATTGGTGGATTTAAGGGAAAAGATGAATTCTCTAACTATAAATAGGATTTATAGGCTATGAAAATTCAGTCTTAATTAATGCTACACCAGTACACTAGAGAGAAAAGAGAAAGAGTGAAAAGGAGTTTTCACTCATAGGGTTCGGCCAAGAGAAGGTGTCGCCCTCTCCTTGAAGCCGACGACATAATGATGCCGCCCTATCGAGGTCACGGCCAGGTGTTGGCCAACCGTCTCTCTGCTTCCATGGACGGATATGATTCATCCTCCACGCGTCCAACTCAACATATTCTATGAAAAGATCCTCCTTCTTCTCAAGATTAGCATCATTGGAGAAGAAGCCCAGCTGAGTTCTATTCGTGTGGATACCGTAGAGACGCAGTTCCATTGATTTGCGTATGTGATCGTCACCAGTCTGGTATGACCAATGTAACCTTTTTCTTTTCATAGTGTGATGAGTCTTCACCTGCGATTCATGGAGAGTTTCGTGCAGAATAAATTTTTGTATTTCCACTACGTAAGTTGCATCAAAACCTTACAATTCTTTCTATCAATCTCTCATATTCACAACTTCACTCAAGTATTTGTTCGGTTTGCCGGTACTGTAGATTATGCTTCCGTCGGCAGTACGAGATGACTTTTATCCTGGGGAGTAATTTGCCCATGACTATACATAAATAAAACGAAGCACCATCGTTGTGTGTGGGGGGGGGGAATATTACTTCACGGATATCGTTCATGTAGGACGAGACTGTATTCCATATTAATTCTTCATTCGAAAGATTTTCTATATGTAAGTTCTAATCTTTCTGTGAGTTTTATGTTTCTCTTTATATCTGTTAAACTTTATTTACAGTTTCTAATTAATACAGCTAAATCTTTTTGTGACAATACGTCTAAAGATTCTCATATAGACCTCCATAGCCGATTGAAGATAGTATTGCGTCTTCTGGCTGCATCAGAGGTAAAGTGCCTCGAGATTCTATTCATGAACTTTCGGTAACAATTCGTGAACTTGAGAGCATATAATACTTTTTCAACATGCTAACATTGGTACCTCCGGGTGTATAGTGTTCACACGTTCCTGTTGATCGGAACTATGTTGTGAATATATCTATATATCTACTCCGCCAACACTCGCACAGGAGCCACTCTAAAACATATTAACATTAAGTTATGTAGCCTCCCATTCAAGTTATGAACACTTTGAACATTTTAGGTTTTTGGCATATTCCTCTCGACAAAGAGAAAGTTGTTGTCCAATTCCCCTCTTATTTCAGTGATTCCACCTTTTTGAGTTCACAACATAAGGTGTGGACCCTAATGTAGTAAGCAAATATTCAGGACTGCAACCGATGTACCTAAACCTTATGTTTAACACAATCTCAGTTAAAAGTTGGAATACAATTTTCGTTTAAAAAATTTGGAATATAAGTACTATCGAACATAGTTTTAAATTGGATAGGATGTCGAATCGGAGATGTCGCGGTTGGTTGTTTGGTCGAACTGTTTCAATTGCATTATGCTATAATCAGTATTTGAATATTCACTACTGGAAACGGACCCGAAAACGACATAAATTACTCGCCGTTTATAGCAAGAACGGCAAGATTTGGGTCGGCCGCAAGGTATTTTGACGTTTTTTCTTAACGGCGTGAAAAACTCCTGCCGTTTAAACCTTAAACGGCGAGAGAGACCCTCTTGCCGTTTATCATTATATATATATATATATAAATTAATTTTTAAAAAATAAATAATTTTATACATTTTATTAATTCTGAATATTAATAATATCAATTTTGACCTCAAACATTCTGCAACTACTCGAAACAACCCCCCCCCCCCCCCTCTTCGATAGATACCAGCCTTTCCCCCTTCCCCCCTTCTTCGATAAATACCAGAACACAAGGGTTCCCAGAACACAGCACCATCACCAATTGAAACATAACACAGATCTGGGTTAAACTCGGATGCCGCCTCGAACACAAAACAAAAATTAAAGAGACGGTAAGACGACGAGGACAGCGACAGGACGGCGACGATTGGCTTGGTTTCAAATCGGATGCCGCCGCCGGACAGGACGAATACAACTTCTTCCTCCCCTCAACCCCACTGCATATGTTCCTCTCCCTCCCTCTCTCTCTCACTCTCTTCTCTATCACTGATCTTTCTCCCTCTCTTAATCAACAAGTCTGACAATAAAGTGGGTGGATTGTATAATGGGATGAAGATGAGATGACATTTTTTTTATGAAGGTAGGGTTGTAATTGATGGCTAAGATTTACATCTTCAAATTAAAGGGAGGGTATAGATTTTAGCCACATATGCACTTCTACTTTGGCGGACTATTAGAATTTTCGCCCCAAAATTTGGCTCCTAAGTCAAAAAAATTGAGTTGTGTCTTTCAAAATGAAAAAAAAAAAGAATGAGTTGTACGTACATACTTTTATTGCCGTTTATAATAATCAATAACGGAGTTAAAAAAATCTCTTACCGTTTATGCTATATACTATATGCGGTGAGAAAAAATTTCGCCAATAATAATATTTTTCTTGCTGTTTTTGATAATTTTAAGTGGGGAGAATTATTCTTGCCACTATCAGTAAAGTTCTTGCCATTTTTGATGAAATATATGAGGAATTAGCACACTCTTGCCGTTTTAGATGTTTTTTAAGCGGGAAAAATTGTTCTTGCCATATTTGATAGCCTATATGGCAAGATAATTATTGCCGGGCGAAAATTTATGTTTTTTTTGCCGTTTTTGAGTAAATTTCTAGTAGTGATTTTTTTTGTGCAAACCATAAAATTAACTATAATCACGCAATACTAATGTGTTTTGTGTCGAATCAAAACATGGGCATCATGGTGGCAGCGGGGCGTGCGGGCTGGGGAAGGGTCGTGCCGAGGTGTAGGGCGGGCCGGGTCGAGCCGTGCTTGAAAATTCTAGAAACTTGGAACGTGCCGGGTTGTAGGGGTGGGGGTCGTGCACGGATTGTGTCGGCGGGGCCTTGTTTGTGCGGGTCGTGCACGGCACGGGGGCCTGTCGGGCCGGGTTGGCTAGGGGAAAACGTGACGCAGCCGTGCCACGGGTTGAGCACGCCTTTGAGCGGGTCGTGCCGTGTCGGAGGTGTAGGGTTTTGATCATGGATGCGCAACGGAAAAACAAATATAATCCATGCAATACCCTCCAAGGATCTTAAGTCAAGAGACATAACGATGGTAAGAGAAGAAATCAATAACACACATTAGGGTTTCTCCTTTGATGACCTCAAACGCGAATTGTGTCACGCTCTCTATAGTTGATCCACGCCTAGAGTTGAATTCTAGATCTTCCCAATCCTTTGTGCTAGCCCGGAATGAGGAAGAGGAAGAAAAATCACGCAAAACGAGACAACAAGGAGGTTTCGGCCTCCTTGTGGGCCGACGGGGACGGGCGGCGGCAAGGGGGGCCGATGTGTCCCTCTTTGCTTGCTTGCTCTCTCCTTTTTGTTCTCTCCCACTCAAGTTATGATCAATAAGGTCATAAGTATGGGAAGGAAGGAAGGAGTGTCCTTTATATCGTCCAACAAATCCTTGCCAACTACCTAAAGGACCTATTCTAGTCCTACTAGAATTCGGTTTAGTCCCTTCTTTACAAATTAGTCCTACTAAGTTTGCAAGGTTTTGCAAAGTGATCCTTCTAATTAATTAATCCTATTAATTAATTCCCAAATCTAGTTCAACTCTATATAGCGTGTGAAACTATATGTTCTATCTAGTTGGTAGCAACAATTTACAAATATGGAGCGGTTTCTGGCAAAACATCAATCTAGCCAACTAATAGAATAGTCATCTTGACAAACCTTGTACAAGTAGTTGCCTCATCCCTTTGTCTCCATATCCGAATTGGACACGAGACATACAAATCACACTCGTATATCCAATCCATAGTTTCTCAATCCATGGGAATAGCCTTATTCATGCAAATAACATCAATATCTCATATTGATTTATTTGAGTCTGGCCAGACATTCTATAAGCACTATCCCTCGAGTGGCCTAGGATATTTGCTCCCGTTATGTGGAAGGGATAAATTCTATCTACGTCCACTACGATCTCTAAGCTTGCTTCTTATTGTATCCGGTACACGCCTTTATAACTACCCAGTTACGGTGTAGCGTTTAACGCTACCAAAATCACAATAATCCACAACTAGAATATCTAGCGACTTCAAGTCTAAGGATGACAATACCATTGCACCACGAGAAGCACTTGTGACTTATCATAACGTGTATGTAGCCTTCTCGGAGATGGGTCAATCCAGTTCGTCATTACCCTTAATGCACACCTATGTGTTGGATCATGATATCTCTATATCAATCCAACCCCATACTAGTATATAGATGATTGTCATATTAATCATTATACTGGACTAGGGATATTTAAGATAAACAACACAATTGTAAATCTAAGAACTTCATTATATTAAATATCTAATAAATAATAAAATAAATTTTCTAGCCACAAATAAATTCATACTAAACTAGATTGCCTCTAGGGCATCTATTCCAACAGGAGGGTGGAGCGGGCCGTGCTTGGGGCGTGTTAAGAGCATGTCGTATTTTAAAGTATGGGGTGAATTGTATAATTAACAAATCTAAGCATACAAAAGTATCATACTTTAGCACGGAATTTATCTTATGTAGCGATTTGCTCATAATTTAGCATGCCAGACATTTATAGAAATATACCACAATATGTAAATTATATCATAAGTTTAATATCCTTAAATATTGTAGTACATTTCTACCCAACGAGTCCTGGGTTTGTGACTCCGCATGCCCAAAAAAATTATTTTCTCAATGAGAAGATTCCGGTTCAACCACTGGCCCTGGCCCAAACAGGCCGCCCAAACCAGTTGATTCACCGGTTGGCTGAAATTGGTCCAATTACGAATCAAACCACCACCCGGCCCGTGTTCTAGTTTAATCGGCTGGTCTGGTTTTAAAAACTATGACCCAAAGTAGTTTGCGCACGTGACCCCTCGTACCCCTACATACATACGCCCTGGCCACAACCGTGGTAGGCCCCGTGATGTGGCCAGAATTGCGTGAGATATATCTACCAAATTAATCAACATAATGAGACTTGTGTTAGAAAAGTTGCCTTGCAATCAAAGTCAGCAAAGAATGGGTTTGCTATTGGGGCGGTGATTTCCACCGCCCCAATAGTTTATCATTATTTTACATACCCAGTTCGAGTGATTCTTGAACTTCCAAGTTTTTTCTCGTTGCAGTGAATGGAAATCCGTCAATTGTATGAACAAGTCACTATGAGACATTGTTTTTTGATAGCAGGTCGTAAATTGAAGGCTACAGAATAGGAAAAACAAGAAATATGAATTTGAAATATGTAAAATAGGAAGACTGAATTTGTGTTTGTCGGCTTGTAACCACAATTACATAGGTTTAGTTTAGTAGACAAACATATGTTGGATAATTGTTATTATTGTTGCATTTGCCATTTAGGTTGATGATTTGTCTCTAGGTTTATGATCGTTGTAAAACCAGACATTATGTTGTGTTACTTGGCACTACCAAAGAGCGATTTGGAGTATTAAATATCCCGTGAAATTGAAGTTTCCTCTTGCATCTTGTTTCTGAAGGACTCGGTAAAAATGTTTCATGAAATTACCTTGAGCGTTCCATTACTGACTTCAACCCACGCCTATGAGGGCCAAAAACTTGCTGCGATAATTTTGCTAACCCTAGCTGTCATTGTGTGTGGACAACTAGAACAGAGGTCTGGAATGATGACCGTCAGCAGATCTTGGATGGTTCGTGCGTGCAACTGTTATTTCAAAACTAGAAGGGTTGAAAGTATCTTAATGTCGAACTTAAAGGTAGCAAAATTGTCGTTTACCTAAGACTGCAACTCGGGCGGGTTGGGCGTGTCAACACCCCAATCCTAGCCCAATCCTGAGTTGTGTCGAGGCTACCGAACCCAGTCCGGCTTAAGAGCATCGTCAAAAAGTGTTGTGAGGAAGTAACTGATTTTCAGAAAGTAGAAAAACATAAATTTATCAAACACATAAATACGATTTTTTTTTAATGCGTAAATACGAGCTCTTAATTAGTTGCAGTCCAAATCATGAGCTCCATAAACATTACTAAGCTGCGCCCATGTGATTTGCTTACTCAAAGTTCTTCCGTGAACTTGCCTTTAGTGCAGTGATTATGATTTTGGACATACTTTATTTAGATTTGGGTGATCCTAGTCTGAAATCATTAGTGTTCATATTAAAAAAAAAAAAAAAAAAAAAAAAAAAAAAAAAAAAGTTGTGTTAGTGATGCCTCCTCTAAAGCACTGGATAACTTCTCTACTAATATTTCTCCAATTAGACTTCATGGGCTTCAGACGCCAATGTAATTTGAGTTCTACTACTTCGTGTCTATATAAATATAGATACTTATCTTTCGTCACGTCATGGTCAGAAAATTAAGTTATGGCCGACTGGAGTTCCCTCCCGGTCGATCTCGTGCGGCTAATCGCCAATAACTTGCCAGTCATCGACGACTTCGCAGCTTTGAGTTTCGTGTGCCGATCTTACAGATATGCTGCTGACAAAAATCAGTGGCGTTCAGAAGCATGTTCTAGCCCTCCATGGCTATTACTCTGTTGTCCGGGCGACGACAACGGCGATCCTCCAACCAGTGAGAGGGGTTTCCTTAACATGTACAAGAACAAGAAGAAGTTTGTGATGGATCTGCCCGAGATTCACGGCAGACGCTGTTGGGGAACTGCCTACGGTTGGATTGTAACCCTAGGCCTTGACCAGCAACTGCATCTCTTCAATCCCTTGAACCGCCGCCGTATTCCCCTACCACTCCCGCAAACATGGTGGGTGAAATCCCGAGAGTGGGAGTCTGAAGATGAGAAGTCGGAATCCATGCGTCAGATGCTCATCGAACGAGCTCTAGTCATCAAAAGGTCACCTCCTTCCAAATCTTATTCTACTTCCGTATTTGATGATAATTTTGTCGTTGTAGCAATGAGTCAAGGAGGGGAAACAAACGTAATTACGCCCCACTCCATCCAATTGGTCAAACTATTCGCTTCGGATGGGAGTGAGACGGAAACACTCATGTGTGATATTACTGTCTACAACGGCCAAATCTATATTGTAGGGAGGTTTGGTAGTCTCTTTGTCTGCTCTGACTCGGATGCCGCTGCAGCACATGAACTCATCACGAGTGATAAACAGATTAAAGGGACCGATAAAATTTATCTTGTTGAATCATTGGGCGAATTATTAGTAGTAGTTCGTATTATTGAATACGACTATGATATTGAATCCATCTATCATACTATAGGTTTTGGGATTCTCAAATTCAGTAAGGATGCCAAACAATGGATAGAATTGGAGGAGTTAGGGGATTGTGCCATATTTGTGGGTGGTTCGCAGACCATATCTTTGGAGCAGCCAGAAAAAGTTGGGTGCAGGAAGAATGTCATCTATTTCACTGATGATAATGTTGAACAATATCCCGATTGCGGAGGAGGGCATGACATGGGTATATTCGATTTTGGTAAGGGGAGTATCGAGCCCCTGTATGAAGGTCCGAATACGATATCATTATACTCTACCCCGAATTGGTTAATTCCCAGTTTCACCTAAACGTCCCTGGTTAAACGGGTTAAAACTTGCTACTTTGTTGACGTTTCTTTCTTTGGACTCGGTTAAACCTGTTACTAATAGCTTGAGTTTTTTTGAGTTTCTATGTTGTATCTCTTTTTACCTACCCGTAACAAATGAATTAGTTGAGACAACGGTATATTGACAAACACAATGCATATATCCACGCCGCAATGAGTAATAGTGGTGCTACAAGAAAGCGAGCAACAATTACCTTCTGTGGCCTCATCTATCCTGATTTCACAGCAAACATGTCACAATTTGAACTCTGTTTGAAGGGTGAGACCGCAGATGATTTATGCAATTTCACATGAGATCGATGAATTATGATGACAAAGTTCAATTACGCGTGGAACCATCATGCACTAGGTGCAACGAGTTGGCAACAACACTGTTGACCTTAACAGCAAACCTAACTAGGATATATAGAAGAGTTTTTCTTAGCAGAAGACAGTACTGCATTGATAAAAGAAAGGTACATGTACAAGGAATAGAACCAACCGGACAAAGCTCACAAAACCGTCCCTGAGGAAACAGTCCTGAGAACATAAGACAAAAAACACTGATGTGGTCGTTTTGCCTGAACTTGTGCTCGTGCAAGTTCCTGAGGCCTCCCCAATTTTGCTGCTTGTTTCCTCTTACCTTGTTGCTCGTTTTGCTAGTTGATTCGAGTCACCTCAACATCACATATTATCATTCCTTTGAACTTCCATGTCTCTTCATTACTTTACATCTCCAGTTAGAGTTACTATCTAACACTCTAACAAGTCACTATTTCATACTGTTGCTACAATAGCAGGTTGAAACTTGAAGCTTACAAATAATATCAAAGAGGAACATGGGATGTGTGAATTTGTATTGTTGGCCCTTGTTGCCAATACTACGTACCAATTCAGCGGAATCATACTAATCAAAAGCTCTACTCCGTCTTCCTATGCGTTTAATAATTTTTTGGTCGTAACATTAGGTAATGACGAGTTGTGTGTAATAAGGCCTCACTCTTGGGCACCGGTTACAGTATATCCTTGGGTTGGGTCTCGAATCGGCATAGCTCTGTCTCGAATCGGCGTAGCTATGTTTGATATCGCTGCGCACAATAGCCAAATCTATATGCTAGGAGCGTTCGGTCGCCTCTTTGTCTGCTCAAATTTTGACGGCCCAGATATGCCTACAGCCCATGAATACATGGCATGATACGGGTCACGTATCAATATTATTTATTTATTTACTAGTTATTTAAATAGCAATTATTTAATTAAAGTTCAATCTGTAGGGTAGGCCCGTTGGGTCTAGGCTAGGTTAGGTTTTCCAGTTTATCTATTTAAGCAGTGTAAGCTCTATATTATTCAATCAATGAAATAATAATTCTCTCAACCCTAAATCTCTCTCTACTCTCTCTTTCCCCCTTTATTTTATCATTTTTTTTAATTTTACGTTTAACATATCATGGTACAATACTTTATCATGTTGAGTCATTGGTGAACTTCTCATGTTGGTCCGTTATATTCATGAAGACGACGATATTGCTGGTGATGGCGACACTATTGTTGGCGAATGGTACAAGGATTTGAAGTTTACAACTCGATCATGATGACACCAGAAAATGGATTGAAATAGAGAGTATAGGCGACTGCACTATATTTGTTGGTGATTGCCAATCCATATCCCTCTCACAGCCTGAAAACTTCAGTTGGAGAAAAAACTGCATCTACTTTACTGATGATAATTATGTTGGCTTTCCAGAATCTGGGAGAGGATATGACGTCATTGACATGGGTATATATTATTTAAATAAGGAGGTTGTGGAAACCTTTTATGATAAAGGCCCTGATTCAATATCAGCGTACTGGCCTCCACCTTGGTTACTCCAAAATAACACCTGAGTATCTGTTGGGGCAGGGCAGGCAGCTTGCTCTTCGCGGTTCTCAATGGCTTATTGGCAACGGTCTTAATACGCATCCTCTTATTCACCATTCGATTCCGGGTGAGCAAACTCCGCCTGACCCAGCACCCATACTTCTCCAGATCTACCCGAATTTACAAGTTAGTGAATTTATCAATCGCAACCAGCTCACTTGGAACCGTCCCCTCCTCCGTGGTTTTTTCTCCCAAGACCAGATCCACCGTATCAGCAGCATCCCCCTGTTTGGATCAAATTTTTCCGACACAATTGCATGGGCAGGCACAGCTACTGGAAACTTCTCATTGGGTTCTGCACATAAGCTCGCCAACGCTGTTTTTGATCCAAGTATTTCAGTTCCTCCACTCGTTCCTGACATCATATCCCAAATTTCAAAGCTATCTTTGCAGCCCAACGTTTTTTTCTTTGTATGGAAGTGTATTGTGGGTGCCCTATCAGTCAAGACCCAGTTGCTTCGCAGACACGTCCCTATCAACTCAGATATATGTGATTTATGTCAGCAGCAGCCAGAAACAGTTTTGCACTACCTTGTCTTATGTCCGCATGCTCGCGCTATTTGGTTTGGATCCCGTCTTGGAATGCTTCTCCCACCCGTACCACCAGCCTCGTTCAACATCTTCCTACACGATCTTCTTCACTCTCTACAAGATAAAAACGACAGAGTCTACGCGATTCTCGTCCTCCGGCAATTATGGCTCGCCAGAAACTCGCGGACTATGACGAAACGCGCCACAACAACAGCAAGTTCTCTCATAGCCATCTCCACATCTGTCAGCAGTCACCATCTACGCATTCCCGTCAACATCCCCACAAGGACGCCACGGGATTCTAACTCCACTGTCTCCCTTGTTTTCTACAATGGTCAGCTAATCTCTGTTGGCGATCAGGTTCACGACACGGACAACTTTGTTGTTGATGCCACTTGGAAACCAGGACACCGATCTGTTGCATCTTGGATCCATATTACAGACAACTCTTTGCGGAATTTTTATGTCTTCACAGCCTCCTGTGCTCTCCAAGCAGAAAGTCGTGGTGTTTCCCAAGCACTCAAATGGCTCCTTCCGCATGGATATACCAATTTTCACTTACAGACGGAATGCTTACCGCTCGTCAACACTTTGCGGATAGCTGAAAATCTCTTGCACATCCATATGATCACGAAGGATATAATTAGAGACATGTGCTTGTTTCGTTATTGTAAACTTTCTTATGTACCCAGGCAGACGGTCCAGCCTGCGCATGACTACGCCGTTAGTTGTGCGTCTGCACGGCCACTTATTATTCCGTAATCTATATATACGTTAACTTTAAAAAAAAACACATGAGTGAACTTGGTTAAATTTGTTTATTCTTCAAATAAGGAACTAATTTGAAGATTTCTCTTTAAACTTGATGCTGGAAGAATGTACACCAAAACATTAGTGACGCTTAGAGCCCTCTTTTGCTGTTTACGTGAGGCGTTGACATACTAATCCATGCTTTCCATGGCAAATGGATCTCGTATTGAAGTCGATATTGTCCAAGAATGACGCCGGGTTATTACCCAAGCGAGGGATCACAGCGGAATCAACAATGAAAAGGCAAAGAACTAGGGCACGAATTTCTCTAGAGTTCTGAATAATTTCAATAATCAAAGTCTGACCAAAAACTACCAACAAGCCGGGTATAAATAGCTAAAAAATATAATTTTGCCAAAAATAGCAAAATTTCTAAAACAATCCTAAATTAAAGTCCTAAACAAAATAAAGACTCAGCAAAAAAGATTCACCCAAATCGGCTTTAATTTGACCTCCTAATTAGTGAAATATATATTACGAAAAATGAAAAAAAACACTGATTTGGACCCCTAAATGGCCGATTTTGACCAAATCAGGGCTACTTTTTAGAACGTTGTTTCCACTCAAAATAATGTATGACTTTGCCCATTTCTGTAACCTTCAATCCTGCCCCTGATTCTGCGTTTTGACCGAAACAGTTTTTCAGAAACTGACATATATTTCTCCAAAACTCCTCCTACATCAGTCACCCCTTCTTCAAAAGAACTCGTCCTCGAGTTCAATTTTGGCCTGTGAATGATCTGTTCTACCAAAGAAGGGACCGCAATAGAAAGATGGCATCTTGAACGGACAATTGATATACTGCTGTAATTCAACTTTAACATCTTCGAATTCATCTTATTCATCAACTCCATAATCATCATAAACATGAGGAATTGTCCAATCTACCTCGGGTTCACATGATTTGGAAGTACGCTTATAAAATATTGCATAACAAAAAACATGTTCAACTACTAATGTACCGGAATAATCTGATACATCAGTCTTTAAACTCGCTCCTCCATAACGCTCGTTCCGACCACCTGAATCACCGCGTAGCGGATCTCAAACGCGGGTTGCGAGTCGTGATCAAAGGCCTTGCAATCCTTGAACTTCTGTGCCGCTAAGCGTCGAGTTAAATTTGTAACTTGCCGCTGCATACCGCACCGCAAGGCGTTGAGTTAGGTATGCAATATGCCTTTGCATATCTTGTATCATCATAACGTCTTGGACTTTACGCTCCTGTTGGGGGGCTTCCTCAGCCGGAACCTGCCCGCAGCCGTTAGGTCGTCCATGCACCATGGTTATGACGTTCTTCCTCTCACGTCGAACTTGTTCTGATACCAAAATGACGCCGGGTTATTACCCAAACGATATCACAGCGGAATCAACAATGAAAATGCAAAGAACTAGGTCACGAAGCTCTATAGAGTTCTGAATAGTTTCAATAATCAAAGTCTGACCAAAAACTACCCACAAGTCGGGTATAAATAGCTAAAAAACATAATTTTGTCAAAAATAGCAAAATCTCAAAAATAATCCTAAATTAAATTCCTAAACAAAATAAAGACTCAGCAAAAAGATTCACCCAAAACGGGTTTAATTTGATCTCTTAATTAGTGAAATAAATATTGCTAAAAATGTAAAAACGCTGATTATGACCCCTAAATGGCCGATTTGGACCAAATCAGGGCGATGCTCGTGATTTTTCACGAATTCTTTTTAGAACGTTGTTTCCACTCAGAATAATATGTCACTTTGCCCGTTTCTGTAAACATTCAATTCTGCCCTTGATTCTGCGTTTTGACCGAAATAGCTTTTCTGAAACTGACAGATATTTCTTCAAAATTCCACCTACATCAAAAGAATAAGAGGCATAAGTTTCGCTGCATGGATATGCTGAAGTGTTCGCAAAAGTACCATATAATTTGAGTGTTCACCCATTATTCTTGATCTCTTTCGGTCAATTAAAGTATCTTCCTAACATTGATGTGTTGTGTTTAGGAACTTACTTAGTCTGTTTCGCCGACTAATTAGCTAACAATATGGTTTGAAAATTTGCTATCTTTTTCATATTATATCGTTAGCTAAATTAGTCTGTCATGATTAACAGATGAAGAGTGAACTGAAGAGATTCTAGCGAGAGTAATTTTGTGTATCAAAGGAAACTTAACTTTTGTAGTTAATTAAAGATGTTAAGAAACGGAACAAAGTTCTTACAAAATTTTCACTATAGGCTCTTGTGAGTTTCGACACAGTAGGTCTAGACCAACAAGGCTGCAAATACATCTCTTCAATCCCTTAAACCCCGCGGCATTCTCCTTGCAAACCATTTGCGGGAAAGAATGTGTGGGACCAGAGTCGGAAGTCACATTGGATGTCTTTTTTTTTTTTTTTTTTGAGAAAGAAACATTCAATTACTGGGTAGTCAAACCCGAAAGATCATCGTTCAGTACACTGGTAGCCCAAGAAGGCGTTTGTGAATAAAAACTAATATCATCCTCTACAATTGCTTTAGACGCAAATAGCTGAGCAAGCTTATTTCCTTCCCTCAGAACATGCTGGAAGCTCACTTCCTGAAATTTTTCCGCAAAGTCTGTGCAATCCATTATCACTTCAAAGAGGTCAGAGACGAGCTGAATATCTTTATAAGAGCCCCCACAAGAATTCACTAGCAGCAGCACAAGAACCCTGTTATCGGACTCAAGAACCACCCTCTGTAAACCAAGCTCTAAACCCAGACGAAGTCCCTCCCTAGCCGCACAAGCCTCCGCCATTAACACCGACCTTTGTCGTGGAAAGCGACACTATCTCGCAGCTATAAAGAACCCTGAAGAATCTCGAATGAGTACACCCAACCCCGACGCAGGATCATACTCTTTCCAGGACGCATCCGTATTAATCTTCACAAAATTTGCGGGAGGGGTGGACCATACCAACTTGATCGGAGCCGGAGACGATGACAGTTCCTCTAGTTTGCCAGTGATTAACACCTCTTTACACCAACGATAGTAATTAAGAGCTTCATAGACAACCATATCCGGATTCTTCCCATTGTTGTTAAAAATTTGCTCATTCCGATTCCTCCAAATTGCCCAAATAGTTAGCGCAAATTTCTCACGAATTTCCACACGAAAATTGGTGAAAACATCAAAAATTCGAGATTTAATGTCACCTTGCTGTAGATTCAAAATCTCATCCCCCATAATACCTTCGCAGACGTCTTTTGCATGGGGGCAAAAACAAAAAAGGTGATCTGCATTCTCCAACTCTCCCGAGCATAAACAGCACAAAGAGGGGACATCTACTCCGTGACGAATGAGTTTGTTTGCTAGAGGAAGTGAGGAATGCCAAAGACACCAGCATGTAGCTAATATCTTCTTTGGCAGCTTAGTCTTCCAGAGATTACTATTCCATCCCACATGAGGGACTGAGGATGACGCAGAAGCGACTGGAGCGGACAATTTACGCGCTGCAAGATATCCAGTCTTCACCGAGTAAATCCCATTATCCGAATGCACCCAATACGGTGAATCCACTATGCCTCTTGAATCCAACGGAGTACTTAAGACTGCTTGCACATCAATTGGCCATATGACTTCATTAATCTTCACTTCATCCCACGACGAACCATCCGAAGTTAATAGATCAGACACCTTCAAATCTGCTAAACCTTCAGGACGAGTTGTAATCACACTATATGTATCAGACCTCATTACCCATTTATCACCAAAAACTCTAACTTTCCTCCCATCCTTAATCTTCCATATTAAACCACTTTTAAGAATTTCACGTCCGGCAATAATACTCCTAAAAGCATATGAAACCTGGGAATTTTCCTTAAGAGTATAATCAAGAATAGACACATTGCGAAGGTATTTTGCTTGGAGGACACGACTCACCAAAGAATTGGGATTCTGAATAAAACGCCAAGTGTGTTTTGCTAGCATCGCTTTATTGAAGTCTTGAAAGTCGCGAAACCCAATACCTCCATCCTCACGTTGTTTCTTTAGCTTCTCCCATGCAATCCAGTGGATCTTCCTTTTTGTTCCATCTCCACCCCACCAAAATTGACGAATAACACGCTCAATTTCTTGACAAGTTCGTACTGGTAGCAGAAAACAGCTCATTGTGTAGGTTGGAATCGCCTGCGCAACTGCTTTAATAAGAACTTCCTTACCAATGGTAGAGAGAGTGGCGCCCTTCCATCCTTTCATCTTGTTGTAAACCTTTTCCACCAGCGGACAAAAACTAGCATTCCGACTTCGACCGACCTGGGTTGGAAGCCCAAGGTAATTATCAAACTGCGTATCCAGCTGAACCCCACATAGAGTACTAAGGGAGATCCGCTGGTCAGAGGGAACATTGTCTGAAAAAATAATGGACGATTTTTGGAGGTTGAGTGTCTGACCCGACGCAACCTCATAATCTGCAAGAATACCACAGAGAAATGTAATCTCCTCGACCGTAGCTCTAGTAAATAAGAGACTGTCATATGCGAAAAACAAATGAGAGATAATAGGTCCACCACGAGAGGCCGAGAGCCCCGAAAGTCGTCCATCCTGCACTGCGCACTGCACGGTTAAGACTACGTGATAGTGTTTCACAAACAAGCAAGAATAAATAGGGTGAAAGAGGGCATCCCTGACGAAGACCACGTTCAGGAGAAATAAATCCATGCACTTCTCCATTAAAAATAATATTGTATGTAGTAGAGGAAACGCAATTCATGACCAGCACAATCCATCGAGCACTGAAACCCATCATTTCCATGACTGCACGCAAAAAGTCCCATTCAACACGATCATACGCCTTACTCATATCTGCTTTGAGTGCCATAAAGCCTTTCTTTCCCTTCTTACAATTTTTCACCGAGTGAAGCAATTCAAAGGCGATCAAGACATTATCAGAAATCAAACGACCCGGAACAAAAGCAGATTGATTATCACCTATCACAGAATCAAGAATAAACTTCAGACGATTTGCCATCGTTTTTGTCACAATCTTATAAATCGTAGAGCACAAGCTAATGGGACGAAGATCAGCAGATGTTCTTGTAGGGTTTTGATTCATGGATGCGCAACGCAAACACAAACAATCATAAAACCATGCAAAACCCTCCAAGGATCACAAGTCAAGAGACATAACGATGGTAAGGGTTAGAAATCATAAACACACCTTAGGGTTCTCCTTTGATGACTTCAAACGCGAATTATGTCACACTCTCTATGGTTGATCCACGCCTAGAGTTGATCCTAGATCTCCCAAGTCCTTGGTGCTAGCCCGGAAGAGGAAGAGGAAGAAGAATCACGAAAAAACGAGACCCAAAAGGAGGGCTCGACCTCCTTGTGGCCGACGGGGACGGGGCGGCGGCAAGGGGCGGTCGGCTCCCTTGTTGCTTGCTATCTCTCCTTTTGTTCTCTCCCACTCTTTGTTATGTTCAATTATGAGCATAAGTTATTGTGTGGGAAGGAATGAAGGAAGGTCCTTTATATAGTCCAACAACTCCTTGTTAACTACCTAAAGGACTTATTCTAGTCCTACTAGAATTCAATTTAGTCCCTTCCTTGCAAATTAGTCCCTACTAAGTTTGCAAGGGTTTGCAAAGTGATCATTCTAATTAATTAATCCAATTAATTAATTCCCAAATCTAGTTCAACTCTATGTAGCGTGTGACCCCATAGGTTCTATCTAGTTGGTAGCAACTATTTGCTAATATGGAGCGGTCTCTAGCAAAACATCCATTCTAGCCAACTAATAGAATAGTCATCTTGACAACCTTTGTACAAGTAATTGTCTCATCCCTTTGTCTCTATATCCGGATTGGACACGAGACATACAAGTCACACTCGTATATCCAATCCATAGTTTCTCGATCCGTGGGAATAGCCTTATTCGTACAAATAACATCAATATCCCATATTGATTTATTTGAGTCTGGCCAGACATTCTATAAGCACTATCCACGAGTGGCCTAGGATATTTGCTCCCGTTATGTGGGAGGGACAAATTCTATCTACGTCCACTATGATCTCTAAGCTTGCTTCTTATTGTATCCAGTACACGCCTTTATAACTACCCAGTTACGGTGTAGCGTTTAACGCTATCAAGATCACAATAATCCACAACTAGAATATCTAGTGACTTCAAGTCTAAGGATGACAATACCATTGCACCGCGAGAAGCGCTTGTGACTCAACATAACGTGTATGTAGCCTTCTCGGAGATGGGTCAATCCAGTGCAACATTCCCTAATGCACACCTATGTGTTGGATCGTGATATCTCCATATCAATCCAACCACATACTAGTCTATAGATGATTGTCCCATTAATCATTATACTGGACTAGGGATATTTAAGATAAACAACACAATTTTAAATCTAAGGACTTCATTATATTAAATATCCAATAAATAATAAATGAATTTCTAGCCACAAATAGTTCATACTAAACTAGATTGCCTCTAGGGCATCTATTCCAACAGTTCTAACCTGTTTCACCTTCGGGATGAGAGCAATCAAAGTATGATTAAATTTCGACACATCACCATTATTATTAAGTATATCCAGGCACAATGCTTCAACCTCTTTGCACACAGTGTTCCAAAATTTCTGAAAAAAGCCCGCCGGGAAGTTATCCACACCCGGGGCTTTGGCCGGGCCAAGTTGCTTAAGCGCAGTCCACACTTCTAACGCTGAATAGGGCTGATCCAGTTCGGCACTCTGTTCTAGGGATACCAAGTTCGCTACCCCCACTAAAGAAGTTTCCATCTGACTGCGCAGCGGATTAGTAGACGTGAAAATATTCTTAAAGTAACTTTCAAGAATAGAAATAACCTGCTGCTTGTCCGTCAATTACCGTCTGCGTCTTCTAAACCCTCAATACGATTCGTGTTACGCCGAATGGAAGCCTTTCTATAAAAAAATCTAGAGTTCTGGTCTCCCTTTTTCAACCATGTTTCTCTAGATCGCTGTCTCCACATTTCCTCCTCACGAAGCAAAAGGTGGAGGATGTTCTGACGAATCACTTTGCCCTCGGCATGGCTGCCGCGGTCTGACTCCCTTCGGAAAGGGATTGAAGCCTGCTTCAAAGATTCCTCAGCTGAAGTTTAACATTACCAAAAACCTCCCTATCCCATACCTTTAAAGCCGAAGATAACCGATCCAATTTACGATTGACTGGTTCGGCAGAAGTCCTCCACTCGTCATTCACAAATTGGATACATCTCTGATCCTGCAGCCACATAGTTTCAAATTGAAAACGTCGATTCAATTTAATACTACGCACTATACCTGAAGGCCATACCACCTGTAGGGGGACATGATCGGA
Organism: Linanthus parryae; assembly: GCA_023055425.1. Classification (NCBI taxonomy): domain Eukaryota; kingdom Viridiplantae; phylum Streptophyta; class Magnoliopsida; order Ericales; family Polemoniaceae; genus Linanthus; species Linanthus parryae. The sequence continues at coordinate 186,843,003 of JALGPY010000001.1, forward strand.
CACCTCAGCCATAAGATGATCCACCTTGCCTCTACCAAACACATCAGACCATCCGTCAGTAACTAGACATCTGTCTAATCTTTCTCTGATAGCTCGATCGTCTCCCTGGTTGTTACTCCAGGTAAAGAGGACTCCAGCAAAACCGAGATCACGGAGCTGTAGACGATTAATCACACCACTAAAACCTTTCTATCTGACTGAAAGAGATCGCTCTTCCTCCTTCCTTATCGCATACAGACGAAAAGGCATTAAAATCGCCGACAACACACCAAGGTTGCCCGATAGGACACAAGCGTTCCAACAAAGTCCAAGAGTTGTGACGCTGTCTTCTATCAGGATCCCCATAAAACCCTGTAAAATGACCATATTTCCCCTCACTCTGAATCGAGAGAAATCCATGAATATAGTACTTCGATATCTTTGCTAAGGCAAAACTAACCTCGTCATCCCACATAAGGGCCAGACCTCCTCGTCGATCCTCACAATCCTGGAAGATCCCATTACGAAAACCAAGTCTGTCACGAATCCGAACCATCTCCATTGCATACTGTTTTTTCTCCATCAAGAAGACGATATTGGGTTTCTGTCTCCTTACTAAGTCGCAAATAGAAATAACGCTACGGGGGTTCCCAAGCCCCCGCACGTTCCAGCTGAGAAGACTCATTGCGACTGGCTGGGCTGCACACCAGCCTCAGCCTTTAACAGAGATGGGTTCTTTAAGGCTCCCCCGTCCTGTGTTGGAATCCGCGCAGCAGAAACCTGGGTACTAGATTTGTTGTTTGGAAACGCCTCCTCCTTCTTTCCTACCGGTGGGTTCTTATGAGCACTGTGAGTAGCTTGAATATTCCGGCGATCAATCTGTCCATTACCACGACCCACACCCCTACCAGCCGCAGTTCGACCACCCCTTATACCTCCCCTGCCAGGCCCTCGACCCCCCTGTCCAGAGCTACCAGTGCCTCTGCCTCCATACGGCTGACCCACTTCATTACCCGTCGCTGCTTGTTTGTTCTGTGCCTTAGCCTTCGGATCAGGACTCGGGTTAATTTCACTGATTTTCCTCTTAGTGTTTACTGCATTTTGGCTTAACGCAATGGCAATACCTTTACCTCTGTCCGATGAAGGGAAGCGATCTTTCTTCTTATCTGCCAGTGGGTTATCAAAAACTGTGACATCAACCGGGTTTTTACCCCCTGATCGACGTGCAGAAGGTGTTCCCGAAGCACTGCTGTTGCCTTCCAAATCGTCGTCGGTAGCCATGTCTACATCCACACCCTCTGCAGAGGGCTCATCAGTAGTTATCACGTCTTCAACATGCTCACCAGTAGGGACAGTCGCCTCCTCGGACATCTGGTTCGCAGGAAGGTTATCAACTGCATTGAAGACATCAACCAATCGTTTCCTCGGTGGGGGCCTAAATAGCAACCATTCACCGAATCCTGGTTGAGTCTGCTCCTTTTCAAGATCAGTTCACAATAAGCACTCGTCTCCATAATGGGTTATCCTTCCACACCAGTGACATAAACAGGGGATTCTCTCGAATTTATAGTCGAGCCAAATCTTTTTCTCTAAGACTTGAATAAAACGCCCCTATGCAAGGGTTTGTTTATTTCAATCTTAACTCTAGCTCTCATATAACCGCCACCAGGACCCGAAGAAATCTTCGAATCTGTGGACACAATACTTCCCATGTTCTTTAATAATCTACGAAGATCCTCATCAGTCTGATGATATAGAGGGATATTTCGTACTTGAACCCACACGTCAATCGACTCAAAGGAGACAGAATCCAAGTCTTCGGTAAGATCCACGGACCACCCCAAAAAGCCGCTTCAAGAGCCTCCTGGTTTGGAAATTGAAAGACAAATCTATTCGACCCCAGTTCATGAATGCTAGTTTCATCCCCTCCAACCCAAATCTTCTTAAACAATAGTTTCATAGCCCAGACATTAAATCGGGTGGGAAGAAGGAACCTACCAATTAAACATGGACCCCTAGCTTGGATTGCAGCCAAACTGTACTCTCTGTCGAAGATCTCGACCTCCTCCTCTTCGATGGAGAGCTTACCGAAGTCCAATTAGCAGCCCGGACCCGTCGTCATACCTGTGGAGAACAAGCAGAGATAGTCGAACGACTCTTCGAATCGCAAAGATCAACAAACTCGTCGCAAAACCAAACCCTAGAACGTCCAGAGTGCCTCCGAACTTTTCGGAGCTGTTAACCTAACGAAACATCCCACATTGGATGTCTAAGATGCACGACAACAATCAAAATGTAACCTTCATCCTATTATTCTTTTGGATTCCATGTTCCCTCAATAAACCGCTACTAATTGAGTGTAATAAGCCCTCGCTCACTCTTTGGCGTCGGTCAGAGCATATTCTTACCGGAGCACCTCATACATATTTGTCTTTGATATGGTCGAGACTATGTGCTATCGATGTATGGTCGCCTCATAGTCTGCTCATGACTTTGTTGGGTTTGATCTACCTACAACACAAGAATGTGATACAAAACTTCAACAAGGTACCGAGAAACTTTATCTTTATAAATCAGTAGGTAAAATTTTGGCCATAAATAAGCGGAGCCATAAATTATTGGATGAAAAAGAATTAGGATTTGTGATGTGAAGAGAAAATGGCGCAAGGTTAGCTCCTTTCAGCCAATAGGATATCCTTTCCTTGAAAAAAACATTTTTAGCAAGGACAACATCCATGAAGTTTGAATTCGGACAATATTTGCCCTCTATCACTTTACTGAAAGCGAATCTTTGTGACGGATGAGCATACATTTTTGCATGGCCAAAAGAAAGTGTTCAAAGGTCTTTTAGGTATTTAAAAGCCAACTCACCTTTGTCTCGGTATTTCTGCATCTTGTTCCCGCCTATCCAACTAATTGCCGGATCTTTATTTGATTTTGTTCCGCCAGAAATTTCGGATGAGGGCCTTTCATTTTATATTGTGGAGTCTTTTTCTCTAAATGGTTAAAACAATATAAATTTATACATTTCATTTAGGCAAAAATGCACTGGAGGTACCCATAGTTTACTTAAACCGTGGATTTAGTACCCAAAGTTTAAAATGGTGCAGCCACGGTATCAAACTTTCAAAAACCATGCAAACTAGTACCCAAACTAACAGCCGTTTATTTTGTTGGACAGAATAACACATGTGCCAAGCACATGACTTTTATATGGGGGTGCAATTGACTTTAACAATAAAGCAACGGGTGAAACTTTTATTCCCGTATTCGACCCATGTAATAAATCGGACCGACCCGGTGTAATTAACCTAAGCACCATCGGGAGATTAGAATCATTCACAGCAAGTCACAAAATTAAGAGGTTAGGGTTCGCCGTTGTGTTCCCGTCCGGTGGAGTAGGCTTTGTGGTTCATCGAATCGGAGGTAGTAGTGGTGGAATCGGAGGTCGCAGTGGTGGGATCGAAGAAACTGACTTGTATTGGAAGTAATCGTCGCTGTGGGGGTAATCGTTGTTGCGGTTAACATGTCTGTCGTGCGAGGCTCGACGAAGCTGATATGGCCGAATTCCGGTAAGAAGTTCAGTTCGTTCCAACATCTAGAAGTACTTTGGTTATATGCTTCTACTTCTAGGAATCATGTGGTTGACTCTTGGTTTGTTAAGTGTTCTTGAGAAATCGAAAATTGGTCCCTACCTTATTGAAAATGGTGCTATTTTGTGAGAAGAAGAGCTGCTAGAAAAAATGTGACATTTTTATTATGTGAAGAAGACAAAACACATGTTGTTGATTGACACCCTTGATGAGTAAAAAATTGTCTTATAAGTACTGGAAAAGTGTTGCTGCTGCTGTTGCTTTAAAAAAGGAGGCAAATGTAGGCAAATGTACTTTATACTGTTTGATAAACTAATCCTACCAGTGTACTATATGTATTGATAAACTTATCCTACTATATTGATAAACTAATCCTGTTATGGATAAAGTAATCCGACATGATGATAGAGCACATTGGTGTAATTACTAGTAAATTAAAGCATTAAGTGCAAAGGGTTTTCATTAGATTTTGATGAATGATTTTGGGGATGTGAATTTATGATTGTAGGTACATGCAGATTCAAACTTATCATGTGTGTTATTTGCCAATTTGGTGATCAGTTTTGACCTTTGGTTATATTAGAAAAGATATGAGTGCATTGCTCAAATCTGCATATTCATACCATTATCATCTCATCGTCGCATGTGTCAAAACATAAACTTCTGACTTTCATACGTAACGCTTATGTCGTATGCTTTTTTTGTTTGTTTTATATTTCAGATTTGTTAAGCTAATCTATTGTCGTTTATTAAAATTACTTAATCATTTTTATTATTTCAGGTTTAGGAAACTTGGAGGACATGTTCACTATTAAATTGCATCATGGAGGTTATGTTCAACACACTCCAAGCATTTTATACAAGGAAGGACAAGTTAGCTACATTGACCTTCTGGATTGTGAGAGGTTCGGTCTTCTTGAGTTAAACTACCTCCCCAAACACATGGGGTATGAAGGTATAATCACTATTTACTACAAGAAACCTGGCACATCTTTACAGAATGGGTTGATGATAATCAGCGGGGATAAGGAGGTGATTGAGATGCTAAAGTATCTACCAAAAGAAGCTGATAAGAGAGTGCTTGAAGTATTCTTTGACCATTTGAACATGCAGGCTCCACCAACAGTCCGCCAGCCGAGTTACAATAAAGATAATGCCCATAAAGAAAATGGCAAAGAAAAGGTTGGAGAGAGAAAGAAGGGTACCGCTAAAGAGAGGAAGAGGGTTGTTGTTGAAGAAAGAGTTGTAGATGAGAGAGTCAGTCTACCTACTAGTGTTGATGAGGAAGATGAAGAAGGATACAATAGTGATGAGTCTCATTCAGATTTCCATGATGAGGAATATGAAATGGATAGTGGGAATGATGTGGATTACCCAGACCTAAATGAAACTAGCAGGGCAAATACATCAAGTAAAGGAGATTTACAAGTCAATCAGTTTGGATCAGATTCTAAAGACCTTGGAGAGGATGATGAAGTAGATGATGAGATAAGGAGTAGAGATGGATCAGATGATGACGGTGACAATTGGCCCGAATTCAATGCTTCTACAGATATGGATGTAGTGACCTTCACAAATAAGCTAGTATTCTCTAATGTGAAAGAATTTAGAACAGTTGTGGTTGAGTATGCCGTCCAACAAAGAAGAGCTATAAAATTTGCGAAGAACACCAGGTTGCAGTGTAAGATTATTTGTAATACATCTACTGGTTGTGAGTGGTACATATATGAAAGAAAGTGGCAGGGAGTGGATAGTTTCCAAATGAGGAGATTGCATGATGTTCACCAATGCCCCAGGGTTTTCAAGTGCAGGTTTGTCACTGCCAAATACATAGCAAAGAGATATGTCGACCAAGTCAGATTGAATCCAGAGTGGCCATTAGGAGCATTTCAAGACCAAGTGAAGACAGATCTCAAGTTTCAAGTAAGCAAAGACAAGCTTTACAGGGTGAATAAGATTGCTGAGACTTTGAATGAGGGTACTGTCATAGACCAATACCATCAATTGTATGACTATTGCACTGAATTTATGAGGGTGGATCCAGACACTAGGTGTAGCTTTTTGAGTGAGAGAATTGGCACGACAGAGATGAGGAGATTCATGAGGGTATACATATGTTTTGGTGCATTGAGGAGAGGGTTTAAGGCAGCTTGTAGACTTGTGTTGGGATCGGATGCTTGTCACATGAAAGGTGGCACGAGTATGCAGTTGATGTGTTGGGGTTGATCCAAACAACTGTCAATACCCTATTTCTTTTGCAATTGTGGAATCTGAGTGTAGTGATACCTGGAAGTGGTTCATGGATCTTATAAAGAGGGATCTTGACATAGATAATGACACAACATGGACCTTTATAACAGATAAGCATAAATTATGTGAAAGTAAAAAATGTTACTAGATTGTCAACTTTCTTTAACTACTGTATGATAAATCATTGGTTTTGCTGGTACAGGGACTTAGGAATGCTCTTGTTGCTGAAGTACTAGGGGCAGAACACAGGTTTTGTGTTCAGCATCTGTATGACAATTTTAGGAAAGCACATAGAGGCAAGAGTTTGAAAGACAAGCTTAGAGATGCAGCTCAAGCAACAACAGTTGAGGAATTTGCTGAACAATTGGAACAACAAGTCTATGTCTTTGGCAGCTTACAATTGGGTATGCAAAGATAAGCACCCATCCGAATGGTCAAGGTGAGCAATCATATAACATTAATGTTATGAACCTTAATTCATGGTATGACTAAATGTTTATGTCTTTTGTCTTCCCACATGTCCCACTTCCAGACACACAGCACATGTGATATTATGTCCAACAACATGTGTGAATGTCTAAACAAGAACCTGCTATCAGTCAGAGAAAGGCCAGTGCTTGCTTGCATTGAATATACAAGATGTTTCTTCATGAAAAGAGTACATGGAAGAAGGGAAATTGGGAAGACATGGAAGGGTAAGTTGTGTCCCAACATACACAAGAGGTTGGAAGCGATAAGAGAAGCATCGTGGAAGTGTGAAGCTGCACCTTCTGAACCTGGGGTATTCCAAGTGAGGCAGAATGTAATTGACCTATTGAGTGTTGACTTGGTCAATCAAACTTGTTCTTGTAGTAAGTGGCAACTTACTGGTATTCCATGTGCACATGCAGTGGCGGCAATTCATGAAAATAATGAGAATCATGAAGATTATGTAGACAAATGCTACCACACGTCCACATATCAATTGGCTGATGAGGGTATGATTAACCCCATCAATGGAAGAAGGATGTGGCTTGATTCTGGTAAGCTACCACTTGAGCCGCCAACTTTCCACCAGCAGCCTGGTAGGAATAAAAAGAAGAGGACTAGGGGTCCTAATGAGGGAGTGCCTAGTGATGAGGAAGATGACCAAACACAGGCAAGTACTCAGCCAAGAAAGAAGATGACACTTACATGCTCTAACTGCAACAAATTGGGCCACAACAAGAGGAGTTGTAAATTACCACCACATACTTCAGAAACTGTGAATGAGGAACCCCATGTACATGTATTATTCAATTTTACTTATATGTACTTTTATGTATTTTCTTAAATAATAGTTTCACTTTGCGTTTACAAGATGGAGAAAATGTTATTTGACTCAAAACTTTGTACCATTGAGCTCGCAGCCAGAGAACATAAAAGTTACCAAGAAGAAACAAGTTAGGCAAAGAAAGAGTAGGAACACATAGGTATAACATACTTATAATGCCTAAATTCTTTACTTATAATGTGTAACATACCTATTTGATTCCAAAACAGAGCTCTCAGCAATCACAAGAAGGCGCAAACGTATCTCAGGAGCAGTTGGCAAGGGCAGAAGCAAATAAGCAGAGAGCATTGGTCATTAAGAATGCTAGGCTGTAGTCTCAAGGAGGTGTCAATACATACGCAACACAGGTATACTTGATATTTGCATGAGTGATGTTACATGCTAGTGTACTTGATATTGTTAAATCCTGGTTAATAATGCTTGGGTATAAATTTCTTGATTAAACAGTTATTGTTTTTTGGGTGAATATTAAACAGCTGTTGTGTATAGATTCCCCATGACATGAACATTTAAATAAGAAAACGTTTCTGGCCAGTCATTTATCGGAGGAGCTAATTTGCTGATTCCTATAAGCTTAATTCGAGTTTGGACCATACATGTACATACTTAGCAGTTTACTTTTTGGACTGGAATCTTGTACATACTTAGAATGTTACGAGTATCTGACTGATTTTGTGGACTAAATTTGACAGATTTTGCTTCAGACTGTTAGTAAAGAAAATCTATAGTTCTACCAAGTGAATGAACTTAAGGAACTACCAAGCTAGAGTGCGAATTATATTATTTTTAGGAAAAAAAATATATCTGGTGTAGTTGTTTTGAGGCACAAACTCACTAGTTATCCCTAAGCTTACATATTTTTTAGGGAAGAATCATCCAAAATTTAAAAATATTAAGGAAGTATAAAGAAGACAGTTAGTATAACTGCCCATAGTCACTATCCTACTGTTAATCAAAATTCAAAGTGCACAAACCAAGTGTGATATTCTGTTAGTATTAAGATTGCTTATTTGTTCATTTTCTGCTTGTCAATCCAGATGCAGAGACCACCGTCAGCTTCTACAATTGCTGCATCATCTAGAGGAGTGGTTATTGCAAGACTGATGAATATGTCCCAACCATCAGTAGAGAGCATCATCCGCAATTACAGGAGGAATTACCCCCAACAAGCTCAAGCCAGCCTCCCCAAGGATCTGAGCTGGACTGATACACTCCCGAAGCTGTTTTGGAGTTGTGTTATGCATGGCAGTTTAGTAGTATTTCGGGTCCACTATCAATTTAGGGATTATTTTATGCTTCAAATTTTTGGGTATTTGGATGTTGGTTTCTGGGAGAATTTTGTTTAGCATTTTGGTTGTGCTATGTACATGACTATTTAGTTACTGTTTGTTTTTGGTCGAGCCGAATTTGTACTAAATTCAGTTGTTTTGGTAGATGTAATGTTTGGACTCCAAGGAGTTGTTTTGGTTGTAGCAAGCAAATTTTTGGTTCTGCTGCGTTAATGCCTGATGATATATATATACGGTCAAGATATGCGCAGAAACACGATTACTGTTAGGATAAAGATCACCTAGCATATGCAAAGACTCAACAAGGGGTGTCAATATTTCACATTAAAACTTGCTAAAATTCGAACGATAGAAGTTCATAGGCAGATAAAATTTCAGAACCTCCAACAGATATGAACCTACAATAATATTCTAGATTGCATCATTTCTCATTTCACAGGGTTAATGGACGATTTCTTGAGAGATTTCAGGTCACAGCTCCTGGCTGAGCAACAATACAACCCTGTTCGAAGGAGAAATTACATATACTAAACATAATATGACACACTGTTAATTGAGATAAAAATAATAAGATTCAAAAAATTAATATTCATTTCATTCATTAAGATCAACAAGTTACAATTTATCACTACAGACCAGTGGCGGAGCCAGGATTTGAGTAAAGGGGGGGGGGGCACAAATTTGAAAAACAAAGTCACGTACAAACATCAAAAAATATGTTATTGATTCCATTAAAGAAATCTGTCTCCATAGCTACTAGCATAGTGCCCAATTTAAAAAAAATGAACTGAATATGGATGTATACGTATCTCAAGCGACATATACATCCATATTCCCTTGAAGAGGGTTTGTTTACTTAAAAAAAAATAGACAAACCAACATATAATAATTCGCAGAATTAGAGAAAAGATAGAGTTGTTCAAGCAAGAATAACTTTATGGTACAGTTCCCACAGATTTTCGGCTTAGACAAGCCCATCATTTTACTTTGCTTGAACTGTTGAGCAAACACAATATCTTCAATTCCACCTAGTGTTCAAGAAGATACATACTAGGTCTGTTTCTTCTCTTTCTCCTTCGATTGACTTTTTTATCCGTAGTTGGGTCACTTTGACTCGGTGATTTTGATAGCAAAATGATGTAATTTTTTGACAATTTTTTTATAGTATTGTAGAGTAAAGTTTACTCTACAAGATCATGCAAAAATTATCAAATTCGTATATCGTTTTGTTAACCAAATCACTGGGTCAAAGTGACCCAGTGAATAGTGTCAAAAAGTGAAATAAGGTGAAAGAGAAGAAACAGAGGTAGTACTAACATATGTCAACTTTTGTCTTTACTTGAACAAAACCACAATTTTTTCCTTCCATTAAAATTTCAATTTTTTCCTCCAACCAACATATCAAATCAGATTGAAATACAGAAGATATCAAATCAGATTGAAAGAGAGATAGACACAGAAGATATCGAGAGGGATAGATACAGAGAGATATACAGGGATACTGAAATACAGAGACAGAGAGAGACGGATAGAGATACCGAGAGAGAGAGAGAGAGAGAGAGAGAGAGAGAGAGAGCTTACCCTGTGTCTCCTACACCCAATCGACGACCCGCGTTGGACCCGGAGGTCGTCAACTTGCAAGGCTCCCTCCAGTTGTAGAGACGATAAGCTTCAACCTGGTGCAAGGGAACCCTACGAAATAAGATGATGAAGATGGGTAGGTTAAAAATTTAGAGAATGGGCCCTATGCACAAACAGTGACTTGCTGTGAATGAGTCTAATCTCCCGATGGTGTTTGGGTTAATTACACCGGGTCAGGCCGGTTTATTACATGGGTCGAATACAGGGAAAAAAAAAGTTTCACCAGTTGCTTTATTGTTAAAGTCAATTACACCCCCCCCCCCCCCCATAAAAAAGTCAGGTGCTTGACACATGTGTTATTCCGTCCAACAAAAATAAACGGCTGTTAGCTTAGGTACTAGACACTACTGGAATTAGGTCCAAATACGACACTTTGTCAAACGGCGGCCTGCATAACTGTCATTTTAGCTAACTAAGTACGGCGGAAAATTACATTCGCCGTTAATTTTAAATAAACGACGGTTTTCTTTCAGCTGCCGTAAATTTTCCGGCGATTTAAAATTTCCGTCGATGTAGTTGCCAACTAAAAGGCGGTTTATTTAGAACCGTCGGCTGGTAATATAATTTTTCTTTTTTTTTTAATTATTATTTTCACTTGGAAGTCAAAAAAAAGGAAGAAGAAGTTATAAACCCAGTGACCCACGAACTTTCATTCCCCCCCCCCCACACTTCTGGAACACAAGAGAACCCCAAAACCCTACGACTCCCGCGATTCCCCGAAATATGAGCGCGAAAGTGAAATTGGCTGGGTATTGAGTACATTAGGGCTTCGAATTTTTCGTCTCGGTAGTTCCGGCGCGCACTTCTTCTCCTCCATCGGTCTTCTTCCTCCATCGGTTCGCCTGGGATTGGTGTGCGCGCTGTGCGGTATTCCGGCGCGCAATTTTTCGTCTGGGTATTCGTTCCTTCACTACTTTCCTTCTTCTTCTATTCGGAAGCTATAGATTCAGGTCCCTCTTTTGATTATGGTTCGTAATTTTTCGATTTCTGTTCAGGTCCCTCTTTTGCAGCCTACAACCAGGGCTTTAGTTGTTGTTCAAGAGCTCACGCAACAGTACACGTTCTTTGCAGTTCAGGTACATCTGATTCAGATTTTATTTATAAATTTGTTAGTTTAGTATTGCTTCAAAGATGAAGTTAATACTATACAGTAACTATTAAAAGGTTGTGTTGTTAACAGCCAAAAGTATATTATCCAATAGCAAGCGATATAAACATTGACCCTGATGCGCCTTAAAATAGGCTAACACCGAAAACAATAAACATTGGACTGCGACATCGAACACTACTAGGAAATATAATAATTCAAAACTAGCTAACACCAAAATTAAATTTCTTCAAATAGCTAGAGAGCCTACCTCCAAAAATTTCTAGAAACATTATATGAATACTTAAATAACAATAAAAGAAGTTAACATGTTCCACATCAAAGTATTAATGTTTGTTCACAAGCATTCTGCAATAGGAATACCGAAGACCATACAGTATTTCGAATTGTCAGAGAAAAAACCCGACTGAGACATTCTGTGGTCATTCACTATCAAAGAAAAACTTTCCTCTTGCTATAAGCTTGTAAGCATGAGGTGGTTTGTTATGTGACATAAATAGAATCTCGATGGCTTCTACCTGCTGGCAGCCTGTAGGGGTGAGATGTGCATCAAAGAGTTCTTCCGACTTGTATGCTTCATGGTCCTTTTCTCCTTCAACATTATGAACACCTTGGGCATGCCTCACCTACATAAATGTATGCAGAGATGAAAATAATTGGAAAAGAAAAGTCGAGAAGCCAGATAAATTATAGCAACTTAAAACAACAAGGTGTTTGAAGCCAGATAAATTATAGCAACTTAAAACAGAGGAAACCAAAAAAGGGTGAGATGGGACAGACCAGGTGCAATTTTTTACAACGATGCAATGGGTACAAACTCTGAGCCACAGCAGAATCCATATCTGCGAATCAAAAATTAAGAAATTCCAGGTTACATGTATACGTGATTTAAACTATGATAGAGTAGAAATAATGATCAGTTGCTCAATATGGAAAACAATATGACATATGAGGAATAATCGAAACAACAAATGTAATAGTCTTTTCACATTGGTACTAGATCATTTCAATTAATTTACATCACAAGTTTAAATTTTTTCACATGGTTCTGGTGTATGGATATATTTGACCGCAGACAAAAAGGGAATTTAGAAGGGGAATACAAAAGGATTTATTTTGCAAATCAACAGATGAAGCTTTGTTTTGCTCGTTCATGCTGGCAGGGGCGGAGGCAGCACACGGCCGCATAAGGCACGTGCCCCACCCCTGTTTTAGAAAATTACACTTATTTATCCTTGTTTTTGCAAAATTATACAATTTTGCCCAATGTAAAATTAGGAAAAGGCTCTACCCCTACTTAAAACTACAAAAAGGCCCTACCCTATTTGAAATCCTCCCTCCGCCCCTGCATGCTGGTAGAGAGTCGTAAGCAGTGGGAAAAAAGACAATAGTTCTACAGAATTTGAGATACTTGATACCATAATTAATAACAGAAACTGCTCACTTCGAAAATTCTAATAAACTTAAAGTTCAGTTCATCTAATAACAAACTGAACCAAGTCCGAGAAAACTTGATTGCAGTTGCTAGTAATCAAGGAGAAGAAAACCAGATTCACAGTTGCTAAACGTGAAAACATATAACATGTTGGGTCCATATAGGGTACACATCTTCTACATTCAAGGATGATATGTCACTGGCCACTCCTACAGACTTCCCTGTACTGGCAGGCCAAATGATATCTAAACTCTTCAGTGCTATAGCTTGGAACGCTAGACTCATCAAGGTGGATTACAAGCAGTTTACAGTTATCAACAAAGTGGAAGGATGCTCCATAATTTTGAGGATTTGAACAAGGCCCAAGCTTTAAAGGAGTCCTATGGGTTACAACTTGCAAGGCACGGAATGTTTTGCAATAATTTATCCAGATAGCAGCAGCCAACTAAATGCCAATCCCCCCCCCCCCCCGAGATAGATAGCCTCCTAGCTTAAATATTAGGATGTATTTGGACCCTTATATCACCTTACCTAAAGGTGGACCGACGAGATACATGATCATCAAAGGCCATTGCAGTGGGCAGTGGCAGTCCGACTAATGACAGTGATGCCGTATTGATATTCTTTTACCATCAAAACATTGAGATCGCAAATATCGTATAACAGACTCAACAATTTAGGCTGATAAGGTCAAGTAATAGTCTGTACTGGTAAACATTCATAACTGAGTGAGATCTTGGTATGGTAACGAGTTATTGTACTAGCTCAAACATGTTGGCCAGGAAGATTCTATGTTATAATCATGAATTGGAAATAAAAGAGCCTAAAAATCATGGAGCAGATTCTTTTTTTCATGCATAATTGGATTTTGGTTTCTTCAACTTCTCTATCCCCCCTGCCAGTTGTCGAAATATGCTCACTTTAGAACATTCAAGCACCAGCCGATGCCTGACTTCCTGACATCAAATATAAGTAACCAGCGCAATATGTTTAACAACCCCTCTCGCTAAATGTTTTCCTTGTTGCAAGGTAAAAAGCTCTGTATGATGTCATATGAAGAGAATTTTCGCCAATTAAGGGCAAACCTGAAATGAATATGAAAGCCTTGAAATTAGTTAAACAACTCAAAACCGTGCATGAATATAATATGAACGAAAATTATTGCACCAAGAGCTGGATTGAACTAATATATATATATATATATATATATATATATATATATATATATATATTGAATTTGATCCACTCCTTCAATTGATTGCATAGTATCTCAAAACAAACAATGACTAAAAGCTTATTCTCACTTTTGTAGTGAAAAGGCAAATGCGGATTTTCGGTTACAAAAGCAAAAATTCTTGACAAATTGGAACCATTAACTATTGACTGCTAGCTGTGAATTCATGAACGATTAACTATTGTGCTATTGTGCTATTCTTGACAAATTGGATGGACAAGAGCTGGATAGAACTGAAAAAAAGATTCTCTCTTCCATATGTGAGAGGCTGTGAAGAGTTTCTGAACTTTTCCTTCGCTCACAATAAGGGTGGGAAATACATTTATTGTCCGTGCAAGATCTGCCTAAATCGCTATTATCGGAATAGATGTAATGTGCGTGAGCATATATTGGTCGACGGATTTAGTAAAGATTACAAGATATGGACAAATCATGGGAAGGGCATAGGTGGTGTTGAATATGCTGATGATGAAGAGGGTCATGTCGTTGAGGATGAAATGAATGGTATGGTAAATGATGCCTTTGGTTGGCCACAGAGCAACGTCGATTCATTCTCTAGTCCGATCCCTGATGCTAACTATGAAAAGTATGTTAAGCTACTGAAAGATGCTGAGCGTGAGTTACATCCAGGCTGTAAGAATTTTACGAGGTTATCATTTATAGTTCGTCTTCTACAGCTGAAAGTGATGTATGGATGGAGAAATACTTCGTTTGACAAGTTGATGAATTTGTTGAAAGAAGCTTTCCCTGAAGGAGAAACTTTACCGGCATCGTACTACGACGCCAAAAAGTTTAGAGCCTCGTTGGGGTTTAACTACATTAAGTACGATGCTTGTCCAAATGATTGTATGTTGTATTGGAAGGATAAGAAAGATGCTGAACAATGTGATTGTTGCAAAGAAGACAGGTACAAACCAAGGGATCCCAATACTGAAAAGGGAAATTCGAATAAGAAGCGCATTCCGCGCAAACAATTGCGTTATTTCCCTGTCAAAGAGAGGTTACAAAGGTTGTTCAGTCTGCAAAGACAACATCACTAATGCGTTGGCATGCAGAGAAGCTGACTAAGGATGAGTTACAAATGCACTCTGCTAATTCAGTAGCTTGGAAGAAGTTTGATGCAGACCATCCCAGTTTCGCCCATGATCGCAGGAATGTTAGACTCGGGCTTGCATCTGATGGTTTCAATCCATATCGGACATTGAGCAGCACTTATAGCATATGGCCTGTTTTGCTTGTAAACTTGAACTTGCCGCCAGAGGAATGTACTAAGCAGTCCTCAATGATGTTGTCTTTGTTGATAGATGGCCCTAAAGCACCGGGAAATGATATTGATGTATATTTACAACCACTGATTGAGGATTTGAAAGACATGTGGACTGAAGGTGTGCCTACATACGATGCAGATATTAAGCATAAGTTCCAATTACGTGCTGCACTTATGTGGACTATTAATGACTTCCCGGCATATGCGAATTTGTCTGGATGGAGCACAAAAGGAGCTTTGGCATGCCCATCGTGCAATAAAGATACATATTTTCTACGGTTAAAATATAGTCGGAAGTTCTCGTATGCAGGACACAGGCGATTTTTACCGACTAGTCATGCCCTTCGGAAGGACTCTCGAAATTTCGTTGATAAAGTAGAAACAAGGGCAGAACCTCCTCGTTATCGGGAGAAGATGTCTTCAGGCAGGTAGAGGATTTCGTGAACGATTTTGGTAAATATGATAGGCCAAATAAGAAGCGGTCTCGTGGTGAGTTGGAAGATGATTCTGATGACTTGCCTAAGTGGCCTTGGAACTGGAAGAAACGCAGCATATTCTTTGAGCTTCCATATTGGAAGTACAATATGCTGTGACACAATCTCGATGTTATGCATATCGAGAAAAATGTTTGCGATAGTATAATTTCCACATTGCTTGGTGTGCAGGGAAGAACCAAAGATACCCTAAATTCACGGCGAGACCTAGAAGATCTGGGTATACGAAAGGCTTTGCATCCAGTAAAAAGAGGAGCAAATACCAAAGAAGTTTGTCCACGAGCTGCTTAATACATTAAGCAATGAGCAGAAAAGACAATTTCTCCAGGTGCTGAAAGATGCCAGATTTCCCGACGGCTATGCCTCGAATATTTCTCGATGCATCAACGTGAAGGAGAGAACAATTCAAGGACTAAAAAGTCATGACTATCATGTTCTCATGCAACAATTACTACCCATTGCAATACGAAAGGTGTTGCCTAAACATGTTGCCAAACCATTGATTGAGTTGTGCACCTACTTCAGACTTCTATGTTCTAAGGATATGACGGGCAATAGATGTCGAGGATATGAAGGAACGAGTAGTTCTGACCCTTTGTCATTTGGAGAAGATATTCCCGCCATCATTTTTTGATGTGATGGTGCATTTGACCGTACATTTAGCGGATGAGGTTGCTATCGGGGGAAGTGTTCACTTCTGGTGGATGTATCCCATCGAAAGGTATACATGTTGCATATATATGATAGTCAAATTAAGTGTATTAGTACATTGTTCGTAATAATATGTCATACCATTCAAGTTTTTACGCATATTGAAACAATATGTGCGACAAAGGCATCATGTAGAGGGATCAATTGCAGAAGGGTTCTTGGCAGAGGAGTGTCTTGTTTTTTGCAGTCGATATTTGGGTGATAACAATGAGACGAAGATGAATAGACAAGAACATAACAAGGAATATGGGTTAGGGGGAGGTAAACAACATTATCTTGACCACAAGGAGCGTGAGCAAGCTCACAGATATGTGTTGGCGAATGTACCGTGCGTTGCTCCATTTCATGTGTAAGTGATTTCTATGGATTATTTTGTAATTTAGTGTATGAAAGGGCTGCTTATAAGATGTGTTTATTCTCTGACGATGCAGCATTCACATCGACCACCTTCGAGAGCAATTTCCTCAATTTTCTCACATGAGAATAATGAAAAAGCACCACGATGAGTTTAGCGACTAGTTTCGTTCGTATGTAAGTAGAACACTCAATATATTCTATGTAAGTATAATAGTCAAAAGTATTAATATGCTGTTATGTATTCTTCCTCATTGTAGGTTCAAAACGCAACAGGAAACAATGACATTACTGATGAATTGAGAGTTATTAGTAGAGGACCTGATAGATGGGCATTGAGTTACAAACAAGGGTGCAATGTAAATGGTTTGAAGTTCCATACTAAGTCCTACGCTGCAGGATTCAAATGCCAAAACAGTGGAGTCATGCTAAATGCTGACGTACAAAGTTATGCCAGTACAAGCGATAATCACCCAGTCGGTTGTGGACTAAATTACTATGGAAGGTTGACGCATGTCATGGAGTTATTTTACTCCATGGAATTTAAGTTCGAAATGTTCAAATGCGAGTGGGTGGAAAACCGATATGGCTACAAGAAGGATGAATTTGGATTCACGCTTGTAAATTTCAATCATCTTATGTACAAACAGAACAAAATATCAGATGAGCCATTCATTTTGGCATCTCAAGCTCGGCAAGTTTGGTATGTAGATGACGACCCGAATAAGAAAGACTGGAAGGTTGCAATTGATATTAAGCCAAGGGTTCGGCACAACTTGTAAGGTTTAGATACGCCAAATGTTGACATGGTAGAAGAATTGAGGACATGTCCAGAAGCTGAGCCTTTCAATGCACAAAATTTAGAATTGGAAGTCAACGGCGCTGAAGATGATGGAGCTTATGCAGACGAGATCAATGAAGATAATAGGAACGGCGATGGTTTCCTAAACTTATAGGAATTTGTGAATGACGTAGAGGACGATGTCGACATCGACTCTAATTATGACAGTGATAGTGTTAATGATGAATCTAATGAAGATGATTTGTAGTTTAAGTAGATGTGGTTCTTTAGATTATGTAGATGATATGACACTTTTATGATTTATATTTAGGTTTTTTGTGCCTCTGTGTATTTAAGGCTGCCTATTGTGATCTTTGTGATTTTGTTTATAATAGATAATGTTTATTTATTCACTGCTAATTGTTGCAACTTTCTCATATTTCTTTTCAGTTAACTGATGTCGAGACTGCGTATTGAATGTTTGCATAGGCAATGAGTATTATAAACAAGGATAATAGAAGTCAACACGATGATCCTCATAAGAGTGGGAGGACAAGTCACGCTGTGATCCGACATCAGGTACATGTTCTACATGTGTCTGTTTCAGATCATAGTATTTTAAGTTGACTTCTAGTCCTTGAAATAATATGGTCAATATTTATACATGTACATGAGGAACAAAAAGACCAGTGTCACAAGGATCGGTTCGACATGTATTTCAAAACACACGCGGACAAACATGGAAATCCCTCATCTGCGAAGGCAGCCATTAATATGGTACAATCCGGATGCCTATATATTTTTATTAACTATACACATACTAGGAATTGCCCGTGCCTAAAGGCACGTAAAACAAAACCATGAATATAAATATATTCGTAACAAAAATGAAAGTTCAAATATTAATTTTGACTCGTTAAATGTATAGCATGAGAGAATAGGATATGGGTATGATATTATTATTGTGTTGTTTTTTGTCTTTTCTCTTTTCTGTAGCTATTTTTTATGTCGAAAACGTAAGATGTTGTGTTTTTCTTATTTAGCCTCTTGAATCTCTTTTTGCATTTGAACTCTGAAACCTTTATTGAATTAGTTTAGGAAGTCACCTTTGGTATTCTGGTAAGGGTGAATTACACAAACTACATGTGGTTTAGCATTAGATATAGACACCACCCTGTAGTTTTTCCTATTACGCTCGCTACCCTTTCTTTTCCAAACCTGTTACTTAAAGTACCCCTTTGGCTAAGTCAAACTGACAGTTGCTGCCTTGCTGGTATCATGCTCAACTCCTCTACACTTCACTGCATGGCTTTGAGGGCTTTGATCTGGAGCAAAAAAATCAATTACCAATATCCCTCCCAAACTGAATCACCTGGCGATATGAAACCTATGTTTGAGAGTAATATTTAAAACTGGTTGTGGGATTGTTTGACGTACGAAGTAAGTAGGGCAGAATATCTGAATGGCTTTCTGAAAATACTAAGTTATTCAGAGGGAACTCATAGAAAACACTAAAAGATTCTAAAACTAATGAAACAATCTGCTATGAAAACCAAGAACAACTATGATCAAGAAGAGAAGGGAAGAATACCTGAATGGGTGGTCTCCGTTGGTGAGCCAACAGAGAATACAAAGCACAAACTGTTGTTTACCTAAATGAATGTTGAAAAATAAGCCCACAGTTTGATATTGAGAGAGTGTAAGTGATAAGATACCTAGGCAGATGGCAGGACTTTCCTGGTAGTAGGTAAATCAATACCTTTCAAGCTAAGTCGACACCTGCAAACACAATGGTGTGACTAATCAAACCATGTCTATAATCACTTACAGTGGAACCTTTAGTTCATATCAGAGACCTACACCTTTCTGTTTTATTATATAGATATATATATATATATATTAATGTATATGTGTGTATATGTATGAATGATTTATTAGTGAGCTTCTTTTCAATTAGTTATTAACTAATATTTATTTTATTTTAGGCACAAATGATCGATAAACTTGCAGAAGTACATGTGGAGGAGCAACCACCGGATTTTCGGGAGAAAGTATTCGTCGAGGTTATGGGACCTGACGGACATGGGCGTGTACTAACCATGGGTCTAGGACCATTTCGTACACAAGTTTTTGGTCCGTCAAGTTCATTGAGGCAGCCATCTCAGGCTATATCGAGCAAATGCGTGAAGAGATGCGGATGGATTTTGAGTCTAAGGTGCAAGAAGCAGTGGAGCAGGCAGTGAATGTTGTAGTTCAAGCTACAAACGCACAATTCACCACCCAACTATCACAGATGAAAGAAATGTTGTTAAGTTTGCAAGGAGATAGGCAATGTGGCTCATCGCAACCCAGGTCACCGCCTATTGCAGATGACTATGTCTCACCATCACATGCTTCAGCAGCGAATTCAGAGTCTTATGTTCCAACATCTAATGTTTCACTTTCTCAGCGCCGTGTTTCACCATCTCAGCGCGATATTTCACCGCGCCATGTTTCACCATCTCAGCGGGATATTTCACCGTCTAATGTTTCACCATCTCAGCACGATATTCCGTCTAATGTTTCACCATCTCAGCGCCATATTTCACCGTCTATTGTTTCATCATCTCACCGCCATATTTCACCTTCAACTGCCACTGCGAGAGGTGGGGTTATGCAGCCATCAGAATCTCAGGTATGTAGTCCCAGTTTTGCTATTATATACCCTTGATCAGAATCTTATATATGATAAATTTGTCTCTAACTTGACTGTTGTAATATATTGTTGAACTATCTATATGTTGTCATGTTTAAAGGAAGAATATGTTGTTCTATATTCATGGAATGAGCCGAAGGTTCAAGTTGCTGTTGTGAAAATCATCTCTAAGGACCCTAACAAAATGGTGGACGTTATCAGAGTAGGTGAAGGAAATGTCGAAGTACTTGTCGAGAGCTTAATACGGCCTAGCTTCCGATTATTGTACCAGAGGCGTGATGCTGTGATACTTCATGATGCGCTAAAGAAGACCGTGATTTGGCCAATTTCCGAGGTATGTACAAACAAATGTCTTTAAATCCCAATTAATTTTTTAGTCTGAAGTTGATACTGCTTATCAATTTGCATGTAATCCTATTTTGCAGTTACGACGTTCTGCGACTCAACAGAGTACTAATTAGTAGACTGCCACGCTGGTCATTGGTGAGTACTTGTCTTTGTTATGTGATGCTTAATTTAATAATGTTTCTAGGTTTCTGAATTAGGTGTTGATTGTAGCATGGTCATAGTCCATACTGTGGTGGATAATTATGGGAGTGCTGTTTGTTGTGATTGTGGTACTGTATGATAGTCCATGAATGGTTGAGATAGTGTGCTGGTGCATGTTTGGGGGAGGCAGATTGTGCTGCAGATGCTATTGTTGAGGGTGGTGATAATGTCTCTTACTCTCTTTTGACAAGTGTTTTTCGCCTAATCCTCTTCTGTATTGCCATGAGCTTATGCAGTTTAATGTAGAAGGCTCTGGCAGTATTAAGTTGCTTATTTGGGGTCTTTGCCCCTCGTGTATTACCCCCAAAGGTAATAAACGTCACCAAATGATGCAAGTAGGCCATCTACAACTGAGAAGTCACCTTCCCTGGGTCATGCTATCTAACAATATGCCAATGTACCTAAAAGCTAGTCAACATAGATTGTTCTCATAATCTAAGCAAATAGGTCGGCTATCTCTAGATATACTTAGTTTAATGTCTGATGTTGGGACTATTTCCGTATGTTTTCTTTGGCAAAGCCAAAAGTTATGGAGTTTAATATTATTATTTTTCTGATGAATTGGAGTTTAATAGTTAATATGGAGATTTAAGTACATTATTGGTGCTTGATGTGCACGTGATAGTCAGTTACCCACAAAGACATCATCATAAACCTCTACACATATAAGCCAAATAATGTTATACTTTCCCCATCAATCATAGATTGTATTTATTTAAAAATTGCAAGTTTCAAGTCGTACGGAAATATAGTGAAACGTTGATGTAAAAGCCACCACGTCAAACCCTGCAAGGCCACTAAAATAGAGCAAACCTGAGACGAGCTGTTCAGATGAGCAAAATTATTTCATTATTCAGAACTTCAATTTTCTTTTGAGTGATTTATAAATTGGGTAATTATTGGTTTATTTGGGTTTGGGTTTTCATTAGCGTATAGTACTACTTAGATGTTATATTCATAATTAACTAATATTGGTATTTATTCATTTTAACTTAAATCTAATATACATTTATTAGAAATCAATTCACCTTTTTTATTTAAAAAAGTATTTGTATATTTGTTATGTAGAATATAATTTTACAATTGTAGATCACTAACAAATATTAAGATTTTTGTGATGAGCTAATTTGCTTCTCACTACTGTAACTGAAGCAACAATTAAAGTTGAGAATCAATATTTGCTCCAAGAACAAAATTTGTCCAAAGACCAAAAAAAAAAGTCATTCTCTTTTGCCCGGAGGTCTCTGACTACCATCGTATCCTTGTGCTTAGCTCAAGAGCAGTGTGAATGCAAATTCAAGCTCCAGCTTATTTATATGCTGCACTCAACATAACAAGACACCAATATCATTACACTAAGTAAGCTATGACTTTTCCAATTCGGATCTTTTATAAATTTATGCCTGAAAATCTTCAAAACTTTATTCTCGTTCTTGAAGAATTTTTAATGTCAGATTGAGTTATATGACTGCCAAACCCTCTTTACCTTCTTCTGACTCCTAAACATAGTGTCAGCGGCACAAGGTAACGTTCTATTGCTATTATAGATGCTTACGGGTTAAACTTCACCTTGTGTAACATTTATGAAGCACATGGGAGGATACTAAAAACTATGCATTGAAAAGGTAGTACTGGATGCTTATGAATGGATATTGATAGACTCTGCCATTTCCTGGATAACAAGTTTGGACACCTTGCTCTCGTAGTATCTTTGTCCGTCTTCAATTTTGAGTTTGTTTTTCTGTTGATTGTGAGAGTTTTGGAAACTTTGTGGCCTTCTAGAGTTTATATTTTTGGAAATTAGAGGAACTGCATTCCGGACTTCACTGTTAACAAAAACGCGACTTTCAGAGATCCTGACTTCTACCATTCGAGAAAAGTGAAAACAAAATAATGAAGGGGTAATTTGAACTTACAGTGTCCCAAGTTCTTTTGAGCCTCTCCTTACTATTTGCAGGTGTTATGTGAAGATTTTCCCTTTTAATAGGCAGCCCCCTTACTAGGCAGTTAATTACTGCTTATTAGGAGACAATGACTAGAAAATAAGTCCTATGTAATTACGATCAGGCAATTTATGGAAACGGTACTGATTTTACAGGCTGATTTGTAGTAGAAATCAAATGCTCAATGCTTTATTTGCTTTACTTGTTTAGGTTCCGGTGCTCTGTTAGTCTGTTGTCTTTCTCATTTTTTTGGCACATAAAGTACCTCAAATCTCTGTTTTTTTCTCTTGCCTCGGATTTCTGTGATCACCAGTTTAGACACTTCGCTTCATTTCCAGTTTGTATTTCGCTTCTGTTGACTGGGATTTTGGAAACCTGCAGTGTGGCAGAAAGGACAGAGTCAATCAATATCCATTAGGAGATTCATGTTGTTTATGCTTTATTTCAGCAATTTCTGTATTAAAAACGCTACTCCTAGTCTCCTACTAAAGTTTTTAGCTTCTAGCAGTACCCATTTTTAAACCGATAATACGAACATAGATTTTAAGCCCAAAAACAGATATTGACTTTAATTGTGGGTTTTTTGGCTTTCAGGAATCTTAACTGGATTGGAAATCGTCAAGTGCTTTTCCGGGAGATATCCTCTCCGTCTTTGGATAAATATATTACAGATGCAGCATTTTGTAATCTCACTTCTCATACAGTTTAGTTTGAAGTTTAGATGGTCCTGACTGTTATTTTGGCTATTTACTGTAAAGAAGTTGTTTTGGTGCATGTGAGTACGCTTGAGGATGTTTGATTTGGCAAGATTTAATGTTTTTAGTTAAGTTGGATTTTGGCAGTATTGGAGGATTTTCATTTTGGTTAAGTGTGCATGTTTTTGTATGGTTGCAAAATAGCAGAGGTACTGGTATGTAAAAAGCAGGTGGAAACTGAAACCTGCAGCTGGGGAAAAATAATTACACAAAATTAACGGCGGTTGAAACCGCCGTATTATGAACGACAGGAACAAAATAAAGACGGTTTGAGAAACCGCCGTTTAATAAACGGCGATTAAATGCAACCTTCGATAAATTTAAACGACGGAAAAACAACCGCCGTAAATTGGATTATTAAACGACGGTATAAACCGTCGCGTATGTTATTAAACGGCGGAAAAAAACCGCCGGCTCTTATTCCCGACGCCAAGATCAACGGCGACGTTATTTCCGCCGTATGCTCCACCGTTTTAGGCTTTTCCGGCGGTTTTTACCCTTTTCCCGGCAGTTTTATGCCGCCCTTTTTTGCAAAAATTTCTGTAGTGAGATTGCATGGTTTTTGAAAGTTTGGTACCGTGACTGTACCATTTTAAACTTTGGATACTAAATTCACAGTTTAAGTAAACTATGGGTACCTCCGGTGCATTTTTTGCTTTCATTTATGACACATGATATTATCTTTGTATCAAACTTTTGAAAAATTAGACGTTGAGAAAAAAAATGTTTCCTAAATTTCCTAGAAACATTCATTTCCTATAAAGATATATTGAGAAAAGATCAATTTTATTCACTATCATTTCCTTTATCATCACGTTGTATAGTAACAATATATTCCGAACAAATCAATTTATTGAGTACCATTTCATTGATCGTCACGTCCTTTACTCATATAATCGCATTTTCATGATTATGATTCCCTTTATACCCATGATGTTTCCTTTATACGAAAACTTAAAAGCTACTAAACGCTATTATATAAACGGGCTTGATCCAACATAGTTAGTACAATAGTAGTGCGAGTCAAACACCAGAGAGCATTATGGCCAACTGGAGTTCCCTCCCGGTCGACCTAGTCCGGCTGATCGCGGAAAAGTTGCCGGTCATCGACGACTTTGCAGCGTTGGCGGCGGTCTGCCGATCTTACCGACGTTCACTCGACAAGAATCAGTGGCGGACTCCGGACGGACGTTACGCCCCTCCATGGCTATTGCTCTGCTGCAAGGACCGCCGGCGCATGGAGAAGAGGGGCTTTCTCAATCTGTACAAAGATAAGAACACGACGAATGTGATGGACCTACCGGAGCTCCGCAACAGACGCTGTTGGGGATCTTCCTACGGCTGGATCGTAACCCTAGGCTCCGACGGACAACTACACCTCTTCAACCCCTTGAACCGCCGCCGTATCCCCCTCTCCCGCCCTGAAAAGTGCCGGGAAGCCCGTTCAATGGGGTTGCATTGGTTGAGGTACATGGATATCTACAGAGCCATATTGATCAAAATGAACTCATCCGAATCCAACCATGAAGATTTCATCGTCGTAACAATAGGTTACAGCGGATTGAATGTAATAACGCCTCGTTCTTGTGCATCCGTCAAAACATTTCCTTTGGACCCGATAAACTACTCAGATCTGCACTTCTTTGACGCGGCTATGCACAATGGGGAAATCTATTTGGTAGCAGAGTACGGCAGCCTCTTTGTCTGCTCAAATTTCTACGGTCCTGATCCGCCCACGGCACATGAATGTTACGAGCAAGAGTACAATGTAGCCTCCGGCTACGGGGCTGAGGTTGAGGGCGAATATGGTCGCCGTAGTGCGAAACTCTACCTGGTCGAATCGCTCGGCGAACTTTTAATGGTGGTTCGTTTTATTGACTATGATGAAGCCCGGCCCAAAAACCAAAGTGAAACTTGTCGACACGGGTACCGGACTTGGTACTTTGAGGCTTCCAAATTCCGTCACCACGACAAGGAATTGATTCGTGTGGATGATTTAGGAGATTGTGCTATATTTGTGGGTGATTGTCAATCCATATCTCTGCCGCAGCCCGAAAAAGTTGGTTTCAAAAGGAACTGTATCTACTTCACTGATGATAATTACGATGAGTTCTCTGATTCCGGAGGAGGAGATGATAAGGGTATATACGATTTCTCTGAGCGGACCACGGAATGGCTCTATAGAGGTCCTCAGTGGCTATCAACCTACTCCGCCCCAACTTGGTTTATCCCCAATTTCACCTGAAAACAAGAATTTTCATCGTGCAATTTTTTTTAATGGCATTGTTTCTTTCTTTGAGCTTTTGGTTTTAATATGTTACCCGTAGCTTGGCTTTTGACTTTCTTCTATTTCATGTAATGTCTATTTTTACCTATATCAAATAATGTCTATTTTTACCTACTCGTGACAAATGAATTATATTGAATATGAAGATGATCAAAACCCTAATTCACAATTTACAACCATTGACGATGGAGGGAGAGAGGAACGTTGTAGATGAAAATGAATTCATTTCTTACCCCAAAAGAGAGAGAAGATGGCGTTTTATATGGCTCATACACTTTATTAACCGAAACAACCAATGAGCAAGCAATTTAAGAAAACCTTTCAATTAATGAAACGGCAAAGTTCCCTTAAGGGCAGCTAAGCAATAGAAGCAGGATATAACGGAAATAACAGAAATGAGAAAGCTGACCTCCAACTTCTATGAGTTTGCAGGCAGGCAGCAAATTTGCTATTCGCATGACCAATTCGAGTCAAAATTCTGACCCGGTTAAACAGCAGAGGAAATGAACTTACAGAATCAGAATCTGGAGAACTGTTGCAGTAAAGCAGAAACAATCTCGTGCATGAACACGATGTCCTTAAAGCTTTATTCGCTCTCTGTACGTAATGTAGCTCCTGAGCGAAAGCCGCCCAAAATAATCGCCTCTCACTGTGCAAGACTTTATTCGCTCCATGTATGTACTGTAGATCTGGACCGAAGACCTCACAGGATAACCGTCTCTCACTAGGACTGCAACTCGGTCGGGTCGAACCCGGGCAACCCGGACCGAGCTGAAATCGGGTTTGGACCACCTTTAGTTTCAATTCGGACGGGTTTGGGCACAATAGTCTAGCCCGAATTGAATTCGGGTTCGGGCCCGGTAGTAATATATATTTTCGGGTCCAGCCCGAATTACCCATATATGGTATATAATATATAATGATTATAATAGTAAATCAGTAATATGTAATTGTGCATATACATTTATACATAGTCAAACCAATTAGTAATTACACGTTGACCTTCCATTCCTCTTTTTCAGTTCTCCCCAAACTGGAGCTTCTTCCCCAAATTGAATCTGCATACTGGGTAACTTAAGCTGTATGTCGTGGTCTCGTGTTTGACTTCGCCCTTCACAGAGACACAGACCACAGTCGCAGATTCGCAGTTAAAGCTGTAAATCGGATTCGGAGATGGCTTCTCAATCAACGATTCTCGTGGGTCAAAAACCGATAAATTACAGATCGAAAGAGATGGAATTTCTCTATTGCGATGTCATATTCTCTATATATAGTCTCCATACCTAACCCTAGCACATCACAGAAGCAACCAATTGTCTACAACCAATCAACCATCAAAAGGCTTTAGGCTTCAGCATCGGTATGAATTTTTCTCCTTTGTTGTTTCTACCTTCTATAGTTTCTTTCTTTGATAAGCTACTAGTCTACAAGACTACAATCTGTTGAAATATCTGAGTTTTTGTATTGTTTTCTTCCAAAGTTTCATCTCTTTTTTCTGCAATGGTACTATTTATTTTCAGTTTTACCTTCTTTTCTTTCACAATTTGTTGAAATATCTAAGTTTTTGTATTCTTATCTTCCAAAGTTTCATCTCTTTTTTCTGCAATGGTACTGTTTATTTCCAGTTTTATCTTCTTTTCTTTCACAATCTGTTGAAATATCTGAGTTTTTGTATTCTTTTCTTCCAAAGATTCATCTCTTTTTTCTGCAATGGTACTGTTTATTTTCAGTTTTACCTTCTTTTCTTTCAAAATTTCATATGTTTGTTATAGCTCCTAGTATTTTTGATTCACTGGTCCACATATGCTGAGGTGAACAATAAACTTGAATTCTCTCTATTTAGTGATTTATGAGGTATAGTCGCTGATATATGACGCGAATTCTTTACGCGCTAAAACGCAAGTATACGGTCAAGTAGTATATGGAGTATTTTACGACTCCGAATATCGAACCCAAGGGACTTTACGATTACTAGCTAACTAGAAATTAACTTTACGATAACTAAGTAGCCGGTAAAAATGGTGTGTGATTTTGTAACGTTGTCGCCCACAAACAAGCGACGTAAATTAAATAACGAGTAACTAACTATTTTTTAGGGTTTTCAATTTTTAACAAAAATAAATAGTGAGTTGATTTCAATTAATGAGAAAGAACTAGGCAATTGATGGTCCCTAGGGTTGTTAATGATTTCCGGAATTATGCATGAAACACTCTACTCACATTCTAGTTATATCGGGTAATGCTCATCACGATCTTCTCTCGATCTCACGTGAATTTGTGTAAGTAATAGATTTCGGGTCCTCTCGGTCCACCTCCGTCTATCACTACAATCTAATTGATTTCCTAGACTTGTTCACCGGGTCCTATCGGTCCACCGAATTCACTAAGTTCTAACAAAAATCAATTGAAACTACCCTCACACGATTAATCAAGTTTCTATCTCCTCTCGGTCTCAAGAAACTACAAGATTACCTACAATATTCTTTAACATGTATCAAAAAGTTCACTTTCGTGCAACAATCTCAACGACTAGTATCCTAAGGGTGATCAAGCCAAGAATACTAAGAATGAAGTTCAAGAATATGTAGGATAACTAGAACATTCATAAACTTTAAGCAAACGCATGTATCATGTCCAAAATCCGGAAAATCATCCAACAAACCCTAGTTTTTCATCAATCACCTAGCTTAAAGTGTTTAGCTAGACATAATATGGTTCAACATATCCAAAATAATGAAGTTCATGAAGAAAAGATGAAGAAACGAAGATCAAACGCTAAAATCTTCAATGAAGTTGATGATTCTTGCTCCAAGCTTGTTCTCCCTTCTTCCCTAGCTCCAAAGACTTCAAAGATGCGTGAATAATCTGATCTTAGGTCGTTCTCCCCGTTTTCTAGCAGCTGGACACGCTTTTTAATGAAACTATGCCGAAATTGCACTTCAGCCCCTTTACTTTGTAATTCCCGGACAGAATTCTTTGCTGATTTTGCGCGGGCTGTATCTCCCTCATACGAACTCGTCTTTGGGCCTACCATATACCGTTGGAAAGCTACGGATGTCTACTTTCCAATGCCGCAAGCCTTGCTTCAAAATTCCTTGTAGATTTTCCTGGGCATCGAAAAGAGTGCAGGCTGGTCCTGTGTGCATTTTCCAACTTCTCTTCGTTTGTGCGTCTTCTTTTCTCCTCTTCATCTAGCTCCATTCCAAGCATGTCCAAGCATCTCATAAGCTCCATTGCACCTCTTTTACCTGAGATACACAACACTAAACAACCCGGAAGATCACATGCGATAAACAATATATAAATCATATGAAAAACGCCCGGATTACACAATAAAGCTCAATAAGTCATGTATGCTCAAAACAACTCGAATTTGGTCAATTTCTCACATAAATACACCGAAACGCTCGCAAAAAGGTCATGGATCATAAACAATATAACTCCTAATGTGGAGTTATCAAACTCCCCCACACTAACCTATTGCACGTCCCGAGCAATCCAATCAAAGTACAACCAAAATCCGGCCACAATCCAACCAAAACATCTCCAATGAAACACAACCCCACAAGTGATACGAGTCGAGAATTGCATACTTACTAGAAACACCGTTGCATACACATCCTAACTAGCCGACTCAATAACGACACAAGACTCAACAATGCAACAATATGATGCAAATGCAAGCTACGACTCGATCCTACACAAACACATATATACAAAACACACTTTTTATCTTTTTGGTTGAGATTGGGCAATCTCCATTGGCTTAAATCGATTATCATGAAGTGATGAGAATCCTAGGAACAAAGCATGAGTTGAAACTAAACTCGACAACGAGACTCTCCCCTAGTTAGTATGGAAAGCCTAACTTTACTAATTACAAGAGTACGCTACCTCTTCGAGTGTGCCACGAAATAAGAGACTACGCTAGGCAAAGCCACATCCAAGGTCCGAGCTCATAATCCGCTAACGGTTTTCACATGATGAGGCTTAGGGACATAAAGATAATCTCATCGAAATCAAGTCCTAAGCGTCACATTCTCACATCAAAACCCACATCTCACACACCCTCACCACGATGATAGGAACCAAAACCCAAAGCTCACCACCTCCGGCCCTCAATTCCCTCAAACCCCGGTACACTAGTGATTCCCGTGGCCATCGTCGTTCGTCGTGCATGAAACGTGAACCGTCGTCGTCAAAGTAGCTCCACCACTCGTTCCAATTCAAATTCAACTCAATACTTTATTTCATCTCTCCTTTTTCTTTTTCTCTCATTTTTTTTTTCTGTTTTTTTTCTCTTTTTTTTTCTTTTTCTTTCTCTCTCTTTTTTTTTTTCTTTTCAAAATACCATCACAATGCAACAATAATGTCCGAGTGGTCTTCAAATAACAATCACATATGCTAGGAGAAGGAAACATGTAAATCGATGAATGAGTATCACATAAAGAATATCATCTCCTCCTAACTCAATCAAAGTCCATATCAAGTCCAAGCCGCAAAATCAATGAAGTAAATGTGTGGGAGTGGAGTCGTCGCAAGCTCACACTCAATGTCCGAAGTCAAAAGTCGACACCCCCACACTCGAATGTAACCATATCCCCTCTCAAGTAGTCCCGAAGATGAATGTATCTCGTGCCTAATCCAACCGATCCTCCTACACCAAAGCAATCAAAACCGGTACCTAGCACGATCCACCAATTAAGTTCACCCAACCCAATTCCGTGCGTATTAGATTCACGCACTCACGGCTCTCCACAACTGTGTCCACGATGTAGTGACATGGAACACCGCCACACCGAAGTGCGCAAGCCTACTCACTCACCCTCACATCCCCTCGTAGATAATCAATGAAGCGCAAGCAAGATGTAGAACTCACGAATTGTATAATCACTCCCTCATCGAACCCCCTCAACTACACAACCCCCTCGTGACGCACTAAAGTGGTGATTCTAATCAATTTGTGTTGAAGGCCAAGAATCGTCACCCTAGGTCCGAAGGCTAGCAAAGAATCCAAGGTTCAAATTGGGGCGTCTAATGGTCCTACAAGGTGAGTTCTAAAAGCAGTGAGTGCTCTAATACACATCCTCGCACAGTTGTTTCGTGTGCCACTACGAGGCGGGTTGGCGACTACCTAAGACGTACACATGGATGTTCGGCTTGTTTAGCTCACACCTAGCTCAGCTCTTGTAAGAAAGTAGGCACACACTTTGACTTTGAAAATCACGTAAGTGTTAAAAATAGGTAGGCACTCCCGTAAAGAAAGTCTCTCTATACCTACTAGGGGGGACTCACGTCGTCACTCTCGGTCGCAAATCATGCTCTACGCCTAAAATCCTCACACTTCGCAATTTATCAAACTTTAGCCTCTTTTGATTGCCCTTTTCTCAAAATTTTCTCTTTTTATTTTTTTTTTTTTTTTTTTTTTTAATTTTTTCAATTTTTGATTTTTTTTTTTTTTTTCATATAATTCCTACACTACATGCAAGCCGACACGAACTAAACGAAACTACACAAGACATTCAATAGGGTAGGTAGACTCAAATAAGAAAACGTGCAATATTAAACACAAACATAGACAAATATATACACGACTAACACAAACAATATGACATAAACTCACAATATCACGACACGGACCACATAATTAGACACAATACGACACGAACTAACTATATGTAGACATGGCAATGCAGACACTGACTGGCTAGTCAAGACTAAAACTCCCCCCACACTAGAATACGTCGTTGTCCTCAACGAAATTAGAAGTAAAACCGAGGACTCAGCATTTCTAATGTGAGGGGCGGTGAATCTACTCATCCTCCGGGCTCTGGTAAGGGTCAGAGGCATACTCGAAAAGCTCGGCCTGAGGATCAACGCCAGAGTTGTGTTGTATGGCTAACTGAGCCAACAACCTACTCTGCCTAGCCACCTCTGCTCCTATCTTCTTCATACTACTACGAGTATGCGCAAAATGCCTATCCTCCTTCGCCCCCAACCTACGAAATGCCCGCTCGAAATCAAAACTGGGCACCGGCTCACTCGAGACACTCTCAACACCTCCTACTGCAGCTCTTCCTCTCCTCCTACTTCCACTCGGTGGTAAGTTCCTAAAAGGGGAAGGAATGTTATTCCAAAGCCGTTCTGGAGGCTTTTGTTTATCGCACTCAGGATTGGTTAGCGTTACACCGGCATCGATAGCCAAACGCATTAGCAAATAGCTATAGCCGGGCGCCCTCCTATTCCCTTTTTCCAACCTAGAACGGAAATTCTTATGAATTCGTGCAGGTATGTCAAACCTCCACCCCTTGAACAAACAATAAGCCATGACACAGGTATCAAAGTCCACCCATTGGGTAGAAGTAACACCCAAAATCCATGTCTCAACCCACTCTATTAACCACCGGGCAGGCTTTAGGAGAACCTTGTTCTCAACCAGCCAGTCTCTCTTATTCTCTCTTCTCACCCAATCTGCCCCTGGCACCCCCGCAAAACAAAACTGTCCTATCTCCTCCTCAATCCCTCTGCGCCTCAAAACCTCATGAAATTTGCACTTCTCAGTTAGGGGTGGCCACTTAAAGGCATTAGCAATAGATTCCGGGGTAAAAACCACAAACTTGCCCCTAGCATAAATTATTCTCTCATCGCTAACCTCACCATGGTGGCACGCACAAGTAGAGTACCGAGCATTCACAGTCATTTCACGCACAAGTGCCGAACATGAGGACCCTTTGAGTAGGGCATACATACCCAAAAAGTTCTCACGCTTGGCCGCATCTTTAATCTCCTTAGGCACAGCAGAGACTGTAAAGTCGAACTCTTTTTCAGGATTAACACTATATTTGATCCCCTTGTTTGTTAAGAAGAACAAATGAGCATCATGACAAACAAATCTATGGGTGCAGAAATTTGTGGGTTCAATCCTCCTAGGATCAGTGATATCTTTCATAGGGTGCTTCCTAGATGCCCTCATTTTAGGATTAGCGGGAAGGGGACCTTTAAGCCAACTAAACTTAGGTGATTTAGGACACTCGGTTTCCTCATCGTCACTAGATGTCTCATCTCCCATCTCCAACTCAGGTTCATCTTCGTTTTGGTAACGGTCAACTAATTCACTCTCATTCGCCTTACGTTTCCCTTTATCAACCGACGAACCCATCACCATCTTACCTCTATTAGGCCTCATCTCACACACGTATCAATTGTCAAACAAATGAAGCAAGTTCAAGTGCAAAAATCAAATAATACGCGAAAGTTTTAGGAATACCTGACAAAATCAGTCAAATTGACTGATTTTTCTGTATTTTTCACGATGTGAGATTTTTGGCTCTTTAGCTTCCCCTTGGTGTCCCCGTCAAAACCCCGAAAACGGTTTGTTGAAATTCCAAACGATGAAGAACGAATCGACGATTCTTCGTTCTAGGGTTTTGACCTCCTTCTTCTCCCCCACACTTGTCTCTTGTAAACTAGCTGAATTGGCTTCACAATAGTTGTAGAGGAGTTTGAGGCGAGCAAAACCCCTATCTCGATTCAAAATTTGATCAACTTCTTCCAATGGTGTTCTTGAGCACTGAGAGAGCTCACAAGAAAGAGAGAGCGACGGAATGATGTTGGGGCGTGGTTCTGCTGTTCAATCCGTGAGTGATTGGTTTTATTCCTTTTAATTGTTGCCCAAAAGACGATAATGCCCCTTTTTAAATGAGCCGGCTGCTTTGTTTCTGATCGTGCGATCACAATATGTGATCGTACGATCTGAGATGGTCGCACGATCACGTATGTGATCGGCAATTACAGTGAGTTTGTCGCGGCTGGCTCAATATGTGATCGTGTGATCTCAATATGTGATCGTGCGATCACAATTTGTGATCGTGCGATCTGAGATGATCGTAGGATCTCCTCTGTGATATTATTCTCCAGTGAGTTTGCTCTACTTTTTCGTCAAAATTTCTTCCAAGTATTCCTGCTGATCCCACGATCTCACATGTTGATCATACGATCTCCTGACATTTTTTTTTTTTTTTTTTCGCTTTGTTTGCTAATCTTCACAGTTCCTTAGCTTGAATTCCATGTTCCTCTTCTGTTCTTGAGCTCAAACTCTGCAGAGACTCAACTCAAATGTCAAATTCACGCTCTCTCACCCCTCAGATAGCAAAACAAAATTAAAAACTCACACAACAGTATTTAAAACACACTCTCTACACTAATGCATAAAATACGTTGGGTTGCCTCCCAACAAGCGCTTTGTAATTTACGGTCGACGGCCCGACCCAGTTACCTCAATCAAATCACGGCTCGTCAAAGTAGATAACATCCACTTTGGCCGGAATTGGCGCGGATTCCAAGTACGGTTTCACTCTGCTTCCGTTGACGCGGAAACACTCATTCGTATGTGGATCTTCTAACTCAACCGCACCCCAAGGATAGATTTGGTGGATCCGGAACGGCCCGGACCATCTCGAACGAAGCTTTCCCGGAAAGAGCTTCAAGCGTGAGTTGAATAACAAAACCTTCTGTCCCACACGAAGTTCCTTCGGTTTGAGACGACTGTCGTGCCATCTCTTCGTCTTTTCCTTGTAAATCCGGGAACTATCATAGGCCTGTAATCTCCATTCCTCAAGTTCAAGAAGCTTCATCTTCCTTGCTTGGCCTGCTAACTCAGGATCCATGTTCAACCGTTTTATCGCCCAATAAACCTTGTGCTCTAGCTCAACGGGCAGGTGACATGCCTTACCGAAGACAAGCTGGAACGGTGACATGTTCAATGGCGTCTTCCATGCAGTACGGTATGCCCATAATGCGTCATCCAGCTTCATAGCCCAATCCTTGCGTCCAGTGTTGACGGTTTTCTGAAGAATCCCCTTAATCTCCCTGTTCGAAACTTCAGCTTGCCCATTAGTTTGGGGGTGATAAGGTAGGGAAACCTTATGGATAGACACCCCGTACGTCTTCAAGACTCTGGCAAACACTCGGTTTATGAAGTGTGAACCTTCATCGCTCACCATTGCCCTTGGTGTGCCAAACCGAGTAAAGATGTGCTTCTTCAGAAACTTCTCTACCGTCGCTGCATCATTCTTGGGGCACGCAATTGCCTCAACCCATTTCGTCACGTAATCCACAGCAAGGAGGATGTAGAGATTACCATACGAAGGAGGAAACGGACCCATGAAGTCTATGCCCCAGACATCGAAGGGCTCCACCTCTAGCCATTCAGACATTGGCATCTCATCTCGCTTGGAGATGTTACCCGTTCTTTGGCAACTATCACATCCTGCAACCCAATCATGACAATCTTTAAATATAGTAGGCCAAAAGAAACCGGATTGTAGTACCTTCAGAGCGGTGCGAGGACCGCTGAAATGGCCTCCACTAGGCGCTGCATGACATTGCTTGATCACATCATAGATCTCATGAGTAGGCACACACTTCCGAATGATGTTGTCAGCTCCCATCTTGAATAGATATGGATCCTCCCAAAAGTATTGTTTTACCACATACAAGAACCGCTTCTTCTGCTGCACTGTCCACTCTTCCGGAATCTTCCCATTGGTGAGATAGTTAGCAATTGCCCAATACCAAGGCTCAGTATCCCCCAAAGACATCAAGCTCTCGTCAGGAAAGTTCTCTTGAATCGGCACCTTCTCTACCGTTCCATTCTCGAGTCTTGAGAGGTGGTCCGCTACCACATTCTCAACACCCTTCTTGTCGCGGATCTCAACATCAAATTCCTGCATCAAAAGAACCCACCGCAACAACCTTGGCTTGGCATCCTTCTTATCAAGAAGATATTTCAGCGCTGAATGATCTGTAAAGACAATCACTTTCGATCCCACAAGATAAGGCCGGAATTTGTCAAGAGCAAAAATCACAGCTAATAACTCCTTCTCAGTAGTGCCATAATTCAGTTGAGCCTCATTAAGAACTCTACTAGCATAGTAAATAACATGGCATACCTTTTCCTTCCTTTGCCCCAATACTGCTCCAATGGCGAAATCACTGGCATCACACATGAGCTCAAATGGCAAACTCCAATCCGGAGTTGTGATGATAGGCGCTGAGGTGAGCTGTTCCTTCAAAAAGTCAAAAGCCTTCTTGCACGCTTCATCAAACACAAACGGGACATCTTTCCCTAGCAACTCACACAAAGGCTTGCAGATCTTCGAGAAGTCTTTGATAAACCTGCGATAGAAACCTGCATGTCCCAAGAAGCTTCTGACCCCCTTCACTGAAGTCGGATAAGGGAGTTGCTTGATTGTCTCTACCTTTGCTTGATCAACCTCCAAACCTCTGCGTGAAATCTTGTGACCAAGAACTATCCCCTCTGTGACCATGAAGTCGCACTTCTCCCAATTCAGTACGAGATTAGTGTCTTCACAACGAACTAAGACACGGCCGAGATGGTGTAGACAATCCTCAAAACTGTCACCAAATAAGGAGAAGTCGTCCATGAAGACCTCTAAATTCCTCTCAATCATGTCTGAGAAGATGGCCATCATACACCGCTGGAACGTAGCCGGTGCATTACATAACCCAAAGGGCATGCGGCGGAACGCGAATGTGCCATAGGGGCATGTAAAAGTGGTCTTCTCCTGGTCTTCTGGAGCAATGGCTATCTGGTTGTAGCCTGAATATCCATCCAAGAAGCAATAGTACTCGTGGTGAGCCAAACGATCAAGCATCTGATCAATAAACGGCAACGGAAAGTGATCCTTGAGCGTGGCTTCATTCAGCTTCCTGTAATCCATGCACACACGCCATCCAGTAACAGTCCGCTGAGCAATCTGTTCATGCTTGTCGTTCTCTACCACAGTCATTCCTCCTTTCTTAGGCACACACTGGACCGGGCTAGTCCAAGTGCTGTCTGAGATCGGAAAAATAATACCAGCCTCTAGCCACTTCATGACCTCTTTTCTCACCACTTCTTTCATATGCGGATTCAATCTCCGCTGTGCTTGGATCACTGGCTTCCTTCCTTCTTCAACCCGGATCTTGTGCTGGCAATAGACAGGGCTGATCCCCTTTATATCTGCGATAGTCCATCCAATTGCTCCCTTATGCTTCCTTAGCACATCCAAAAGCTGCTCCTCCTGTGCCTGAGATAAAACAGGAGAAACAATTACGGGCAATGTGTTATCAACACCAAGAAAAGCATATCTGAGATGGCTAGGCAATGGCTTCAACTCAAGCACGGGTGGTGACTTGAGTGAAGGAACAAGAGCTAGTTTCTGCTCCCCTTGCTCATATAAATCCAGCTTGGTCCAGCTGCTCATGTGACACAATTCCATGGGAGGGCTGTGATCTTCATCCTTGTACATTCCATCAATTTCCTCCCACATCAATTTAGCTTCCTCATCTCCCATATCATCATCAAATATCTCTACGCTAAAGCAATCTTCATAGTTATAGCATGAAGGCATTTTCATTGCCTTGAACACATCGAAGACTACTTTCTCATCATTGATTTGCATAGACAACTTTCCACTCTTTACATGGATAATCGCCTCCCCTGTAGCTAGGAAGGGCCTGCCAAGAATGAGAGGTACTTCGCCAACCTCTATGTCTAAGATGACAAAATCTGCAGGAAAGATAAGAGTACCAACTTTGACCAAAATGTCGTCAATCACCCCATATGCTCTACGGATCGACCTGTCAGCCATCTGCAAGGTAACTCGGGTGGGACGAGGTTCCCCCACACCTAGCTTCCTGAATACGGACAAGGGCATCAAATTGATGCTTGCCCCCAAATCGCACAATGCAGTCATAGTGAGGGAATCACCAAGAGTAACTGGTATCACAAAGCTCCCAGGGTCTTTCTTCTTCTTCGGCAATCCATTCCTGACGCATTCAGAAGTCTCAGCAGTCAAATTCACCTGTGCAAAATCACTCATGCGTCTCTTTCCTGAAAGAATATCCTTGAGAAACTTGGCATATGTAGGCATTTTAGAGATAGCCTCTGCAAAAGGAATGTTAATCTCCACCTTCTTGAATATATCAATAAACCTCTGAAAATCTCTAGAATCATCCCTCTTTCTCGTTCTCAACGGATATGGAACTGCTTTAGAAATAGTCGTATCAATACGTACCTCATCCTTGTCTTTCACTACCTCCTTATCCGTCGCGCCCTTTGATTGGGGGATCACGACATTAGTATCATCATCAAATATCTCATGCTCTTTAGCCTTAGAAGCATCGGCTCTAGCATGAGTGGGATATGGCGGATCTTTCAATGCAACCCCGCTTCGAGTAGTGATTGCATTAATCTGACGAGGATTTTCTTCCGTGTTGGAAGGCAAAGAACCTGGAGCTCTAGATGAGAGCTGAGTAGCAATCTGACCCACCTGTACCTCAAGAGAACGAAGAGAAGTCTTCGTAGCCTGTAAATCCGCAGACACAGCAGTAACCTGCGTGGACATGTTGTTCACATTGGTGGTCATAGTATTCATGTTTTCACTCAATTGCGCCAATGCCTTAGTCAACACAGAGATTTCTGAACTTGGTGTTGCATCAGTTGCTGGTGGAGCCTGCGAAACCTGTGGTCTATGCTGGAACCCCGGTGCATATGTCGCTCCAGACTGATCCCCATACCTGAATCCTGGATGGTCTCTAGTGCCTGGCCTGTAGTTCCCTTGATTCCAGTTCTGCCTCTGTCCATGTGCCCCCACATAGTTCAAATCCTCATTTGCCATGTGTGCCATTGCTGCATCATATTCTGGCTCCTCAACACTTGCTACTGTCTTCTTGTCCTTATAAACATGCTTGGCCAAGTCTGACACCATCTTGCTGATCCCATCCTTCCACTCATTGTCTTTTGCCTCAGGCAATGCCGAAAGTCTTCTAGAATCATAAAACTGCGTATCCTGCTTGGCTAGCTGTTTCATAAGTGCAAATGCTCCCTCTTTGTCAACTGAATACATAAAATTTCTTCCAGCTTCCCTGTTAACTAACTCCTGGTTATGGCGTTCTAAGCCATGGTAGAAGACCTGCAAAATTTTGTAGTCCCCAAAATCGTGATTTGGGCACTTCCTGATCAAATGCATAAATCTATCCCACGCCTCTACCACGGTCTCATGGGCCTGCTGCTGAAAACCAAGGATATCACCTTGTAACTGAATCACCCGCTGAACTGGGTAAAACTTTGCCATGAATTCATCCACACATTGAGCCCATGTAGTGATTGAATCCGGAGCTCTCGACTCAAGCCACTTCTCAGCTGCACCTTTCAAACAATAAGGAAATAGGATAAGTTTCAACGCCTCTGGAGTCACGTTCTTATACTTCACAGTCTTGATATAAGCATTGAACTTCCCAATGAAATCGTTGGGATCCTCATCCTTGTTCCCATAAAACTGGAACTGATTGGTGACTGTCTGGATCGTAGCTGGCTTGAGATCGAAATGCTCAGCCTGTATGTCTGGCACTACAATTGCCGGATTGTGTCCATACGTGGACGTCTGGAATTTCTCCACAATAGCCTGCCCAGACTTGTTGTATGGTGTCTGAGTGTTGCGATCATTCAACTGTTTCGCCAACTCTTCCATTTTCTCATTGAGTCGCGCGTAGGTCAATTGATCACCCATCTTGCTCTGTTTCTGTCTTCTCCTCTGATCTCTGAATAACTGTTCCGGGTCTTCAAGTGGGGGCACAAGTTCTCTAGGGATCCTGGGCATACACTGACGACCTGAAAGTATAATCAAATACAAGTGAGAAAACAAATAGCTAATTAAACAAAAATAAATAAAAGAGATATCCTAATTCAATTTCTACTAAACTAATAAACCGTTAAAGTCCCCGGCAACGGCGCCAAAAACTTGACGCGAATTCTTTACGCGCTAAAACGCAAGTATACGGTCAAGTAGTATATGGAGTATTTTACGACTCCGAATATCGAACCCAAGGGACTTTACGATTACTAGCTAACTAGAAATTAACTTTACGATAACTAAGTAGCCGGTAAAAATGGTGTGTGATTTTGTAACGTTGTCGCCCACAAACAAGCGACGTAAATTAAATAACGAGTAACTAACTATTTTTTAGGGTTTTCAATTTTTAACAAAAATAAATAGTGAGTTGATTTCAATTAATGAGAAAGAACTAGGCAATTGATGGTCCCTAGGGTTGTTAATGATTTCCGGAATTATGCATGAAACACTCTACTCACATTCTAGTTATATCGGGTAATGCTCATCACGATCTTCTCTCGATCTCACGTGAATTTGTGTAAGTAATAGATTTCGGGTCCTCTCGGTCCACCTCCGTCTATCACTACAATCTAATTGATTTCCTAGACTTGTTCACCGGGTCCTATCGGTCCACCGAATTCACTAAGTTCTAACAAAAATCAATTGAAACTACCCTCACACGATTAATCAAGTTTCTATCTCCTCTCGGTCTCAAGAAACTACAAGATTACCTACAATATTCTTTAACATGTATCAAAAAGTTCACTTTCGTGCAACAATCTCAACGACTAGTATCCTAAGGGTGATCAAGCCAAGAATACTAAGAATGAAGTTCAAGAATATGTAGGATAACTAGAACATTCATAAACTTTAAGCAAACGCATGTATCATGTCCAAAATCCGGAAAATCATCCAACAAACCCTAGTTTTTCATCAATCACCTAGCTTAAAGTGTTTAGCTAGACATAATATGGTTCAACATATCCAAAATAATGAAGTTCATGAAGAAAAGATGAAGAAACGAAGATCAAACGCTAAAATCTTCAATGAAGTTGATGATTCTTGCTCCAAGCTTGTTCTCCCTTCTTCCCTAGCTCCAAAGACTTCAAAGATGCGTGAATAATCTGATCTTAGGTCGTTCTCCCCGTTTTCTAGCAGCTGGACACGCTTTTTAATGAAACTATGCCGAAATTGCACTTCAGCCCCTTTACTTTGTAATTCCCGGACAGAATTCTTTGCTGATTTTGCGCGGGCTGTATCTCCCTCATACGAACTCGTCTTCGGGCCTACCATATACCGTTGGAAAGCTACGGATGTCTACTTTCCAATGCCGCAAGCCTTGCTTCAAAATTCCTTGTAGATTTTCCTGGGCATCGAAAAGAGTGCAGGCTGGTCCTGTGTGCATTTTCCAACTTCTCTTCGTTTGTGCGTCTTCTTTTCTCCTCTTCATCTAGCTCCATTCCAAGCATGTCCAAGCATCTCATAAGCTCCATTGCACCTCTTTTACCTGAGATACACAACACTAAACAACCCGGAAGATCACATGCGATAAACAATATATAAATCATATGAAAAACGCCCGGATTACACAATAAAG
Source organism: Linanthus parryae (assembly GCA_023055425.1). Classification (NCBI taxonomy): domain Eukaryota; kingdom Viridiplantae; phylum Streptophyta; class Magnoliopsida; order Ericales; family Polemoniaceae; genus Linanthus; species Linanthus parryae. The sequence continues at coordinate 186,883,953 of JALGPY010000001.1, forward strand.
CTCAATAAGTCATGTATGCTCAAAACAACTCGGATTTGGTCAATTTCTCACATAAATACACCGAAACGCTCGCAAAAAGGTCATGGATCATAAACAATATAACTCCTAATGTGGAGTTATCAATATATCAATAAACTTGTATTCCCCACCCTACCAAGAACCATAACAGTGAGTTTGTGATTGCTATTAACTTTCACTAAACTGGTATTGTGAAGCTGAAACACGTTTGTTGTATGTGCAGGGAGTAAAGCGATATGGGTGAAGCTACAACAAACCAAAAAAGTGCTATGGAGGTTGATAAGCATATTGTGCAAGAGCAAAATGCACTTGCCAGTGAGAAGCAAAACGACAAAGGTAAAGTAGGCAATACTCTTCCTACTAAGCGCAAAGCTACTTATAAGTCCAAGTCCTTTGTGTGGGAACATTTCACTAAAATTCATCCAGCGGATGGGGCCAAATGGAGTGAAGCAACCTGTAACCACTGTAAGATGGTTTTTCAGTGTCCTAGTGATAATGGTACTAGTTCCCTCAGGACACACCTGCATAAGTGTCCAAAGTATGAAAAGAATAAAGACCCTAGCCAACATGAACTATCTCTTTTCTCATATAAAGAGGGTGCCACTCAAATCATGAATTGGAAATTCAGTCAAGAGGTTGGTCGTATGGAGCTAGCTCGTATGATCATCGTCGATGAATTACCATTTTCTTTTGTGGAAAAAGAAGGATTTAGGCGGTTTGTGAATACAATCCAGCCTAAATTCCAGTTTGTCTCTAGGACTACAATTTCCAAGGATTGTTATCAAATTTATGCGAAGGAAAAACAGAGTTTGAAGGAATTGTTTGAGCACAACAAATCACGTGTATCCATAACAACTGATCTCTGGACCTCGATTCAAAATTTGGGGTACATGTGCATTACTGCTCATTTTATTGATAATGATTGGAATTTAGAGAAGAGAATTATCAATTTTAGGGTTCTTCCTAGTCCCCATCGAGGTGAGGTTATAGCACAATCATTGGAAGAGTGTCTATTGGAATGGGGGTTAGAAAAGATGTCAACAATTACTGTAGACAATGCTAGTTCCAATGATGTGGCAACTCAAATTTTAAGGAAGAAACTTGTTAAGAGATATGCATTGTTGTTCGGTGGGGATTATTTCCATGTTAGGTGTTTTGCTCATATCTTGAATCTTGTTGTTAACGATGGCATTGAGCAGGCTAAGAGTTCAATTGTTACTCTTAGAAATTATATTAAGTACGTGAGGAGTTCCCCATCTAGAATGCAAGCTTTCAAAAGTTGTGTTGAGTCAGAATCAATTCCATGTAAAAAGATTTGTTTAGATGTTCCAACACGTTGGAATTCTACTTACATAATGTTGTATGTTGGGATTGCAAGGCCTTTGAATTGATGGAAGAAAAGAAGGTAAGCTTTCTAATGGAAGTTAAAGTGGCTATGACTGAGGGAGATTGGGTAATTGTTAAGAACTTGTGCTCCTTTTTGGAGAAATTTTATTTGATCACAAAGCGTGTTTCAGGCTCAAAATACGTGACTGCTAATCAGTTTTTCCGTGAAATCATTCATATACAAGCTCTGCTTTTGGATTGGGCAACTAATGAGAATGAGTATTTTAAGTCCATGACGGCTAAAATGAAGCTCAAGTTTGACAAGTATTGCAATCTAGAGAAAATAAATCCCATATTGATTGTGGCATTGGTTCTAGATCCACGCCACAAGATGAAATATGTGAAGTTTTGCTTCAGAAAATACTATTCTCTTAACGGCCAGGCTTTAGATATGATGGTACAAAAAATAAAGGATGTAATGGACAATCTTTATAAGCATTATTCATCCCCAATCTTGGAAACAATGGAAGAAGGAAATTCCAAAGATGTGCATAAGAGGGAGAGTGTTGGGGTTTCAAGTGGATCTCTTGTCGACCATGAAGAAGGTTGGGAACAATTTTTGATGGAAGAGGAGAAAGTAATTATAAAATTAGAGTTGGAGCATTATTTGGATGATGGAGTAGAGGTTGACTCACCACACTTTGACATACTCAAATGGTGGGAGATGAAATCCTCAACATATCGGGTTCTTTCTTCGATGGCTCGTGATGTCTTAGCGATTTATTCTGAAAAAATATTTGTGGGGTTTTTCAATCAATTTTTTCACTGCTTCATTCAGTGGGTAATGATTGGGGTCAGAGTCTCTAAGTGATAGCATAATCTTTAATTTTTGCTTCAAAGTTGAAACAAAGTCAGTAGTATTTTAACAATCTGTTTGCATATCACGCAGAATATGTGCATATAGCTGATGAAGATTGGAGACCATGCTTAAATGAGATACAATACAATCAGTTAGATGTGTTCTTTCAGAAGATAGACTGAAGACTGAAGCAGCTGCTGCGTTGCTGCAAATTCACCTTCTGCTACTGAATTAGAGATGATGTATTCACTATTCAGATGAAAGGTTAGTACCCAGTTTTGTACCTCAATATTTATTCTGAAAAAAATATTTGTGGGGTTTTTCAATCAATTTTGTCACTGCTTCATTCAGTGGGTAATGATTGAGGTCAGAGTCTCTAAGTGATAGCATAATCTTTTATTTTTGCTTCTAAGTTGAAACAAAGTCAGTAGTATTTTAACAATCTGTTTTCATATCACGCAGAATATGTGCGAATAGCTGATGAAGATTAGAGACCATGCTTAAATGAGATACAATACAATCAGTTAGATGTGTTCTTTCAGAAGATAGACTGAAGACTGAAGCTGCTGTTGAGTTGCTGCAAATTCACCTGCTGCTACTGAACTAGAGATGATGTATTCACTATTCAGATGAAATCGTCCAGAAGATAAAGCCTCAAGCTGCTGCGCGTTACAACAATTTCATCTGCAGCTGCTGACTTAGAGATTTTCAGATGCAATCTTTCAGAAAAGAAAAAAAAAAAAAAAAAAAAAACATGAGCGGACAAGATTATTTACAATTTGTGAAAGGCATCAGATATTATAGCAATGTAAATTTGCATGTTGTTCTTGTGTATATGCAAGTTGTGTAAACTGTTAGCTAAAGAGTTTATCCAGTCAAGTAAGATTTACATTTGTTAAACTTCAGTTGCATGTCCAATTGAGGATCTGGGTTGTAGATCTAAAATGTGTCTACATTGCTATAATCTATTGTTTGACTTGTATCATTTCCAGTAAATAAATTACAAAGAAAAAGCTATTGTTTAGTACAACAGTTCTTACTTTGATTGTTTGGTTTCCATGTCTATTCTTTTTGTATTTGTGATTCACTCATGTTTTAATGAAATCTATTAGAATTTTTTTGTTGTTTTTAAAAAAAAGGGGTTTGAGTTGAATTCGGGCCGGGCTGGGCAAAGCCCGACCTCTTCAACAGTTTGTTCGGTCCGAGCTTGTTCGGATTGCGACTGATGGAATTTCGGGCCTGGACGGGCTTGGGCACTCACTAAGTAATTCGGGCTTGGGCTCGAACAGGAGTCCTAACCCGTCCAGACCGACCGAATTGCAGTGACTCTCATTCTGCAAGCAGTAGTACCGTCTGCTTTGCACCCAACGGACCTAAAAATGGTGATCTCTCTCTGTTCGCACAAGGAAATTGAATTATGAAATGATAAAACAGAGGAAGAACGGTTGGAAACTATTGGAGAACGAAAAACAGTTGCAAGGGTTGGTGAAGAATTATTGTTACGGGTAAAATAAATTTGTGTAGGTGTTGGTTTCTGGTCCAAAAAATTAATCTAAGACACAACTTAATCACACCCAGGGGCGGATTCAGGATTTCATGACAGTGGGGGCTAAATTAAAAAAAAAATAACATAAAAGTAAATTTTAATTTTCGCAATATTGAGTGGGGGCTATAGTGCAACTATGGGGGGGCTAAACTGAAATAATTTTGAAAGAGAAAGGTAAAATCTCAACTTTTGATAATTGAGTGGGGGATATAGCCCCCACTAGACTCTATGCAGATCCACCCATGCCCATGCCCACACCAGCATCCGAGCCCGGCGCAGCCCGATCCGATCCGAGCCAGACGGCGGCGCGCGCGTGGAGTGGTTCGGACCATAGCTAGGTCCTCCCTCCTTAACAAAATTGCTTCGCCCAAAAGGCGTGCCCAACTTGGAACATATGAGTTGGCCAAACTTGTTCCACTTTCGATGGGACAAATAAATTTCTCACTTGGAGTAGCTATCTTCACCCAATAATTTCTAATTCACCCGAACTCGATTTGGGTCAAAATAAAATAATATGAAGATCTCCTCGGAATGACGCTTTCATCACTACTTTCACCTCGACGAATCGATAACCCGATTCTTCACAAGTCAAGTCCAAAATTGACCTGAAATTGAGTTTTTCCAAAAACGATTTCTAAAAGAAATTTGTGCTAGCTCAAGAAATAACCTTGACTGTTTGTTGAATTTAAGAGCCAATACAATAAGCAATGTGACTCAGATCAATCAGTCTGAATTGAGTATCCAAAGAATCTTTGAAAACTCCTAAAGCAGAGACAATGTGTACAAAGAAAGGTCTTGGATGGATCCTTACGTGCGTGTACTTGTTACAGATTAGAACAACAATCAACAATACACAAAAATAAAGAAGTAAGAGAGTAAACAAGGGGTGGAAGTATATTACTCACAAGAGAGACAGTAAGCAACGAAGTAATGATCACCAAAAAGTCTGAACCTCTACGAAGAGGACGACCCTCTTATATATACTGGTCGAAGGACAACAGATACGAGAAGTTATATAACCGCTTAGAGTGGTTATATAACTGCCTCGCGTATGTAACTGTCAACCGCACATACATATGTTCGATATTGCTATGTACAATGGCCAAATATACATTCTAGGAAGGCTCAGGCGCCTCTTTGTCTGCTCAAATTTTGACGGGCCGGATATGCCTACAGCCCATGAATATAATGAATATGTTCCCGGATTACTGAGACGTATTGAGACCTAGAAACTTTATCTTGTTGCATTGGGTGAACTTCTAATGTTGGTCCGTCTTGTTAATGCAGACGACGATATTATGGGTGACAACGACAATATTGTCGATGGCGAATGGTACAATACCGAAGGATTTGAAGCTAATTGAAGCTTCCTCTTGCATCTTTGTTCATGAAAATTGTTCATGAAGAAAGAATGTACACAGAAACGAGTGGCTTAGAGCGCCTTTTTTTTGCTTGGCGCGACTAATTTATGCTTCGCGTGGCAATTGGATCTTGTTCATGGTCACGTTCCAGGCCGGTCATTCCTTGGAATGTGCTAGGATAGGGCGGTTCGACAGTCCACTGGTCCATTTGACGGCTCTAAACAGGCGGGTCAAGTACAGCTCATTCTGCTAGTGGGCTACCGCCGTCAACTCTAGGTTTACCCTGCAGTGGTGGGACCGTCTTCATTGGCTCTGGCATCGGTCACTGGTGGCGATGGCGGTACCGTTGTCATCAAGTCCAATCCTAACCCCTTCTTCACATTGTGTTTGTTTGATGTTTCTTTCTCTTTTACTTTCCCTAGGCCAAGCGAGTTGGAGTACTTCACGTCCCGTGAGTATGTGACATTGGATGTTTCCTCTTGCATATTGTTCCTGAAAGATCGAACATAAAAAAAAAAATGGCACTTAGAGCTGCATACTACGCCGTGCTACAACATACTATTAACTAATCCTTCGTTTGGCAAATGAAATTTTGTGTTGTAATCAGATTGTCCATAAAACTTGAAGCATAGATGCTCGCGGTGATGCTATAGTGTTCACAAATATCATTTATTTCATTGTCTATCCGTTATTTCTTGGCTATCAGTAGCACAAGTGACACACCACTTCTCATATGCTCTTCATTCCCCCTTCTTTCATTACTTTACTCTGCTCCAAACACACCTCAAACCCATATAACCAATTTCTCCATCACACGTATTTTGTGCTCTTAAATTAAAGTTCTTGTCCTTTGGTCCAAAACGTTGTTACAGGCTTACAAAAAAGACGTGTTTTCCTATCTACCACTATGTCTCTTGTCTTTCTCCCCATCCCGACTCGGTGATTTAGATAGCAAATGATGAAATTTTTTGATAATATTTTCATGGTGTTATAGAATAAGGTTGATCTATAACACGGTAAAATCATTAACGAGAACCGCATCGTTTTACGATCCAAATCACCCGGTCCAGATACAAGTCAAAAAATCAAAATATGAAGAAAGAGAAGAGACAAAGTGGTAACAATAGTAGCATATATAAAGTGTGGAGAAAGTCTTATACTCTAGTAAATATCTATATTAGTTTATTTACAAGAAGAGAGGAGCACCGTTTAAAAGCCACTGACATTATGAGCGTTGTTGCGCAAAAGAATTGCTCTTATGCTTGGCGCTCGATTATTAGCGCAAAAGCACTGTCCAGAGGAGCCTTCTTTGGAAGATTGGAGATGGAGGATCCATTCGCATCACCAATGATCCTTGGATAAAAAACAGCCCTATTTTCGCCTTATTATAACATGGAATGCGGCCGCTGAAAACATGATGGTCTCGGACTACGGAGAGAACATGGAATCAACCTCTCTTGGTGTTAAAGGGCTTGGAGCAGTTAACTGCAATTTCTAAGTTGGAATCCCACTGGTCTCGCAGCCGAATGTCCGTCGCTGGCATTTTACCCCCGACAGGGAATATACAGAAGCTTCAGGTTATAACCTGTCGAGCTCCTGCAAGGCGACCTCACTCCAGCTGGCTTCTTCGTTGTACACGGCATAACAATGGCTTCAGGCTCTGTGGCAAACGAAGGTACAGCCGAAGGTCGTCTACACCATATGGTGGGCTGCTCTCGATTCCTTAGCTACCCGATGCAAGAATTTTTTTTCTTGCGATATGGATTATTTCGAACCAAGGAAAATCGGCTATCATTCAAAATTACACTGGAGCAAAGACAAAATCTGTCAAAACATACACTATGCTTTGGATTATTCTGACAACCCTTCTAGAAGTCGCAGATCCTCTCAGTCTTCTGTTCCACGTTTGACAGTTGGCAGCCTCCGGATAATGGTGTTATCAAATTCATTACGGATGGAGCTTGGATTCTCAGGATGAACTTGCAGCCGGGGGTGCAATAATACTAGATCACGAGGGTAATTTCTTGGCAGGAATAGTGGTGCCTTTGCACACTGCAACCTCGGCCTTGGAGTCGGAAGCAATGGCAAATCGTGATGGACTTCGGCTTGCTCTAGAGAACGGGAACAAGAGGATCATGTGGAATCGGAAGCCAAGTGTGTAATCGATGATCTGGACAATAATACAAGAAAACAACATGATAGATCAGGGAATCGTGACGTCATCCCAGATATATGGGGCTTAGCCCAACGATTTGATGTTATTTCCTTCTTCTATTGCCACAAATCATCAAATGGTGTTGCTCACGAATTTGCAAAGTTTGGATTGACAGGTCCAAACAAATTCATTTGGCTAGGTTATTTGATACGGGTCAACCCTATGATTCGGATCAACCGTATTATTATAATTATCGTAAAATTAGATTGCTTAGTATTATTTATATTTACTTAATTAATTGTGAGTCAGTTTATTTAATTAGTTTAATTAGATCTTTATTTATTTAGTTAGTAGATCAGGCCGAGCCCATTAAGCTAAGTTGTCTAGGTACGATTAGTTTTTCTATTTAAAGTATTGTAATCTTTCAGTTTAGGGTATGAGATGAATGAATTGTTTTGAGTTTTGTTTATTTTCATAGTCTTTTCGTAGTCTAGATACAGATTCGTAGCCTCAAGCTACTGGTACACGATACTGGTTGTATCATTATTCTTCAAGTTGGGAAGTTACGCTTCTACAAGACGATGCAATCAGGGTTAGTAACCCTTAATTTATTTTATATCAAACATATAAAAAAAATGTAACTAAAAATGAATTGAACTTGTGTATGATTGAAACATTCGTCAAATGCTTGAGGGTAAATTGGCCTCCGTTATAGTTGATTGTGAAAAAAATGTAAAATGTTATCCTTTGTTTTGGTGTTTGGTTCACCATTTGTCTCGTACAATATTTTTTCTTATAAAATGTTTTACTCAAATGATATAAAATAATTTACACGTTTAAAATCTAAAAACATTTTCCGGAGAGCGAAAGGGCATGACAACAACCCATTCAAACACTTCCACCACTAAGAACCACCAGTGTGCCACCAACCTCCACCTCTACTGCCGTCGCCACCCACTGCCACCACCACAACTACCACCCTCACGTCTGTTGTCCATTGCGACCACAACAACCACTCTCACTACCGCCACTGCTATCTCTACCACCCCAAATTGCAGCCACTCACCACAGCTCCATCATTTGACCATTAACACGTTTAAAATTCATGTTTTGGGACTTTGAACCCACAACCTCAACTCAATCAACTCACCTTTTTTTTTGAGAAATTGTTTTGTCGTCAACCGGGTTTTAACCCGGGGACCTCATGCATGGGCTTAAACTCACCCGGGAACCTCATGTTGTACTACTTGAGCTACCACCGTAATTGCCTCAATCAACTCACCTTAAACTCACTTACAGCTAAATGTTGAACAAATTAATTTGTGTATTGTTAAATGTAAAAAAATATTAATAATATATATCCAATGCACAGGAAAAATGTTTCAAATATGTCTGCCAAATACAAGCAAATAATTGCAAAGGAAAACTTTTCACGAAAACATTTACGCGCATAATGTTCTCCTTTATAAAATATGTCACTGCCGACCAAACGGAGCTCTAATATAACTCATTTGCATAACAATAACATTTCTAATTTCATGAAATATCATTAACATTATCACGTGTACGTGAATTGAGAGTTTTTTTTTTAATTTAATATCTAATTTAAATGAATTATTAGTTGAAAAACATTATTTACTTGAATAATGAAGTATCGTTTTTGTAAAGATTTTTTTTGCAACCATCTTTTTTTAAAGATGTGATAGTTGACATCTCAACATTTTTATAATATGACGTCACAAGAATTTAAGAAAAAATGTGAGAACTAAATATTATTAAGACTAAAGATGGGGTATATATCTTTATGGCTTAATTACTTAATGCATAATCTCATTTTTGCCGTAAATATTGTATTGCCCCAGTTCTAGATTTAGATGATTCCATCCTCCATTTACAAAACAGACGTCAATGTCAAACTGCAAACGATATTTAATCACCAAATTCAAACTCGACGAAGATATTTTTATAAAGTGAACATCGTCTATGATACAAACGTATCACACTGTGTGAAACAATTACCTCCAAATATCTTAATTACCATGGACTTGAAGTACTCATTTTCATTAGTTTTCCAATGCATGAGGAGCGCTTGAACCTGTATAACCTTGAGAAAGAAATTATTAGACGTCATATATTTTGACCCCGATACACGCTTTGTCATCAAATAAAACTTCTCTAAAAATGTGCAGAGATTTTTAACAACTATCCAATCACCCTCAGTCATAACATCATTCACTTCCATTAAGAAACTTACTTATTTTTCTTCCATTAACTCAAAAGCCTTTTGATATGCAATTCTGACATCTAACATCATGTAAGTAGAATTCCAACGCGTTGGAACATCTAAGCACAACTTATTCTTACAAGGGATTGATTCTAAATCAACACAATCTTTGAATGCTTCCATTCTCGAAAGGGAACTCCCCACATACTTAATGTAATTTGTGAGGGTTAAAATAGAACTCCTAGCCTCCTCTATACCATCATTGACAATAAGATTCAAAATATGGGCAAAACATCTAACATGGAAGTAATCCCCACCAAACAACAAAGCATCCCCTTCAACAAGTTTCTTCCTCAAACTTTGAGTCGTAACGTCATTTGAACTTGCATTATTAACTGTAATTGCTGTGTGTCCAACCCCCGCTCTACCAAACATTCTTCCAGTGATTGTGCAAGTACCTCTCCTCGACGAGGACTAGGCAAACCATAAAATTCACAATTATCTTTTGCAACTTCCAATCATTGTCAATAAAATGAGCCGTGATACACATGTATCCCGAATTTGAATAGAGGCCCACAAGTCAGATGAAATGCAGACACGAGATTAGTATTTTCAGTTTCTGTCTTTCATTTGCATAAATTTGCAAACAATCTTTCGTGATTGCAGTCCTAGACAAGCTGGAATTGAGGTTGTACTACAGTAACAAACCTTATAAAACCTTCGTTTTCCACAAACGAAAATGGCAATTCATTAGTTATAATCATATGAGCAAGTTCAGAACGACCAACAACTTCACTGAATTTTCAATTCACAATTTGAGCACCTCTTTTGCTTTTCAAATAATATAGAATCATCTACAAAAAATAGATGGCTAATAGGAGGGCTTCTTCTTAGTAATTTAAACCCAGAAAACCAGAATTATTTTCAAAATGATTAAAAAGAGATCTTAACCCTTCTGCACAAATCGCAAATAAAAGATGTGAGAGGGGATCACCGTGTCTAAAACCTATGGTGGGAGTGATGAAATCACTCAAATATCCAGTTATAACAAGCCTGAAGCTAAGTGGCGGGACACATACGAAGTTAAAGTGTCGTTAACCCATCTCCATACCTCTTACGTACCCTTGATGTGATGAATGAGATCTTGTGCTATCATGAAGTTGTTAACAGTCAGTTTCTCCTTCACAAAGACGGATTATTTGTGAGAAAGGATTATGTCCAGCACTTCACACAATCCGTTGGCCAAACATTTAGATAAGATCATGTAAATGACAGCATGTAGGTTTATAGGCATATAATCCTTCACTTGAGTGGGGTTTTCTTTTCCTTTGGTAACAAGACAATGTGGGTTAGATTAATACTCTTCAACAGTTTGCCTGACCTGGAAAATCTCTTTGCACCTTTGAACATATCTTCTCCAAGCACATTCTAATATTTTTTAAAGAAAATAGCATTAAAATCATCATACCCATGAGCTTTATTAGGGATGATGTCAAATATGCTTAACATAATCTTTTGGGTTTTCATGCTACATTTACCTACGCTGACATGACATTACTTACATGGTACATGGTATTACTTATACGGTATATGACTTTACACAACTTTGCATCTTATTACATACATTAAATGATCGATTGGTTCTGTGGAGATTGTAGCTCATCCTTATGTGAAAACATAACTATGAAAATCGTTGGTCATGTGGAGATCTATATTATGGAACCATCTTTGTGAGAATCAAAATTATGCGAATGGGGATTTATATCTCATTATGTGGGTGGGAAGTTACATCTCTTATATGAGAATTATTATACATGGATGAAAATGAATCCATTGACGTTGTTTTTTCGTGCTTTATTCGTTTATGTTACGAATCACATTCTTAATGGGTAAGTTGCGAAATCCTAGCTTGAGTTGAAACCTATTATCTATATTTTAGAACCTCATCTTGTTCATATTGTTAATGAACATATTAATTCATGAGCGATTTATTCATACAAATCGTAATCTCGAAGTTTTGGAAAAAATCCTAGTTGTAATTGGAGATAAGGATTGATTTTTGAAGATAGAGTTCTCAGATATCAAACGCGGTGAATTGTACTATTTAATGTTATGGTTATCATTACTCAAATTGAGTAATGATAAGTAGCCACTCTCGTAGCCAGAATGGTAGCTCGAATGTGACGTGGCATGACACATCAACACAATGAGAGAGGAAAAGATGGAAAATAATTTATTATATTTCGTTGTTTTAATTACATGCATTTTCTTTCAAATTTGTTTTGATTTGTTGCCTCGTCTTGTTATTCTTTTTTCTTTTCCTTTATCATTTTGTTGATGTGGCATGGCACATCACATTCTGGCTATCGTTACGGCTACGGAAGTGGGCAAAACCCTAGATGGAGTTTTCTATATGTAAGACTATGGATATAAAAATTTTGTCGCAATATGTGCTGGAAGTGTCGTTTGATCCAGGAAGTTGTCGCTGAAAGTTTCTGTATGGTCGTTAACTAGTAATGGTTTTTAGTAGAGAATCAATGTTTTAGAAATTTGCTTGGGTATTTTAAGGAAATAAGCAAAAATTTCAGAGGATTTTGGTCATGGGAATTAAAAGTATTATTTTTATAAACTAATAGATTTTAATTAAATGGTCTCTTTTATTAAAAAGAATGTCGGTGATTTATCATACAAAATGTGATTTGGACTTTAGAATTAATTCTTGGGTTTTGGGATAATCTTCATAAGAATATTGGTATGGACTATGTTTTCTTAAAGAGTATCAAAAGTATTACCTGTCATTACAACTCCCGTATAAACTAGTGTAACATTCGATTAACTCTCACAAGTTTAATCCATTGAATCGTTGGGGATGGGGAGATAAGCTAAATGTTGAGTTTGTGACGAATCGGTGTACCCCATGCGTCTGATTTCTCCTCTGAGGAGGTGGTCTATGAGGAGGTTATAGATTGGGTTTGGTGGGCTTTTCCACCTCCTTTATATTAGTATAAATAGAGGTGTTAGCTATTGTTTCTAATTGAGGAGGGGAGAGGAGTTGTGAGTAGAGAATGGTGAGAGATATCTTTGAGCGGATGTGTGAGGTTAGGGTTTCATATATGTAGTCTATGTGGATGAGAGTACCGCGTCGACGTGGTCCGCGGATTGTGTTTTATCTCCCCTACGTTGTATTTCCTCATTGATATAATGAAATTCTCCTCCTCCCGTGGATGTAGGCGGTTTTGCCGAACCACGTTAAATTCATGTGTGTCGTTTTTCTTCTCCTATATGGCATGTGTGGTGTGTGATCATGTGGCGCGTATTTGAATTTCGTTGCGGCGGAAATTCAGTTTGACGAATAATTCCCCAACATGTGGTATCAAAGTCTGGTTAACGATCCGGGTGAAGCACGCAGGTAAAAGGACGAAGGAAAACATCGGAAAAGAATTGAAAGAAAAAATTAACTACAAGAGTCTTGGCTATGTGCGGTTGGTTTTGGATGCGTAATACTGTTGCTACGGTGATACCTTTGGAGTTGAAGCCCTTGAACCTTGAAGACACAAGGTAACGATTAAAAGATTGTGGAAGTAGTATTTTTTTATTTTTACCATCGTTGTGCTTGGTCAAAAGGCAATTGGAGTTGGTTCGTGTGCAACATGGGAGGAACTTGGTGGATGTGGGCTAGTGGCAGGGCAGAGGAACGATCTGGTGCAGCGGATCCGTAGTGCGCCAGTGCCTCACATGCTTCCAAAACGCGATATATGGTCCAAATTGTTTTGGGTGTTTTGAGCTGCCTGTAAGTCCGATTGGGCTCGAACAGGAGGTGAACCCTAGGTTTTTGGACCTTCCCGACGGGATGGTGAGTTCAGATTCTATAAAAAGCTGACTGATTTTGCCGATTGCTGACTAAGCAGCATATCGACGTGAATCGACGATCCAAACTTGTTCGGGCGGTTACGACGTGCCTGCAGATTGGATTGGGATGAGACAGGAGTCTAACCCTATGTTTTTGGACATTGTGGATTCATCGGTATGGTCAGAATTTCTAGATTCTGAGTGGGTTGAGAAGGTCGGCATCAATCAAAAATGATAGGGAGATCGAAGACGACGGGATGCGATCAGGGTCAATCAAGTTCTAGTCCAATCAGGTGGGGTAAATTAGAGGCATTTTCCTAATTGAATGTTCGATTAGAAACCTATACAGGCTTGGGAGCTTGTTGACATGTGGAGCTGCTGTTCAACATAGGCAAGAAGCATATGCGTTGTGTGATTGTGAGCACGTGACGCAACAGTTGCAGGGGGTTTCTGGTCAAAGAAGTGGGCAACTATTGCAAGAAAATTCTCAAGAAGCTCCAGGGCAGAGATCGAGGCGGTCGACGCAGTTGACAAGGCCATGGTAGAGGTGGCATCCTGATATCTCTGTGTGTGGTTCGTGACGATAACTCTTGAGCAACTCGAGACAAGAAGAGAGGTAAGTCGCGATGGGTCCGCAAAGCAGTGGCTTTTCAAGACGTCTTGGTGAAGGCGTAGGATCGAACAGGAGAAGCAACAACGCAAATAAACACTCAGGTCTGGGGTGGAGAAACACTTGGTTGACGTGTGAGGACGCTGAAGCATGGAGATATTGAAGGCTATGCAGAAGTTGCAGGTTGTTCGAGACGGTGCTCAAGTGACGAGAATGGTGATGATGAATACTACTGCAGTAGTGAAGAGGAAGAGAGTCTCGTTTGCACTTGACCTGGTTGGTGGTGATCTCTCCAGTAATGAGCTAGCTGGTGGAGAGATGGAGCCACCCTACTCCCCAAAGTGGCATGCTTTGGGACGCACCCGTGTCGGGGGTGTGAGGCGGTGCCCTAGGAGGGGGTGCAGAGCATCTCTGTGGAGATGCGATGGCAGTCCATGCAGGTGGAACATGGCGGATGCGGCTGAGTTGACATCAACAACAGAGTTGGCTGAGGAATTTGCTAGGCGCTTGCAAAATTCAAGCCAAGGTGGAGTTTGTTGGGTTTGTCTCGAATTCTGCAAGACGAATCGGTGTACCCGATGCGTCTGATTTCTCCTCTGAGGATGTGATCTCTGAGGAGGTGATAGTTTGGGTTTGGTGGGCTTTTCCACCTCCACTATATTAGTATAAATAGAGGTGCTATCTATTGTTTCTTATTGAGGAGAGGAGTTGTGAGTAGAGAATGGTGAGAGATATCTTTGAGCGGATGTGTGAGGTTAAGGTTTCATAGATGTAGTCTATGAGGTGAGAGTACCGCGTCGACGTGGTCTGCGGATTGAGATGTCTCTCTCATACGTTGTATTCCCTCATTGATATAGTGAAATTCTCCTCATCCCGTGGATGTAGGCGGTTTTGCCGAACCACGTTAAATTCTTGTGTGTCGTTTTTCTTCTCCTATATGGCGTTTGAGGTGTGTGATCGTGCGGCGCGTATTTTTGCTCCTGTTGCGGCGGGAATTCGGGTTGACGAATAATTCCCCAACACTAGAACCTCAAACGAGAGGCATGTGCATACATTCATAGACAATTAAAATAGTTTGGTTAATTACGAAAGTTACCACTTGTATGGTAACGGCTTCGTAGACGTGGGATACGTCGACTACTAGGAGCTTATGTTTGTTAATTGTTATTTGGATTATGGTAAGTCATCATGCCTTGTATTTCGTGTCAAGCTTCTTTCGTGTCATGATATGTTTTCATGTGTCTCAAAATAGTGTACTTGTTCTTTTGGCAAACAAATTTTGTTTGGGAAAACTATCACAAGAATGATTAATAATTCATTATAATGTAAAGTGGAAAGTGGTGCGGTAGAACATGCTGATTTTGGATACATATAATGGATTGCTCATTTAGACTCACTTTATTAGTCCGGCCACAATTAGTCATGGGTCATTCCTTCTACTTACTCTATGGGCCGCGAAAAGTCTGTTAGGAGGCGTTGATACTTATGATCTTGGATGTTGCAACATGGATATAACCATAGATTGATTCTTCCCCATAACAACAAATAATAATCAATATGAATTTTCTTTAATGACGGAATTCTAAAGAAAATAGTTTCTTTGCATAATCCCTTAATGGGACATGGATGTTGATTCATATTGGATAATCCGTGCATGAGGCATGGGCATTGTTGTATTTGGTAAACCACAAAATGGGACATGGAACTTGCTTTTTGGGGCACCACCCTAATGTGTGGAATATTTTCTGTAATGTTACATTGGCAATTGAAATTATACATTTTATCATACAAAAAATGGTTATATTCCGCTGAAACAAAGAGATTTTTCTACGAAGAAATATTTTTTTTATTTAACTATACTCTGATATTTACATGCTTTGGGTGATCCATACTCAATTTTTTGTACTGACTTTAATCAACTGTGGTGTCTTGTGTGTTAAATTTCCACCACATGTGTAGGTGTTGGGAGATAGTATGGGAACGACGACACATGGTTTATATTGAATAAAAAACTAGCATGGAACACTCTAATAATTCATCTTTTATTTACTCGGTTGGTCAACCGCCCGGATTTGGAGGCACCTTTAATTGTACCCGTGTTTGAGCCAATAGATTGTAATAAAGTATTAAGACTTTAATTGTGGTTGGTTTGTTTTGATTTCAACTGTGATAATCTCATAATGTTCGAGTTTCGACTTGGGTATGCATTATCACCCTTCCGATTTCTCGGTGTGATTTTTTTATGGGTGTTACACTTCCATTTAGAGTATTATTGGACAAGAAACTTGTTCATTGCCTTCCTTTTCATAGTGGAAAGTACTAGGGTTAGATATTTTACTTCATTTTCAGAAAAATTGCTCTTTGCAGTATGCTTGGAATTGGTCTTTAACATCATCTGGATCACTGCACCAAGAGCCTTCCTTGTTTGTCACCTATGCAATCTGGTTTGCTTTCCTTCTTTGCTTCACACCTGCCAGAAAAAAAGTTTGTGTTCTAATTTTGCGTTAATCCAGTTGATTCGGGATTTCCCCTTCCACATTGCTACTTCAAACTTCCTCAGAGATTCCATTGAGGATTCCAACTTGTACAATTCAACTAAAACAGCCTATGGACCCTCTTCTCTTATCCTAGAGATTACAGCTTCTGTAACCCTTATAGCTTTCAATAGTCCTCTAACAATTACCGTACTCCATCTTCTAAGTGCTTGCTTGCAGGCTTTCAATTTGAATGTCACTCGAAACACAAGGTTACTAATAACTTGCAGCTTCCAAGTATTTGTAACTATGTCGTCCGCCTCGACATGTGCCATAGCAGATGGTTGGCACATGCTGAGGTGGACATCTATCTAGCATTTCTTCAATAAAGCTTGTGTTATACCTCTCACGATCACTCACGCCTCATGAACGATGAAATAATCAACAAAACACCAAGTTTACGTGGTTCGCTAGCTCAAATAGAGCTAACAACATCCACGGCGAAGAGAGACCTTTATTTATCAAGAGGAACGACTACAATGAAGTACATAAACGTTCTAAATACTTATGAGCCTATTTATAGTGCTCAGAACCAACTTAGGGCCGTCCTAGATAGATTAGGAAACAATTTCAAAAACTCCATGAGTAGACTAGATCGTGCGACCTAGTGGTCCAGGTCGTGCGACCTCCCATACTAGGTCGTGCGACCTCTAAGTAGGTCGTGCGACCTCCTCCAAAAAACCTGATGCTCCGGATGTTTTCCTCCAGGTCGTGCGTGTAAGGAGATTAAGCACCGCGAGAGAGGAGCACCATAGTATGATCTGGGACACCCACTTACCCAAAAGGTCAACCTTATGAGTTAGGGCCCAAATCATACTATATTCACCATGGACATCATGTCTACCATCCCGATGTGGGACAAACTACTCACACATGATACCCAACAATCTCCCCCTTTATGTGTGAGCCCTTCAACATGCTCCCCCTCGCCCAGAAGCATTCACCGAATTTCTTGGAATCGCCTTTGTGAGAGAGCACCGGACCACCATCTGCCAGACCACCTATTGGAGCAACACGGGAATTTGACCGTTTGCAGGAACACCTGGTCCACCAGCAATGGAAGACCCATCCATGAGAACACCGCACACATCTCATCCTTGATTCACCATGGCAACGCGCACGAACCAGGCTCCGATACCACTTGTAGGGAGATTAAGCACGGACATAGAGGAGCACCATAGTATGATATGATCTAGGACACCCACTTACCCAAAATGTCAACCTTATGAGTTAGGGCCCAAATCATACTATATTAACCTTGGACATCATGTCCACCATCCGGATGTGAGACAAAACTTCTCACACATGATACCCAACAGCCCAACCTCTGAAAACATCATGAATGCTTCTTTACTCTCCATCTTGGTCCTTTTGGTCCACGTTGTTGCTCTCGATGATTTCTTTAAGTTATTCAAGGCACAAATCCAACAGTTTTTATCACTACTCTTGTTCCTCCAAGTAAAATGATACCATGTAAAACCCAAATCAACAAGTTCATTCGTTTAAGGGAATATTTTGCAATTTACCCAGAGAATATTTTGAAAAGTATCAAAGCTACTCTATAATCATAGTTTGGGACGCTCAATGTTTCCAAATGCATAAAGATTTTTATTGTAGTATGTTCTAGATGTATTCATGGATTAGGGGTGAGACAATAAGAACATTTTGAAGTCTAGACACTATATAATCCTAATTTTGGGACATTCATAATGTCAATGGCACTGGCTATAAATAGGCTTAGAACACAACTCACCAACCTATCAACTTAGTCTGCAAAACAATAAAGCCTCACAGAAAAAAAGTATGAGAATGAGAGTTTCAACTAGTTAGTTTTTCTTTGCTTGACTAGAGAGTGACATTGTTTTTGGTGTTACATATGAGGATTATTCTCATCCGCTAAGAGTAATTTTCGCAGTCGGAAAATGAACTATTCCAACATAACAACCATATTGAAAATAACATTTGGCAAAATTACTCACGCTTTCATCCATTTAGGCATGATCGAAGCATGATTACGGCGTAGTGAGCCTCCCAACCAAGTTTGAAGTAGATGTTGGAATTGACCTGGAGAATCAAGCACTCGAGGCAAAACAGTGGCGCCCCTCTTTCATTGTCTGTTTCTCGCTACGCCGGTATTTTTAGATTAAACAATATTTAATCCATAAATGCCATTTCTATGAAGAAAAATACTATCAGGGAAGAAAAACACTTAGGGCAGAAAAGCGGTGAACCCTCTTTCACCCTTTGAATCTCCCAGACGGAACTAGGACAACACCATCCCCATGCATCCCCATCAAACGATCTGAGTCTATTATCAAAGCAAATCCAGAATCACGAACAAAAAAAATCATCGGAAACTCTCACCTGGCGTTTCTTCTTTGGATGAGAGATACTCGGTTTCTTTTGAAGTGAAGTCGATGCCCTATGGAGCAAAATTGGGTTTTGAGCACTTGAGCTGCCTGGTGGGAAAGAATTAGGGCTCTGCCTCTACCCTCGGTTGACCTCAGTTGATGGGTTCATTTTTACCAGCCCTTTTCTATCAAACGTATTGGCAAATTCGGGTAGTTTAGATAACAAGGTTGGATTTGTTTGGTTAATCAAACTAGGTGGGTGTTTGTATTTGATGGTTTTGAATTTTGAGATTTTGACTTTTATGTGAGTAAGAAAATGCATGGAATGTGGGTCCTACAAATTTTGGATTGAGGTTTTGGTTAACTTTTTCTTGAGGTTTTGGTTAAGATATTATCCAAATGTGTCTTGAATTTCTTAATAATTGTTGGGATCTTTCTGTCATTATTTGAACTTGTATTGCCTTAATTCCTAAACTTAAATGCCCAAAATATGTACTGGATTTTCGCGTTACAAGTTTGTGCAATGTTTCATATAAAACAATTTCAAAAACTCTGCTAACCGGTTGAAAATTATTCTTCCCACTATTATTAATCTTGCTCAATCTGTTTTTTTAAAGGTCGTCATATATCTGACATTGCGATTATCGATATAGAAACTCTTCACACAATTCATAACCAAATAATATCAAAAAGGGCCTTTCTCTCTAAAATTAGATATGGCTAAGGCCTACAATCGTATAGAATTGGTCTACCTGTATAAATTTTTAATAAAGATGGGCTTCCCTGTCAATTTTATTAATCGTATTATGAGTTATGTGACATCAGTTTCTTTCTCCATCCTAATTAATGGCCAACAAGCTGAGTACTTCCCTCCTACTAGGGGTATCCGCCAAGGTGACCCAATTAGCCCTTACCTTTTTCTTCTTTGTACGGAAGATTTATCTTGTCTTATTAAAAATGTTGTTTCTAATAACCTTATGGCAGGTGTTAAAGCTAATTTCTATTCCCCAAGTTTGACTCATCTGTTTTTCGCGGATGATACATTAATTCCATTCACTACCAATATTGTGAAGCTTCGGTCCAATTAACTAACAAGTCTAAATCTGCGATTATTTTTGGTCCAAAAGTTCCAAATGATACTTGTCTCCTAATCGCTCAAATTCTCAATATTCCTATCGCTTCTAGTCGTGATAAGTATTTAGGACTTCCTACATTTATTGGTAAAAAAATTATTCCAAAATGTTAAGACAAAATCTGGAATGAGCTGTGTAAGTGGAAAGAAAAATTCTCTCTACGGTTGGCAAGGAAATTCTTATCTAAGCTTTTATTCAAGCGATTCCGACCTACTATGTCAGTTTTTCTTCTACTGATTACTTTTTGTAAGGAAATTTAAAATCTTTTGGGAAAATTCTGGTGAGGAAATGAAATTGACAAGAATAAAATAATTTGAAAAAAATGGAGTTCTTTGGGTAATCCGAAAAGTTCAGGCGGTTTGGGTTTTCGTAATTTGTATTCCTTTATTATTGATTTATTAGGAAAACAAGTTTGGAAAATCTATCATAATCCCAATTCCCTTCTTGTTAGGGTTCTCAAAGGCGAGTACTTTTAAAATTCCACAATTATTAATGCCAATTATTCTAACTCATCCTCCTACGTTTGTAAAAGTATTATTAAAGCCAAAAATATGGTTTTTCAAGGTGTTCGTCAAGGCATTGGTAATAGCCAAAATACTTTTATTTATCGTACTAGATGGATTCCTATTGGCCTTGGTCGTAGATGTAATAGCCCGTCTTTTTAGTATATATATGGGTAATTGATGTCTTTTTCTTAGAATTTAAATGTTTATTTTCAAAATATATAGCTAGTGGGGAGGCAATTGTATTTTTAGATAATGTTAGCTAGCTATTGGTTGGGGTGATAGTATAGATAGCAAGAACTATAAAGCATAATACGCAAATAGGAATAAGTAAATAAAATAAAACAAAAAAGAAATAGTTTTTCACAATTCCCTAACTCCACCTGCAAAACCCAACTCCCGGTAAAATCTTCTTCTCCTTCTTTTTCTATTTAAACTTATTCTTATTCCTCTTCTTCGTCCGACACCACCAACACCAACACCACAGCCATCACCTCCTACGCCATCTCCCCCATCTCCCTACCTCTCAGTCACCCTCTCTTCTCTCTGTTCTCTCCGGCGAAGAAACACAAAGGCAACAGCAGTGGCCGAGCAACACTGCCACCACCACCGTCTGCTCTCTCCTCTCTCACCCTCTGCTATCTCGCCTCCCCCTTCTCTATTCTGACCGACGGGAAAAGCAAAATACTAGCAGTAGCACAGCAAAGCAGGACACAGAGGTCGTCGCCGCCGTCCTCCATTTTTTTCTGCGAGAAGCTTGGCCCAACCGAACTAGGGCCACCCACCTCCACCCATCGGCTCTATAGACTCCAAAGGGTCTGAAGAAGCTCAAGGAGACCTCAGCAGAACCCAGAATTGGCTGGAACATACCCGTTGAATTCCATCACCGGCGCCGCCGACGGCAACCTTGAACCGCCTCGTTTCTCGACTGTTTTCACGGTTTTTGCCTTGGGTAAACTATAAATCACCTAATTTTACGTTTTAGATAATCAAACCCATAACTTGAGGCTTGAATCCACGTTTAGATTGAACAAATTTGATAGTTCATATAAGGGTGAAAGTGTCTTTTACATAAACTAGGTGTAAGGGGAAAACTGTTGTTTTAGAAACTTTGGGGGGTTAAAGTGTCTTTATTAAACCTGTCTTGTGAGTGTAGGGGAGGTGCTAGATGACTTTTAGTATAAGTTAGGGCATTCTATTTGTCATTTACTTAAACATTTCATTTTACGTAAAAATAAAAATAAATATTTTGAAAAAAATGTTTTCTAAAAATACTTGTTTTTGTCCTCATCGTGTAAATGTGATCCGGGTATTGAAATAGTGCATGAGTCGTTTGTTAGAAAATAAACTAGAAATGTTTTGTTAAATACTAAGAAAATAGTGTGTTTAATCACTTTTCGAAACGTAAAATTAAAAAGCCGTTTAGCAATAGATGTGTTGTCTCTTTATTAAGAAAATATAACTAAAAAGAGATGTAAAATTAACAAGTGATTTCGGGTTAGTCTAAAAATTATTAAGTAGGACTCGTGTTATGAATTATAGCGTTATATTTGAGGTTGTGATGAGTTAGATGCTCCAATTTGTAGGTGACGGTTTCAAAGGCGAGAACTACCTGTAGGACGTGCTTTTGTATTACCGTAAAGTAATATGCCTGGCGTTGCGTGTCTTTCATTCTTTCGTATATTTTGTGAAAAACTACTGTACATGCTTTATTTGAATCTATATTTTCTTTCGAAAAATTCTACTTTGAAGTATCACATGAAAAACGATAATCCAAAATAAATAATCTGAAAGACCCCTCTAGAAGAACATTTCAATTCTATTGCGAAATTAGAAAGTACCGTTCAAATACGACTACCGTGTTAGGCCCTGATTACCTAGTTCAGGGGCCACAATTATCAAAAGTATTGTACTGCTTTGGTCAAATACAAACATCTCTCACAATCACATGCCGAATATTATGAAGAATTGCCACACCGGCTTTAAATGGAGCTCCTTACTCGATTTTACATCTTGAAGAAAAGTCATAATGATGTAAAATGGGAGCTGTTGTGCGTGGGTTTGTACCATATCTCTGATATGATACGTTTCAGATAGATTGTGATTGGTTATTGTTATGTGGTTATGAGGCGCTGTGATGCGAACCTCCTTGTCATTGTGTTATGGTTATGGAAGTGCTTTTGCACAATGAGAAAGTGGTTGTAGATTGGATATGGTCACTCCCCATATCAACTAATCAGTAAAATGAATTTGTGGACTCGATATCTTATCATTGAGAAAAGAGAATGTTATCCTAGCTTTTCAAATACTATCACTGTTTGTCTTGAATTTGTATGTTTTGAAATGTCGATGGTTGTACTAGCTATGAACCGACGATCCTTATTCGTTCCCAATGAGTTTCATCACCTCGAGCGGAGGCATCCCGCGACTTGGGGGTGTTGCAGTTGGTATCAGCGCCGACGGTTCTAAGTTAGTAATACTTTTCGATTTCTATTAAACTAAAATTAAAAACGTTTTCCAAATTAATATTGATATAGGATAATTAAAAGTGGTAATAAAATTGAACAAGTCGGGGTTTGCGGGGTAGCTTAGTCCCTATTTTGCCGCATATATGTGTAGAGTTTTGAAGCAGGTTATGTAGCGGAATAACAATAAGTTAATCCTACTCAAACCCCTCCACATATCGCAGGAAAGCTTTTCATAACATGATAAATGAAGATAATTGTGTACCTTAGTTTGTGTGATCAATACGAAGAATTATGTCTTCGTCTCAATGAGTATCCACAACTTTGGATCAGCAGCTAGATTTCTTCCGCTGTGTAGTGCTAGAAACGGAAGAAGAGGCAAGAGAGCACGAGCCGCGCCTTGGGAGGCCGACGGCGTCAATGGGGCGGACGGGTAGGGGTCGATCCTCGTACTTGTCTTATCCTTGCTTTACTATGTTCTCACAATAATGACTCTCTTGTTGAGAAAATAACAAGATAGAATTCTTTATATATTTAATAACTCTTTATTAACTACGCAATTGTCCCATTACTAATCATGTTCTTCTTCTCTATCTTCGGATTTTATAGATAGTGGGGGAAGGGTTTGTGTAGCCTCCAAGCACATATCTCAACCCTCTAAATCATCCCAAACCTTCTCCTTCATTTATTTTCAGAACCTTCACGAACCCTAGGAATTTGGTCTTTTTCTTCCATTCATTCTTAGGCTGAATTGAGGGTATATCTAGGTAGAGCTCGGTCTTGGGAGTGATTTGAGACCGGTAGAGACAATTTGGTTGAGAATTGAGGCACCACCAGGGCTGGTTCGAAGCTTCCTTCTTCAACAATGGAGGCTCTGTGGGTTTGCGTGGTTCTTCCGTCGGAGAGAGAGAAAGGAACGCCTGCTAATGTGAGCTGTTGTGAGGAAAGTGCAGATTGACCCCCCCCCCTAAGTTTCCTCGGTGTATAAGTGAACCCCCCTACGTTAAAAAACATATTAAATAGCCACCTTGTAACTTCAGAAAATGTCACTTGGCACCCCTTTCCGTTAGATTCTTCTCTTTTTGGCCCTTGACCTTCACTTTTGACTTGCGCTTTAGTCCTTTAACTTCTCAATCTTCAACTTTGTCCCCAATTCTTCTCTTGTCTTTTCACATAGGCCCTTGATTTCTTCAAATCAAGCTCTTATATCTTCTTCTTCACGTCTCGTGGCCCTTCAAATCTCTTTCACCTCATCATTTAATCTCACCCAAGCTAGCCTCTTGCGTTGCAAAGCACGTCTTTGCCTACAAAACAGGAAAATTCCCTCAAAACTACAAGAAACAAACATAAGTCTAGAAATTGGGATAATATTAACCAATTACACAAACAAGCAAGTCATGAAGAGCTCATTAACCTACTAAGACATGCAATTGTACATCATTAACACACACCCCAACTAGCCTTTTGCTCGTCCTCAAGCAAAGAGAGCGATAAGAGTAGTAAACTAGTGAACAACCAATCATGAGAGACACACACTCGACTTGACAAGGCTTGACTTAATTCTAAACTAGACTCAAATATTTACAAACACACACATACACATTATCTATCCTAAGTGAGAACCCGAAGAAAAATAAAATTCTAAAGATTACTAGCTAATTATATATATTTTTTTGGTGGGGGAAAAAGAAGAAGGCACACATGTTTCCTCAAATAAATTCTCAAAGTTCAAAAATATTGAGAAAGAAGCATATAGACGTCTAAGCATATACTCATACAAATGTGGGCGGTGTTTTGGTAGAAGTTGAATCATGCGGACCACAAACTTGTTAAAATTAAGTTCAATTCGCAAGAAAGTATGCCTTCAAAAATAAGGATCACATGAAACTAGTCATTCTCATACTTATTCAAAAGCACTCATGTAGGATGGACCTCCAAAGCTTATTGGACAAAAAAAAAATTTGAAGGGGGGATATGTTGTGAGCTTGCATGATCCTTTTGTGGATTTTTTAATGAGGTGGTGCAATTTTTTCTCTTTTTTTTAGATTTTAGCATTAAATATTTTTTTCCACACATGTCCACCTCTAATCCAAGGTTCACCAAGACCCACAACAAAAGAGAGGAATATACAAGCGAGTGACTTTTTAAGCTAAACCAAGGGAGCTATCTAGGTGGTGACGTGACATTTATCCCCGAACTCCAATGGGCTACAAGTTTCCACCGCCAAAAACAATGAGAATGAAATCATTTTGATAAAGTTCAAATAGCTTTAGAAAATACATCATTTCTCAAAAGTAGCAGACGTGAAAGTTTATGTGATCAACTTAGCTTGAAGGAATTAAGCATGAAACGTAAATTTAGTGTGTCGCTTTGTGAGAACGCATGAGATCGCGGAATGTGGGAATTTGGTGTAGATGTGTTGAGTATAAGCGAAGAATTCCTAATTAAAATAAAGACAAAAAGAACATGGACTAAGAGATTTCGTTCTTTGAAAACATCTAGCTTCCTAAAATTCCCCCTTTTCACTTTTTTCAATTTTTTTTTATCTTTCATTTTGTGTTTTTTTCTTTTTTTTTTAAAAAAAAAAAAAAAAAAAAAAAGTGACTCAACTATAACTTCCTAAGACTCAATAAATTCTATCAAAGAAGAAAATAAAATCTAGTCTCAAGATGAAAGGTTAAAATAAATAAAGCTACCAAAAAAAGAAAAAAATATATGGTTTCACACGGGAAAAGCGTGATGTTTCTCATCAAAGGTTCACACTTTTTTTGGCTTTTTTATTTTTTGCACTTTTTTTATTTTTTATGTAAACCACTAATGAAAGAAAAATCTTGCTAGTAACCATTTAATCAATCAATAGATCTATTCCACCCCCACCCCCACCCCCCCAACTAATATGTCACATTGCCCTCAATGTGTGAGACCAACGGAAGAGCATACAAATTCATATAAAGACAAGGGATAGATGGACCTCATTTTCGCTTTCTTGGCCACCAAACAAATGCCCTCCTCCAAGAGCAACCTACAACATGTTCATAGAAAAAAATGCAAGAAATAGAGATAAACTAATTTATTTATTTACAACTAGGGAGGTGGAACAAGGAAATGATGCTATCCCACCCCCAATCTTGGAAATTTCTTTTCATGCCATGCCCCTACTTCATTCTTAGAAAAGTACTTCTCCCTCAAAAAGTTTGATTCATCAATTAAAATAGAAAGGAGAAGTAGGAGAAATGCACAAAAAATGAATAAGAGATGCAAGAAAAATCTAACAATGAAGCTAAGGCAAGTGGTTTTGTCATGCATCAATTTAAGGAATGGGTTTGAAATCCTCAAATGACATGAATCATAGAATGAGTCTTCATAAGTTGCCATTTTTTCACTTGAATTCACAACTTGAGAGATGGCTGCAACTTGTGAATCATCAATCTCATCACTTTCATATGTAGCACATGGATTTAGGGATGTGATCTCACAAGTGGGAAGTAAAATAATTGGAGAACATGAAATCACATCTAAACTCTTAGGCTCATGAGTTGGGTCATTGACTTGGTCATCTTGAGCCACTAGTCTCTCATCTTCATCAAAATTAAATACATCTTCCGTGAGAAGAGATGAGTAGGAAGCTTCACTACCACAAAAGGAATCAAATTCCTCCCATGTAACCTCATCTAATTCCTTGGAAGATGTAATAAGTGAATCCACATGAATCGGAGTATCAACACTTGAACCTCCCAACTTACTCGAAGGTCCTTCCACAATTTCTAGTAAAGGGCGTTCTCCTAGAATATCCTTTAAGTCATCACAAAGTAAGTATTGCTCATGATCATTGGAACTAGGGTGAGAATTAGGCTCCTCGTGCGTACAAGACAAGAAAATATTTCCTTCATGCGTGGTAGCATCAAATATGACCTCTAACTCATCACATGAGTGGTTTCCATTTTGTGACTCCTCCTCACATGTGTCACTATGTGAGTCATCCAAAATGAATTCACTCATATCATGACTTGATGAGTCATCATCATAAACATCAATCTCACTACCAATATAACTATCACATTGTTTTTTAGAATGTGGAAATGAGAAATGAATACAATCACCCATCCTAGTAGTAACGACTCCATCATCAAAGACATCATCCAAAATTTGATCTTGAGTAAGCTCGTGATGTATGTGAATGGGAACAAGAGAATCGTTTCCATTTCGTGACTCCTCCTCACATGTGTCACTATGTGAGTCATCCAAAACGAATTCACTCATGTCATGACTTGATGAGTCATCATCATAAACATTAATCTCACTACCAATATAACTATCACATTGTTTTTTAGAATGTGCAAATGAGAAATGAATACAATCACCCATCCTAGTAGTAACGACTCCATCATCAAAGACATCATCCAAAATTTGATCTTGAGTAAGCTCGTGATGTGTGTGAATGGGAACAAGAGAATCGTGTGGTTGTGATTCTTGTGAAGAATGAGAATTATATGAAAGAGACTCATCATCATGCGATTGCGAATATGAGAATTCAACTCTATCGGCCAAGTTAGAAAATGATTCTACTAAATCAGGGATTTGATTTCATAAGTTCTTGAAGTTTCTGCTCTAGAGAATCACTTATAGGCGCATAAACGATTCACTCTCAAAATGATTCACTCCTCTTGATTCACACATCATATCATTATATTGATAAGTGCAAAACTTATGAGAGTTAAAAAACGTGTAAGTGTGTAAGGGAGGTGATTGTGCACAAGAAGCATTAGATATGTAATCTAGTGTCCTACTATGATGCAAAGAATGATCATTCTTAGGAAAACAATCACCATTTTTAATAGCACGTTCACTTTTGGCAAGCATTGATTCCATAGAATGATTTTCATGACTAGTTAATGCATAGTAGTAAGGATATGACGGAACGTTAGACCTCTCACCAAGTCCAAAACGGTCATGAGACATATTTTCAAGCAAGTAAATGAGAGGTAATGACAAGAGATATTCCTCACAAAACAAGTAGAACAAAAGTCAAGAATAATACTAACTAAGAAACTAAAGTAAAGCAAATCAAATCTAAAGCCTAGCATCTCCCCGGCAACGGCGCCAAAAACTTGTTCGACAAAATCCCAAGTATAGGATATCGTCACAAGTAATAATACCAGGTAAGTCTGGAGTCGAATCCACGAGGAGATGAGGGTATACAATGACTTACTATACTAGAGTAAACGCAATTAAGCAACTAGGTAAAGCGACTAAAGTAACTCTGCCAATGGCTTTAAAGCTTGCAAAGCTATCAAATCCACCAAAATTAATTGATGGAGCAAGTTGTGTTTGAAACTAAGAAATAAAATAAACGACTACTAATACTACTAACACTACGATTCAAGAGAGTTTGTCAATAAGAAAGTGAGTTGAGCCAATTGATTCCGTTAGAGGACTTGTGTGTGGTTCAACACCCAACTTTTGTGTCAATGAAAAACATGGATTCTATAGAAATAAGTAGTTGTCTTGCTCACCAATTCAAGAGCGAAACTCAAAATCGAGTTATGTCAAGCATCAAGGATGTGTACTCATCCAAGTGAGTCCACATACAAAATCAAGCCACAATTCGAATTTGTCTTTCGACATAAGAATTCAATGAATTTGACATCCAACTTGTGAAAACCTCAAGAACAATTGAAAACTTCACAACAAGAGATTTAACTTCATCAATCAACCCAACAAGTGTTCTAGCTACTCGTTTTATTGAGTTGAAGAAAAGATTTCACCAACATATTCAAATAGAATTCCATATATATCAAGCTCAATACTCAAGAGTACACAAGTTAATCTCAAAATCAACTCAATACACAAGATTAAGCTATAACTTGAAGAGCAAAACAAACTAACTTGAATCAAAACTACAAAAAATGGAAATCTAAGTTGTTGTTGCTGTTATCAAACCCAAAACTCATCGACAATGAAGTAGCAGCTCAAGAACAGCTCAAAACAGAGCACAAAAAGCCCCAAAATCGAATCAAAACAAGACTCCTATCTCCCTCACTTCCTATTTATCTTGTTCTTAACACTGAATCTGCTCACTTGGGAGCTCAGGAGCTCAAGAACAAGCTCGAATCCGAGTGAAATTAGAGAGAGAGTAGGAGGAATAGAGAACCCAAACAGAGTATTCAGAACTGATGGAGTGTGAGAGAGCATGTTCTTCTTCTTCATCTTCGGCCTTTATAGATAGTGGGGGAAGGTTTTGCGTAGCCTCCAAGCACATATCTCAACCCTCTAAATTATCCCAAACCTTCTCCTTCATTGATTTTCAGAACCTTCATGAACCCTAGGAATTTGGGCTTTTTCGTCCATTCATTTTTAGGCCGAATTGATGGTATATCTAGGTAGAGCTCGGTCTTGTGAGTGATTTGAGACCGGTAGGATCCGATTTGGTTGAGAATTGAGGCACCACCGGGGCTGGTTCGAAGCTTCCTTCTCAACAATGGAGGCTCTGTCGGTTTGCGTGGTTCTTCCGTCGGGGAGAGAGAAAGGAACGCATGCTGGGGTGAGCTGTTGTGAGGAAAGTGCATATTGACCCCCCTAAGTTTGCTCGGTGTATAAGTGAACCTCCCTCCGTTAAAAATATATTAAATAGCCCCTTTGTAACTTCAGAAAATGTCACTTGGCACCCATTTTCGTTAGATTCTTCTTTTCTTGGCCCTTGACCTTCACTTTTGACTTGCGCTTAAGTCCTTTGACTTCTCAATCTTCAACTTTGGCCCCAATTCTTCCCTTTTCTTCTCACATAGGCACTTGATTTCTTTAAATTAAGCTCTTATATCTTCTTCTTCACGTCTCGTGGCCCTTCAAATCTCTTTCACATCATCATGTAATCTCCCCCAAGCTAGCCTCTTGCTTTGCAAAGCACGTCTTTGCCTACAAAACAAGAAAACTCCCCCAAAACTACAAGAAACAAGCATAAGTCTAGAAATTGGGATAATATTAACCAATTAGACATACAAGCAAGTCATGAAGAGTTCATTAACCTATTAAAATGTAATACCCCGTATTTTAGTTGGGGGTTATTTAGTAATTTCGAGAAATATTTGAGAATTTTAAGAAATTTATATTTCAAACTTATTTTTGACTTCTTCTTACCCTTCAAGTATAAGGGTGTCATTGGGCATCTATGATTAAATAGAATTTCGTTTTGATTAGTTTTAGAACCTTGGATAATACATGTACAAAACTTATTTTATATATTTGAGAGATACTTGTAGTTTTCTAAAAGTGAATTTTGACATTTATATACAAAGTGGTTTATTTGAAATTATTTGGGAATTTTCTAATTTATGAAAATTAACTTTTTTGTATTACATATTAATTGGAAATTATATTTTCACCATCTTTACTCTTGGATTTTATACTTCAACACCATCCATCAACTCACCCAAGTACTCTCACCAATATTTTGGTCAATACCAATAAAATAATGTCTCTTCATGACTACTCATATACATACACACACACACACATCCCTCAATAATTCACTACTACCTACCATCTTGTATGTGAATCTTCTTGTGGAATTCTTCACCACCAACCCCCCACATCAACCTCATTTCAATCACCCTCATTTAATTTCACTTTCTCTCTTCAAGAACACTCAAAAGCTCCATTCTCTCTCCAAAAAACTCCATTCCCGGATTGGAGTGTTGACCTCACAAAAACACCTCCAAAACATCATTTTTCACCTTCAAATTCATGAAAAACTCAAGTCCAAGGTCATACTATGCATGGGGAGAGCTATTTTCTTCATCTTCTTCGTGATTTTAAGCTCCTCAAGGTCTTGTAAGCATCTCTTTTCTATTTTCATTTGTGTGATGTTAGTTTCATCATCATCTTCTTCATTATCACATTCCTCTTACATCAAAATTACCTCCATTGAAGGGGTTTTCAAGCTCTCATGGACTTCAAGCTTCTCCAAGCACCATCATTTCCCAAATGTCTCTCTTAAGGCTCATTTGTAAGCTTTCATTCCTCTTTAAATTTGTGCATTTTGATGTTACTTTTATCATAATGATAGAAAACTTCTTGATCTTTGCTTGCATGTGTGTCTAGAACATGAATTGAAGACTTTAAACTTGTTTTTTTAAATTTCTTCACATGATACCCCAAATTTCTTGTTTGATCTCTTTTTGTATGTCTAACTTGTTGTATTTGAGTATAAAAACATATTTCTCAAGTTGCATGTATGATGGAAATGGATTGATCATGTTTTGAGTGTTCTTGGTGAAAATTGCATGTCTTTACAATCTGACCAGTTTGTGAAAAACGTATATTATCTCTAAATATTGTCTCTGTAGAATTTTTAAATCTTTCATATTCTGAAACTAGACTCAGACAGGGTCATTTTGAAAGAAAATTCAACTCCATAGCCTTTTTGGTTAGGGATATATGCTCATTCTAATTTGCATGTTTTATGAAACTCTGTTTTTGGACAAGTTTTACTATTTTTGTTAAAAATCTCATTTCCAGAAACATATGGCACCCAATCTTTCTTGTGATGAAACTAGACACATAAGAAATTCATTCTGGAGAATATGGGCACTTTTCCTATTCTCCAAGTAGTAGTAATTGATCTTCAAAGTTGAAATTTTCTGCCAAACTTGTCTCTGCATAGCAGTGCTTGTTATTTTTTTAACTTGAGTTTTATAATAGTTATGCATGATTTTCTTGGTTTTTCTGAAAGTAGACACATGTAGGTTGATCATAAATTTATTTAAAAATTTTGGGAGATGTTTTTATATGGTAAATATGCCTCTACATTCAGAGCTACAATTCTGTCCAGAATTGTAGATTCACATGTTTTACAAAACTTGAATTTTTTAAAATTCTAAGTGTATTGTTTGATTTATTTTGATAAGTGAACATCATTAGATGTGCATTGGTGACATATAGGTCTACTTTTCATGTAGGTTCGCATTTGTACTATGCATGCGTAAATTAGTTGTAACGAGTACGCTATACGTGTAATTGTAGACCTCGACTTCGTAGGAGAGAGCGGTTGTCGTCGGAGTGCTAGGCTTAGTTTCTTGCTTTTGATTGTACTTCATCTCAATGGTAAGTACATATGTACGGCCTTTTCATATCAAAATGTGCGTATGTGCTTGATGTTTCAAATGAGTGTTTGTTATATGAAATAGTATGAGAATGCATGTTTTCCACTCAAAAGTTGTTAAACTATTTTATTCATCTCCTTTGAAAACTCTCGGAAATTACTTGTGAATTGTTGATATTCTGATTCTGGTTATGTGAAAGAGAAGAAATAAAATACCTCTAATAGACTTAGGACGATGTACAGAGTACTGTTATTAATGGGAGGCGTCAAGTGATCCTCCATTTTCTTATGGCTAAGACCATTGAAGCAATGCTTCTTATTATTGGATAGAACGTCAATGTTCACAAATCCGCCCCCGAGGAGCCAAAATGTATCAAGATATTGAGGCCAAGGGGTTTATAGAGCTATAGAGTGCTACTTATACTTGTAAGGGTCACTACGGTATAGGGGTGTCGACACTTAAGGCCTTTTAGCTAATGTTGTGAGCGGGGTTGACGAATGGGCTCCCTTAACGCTCGGGTGAAATAGGGTTTGATAGACCCTAGAAGGAACCCTTAGTGATTATTTCGTGATCCCTCTGTTTACATCGATCCTGCTGGTGGCTCTTGACACGCCTCAGCTAAATTAAATTGTTGATTGAAGTCGAAATTAAAAATTGACTACTTTATTAATGTTGTTTGTGGCTCTGGATTGCCCTAATCAATTGAAGTGATTTGATATGCTTTGGCTACTCATGAACTAAGTTATCCTCTTAAATGGACTTGTTTACTCTGGTTATGTTACGAACTACTCGTGGTTTCTCAATGTTATTAAATTGAGAGGTTTTTGTTACTCGTTTACTTCCAGTTGCTCCAAATTCTCCAACATGATAGCTTTACTATTTAAATCTTCTAATTTGTTTCAACTCATGCTTCTGTGCCACTCGATGCTTTACATGTCGTCGTATGTATTTACTCAGTTTTTACTGATTATTTCTTCAAAACTGCTTCGGCGTTTGCCATTTTAAAACCGCAGGTCGTCAATCAAGTTTGGGGAATGGGAACGCGGATCGAGACAAAGACGTTTAGATTAAGTTAGAGTAGATCACATAGATTATTTCAAACACATTATATTTGTAAACTTATCTTCTCAAGATTGTTGTATTTCTTAAATAAAATGTAATATTCGTAACTAAATTTCTACTTTTGGTTATCGATTGTCTCTTTAACCCTGAACCGAGATCCCGGGCTGTTTCATAAAACATGCAATTTTAGATCATTAACAAATACTCCATAAATAATAAATGAATATTCTAGCCATACAATGTTCATACTACATCTAGATTGCCTATAGGGCATTTACTCCAACAGTCTCCCACTTGCACAAGAGCCAATCTGGTGCATCTTGTATGCCTATAGATCTAGTGTGCCCTTCATGATTTTGTTGAACAAGCAGCTTTGTCAGTGGATCTAAGAGACGGTCATCTGTTGGAATCTTGCATATATTCACATATCCTCGATCGATCATCTCTCGAATAAGATGGAATCTCGTAAGTACATGCTTTGACTTCGGTGTGACCTGGATTCCTTGGCTTGTGCGATCGCCCCAGTGTTGTCAAAGTACAACACAACAAGATCCACGATGCTAGGAACCACACCAAGCTCAGTGATAAACTTCTTTATCCAAACAGCCTCCTTTGATGCGCCTGAAGCAGCAATGTACTCAGCTTCAGTTTTAGAATCAGCAATTGTCTCTTGCTTGGAACTCTTCCAGCTCACAGCTCCTCCATTAAGGCAAAACACATATCCCGACTGCAATCTGTAGTCATCCTTGTCAGTTTGGAAGCTCGCGTCAGTGTAATTCTTTACAATGAGTTCTTCCCCACCTCCAAATAACAAGGATGCATCCTTAGTCCTTCTCAAGTACTTAAGGATATTCTTGAAAGCAATCCAGTGACTCTCACCCGGATTGGACTGATATCTGGTTGCCATACTCAACACGTATGACACATTTAGTCTAGTACACAACATGGCTTACATGATGGATCCTATGGCCGACGCATATGGAATCCTACTCATGCGGTCCTTCTCGATCTAATTGAAGGGACAGTCAGCCTTCTCAAGGGTGATTCCATGAGACATAGGCAAGAATTCCCTCTTGGAGTTTTACATGTTGAATCGTTTCAACACCTTGTCTATATATGTGCTTTGGCTTAAGCCTAGCCGCTTCCTAGATCTATATTTATAGATCTTGATACCAAGTATATAAGCTGCATCCTCTAAGTCCTTCATTGTGAAACACTTATGTAGCCAATATTTGACAGAATCCAAGGTAGGAATGTTGTTTCCGATGAGTAGCATGTCATCCACATACAAGACCAGAAACACAACAGAACTCCCACTATAATGAAGTAGATGCATATAGATTTGAAAACACATAAAATGTACTTGTAAAGCATAAAAAGGAAGCATTGTATCAGTTGTTCCAATACCAGCTAATTCACATACACGATAAATCCATATTCATTTCCACATTCCTGTACCACCCATTAATCCACCAAGACAAACTAGACCTTAAGTATGCACAACCCCTACTGGACCGCCATTCCAGAGGGTAGTACTAGTTTCCCACCAGTCGGGAGCTAGCAATGTACCGACTCAGCCCATGGCCATGAATGTAACGCCGAAAGAATGGGTTCCATAAATGTGTCAAGCCCATAGTCCGGGTCCCATAAATATTTGACCATAAAAAGAGGTCTAGGGTACAGGAATCAGTTATTAAATAAGTATAGAAGACCATCATAAACAATACTCGTACTTATTGGTTTATGTGCATATATAAAAATGTACAAGATCACCCTTCCGTTGTTCCATGAATATTGTATCCTTATTCATGGACACAAGCATACATATAATCTCGTACTTTTCAATAGCAAATGAGCATTCTTATGCATACATGGTAGTCTGCCTAGTACTCCTGAACAGCGATGCTTATTCTCGAAGCTGATTCTCTACTTAAGTTAGTGACTCAACTTTTGACGATTTACACTCAAGTCCCCGAAGTTTGTAAACATTGGATTTTAGCCAATAGTCGAGCCTAAACTCCTCAAATAAGTCAAATTATGCTAAATAAAATGAAATTATCATTTAAACACCCTCGGGTAGTCACAGGTTCGAAAATTTTAACTTCTATTTATTTGCACTCAGGCCCCTAAAGTTAGGAAATAATTGCATAGAGTCACCCAGACAATTGACTTGGCCCTTCTTAACACAAAATAGCTTATTAGGACTACAATTATCCATTCAGAACATATTGATAGCTCCAAGACATCATTTTAGTATTAATGCAACTTCTATGTGAAATTACTATGTTACCCTTCTTACACAGTTTTGTCAATTCTAGGTTTTCTCATGAGATCAATGTGGTCAATTTTTACAGGTGAACTCAGAAATACACGGTGAAAAACTTTTTTCAATATTGTGAATGTTATACAGCTCGTTTTTACTGTCAAGCTAGAAGTCAAAGTTTGGATGAAATCAGTGCAAACAATCAATTTCAAAGTCGATTTATTACCAATGGAGAAAGAATTTGGGGAAAGTGGAGATAGGATATTGAAGATGTTTGAACAAGGATTCCAAAACATAATCGAGGTTTTATAGACTTAGGGTGGGTTTGGTGTGGACTTTTTGGATTTTAAGCTGTCTTTTAAGATGGTGTGAAAAAAGTCTGTGACACAAAAGTTGAAGAAAAAAGATGCATGGGTTTGGTAAAAAAAAGGTTGGTGCTAAAAGTCGGTGATGTGACAATTTTGTTGTTTAGTGAAAATTACTACTATACCCTTGTAACTCACAAAAAAATTGTACTATAATTGAGGAATGAGGACAATATTGCCACTTTAATGTTTTGAGGAAAAAAGACACAAAAAATCTCTTCGATCCCAACTTTTTTCTTCCACCAACTCAACACTACAAATCCAAAATCCAAAATCCACTCAAAAAAGCTCATACCAAACCTTTAGAAAAAGTTCAAAAAGCCAAAAGATGGATTTTAGATTAAAATCCACCAAAAAATCTCACACCAAACCCACCCTTAAACTATTGAAGGAGATATCACATATCAAAGTTAGACAGCTTCAAGCCATATTCCTGACTTAGCCAAATTTCCGTGCTCACAGTTTGCAACCTCTTATTCGGCCAAGTTTAATCCAACTTCTAGGGAATTTAGACTTTGGTCAAAGCCCACATGCTCGTGGAGATTGTAGAGCTATATTTGGTAGGGGTATTCACGGTCCGATTCGGTCGGTCTTATGCCACTGATGACACCTAAACCGAAATGATCGGTTTTGCTAAACTTCAAACCGAAATAGGATCGGTTTGGAAAACTACAAAAATAAAATCGCACTGGTATATACCGATTCGGTCAGGTTAATACCTACGGTGTTTAGTATTATAATGTGCAACATCATGAATTAAGATAAAAATAATTATTAACATGCTTAAAATTGTCCTTATGCTACTTATACTTTTCTGGGAAGTTAGGTTACTACATTTGGATGTAGTATTCATACATACACACAATAATACATGAAAATATCGAGGGAACATTAGAAGTATTGATTTAGATTGTATATCAAGATTTCTTATAATTTTATAGATTGACAATAAATTGACGCGTGTTAGTAACTACCACTCACATCAGCAAAGATTATTAAGTTCATACACATTAAATATTAATAATGTAATATAATTTGAATATAAAATAATGTTTCGGTCCGGTCCGGTTTTGAATCGGTTGCCCGGTTTCGGTCCAGTTCGGTTTTACAAAAATTAAAACCGCATAGTGTATTGAAAATTGGAAAGAACGACGATTCGATACATTTTGTTTTGGTGCGGTCCGGTTTCGCCGGTCTGGTCGGTTCGTGAACACCCCTAATATTTGGTGTTGATAGAGGTGGCAGAATTAGCTTAAAACATCAAAATATGAGAAAGATAGATGGATTCAAAGTTGGCTAGTTGTTGAGATGCTTCTGCACTTGGAATATTTCTCACCCCTAAGTCTCAAGAACAGCTAGAGGTAGCCACGTCAAGGATGATTTTGAGACAGTTAAGGAGGAAATTGGTTCACAAAATTAACATGAAGTTTGCAGCCACAGGTACCAGTATTATAACCCAACCTTAATTTCATGATTTGGTTGAACAATAGAAAAGATATAAGGTCCCGAAGTTGGACACATTTGCTGTGTCAAGACATTACCCAGTTCCAACACATACCATGGACGTTCAGAGTGATTTTCAGGTATCTTCGATGCAGATTAATGGAATTTGATCTACATAGTGTTGAAGAGCAGTGCTCCAGCTCTTCAAAGAGCTATTAAACTCTGGGAATGGTTACCCACAGAGGCGTTGAACAGGGATTTTTAGCCTGAAAAACACACTGCCACCAATTGGGTTCCCCTTTAAATCATGTTCTGGTAAATTTCTATGCCTCTAAGAAGTTTCTAAAGCCTCTATGGAGTTTGGGGGTGCATTTAGAATCAAGAATGAGCAAGTAAAAGGGTGCATACCTCTTCTTCGGTGAGTGCAGCAACAGTCGGCGAGATAGCGTCCCCTGCATAGCTTATTGTTTTCGTCTAGACACAAGGAAAATCACTACAGTGGTGTCGGTGATGGGGAAGGAGGAAGAAATTTTCAGTTTTCTTAGTCTTTTGTTCAAATGACAAGGAAACCTCTGGAACTCTTGTGAGAGAATGCCATTTGGGGGGGGGGGGGAGTTTAAGAACTCTTAGGGTAAATATGAAATTTCTGTGTTTACGAAATTTACAACTAACTCCCCTGAATTTGAAAAAAAATTTACATTCTCATGCTCACTTCTCATGATATCTCAATCCTCTCAGCTAGTACAGAGTTTGTAAAAATTACACAACGGCCTCAAAGATTTAGAACATTGCAATTTAACCCATGTCTATCCTAGAATTACTATCCAGTTGGTAGTTACTTAGCTGAGAAGACTAGGAAGTTCAAATATACTATTTACCCCACTATTTTATGTTATTGCACTTTAACCTTCGAAAATTTTCAGGGCTGTTACACATCACCACCACCAATCACCAAAACCCAAAACTCATCATCCTTTTCTCTTCTTAAACCAACACACACCACAATTATGACATTGCCAAAGTCAACTGAGATCCGAGACCTCAAAACTCTAACCAACCAATTAATAAAATCTGCCGAAATTGAGAAAACCAAAAAGAACGAAGTACTCTAGTCAAGATCTGATTTGGGAACATGTTTTTGGCTAAAAAAAAGTTTCGAATGCATCAGCCACTGCCCAATTGGACCCGTACGTGCCGCGGGCTGGGTGCGATTTAAGCGGGCCGTGCATGGTCCGGGCCATTTTGGCACACGGGTCAGTCTAAGTAACATGTTAATTCAGTTCTAACTCAGTCGGGTAATAGCACTGACCATCTCATGTCGGTCTCAGATCGTTCGATGTCACGAACACCGAGGGTCCTTTCGGTCCACCAATGTTTATTGGTCCGCTCAAGCAGGTTCACTACTGATACGATCACGGGCATTTTCGGCTCTCCGTTTCATGGAACAGCTGATTAATCCTGCTGAATCTGCCCACGGTAGCCAATCCTAACACCTCTCCTTTCAATCTCAGTGATATGAGATTGTCGTTCTGTGTCATCCTAACTAGTTAGAATCAATGTAATGCATTCGCTAGCTAAGTAGCGGTTCCGGTTAATTTATTCCCGTCAAGAGTTAAAGTAGCACATGAACAATTAATCTAG
Source organism: Linanthus parryae (assembly GCA_023055425.1). Lineage (NCBI taxonomy): Eukaryota > Viridiplantae > Streptophyta > Magnoliopsida > Ericales > Polemoniaceae > Linanthus > Linanthus parryae. The sequence goes on from JALGPY010000001.1 coordinate 186,922,759, forward strand.
AACGTAACTAACAATTAAGCATGATTTGCTCCTACTAATGAAACCCTAGTTTGTGATTCTTAGATCATCTCTAACCATGTCAATATATTATGATCATTAACAATAATCAAGAACCAAGCCTCATTCAATACGAAGAAAAGACTAAAGCATGAAACTAGATTAAATCCGGAAAACATTGCTTACATAACCCTAGGTTTTCATGTGAGATTCCTAGCAAGATGTTTAGTCGTATCTAAAACACTAATGAAATACCTAGTATTTTAGTTGAGAGTTGTTTGGTAATTTGTGAAAAATATTCTAGAATTCTAAGAAATTTATATTTCAATTTTTTTCTTAAAATATTCCTGATTTTTAATTCTAAGTGTGTCATATGACATTTATGATAATTTATAACTTTATTCTTTGGGATATTTGTGGTTTTTGAAAAATGAGCCGTAATATTTATATACATAGTATATTATTTGGAATTGCTAGGTAATTTCTCTATTTCATATAAACCAACTTTTTTGTGATAGCTATATATTGAAAATTATATTTTCACCCCCTCAATTTTTGTCTTTTCTATTTCTATCCCAACTAATTTGTTGTGAGACTTGTAATTGCACTCTACTCCTCCCTCAACAACTACCAGTACTACCTACCATCTTCTATGTACTTTCTTTGTGGGAGTCTCCCCCATCAACTCCATCACTCCATATCCCAACCACTCACATTTTCTTACATCATTTCTCGTCTTCAACCCTCAAACACAATTTCTTTTCTCTCACAAAACCATAGTTTAAAAACTGGACCGGACCGGCCGGTGACTGGTTCGGTTCGTAAATGGGACCGAAAATGCCAAAACCGGTCAAAATCGGTCAAAAACCGGCCGGTTTCCGGCTCAACCGGCGAAACGGTCGATTGAAAACCGGCCGGTTTTCTTAAAAAATCCGAAAAATAGCATCCTGTGAGCATTATTTAACACTTCGTTATTAAGAAATAGACAGCTATTCTTTCTTTTTCGGAACATTAGTATATTGATCCAAACAATAATAAACATCAATTTACCATATATACCTTCGACATGATTTTTATTTTGTATTACTTTTTTAGAAGTTATTTTATACTACTTACGGATGTAATTGTGTGTTAGTTATCTTTCATCAAAATATATTGTTGTTGACTATAATTTAGTTATTTTTGTTTGTGTATGTTCATATTTTTAAGCATAGATATTACTATAAAAATATTACAACGCTAAATAAGTTTTAAATAAAAATATTCAAGTATATTTTTGGCTATTTTTCATTATGTTTACATTTTTATATAAAATAATAAATATACCGGTCCGACCATCGGTCCGACCACCGGTCCGACCATGAACCGGTGCCTCACCAGTTCGATTACCGGTCCGGTTTTGAAAACTTTGCTCAAAACTCCATTCCCGTTTTTTGAGCTTCACCTCCACATAACTTCATAAAAAACTTCATTTTCTAGTCTCGCGAGCATGAAAAACTTGATACCAAGCTTGGTATAACTATTGAGGGGAGTTATTTCACCATTCTACTCATAGATTGAAGGCCAATTTCACTTTTTTTGCTCACGGTCTTCTTGAATCTTGGGGTAAACTTTTCTTCAAGTCTTGAATTCATTATTGCATGTACATGTTTAACTTTGGTTGATGAAATTTCATCTTATTTTCTTTATTTTAATGCTTGATTCTTCATTTTCATGGCTAGATCATGTGTTAGACATCAAAATTTAGACTAATTCATGAAACTCACACTAAACCCACATGCACATTGTATATTTCTTGTTAGTTGCACTTGAATCTCAAGAACATTTTGATAATAAGTGTCAAGAGCATGTAAAAAACTTATTTCATGCTTAAATTATGTTATTTCGGTGAAAATTAACTCTTCTTAAATTGCATGTACCACTAGAACCACTCTTGTTGAAATTTGGAAATTTTTCATGTGATTACAAACTAGACATGTGAAATTGTAGATTATTTTTGAAATTTTTGTCAATGTAATTTTCAACTCTTGAATATTTTGAAAATAGACTCAATGATGGCCATTTTTCGCACGCGGAAGAGGTAATAGCACGGACCGGGCCATTTTGGCACGCGGGTCGGTCTAAGTAATTCGTTAGTTCAGTTCTAGCTAAGTCGGATAATAGCACCGATCATCTCATGTCGGTCAGACCGCTCTACGTCACGAACACCTAGGGTCCTTTCACTCTACCTACAATTACAAGCCCGAGCTAACTTTGATTTATCATGATTACGAAGTTAACAAAACTGTTTAAAGTCGGTCCGGTCCAAATTAAATTTCACATAAAAAAATTATATATTTTACTTAGATACACCGTCCACAAATTAAAATTTATAAGCCTGTGTAAGTTTTCTATTTCAAATTTATACTTACAAATCTTTAATTTTTTTAACCCAAATCATATTTTTGTCAAATGATTTATTTTAGATTTAACAATTAGTTCAACCGGTCTGAACTGGGTCGAGTTGATAACTTATAGGTTTGATTGGGTATCAAAAGAATAGGGTGAGGTTGAGTTGAACATTCTCCAACGCATACGTATTGAGTCGAGGGAAAAAATTCGACAAATCCTGGCCAAATCAATCTGGACATAAAGCCATTGGCGCTCACCCTGAGCGTTGAATATGTCATGTTTCTAGACTTGGGTTTGCAAACGATTCGCAACTTTTTGAACTCGTCTAAAACTGTCTGAGTCGAATGATTGGATTGGGTTTGGATTTTTCGACTACCTAATTGGGTTTGGATATCGATATAATCAACCCGAGATTATTGGGTTGGGCAAGACATACACCCCTCACCTGCCCAATTCGGTTTGTGCTCTGCCCTACTTAATACACAACTACTCAATGTACATAAGGGAATCTCTAACCCATGGCATTTTCCCCCGCCCCTTACCTCCCCTCCCCCTTCCCCTCCTCCAAACTATTAATCATCTCCAACCCATTCCTTTCACCCCACCCAACAAAAATAATTTTTGATATATAGTTAATGATTTAAAAATAAATTATTAATACTAAAAAAGTAAATAAAAAAATTGTATACAAATATATATATACATATACAAAAACGGTGACAACAATAATAATTACAATTAATGAAATCAAATTGTTTAAGATTAATTTATAATTACAAAAACGGTAATATACATATATTCTTTAAGATTTAGAGTCATAATAAATATTTATCTCCTTCCATAATGAAATCAAATTTATGGATGTGAGTATGCCACGTCACGTTCTCATCATAGTATCAATGAACACGAGTTCGTGAGATCACCGCTCATAATTAAAACAATAATGACAAACAACACTTTTATTCGACAAAATAATGATTACAAGTGCAAAAATATATATATGATATAATCAAAAAATACTATTAAGGAGTAATGATACAGAGACAAGTTTTCTCTCTCTAGAAACCTCTTTCTAGAGAAAGAAGTCAAAGGTTCTTCAATGGCTAACGAGTTCGATGAAGAGGGTTGGATCAACATGATTCAACTTTCCGCAGAGGAGAAAACAGAAGTGATCGTGCGAAAGGAGGTCTGCGAGAAAGTGAAGGAAGATTGGAAGTTATGTTTCATAGGACGGTTCGTGGGAAACACCAAAATCAATGGCCAGGAGATGAAAGAACTGTTTCGAAGATTATGGTGTCCGGATGAAGACTTGAAGGTACTGTTTGCTGATCTAAACACCTTTATCTTTCGATTCAGTACAAAAAGTGCGATGGAAAAAGCCATGTATGGAGGCCCGTGGAATTTTGATAACCAACTTCTCTTGCTAAGGGAATGGGATATCAAGAGGAAACCAACGGAAGCTACCTTCACAGATCTGTGGGTGTGGGTTCAAGTTCATGGCTTGCCTACTCACTTGATCCATGAAGATGTGGGGGAAGTGATAGTGGCATCAATCGGTGAAGTTGATAATGTGATAGCCCATCTAGATGGTGAGGAGAAGGACCGCTGCATCCGGGCAAAAGTCTGAATCAAATCCTATAGACCCCTCCGCCGGAGAGCCTACGTGAATATAGAAGATGGGGAAAAATATTGGATCAATCTCAGATACGAGAGGATTCCTCAGGTCTGCCAATGGTGTGGGGTGGTAGATCATACAGCCACCCAATGCCCAAAACTTACTACAATGGTGGAGTCGAATCAGAACCCAGAGTTTGGTCCATGGGTTCTAAGCAAACGGTCGGAGAATAGGGAAGACCACCGATCAAGCTGCCATGGCTGGAAAGCGGCAAGCAGGCGAAGGGCAGAAACGTAATTCCGAAGCAGTGCGATCGGGGCCCGGAGTCAATCCCGGAAAATATCCGTCAAGATTTGGTGATAAGGCAATGTACCAAAGATGGCAATCCAAACCAGGAACAAATCAGGCGGACAAAGGCAAAACGATCTTGACCAATCAAGAATTCAGTCCCCCAATCAGCGCTCCTACATTTAATCCGTCAGGATTAACTTTTACAAAGGAGAGCATTTTGAGGTCAAGTCAAAAATTACCAAATCCTTTCTCGAGCACTGGCGGGAATACCCCAAATCTCACGCAATTTGGGGCGAAGGATAGCTCGAAAAGGAAAAAACGTATCAATATTAAGAAAGGGCCATAAATAAAGCGAAGGGGAAGAACGATGAAGATGAAGATACGAACTCCATGAAAATGAAAAAGTCTGACCAATCTCGGATGATTATCACAGATGGCGGATTAGCATTGATAGGGGGAAAAAGAAGCTGCAATGGTAACGAAGATCATGAGGAGATAGAGAAACAAACAAACCTGTTTGAGGATACCGCCAATGCAGCCAGGGAAGTTACAGAAATGGTGGCGGCAAATGATATGGACCTTGAACAATCAACTGAACCAGAGGCGGAGGCTGCTAAGCAGCTCCGCCTAGAACAATGAGCATCCTTAGTTGGAACGTGCGGGGACTGGGCAACCCCTGCAACGTTACAACCCTTTGCGATATCGTAAAGGAACGCCTCCCAAATCTCGTTTTCTTAATGGAAACGAAAAGGTTCGAGTACGAGATGGATACTATTCGAAGAAAGGTGGGGTATGCAAATGGTGAGTATGTCAGCTGCAATGGAAGAAGTGGCGGACTCGCTCTCCTATGGGACGATCAATTAGAGGTACAAATAATTCATCGTTCCACATTTGACATTCATCGTAAAGTCCGTTGGTTAATTGATAATAATTCCTGGTTTTTTACGGGATTCTATGGGGACCCGGAAAAAATCGAATGGAAACATTCATGGAATGTACTTCGTCGCCTTAAACCAAACGGGGATTCCCCATGGTGTGTGATGGGCGATTTTAACGAAGTAATGTCGCAAACGGAAAAAGAAGGCGGCAGAGATGTAACTACTAATCAAGTGAACCCCTTCAAGACAACACTCATGGAGTGTAGTCTAAAAGATCTTGGTTTTGTTGGAAACCCGTTTACTTGGAACAATAACCAAGATGATGATGTGAATATCAGAGAAAGGCTGGACAGGGTTGTAGCCAATCTCAATTGGAGGAAGATTTACGGTAATGCAAGGGTTAACCACCTCGTGAGTTCGACTTCCGACCATAATCCTATCGAACTTTCTTTCGATAAGGATAACCAGAGTCAACAAGTCTTAAGCCCACGGAGATTCTTCTTCAAAGCAAAATGGCTTCAGAATGAGGACCTCAAAAGGGTTATTGAAGATGGTTGGAAAAATGATCCCGATAATGTCAACAACAAGCTGGTGTGTTGTGCCGAAAAACTAACGAGTTGGAGCAGCAAGAACTTCGGCGATATGAAAAGAAAAATCCGAGATCTGAAACAGTCAATTGCCTATTTCGAGAAGCAGAAGCAAACGAAAATTGTAGCGGGCAAGCTACGCAAGGCAAAAATGGAACTTAACACTCTTCTAACTGCTGAAGAGGATATGTGGCATCAGAGATCACGAGTCCAATGGCTCAAGAGCGGCGACAAAAATAAAGTTTTCTTTCATAAGAAAGCCTCCTCAAGAAAAGCACGAAACACTATTAAGGGGTTGGAAGATGAAGAAGGAGCATGGCATTCTGATGACGCTGAAATCATACAGATTCTCTCCTCCCACTTTGAGAAACTGTTTGAGAGTTCCAACCCGGTCAATAGTGATATTGACTTTATGTTGGGATTTATCACGATACTATATCTGAGTCCCAAAAAGAGTTTATGGAAAAGCCTTATAATCTGGAAAAACTTATAGAAAGTCTCAACATGATGGGACCTCTAAAAGCCCCAGGTATAGACGGTTTTCCGGCCATCTTCTTCCAAAAACATTGGGATTTACTTCAGAATGAAGTGGGTGGTTGTGTTGTTAAAATTCTAAATGGCGAGAACAGTGTGGCCAGCTTTAATCACACATTGCTTTCACTTATTCCAAAGGTCAAGCAAATCAGGAAGCCTGCGGATCTCCGGCCAATAAGCTTATGCACGGTTATTTAAAAAATGGTGGCCAAAACAATGGCCAACAGATTGAAGATGATTCTGCCCAGTATTATTTCAGATAGCCAAGGGGCCTTCGTACCAGGCAGATTTATCACCGACAACATCATTACGGCCTTTGAGGTTCTACATACTATGAGGAAAAGAATGAAAGGGCGTGAAGGTGTGGTAGCCCTAAAAACAGACATTAGCAAGGCGTACGATCGCGTAGAGTGGTCTTTCATTGCTAAAGTCATGAAGAAACTGGGCTTTGGCCCAAAGTGGATTGCGTTAGTGATGGACTGCATTACGACTATCTCTTTTTCCTTTACTTATAAGGGACAAGTTGTCGGTAAAATTATGCCCAAGCGAGGGCTTCGTTAGGGGTGTCCCATCTCACTGTATCTTTTCTTATTTTGTGGTGAAATTCTCTCTCGTGCTCTCACATGTTGTATGTCTAATAAAACTATTACAGGAGCAGCTGCGTCTAGAGGAGGACCACGCATTTCCCACCTCTTTTTTGCGGACGACGGCATGCTCTTTGCCAAAGCTAATACAGGAGAAATTACAACTCTAGCTACAATGTTACAAGCATATGAAAGAGCAACAGGGCAGATGGTGAATCTAGACAAGTCCTCAATGGTGTTCTCAAGCAATGTTCGTGCTGACACAGCAAAGCAGCTGAGTGAAGATGGAACCCCTGCACGAAAAATACCTCGGATTACCAACAGAATTGGGGAGGAAGAAATGGACCATCTTTCAGAACATAGATGAAAGAATCAATGCAAAAATGGGAACTTGGAAGGAAAAGTACTTATCTGCAGCAGGGAAGGAAGTGCTGCTGAAAGCGGTTATTGAAGCGACACCAACCTACGCCATGGGATGTTTTCGGCTACCAGCAGGTCTTTGTGAAAAAATTGAATCTTCAATGGCGAAGTTTTGGTGGGGTACGGATGAACAGCACCGGAAAATGAGCTGGATCTCTTGGAAGAGAATGAAGAGACACAAAGCAGAAGGAGGGCTCGGCTTCCATGACCTGCAGATGTTCAATACGGCTCTGTTAGGTAAACAAATATGGAGGCTACTGATGAATCCAAAAGCGATACACGCTAAGGTCCTAAAACATAAATATTTCAGGAATACAAGCCTTTTACAGGCAGAGAAAAGGGAAGATAGTTCTTATATGTGGAAGAGTATTTTGTCGAGTAAAAGCTTATTCTCAGTGGTTGCAGATGGCATCTTGGGAACGGGGAGAAATTAAACTATTTTGAGGATCCATGGCTCTTCAGACCTCATCTCTTCAAGATATTCACCCCAAACAACAGTGGACGAGTAATCCATGTTGCAGATCTGATTACAGAAAACCGTCAATGGAACGAAGAGATGTTAAACAATTTTTTTTGGGAAGAAGATAGAAGAGAAATAAAAAGAATCGACATCCATGCAATTAAATTACCAGATAGACTAATCTGGCACTTCTCAGATACAGGCAAGTATACGGTCAAAAGTGGATACAGATTACTCTCAAAACAGAGATATAGAGCAGGCAAGAACCCCCTTGGGAAACCTCTGATCCACAAATCAATTGGTGGAAACTGTTCTGGAATCAACAAATTTCAAATAAATACTTGCATCCTATCTGGAGAACCATCAATGGTAGCCTCCCAGTTAGGAATAATCTCAACAAAAGAGGGATCGATCTCAACCCCCGTTGCGAGATCTGCCAAACAGGAGTCGAAACAGAAACACATCTCTTCCTAGAGTGTGATTTAGCAAGAAAGTGCTGGAAAAATTTGTTTGGTACCGAATTTCTCAGTAAATCAAAGGTCTTTTCCAGGTTTGGTTTCCGGCAACGTTCATACACGAAAACCAAGAGAATAGACGGAAGATGTGCATGTTAGTGTGGAAAATTTGGAATAGCCGGAATAACCAGATCTTCAAAAACAAAAAAGCAAATTTTCCTCGGATCATAGCAGAAGTTACCCAGAGATTAGATGAACTATCTAAGGTGATGCATGTCAGATCTACTGACGAGTCGGCTCAGATCTGTCCAAAACCCATCTCGACGGTAAGAGAGCTACCGCCGGAGGGATGGTTCTCCATCAACACCGATGTCGCATGGAACCAGATCAACAAGAAAGCAGCTATCGGAGTTGTGGTAAGAAATGAGAACGGTATCTTCATAGCCGGACGCTCCAGACCCATCCCCTTTGCTATTTCAGCAAAAGCTACAGAAGCAAAAGCAATTACAGAGGGTGCGAAGCTCGCCATGGAATTGGATCTGGAGAAAATTCAACTCGAAACGGACTCTCTCTCTCTCTCTAGCCAGAGAGATGAAGAACAGAGAAATGGGAAAGGAACCGCTAGAAAATACAGAAGTGGAGAAGCACCTAGAAGAATGTGGATTGTATCTGCAGTCAACAAACCGACACAAGACGGTTCACGTACCGAGAGAAGCAAATAAACCGGCTCATTTGTTTGGCCTAAAGGGCTTGGGCTTAGAGAGTGAACAAACGTGGAAAACCCATCCACCAGATTGTGCTTATGAAGCCTTGTACAATGATTTGTTGGGCCACAGTGCCATGTTTGATCATTAATCCAATGGAATCCTTTTCAAAAACAATACTACTAAGTGTAACTAATATTGTCAAATATTAAATTAATTTATCATTCCATGTAGGGGGAGGGGAGGGGATGTCCATGGGGAAATCCCCCCTAATCATGCCACACCCAAGGCAAAAATTATCCCCATAGCTCCCCCTCCCCCTCCCCCTCACCCATGGCCCATAGGGTTGGACATGGACCGTATTTTTATACGATTTTTCCTTTTCCCTCCCCCTCCCCCTCCCCTCATAGGGTTGGAGATGCCCTCACAAAGCACAAACTAACAAAATATCATAGAGCATTCATTTTATTTAGAGAGAGAAACTGTAGTTGTTAATTTAGTTTGTTAGTTGACTAGTCAAATTATTCAAGTACCACTATTGTGTTTTGTTGTTTTTTCTTTTGGCAAAAGATTACAAGGATTTTAATTCATTGCATCATCACGAAGCATACAATGTCCAAAAGATAATAAATAACATGAAGGAGATCAACAATATAAGAGATATATTGTTAGGATAAGTCTAATACAACAGTACTCCAGCTCCCATCTGTGATGGGAAGATCTGGAATGTGGTGTGGTCTTGCAGGTTGGAGAGATTGCAGTATTCCAGTTCCCGTCTATATGGTAACAGACACTTCTGAGACGGCTATCAAAAGGATATTGTTACTTTTCTTTGTAAGATTCGGGTATACGGAAGCACGGTACATAATTTTCACTTCACATAGTATATGACTTTTGTAAACCTTGACATTGAGGGAATCCATAAAAGTTTAAAATTGGCAAAACACAAGTATTTGATTGTAAATTTAGTACTTGCAGAGCAACAAGCATACTTTCACGGTGGTACTGTCCTCAGGCACATGTCATGAACTAGTAGACGTGATAGAAATACTCAAACAAGCAGATATTCTAACACAATGATAACAACTACTAGTAATTATTTCAAAAAAAAAAACAACCAAAAAAAAAAGCAAAATAATACAAAACAAAAAGTAAACCTAAGCTAGGTGCAGCAAGTTTTACCCGTGAAACTAGGGAGTAACCAAGTTGGAGCCGAGTATTTTGATTTTGAATTAGGGCCTTCATAAATGTGTTCCACAGCGTCCTTTTGCAAATCGTAGATACCCGTGTCATGTCCCCCTCCCTCAAAGGAGGGAAAGCCATCATAATTATCATCCGTAAAGCAGATGCAATTTTTTCTACAACCGAAGTTTTCTGGCTGTGGAAGGGATATGGATTGGCAATCACCAACAAATATAGCGCAGTCACCTATTTCCTCTATTCCGATCCATTTTTTTGGCATCATGATCGAATTTGTAAACTTCAAATCCTTCAGTACTGTACCATTCGCCCACGATAGTGTCGTCGTCTTCATCACTATCGTCGTCTTCATTAATATAACGGACCAACATTAGAAGTTCACCCAATGACTCAACAAGATAAAGTTTCTCATTCGAATAACCTGTCAGTAATCCGGGAATACATGCCATTAATTCATGGGTTGTAGGCATGTGCGGCCCGTCAAAATTTGAGCAAACAAAGAGGCAACCGTAAATTCCTAGCATATAGATTTGGCCATTGTACGCAGCGATATCGTACATAGCTACGCCGACTCCAGACAGAGATATGCCCTTCGAGACCGAACCCAAGGATATAATGTAACTGGCACCAGTGAGGCCTTCTTACACACAACTCGTAACTAGATAATGTTACGACCAAAAAATTATCAAACGCATATGAGGATGGAACGGACCTTTTGATTAATATGACTACTGAATTGGTTCCTACGGCACCAATGCCACTTCTCATGCAGCATCCAATCGGCTTTTTCCTCCTCAGACTCCCACCTCTAGACTCTTTTCTCGGGTACTGTGAATATCGGTTGCGGTAAGGGGATGCGACGGCGGTTCAAGGGATTGAAGAGGTGTAATTGATCGCCGGGGCCTAGGGTTACGATCCAGCCGTATAGAGATCCCCAACAGCGTCTGCCGTGGAGCTCCGGCAGATCCAGCCTAAATTTTTACTTCTTACTCTCGTACAGAATTAAGAAAAGGCCTCTCACTGGTCGAAGGATTGTCTTCGCCGTTGTCGTCGCCCTGGCAACAGAGCAATAGCCATGGCGGGCCATAACATCCTTCTGGACGCCACTGATTTTTGTCAACGGCAGACTTGTAAGATCCGCAAACCGCCGTGAAAGCTGAGAAATCGTGAATGATTGGCAGTTTATTGGCAATTAGCCGGACGATACCTATCGGGAGGGAACTCCAATCGGCCATATGTCTCTCCTACGTCTTTTACCACACACGCTTTGCTTCCGTGGATTTGCTCCATTTTGTATACCCCGTCTCAAAGTTCTTGCTCTCAATTATGTCAGTTTTTCAGTTGAAGAGTCAATTTGCATGTTCATTGTCATAGGTGACTGCTTCGAGAGTTTGGTATGTCAGAATGCATTGGAATCAACTTGTTTCGAATGAGTAACAGATCGTGCCAGATAGTTTGCTCGTATTGGGGTCTCAAGTTTGAATTCCATAAACTACATTCTCCTTTAACTACCCGTCCCAGAGCTGTGCTATTTCCTGAGCTCAGGGAATTAGTATAAGTAGGGGAAGCTAACCCAAATACAAGGTTTAAAAAAGATGACCACACAACTCCCTCCATCAGCAAGAGCCCGAAAACATCGATCCAGCATGACAAGTGAACTATGAAATCGAATTGAACCCAAAAAAATCTCTTCATAAACATCACACTCAAGTAATATCCGATCTACTACATGGGTAAGAAGTGGGAGCAAAGTCCATGCTCATTTTTTAAACTTCCAACTTTTACAATTGTTTTTTTTTTTTCACTTTAGCCCACAAATTTGTAGGGGTGCGATTTCGGTAACCGGTCGGTTTCGGTTCGGTTTTTCGGTTATAGCATGGCTTTCGGTTCGGTTGAACCGGAACCGAGTAATTTGGTTCGGCTCGAACCGAACCGGAACCTTTAACCGAAACCGGTTGGTTGACCGGTTCGGTTTCGGTTCGGTTCGGTTCAGAACCGGTCCGTACAACACACAAACGGTAAGTTTTTTCAAAAATCCGAACGTTGGTTCGGTTTTCGGGTCGGTTCCGGGCCGGTTCCGGTTCCAACGGTTCCGGTCCCGGTTCCGAAAAAGGTGAAACCGACCCGTAACCGGGTATACCCCGGGTCCGGTTCGGTTCGTTTCGTCGGTTGTACGGTTCGGTTTCGGCTCCTTTTTTTCGGTTGGTTTCCCATCGGGTTCGGTTCGGTTCTCGGGTGAACCGAACCGAATTCGCACCTCTACAAATTTGCACTATATGTTCCCACTCAACTTTCAATATAAACATGTATCCTTATTTTGTTTCATTTATAATTGGCCGCGATGTAGAGAAATTCCGAATCGTCTACTGAATATAGTAATCACATGCTATCATCTCCCCATTACAATGTGTCAAACAGTCAATCAAGTGGACCATGTCGCAGAGTACTTAGCAGATCCTCCTTTTCATTGTAAATTAAGCAGAACTACCGCTCCGACAATGAGAGATTAATTCACCCAAAGCTAAGAGGTACGCAAAATAGGTTTCGCAATCCAACAAATGTGCGCTACTACATGAGAGTGCCATGACTAAAATGAGAGGGTACTAAGGTAATTTCACGTGTTGCCTAAATATTAGCAACATCCAGTCAAAGAGTAAAATACCAAAGTCACTCAAATGACAATTGTAATCCCAATAACAAAACAATCCAACAAACACCAATAAAAAAACACTTGCCTTATTGTATTACCAATGCCACTCCCGCATGAACCAATTCATTAACAATCTCTGTGTTTTTCTGGTAATAAAAGCACACATGCATCGATATCAAGCCCTCCTAGGTGCTGACTAAACCCCACCAACTTCTAAGAACAAAACTGAGAGCACGTGTCGCGACATAAAATTAAAAAATAAATGTGAATGTCCGAACTAGATCACTCAACTAAAACTATCACTTGGATAAGACTAATTATTAGATACTCCGGAATAAATATATGAAGTATCCGTGCTCCAATTTATTTAACACATGACACGTAGTATGAAATTATTACATGTCACAATCTATGAATTGGAGTACGGACGCGTCTTTACTCTGAAATATGTAATAACTACTCTTAGGATAAACCTCGAGCGGCTCTAAGAGACTTTCTCACGTACCAAACTCGAGTAGTAAGTGGTCGGTTTGAGAACTTTCCTTCATAGCGTTGATGGGTTCTCCCTATAAGAGCATGGTCACCGTTGGGGCGCTTGGTAAGCACTCCAAGGCCCAACAACCCCGAGCAAGACACTGTTCGTGTATCATTTGTTGCGATTTTCCATCAATTTCGCAAAGTTCTGAGATGCATACACTAGGCAATTTCATTTGAATGACACCGACGAACCTAGAGCGTGCCCTTGGACACTTTCTGCATGGCACCCCAGCCCCAGCAAGAGGCACAGGTGAACATGCTCTAAAATGAAGGAGAGTGCAAGGGTGGAAATGAAATATTGAACAGAAGTGAAGGACAATAAGCAAAAAAGAAGCAGATATGCAAGTAGGTACCATCCATGGGGCACAAAAATGAAATGAGGATGTGCCAAGGCACAAGAAGAGAGGAGCAACAGCAGAGTACCAAGAAAGCAAAAGGCCAAAACAACCCCATGAGACTAGTGTAGTAATTTCATCAGAAAGGTAGTAGGGTCTTGAAGGTGAAAATTTAGTGGTTTTTGTACCCTCCCCTGACTGAATAAACCATTCATATGGTGTCAGCAGTCAGCACCCATGTGATCCCCTCCCTCTGGTCCTCCACCTTCCCCTTTCATTTTCAACCTAAATTTAAACCCCCTAAGGTTGTCCTCTCAATCCCTTAATCACTACAGAAGAAGAAATAAAATTAGAGATCCTATTAGCACTTCTGAAAAAATTAGAGATCACCCACCAAGGTAAAATTGCTTGACATTGACAACAAAATCCATCCTCCTTGTGTCAAAGGGGCCGGTCCACGGTCTGAACCGGCACAGCCCGGCCTGTTTTCTCCTATCCCAGCCCTAACCACCCCCTTCCCTTCCCTTAATCCAGCCCGCCACCAACCACCTCAATCAGGACCGGGACCAGCACGGATAGGTTTTTATCTGGAATTAACCCACCCTCTCAACCCCAATCTGCACCTAAAATCCCGCTATCCCCACCAGCCCAGCCCGGCCGGCACCCATTATCCTATTAACTAATTCCCAAAATAACCATTTTGCCCTCCATTTTCAGTAAAGAAATGCTAAGGTGGAGGGTATAATTTGGTCCACCCTCACATGCTAAGGTGGAGGGTATAATTTGGTCCACCCTCACAATAAAATATGAATATATTTATATATATGTACATAAATACAAATTAAATTAAGGAATAATAATATCTTAATCGAGTCGAACAGACCCCTTTAAAAATAGGGAGTTTTGAGCTCGGGCTAGAAATCCTCAAGAACCCGACCCGACCCAGCCCAGCCCGTTGACACCACCAAATAGTCCAGTGAAAAAGGCTACCAAGAGGTGAGCTTTGCAAACACCACTTTCAAGTGCCACTAGGGCAGTAGGTGCAGTACACCAGGTACATTGGAAACCCCAAAATGTGTTGGGAGGATACCACCAGCTTTAAATCACCTCTTCAATCCACCAATCCCTCCCTCACCACTCAGTAAACTGTTTCGGGTACCTAACCAGCAAAGTGGACTAGTAAATCATGCCCCACCAAGCACCCACACCACAACTTCTAGGAAGACCCTACAGGTTTTTTAAAAATATGAAAACTACTCACAAGGGTTTCACTAAGCAAAGGCTTTGGTAATTAGTATGTTTTGGGTTTTGAGCATAGTGGTAAATGCAATGAATAATCTCCTTGACATCCAACAGTAGTAGTCCTTTGGCACTATCGAATATCGATTGACCGGCTCTGTGAATTTAGTCAAGGTGCGTGCAAATTGATCCAAAACAGCAGTTATCAATAGCAAAAAAAAATGAAAGCAGAAGGGGAAATGGTCAAAGGGAAGTACCACCTAATAAATTGAATGCAATGGTAGCACATTTAATTTACCAGCTACTAGAAGAGTAAATAGCTCTCTGACTTTATATACTTACCAAACAGGTACTCAATGTACATGCACATACATCATCATCATCATTTCTGTGCTCTTGACTGAAAACAAAGCAAAAACATAAGCTAATTTCTAATTTCTCCAAGACTGAATATTTTTTCTTTTGCTCAGCTTCACCTCAATAACTAGTCCAATAAAGGTAATAAACACAGTGACTTAACACTGCAAAAAGAGTCACCACTAGCTGCTGCTGCTATTGTTCAATGTGGTCCATTCCACAGCTACAGAGAGGGTACAAAAGTAAAGAGAAACAGAGGCCCTACTCTCATCAATTAGTTCATCTGTTTTTTTTTATGTATGCACTATGCAGGTAAAATATTAGTAGTAGTTTTCAGTACTAGTAGTATGGTAGTAGTATTGATGATGATGGTGATGACAATAATCTTGAGGAGATCTTCCTTACAGATCAGTTTTTCCTTTGTTGCTGTTATGGTTTTTGGCTATACACCCCCCTAAGATGACTTTTCTCCCTCCCTTGCACAAGCTAGCTACACAACCCCCCTTTTTTCTGCACAAAAACAAACCAAGAAAAGTCAAACTTTTTTTTTTTTGTACCAAGAATCTATTCCAGCTAAGAAAGATATAGCAGCTAGGAATAACAAAAATGTAGCAGCATGGTTCAAGATATGCATCAATAATCACTTACCAAAAGCTACTAAGTCAGTTCCACCCATGCTTCCCCACCTTGGCCACTTCCATCACCTGAATCCAATGGTTGAACTCAATTATGAAAACATTTCAAGATACAATACCAAAATCAGGGAACATTTCAAGAAATTGCCACCCAACTGGTTTATCCACTAACATTTCAAGAAACTACTCCACTGTCCACATTCTGCTTCAATCAGCTTCTAAAATGCTTGCAAGGGTAAAAAGGTGTGTTCTTGAAATTTTCATACATATACTACCGCAAGATTCACCGGGTCACTTTGACCAGTGACTTGGTTCACAAACCTATGCAAGAATTTGGCAAATCTTTTTGCGAACGAAATTTGTGATTATCAAAAGTCAACTGAGAAGATTCAGAAGAAAAGCCAAAAGTTCACAGTTTACATACAGTCAAACCGGAAATTAATTGAGAGATAGCAGTAACTACCTTGATGTTTGGAAGTAACAAGACTCTCCAGAAGAACCATCAAGAGAAGCAGCTGGTTGAGCAGTATTAGTTGAAGATGTTATCGCGGCAATGCTATCCGCCTCTGCAGAAGTGGAAGCTGAGAGGTGATGATTGGCTGACTTTGTAGGCGACGCAAAGAGATTATCTGGAAGGATGTGCTCTAAACTGCTACCAAGCAAAAACAAGAATTAGAAAACTAGGTCTAAATCTAATTGCGCAGTTAAATAACAGAAAATGCGAACGACTCAGAAAATGATCAAGATATCATCCAAGCTTTGTTTACCTCTCATCAGTGTTGGCAAGTTTCTCCACACCGCTGTTCATGACGAGTTCATTCTTGTTAATGCTACCATCTAAAACCTCCTTTTGCTTGGCGGCGTCACCAGCAGAAGGAGACTCCACACCAGCGGCATCATTGCAGTTCTCTGCAGTTAAAAACTTAAATCAACACCCACAACGCAATGCAGTATGCACACTACTTAAAGATGTACAATATTAGGTTACCTTCTGAGTTTTCTTGATTAACACCCTCATTTTGAAACACAAAGCCGTCACCCATATTGAAGTGTGACTGAGGAGACTGAACACACATCGGACGTCCATGCATCATATTCGGCGGAAATTGCTGCCCGTGACGACCATCTTTCAAGTCCATAAGTTGCAAATTCATCATCCTCCGTCCTTGCATCTCAATAGCTTGCTGCAACTCAGCTTGTTCTTCCAGTTTCCGACGAAGCATCATCTGTTGATTGTTGTACAACATCCTTGGACCTGCATTAAGAAAGAGTGATCAAATAAAAGGAAATCCCAGAATAGAAAACAAGAACACAATCAATCTTGCCGTGTCTGCTTACCAACAGGTAGTTCATATTGCTCTCTGGAGTCAAACCCTGATGGACTCAAACATGATGGGAAATCTCCTCTCTCAAAATGATTGAATTGTTGCTTCCTATGACCAAAAAATGAAGCGATACATAAGAAAACATTGCATTGAGAAAGCAAATGAAGGCTAAAAAATGGGATTAGGAGAAGCAATCTTTACTTGTCTGGTATCTTTCCTTTCTCTTTGTAAGGCTTAACAAGAACACGCGAATCGCAGACGAAATGAGGGTTCCCTTTAGCCAAAATCATCTTCACCGTCTCCGCATAAAGAAACGTAACGAATCCAAACATGCGCTTCTGCTGGTAAGGAATCCTCACATCTTGCACTGGCCCAAACTTGCTTCATTACATAAATACACAAATTTTCTAAGCAAAATGCACTATTCGAGTTCTAAATATCAAAATTGAGACGTAATTGAAGCAAACAAAACACAGACTACCTGAAGTAATTGGAAACATCTTCTTCCTTAAAAGTACTATCAGCAGGAAATGTTAAATAGATCTGTCTGGAAGTAGAACTAGAACTCCCATTGAACATGGCTAGAAAATCGCTGTTTTCCTGGCGGAAACGATTGAACTTGTGAAAATCCTCCCCCATCATCAGTGATGCAGCTTCAGATCTACAATGCAGCACAAGGTCATGCACAATGCCAACAAAATCATACAACAAACTTACAATGCCAAGAACAAGTAAATAATGTCTTTCATATTGTTTATGGTAGAAACAATTGCATTAGCTAAACACACATTACAATTGAGGCAAAATCATTCACAATGCCAACAAAATCATACAAGAATCAACATGCCAAGAACAAGTACATGATGTGTTACATGCTTCTTATGGTAAAAACACTTGCATTAGCTAAAAACACATTACAAGAGAGGCAAAATCATGCACAATGCCAACAAAATCATACAAGAATCAACAGGCCAAGAACATGTCAATGATGTGTTCCAAGCTGAATATGGTAAAAACAGTTGCATTAGCTTCAAAAAAAAGGTAAAATTTGGTCTAATTTTACCTTGGTGAGTCACTGAGGAAGCTCATGCCTTTGTTGTTAGGAAAAGAACCACCACCACCAGCCATGAGCTGAGCAGCAAATGCAAGCCTCTGTTGCTGTTGTTGGAGCATCTTAATCCTCAGGACTTCATCATCAAACCCATCAAACTTGCCTGGTGAGCCAACAAAGGAAGAATCTGAAGGGCAATCCCCAAACTCACCACCATGCAAGAACTTACAACTGTTTCCATTCTTGCAAAAGCCTCTTGCATAGTACATACATGGCCTCCACCCAAACCCACCACCTCCATCTTCATATTCTCCATCAAGAAACCCATCACTCATTGAACAGCTCCTCTTGTGGTGGTGGTGGCCGGAGCAGTCGCCGGAAAATTCCCAATTTCCGGCGGAGGAATCCCCACATGGGTGTACCAAAGAATCCACCTTTTTCAAAGAATCATCAAGAAAAGGAAGCTGACCTCGCAATTGAGCATTGTTTTGGTAATCATTCACTTTACTGTGACTGTAATAGGATGGTAGAGAGAAGGATGACCCGATTGGAGGCGAGAACGACCCGGACCCGGATCCGGATCCGCCATTGACGACGGTGGCGTAAGCGGGTCTGGGGCTCCGGTGAAACCCCGAAACCGACCACGGCGAAGACGGCGAAGAAGGGTTTGTATGAAACCCATTGTTGGGAATAACGATTCTCGGCGAGGGTTGCGACAGAGGGTTATTCGGGTTGACCCGATTCGGGTTTGAAAGCGGGTTAAACGGCGAAGGAGACGAAGGTGTTGTGGGTGTCGACGAAGTGTTCGACGAAAGTCCGCAGTGGATTTTGGCCTGATTAATGACGGATAACAAGACGGGTTCGGAACTGAAGGCGAGACGAATCAACTCCTTGTCTTTGTTTTCTTGGATGTAGAGGTAAGACATGATCTTGGAAGCGTTTTCTGGATCTAAAGTTTGGATTTTGGAGTAGACTATGCGTGCTGCTTCTTCAACATCCATGGCGGTGATGGAGAAAACACAGAGAGGGAATGGGTCGTCGTCGTTTCTGATTCCGACCCTTTTGAAAAAGAGAGATTTTGAGGGGAGAGAGAGGAGGGTTTTAAAAGGGTCAATCAAGTTCTGGAGAAATCTGTTTGATCACAGAGAGAGAAGGAGAGAGAGAGAGATTGATTTGTGGGGATTTAGGGAAAGTGTGTTGAGAAGAGAACAAGGAGAGTGGGAGGGAAAAGATTTTTAACTGTTTATAATAAAAAGGTCTCTTGGACCGATGGATGCTGCTCTTTTTCTGGGGACGATTGCTCTCACGCTCCTATTTTTACGTTTATTTGCAACTTGGCCTCCCATCTCATACTTAATTCTACTTTCACCACACCACTGAATTTTAATCCAGAAGGCCTCGTTTGGGTAGCAGCAAAAGGGGGCAGCATAGCGTAACTTATGATCTTCTTTTTTATTCAATGTTTGGGTGCCGGTATAAGGAGTAGCATAAGTTATACCCCCAAGTCCCCAAAATAACATTTTTAATTTTGTGAAGAAAAGTTATACCATATATAAGGTCGGATAAGAGGAAGCATCATAACTCGCGAATTTATTTTGTCAAAATACCCCTGTATCGTCACCCTAATTCCTACCCTTTATTCCCAATTCCTATAACATCAATCCAAATTCCATCGTTGTCGTCACCATCACCATCCGCTTGCCACCAGTTCATCATCTTCTTTATGTCCTTCAACCTCCTACAAAGCCACCAGTCACAGCCACCATGAACAGCCATAAAATTTAATTAAGAATATAAATTCGTTAATAATATAGTTTGTTACTTAAATTTATCAAAATATGCTTAGTTAATTTGTGTGTTTTAATACCTAATTATTATACGAGCATATACGAATTCAAAATTACGACAATGTAGGGCAATGTGATCATTTTCACATTAACTTTTCATCACATCCTGCATCTTATCATATAGAACCCAAACTCAGACAACCAGCATACCATATCAGGGTTTATCAGACAACATATTTATCTTGTTTATCTAGCATAAGCATTCCCTAAATAACTTATCCGCTATCCAAACCAGACCTAAGTGCATATTCACCCGTTGGAGTTTTGTGGCTAGCGCTATGTCGATAGAGTTGGCAAGGGGTAATGGGTGTCTTTCGATAGGTTAAATCAGATGAAATTATATCAGTTTATTAAAATAATATCAGCTTATTAATAAGTTGATATAATTTCATCCAATCCAAACATGTCTAATGGCACAAGACCGTTTGGAGAAGAAGTTCTTTACATATTTGAGTTTTTGTAATAGATCTATAAAATTTGAGTCTTCAAGAACTGAAAGGAAAGACTGTCTCCCTTGTACAAGCATCATCGGTGAGCTTGATTCAAAATTTCAATGAAATGTTTGGCTCTCAGAAGATTGAAAATGACATTTCGTTTAACATGGGTTGTAGTCTACTTTAGTACTTTGGCCAATGATGTATGTAGTTGAATATATGTGACAAAATTTGTTCTATGTAATGTCGGACAAAATATCCATGTGAAAATGTCAGCCTCAAGAATGATGAACTCATAATCTAAAATGACTTCTGTAAAACCAATTGTACACTGGATTTTTGAAATTTATTGTCACGCACAACTCCGGGTAGCACTTTCTCACATCTTATTGCCCGTCAAGATATTCAAGATCCAGTTTAAGTCAGGAATATTGGGCTGAGAACGTGAACATATAGTTCAGTTTCAAGTTTTCAATAACCCGAAACAATATCAAGATAAGATCGTATTAACTACACAAACAACGAAAGAAATGTATAGTTTGAATGATATAGATTATTACTTTGATTCAGATAATGTATATCGTAGTTGTCTATCTTTCTTTACAAAAAGGAGTGAACATTTTCTATATTTCGAATACTTTGATTGAAGTGAGTTGACACAGGCCCAAGGACTCGAGTAATTATTGCTTGCTCCAAAAGTAAGTTTGACGTGGTGCTCTAACTCATACAACACAGGACATGTCAGTACATGTAGAAAATCCACTATTTTTGTCTCACACTTATTCTCTTTCTTATCTGTGTGTCAAGTGGTGTAAGGATTAGAATGTCACGTCAAATTTACTCTTAGAGCAAACGAAAATTTCTCCAAAGACTCTGGGTCAAGCACTAGTGAGAAAGAAAAAGAATAATGGAAAACCTTTGCATGCTCATGCAAGCTCGCAAAATACTAGACCGTGCATCGCTATTATTAACTAGGTTTGCAATGTATTAATCACAAAAATTCGTATTAGTTGTTCAATTAGTACACGTGAGAAGTGTTGTTTATAGGTTAAATATGCAACAAAATGATTTAAGAAACATTATTCGCCTGATGCGTGAACAAAAAGGAACGTACGATGAGCACCATCGCCTATTTTTAACTCAATTTTTAATCAAAGTTGATTAAAAATAGAGATACCAAACATTCACTTACTTAGTTACTTACGGCCATTGACTGTCACCATCACAGTTCAGCCGTTGTCACAAAATTGCAACTTCAAAATTGGAAAATGTCACAATCCCATTTAAATGGTGTTTCACTCCACTAATACTATGGTGCCTAAGTTTTTGTATCCGGTCAAACAACATGGTTCACAAGGAATTGGAATTGACAATTGTCTTGCCAGAAATTAAAAAAATCAAATTCTATTACCAATGAGTTTTGTATACACATAGGAAGATGGGGAACATTTATACCATATTAATATGTCCTTGATTCCCTCAAAACCAAAAACAATCAATGTAGTATTACACCTACTGTTACTACTAAACAAAAAGAAGGATACACACACATTGTTCTTTCATACTGTTACCAACCATAGTCTTACAGAAACTACCGGTCTTATGAGGAATGAACAATGAGCAATCGATTTTTTTTTTTTTTTTTGCATTAAATTTGTGCAAAAAGTAGTGCATTAGGGTTTCGTGCGACTTCATATTTTCTATTTGTGAATTGAAGTTATGAAGGTTTTGTTGATCCGGTTCTAAATTCTTTTTTATGTTAGCATAATTTTTAATTTTTTTCTTTATTATTTGGGTTCTTTTGGGATTTCAATATGAATGGGATCCAATTTGGGCCCCGTGGATCTTCGGATCGGATATGGATGTGATAGATTAGATCCGATCCAAGATCAATCCAAAATCGGATGATTGAATATGAATTGGATATGGATCTACCCTTATTGGGATATAGATATAGGTAAATCGGATCTGAATCCGACCCGTTGTCATCCATATAGTAGACCGGTTCAGAAACTATATCAGTAATTAAAAATTAGTGTTATTTAAATTTGCTTTATTTAAATAAATTTGTTTACTACATTATTACATTAGTATATATTGTGGTTGTATGAACATGTAATTAAATCATTTTGTAATTTCGTGTAATATTATTTTGATAAAAATAAATTTATTTTGGTAGCTTGGAATTCATGATTTAGTGACAAATTTGGTGATTTGTTATGAGATGCAAAAAAATAGTTTTAATAAAAAATGGTGAAAACTGTGATAAGTCAAAATCACTGTTTTTTTATCAAAAATTATGAAGTGGTGTAATTTAAGGGTTAATTGTGGGTGGTCAAGCTATTTTCTCCGTAATATAAAATTTGGTGTAAAATTTGACATCAACGGTAGAAGATGCTCTTAAAATATGACATCAATTGTAGAAGATGCTCTTAAAATGTCAGTATGCAAGATCACTCAAATGGCATAAATGGTGGCGATTGAGCAGTTGGAGTGGCCTTAGACGTTAAGATTTAAACGTGGAAAGAAGTCGCATCAGACGGAAACGACGTTCGCATAGTTACGCATATTAAATTATAATGTGATTAATTTATTTTGTTTGTATTTCATTTGAGTTTCACCCAAGGAACCGAGGCATCCACCTGAAGCAGAGGTTAACGATTGTAAACGATTATGAAAGATAGTCAATATTGTGATCACCCTCTCCCTTTGATTATCCAAATTTCTATCCATCTGAGTTTGATTAAGAGATCAACAATCATAGTCGGGACATTATGTTAGAAAACCTAATGTTGAATTCCATTACCAGATGTGGAGTTTCCGAAATTCAATGGTTTATATCCTCTTGGATGGCTGCAGAAAGCTAGCATGTACGTTCAGCTACACCAATTGCGTGATTCGCATAAGTTGATGTAGGCATCACTACACATAAATGGGGAAGCTGAAACCTGGTTTAGAGCTGATTTGAATCGCTATGACACGTAACTCGGCAGCATCGTGATTTGTGAAGAATTTGTGAACCAAGACTTGAGAACACCTTAGGCGCAGTTCAGAAACTCGACCAAGATGGCAGTGTCAAAGAGTTTCAGGCAAAGCTTAATGATTGAAACACAAAATCAAGGTCATTCACCCATCCGTGAAATACAGTATTTCTGGAAAAGTTGTATAGGGAGGCTGAAGGAAGAAATACATGGTGTTGTGCATTAATTGTCTCGTAGAACTTTGTCTCAAGCCAAGGCAATGACAATGATGCAAGAACTGCTTTGTAACAGCCAGCAACAAGCAATTGTGCAATTCATTCAGCAAATTCTCAAATGATGACACATGACTGATACTCATAACACCAATATCCACCAAAAGTGCAGGCACCCACAACCTATTTTAGCATGATGTAAGAGACAAATGTAGACGACCCGTCCAGATACCCCAAAGCTATGCCCAAGTTTACAAGAAGCTAACGCATGCGGACATGCAAGGGAGGAGAGCCAAATATCTTTGCTACTTATGTGATGAGAAGTTCATTTGTAGTCACAATTGCAGGATATCTCAACTCTACCTCATGTCCTCATTGTTGGAGATAGTGAATGAGAGAAAGATGAGGTATAGGGAAACATCGCCACTTCTGAAGAAGAGGAAGTCAGTAATGGAACTAAGAATGCAGAAGCAGAAATGTCACTCCATGGCATCACTAGGAATAGTAGAACACAAACAATTAGACTACAATGCACTGTACAAAACCACAAAGTCAGTGTACTCATTGATTCTGGGAGCACTCATTACTTCATGGATAAGGATACTGTCGTGAGAATTGGACGCAAACCTCAACACACAATGGCCATGAGAGTCACCATTGCCAAGGCATAATGGAAAGCTATGCAAAGAGATCCCGTCAAGTTAGAAGGCAACCACACTGTGGTTGGTGTCATATGGTCAGATTTTAATTTCTAAAATCGGCTATGCGTGGCACCTAGTTCTCAACTCGGTTCAGCCTTCTCTCACGTACCAACGAGGTTAATAGTTGAGCAGATAATTGAACAAAATACACAAGTGTTTACAGGAACCGTCTCAACTTTTATTTCTCGAATAAAAGACTCTCGCAAGCTCTCCAATGGTGTACAATTTCGTGCACCTCTCAACCTGCTGCAAAACAAGTGCAGGAACTAGTTATAAACTAGCGGCGGTTACCTCAATAACTACCCAGATCATGGAAAAAACCCATGATCTCCATTCAGCCGACTTTCTAGCCCATTACATTTACTAAACATGTGTCAAATCACCCCTAGTAATTGAGCTACGAATTTAGTACATATTACATAGCCTAGACACTCATTTAACGTGCTACAAAACTAAGTAACATGTCACACCAGCACGGGACAGCAAGCTCTGGTGCACCAACAGCAACTCAGGCTCAACATAATTGCAAGTAAACCAGACACACAATGACCGTCTACAAGCAGCTCTTCTAGTTCTCAATTCCGATTCCTACAGCCCACAAAGTTACTCGTTACACCGACAACAAAAAATCAAAGTCAAGCGACGAACGAACTACGCTGTTGCTCAATCTCGTAGCACACCGAGCCAACGTGCTCACTCAGTGCACCGTTCTCGTCTAAGCGACTGAACGGTGTGACAGTTGGCATGAACCATGTGAGGTTGTGGCCTAGTGTTGGGGACACAATGGTTGTGCAGAGATTTAATCCAACACAGCACGGTTCATTATCCTCTCCAGGTACTGCCAGTGAAGAGGAAGTATGATTCCTGCTGATTTTCGCAAAGACTAGAGAAGAAGGTTGAATGACATCACATTGAAGAAGAAGTTACGTATCACCATTATTGATGAGTTGTTTGATGAGTTACATGGAGCGACCATCTTTTCTAGATTGGAATTTAGGGCTTGGTATCATCAAAGTATAGTGAAATCTGGAGATATGAAGATGTCCACAAGACAACATTTTGAACTCAAGAAGGGTATACATGAGTTCAGGAAGGTCGATGCAGCCCGTTTGAAAGCTCTAAGATCCCCACTTCTTAGCATGTCGGGGTGGTGGTTCACAACAATCAAAATGTAACAAATGTGTGAATGTTTGATAAGTAGGCTCGCTCTGGTCGTCGTTGATTTTTCAAAATTCGATTTGTGTGAACCAACATATAGAAATGCCACGTGGTAGGACTTGACCCGATGCATGCCTAGGCACATGACGAGAAGCAGTTGTACAAAAACAAACACCCAAAGACAATAATGTGGGTGGGAAACTAAGTATTGAACAAGTTGAAGGGGCAAACAGCAAAAAGAAAACACATGCAAGTACCCACTAGCAAAGATTATGCAAGGGCACAAGAAGAGCAGCAGCAATACCAAGAAAACAAAAGGCCAAAAAACACACCAATATACACACTGGTAATAATTTAATCAAAGAGAGGGTAGTAGTAGGGTCTTCTTGAAAGTGAAAGGAGTGTTTTTTTGGTACCCTGAGAAAAACCATTCAGTATAGTAGAGCATAGTGTCAGCAGTCAGCACCCATGTGAAACTCCTCTGGACCTTCTCTCTTCATGTCCACCTAAAAGTAACCCCCAAAATGAGACAAAAGAGTCCCCTAAAGTATTCCTTTAATCACTAAAGAGAAATTAAAAAAACCCATCTCCCATCTCTCTCCCCAAAAACACAAACCTTTTTCTATTTTTATTTCAACAGAGTGATGATCCACTGGGTCACAGATGCTTTGCAATACACAATGCAACATTGAAAACCCAAAAGAAATGGAAAAAATATATATTAAGTTGGGAAGGATGGAATGGATAACAGCTTTAAATCACCTCTTCTAGCCACCAATCCTCAACTTTTTGGGGTGCCTAACAGTAATTACTGGGACTAGTATACTCCTAGTTAAACATGCCTGCTGCTTCCACTCCTTTAGGTGAGCTTGTTCGTTTAAAAACAGAAAACCAAAGTTCAAACAGTTTTTAAAAACGGCTGTTTTTAAACAAAGAAAACAAGGTAAATCGTACAAAACGATACTGCCAAATGCATTTTTTCAGAAAATCTCTGTTACTGCACAAATTTGCTTAAGAACAGAGATGCCAAACATGGACTTACTTCTTTGTCTTTTTTCGGCTTGGACGTAGCAAAAAAAGCAAGATGAATGTCGATCAGGATATGAAGCAGAATATGAGTGATGACCGATATGAAGCAAAATGGGTTAAAAATGACACGAGATACAAGGCAATCAAGGTAAAATGATCAAACGCAAGGATAATTCCAATTTATAATTTGGGGGAGTGGGGGGGGGGGGGGGGGGGGGGGATTCGAAGGAAAACTTAAGTTTACATGATGCGGCAAAATGACCACAAATCGCGATTGTTCCACCTCCAACAAAGTATATAATCTAGCTAGAATTGGGGTAAATTGGACGGGAGGTCTGTGAAATTCCACCACCCTAACCCCAAGACACCGAATTTAACCTACCATGGCATGCAGATCCAGTTATATTTGCATGCAAATTTCACACAAACATGGTCCTGACCATATGCTTAACTATCGTGTGTTTTTGCAGGCTATTGCACAAAAGCGAGGTTTACTGAGTGCGCCCTTTAGGATAAAGGGTGCGGATTTTCCTATCTGTGGAAAAAAAATATTAATAATCCGGGGACCTACATCCTAAAATCAGCTTGGCACAGGCTGAGAAGTGAGAAGTCATGATGTAGCAAAAAGACAAAGCTAAGTTTAACCCAAAAAGTTTCAAGAAGTATGCTTTTAGCATGTGACACAGCCCAAGAAAATGGACTAAATTTGCCATTTTAGCTTAAAGAGGATTAAGAAAAGTCAACAGAAGAAGCAAAAAAAGCTCAATGACAAATGAAAATACAAGCTTAGTAACTAAAACAAAGTAAGATAACTTTTCCATCCATCCATACTAAACAGCCACTTAAAAGAGTTGGTAACTAAAATACAAACACAAACCTATTTCTGTGCATTTATATATGAGAAAAAGTTACCTCTTGACTGAAAACAAGGCAAGGGTACTTCTACTATCTCTATCACCATAAACATAAGCTCATTCTAAATCTTTTCTAAGATTGATCTACTTCCTTTGTTCAGCTCCACCTCAAGAAGTTATAACAAGAAAGGTAAACAAAGTGACATCACACTGTAAAAATAGCAGTTACCCCTCACTAGCTTTTTCATGCTCCCTCTGCTGCTACTATTGTTGTGGTCCACAACAACTACAATGAGGGTACAATAGTAAAAGCAACATGGACCCACAATCATAAATTAGTTCATCTGTCTTTTTATGTTATGCACTATGTATTTAAAGTTTTTTTTTCTGAGTACTACTAGAGTATGCTATTGATGATGACAATAATCTTGCTGAGATCTTCCTTACATATCTTTTTTCCCTGTTGTTGCTGTTATGGTTTGGCTGTACAGCTAGAAGACTTTTCTCCTTTGCATAAGTCACACACCTTTGTCTGCACAAAATGAATCCAGAAATGGGCAAACTTTACTTAGAATCTAGTCAGTAAGTAAGTCATATTTAGCCAAAATGTAGCAGCATGATTCAAGATATGCATCAAACAGCATCTTACCCAAGGTTAGTCAACACATCCCATGCTCCCCAGTTTCACCCCCATCACCTGAATTCAATGGTTTCTCTCTCAAATAAGAAATGCATACAGTAAAAAAGAAAAACCATAATTATGGGTCATTTGCACTTTAACCCCTATAAATTGCCACCCAAACACGTATAACCCCTACACTTGTTTTCTTTTTAAAAATGTTAGTATGCTACACTTAACAATCAAAACTTGAAGCAGCTGTGCAGGGCTTGATTGAAAAAAAAAAAGCAATAAACGCTTCTAAAAGAGTAATAACCCTAAGATGGCGTCCCTAATTATACTGTAGTGTTTTCAATGTGCTTAAGAGGGTAAAAGTGTGACTTTCAACCTTGCTTAAGCAGATACCATACTTGCTAGTTTCTTTTTAGTTTGCATTGCAAATTGGGTCAAGGTACAGGGCTTAAGAGCCGTAAATCATTGCAAAATTGCATTCAACTTCTGAATCGTTCATGTACTTTAGTGTTTCTCTAAGTTTCTGAAGAACTTTATGAGGGTATAAATGTGATCTTTAACCTAGCTTTAGCAGATACTTTTATAGGCTAATGCAGCTGAACTCAATACATATATGAGGGTCTTGCAACTTGGGTTAAGATACAAGCTAAAGCCCAATAAACCATTGCTTTGAAGTTTTAAATTCTGGAATTTTGTTTGTTCATGTATCTGGAAACTGGAAAGCAAGATGTACCTTGGTGTTTGACAGCAACAAGATTCCCAGAAGACCTATCAACAGAGGTAACATTATCTGAAGATGATGTAGCTGTTAGAGCGGCACTATCACCTACTTCTGCTGAAAGGGCGGAAAAACTTGAGAGACGTTGGCCAGCTCTTTTCGTCGGTGAAGCAAAGAGTTTATCCGGAAAGATGTGCTCCAAACTGCAAAAGCCAAATTCATTATTAGAAAGGATGATTTCATAGGCGAAGCAAGGAAATCATCTAAAGCCAAAATAAATGTTAGATGACACGAAGTAAAGTCTAATCTTACAGCAAGGAAGAAAAAATGCAATGATAAGTAACCTTTAGGGCTGCAAGCAACTCCCAGAATACAAAGCAAAATGCTAAGAAGTATCCTTATTTTTAACTCAGTGTGTATTCTATACCTGCCATTAATGAAATTTTCTTCAGGATTGGCAAGTTGCTCCATGCCACTGTTCGTCTTAAAGCGATTGTTAAAGCTAGGTTCTATGGCCTCCTGCATCTGCTGATTGCCAGCGGCAGAAGGGGACTTCACTCCACCTGAATTAATTTTGTTTTCTGCAGTTAGAACATAAGGAAAGCCAAACAAATTATGCACTTCCGAGTGAAGATGGATACTGCAAGTTTACCTTCTATATTTTCTTGATTAAAACCATCATTCTGAAACACATTGCCGCCATACATATTGAAGTGTTGCCGAGCAGGTGATGGAATGGAAATAGGAAATCCATGTGCCATGTTTGGCCGGAACTGGTGACCGTGCTGACCATTTTGCAAGTCCATAAGCTGCAAATTCAACATTCTTCTTCTTTCCATCTCAATGGCTTGTTGGAGTTCAGCTTGTTCTTCCATCTTCCTACGGAGCATCACCTGTTGATTACTGGACAAGATCCTCGGGCCTGCATTATGTAAAAAAAAACATAAACAAGCAAGGAGATGACACAATAGAGAAGGCAGAACAAAGCAAACTTGCTTCAACTGCTTACCAACAGGGAGATCAAAAGGCTCTCTGGGGTCGAACCCTGATGGACTTGCGCACCCTGAAAAGTCACCCCTCTCAAATTGATGCAATTGTTGCTTCCTGTCCCCAGAAATGAAACAATGTGCTCAGAAATGTATACAAAACATATACATAACCAGGTAAGGTAGAGTAATAGGATTAGGGGAAGGGACTATACTTGTCTGGGATTTTTCCCTTTTCCTTGTAAGGCTTCACAAGAACCCTAGAATCGCATACAAAATGCGGATTCCCTTTGGCCAGGATCGTTCTCACTGTCTCTGGATATAGAAATGTGACAAAGCCAAACATCCGCTTCTGCTGGTATGGAATCCTAACATCTTGTACTGGTCCAAACTCGCTTCAAAAGAGGATAAAAAAAATAATGCTCAATCAAATGCTTCATTTGAGTGTTGTGGCTTAAGTAAAACTGATGATCATAAGAAGTTTCAGTACCTGAAGTAATTGGAAACATCCTCTTCAGTGAAAGTGCTATCCGCCGGAAAGGTTAAATAAATCTGTCGCGCAGAATTAGAACTCTCACTCAACATGGCTAAAAAATCACTGTTTTCCTGACGGAGTCGACCAAGCTTGTGCAATTCTTCCCCCATCATCAGCGATGAAGCTTCGGATCTATAATACAACACAATCTCATAAACATTACCCCCGAATCAAACAAGAATCAAAAGATAAAGACCAACAAAAAGGATGCTTCCATGTTACTTATTGTAAGCACAATGGCATAACTAAAACACATTGCTATCGCAATTTCACCAAATGATATCAATGAATCACAAACTAATGTCAATCGATGAACTTCATGTCACACCAAATGATAACAATGAAACAACCACACAACTAGTACACGTTACTACGGCTATAAAAGATTAGTCTATAACAACATAGTTCGAGACAAAAAGGGCTATCTTTTCATAAACATATGACCACCAAATCAAACAAGAACCCAAACACATCACTATTGCACCAAATGATATCAAAGAATCACAAACAAATGTCAATCGATGAACTTCATGCTGCACCAAATGCTATCAATGAAACAACCACATAACTAGTACACATTACTACGGCTATAAAAGATTAGCACAATTTCACCAAATGATATCAATGAATCCCGAACTAATGCCAATCGATGAACTTCATGTCACACCAAATGATAACAATGAAACAACCACATAACTAGTACACATTACTAGTATATAACAATATAATTTGAGGCAAAAGGGCTATGTTTTTGCTAATTACCTCGGCGAACCTCCGGCTATGAGACGTGCAGCGATTGCCATCCTCCTCTGCTGCTGCTGGATCATCTTCATCCTCACCATCTCATCGAATCCATCCGGCGAGCCAACGAAAGAAGCCGAAGAATCAGAAGGACAGTCTGAAGAGAAATCCCCATGAACAAACTTGCAATTGCCACCATTCTTGCAGTAGCCTCTAGTGTAATACACACAAGGCTTCCATCCCAACCCATCTTCAGACCCACCATCACCGTCACTCACAGAACAGCTCCTCCTATGGAGACCACCGTACGGCACCGGAAAAGAATCGCTCCGGCCAAAAGAACCCATGATCGGATTCCCAAAATCAACCCTTTTCAAACAAGAATCTTCAAGATGAGAGAACTGACCCCCATTGATTTTGCTGCGACTGTAGTAAGATGGAAGCGAGAAGGAAGACCCAATTGGCGGAGAAACTGACCCAGAAGCTCCATTTACATTGCCATTAAACCCAGAAGCGTATTGGGGTCTAGGGTTTCGAAAACCAGAAAACCCAATTGGCGAAGAAGGGTTTGTGTGAAACCCAATAGGCGAAGAAGGGTTTGAGTGAAACCCATTGTTCGGAATAACGATTCTCGGCGACGATTGTGACAAAGGGTTGATCTTGTTAGGGTTTGAGAGAGGGTTAATAGGTGCAGACGAAGTGTTCGACGAAAGTCCGCAGTGGGTTTTGGCTTGATTAATGACGGATAACAAGACGGGTTCGGAACTGAAGGCGAGGCGAATCAACTCCTTGTCTTTGTTTTCTTGGATGTAGAGGTAAGACATGATCTTCGAAGCGTTTTCTGGATCTAGAGTTTGGATTTTGGAGTAGACTATCCGTGCGGCTTCTTCGACATCCATGGCGGTGAAGAGAGGAGTTTTACAGCAAGTTTGAATCTTTTTGCCCAATTTTTTAAAACCCTGGGATGGGATTTACAGGAGAGATGGTGAAGGGGTAGGGTTTTACAGAGACTGCAAAAACTCACTCTTTGATTATGATAGAGAGAGAGAGAGAGAGAGAGAGGAAAAGGGAGAGATTTTTGGGAAATTATGAGAAGTGGAGTACCACTGTACTAGTACTAGTAGGAGGGAAAGGTTTTCACTAATTTCTTTGAGTATTGTGCTAAGAGGCTTTAGTTTAGTGATAATAACTGTTTCACACCAAGGAGTAGCTTTTAGTATTAATCCAAACCCCAAGTCTTGAGAATTTCAAATCTAAACCCTCGAAATAATAGGGGTCACATTGGGCATATTTTTGGGCCTCGAGGCCTATGGCTAACCCCAGAAACGTAGATTCTTTTTTGAGAAATTGTTTTGTCGTCAGCCGAATTTGAAATCTAGACCCATGATAAAAACATTTTCGTTTAAAGGTGGACATTTAACTTTAACGAAAAGTGAATAATGGTTATAGTTAATTAAATAGATAACATTATAAAGAAAGTTGTAACCTAGTGCTATGTCGAGCGAAACCCTAACCCTCTCGGGTACCATGGCGAATACCGACGGGACTACTGGTGAAGGAATGAGTAACAGATCACCACATGTGAGGTCGTTCACTGAAGAAGAGGAAGATGTGTACGAATACGAGCATGAGTTTTGTCTGAAAGATATCGATGAGTTTCAATACAATTTGGTTCGCTCTTTTGTTATCCCAGGTTCGGTTCAAACTTTCATCCTCGAGAAGATCTGGACGAACGGAGACAAGGTTAGCATATACGATACAAGTCTCTACCTTTTTTTTCAAACTTCCAGATCACGAGACGGTGAACAAAGTGTTGCTTGGGGTCCCTGGACCTTCGACGATAACTTGCTGATCGTTAAGCCATGCGAAGACAAAACAATAACGGGTCAAGTATTGTTCAACACAAAGGATATATGGGTTCAAGTTTTGAATTTTCCCTATATTTTCTGAAACCTGAGGTTGCCAAGAAACCACTACAAAAACTATGTGAGACTGTAGCAACGGGTGATCGAGTTTTGTCCGGTCGAGAAGGGATTATATACGAGTTCAAGAACGACTAGATGTGTCGAAGCCACTTTGCGGGGGGAGATTCATCAATGTACTCGGCGAGAAAAAGCGGGCCGACTACAAATATGAGAGAATACCACAGGTATGTGAGTAGTGCGGTTGTATCACGCATTACAGTGATATGTGTATTGCCAAGGCTACGACGCAAATTTCAGTTCCCTTGGTATGGATCATTCTTACTTTACAAACCACCACCAGAAAGAAAAATGCCAACAAGACGAAGGTGGAGGGACAAGGCAAAGTGAAAGTTCGGACAGACTCGAGCTTTAATACAAATGGTTCCGATAAGACAACGGATAAATAGGATGATGAAGCTCTCTTGTCGGAATTGCAGGAAAATAATACTAATTCAACATCGGAGATGAAGGAGGACAGCAACCTAGATCCTACTATATTCCTATAAAGTGCATGGCTTGATTTACGAGAATCCTTTGGCAATGGAGGCTAACACTGTGCAAGAAATGGCGGCGAATAAAGAGAATGGGATTGTCCACCAGGGGACTGAAGGCAAGAGAACCGAATCTCTACCAAAGCGCAAAAGGCCAAAGAAGCATTGGCTAAAAGAAAGCTGCAATAGTTAAGTCTGACACTGATTCCAAAAGACAAATAACAAGACTGGATATTGTGCACAACAAAGATAGGGAAACAACGGGCAGGTGGTGAGAGAGTAGCTATCAGTGACATGGAGGATGGGAGAGCCTTAAAGAACTCAAATGCGTCAATGATGGCGTCGTCTAAGTATGGCCGCCAAGCTCAATGAATGTGTTGAGCTGGAGCATACGAGAGCTTGTGAACCTCCATGGTTTTCTAAGCTTGCATAGCCTCAACCGACGAAAGCGACCTAAACTAGGTTTCATCATGGAGACGAGGAAGACTAGTAGTGGGATGGAAGGGATGAAACGCAAACTATGGTTCAGCGTTGGCCTTAGTGTTCAATGTGTGGGGCATAGCGGTGGTTTCTAGAATTTGAAATTTTATGGGTATTTGCATTCTAATTGCCCTAAATTCATAATAATTAAATCCTTATTCCCACTTTCTTAATATTTGCAATTTGCCCAAAGACTCGTTGGTACTGACTTGTGATAGTTACATAATGGGCCCCAAGGTTATGAAAATTACATTTTAATACGGTGGTAACCCTAATATGTAAGTTATGAAATTATTTCTTAATTGCTCTTAAGTGCTAGTTAAAGTTAGTTAAATAGTATCACTATTAATATGTACATAATTAGATTAAATGACCAAATTTGATTAAAAAAAAGTTCATTGTTCATTGTTGGGTGCTAAGTTGTTAATTACTAAGTTCTTTTGGTGTTATGCATAACCAATAATATGGTTGGAGGGGTGTTATGAGAATAACTAAACTTGATTTGGTAAGTATGATAGTGTATTTCAATTACACAAGTAATACGTGGTAGTTTTTTCATATGTATCAAGTAGGTAACTACAAGACTATACGTGTCGAATTTAGAATCTCGTAGAATCGTATAATTGGTGCAATTGTTGCAGCAAACTGAGCCCAACCCATGTGCATGAACTAACCTTGCCACTTGTCACTCCCACTCAACACTTGTCACTGCACCCCCACCACATGTCCCTCTCCCTCCCATATCTTTCTCCACCTTCTTCTCCTCCTTCATCCGTCCAGTGGCGATTTTAGATCGAGTAGGGGCCGAACTCTAATAATAATTATATGGTGATCTATTTGCAATTTTTCTACATTATTCACTACTATTTTTGTCAGTGTAATGTTATAATGATTACACTAAATCTTATAAACCAATAGTAGATATGTAAAGATATTTTATAAAGACTGAGATATCTCATCTTATTGTCTTAAGAACAATCATGTTAGATAGTTTTTTAACTAGATTGGTGTAGTAGAGATTTCAAATTTTAAGGAGGCCATTTCCTACTAGTTGGATGAAAATATGAAAATTTAGAGGGGTAACTATGAAATTTTGCAGCCTTGCGTGAGCCGCGACCCTGCCCGCCTCCGCCCAGGCCCGCCAATGCATCCATCCCTCTTATCATCTCTACATTCTCCCGTGTTTTTCACCCCCTTCAATTGTTACTACCACAAGTCCATCATCTTCTCAAAATTCCAATATTGGAAGTTTAACTCTCAATTTCTTCTCAAATTTCATCAAATCATTATAAGATCTCCACTTTAGGTGGCTATGAGGCACAAGCACAACATTACCATCATCATTTAAGGTAAAAAAAAAAAAAAAAAAATCATCTCTCGGATCTAGTTTCTAAATTGCAGTACTTACCTAGGTATTCCCATGATTCTGAGATGTAAGAAAAAATGAGATATGCGGGTATGTTAGGTGGTCCATTCCCTCTAGGTTCGAAGGCTCGAAGGGAAGACTTCTAAGTAGTGCATGAAGGCTCACCTAAGCCAAATTGATCATTTATATCCTTCTAACTGTCGTCTTTTCCTATTTCAAGTTGCCCCTTTCCCTCAACACTGGATCTTCCATCCACGTTGAAAATTTTGTTGAAAGTTTTGGAACTCAAATAAAATAAAAATCCCATGAGAATTGTCCCTATAAACACTATTTTTCCTTTCTAAGTCTAAGGGAGGCCTAGGGCTTAGAAACTTCAACATGTTTAATCAAGCTCTTCTTGCTAACAAGTCTTGGCACATTCACAATAACTCAAACCTTCTTGCCTCAAAAAGTCGTATTGAATAAAGTATTGTAATAAAAAAAGAATTCCATGAATACATGGTGCCCCAACAATGCATCATGGGCTTGGAAGAGCGTCTCCTTTCGAAGAGACCTCCTCAAAAGGGGTGCCGTATGTCATGCGGGATGTGGTGAGGATATCATCATTCTGAACGAGAAATGGATCTCGGGTCTTATAAGTCCCCTTTCTAGCGTTATGGGAAGTCATTCCATCATTCTAGATGCGAAGGTGAGGGATTGGATTACACCCTTGAATGGTGCTAAAAAATGGATGGACGATGTTATTATGTCCCAAGTTCCTGATCTAATTGCGAAGATGATCATTCTCTCTATTCAACCGACAACTTCTAGGGAGATGGACATGCTCATTTGACATATGAAAAGGTTCGGTCACTTTACAACAAAGTCGGGCTACAAATTGCTAAGTGATGGGAACCAAAGCGCTTACAATCCAATCGGGCTCTCCTGTGCTTCTGGGGGTCTTTGCTCAGACGACAAGACTTGGGGCAACATTTGGGGTGTGGGCATTGTCGAGAAGTAGAAGTTTTTCCTTTAGAAATGTGCTCACAAGAAGCTCCCCGCCACGAGTCTTCTCGCCAACAGTTTAATACTAGAGTGGATCTTTGCCATTTGTGCAACCAAAGCTCTAAATCCCCATATCATCTTTGCATTCGTTCTCAGGATTCAACCTCGCTTTGGAATGGGTGCGACTTCAAGCCACAAGCAGGAAAGACTTTGATAACTACCTTTTAGACATTATCAATTCAAGGAACACTCCAGCTATACACTCCACCACGACTATCAAAAGGATTATTAAAAATAAAGTATGCATAGCTGGTCAACGTTCTAGCTCCATAAACATTAGCACAACGGGGTCACTGCAATCTTCGATGCAATAGGACCTTAACGATGATGGTGCATAGAATGGTACCAACTTCTCATATAGTATTTGGCTGCACTGTGTTAGAATGAACAGTTTCGATTGAAAGATTGGTAGGAAAGTCCATTCGTCTAGTGCTCTCCAGGCAGAATTACTGGTTGTGGAACATGTGGTTAATTTTGTGTTGCATCATAATACTAACTGCATTAATATTAACACTAGCAACTCTATTGTTCCGTCTTTGTTTCACGGGAGAAGTAGTTCAGCTTTTCAGGATGCACCCGTTTTTTGCAAGATTTTGCTTCAGACGGTCTCACATTTTGTTATATTTCAAAGTTTCGAATGTTGTAGTCGCAGTGCTCATAATGGGCTTGTTCGAATAACCTTGTTCGGTTAACCATGTACCGAACCTAACAATTTCTAGTTTATGAAAAAAACCGGTGCATGGTATTACAAAGCCGGTGACCGGCTAGCGTGAGGAGAAGGGGGAGAGAGAGGAAGAGAGAGTGAGTGGGAGAATAAGAGAAAGAGTTGAGCGGTGTAAGGTACATGTAGTCGGTGCAAGGATGGGAGAGATAATATGATAGAGAAAAGGAGAGAGTGTGAGTAGGAGTGAGCGAGATGAGCAGTGAAAGGGAGAAAAGAAAAGGTGCCCGGGTCCGCATGTGAGAGAGAGAAAAAGCCCTTGCAAGTTGCATCATGCATGTGAGAGAGATAGTAAATGAGAGAGAATAAGAGAGTGTGAGTGGGAGAGAGAAGAGGTGGACGGGACAAAGTAAAGCGGTGCCCGGCTCCGCGTCACCGCGTGTGTGAGAGTGAGAGAAAAAGATGGATATTAATTCCTTCGGTGTGCGGGACATGTTTTGGATCGTGACTATCATTTGGCTGTGACTTCTCTTCACTTATGTAAATTAAACAACGTCTCTACCTACTTCATTCACGATTTTCTCTTCTTCAATCATAATTCACAACTTCACTTCATTCATAATTTTCCTTCCTTCTACCCGTCAAATCACAACTCCGTTATCTGTATTTGAACATTCTCATTCAAATTTTTCTCTTCTTCCAGCAATCCATTTTAGAAAAAATGTCCAGTCACATTCCTTCGTACGAAGGTCTTGATTTTGATGACCCTAGGCGTCCTTCTAATCGTTTATCGAAACACATCACAGCTGCCGCAAGGCCATTCGCAAATGCTGAAGACGCCGCAAGATTTGACGGGATGGAGCGCCGTCCGATTGTCTCTGGGAGGTCGCTAGCGCTCGACACTGAATTTAAGGAGTACCTATACTATACTGTTCGCATGCAATCGTAATAATAATAAGGTCAGCAAAAGTGTCATTAAGAAAATGCAATTTTTGCTAAAATTAATGATGTATTTAGCAAAAACAGCATTAATTGCAGCATTAGGGCTAATGCTGCATTTGCTTTTTTCCATAGCAGCAAAGCAGCATTACTTGCAGCATTAACTAATGCTGCACAGTTCTAGTCACATCTTGCAGCATTTACCAATGTATGCTGCATTTTGGAATCAAATTGCAGCATTATTGGACTTTAATGCTGCATTTTTACACTTAATTTTGCAGCATTATTGATGATTAACGCTGCATTTTTCTTCATCTGTTTTTTTTTTTGTAGCAAATTTCCTCTGTTTATCTTTATTCTTCCCTTTTCATCTTCTTCAACTCTTCCTTCCTCCTCAACTATATATCATAAACATAAATCATCAACAAAACATGAACTGATTCTAATCTAATAACAAGAACACAACAACAACATATAAAAAACACATAAAAATTTATATACATTCATCCATACCGATTTATATCCATTTACAAAATCACCATAAATATCCAATTCTACATCACTAAGAACATGGAAAAAAAGTCATTAAAAATCGAATCTAACAGTTTAAAAAAAAAATCTAATTGATGTGCAGATTCAGATCCATCAATCTGCAGATTCATCCTTATCCTTTATTCCCTTGTTCTTCATCATTTCTCCTCCAATTCTTCCCTTGTTCTTCGATCTGGTTTTGTCCTTGTTTCACATCCATCAATCTGCAGATTCAAGGCAAACACATAAAAACCCTAGAAGAAATTGAGAACAAAATCAATAACAATAAGAAAAATCGAATTAGATGAGCAAAGCAAAAACGAAATCAATGACAGTCAAGTGCCAGATCCAAAACCCTTTAGAAAATGGTAACCAGGCGGACTCCCATCCAAACAAACTGCAAAAACCACATCAAAAATGCAAAAGTAAGCATTCAAGCGCAATATCAAGCACAAATGAAATGAAGCGGAACCCGGCGCCGGGGATGTTGACACGATTTCTTACGTGTATACGCAAGTGCACGGTCGAAGTAATAAAGATGAGTATTAAGCTTAGGTTGTCGAAACCACAAGGACAGATAGTAGGTTTATTGTTAATTAGAGATTAAATCTAAAGAGTGTAATTGAAATAACAAGAAGAAAGTTGTTGATTTGAGAAGTTGTCACCCCAATCAAGTGACTGTATTAAACTAACTAGAATACTATATTTTTTGTATTTTCTGAATTAAACAACGTTTTATCTAATATGGGAGAGTAACTAGGCGATCTATGGAACACCTAGGGCAGTAGACAATTCCGGATATTGCTTTGAAACATGTAACATTGAATATGCTCTTGATCACGTCTAACTACTTACAATCTCTTCTCGGTCTCATGTAAGCCTATGCTAGGTTCTGTAATCGTCATCTGTCGATCCATAAACCACATCACCCAACAAGCACTAAGGATAATCCTACGTTTTGATCCAAATCCTAACATTTCACCTTTCGATCCATCATGATACGGGGTTGCTAGAAATCTTAGATTCACAAGCTAATTAATCTTCACTTGTCAGTCCATCGATCTTTCACCAAGTAGTTACCCTAACATAATATTAAGAACAAGATTACTAGAAGAAGCAAATTCATTATTACTTTAAGCTAAGATAACACGATATGTATTGAAACATCTCATATGATCATTCATATCCTACCAAGCACGTATCAATAGTGCAAGTTCAACAATCCATCAAACGAGATAAAATCAATCCATCACATGAATCCATAAGCACGAATCAATCCACATATCCAGAAAACTTGTCTAACAAAGCCCTAGGCTCTCCATAGAGCCTAGCAAATAAAACTAATCAAATAATCTGAAAATAGAAGCTAAGAAGTTCATCATATTGAGAAATGATAGAAAAGATTGGAGGGATAGTCAAACTCGTGACGAAATTCACGTTCCGGCGACTCCGGCGTCGTTCTCCATGCCCCTCGTGCTCTCTAGCGTTCCTAGATCCTCCCCAGCAGCTCCCCTCTGTGTTTTTGGTCTAAGAATCGTTCTTTACTGCCTGGGCATGATTTTTTATGTAATTTGGCCGAAATTGCACTTCAGCCCCTCCAGCTTGTAATTCTCGGACAGAATTGTAAGCTGATCTTGCGCGGGCAATTGCTCTCTCATCCGGACTCGTATTTGGGCCTACCATATATCGTTGGAAAGCTACGGATGTCTACTTTCCAATGCCGCAGGCTTTGCTCTAAAATTCTTTGTAGATTTTCCTGAGAATCGAAAAGAGTGCAGGTTGGTCCTGTGTGACTTTTCCAACTTTGCTTCGCTTTTGCGTCTCATTTGCTCCTCTTCATCTAGCTCCATTCCAAGCATCTCCAAGCCCCTAATAAGATCCATTGCACCTATTTTACCTGAGATACACAACACTAACAACCCGTGCAATTATCATAGCAAATATGAGAGAAAACATGCACAAATAGGCTAGAAAGACAACTTTTCACTCTTAGGCTTATAAATCGTCAAATTCACATATTTGTGAAAATATAACATATAAATAATGTGAAATAATCCTATTACAAGTAATATGGAAGTATAAAAATAAATCCTAAAAGAGAGTTATCAAATACCCCCACACTTACCTTTTGCTCGTCCCGAGCAAAACCACTATTTACTAGCCGACTCAAGACGCAAACGACTCAACACGACTCACGATTTACGACTATTCAACTACATGAACTAACTGCAATGCAAATCGATTATACACAATGCAAAAATTTAAACAACACATATTTTTCTTCTTTTTCCGAGATTGGGCAACCTCTCTATCCTAAACCGAAATCATCAAATCCTCACAAGCTCACTTTGAAATTTCACGACCCGTAGCAAGAAATGATATATGATGATCCTATGCGCAAACTCACTAAGGCGTCCCCAAAAATCCACCAAACTAAACCAAGATACGGCACGTCTTTTGACTTAGAGGGTCTAGGCATCCCAAGTCAATAAGTGGTCTTTCTTCGCCAAGTCATTTGAGGTTTTCAGACCCTCTTAGCCGTTATTGCTTTTGAAATGAAAATTATCACATTGAAGGGAGACACAACTCCTGTGTAATACGGCTTGACTTTAGTTTCCCTCTGAAGCTCTACATTGGATTGAATCTAAATTTTCCGCGCGAATGGAAGCACATTATGTTGTTTCTCCTTGAAGCACAAATTTTTTTTAGATTTTTCATTTTCTTTTCTTTCCTCTGTTTTTACAACCGTGCATTAGAGTTTAAGAGTGTGGGCTTTTTAGGATTTTCTCTTGGAACCACCTTAAGGGATGGTGGTGTACGCTCCCCTGCTTCGCTTAGGCCATAGACTCGTACCACATGGAAACAACTCTACACGAAGGTCCACCCCAGATTCCAAGAGTCCACAAGTTTCCACGGGAAACTGATTATTCAACCACCTAGAGACTCAATCCTCCTAGCACACTAGAGAATTCAAAAGTATATCCGTTATCTACTTTCACCATTCCCGAATACCCGGGACATCCTGCCGTGAGACTCGCGCACAAGATACTAAAATTAAAGTATCCCTACTACGGTGCTTCCTACTCTCATGAGATCTTTCACTGGATTCTCTTCGATTTCTAGGTCTTAAGTTGCCATTTCTCAAATTTTCAATTTTTATGATTTTTCTATATTTTTTTAATTTTTTTATTTTCATGTTTTTCATTTTTTCTAACTGTATATGATTGGGCCAACTCGATTAACCAACAACTTTGGGTAGGGTGACTCGATAATGTAAACGTGCAACCTAAACACTAACTACTCTAAAATTAAGCACACTACAACAATTTATTAAAAGAACGACTCCGACTACAAGTACTACACTGACTCACAATACGACAATCTAATCTACATGTAACTGGCGATGCAGACACGGACATGGCTAGCAAATAGCTAAAAATCCCCCACACTTGAGCGATTCGTTGTCCTCAACGAATTTAGAAATCAACCAAGAACACTCGACATTCAAATGCGAGGGGCATGGATTCTACTCGGAGTCAAAGTCACGGCACAAGAAGGTAGTTCAACCAATTTAGAGCTAAAACGAACTACGTGAACATGACAAGTTGTGTGTACCGAAATTATGCAAGTACTAAAGTATTCCCTAGAATTCTAACAGTTGTTCCCAGCGGCGACTAAGCACCGTGACCAAGTTGTCAAAATAAAATCCTAGAGCAAGTACGATGTGCCTAAACGGTAAGTAAAAAGATAGAAAAGAATACTCACAACCGACTCAAGGTCGGGGACGAAATCCGATAGGTGCTGACTGAACTAGCCAGAACAATCCCCAAACAAACATTACCCGGAACAATGCAAGCTTCCTTGCGGTCGAGTGTGTGTGAAACACACCGGGGTCGATTGATCTGATGTTGCTGACGAAAAAGAAACGAAGAATCCCCGAACTCATGATGCGAGCTCCCGTAATGGTCGAGTGCGCAAGTAGCACACCGGGGTCGATGTCTTCGTCAAACTCTTCATCCAGTTTCGAACTCGGACTAATCTGTAAGAGCTGCACCCTGATTTCTTTTGTATAATCCTCTTGTTGCTCGGTCCTTTCTTAAATCCCCACAAGCCAAACAATTATCACGATTGGAGACCTTTCTTTAGCTCATTCTACCATCTCATTGACAATCTGTCAAAAGTCTCACACAATACTTAGTGGTAAGCAACTAAGAAGCTTTTTTCACACAATTGGTACTCTCTCCTTCTAAGTTGTGTGTCCTGACTATCATCAGTAACCTTCCTCAAAACAGCCCAAGTGAATTGCAGAGATGGCAATATGGTCCGATCCGATCTGTGATCCGAGCGATCCGGGCCGAATGGATCGGATCCGAATCCGATCCAATTGAAAATGGATCGGATTTGGATCTGGAAAGCCAGATCCGATTGGATTTGGATCTGGATTTGGATCTAAGGGCAGATCCACCGGGTTCCGACCCGATCCGATCCGACGTATATGCGTGCTTTACAAATATATTCATATTACCTCCCCACTTTCACTTCCAAGAAGAATGCATTAGTAATTCCAACCTACAAAGCTATTTATGTTGTGTTTTAGGCTTCATAACTTGCGAACATGCCTTTGCGTATGAAATACTGTTTATTTCTTATGTTATTTTTTGTATTTTATTGCAAACCCAAGCCGGATCCGATCCGAATCCGATCCGACCACGTATTATATGGATCTACGGATCGGATTTGGATCAGCTGGATGAAACCCGATCCGATCTGATCCGAATCCGGTGATGATCCGAACGGATCTGGATCGGATCTGGATCCCATTTCTCCTAGTCGGATCTGGATCGGATCTAGCCTGATCCGATCCAGATCCGACCCGTTGCCATCCCTAATTTAGAGAGATTCTCTTCCATTGACGGCACAATTGTGTGTTGCAGGCCGTGGAATTAGGCGGTGAGAGATGATCGAGCTTGAGTAGTGGTGGTGGCGGCTTGGTGTTCGGGGTTTGAATGCGAGTTGGGTTGTTGGGCTTGGCGGTCGATGGTCGACTATGGTGGTGGCGGTGATTGCAGGGTTTTGGGTCAGGGATTGCAGTTCCTTCCGACGAGTTCGCCGGGGTTCCTGGTCGGATTTAATTGGTCGAATCGGAGAGGGCTTAAGATTGGCCGGTGAGTGGTGTTCGGCGGTCGGAATCCATGGAGGATTGGAGGTGTTCTGTTAGAGGGAGGCGGGTTTCGTTGGTTGAGAGGGTGAAGAAGAAGGCGGCGATGTGTTGCTGAGGTGTAGGGCGGTGATTGAAAGCAGAGAGCTCGATGGGGTGTTTTTGTTTCTGGGTTCTCTTGATTGGCGATTCAGCAGTCAAGAATCCAATTGCCGATCGCGGTTATCAGAGAGGGCGGAGATGAGTGGTGTCAGAGATGAAGGTCCGGCTGGGTTCTCTGTTGGCTCTCGTATACCAGATTGTCACAGAAGCTTCTGTGTTTACAGAGATCAACAGAGAAAGAGAGAAGCTGCAAGAGGGTGATTGACGTTGCAACACTGTGTTGCAACGCTGGGGGTACCGGGTGCAATTTTCTGAACTCTGGGAAACTGCACGTGCCTCCCCTGATGCTCAAAACCACCCAAACAGGGTCTCAAATGACATTTCCAACTCTTCCTAAATCTGGACTTGCTTCCCGTAGCCCTTGTAAACTCCAGGTATTCATCACCACCAGGATGTACCAAGCGCAATACCAATTCCCCAACACAGATGAACACAAAGAGCTCGCCAAAATTAAGTACGACACGAGAAGTATGCATCGCTATCCCGTTTTTCTCTCCACTTCTTCTTCTTCCACCACTTATTTTCTTTCACTTTCTTCTCAATTGAGCAAGAACAAGCTCTCACAAGGACTGCAGAACTCAATAACGATGAACTCATGTTGTAAAAGTGAAAGATCTCCGCAAAATTCTTCCTCAAGTCTCCCATGTTGTGAGAAGAGATTAATGTCTCCTTGTCCGTCTTCTCAAATGGCGATATCTTCATTGTAGTTTCAAGCTGGGACTCATAAACTGAGAATGACTCAAACGGCGCCAAAAGCTTGACACAATTTCTTACGTGTATACGCAAGTGCACGGTCGAAGTAATAAAGATGTGTATTAAGCTCAGGTTGTCGAACCCACAAGGACAGATAGTAGGTTTATTGTTAATTAAAGATTAAATCTAAAGAGTGTAATTGAAATAACAGGAAGAAAGTTGTTGATTTGAGAAGTTGTCACCCCCAATCAAGTGACTGTATTAAACTAACTAGAATACTATATTTTTTGTATTTTCTGAATTAGACAACGTTTTATCTGATATGGGAGAGTAACTA
Organism: Linanthus parryae; assembly: GCA_023055425.1. NCBI lineage: Eukaryota > Viridiplantae > Streptophyta > Magnoliopsida > Ericales > Polemoniaceae > Linanthus > Linanthus parryae. Next base: position 186,967,657 of record JALGPY010000001.1, read on the forward strand.
GGCGATCTATGGAACACCTAGGGCAGTAGACAATTCCGGATATTGCTTTGAAACATGTAACATTGAATATGCTCTTGATCACGTCTAACTACTTACAATCTCCTCTCGGTCTCATGTAAGCCTATGCTAGGTTCTGTAATCGTCATCTGTCGATCCATAAACCACATCACTGACACGCTCCAACTGCAAGTGCACAGTTGTCGGTGTAGTAATAATCAGAAAAGTCCGGTTTGTCGAACCCAAGGGACTTCGTGTAAATTAACTACTAAATTTATTCTTTATGTGGGCAAAGCGCAGTTGTTTTGTTCTATTTCTACTGAAAATTAAAATAACAATTATCCCCAAATAATTCAATGAATTGTTTCAAGATTAATAAGCACGCGTTGATTTTGATGTTTCTCAAGATTGATCAAATTCAGGATATCTCTACGGATCACTAGGTATTTCACACTACGTTGGATTTATGTTCTACTAACACGATGAGTTCTTGTTCTAGTTAAACGAGCAATTTTATATTGAAGATGTCTCAACCAATAACTATGCCTAAACTATCGTAACTGATTCCTCTAGCTTACTCAAGTTCAAACACGCATTACGATAATAATTCTACTCTTGTTCTTAGCTAACTAGCAAGATTCCTCAACCCTAGATACGGCTAGTGTGTATTTCAATTTTCCGGGCAACAAACGTTGATTCCTCTATCGTTCATAACCTAGCACAATCCTATTAATACGTCTACCAATAGAAAAGATAAATCAAATGCGTAAAATACACATAACTAGAGAAGAAATCATCAATTAAGCTCAAAAGCATGCAAGCAAATCCATAAATCACAAGTGTAGTGATCAAACCCTAGTCTCCTACGAGATATCCCAAAATAAGGGTTTAGCTACTCATAATCATGTTCAAAATACAAAGTTTCATGATCCAATATGAAAAACTAGAGAAGAAACGAAGATTAGAAGTCAAACGGATGATCCAAGCTCTTCAACCTAGCTCCAAGCTCTCCAAGCACGTCTCCCAATGTGTGTTCTGATGCCAAACACGTTCTCCAGTGTTTCTTAAGTCTTTCGTGGCTCAAAACTCTCAAAACTATGCCAAAATAGCGAAAATAGCCCAAAAATCCGATCCTGGCCGCAGAGGTAATCGTACGATTACTTTGAGGTAAACGTACGATTACTTGCATTGAAGGTAATCGTACGATTACCCAATAGTAAACGCACGATTACTTCTGAGTGAAGGTAATCGTACGATTACCTTGAGGTAAACGTACGATTACTTCTGGTCTTCCACCAATCAAACTTCATCTTCTTGCTCTTTTTCCTTTCGTCTTCACTTCCCGAGCATCCCTTTGAGCCTCCAACTTTTACGAAGTTCACTTTTGCTCCAATGTCACGTCCCGAGCTCCCGGTTCCTGAAAACCACAACACGAGAAACATACCGGAAGATCAAACGTGATAAAATATAGTCAAAATTAATGCAAAAAGTGCCCGGACTCATCATTAACGTGTAAAGACTCAACATGCTCAAATTTAGCAAGAAATGATCCAAAATCTATCAAAACGCATCGGAATACACGCAAAACGGTAAGGAAACATATAAGAATATAACTCCAAATATGGAGTTATCAACTATCCCCACACTTACCCGTTGCGCGTCCCGAGCAACAATCCAAATCTCAAACTATCAAAATCATCCGAACCTTCCTCCTCTCATCTCACCTCTCGAGTCAACTATTCCAACCAAGACCATTGTATACTTTTCAACTTACCAATTGCATACTAACCTCAATTAGCCGACTCAATACACACGACGACTCAATACAAGACTCAACGATGCAACAATATGATGCAATGCAATTATATGACTCGATCCTACTAAACACATATATACACAAAATATCTTTTTAGGCGAGATCGAGCAATCTCAATTAGCTTAAACCGGTTCTCATGGAGTGATGAAGAATCTAGGAACGAGGTATGAATTGCAACTAAACTCGACAACAAGAATTTCCCTTAGTTAGTATAGAAAGCCTAGCTTTACTAAGTGTATGAATAACCTACCTCTTTGCGTGTACCGATAAATAAGAGGCTACGCTAGGCTAAGCCACATTCAAGGTCCGAGCTCCTATTCCGCTAACGGGTTAGAATGTAGAGGCTTAAGGACAAAAGGATAATCATGTAGTAACAAGTCCTAAGCGTCACATTCTCACGTTAAAACCCACATCTCACACACCCTCACCACGATGATAGGAACCGCAACCCGAAACTCACCATCTCCGGCCCTCGATCCCCTCAAACCCCGGTACAATAACGATTTCCGTGGCCACCGTCGTGAAACATGCATAAGATGAACATCGCCGTCAATGAAATAGTTGCTTCCACCGCTCGGTCTTCATTAAGTCAAACTTTATTCCTTTATTTCATCTCTCCTTTTTTCTCTCTTTTTTTTTTCTTTTTTTTTCTGTTTTTTTTTTTCTGTTTTTTTTTTTTTTTTTTTAAATCTCTCAATATCCAGAAACACAACTTCTACAACGTATATCTCGAGTGGTCTTCCAAGTGTCAAGCCATACAAAAACGTTAAGGGGATGACGTAAACAATCCAATGAATATATATCACACGTAAAATCCATCTCCCCCTAACTCAATGAAATACACGGTGCCACCAAACAAAGCCGCAAACAAATCCAAGTTCAAGTATGGGGATGGAGTCGTCACAAGCTCAATCTCTATGTCCGTAGTCAAAAGTCGACATCCCCACACTAGAATATACCCATGTCCCCTCTCAAGTAATCAAAGAAATATAAATCTCGTGCTTAATCCAACCGATCCTCCTACACCAAGATGATGCAAAGAAACGATCCCTAGCACGATCCACCAATCAAATCACCCAACCCAATTTGTGCGTATTAGATGCCACGCACTCACGGCTCTCCACAACTGTGTCCATGGTGTAATGACATGGAACACCGCCACACCGAAGTGCGCAAGCCTACTCTCACTCACCCTCGCATTCCCCTCGATAATCATAAATGAAGTACATGCGATATGTAAGACTCACACAAGTATATCATGAAGTACTCCCTCATCGAACCCCCTCAACTACAAACACCCTCGTGACGCACTAAAGCGGTGATTCTAACCAATCGGTGATGAAGGCCAAGAATCGTCACCCTAAGTCCAGAGGTTATCAAAGAATCCAAGGTTCAAAACAGGGTTTACTAGTGGTCCTACAAGGTAAGTTCTATAAGCAGTGAGTGCTCTAATACACACCTCGCACAGCTGTTTTGTGTGCCACTACGAGGCGGGTTGGCGACTACCTAAGACGTACACATGAATGTTTGGCTTGTTTAGCTCACACCTAGCTCAACTCTTGTAAGAAAACAAGGCACACACTTTAGATTTGAAAATCATTTAAGTGTATTAAAAATAGGCAGGTATTCCCGTAAAGAAAGTCTCTCTATACATACTAAGGGGAACTCAAATTGTCATTCTCGGTCACACGTCATACCCTATGCCTAAAGTTCCACACTCCTCGATTTTCCAAATTCAAGCTTCTTTTGATTGCCCTTTCTCAATTTTCAATTTGTTTTATTTTTTTATTTTTTTTTTTTACTTCCTACTCTATATGCATGGGCTGACTCGAAAGAAGACTCGAAACTGACTCGATTCGGGTAGGTGGACTCAATTAAACAAAACGTGCACTAAACATAAACTACTCACAATACGACACACACAATATATATAAACACGACACGGACTACAAAAACAGACTCACAATACGACACAAACAACCTATATGTAACTGGTGAATGCAGACACGGACTTGGCTAATAAAGGCTGAGAAACCCCCCCACACTTGAACGCGTCGTTGTCCTCAACGAATGCATAGGTCAAGCGAAAAGACTCAGCATTCAAATGCAGGGGGTGGTAAGTCTACTCGGACGAATCCTCGTCGTCCTGGTCCTGGTCTCCGGAATAGGCATCCGAATGGTACTCGTAGGCACCAGGGTAGGTCTCTTGGCCACTAGGCCACTGATCTCTCGGGAATCCCACATGAGTGGCCAATGCCTCTAACCACTGGTCCTGACGGTGCTGATGCAGACTCACCTGACGTAGTCCCTGTCCTAAGTTACGCATGCTACTGCGATGATGCTCAAACTGCCTAGCACTCATGTCAGCAACATAGTCACGGGACCGACCCTGGGATGTGAGGGTCATAGTCCTGGTCAATCTCAACTCGGCCATCAAGTCCGCTAAGCTCACACTCGGCTGGCCAGGGTCAATGACAGGTGGAGGTACAGGCTGAGGTGGAACGGGAGGAGTAGGTGCTGGCGGAGTAGGAGCTGGAGGCGTAGGAGCTGCACGCGAGGAAGGGGCTCTTTTCTTAGCCCTTCCTTTAGGAGGTCTAGAACTAGCTCCTGCCTCCATCACCACTACATCCTTCAACGGGTCCGGGATTTTGTCAAACATTCTCGGAGCCTTGGGTTTGAGGTCTAGCTCTTCCTCAGGCACGCTGGCCCCGCAATCCTGAGCTAGTTGCATGAGTAAGAAACTATGGCCCGCAGACTTCTTGTTTTTCTTTTCATACCTCTCGTGCAAATACAGGAAGATCCGCCTAGGAATGTCTATCCGATGCCCCCTCGATAGACACAGAGCCATGAGACACACCTCAAAATCAACGTAATTGGGAGCCGAAACTCCCAACACCCATGACTCTAACAGCTCTATGAGCCACCTTGGCTTAGGCAGCAAGTATCCGACTGGGATCTTCCAATGTCTGATATTAGTTTTAGACCTATCCCAGTCGGCTCCTGGCACTCCCGCAAAACAAAAAGCCGACACCTCATTAATGAGCGTCTGCTGGTCTTTCTGCAGATAAATCTTAAATTGACACGGCTCTGTCAACGGGGGCCACTTAAGTGCTGCGGCGATGCGCTCAGAAGACAAAACTAGCCAGTTCCGACGACAATAAATCACACGAGGGTCATTGAGCCTAGACGTCTCACCCTCATCGGTGTGTCTCGCATTCGCATAAATCTCACGAGTCAGTACAGAACTGGCTTTCTTTTTCACTAACTCCATCCACCCCGCAAAGTTCTCGGTCTTCGCGACCTTTTGTAGGTCCTCAGGTACTCCCTCAAGTGGAAAGATTTTCTCGGCCTGGACACCTCTATTAATCCTAGGGTTCGATCGATAAAAACCCTGGGCATTCGCCGAAATAAACCTATAGTCGCAAAAGACCCCGCCACTATCCATTTCCAGCTTTTCGTCATCCGGCTTATGACCACGATCCTTTCTAAATGGGGGCAATTGGGATGGAACGGGTGTATGAAAAACCCTAAGGTCAGGGGATAATGGGATGACCAATTGGCCACCCGTGTCACCCCCATCAGACTCAGACCCACTCTCAGGCACGTTCACCCCACTTCCCCCAGGTAATGTATAATCGGGGTCGTTATCACGACTCGTTCTCGTACGTTTGCTCATTTTAACCAAGTATAACAAAATAAAGAAATTAACGCGACAAAATCAAGTGCACAGTGACAAGATGTGTACAGATATGAAGCAAGTAAGCACGTAAGCACGTAATCCTAGGACTCTAAGCAATCGCCCCCAAGCACGCTACTAAGCGCAACAAAAATTAAATTGGGCTTTTACTCAATTGTGCCTAGACTCGAGTATTGAAATTGCGAGAGAGATTAGGACGTACCTACGTGCCCGGAGCAAGTCTTACGGGCACGAAATTGCAGAATTTCGACAAACCGGGCTGTTTTCGGGTCGCCGAAATTTTTCTTCCAAATTTTGCAATCGAGTTGTGCCTTTTGCTCCTTGCGGTGTCCCCGTCGAAACCCCTAAATCACTTTTGCCGAATTCAGCCTCAATTTGCCCAATTTCAGAGGTTCACTCGAAACCCTAACTGCCCCCTTCTTCAATTCACCACCTATCAATCAACCAACCCTAGCTGTCCTGATCAATGGCGGCTGTAAACCTGTGAGGGCGGCGGCGATGGTGGTCTGCGATGGTGGTGGCTGGAGATGGTGAAGGAGGAGGGTTTGGAGTGATGTGTGGCCGCGGGTTGCGGTGCTGCGGTGGTCGGGTGGTGGAGGAGATAGCGGCGGCGGCGGCGGTAGGGTGAAGCGGTGACAGGGAGGGACGTTCTGGTGGCTAGAGGTGGTGGTCGTGGCGGATGTGCAGAGGGAAGAAGGAGGAGGAGTAGTCGACGGGATGGGAGAGAAGAATAGAGAAAAAAAAAACGTTTTGTTGATTTTTTTTTTTTTTTTTTTTTTTTTAACCCGACTAGCTGCCCTTTCGGAAGTAATCGTGCGATTACTTTAAGTAATCGTGCGATTACTTGAAATTAATCGTGCGATTACTAAAATTAATCGTACGATTACTACCTCGTACGACCTAGTGGGTAGGTCGTACGACCTAGTAAAACAATCTGCTTCCACCACATTCCAAAATTTTTCTAAGGCAAAAGTAAACGTACGATTACCTCAAGGTAAACGTACGATTACTTTTGTGCAGGGGAAAAATTTTTTTTTAGCCAAATATAACCTTTACCTCGTGTTTTGATCCCGACCTCCGATGAGTGTGATTTTTGCACCTTTGGATCCCTTTTTCGACGTAAGTCTTGCTCACATAAATCACGTCCCGTTTCCGGATCGTTTTCCCCGACTTTCCTCAATTATCGCCTAATTACGCGAAAAATACCCAAAATGTGCCAAATTCGTCGCTTTCTTCAAAATTTTGCAACCACCTTCATCAAGATGGGGAGTGCGGGATCTCTTCTCGTGTAGAAAAATTCCCAAAGTCCGGGGAACCTTTCATTCTTCAATTTCGCGCTTCCAAAGGCTCGTTTTGCATTTCCGGATGCTTTTGGACGCCTTTTAGCATCCTTTTTCGTCTTTGTTGCTCGTTTCTTTGCTTTGTCATGGATCTACTCGACCTCGAGACTCCATTTACGTAACAAAAGGTTCCCAATGTCCGGGGAACCTTTTATCCTTCAATTTGATCATTCCAAAGACCCGTTTGGCAATTCCGGATGCTTTTTGGCTCCTTTTTCCTCTTCGCAACATCCTTTTTGGCATAACTTCTTCGTCCGGACTCCGATATACGCGATCCACCTATCCACAGAAAGCTCTCGACCACCCCCACACTATGGCACTGTTCAAATCAGCTCACAGTCCTGTCTTCAAAAATTTACCTCGTAATCCGTGCCATTGTGCCAGCTTTCTCAATTTCTTTACGTCTTCTTTGCGTATATCAAGAAGGGGAGTCCGGGAACTTGATCTCCCCCAGGTGCGTGTGTTGAGTAAGTGTAGGAATGGCGTCAATCATCTATTTCTTCATTCCGGGTCCCGATACGCGTTTTGGCCTGCTCTTTCTCGTTTTTCGTGCAATTCTTCACTCGCGTATCAAGAAGGGGGACCCGGAATAGGCCTTCCACCTAGAATTCCTGCACATACTCATTGGAAATATTAAATCCACTCTCTCGCACCTCTCAAATAATTAGAACAAAATAAAATAACAAGACAGTATTGAAATCTACACTATGCAATAAATAGGTTGGGTTGCCTCCCAACAAGCGCTTTGTAATTTAAGGTCGACGGCCCGACCAAGTTACCTCAGATGAGCTCAGATATCGGGAATTGGTTTGAGGCTCTCGATAACCCCAATGAAATTCCCGTCCACGTACGGTTTTGCTCGCTGTCCATTTACCTTGAACCTGTTCCCATTCTCAGCTTCTACCTCGAGCGATCCCCATGGGTAAACCTCTGTAATTGTAAATGGACCACTCCACCTTGACTTCAGCTTGCCCGGAAACAATTTCAGTCGGGCGTTGAATATCAATACCTTCTGGCCCACTCTGAAATCTCGTGGAATGATATGCTTGTCATGCCATTGCTTGGTCCTCTCTTTGTAGATCTTGGCACTCTGATATGCCATCAACCTGTGTTCTTCTAACTCAAGCAATGCCTGCTTCCTTTGCTCACCAGAGAGCTTAGCATCCAAATTTAATTTCTTTAGCGCCCAAAACGCTTTGTGCTCAAGTTCCACCGGCAGATGGCACGATTTCCCGAAAACGAGCTGGTAGGGAGACATGCCCAAGGGAGTCTTGTATGCAGTCCGGTATGCCCATAAACTGTCATCCAAGTGTAGAGCCCAGTCTTTGCGTCCTGGATTGACAGTTTTCTCTAGAATCCCCTTTATCTCTCGGTTAGACACTTCAGCTTGACCATTGGATTGTGGATGATAGGCCAATGAGATCTTGTGTGTCTTTACCCCATATTTGCTCAAGGTATTGGCAAAAACCTTGTTCACAAAGTGTGATCCCTCATCGCTAATAATGGCTCTAGGCGTTCCAAACCTTGTGAATATATTCTTGCGTAAGAATCTCTCAACTGTAGCACTATCATTCTTTGGACACGCCAGAGCCTCCACCCATTTGGTAACATAGTCAACCGCCAACAAAATATACAGATTACCAAGCGAAGATGGGAATGGCCCCATAAAGTCAATTCCCCACACATCAAACGGTTCTACTTCTAACACGAAATTTTGAGGCATTTCATTTCTGTTAGAGATATTACCTGTTCTTTGGCACCGGTCACACTGCTGCACAAATAGATGGGCGTCTTTATGCAAAGTTGGCCAAAAGAAACCACTTTGAAGTACCTTAGCAACTGTGCGTGATTTGCCGAAATGTCCCCCGCAATTCAACTCGTGGCAGTGTCTAAGGATCTCTAACGTGTCCGGTTCCGCAACACACCTCCGCAATACATTATCTGCTCCCAGGTTGAACAGATAAGGATCATCCCAGAAGTATTGTCGCGCGTCCGCAAAGAATTTCTTCCTCTGGTGGTAACTCATGTTCTTGGGTACAATGTTTAGTGCCTTGAAATTCGCCAAGTCAGCAAACCAAGGCACAGCTGCAACCACAACCATAAGCTGCTCATCTGGAAAATCCTCTCGAATAGGCAAATCTTCCTGCTTATCGTTCTCCAGTCTTGACAAATGGTCCGCAACCACATTCTCTACTCCCTTTTTATCCTTGATTACCACATCGAACTCTTGCATCAATAAAACCCACCGGATCAATCTTGGCTTGGCGTCCTTCTTGGTGAGAAGATACTTGAGGGCTGAATGGTCCGTGAAAATCGTCACCTGAGAACCCACAAGATATGGACGAAACTTGTCCAACGCAAATATGATTGCCAACATCTCTTTCTCTGTGGTAGCATAATTAACCTGTGCATCATTAAGAGTACGACTGGCATAATAAATGACATGAGCTACCTTATCTTTCCGCTGGCCCAGAACTGCTCCCACCGCATAGTCACTAGCATCACACATGAGCTCAAATGGTAGGGTCCAGTCTGGTGTGGTGATGATAGGTGCGCTAATCAGCTTTTCCTTGAGCAAATCAAAAGCTGACTTGCACTCCGCATTAAAATCAAAGACTGCATCCTTCTCAAGCAATCCGCACAAAGGCTTCGTGATCTTCGAGAAGTCTTTAATGAAGCGCCGATAGAAACCAGCATGTCCCAAGAAACTCCTTACCCCTTTGACAGAGGTAGGGTAAGGAAGCTTCTCAATCACCTCGATCTTGGCTCTATCCACCTCTAAACCTTTGCTGGAGATCTTGTGGCCCAAAACAATTCCCTCGGTAACCATGAAGTGACACTTCTCCCAGTTGAGCACTAGGTTGGTGTCAATGCATCTATCCAGAACCCGGGCCAACTGTTGCAGGCAGTCTTCGAATCCATCAACATAGAGCGAGAAGTCATCCATGAACACTTCAAAGTTCTGCTCCATCATATCAGAGAAGATCAACATCATACACCTCTGAAACGTAGCAGGTGCGTTGCATAACCCAAAAGGCATGCGTCTAAAAGCGAAAGTCCCATAAGGACAAGTGAATGTCGTCTTCTCCTGGTCAGCTGGCTCAACTGCTATCTGGTTGTACCCGGAGTACCCATCCAAAAAGCAATAATGAGAATGATGTGCCAGCCTATCAAGCATCTGATCAACGAATGGAAGGGGAAAATGATCCTTCAAAGTGGCATCATTGAGCTTGCGGTAATCCATGCAAACTCTCCACCCAGTAACAGTACGAGTGGCAATTTGATCACCTTTTTCCCCTTCCACCACAGTTATACCTCCCTTCTTAGGGACACATTGCACCGGGCTAGTCCATGTGCTGTCGGAAATCGGATAAATGATGCCCGCCTCCAACCATTTAAGCACCTCTTTCTTCACTACCTCCTGCATGTGAGGATTGAGGCGGCGCTGAAACTGAACTACCGGCTTCTTTTCTTCCATGAGCCGAATCTTGTGCTGGCAAACTGTGGGGCTGATCCCCTTGATATCTGCTATGGTCCATCCCATAGCTGCCTTTCTCTCCTGTAGTACCTTGAGAAGCTTCTCCTCCTGTTCCCTGTCCAAACATACAGACACAATCACAGGTAAAGACTCATTAGATCCCAAGTACAGATATTTCAAATGAACATGTAAAGGCTTTAATTCTAAAACAGGAGCAGTAATAAGAGAAGGAGTAAGAATCTTCCTGCTTCCCTCATTAAAGAGGGGTAGGGGCTGACGCCAATGAACATCTAATGCTTGCTCTTTCTCGCTGGAATCAAGTAGAACAAGCTCCTCATATAGCTGCTCCAATAAAATATCATCCTCTTCATCCGGCGTGTATGCCTCCACCCCGAAGCACTGCTCACTTACCGCATATGCAGGAAAGTTCATAGCCTCAAATACATTGAAGGCCACCTTCTCATCGTTGATCTGCATAGTCAGCTCTCCATTGGCCACATCAATGATAGTCCTCCCAGTAGCTAGGAATGGGCGGCCCAAAATAAGAGGAACATCATCGTCAGCCTCCATGTCTAAGATCACAAAATCCGCTGGGAAGATGAGTCATTCAACTCTCACTAATACATCCTCTAAAACACCCCTGGGGCGTTTTATAGTGCGATCACCCATCTGCAAGCACATCCTGGTAGGCTTAGGATCTCCCACACCAAGTTGCTCAAAAACCGATGTGGGCATCAAATTAATACTTGCACCAAGATCACATAATGCCCTCCCATGAAATGCATCTCCCAATGTAACAGGAATGATGAAACCGCCCGGATCTTTCATCTTCTTTGGTAGCGCCTTTTGCACAACCGCGCTACACTCCTCATTCAGAGTCACGGTTTCAAAGTCATCCATGCGCCTCCTATTAGAAAGGAGGTCCTTGAGAAATTTGGCATATTTAGGCATTTGTGAAATGGCATCCGCAAAAGGTATATTAATGTGCAGTTTCTTGAAGATATCCACAAACTTCTTGAAATGCTTGGCATCCTATTGACTCTTCAATCTCTGCGGGTATGGTACTCGCACACTGTATTCTTCCCTTGGATTCTGTTTCTCATCCGACTTCCTCACCGTGTCCTTTGATTGGGGAATCACGGTAGGCACGGGAATCTCTTCATCCAAGGCTTTTTCAGTGGCCTTAGTCGCCTCAGCTCGCGCATGGGTAGGATATGGGGGATCCTGGGTAGTGGTCCCACTACGAGTAGTAATAGCCTTCAATTGCTCAGTTGGAGTAATAGTGTTGGACGGAAGTATACCTGGCGGAAGTCGAGGATTTTGATTAGCTATTTGGCCAATTTGTGTTTCATGATTCTTTAACGAGGCTTCCATTACGACAATTTTACTCTCAATCTTGTCGTTGCTAGCTAACAGTTTCCTCAACATCGCATTAGTATCCTGTTCTTCTGAGGATGGGGCTGGAGCCTGTTGTTGTGCAGCCTGTCTCTGAGCTTGGTACGGAACATTTGGCCTATGACCTGGCGCATATAAGCCACTATTCGGATTGGCATAGCTGAAGTTGGGATGATAGGTGTTTGGCCATTGCTGCTGTCTTTGTTGACCCATGTAATTCACGTCTTCAATGCCATCCCCATATCCCTGATTTGCATCTGCTACCATCTCTCCACTGACTTCACCTGTGCCGATGGATTCAAATGACTGAAAGCCGACGTCATCACTGCCATCTGATGTTCAAATTTCTGTTCCACCATAGACTCTGTCTGACTAACCAATGCCCCATCTGATTTCGCGCTTCTACGAGTTTCAGACCTCGTGGATTCACGTTTTGCTACATTATCTAGCAAATCACGACATCTCTGTAGTCCCATCCCCATAAAATTGCCTTGAGCCATCATGTCTAGTTCACTAGCAGTCTCCCTGTCCAAGGCATCGTAAAAGTAGTGAAGAAGTTTATACCATGGCTCTCCGTGAGTAGGGCATCTGCGAAGGAGCTGGTTGAACTTTCTCCACGTGTCACCCAGAGAATCATCTTCCTGCTGTTTAAATTTGGTTATGTCAGACATCCGTTGAGCAACCTTGGATGGTGTAAGATACTTCCTGAGAAACTCTCTGCTACAATCTGCCCATGTAACTATGCTGCCTGCTGGAAGTTCCATAAGCCATGTCTTTGCCTTTCCCGATAAAGAGAAGGGGAAAAGCATGAGCTTTATCGTCTCTATTGGAACTCTCTGGTCATACATGGTAGAAGTAATTTGCTCGAAGTTGAGCAAGTGTTGATGTGGATCATCGCTCGGGGCTCCCGTGAATAAGCACTCATCCCTAACCATATTGATCAACGGTTGGCGAATCTCGAAATGCGCGGCATTAATCTGCGGCCTGACAATGGTAGGCTGATATCCCTCCGGTGTAGTCCTGAAGTAGTCCACCAAAGGACGTTCATCATCCTCAGCATTGTTGACTTGCTCTAACACATTCCGACCGTTATTGTTCCGATTATTACCCCCATTGTTCCCATTGCCACCGTTGTTTCCACCATTAACTCCTCCATTGTTCCCATTAACTATTTCCGCACCAGGGAGTTGTTGTGGATTCTGGGGATTCATGCGATCAATCATGGCTTGCATCTCAGCCATTTGAGCCCTAAGCTGCTCAGTTTCCCTTGCTCGATTTGCTGCATCTTCCACAGCTGCAGCTCTAGCTGCTTCCGCATCTTCGAGGCCTTTGCGGAACCTCTCAAATTCAGCTCTCGTTTGCTCATCCATCAGAACTGAATTTGCTTTCCTCTTGTCTCTATTCTGTGCTCGCAATAAGGATTCCGGGTCTTCAAGTGTTGGATGCAAAGGCTCGTCTCTAGAACGTGACATGCACCAAATGAATCAGACCTGAAAACAGGTGAGTAACAAATATAAACTGAAAAGTAAATCCCTAAAGAGAAAAATAATAGCTAATTTATCAGAAGTCCCCGGCAACGGCGCCAAAAACTTGACACGCTCCAACTGCAAGTGCACAGTTGTCGGTGTAGTAATAATCGGAAAAGTCCGGTTTGTCGAACCCAAGGGACTTCGTGTAAATTAACTACTAAATTTATTCTTTATGTGGGCAAAGCGCAGATGTTTTGTTCTATTTCTACTAAAAATTAAAATAACAATTATCCCCAAATAATTCAATGAATTATTTCAAGATTAATAAGCACGCGTTGATTTTGATGTTTCTCAAGATTGATCAAATTCAGGATATCTCTACGGATCACTAGGTATTTCACACTACGTTGGATTTATGTTCTACTAACACGATGAGTTCTTGTTCTAGTTAAACGAGCAATCTTATATTGAAGATGTCTCAACCAATAACTATGCCTAAACTATCGTAACTGATTCCTATAGCTTACTCAAGTTCAAACACGCATTACGATAATAATTCTACTCTTGTTCTTAGCTAACTAGCAAGATTCCTCAACCCTGGATACGGCTAGTGTGTATTTCAATTTTCCGGGCAACAAACGTAGATTCCTCTATCGTTCATAACCTAGCACAATCCTATTAATACGTCTACCAATAGAAAAGATAAATCAAATGCGTAAAATACACATAACTAGAGAAGAAATCATCAATTAAGCTCAAAAGCATGCAAGCAAATCCATAAATCACAAGTGTAGTGATCAAACCCTAGTCTCCTACGAGATATCCCAAAATAAGGGTTTAGCTACTCATAATCATGTTCAAAATACAAAGTTTCATGATCCAATATGAAAAACTAGAGAAGAAACGAAGATTAGAAGCCAAACGGATGATCCAAGCTCTTCAACCTAGCTCCAAGCTCTCCAAGCACGTCTCCCAATGTGTGTTCTGATGCCAAACACGTTCCTCAGTGTTTCTTAAGTCTTTCGTGGCTCAAAACTCTCAAAACTATGCCAAAATAGCGAAAATAGCCCAAAAATCCGATCCTGGCCGCAGAGGTAATCGTACGATTACTTTGAGGTAAACGTACGATTACTTGCATTGAAGGTAATCGTACGATTACCCAATAGTAAACGCACGATTACTTCTGAGTGAAGGTAATCGTACGATTACCTTGAGGTAAACGTACGATTACTTCTGGTCTTCCACCAATCAAACTTCATCTTCTTGCTCTTTTTCCTTTCGTCTTCACTTCCCGAGCATCCCTTTGAGCCTCCAACTTTTCCGAAGTTCACTTTTGCTCCAATGTCACGTCCCGAGCTCCCGGTTCCTGAAAACCACAACACGAGAAACATACCGGAAGATCAAACGTGATAAAATATAGTCAAAATTAATGCAAAAAGTGCCCGGACTCATCATTAACGTGCAAAGACTCAACATGCTCAAATTTAGCAAGAAATGATCCAAAATCTATCAAAACGCACTGGAATACACGCAAAACGGTAAGGAAACATATAAGAATATAACTCCAAATATGGAGTTATCAATCACCCAACAAGCACTATGGATAATCCTACGTTTTGATCCAAATCCTAACATTTCACCTTTCGGTCCATCATGATACGGGGTTGCTAGCAATCCTAGATTCATAAGCTAATTAATCTTCACTTGTCAGTCCATCGATCTTTCACCAAGTAGTTACCCTAGCTCATGACGCTAGGTTAACATAATATTAAGAACATGATTACTAGAAGAAGCAAATTCATTATTACTTTAAGCTAAGATAACACGATATGTATTGAAACATCTCATATGATCATTCAAATCCTACCAAGCACGTATCAATAGTGCAAGTTCAACAATCCATCAACTTAGATAAAATCAATCCATCACATGAATCCATAAGCACAAATCAATCCACATATCCGGAAAACTTGTCTAACAAAGCCCTAGGCTCTCCATAGAGCTTATCAAATAAAACTACTCAAATAATCTGAAAATAGAAGCTAACAAGTTCATAGTATTGAGAAACGATAGAAAAGATAGGGATAGTCAAACTCGTGACGAAATTCACGTTCCGGCGACTCCGGCGTCGTTCTCCATGCCCTTTGTGCTCTCTGGCGTTCCTAGATCCTCCCCAGCAGCTCCCCTCTGTGTTTTAGGTCTAAGAATCGCTCTTTACTGCCTGGGCACGATTTTTAATGTAATTTGGCCGAAATTGCACTTCAGCCCCTCTAGTTTGTAATTCTCGGGCAGAATTGTAAGCTGATCTTGCGCGGGCCATTTCTCTCTCATCCGGACTCGTATTTGGGCCTCCCATATATCGTTGGAAAGCTACGGATGTCTACTTTCCAATTCCGAACCCGAAGGCTTTGCTCCAAAATTCTTTGTATATTTTCTTGAGCATCGAAAAGAGTGCAGGCCGGTCCCGTGTGACTTTTCCAACTTTGCTTCGTTTTTGCGTCTCATTTGCTCCTCTTCATCTAGCTCCATTCCAAGCATCTCCAAGCCTCTCATAAGCTCCATTTCACCTATTTTAGATGAGATACACAACACTAACAACCCGTGCAACTATCATAGCAAATATGAGAGAAACATGCACAAATAGGCTAGAAACACAACTTTTCACTCTTAGGCTTATAAATCGTCAAATTCACATATTTGTGCAAATATAACATATAAGTCATGTGAAATAAGCCTATTAAAAGTACTATGGAAGTATAAAAATAACTCATAAAAGAGAGTTATCAGACGTCGATGGAGACGAAGGCATCGACGATGGAGATCCATTTGCTGTTGTTTTAGTTGGTGAAACTGTATCACAATCAAATCAATTCCATTGAAACCCAAATATAAAGAGAAATGAACAAAAATGGGGTTGAATTAGGTCTTACTTGTGCAAGTTGAAGCTGCTGGTAGGACATGTTCTGATTTGGGTAGGGGGTTTTCAAAGGGACAGATATGGGATTGGGCTTTCTCGCCGGAGGAGCGAGTAGTCCTCTGTTCTGGTACAATCCATTGTTGTTGTTGTTGCCGTCTTCACCAATCCTCATCCTCGCAACTTCCCCAGCAGACGCATAAAGCAGATCCCAAGCGAAATCGTTCCGATTCAACTCAGTCGCCGGCGGCGAAGGACAGTTGGGGCTTCCCCTGCTAGAGCCCTGTTTGCTAGGGGTGTAAATGGTTCGGTTTGGTGCGGTTTATGCGAAAACCATAAACCAAACCTATTACATCGGGTTACTAATTTTATAACCAAACCAAACCTTTTGAAATGATGAACCGAACCAAACCAAACCGACAGTTCGGTCAGTTTGCATAAACATTATTGAATGAATACTATAATACTTTATTGTCAACAAATTTAAAATTTAAGAGTTATAAAAGATAAATAGACGTAAAAAAACTTGCACAACTATCATTTATGATGGAACGTGAGAGAAGATTAAGATTAATCTGATAATTGAATCTATCTACTTGTATTCTATGTTTTCAGATTATTTGATATATTTTACGAATATACATTTTAACAAAAGTACATTAGGCACATATCGGTTCGGTTCTGTTTAGTGCGGTGTGATATTTTTACAAACCGAAAACCGAATCGATTAGACCGGTTTGTGAAAGTTTGAACCATTCATAAACCAAACATCTAAAAACACCGTCCAAAACCAAAGATTTCGGTTCGGTCGGTTTGACCGATTTATTCAGTTTTCTTACACCCTTACTGTTTGCAACCGCAGTCACCAGACACGCCACATAGAATCGATTGGGGCAAACTAGAGATAGTCCGAGACTGGAGAAAGCCACAAATCAGTAACAAAACCCAAAATCTAAAGCAAAATCTGGAAACGGAAGGAGAGAACAGAGTCGTTACCTTCTTCCCCGTCGTCTCAACCATTACTCCATCAACGACCATGCTTTCTCTCTTCCTCTTCATCTCCACCACCACCACTCAACTCACCACTGTTTCACAAAGCCTCTCTCGACAACTCTCTCTCTATCTCTATCTGTACGTATTCATATGGGGGCAACTGTGTTGCTGTGGGTGTAGTTAGGGTTTTGTATTGGTTATGTTTTGTTAATTTTTAATTCCCCCCAAATTTTTAGTGAAATTTTGAATGTTCCCCCCAAAATGTTTTGAGATAGCAGCATTACACTTCGTAATGCTGCAATACTAAGCAATCTTTTGTACAAAACAGCATTAATGTGATGAATGCTGCAATGTATATTTTTTTAACCTTTTCTTATTGCAACGTCAGTTTGTTAATGCTGCGAAGTAAAACATTAGATTTGTAAAAAAGCAACATTAATGTGATTAATGCTGCAATGTGTATGCTGTTTAGCCAAACATTGCTGCATTATTAGATTTATGCTGCAATTTAGCCAATAATTGCAGCATTATTGGATTAAAGCTGCAATATTACAACATTTAGTTTGCAACATTAACAATAATGCTGCTTTAGGGTATCAATTACCGCATTTGTTCTAATGCTACAAATAAAATGTGGTATTTGCTAAGATTTCTAGTAGTGTAAACTCGGTCGATTTATTGAACATTTGAGATGAAAATAGAGTACACCCATACAGATTTAAAACAAGACGTAGCATAACTACACGATATCGACCATTATGATGTCCTACACATAATTTCATACTCATTTCCATCGCCGTTAGGGTTCGCGGCAGTTGGGGCATGAGGCAGACCATCATAATACGAAAGGTCGAACAATTGGCACAATAGAGCTTCGTTGCCCGCGATAATCAGAGCCCGTCTGCCGACATCGGCATCGTGGTTTTATTCGGCAACCAATTCGGGGGCGGCAACCGAATGAACCCATCTCTTGAACTCACGAGTAAGCACCTGAAACTGGTTATGATAAACCGTCCGAGTCAGATAATCTCTGGTGTTGAGGGACCATGTTTCACTCACACGATTTCAGCTAGACTTGATTATAACATGATGCGAAGGTTTACGCGCTCCTTTTCCTCGATCAGTAGCATGATGAACAAACACCATTCATCCAGGCCCCATCTGCCGCGGACAACGTGCACCATCATTCGGGCATTCCTGGGTAGTCTAGGACGCGCACCGTCGCTGTCCATAACTTATTCCTATGATAAAACATTATTTAAATTAGCAAAATGATATCAGAAACAATAAACATACAAATGATAAATTTTTACAGTACCTTGTTGTAGAAAACACTACTCCCAAGAGGAAGTACTTAGAAAGAGTAGAGAGTAGTAGCACCAAGTGAACTGGCGAAGTTCACTTTAAATAGGCGTCGCTCAAAAGATATATATTTTTTTTTACACAAAAACATACCCATATACGTACAATAATGAGGAAAAGAAACAATCTCAATACGGGTCACCGGCCACATCGGCAGTGACCGGCTTCTGAACATCCGGTGCAAAGGGGAAAATTTCGGTGCCGGTGGAGAACGAGAGAGAGAGAGACTTGGGCAGTGTCCGGGTGAATAGTAACCGATCCCCTCCCCTTTTCCCAAGCTAACCACTTTATCCAAAAACCATACTAGTTTTGTTAACCTTCACCCCCCCCCCCCCCCATCTAAACAGGCCCAATGCCGGGACGAATGCTCTATGGAAACAATCAATTGTAGTAGTTGTCTTATCCCTGATACAATTGGTAGTTGATCTTGTTGTTGTGTTGGTGTAGCTTTCTCTCGACGAGTTGTTGTTAGACTGCATGTACCTTATCTTAATCTATACTATTATGAAAAAAAAAATCTTCCTGAACTGATGGGGCGAAAGTAAAATCTACCAAAAAATAATTTTTTTTGAGGAAAAATCTACCCAAAAAATATGGTCACTCGCCTACCAAACAAGTCCTTAAATAAAGTGGGGAGTGAAATAAGAAGAGAATATCATTTATCATTACTTCATCTCCTAAACCTCTCCCTTCTCTGCAGAAACAAACCCTAACCCTTCCTCACTCCTTCCTTCATCTCCGTCAACAATGGCGAACCCTGACGTCGAATCACTCGATTTCGAGGCGGAGGAAGACGATCTCATGGACGAAGACCTCGACACCGGTTCCCCCAGGGCCACCGTACCGAAGCTCAAGTCCGCCATCACCGGCGGCTCTGGCTCCGCTCCGAAGAAGACCAAAGGTCGCGGCTTCCGCGAGGAGACCGACGCAGATCGCAACCTCCGTCTCGAAGCTGGCTTCGACTCTCTTCACTCCGATGGAGGCCCTGGTCCCGAACGATGTAAGCTCTTCTTCGCATCTTTCTGATGTGCTTGTTTGATTTTTTCAATTTGTTTGCTCACATTCAAACACTGGATGGATTGCTGTGGTGATGTGTGAAAAATTAGGGCTTAAAATAGTTACTGTATTGCGGAGTGGCTTCTGTAAAAATTAGGGCTTAAAATAGTCTCGTGCTTGTTCGATTTTTCAATTTGTTTGCTCACATTGAAGCTGAATGCTGTATGAAATCAGACGGAAGCTAGGTTTAAACACTAGATAGGTTGCTGTAGTGATGTGTGAAAATTAGGGCTTAAAATAGTTACTAAATTGCGGAGTGGCTTCTGGTGTGATTTGTGTACTGAATCTGTTTCATCTTTGCAATGTATTTCGTACTGTGTCTGTGTTCATATTGGTGCTGAAGGTTGTAGGAAAATAAGCCGAATCCAGGTGGAAAGAATAATTGGATTACTGCTGTGTTGTATGTGTTCTGGCAGGGAATGCTTAAAAGTTTAGTGCTAATCTCACTCCATAAACAATTTTTTCAAGTATGTTTTGCAACAAACATAGTACTAGTTTTAACTACTTTGCTTAGTGTCAGGAGCAGAAGGAAACTTTAAGTGAATGACTTATGGTCTGAGTTCTCCATTAGGTTTATAACTAGAAAAATACCCGCCCCTTTGGGACTTATTACCTAATGAAATAGTGTAAGGGGTCTGAAATTTTGAAGCTTGAGTCAGTGTGGCCATAGATCTCTATCAAATCTCGTAGTTATTGTTTAGCCAACATTACAAAATGAATAATCAAAGGCCAAGCTTTGATTATTGGATATTTTTGGGGTTAGCCTATTTTCTCAGTAAGATTGATGACAGACTCAGATGGTATTCTCCTATTCTCCTTCTGTAGCTTGTTTAATGTACCAATGAACAATATGAAACTTTTAAGTGCCATCTGGTATGGTTATAAACACATCTCCGTTGAGGTTATAATTGCAAGGAATATTGGGATTAACTTGTTTCATGATCAAATGCTGAATGTATTTCCCAGATTTGAACTTTCTGCCAATGTGTTACAACATAAAGATTGCTCTTGGTTTCTATCCTTGCCTCAATAGTTTTCCTGTCTTATCCAAGAGTATTTCCTTTCTACATTTTGAGCATGCCTCGCTGTTTCAGTTGAATTCATTTGCCAATGTCCTTCACAATTTAATATTTTGGGAAAATGGGATTGGTGAGTTAGTTTGGAGTTGGTTAAAGCGTAGAACTGTAAATTTGGCGTGCTAGCAATAGATGCAAGGCTATTTACAGCCAGTATGTGAATGTCTTGCTCATCTGTCATGGGGTGTAATGTATTTACTGACTGTTACTTCAGTCCTTCCTTTCTGTCTGTGCTACTTCCCGTGTTTAAAAGCTAAAATTGTATATTTGAAACTGTTAACAAGTTACGGAATTTACTTGCAAAATGCCATTATTTCTCTTTCGTACTCCGGGGAAGAATCCATGCTAAAATTCACTGGTGGCAGAGTGTCCTGTACCAATTTTACTTGACATATTTACTAAAAATCCTTTAGAAGTTTTAAGAAGTGTTATGACCCTCGAGCTAAAGGAAAGTTTCGTTGATGTTCTTTGAAAATCAGCAACTGCATGCCACTTTCTTTGTTACCCACCATTCATTTAAAATGGTGCAACTTGCTTTAGGTACATAGTAAATGTGCCTTCTTAATTGGATCATAGATCACGTCAAGATATCAGTGATCACGCCATGTATTTAATCTATATGCAATGCTTTCTGATGTTAGATTTTTTCTGTACTTCTTGTGACAATCGTGCTTGCACCGTTCTTGCATTCCGTTGCTCGAGTATGGGAATGGTACAAAAAGCTTTTTTTTTTTTCAACTGCCATCATTTTTCTTCAATAAGTTACTGCTGTTCTTTGCATTTCTAAACGCTTCCTAGAATAATGCATCATCATTTTGATTATTTTGTGAAGTTTATTCCCACTTTCTTATAGTATATCTTACATTTCCAATTCCATATAGCGCTGTTGTTTCCCGGTTCCACTAATTTCATAATTGAACTTGGAGTCGGAGGATTCTGCTCTGGAAACATGAACATATTTGATTGGAGTTCCGCAATTGTATTTGTTTCCCCGTTCTACTAGTTTCATATTTGAACTTGGAGTCGGAGGATTCTGCTCTGGAAACATTAACATATTTGATTGGAGTTCGGAAATTGTATGGTTGTCCTAACAAAGTTGAATTCTCAGCAATTGAAGGATGGATTATTCTTGTTACTGGAGTACATGAAGAAGCACAAGAAGATGACCTAACTAATGCATTTGGTGATTTCGGACAAATGAGGAATCTGCATTTGAATCTTGACAGGAGAACTGGATTTGTTAAGGTATAAATTGTTTACAGATAATGCATGTAAAGAATACAAGTTATGTCGATCTTTCACGTTTGTGTTACAGAGACGCCCTTTTCACGTGTCATTGTGTAATTGGAATTGTATTGACTGTTATGAGCCCGTGTTTCGTTTTCATGTTAAAGTTCTTCCACAGTTCCATTAGTTTAGATGCCTGTCACATGGATACTTGCATACAATTTTCTAACTTAAGAGGGAATGTTATAGTCGTAACTATACCTTTTTTAAGGTGTGTTATGCATCTGATGGGGGTCTCATATTAGATATTATACCCTCTAGAAATAGTTGATACTCATTTGCAATTCGTCCAAGAAGATAAGTGCGAGCTATTTTCTAATGCATTAAAGAGTTTTGTTTATTAGGTAGAAAATCCTTTAGATAATCGGTTTTAGTGTTATCTGCCGGAAAAGAATGTGAGCAACATAAGACTTATATTCCACCCTATATGACTTGGGATATTAATGTTTCTACTCTTTTACATCCTTATTTGTAATTGAAAGATTATTTTAATTATTGATATTGTTACATAAAATTCAGCTACTCCTTGTTACTGGTTCCACCACTTGGTCACAGCATTACTCATTTGAAATTAGGCTGGTCCTTCCTACCCATTAGATAAGATACATGAATGGAATTTAGTGCTGAAGCATTGTTCTTCAGTACTTTTATTTGAATATTGTTCCTCAGGGGTATGCATTGATTGAATAATTTTATTTGAAATATTGTTCCTCAGGGGTATGCACTGATTGAATACGAGAACTTTGAAGAAGCGCAGAAAGCTATTAATGAAATGGACGGAACTGAATTACTCACACAAACAATTAATGTTGATTGGGCATTCAGCAGAGGTCCATGGAAAAAACGGAGCACAAGGAGAAGGTATTTCATTCCAATAGCTATTGTCTTTTCCAGTATTGATTCAGGGCTATGCTTCTACTTCACTAAAAGTGCAATTTCTTTAGTTTGTTTGCTATCGAGCTGTTATTCAGCGAACTATGTTTTCATATCGAGTGAGTTGCTATTCGAATCGCTTGATTCAGAATCATTCATCGAATGGAAGTTATAGCTGAAATGTGCCTCTGAATCGAGAATCGATTAGCTGAATTGTGAATTGATTGATTCTGAATTGTGGTTGTGAGGTGGGTCTGAGTTAGATAAGAAGGTATAGGCTGAAAACACTAAGATTCATGACCTAAAGCAAAGCGTACCATTTCTTTTCATTAAACAAATACTTCAATCTATGTCTTCTTTCACAACTCTCGATGGATTCTTAGGGCTGCATTTATCTGGATGATTTCTGGGTCTTTTTTGGATGGAGCTAGAAGAGCAACTTACTCTCTATGTTTCCGTGAAACTGATGTATTTGGATGCTATTTATGTCCTCACCTTGTGGGGAATCTAAGTAGTTAACGTTTTTGGATGCTATTAATGATTTTTTGATATGCCTAACTCACTAGTTTTGGATGGGTCATATACAGTACTGTCGCTTGGATGCCATTTATGATTTATATACTCAGTTCTAGTTTGAGTGTCTTTTTTTTCTAGAATGCATATCCCAAAGTGAGTGTGTTACTACCAAGAAGTTAACTTTTTTACTTCACTTCCCTCCATGCCCCTTTTCAAATTCTCACTTTTTTCACTTTCAAAGAAATACATAAAGCAATGGACATTTTAGTAAATCTATCAAGTCAAAAGCAATTCTATATCTCCTCGAAAACTCTACAGTGACTCGTTATGGGACAGAGGGCGTAATTGCATATTTATCACCCTAATGTTATTATTACTTGTGATTCATGATTCGATTTGAGATGAGAGAGTTGAGATTTGGGTTCACAGTCCGAATCATGATTTGACAACTATGCATGCTTTCACAAGGATATACTGGAGAGTAGAGACTGGAAGGGACCTTCAGTGACCTCTATTATTTATTGACTGCTGACATCAGACTCACTTTCGATTCTTTGATTTGAACTCTCTAGAGGGACCAAGTTTGTGCCACCCTTCAAGTCGATCCTTAACGTTGGTGGATGGCAATATAGAAACATGTTACCTTGTCAACAAGGAATAATCAATGGTATTATATTTTCTTCAGAAAGGCTGCCTGTTTCTATCCTGCAGAGTAGCATAAACCGCTTTTCAGTTGATATTTGCCTCACACTTTTTCACCACCCCATCAAGAGAGATGACAAGTCACCGATCTTGTGGTTTGACCAACTTCCTAATATGTAGGTCCCGTCCATTAATAAGCAATCGGTGCATGTCTTGGGTATATTTAGTTCGAAATTTCTGGAGCTGGAGGAAGCATTTTCCATATCTGTTTCTGTCTTGTGTATCTTGTCACTCATTGGGAAACAATGGGAAATCCCTCTACATCCGATGAGGTTTTCTCATATTTCTCGTCACCTGAAGCATATCATTCGTATAGACAACACCAAAGAATGTGAGGGGCTTATTATTACATGCCGGAGATTTGCTTGAAAATTTTGTATTTTGAAGACGTGATTGTGGTGCACTAGAACAAATATAATATCTTTAGGATGTTCCAGTTTTGATACGGTTATTATAGTGGAACAATGTTTGGTCTTGTTGATTTCACTGAAGAGATAATGTTTCATGTAGTTTGCTATGAGATCAACACCTTAAAGTAGGGTGTGTGAAGTAAGTATTTTCAGCGGAGTTATACTATATGAGTAATGAGATTTGTTATTCGGTAGGCAAGCTAGTAGCTTCTCGAAAACTGACAGGTTGGAGTGGTGCAAGCCCTAGTCTGGAGGGATACTATTTGAGTACCGTCGAAGTGTCTATATAGAAGGCTAATTTAGAGCTAAAAAATGAGAACCGGATGTGTAAGGTAGACATGGTGAGCAAGGCTCTGGAGCTTGTAAATGTGATTGGAATCAATGGTTAAAGTTCAATACGAGGCTGAATTTCAGGATGTGTATATAAGATCTCTGCCCCACAACAAATAGGACATGCAGTTTTCATGCTGGTTGTGAAAAGCTTGCTCGGCAATTGCTGAAGGCTCTGGGCTGACTGTAGAAAAAGGTTTCCCTGGGCCTCGTTCTGTGAATGGACCTGGTATCAACACAAATTAAAAATAGTCCCAATTGTTCAAAACTTACATTGAACTTTAAATTTGTGACCGTCCTTTTTCATGTTGGAGTTTCCAGATGTTATAGATAACTAATGTTTGAACAATGTCATAACGTGCCACGGGATAATTTGGAGATTGTTTTAGCTTTCTTTGTGAGTTGATTGAAGTTATGGACTTGAGATGTTAATGTTGTGGAGTCGGATGTCGGTATGTACCAAAATGTCGAACGTTACGAATGGGGTTTCCATGAATTGAGTTGGGCAAAACGAGAATTAAAGAGTTTTGTGAAGGTTAGTTGTAGGTGAGAGCTATGCTTTATTGGAATTGGCTAGAAAGTGGTGTAGAGTGGAGAAGCTTATGTTTTCTGATGGTAAAGGTGATGAAGCCTGTTTCATGTTTGCTCATGCAAACTTTGGAAATTCAAAATATTCTTATAGTTGGGAAACTGAGTATCACCTATGATATCATGTAGTAGTTAAAATCCTTGTGGGAATGAAATAATAGACAGCTCTCTTTGTTTGTTCCCGTTCCTGCTTGTTTCATTCCTTTTTTTGGGGTAAAACACCAGAAAGTTTGTTATTCTGATGACGAGTAACCTTCAGACTATTTTTTAGGGTAGTAACTTCAGACTTCATGACAGTTTATTTTATTTTGGTTACTAAGTTGGCATTTATTTTTCCTTTTTTGGTTCAACGCTCTTTGTCTCTGTTAACGTAACATGGTTTCTTTTCCCCTTTTGTCAAAATTGCAGGTCTCCACGTCGTTCAAGAAGTCCAAGGAGGAGGTTTTGATGTCTTTGTGTTGCATTATTACTATGTTGGAGTGGAGGAGCAGATGCTGGAGCCTTAGTTTTCTGGTCACTTCGTAACTGTTAAAATTTGTGGATGGATGTTAAATTCTGCGGTCGGGGACTCCATGCATATTTCTTTGAGACGCGATTCCTTAACTGTCTTCATATTATCCGTGTTTATGTTACTTGCAATGGATCTTCTTTGAAGCTTTTTTCTTCAGGATCTTGTAAAACGTAGTAACAGTGTGTGAGTTTGGTGTTTGCCTTTGTTCTTTCTTAACGATCTTCTGTAGTAGACGATGATATGACCCAAGTGAAATACTAGCTCGTAATTGTGTTTCCTTGCTTGCTTGGGTTCTGGTTCTGTTTCGGTATTGTTCATCTTCTTGCCTTCTGCAGCTTTATTAGCCCTTTTACAGAACTGATAGTGTGATGATCACGGCAGCTTTGATAATTACATGACATATGTAGTGCAAGTGAAGATGTTCTTATATTGCAAGAGCAATTGACCTGTGCCTTTACCTGCTGCATGTTCACTCGAGTGCACCCGTTCTCAATGGTTGCATTTTAGTGTTTTGTTTTTCTTGTGGACTATCGAATTTAGCTGCGTCTGCGGATGTCTTGTGACCAGTTGTGTTGGAGGAAGAAGTTGCAACTGGGACTCCCATCTTTCCTTGGGGAAAACACAAACTTCAGGCAGTTAAGGAGTTCGGACAAACATTGATTATTGCATTTAATTTATCATTCATGGATGGAAAATCTTGAAGGAAAAACAAAAGTTTCAGAACCTTAATTCTGGATTATTAACCTATGCTTTTCCATAACATACTTCCACATCGGTAAAATTGTCATGGTAAACTTTTTAATGCTGGAATGATTTAGCAGTCGCTCCACAAGAATGTCTAGTACAGGAATTCGTTTGCTAGTACCGTGCGTGTGTGACTTTTAATTTACGAGAAGCTGTTACACCCTCCGGAGTGCAGTCGAATCGGTAGGGTTAGCATTTGTCTTGAGTTCAAACCTTGAGACAACCCAATGATTGCCTATTGGCCTCTTCAATTGCGAGCTTGTCAGCCTTGGTTTTTTCAAGCTGGTTTACCTCTTTAGTATGATTCGCAGGTTATTGCACTAGAGCGGGAATACACAGCCAAATGAGTGTTGACTGCGGTTTCGCATGTCATAAAAACAAACTGTTGCAAAAATCAATTTACTATTATTTGTAGGCGAGGACCTCAATCACAGTAATAACATAGCTAGCAGACGCCACAAGAAAAATTATCAACTGTTTGAAGGCCTAATTCGACCTTTTTAAGTTTGAAGTCCTTTACATGTATAGAATGTTGTTAAATGATTCATCAAAAAAAAAAAAAAAAAAAGAAATAAGTTAATGCGAACCCAGGAGTCTCAGGCGCACACTCAACTGCAAAAGCGACCGACTCTGGTGTTCCAAAAGTCTCGGGAGCAGTAGTCTCTGGCTATGACTGATGAACACCCGCCTATTCTTGACTAAAAATATACTGGACATCTGACAGAGTTGGTTTTGCAAGGAGATGAACGGCTGCGATTGAGACCAATTTGGCTTTTGATCCCATTGCAAGAGAAATCATCCGGCGAGGAAGTTTAAAAACTTGGTTGGGTCTTGGAGTGATAGCTTGAAGCTATCACACTGAGCACACGGTACACAAACACTAGGGTATTGCCCCAAATTGAGTTCTTCGATTGATGAACTGAAAATCACGTGTGAAACAATGTTTTTGTAGAATAATTATGACAGACACTATCCCCCCCTCCCTGACTAACTTAAACGCCACTCTCCCCCTAAATCCTAATAATAATGAAAATCCATAAAACAACATAAAGTAATATTACGAACTAACAACTACTATAATTGCTAATATAATCCTGGAGGTCAGCCGGGGGACGCCGGGCTCGTGCTCCACGACTCGAAGCCGTGTCGCCAAACGGATGCACATCCGTATCATAGAGCCATTAGATGTCAAATAATTAGCATATTAGAAAAGTAGCTAGCGAACAAAAGGTTTGTCCTAGTGATAAATACTTTGATCCCCAATCGCACCACAAAGATTCAGATTGACGATGTTCTATGGCAAAAAGAAAAACAGAAAAGTTGCCTGCAAAGGAATGTGAAAACATGTTAAACGGGGCACTATGGCTATCTGGTCCCAATACCCGGGAGGCACAAGCGCTTACCGGTACTCCTATTTATGCAGAGAAAGAGGGCATTGCATGCCAAAAACTGCTTCCTCAAATCTCACGTCACTATAACGGTCCACATTCCAAACATTGTTGCACATCATGTGCACATACTGGGTTTAATCCCGGATTATTCTCATATCCTCATCGTACCTTGTACCTGGATTCATCCAATTGCCCCCTTTGCATTTCCTGAATGCACTCGCTACCCAATCAACTTGGTGCTTCCACTCGTTACCCAATTCAATCACACTGGACATCAATCCGCTTAAGGCGATACCACAGCTAACTACTGCATTTTTTCGTCCATGCCATGATGTTTCAAAAGACACAAAAAACACCTCTAGCTGTTTAAGCATAAAAGGATCTTATCTGGATTGATCTTTTCTATAGTTTTTTCAGAAAACATGTATATAATGTTTCAAAGTTCACAGCATTCACTAATTGAGTGATCTAACTGTTTAAGCAAGGCCAGAAAAAAGTAAGTTTACATATAAGTTAAATAACATACATGTCAACAACTGATCCTCAGCTAACTTGCATCGACGACGACGACTTCTTTTTCCTCTTGTTCTTGGGCTTCACTGCATCTTTCAATGTTTTCTTTCCACTTGTCTTTCCATCATTTCCCGGTGCCTCATCGGGGAGTGATGGCTTACTATCAGCAAGGGGTTGGTTTTCTTCAGCTTCAGTCGGTTTCTCCTCATCAGGTTTCTCTATGTTCTTATTCGCTGTTACCACTCCTGTAGTTCACATTTAAACAAGTGTAAATTGCTACCTTATTGTCTTTTATTAAAATAAAGCATGTTTCAAAAGCATCACTTCTGAGTTAACAAGCATCTGAAGATAAACTTGCAGGACTTTGGCATGAAACTATGAAACAAAATCTTTCCTTTTTGTCAACTAAAACTGTCCACTCTAACAAACTCACATTAGTTGAAGTTTCTTTGTATCGGAAAATAACTTCTATGTGATCTAAAACAAAGCTCAAAAATTAGGTGACCAACATCCTCAGTAGGCTTAATGACTACAGCTATAACCTAACGAAAAATTCTTAACAGCTTCTCTACTAAAACTGAGTTTTACGAATACAAATGGGACACCATGAGACACTCTGAAACAAGTTATTACTTATATTTGAGAGAAAAATTATTCACCAAACTTCATATCCTTTAGGAGAGGTATACATTGGAAGTTGGAACTATGCTTTTAGCTGGGCACAATCTCACTGGTTCTTTATGCTACATCTTCTTTTCTCAATTTTTATTCTGTGTATGCTGATTGATTCATATAAGTAAACGCTCCTCTTTTTGGTGATAGAAAAACAACTAATTACGATAAGCAGTATGTTGCATGAAGGGAAAAAACATATTCACTGAACTAAATCATCGAGGCTAAGCAGTAAGTTCAATTATAGTTGACTTCACATGTTTCTCATAACAGGTTCGTCGCATTGGCAATTCCGGTGCAATGCGGATACATGCATACCAGCAAATTCTCCAATTGTGCCTCATTTTTTTGCTAATGTTACATCATCTAGACTCCAGAAAATGTATTCTTCTGGAGCTTTGTTTTCTCGGTTTTTGATATCGTTAAGTCACGGGTTCAAACTTGAATGAGATGAACAAGAAATCTTCCAATCGCAAGGAGATATATGCAGCTTGTCTAGGAGGGATCTCTACTTTCAATTCTTGATTTGTGGTATAAGAACATAACTTCCTTATGTTCAGTGCTTAGTTCTCCTAGGTGTTAGACTTATTCACTGATACCCTAGCATACTGGATACAAGTTCCAAAAAATGGTACTATTTGCTACTTTACATTCATCAATGACGAAGACGGTAATGTTTAATAGTTTGCTATGCATCCCCAAAAGTGGGAGTATGAGCACTTTATGGTACCTGATATGGAGGAAGATGTCAAACAGAAGTTACACAATTATTATACCCGAACAAAGTAAAGATATGACAGAAAACATATGTTCTCAAAATTATAATTTCAGTATAACTTCCACTCAATGAATCTTAACTTGGAGGCTACATAGCTTTAAATGATGAAAACAAAAGAGCTTTGAAACTTTTTCCACGAATTCATACAAAAATTCTTTAGCACCAAGGAATCTAGAGAAATAGAACTACCCTGGGAAGTAGGGAACTTAACTTTTGTGAAGGTACACAAATGGAGGTACCTGTACATTGCTTGATAAGAACCTACAGGAACAACTTTTTTGATGTCTTGAAAATTTTATTCGCCCACAATGGGCAGTTTTTTTTGCTTTCCTTGGGGAAGAAGCCGCAGAACCAAAACAAAAACGGTAGTAGCTTTTGATACCAAACCTAGTACTTTAGAGAACCTATTACTAAAAAGATAAGTATCGAACAAGAGCATTCCTAAACCAAAACCTGTGCATCCATAAATAAGGGTATACTTTCTCGACGGAATAGAGTCGGGACTGACCCAAGGGGGTAGGCAGGCAAAG
This sequence comes from Linanthus parryae, assembly GCA_023055425.1. NCBI lineage: Eukaryota > Viridiplantae > Streptophyta > Magnoliopsida > Ericales > Polemoniaceae > Linanthus > Linanthus parryae. Next base: position 186,998,095 of record JALGPY010000001.1, read on the forward strand.
CAACTAATTTAGGCCCCTGAGCCAGCAGGGACCCCATACTTTATACTAGTGATACGATTAATTATTATTCTACTGTGAATTTGTCATCAAGTTACTGTTAGTCTGGTGGCAATCACGAACAATGCCACACATTCACACACGTGACCCAGGTTTGAGACTCAAGTGTGAATATTATTGTTGTGTGTAGAGATCTTTTATTTTTGCTTACCCTACTATTAAGGCTAATCAAATCAATTGGAGTACAAAACACTACAATTTCTACATTAATTCTATTTTATTTAATGATGTTAACGACATCAAAACCATGTCTTCGGCCTGCCTTGATTAGAGGTGGGAATAAGTTTCAAATCCCATCAATGGGATTTGTGAAACAGATTTTGGATTAGGACATTGAGCGCGGGTGTATTAGAAATCTCATTCCAAAGCACAAATCCAATACCAGAGGAAGCATTAAAATCCTGATTCAGCCTTCAATCCTATTTGTGGGCCTGGGCCTGGACTCCTGGTATTAACAAACATAGGGGGAGTTTGGTATGACTTATAAGCAGCTAATAAGTCAGTTTTGGATTATAAGTCGAAGTCAACTTATAAGTAGTGTTTGGTATGGACTTATAAGCTGAGTAGTTGGATTTCGACTCATAAGTTCATAGTGTTAAAATTGAGCTAGAAAACGTCGGGTTTTTAAAGCTTTTTTTTTGAACTTTTGGACTTAAACATCTTTCTCACCAAACACACTTTTTTGCTCATCTTTTTTCTCGTAGACATTTTTTTTACATAAACTATAAGCCAACTTAAGTTACAAATAAGTCATGCCAAACTCACATAGTTCATAACTTTTACCAATCCCACAGACATTCATACACGTCAGATCCTCTCCCAACCTGTGAGGCCGAAACCTACGATTTCCCTCAACAGTCTAAAAGTCATGCACAGAGGCTAGAGCCCATCAGCAAACAAGACCAATCAAACTAGTTTGATGTGACAATTTGAACAAACATTTTTATAAAGGACAAGATGCATTGCAATATAGATATCATAACGAGCCAAAGAAGTACTACAGAAGCAGCACAGCGGGAAAATTACAGTCTTATAGTGAAGTAAACTGACTAGACGTCCATACCGTGTGAAGCCAGAGAAACTTTTAATGCATCAGCATCAATACCCTTTGAGTATGGGTCCCTGAAACAGTAGTATAATTTATAATTAGAACTATGACTTTAGGAAATGAATTCACCAAATAGTTTTACTGGCTACATATGAACTTGTGAGATAACAAGCTTAGGTCCACCACTATTTAGCTATACCTACAGGTTTCCAGAATTAAATTGCTTCTACATAAAACGCGATTGTTTGTTTCCTCTCTTTCAATTACTTAATTAACAACTAGGTGAAGATGTAATTCAATAATTACTATCACGGTAACTCCCAAAGCAAAGGCTATTCCAATTTGATGTCTTTTAGAGTATAACATACAATAACATTTGTACCAACTGGAATGTGTACAAAACTACAAATGGATGACAAGATACTTCATCTCCTGGTGAGAAGTGCCAGTTTTGAGTTAGATGGAATCTCAAAGAATTTACTATTGTCTGACAGAATAACATTCACTCGTACCAACTGGAGGGCCCCCCAACAAAACTTGGTTTATGAGCATCTCTCTTGTCCTTTCTGTCCTGTCCAGAAGATTGTCTGCCATCTTCCATGCTATTACTCTGACTGACACCAGTTTCTTCTGTTCCCGACATTAATCTCTGGTTATGTCCTGATAAATCACTGACTCCCTTCCCGTCAACAAACTGCTTCTGAATCTCCTGTTTTGCACCAGGTTTATTAACACCTAAAGAAGCAGAAGGAGGGTGACGTTTAATCTTTCGCAGTGCCCGCTCAGTGCTGTATGATTCCACCTGCAAAATTGAAGACATGATAGTTACACATCAAATCATCAACATAACATTTACATTCAAGGAAGAAGATGATAGAAGAACACGTTAGGAATCCATTACCATTCAGAGACAATCTGGCAAAATTTAAATCAAGGCATCTCTCTGCATATCCATCAATCATCACATATGAAGAAAGCTACAATTATTTTTAGGGTTGATTGCAATTTAACCCCCTGTGGTTAGAGGGTATTGCAAAGAACCTCCAAATGGCCTGAAATGGTGCATTTCAACTCCCCCCCCCCATGCAGTTTGGTTTATGTTTGGTTCAGATATATTCTAATAGAAACCGTCAAAAACATCGCTTAAAAGGTCCACTTTACCCTTAACGATTAGAACTCACATATTTTATTCGCACGAATCAAAACCTAGAGTAGACAAAAAGAAGAGAGAAAGAAAGGAAACAGTCGTTCCAGATCTGGTACCAGAGGAAGGAGAAGACCAACAGGAAGAAGAAAAGGAGGGAGGAGAGACTGTCGCAAGAAGTCGAGCAAGATCCCACACCTGTGTCTTCTTCTTCTTGGCTACTCATTTGATGATGTTTCCTTCCTTTTGCAATGGTATTGGCGGCGATGATTTGGGTGTATCTCAAGCCCAGGTGATTGCTGCTGCCACCAGAGTTCCAGCACATAGTTTGTCCTCTCTCTTTCTTTCGGTACAGACCTCCTCCAACGTGTTCGACTAATCTTGTTCGGTTTCCGTTTGAGGTGATATGCGTTTGTGTATAACGCATATGCCAAGTCGATTTGAGAAGATTCCACCATGATATGGCGTTTAGGTTTTTGTTTCAAGTTGAGATTTGACTGGGTTCCATTATGGGTTGTGAGTAATCGTGGTTGCGTCGGGAAGAATTGGAAGCTCGGGCCTTTTTACGATCCACTCGTCAGAGATTCGACCACACCGTTCAACAGGCCTTTTCATTTTGGTTTCGATTTGAGGCGATCTTCGTTGCTTCTTCAAATCTGCTTCTTCTATTTCGTATCTTGCTCGTCAATTTTAATGTTAGATCGGTTGGGAAGAAAAATTTCTCGGTTCATTTTGGAACAAAATTTGGGTTCAATTCAGGGTTTTGTTTGGTGGTTCAGGTTTAATTTGTGTTTGGTTTGAATTAGGTTCTGCAGGAGAAACACATTGGGGCTCAAATCTCTGTCTCCATAGTGTTCTTCACTTTCTTTAGTGTTCATAACTTCAGCACCTTCAACATGAACTTCAACACGTTCATATTCTTTTAACTGTCGTTTCAATGAGTGGTTTACGGAAAGTAACCCCCTCCCCACCAAAACCAAACCACAACGGGGTGAAATACATCATTTGAAACTACAATGGGTTCTTTTACGACACACCCCTAACCACAGGGCCAAAATGCAATTAACCCTTAATAGCTACATAATAAGCTGCTATGGGGAATAAGCTATCCCCAAAATGTGACATGTGGAATAGTTTATCCCCTCTACATAACAAGTTGTTATGGGGAATAAGGTATCTCCCAAGATGTGACATGTGGAATAGCTTATCCCCACTACATCTTAAAAACAAAATACATCACAATAAGACAATCTCAGCCATTCAAATTTAAGGAGTTATCATATCTTTATTGTGGTCGTGCCCTCAGGCACGGGATATGCACTAGTTGAGTATATATCTAACAATTGGAATATTCAGACCCCAAAAGAGGATATGATATTGTACATTGGAAACCCTCAGCAATGGACAGCACACGTCTAATATGGAAAGGAATGAGTGTGCATGATAGATATAACAAGACACAAAAATGCATTGACCCTGATCAAGAACTCTTGGATGCACATTCAAGGGTAAAGCAAGAAAACAAAATGCAATGCAAAGACAAAGGTCATAGACCTCGAATCGGGAAACAGATGAATGCAAGGTGGATGCAAAAACAAAAAAGGGGAACATGCTTCAGTATTTTCATGATCTCCCTGTACGTTTAAAGTGCATATGTAAAACCAAATGGACTAGCAGGACAAACAATCAGTTAAAGACGCCGTGAACCAAGCTCCTCCGAGATATCTCCTAGGCCACTAAACACTACATCTTTTCCCAACAATTCAAACTTATTTTTCATCACTGAAGACCAACAGGTGCATTTATAACCTATCCTCAAAGTTCCAGTCCATTTCAAATACTCCAAATCCAATCCGACCATATCACTTTCTCAACAACGATTGAAATTCTGTACCTAAAATTTCACTTAATAATTCCGCACGGTCGGGTTACAGACTTTCAATCGAATAGTTACCTGAACGTAGGATTAACTATAATTTCATGTGCTCGATTCAAGTCAAACCCCAAAGGGGAAAACTTCGACCCTTGAGTAACATAATTTGTTGATAGCCATAGCTGGATGCTTCTGAGCTAGTACAAGAGCACCTCGAATAACCACATAGGGCACTAAAGTTATTCTGACCAAGAAATGTTAAAATATCCCCCTGGAATCCTTCCGTGTCTAATATATGTCTTAAAAGAATTTGTTTGCTTTTGCTGAGGGTAGAGAACTGCCAAACCATATGAACCTCTTATTTCTACACAAGACTTCTCAAGAGGAAGCACACCAAAGGACAAAGCCAAAATTCATAGCAAATTGGCCCAGTTTGATCCTTCTTGTCCCACCTCAAGCCCACAAAAATAAAGCCAATAACTACAAGCAACCAGCTAGTTCAGAGAGAGAAGGTTGGAGTTTCACCTAAAAGAAACTAGTAATCACAAACCAGTAAGCTTCACCATCTCGAACACAAGCGGTAACTGGTGATTGTCAAGCCATCGGTAAAGATCCCCACCATTCTAAGATTTTACAAGAAAAGTGTGTTTCCATTTCCATAAAACTACCGAAACAATAACATCCTTGAGGTTCATTCTCAAAGTTCTAGTTTATACAGTATACTGTTTACTCAAATTACTTTCCCATTGTTTCTCGGTTTGGTTATTATACTATATCTGAAAGAAAAAATAAAATAAATATCACCCGCTCTAGAAAGTCATTTGATGATTTTATATGACGAACAAACTGCATCGAAAGAGAACCGCAGACATTCAATATTTTGCAGGAGAAACAAGTTCAAGGAACAAAAACTTACAGCAGTCTTTATCTTGCTAGTGATGTCGGCAGCCTTCACAGCAGCAATCCTCAAGCACTGTGTAATGACACTTTGCAAAACACCTACCCCTCCTGCTTTTTGAATAGCGCAAACATCCCCATTTGTGTTTAGTGTAGCAATCATTCTCCCTCCCATGACAGCCTCTTCATTATGGGTCGGATCTACTACCTACTAACACCATTTGCTTTAGAAAACTTGACAAGTAAAGAGTCGAAAAAGAAAATGTGCTCAAACTCAGTGTGCCTACCACGGTAGTTTCATCACCAAAAAACCCAAATGTTACTGCTATAGGGAGATGATGTATAATCAAAGGGATTGGGTCCCTTACCTGCGAAAAGTAATAAACTTCAGCCACTGATCAACTGAAAGTTGCACTAATATAAGAGTAAGTAAATCACCTTCATGGCAAGTTGGCAACCCACAATAAAGTAATTGACCAGAAACTTCACGAACAAACTCAGCTCCTATCTAAATTAATATCACTAAACTCAATTTTTTTTTATTAAAACTCACTTCTAAATTAGTAGACCCACCACATATGTTGTGCACATGATCACTAAAATATGTTTTTCTTATTATAATTACGCACATTGGGGTGTCCACTGTTCTAGTTCTAGTTCTCATATAAAAGCTCACTCCCAGAGAAAATATTAGCTAAATACACTCTATGAAAATCATCAAACATCAGGAACACTATTCCACAAGAAACGCCAGTCACAAATAGGATTTTAGAGAACAGAAACACTGTTCAAGACCAATAAGATCATAGTGAATGTTGCACAGAGAAAACAATAAAAACAATTGGTGAATAACTCAAGGATAGTGTGCATATTCAACAGGTTGTAGAATGAGGTGCAAATGTACGAAACAAAACATGACTGCACATATATAATAGTATGTATGTCCTCAGCTATGTGGAGAAAATGTGGAGTTTGTACTCCTAAAATATTGGTAATGAACGAAGCTAGGTAGTGTCACAGAATACAATTCTCTAATAATTTTATATATATACTTGGAATATTGTATAAGTTATAGAATTATTTGTTTGGATTATGTACTTGATAGGAGACCTACTTCACATTTCACAAAGCTCAATTAACACACATAACCCTTTCAGAATAAATTGGGAAAATAAATGTCGACTGAGTTCCAATTAACAAACACTGGGTCAATATAAGGAGTTAGGGTAAAGTCAGGTTCAGTATTGCATTTCAGCATTAAATTTGTGTCCAGGTGACTGACCGTAGCAAAATATATCCTTTCTAGACAACAGGTATTGGTGAATGCCTGCATCAAACTTGAACCGAAAATACAAGTTCTTAACACAAATTCATAGTTTCAAACTCCTTGAAAACACAATTAAACTACAAAAAAAATGACCAGTAGCAACAACAAAAAAGAACTCAAAAGAAACCTGAAGATATCTACAAAACATCAAAAATATGCCGACGTGGTTACTATATGGTCATTCAAACCAATTGTACCGACTGGAATGAACAAATGAAGAAAGCAACATATAAATCTAGGTGATGTTGCCAATACTACAAATCATGTTTGTTATGAGTGTTCATTCCCCTTTAATAAACAAACACAGACTGCATTTCACAGCAAATCATGTTACAACGCATCACAAAAAAAATCAATAATGACTAACAAATACTTGTCAGCTACAATGAAAAGAGCAGTTATAATTTCTCAGACGAGAAGTTTTGATGAGACATCAAAATACCAATGACCTCTTCAATTCAACATCCTCCTCACACATGCCTAAAGTGGTTACCTAAAACCAGGTTCAAAACTTTAAGCATTTCGATATGAACGTTCTTTACAAAATAACATAAAAGCCTACCTCAGGTGGGTGTACAATCACTTGCTGACCATCTTCTCCGCCCAATGTACATTCAGGACGCCTAAATGTAGACAGGGCAGCCAAAGCAGCTATATTGGCAGTATCAACTAAATTTCTGTGGCAAAATCATTGTAAATAATGTCATCATCCGGGTAAGGCTTCAAGTGCAATTATGAGAACTTGATCTCCATTGCTTGGTTAAGTGAAATAGAGTTATAAGGAAAACCTACCCTCCATTGTCTAGAATGTGAAGATCGACACGAACAGCCCACACTAACTTCCCAGCAATGACACAAAGTGATTCCATATCTACTGCCCGGCTTTCTCTACAAGACACAGTTTCATATCAGAACACCCAACAAGCTGACTCTGTTATTTGTTTTCTCAAGTATTCAGCCATATGTAATGTTCACATAAGTTACAAATGGCTTAGCGTTACAATCTAGGTATAGCCTAAACGCAAGTTCACTACTTGCTACTCAGACACATATATGTAATTCGTTAAGACTGCAGATATTAATCATATCTCTTTAACTGAGCCCACTCAAAATATCTTCTTAGCACACATTCTTTTTCAACAGTAATAATCATGAGGACAAGGAAAGGGATAGCAAAAACGCTACTGTTTTTAGAGCATCGCGCAATACAACATCTGAGATGCACAATGTTCCAACTGATTATTCCAGAAGACCACAGTGTGCTTCTTTTCAGCAAGAAAGTTTCAAGGGAAAAGACATGTTCTGGAGGAAGTTAATCTTCATATAATAAATGAGAGGAAAAGACAAGAGAGAAAATAATTACCGCAAACCACGATCTATTATGCGTCCTAACTCAATAGCAGATTCTCCAGGACGACCCACTTCAAAAGAAGGATCTGCCATCGGAGAGAACTCTGTGTAGATTGATAAAGTTCCTTCATTTGACCTATCACGGTAAGGTTGAACTAGCTGGGAAGTTACAAAGCCCATAACATGTGTCTGACCAAGCTGCACCTCTGATGAACCATCATCTCTGTACATTGAAGCATACGTTTAAAGACCATTCGCAACACTATAAATATTAGCAGAATGACATCAATCAACCTCTATGATGTGATCAAGGACAGCAGATAAACTAGACAGATTTTACACATACTCAGCATGTCAATAAGTTCAGAAAATATTCAGTCGCTAGAATTGCACATCAGTACATGTGTTAAAGCATTCGTCCAACAATTCAATTGGAATACACCATCATAGATCCACAAATCAAACATGCGTGTCCATGCTTTGTAGTTTACCTAAAAAGCAAGTGTACGGGTGCGGCAATTTGTCAAAAACTAGGGGTGCGAGTGCGGCGAATTTATGTGTATATATACATTTTCACTATATGTGAGATATACTTGCATGCAAAACTGAAAATATTTTCTCACATGTTCACAAGTCAAAAACGATTCACGTTCTTTCGTTAAGTTGTAGTTGCATTTTCGAAGACCTCTCAAATAAAACTGTCAAAATGACCATGCCACACTCACTAAGCACCCATAAAACATCCAAAAGCACCAGGTGCGGGTGCGTGACCTCACAGAAGCACCCATGCTTCCTAGTAGTACTTTACTTGGGTATGGTGCATCCATGCTTCTAAATCCTACTCTATATGCAGGGGGAAATAGTGTGATAGTTAACTGAATCAAATCTCCTGCAAGTGGGAAATTTGTAAGCTCGAGCGAAGATCAAATTAGCCATTCTAAGTTTCTTGGGTTTCTTTCTCAAAACAGGACAGAACTGCATAGAGAGCCTCATTTTTCTCAAAGTCGAATGACAAAACAAAAAGGGTGGTATCCTAATAATCTATCAAAAAGGGCATCCGACTATTCATATATTACCGGGCGACAAACACATTATCTGAAAGATTCAAGACACATGTACGAGACTGACCAGCAAGACCCACTTTCAAATAGGGTTTAAAGAAGACTGGCTGCTGATTTTCAGCATAAATAGAAATACGGGAAAGTAAAAGAAAAGTTCTTGAATAGTACCAATCTGTTGAAGCATCTGACTGACATAAAAAAATTGCATGCGAGTAAAAAGGTATACGGACCAAAATAAAATTGTATTCTCGGATATGTGCCCAGAGAAGCTAAATCAAAATTTTCACAACTTACTTCCCAAATTTTATAGTTATCCTTCTATAATCAAAGGGCCGACGCCCATCGACTCTAAGATCAGATCGCAAAGCAGCCTCGATGAATGTCTTCTCATTTATGGTCATCCTCGTCGCCATTCGCTGATCCATCTCTCCGTTTCTGCATAAGGAAACAGCATATATCATCAAACCTATAGGAATTAAAATAACTCATCCCTCAACATCCATACACAACGACATGGCAAGGATCTCCACAAACCGTAAATACATACACCATTACCAGAACATATATCTACATAATAAGCTGCTATGTGTTTCATCAAAAAAAAATAAAATAAAAATAAGCTGCTATGTGGAATAAGCAATCCCCAAAATGTGACGTGGAATAGCTTATTCTCATTTACATAATAAGCTGTAATGGGGAATGAGGCATCCCTAACATATGGAATAGCTTATCCCCACCATATATCCTTATTATCAAATACTTCATAATAAGACAATCTCCGTCATTCAAATTCAAGGAATTATCATACATTTTCTAAGGTGATATGCACTAGTGATTCAAAAGGATGAGAAAAACTCCCAACTGAATGTTATCTAATTTTTTCCCCGAAAAAATTGTTCAAAAAGAGTGTTAACTGTTAACTACTACCTCATTACCACCATCCTCTTCAAATGAAATTTGGCATTTTGACGATAACAACATCAGTTGAAATTGAATTCTAATTGCGACTTACAGGCATCGTTAACCCTAAAACCCTACTAAAACCCCTGGTTCTCAAATTCTAATTGGACATGCTTTGGACAATGAAGAAACTACGTAGAATTCGATAAAGGGATGAGAAGGACTTACATATGCGTTGAAGCGAAGGTGCGAGCAAGTGTAGTTTGGCCGAGAAACAGAGGCCGGAGACCGGCGTTGCAGAGGAGAGCGTCGTTTTCTGAGACCGGAGAGAGAGATAATTTTCTCTTACGGTCAATAATTTCTAACCTAACCAATTCTAGGGAAGCAGCAGTGGTGTCAATTATCAAAGGATCGGTCCGGGTTCTGAGGCGGGGCGGGCTGCGGGATTTTTTTGGGTAATATGCCCGGGTCGGGACCTAAGGAAGGGCCCTCACTTTATAGATTTTCTAATTTTCTAATAAAATATATATTAATATTATTTTAATGAGTTTATCAAATTATCCCCCAAATTAGTCTTTATTCAAAAGATATGGTAAATGATAAACTGCTTGGATCTTTTATTAAAATTGTTTTGGAATTGGGCTGACCCAGCCCGGATGGTGTTGGGTTAACCGATGCAGATTAAGGTGTATGGGTCAAGTCGGTTCGTAGGTGGAGAAATTCTACGAGGGACAGTCCAGGTACTAGTGGAGGGGGTTGGGGTTGTCGGGATTTACCGGTTTGGACCGTGAGTCGACCTGGCTGACACCAGTGAAAGGAAAATGAGTCGGATTCACCAACTCTATCAACTCACTAGAAACATCTCATTACTCGCTATATACTCCCTTCATTCTAGTTTAATTGTCTTCCTTTATTAAAATGGGTGTCCCACTCTTCTTTCCACCATACTTACTTTCAAGTCATTACATTTTCACTTCCCAATAAAATAATCACATATTAGACACGACAAAAAAAAAAATCAACTGGGAAGATCGTGCTGAAACATATGTCACATTTTGAGTGGGTTTGGTATAACTTTTTACACTTTTAAGTCGACTTTTAAGTTATAGTGAAAAAAGTTCGTGACAAAGAAGTTGATGAAAAAAAGATGTATGGGTTTGGTGAAAAAAGTTGTGCTGTAAAAAAGTTAGAATGCAACACTTTTGTTTGTTAGTAGATATTATCATTTATATTTTTTATATTTACTAATAAAATTATAGTATGTCTAATTAGATGTCATAGTATGTTGGTACAAATAAAGTAGAGGTAAATTGGTCATTTTTTGTTGTTTAGGAAGAAAAAAGTCCAAAAAAAGTTCATGAAACTCAACCTTTTTCAGAATTCAGTTTTATACTACAAGACAAAAGTCAAAATCAAAAAACTGACACAAAAAAATCATACCAAACCTTTCAGAAAAGCTTAAAACAGATTAAAAGTCTAAAGTGGATTAAAAGCTGAAAATAAGTCGTACCAAACCCACCCTTTCTTAGGATAGATCATAGTCTACGGGCCTGCTAATGGAGTTACAATAGAATTAGATCAAGTCCAAATTAGTGTTTTAGACCCCTTGTGTACTGGGCTTTAAAAGCCCAAGTAATGAGCCCCATTTTTAAAGCCCAAATATTTGAGAAATAAATTCATAAATGAAGCGACTGCGATCGTCAGAGAGAGATTTGAAAGACAAAAACTAAAGAAAGAAGAGAGACTTAGGCACCGGTAAATCTACAATGACGAAAGTCGCCGGAAAGTACCTCCATACGGTGGCGGAACACTGCACCGTGGATCACTTCACTAGCTGTTACCGGAATACTCCACTAGCTGTTACCGGACTCGGATCCGATCTTCACCGGAAGAGAAAAAGGTACCTTTTTTAAAAACTTTATACAGTTTTCTACTTCTTCTCCGGCGGCTATTAGTTGATAATGAACTCAATCTCCAATCAGTCAAAGATAAATCCAAAAAAAAAAAAGAAGAAGCTTAATGAAGCTAAAATCCTTCAAATTTCCCCACGCCTGTCCTTACTAATTTACTCCATTATGAAAAATTATACATGGCTTTGTATCTTCTGGCAGGAATACCTAACCAAAATCTTCATAAGTTTGGTTTTGTATGGAATTGGATTCACAGAGATCGAAACCTGTCAACTGTGTAAAAATAAAATAAAATCCTCAATCTCTACCTCCACTTGGCATAACATAGGTCTCTGATTAGTATAGTAATGTTTAGATTCAGCAAATCTACTACTAGTAGTATTGGAATGCATATACATTACTTCTATGTCTAACCAAAGTTACCGCTATGACTTATAAGCAGCTTATAAGTCAGTTATGGATTATAAGTTGATGACAACTTATAAGCAGTGTTTGGTATGCAGCTTATAAGCTGAACTTTTGGATTTGGACTTATAAGTTCATAGTGTAAAAATGAACTTAAGAAAAAGTTGGGTTTTTGAATCTTTTCTTGAACTTTTGGACTTAACAACTTTTACACCAAACACGCATATCTTTTTTTTTCATCTTTTTTGCCATGAACTTTTTTGGCATAAACTTATAAGACAACTTAAGTTGCAAATAAGTTATACCAAACTCAACCATAGTATCCTGACTCAAAGTGACCATAGGCACCTGAATATCTTTTGCTGGCTGTTTTAATGTGACCACTTTCTCATCTGCTTCCTTTTCATTTTTTTTTACGACAGTGTATGTATACTGCAATTACGGTGGCCTAATTGTTTCGACGAGTTTATTTTTTTTGGGGGTTTAATTTAGTTCTCTCGACCAGAGTTGTCATGTGCTGAAGAGTCATCTGTTGGCTTTCAAATTACTTCGAGTCGAGTCATCTGGTGATACAATCTACAGGAGGAGAGTTTCGTGTATTCGGTAACTACACCAGTTTCAACTTTCAACCTTGGTGGTGAGAATGGGGTGGGGGTTAGTTCATATCACTTCTCGATTAAATTTCCTATAGAAGAAACATAAAAAACTTAACCCGAAAGGGAAAATGGCATACACCTACGACTAAAGGATATACCTCATAGAATCATTCATGGTATTTCTAGTGTAAGCGCCATGCCAAAATGCTTTACGATGCACAAAGTGACGAAACTTCTATTTAAAAATACTACCCTATCCACCTTCTACCGTCATGCACATTGAGCCAACTACACGACTCCGCCTTGATCCTTGTCGGTTGCGAGATACGTGACCAGATAAATTTTCCGCTGTTTTTCCTACTAAGCACTACAGTTTCATTTGTGTTCATTGCTGAGACCACCACACATTCATTTAAGTGACTGCGTTTTCCAGTGATTGAATATGACGGTATATCTTTTCAGTTCTTAATCATTCGTGATAGACTTTGACCCACTCAGTTCATCAATGTATAACTCTTTTAATTTCTTATCTAGTATTTGATTTTTTCATCTTGATTTCTTTCTACCTAACCCAACATATCACATCTTCTATCTTTTTCTAAACTCTACGTATCTGATAAGTGTGGTTGTTTAGAGGTTCTTAAAGGAATATCTGGACAATTATCTGGGAAACTCGATAAAGTAACAATCCTGCAGTTAGCGTCAGCTGATTTCCAGAAAAAAGAAGAACCTCTAAACGGCCATAGACCTAGAATACTGTTAATGATTATCAGACAAGTAGCTATCAGAAAGAAGGAAAGAAGAGAGGGAATATCTGAAATGGTAGGTTAGATAGAAAGAAATCAAGATACAAATCTATAACTAGATAAGAAAAGATAGACCTTGGTGAATTGAGTTGGTCGAAATCTCTCACAAATGGGTTTTAATTGAAATCTGCAGGACATAATAAATCTGCGTTGGTTATCTCATGTTCAATCACTAGGAAATGCAATCACTTGACCTTGTGGTGCTCTCGTCAAATGTAGCGCTCAATAGGAAAACATGCTTCAGATTTATGTGGTGACGTATCTTTCAATCGGCAGCGTGCATGACGAGGAAAGTGGTTGAGGTAGTATCTTTAAATGGAAGGTTTGGCACTTTGTGCCCTCATTGAGCATTTTGACGTGGCACTTGTCCTAGAAATGTCATAAATGATTTTCTGATATATGTAATTTATTTATCTAGTATAGTAATAATTAATCACAAACATCTAAATCCTTAATTCGTAGGTGTATGCCATTTTCCCTTTCGAGTCAAGTTCTTTATATATCTTCTTGTAGGAAATTGTATCTAGAATTAAGGTAGGTTGCTCCAGTTCTAGCGTCTCTTCAAGGGTTGGTTTCCATCTCAGTGCGGTGTCTAGCCGTGGTACCTTTGCATTTTAATATTACATGGTCTACTTCTTCCAAATACAAAAGGGCCTTGGTTTGAGAACCATGTATTATTTTTACTTTTTAACGTCCCTCTTCTTAGTGATGTCTCACACTCACAAGTTTAAACGACGTGGCAATATCATCCTTATCGGTGCTCGTGAGAAATGACATTAATCCGCTCATAATAGGCCTCTAGGATTCCTTCAGTTGCTCTTCTGTAAACTGAGATCAAACTCTCGGTACCGTTATCTTTGAGGCTTTAATTCGAGTAAGTGTTTGATATGGACAAAGTCATCTAGATATACCCTGCTAGATTCTCTATTAGATAAACTAAACATAATTGTTGTGAAACATTGGGAGTACAAAATTGTGAATTTTGGTGTGCATCATTTATTGATTCTCCCCACTTTTTGTTCTTCTGGAGAGATTACGCAGAGCCTTCTTTCTGTTTAAAGTATTAACTGTACACGTAGTCTCGTATATATTTACTACTAATCTATTAATTCTATCTTATTTTTTTACTTATTTGAAGTTTAGAGCCAACAAAGACACGAGTTGTTGTCGCGCGTCAAACTTGGAGCTGAACGTGTGAGATAATTTCAATGGCATTTAAACGCATTTCTGAACAAACCTGCCAGAATTTCACTAAGAAGCGGTTCAAGGATGTGCCAGAAATGACCAGAGGGAGTCTGACTTAGTATTAACAAAATTTGATTATCACGAACTGGAAGGCCCAGAGGAAAGATTTGTGCTATAGAAGTGTGGTCTTTGAATACCGTATTCCGTTCTTTTCGTTTTTCCTTTTCTTTTAGGGTGTGATATCTAGGAAAAAGTTGCTGGGCTGCTGGGAGAAAATCTAAGAAAGGGTAGGTGTCAATAGACATCAGAGGACAACAATGCAATCTAAAGGAACAAATGATTGGTTTCTTAACCCAAATAAGATATGGTAATGGAATGGGATTGCAGATGAATCTAATCCCCTAGTTTTGTCAATGGTGAAAAGTGTTGGGGTGAAGTAGTATCCTGTCTGTAATTGGCATGTTTTCTTATGTTGCAGGCATCACAATATAGGAAATAACTTATTTGGGGCAGATTATACTATGGTCAATAAGTGTTAGACAAGGGGATGCAATGTCTGACATCAAGTGTCTCCAATCCTCTACTTTGTCGACAGTGAAAACCTTTGGAGGTAAAGTAGTACTCCCTCACAAAATAATAGTCAGGGCGGACACACGAAGTTTAAGCTTTAGGGAGATGCTATTGACGCGACAAATTTACTAAATTGTCCTTTGTTACATGTACTACTTTTCTTGGAAAGTGAAAGAAGTATTAAAGAGAAAAATGTACGTGGGAAGTAAAGGGTGGGTTTGGTATGACTTATTCCAGCTTTTAATCCACTTTGGACTTTTAATCTGTTTTGAGCTTTTTTGAAAGATTTGGTATGACTTTTTCTGTGCCAGCTTTTGGATTTTGTTTTTGTCTTGTTGTGTAAAACTGAATTCTGAAAAAAGTTGGGTTTCATTAACTTTTTTTGGACTTTTTTCTTCCTAAACAATAAAAATGATTAATTTACCTCTACTTTTTTTGTACCAACATACTATGACATCTAATTAGACATACTATAATTTTATTAGTAAATATAAAAAATATAAAATGATAATTTTCACTAACAAACAAAAATGTTTCATCCTAACTTTTTTACAGCATGACTTTTTTCACCAAATCCATACATCTTTTTTCATCATCTTCTTTGTCACGAACTTTTTTCACAACAACTTAAAAGTCGACTTAAAATTCCAAAAAGTCGTACCAAACCCACCCAAAGTCAGAAAGTTGGTGACTTCTTAAAAGTAGGACTACAATTTCGAGACTTCTATTTTAGGAAAGTATGACAATATAAATGGGATTGAGCGAGTATTCTATGTGCATCCTGTGTGTACTTTTATGTAGGCATCGCGGTATAAAAAACTGTTCATTTGTGGTAGAGGAGAATTATGGTCAGCAAGTGTTCGACAAGGGCCTGCAATGGCTGGCATTCTAAAGATACACATTAGATAAACATTGAACAACCTTAGAAGCCATGCAACTGATTGAGATGTAATGGGGAGAGAAACAGATTAGTGACAGAGAATATTAGATTAGGGACTACAAGAGAGGCGGTGAGAGCTGATTTGAGTTTATGACAGTGTTTACCTGCGTAGATTATGTTATGGTAAACGAGTGCTTTGACAAGATGCAGCAATGGTTTGTGTAGAAGATAGCCATCAGATAAGCACTAAACAGTCTTAAAAGTTTTGAGGCCGAGAATTTCTGGGGAGAGATTTTGTTACACGGAGCTAATTGGACTAAGTACTTGATTGATGATTACAGGGAGCTCATTTAGATGGGTCTTGTATGGTTATATCGACGTCAGGCTATATGAAAAAGATTCATTAGTGATGCTAAAAAAAAAGATAAAACGAGATTGGCCTTAAAAGTATTCATTGGTGATGCACGAAACAGTCTTAAAAACAAGATTCATTAGTGATGCTATATGAAGAAGAAAAATCTCTCACACCCAAAGCATGAAAAAATAAGTCTGAAGTAAGCACATTTGGTGTGGTTATATCGCCTACTAACATGCATTCTGTCTCACATTTGACCTGACTTGAGTATCTCACTCCTAACAGAAGTTGATTGTTTATGATGTGACAAGAGAAAACATGATAGGTCATACTTAAAACAATAGAGTTCCAATTTTCCCGGAAGCGAGTTGTAACATTTCCAGATATTTGAACAATGTAAGCCTAGACCTAATAGAGGAAATGGCAACAGCAAGTACACATACATATATTTATTTGGTTTGGCCTATAGAACCTAAATTTCGGTATGCGTCATTTATTGTTTGTGGCCAATTGTCAAGAACCAACAACTGCTTTTAGGGGATGAGCATGTGAACTCCGATGGAAAACTGGGTAATTGATGTATTATCACTTTTGCAGACTTTCCATAAAACATTTATTTTAATAATAATAATAATAAAAATAAAACGTCAGCATACTTTCTATGATATTTCTTTAAGCTCACAGTTAAAAATCCCACAACCGTACATACTACAGTAAATTGAAAAATTAGCTGTATAAAGTAACTCTGATCAAATGGTAAATAAGATTTACAATAGGTAACAATTGAAAGCTAGTGAAACTTTAAATTGATTATTTTCCCGAATATTTCTTTTTGGCCGGAAACAAAACTGTATTGTGTTTTCTTGTCTGCGTGTTGCCTCTCTTAAAATTGCAAATGGGTGCTAGCTCAGTGGTAGAGCATTTGAGGCCCCTGCATGAGGATGTAATTCTCATTTTTTTTTTTTTTTTTTTTTTTTTTTTTTTTTTTTTTTTTGCCACGGATGAAATCTTTGCTTCATTTGGTGACCTGTTATTATAATAATACTATTCTCTCATATTAGAAACCAAATTATTTGATCATTGAAGTCCAGATCCCAACTTACTTTGAAAAAAAAATCCTAATAATTTTGCCCAGGTAGTTATCTAGCAGTGGTGTGTGCCATAACTCATACCAAGTCATATCATCTTCATGGGGCATGTTCCTTGTATTGTGTGCATTAGGTTGACGAGACTCGTCATTCTATTCCAATGATAAGCAAGTCTTTGCTTCTCTATTTATGGTTATTATAAAGAAATACCTTAGATATTATTCATCATAAGTTTTTATATATATTTTTTGTAAAACTATTCAATTACTAATTTTTAGAAAATGCTGATTACTGCATGGCCAAGACAGGTGTGCACCCACATTGAATTTCTCAGACTCTACCTCTTTTTATCTTGACAGTGATCTTCAATGCTATCTTTCTCTAGACCTGTCCTTCTATCTATATCTGATATTTATAAATGAGCACTTACATAAAAAAAGGAAGAAGTTGTTGTTAGGTGAGTACAGAGTTAGAATTAATTACATTGCAATATCCCATCAAATTCACTCCCTGATCACTTACTCACACCACCCTCATGTTCATGAACTTGCTCCTCTTTATATATAACTAACTCTTCCACACTTACTGCCATTTCCTTCTCCCCCTCAATTACTGGTTATGGAAATAGAGGCGGCAACTACTAGTGGCGGTGGTGGTGGCAGTGGTAGTCTTGGTGGTGCGGGCTATGGCGGTTCTTGTAGCGGCAGGGGCTGTGAGGATCTCGAGAACAGAGCACCCTCATTCAGCAGTGGGGATCATGGGAGAGCAGGAACACACTTGGTGTGGGAAAATCTAATGGTCATGCTCCCAAACACTGGCCATGGACCCACTAAGAGGTTGCTCAACGGGCTCACCGGCTTTGCTGAACCTGGCCGGATTATGGCTATTATGGGTCCTTCTGGCTCAGGCAAATCAACCCTCCTTGATTCCTTGGCAGGTTCTCTCTCTCTCTCTCTCTCTCTCTCTCTCTCTCCACTAATTACAGCATACCATTAGGAGACTGGTGTTTGTGGGATTGAAGTACCTTGTAGTTAGTGAGCCCTGATTTAGAAATGGCCCGCACCTGCAATTTGGGACAATTCAGTTTCAGTCCCCTGTTTGGATTGCAAAATTTAGAATTCTGTTTTGGCAGATTCGAACTGAAGAAATCACTTCCTTTTAGCTTCTGGTCAGTGGGTTGTCCTGGTAGAGTCCCTATATTTGTCCATGCGACAAGAGAACACAATGACGCCACATTGTTTTCCTTCCTGGAAAAGTTGCTAAACTAGGCTGATCTTTCCATATCAGGATTCGGGAATTATACTACATTGAAGTATCAGATTGTTGTTAACTATTACTTGTTCTGTTTCGCCAGAATCTTACCAATTGACTTTAGGGAGGTCATTTTGACCGACTAATTTAGCTAACGATATTATACGAAAATTTGCCAATTTTTTCATAATATTGTAGTGTTAAGAAAGACATACAGTATTATGAAAAAGATTAACACGTTTTCATATCATATCGTGAGCGAAATTAGTTGGTCAAAGTGAACTGATGAATGGTGCATTGGGAAGATTCTGGCGAAACGGAGGTAGTAGTTCATGATTGGAATTAATACACGGATCGGATCAACATGACAAAGTGTTTGGCTATGTGAGACTAACAGCTGTAAAAGTTATGTAATCCTTCAAACATACCGCCTGCTGTAAACAGTGTATTTCCAGAAACTCAATGGTGAAAATGACTTCAGAGGTGGAAATTAGAAGCCTAACCAACTTATCAAAGTTCTGAAACGTATCGAAAAGGACCGATCCGAAAATACATTAAACAGCGTTGAAAGTTTTCATTGCATTAATGGAGTCTGTTTAGGCAGATAGGGGTAATAAATTTCGTAGGAGTCTATTTATTCACCGGCCAACCCTCTGTGGGCTCTTTCAGTAACTCCAACTACCTCAACCTCCAACCAGGGTTGATTACAACTCCCAAGTTCAAATTACTTGCTCCATCTGTCCCATAAAGAGTCATGTTGACTTTTTTTTCACGTATTTTAAGGTGACGATACAAGAACTGCCAATTTATTTTCATGATGTCGTTGTTTAAATATAATGCGACAACGTTTTGAAAATATTAGCAATCTCCTGTATCGTTTTACAAGTTAAAATACGTAAAAATAAGAGCTGCCTAATTTTTTGATGATGTCTTCTGCAGTATTATGTTTATGTCAGGAGCAGGTATTCTGTGGTCCCATTCAGCGGTGGGCACACAGCCCACCGCGGGTGTGCATTCCCATACTGCATTATCAATCTCCCCACCGATACCATTTGTAATGCCCTAGTGGATGACTTGACATCAAAGTTGATGATATAAACCAGTAGATTATGGAAAACATTCTATTATCTGACTTTTACAGTAACTAAGATTCTAAGAAGCATCATATTAGAGGAAAATATGGCTATTTTTCCCCTACGTTCTTGTTTGTAGATTTAAATTTTATCAGCATTGATGTCTGAGATTGCTACAGGTAGACTGTCAAATAACACGGTCATGACTGGAAATATTCTACTTAATGGAAAGAAGAAGCGAATGGCTTATGGTGCTGTGGTAAGCCAATGCATCTGTCGTCTCTTGCCAAAATCATTATACTCGCAACAATAGTTCATTAAGAAAAATGAAATTACTTAGGACCAAGGGTTCATCACTTAAGAAGCATTTCATATTATTGAACTTTTCGCTTTTTCTACATTTGGCTGACTTTTTTTATTGAAATTATAGGCCTATGTCACACAAGAAGATGTTATGTTGTGTACCCTCACGCCAAGAGAGACCATAAGGTACTCGGCCTATTTGAGGCTTCCACCCACTTTGAGCAAAGAAGACATAAATGGCATTGTAGAAGGTACCATCATGGAAATGGGACTCCAAGACTGTGCTGACACGGTGATCGGAAACTGGCATCTAAGAGGCTTAAGTGGTGGGGAGAAGAAGAGACTAAGCATTGCTCTGGAGATTTTAACGCGGCCTCGCGTGTTGTTTCTTGATGAACCGACAAGTGGCCTTGATAGTGCATCGGCATTCTTTGTAATCCAAGCCCTTAGGAGTGTGGCGCGTGATGGAAGAACAGTCATCTCTTCCATTCACCAGCCTAGCAGTGAGGTCTTCACATTATTTGATGATCTTTTCCTGCTTTCTGGGGGTGAAACTGTCTATTTTGGAGAAGCAAAGATGGCAATACAGGTATGTATGGTAGGACAAGATCTTCTAGGTCATAAAATCTGCAATTTTATTCATCCCTTCTTCTGAGAAATTAAGCATTAGTTCAGTTGATAACTTTTTACAGTGGCTTGAGGGCAGTAAAATTAAAAGCCTTCCTGTGATTAGCAGCCGATGTGGTCTACAACTCTACTCTTAAATGTTTAAGAGGATTTCTTTTATGTCCGTAGAGTCAGTAATCAGATTTAACTGATTCTTGTTGTTGAAAAGTACTCATAGAGGATGCATGATTTTTGCTAGAGAAGTTAAAAGTAACAATAGAATTCTGTTTTCTCATCTCTCAATTTAACTCTTACAATTGTACCTTCATCTCTCAGGCCCTAACTTTCTTTCTTATTATGCAGTTCTTTGCTCAAGCAGGATTTCCATGTCCGAGTAAAAGAAATCCTTCAGATCACTTCTTGCGGTGCATCAATACAGATTTCGACGTTGTTCATGCCACCTTGAAAGGATCACAGAGACTCCGTGTATGTGTCAATGAAAAATATATAGCTCTGTTCACTTGGACCTTTTTCCAAATTGTGTTCATACGTATGCATAACTGGTAGTGCATTGAAACATAGAACCTAACAACTTCTGTGCATAGTTCACTTGCCTCTTTCCATCTTTTGAGGACATGAAAGGCCATTTTGTAACCACACACCACTGGGAGATTTGGTGTAAATGCTAAAAAATTACTTCCTTTTTGTCTCAGGAGGAAGTAAAATTTACATCAGATCCATTGATGAACATGGCCACAGTGGAGATTAAAGGAAGGCTTGTTGAGAGGTACAGGCGCTCAGAGTATGCGGAAAGGGCGAAAACAAGGGCTCAAGAACTCTCCATCAGTGTAAGCATTTTACATCTATGCAACAGGTTTTTCACAGTCAAAGATGTTGGGAGGGTCGCAATTACATTGTTGATACTAGTTCAGCAGAAAGACTATTTTTTTGGAGAAAATAGGCAAAGCAATAGAAAGAAACAACATTTTGATGATGTTTTAGTTGTTTAGCGTTTGGATTTGATGCTTTTGCAGCAAGGAAATGAGGTTGAAAAGATAGTCGGAAGCCAAGCTGGATGGTGGAAGCAATTGACGACTTTGACAAGAAGATCATTTGTGAACATGTCGAGAGACGTGGGATACTATTGGTCGCGTGTAGTCATCTACATCATTGTATCTATTTGCGTCGGAACGATATTCTATGATGTCGGTACAGGCTACACAGCAATCCTGGCTCGGGCAGCTTGTGGTGGATTCATATCAGGTTTCATGACATTCATGTCCATTGGAGGCTTCCCTTCCTTTGTAGAAGAAATGAAGGTAAATGAACATTTTCAAACTATAAAGAAAGATCAATTGAAAACCACAGTTAGAAAGAAATTTCTATATCATGTTATATATCATCTTTCTTTTTTGAAACAGGTGTTCTATAAAGAAAGGCTCAATGGATATTATGGAGTTTTGGTGTTTATTTTATCGAATTTCATCTCTTCGTTTCCATACTTGGTCTCGATCTCTATCTCCACTGGGACAATAACTTACTTCATGGTGAAGTCTGGACAAGGGTTTTCTCACTATGCCTACTTCATCATCGATCTGTTCTTCTGCATCGCTGTTGTTGAGAGCTGCATGATGGTTGTCGCTTCACTGGTTCCTAACTTCTTGATGGGCATCATAACCGGAGCAGGAGTCATAGTAAGCAAAAAAACTAACTCTCTCATATTCATGATTTGTCTGGAAACCTCTTGTTTTGTTTCTGATTTAAGGTTTTAAATATATTTTGCAGGGAATCATGATGATGACTGCAGGGTTCTTCCGGTTGCTGCCTGATCTTCCGAAGGTGTTCTGGCGCTATCCGATTTCCTATATGAGTTATGGATCATGGGCTTTGCAGGTAAAATTTACATTGTACCATATAATACTCTACGCCCTGAAAACCATGACTTGTTTCGAACAATATCACTTTCTCTTTCCTGTTTGTTTCCCTTGAAAGAAGGGCAAAAGACACTTCCACCCCCTCTAGTTTAATTGAAGGAAACTTTCACCCCTTTCTAGTTTGGAAAATGACACTTTCACCCCTTCGGTGTGCCAAACTTCACGAAACTTACTACCCACAATATGTGACACCGTTAGTCTGGAGTTGGGATATGTCACTAAAAATTGTTTTTGGGACAATCTTGCAAAATGTAGTAATTACCCAAGGATATGATAGTATGATAGACATGAGAGGCGAATTTGTCTCCAAAACTATTTTCAGTGAACGTACCCCTTCCCACCCCGAGACTAACGGCTTCACAATCAGGGGGGGTGTAACTTACTTGAAGTATGGCACACTAAAGGTGGAAGTGTCCTTTTCCAAACTAGAAGGGGTGGAAGTGTCATTCAGTCAAACTAGAGGGGGTGAAATCAGTGGAGCAGGCGAAATTTATTGTGTTGACTCTGTGTGTGTGTTGGGGGGGGGGGGGGGGGTGGGCAAAATCGTTATCACAATAGACTAATCCAAAATATTGTTAGTTTGAGGAGACGAGACTTAGATTGTCTGAAAAAATAGTACTAATAAATATGTGGGTGTTAAGTGAAATTTTCAAAACTTTCCAGGGGCCGTGGCCCCCGCCTAGGTCCGCCATGGATCAACGTGTCTTTTGCCTTGAAAGACTCCATGAAATACATTATTATTGTGAGGACTCAACAAAAAGATTGAAGTTTCATTTCACATTTGGAACTGAATTCAGCTATAATCTTGTTGCAGGGTGCACTAAAGAATGACTTAATCGGACTCGAGTTCGATCCGATGATACCAGGGGACCCGAAACTGAAGGGTGAAGATGTAATCACGAACATGATGGGGATCACACTGGATCATTCCAAGTGGTGGGATCTTTTCGCTCTACTTGTCATACTCATATTTTACAGAGCCCTCTTCTTCCTTGTACTCAAGTTCAAGGAGAGGATTTCCCCATTCTTCCGGTCACTCTCTGCCAAGAGAACACTCAACACTCTCAACAGGAGGCCGTCGATGAAGAGGAAACCCTCTTTTGCTTCTTCCAAGAGGCATAATCATGCTCTCTACTCTCTATCTTCTCAAGAAGGCTTGAGTTCGCCTATTCCTTAAACACGTGACATGTTAACAGATCAAGAACAGCTAGTGAAAAATTCCCCAGGTTGGTTGGTCGGTTGGTTGATAATGAAGTTTGAATTGGACTTCTGTCGCTGGCTTGCTACACGTAGGAGATACCTGCAGCATAAAAGTACACCATCCTCCCCATTTCGCGAACTTGGCTTTGTGTAGCAATAAAAAACGAGAAAGAGAAGGTCCTTGTCAGTTGCACAAGTATGTTTTTGAATTCTTAGGTCACTGAATTGCTGGGAAGTGTAAGATAAGTCCCGGGATTGTATCTTACATTACCTTTGTTTTTTTTTTTTTTGCGTAAAGTAATAGCTTTTATCATTATTCCAATACGTCCTCTCGTACTATTACTATAACCTGTTATTCTCAGATCATACAGGTAACATTCTGTAATGAAACTGATGAAGTTGCTCAAGCATAACTTTCTTTATCAAATTGAACTGCAAGCCTGTGTTTCCTTTTTCTGATCGACTACAAGCACTTGTACCAGAGATTACAATTTTGTACATTTGACCCATTTGCGACGCATATGGTCCATGTTCGATTACCCATAGCTATTAGATCACATCAGAATGTGTGGTTATGATTGAAACTTAACATATTGTGACTCCCAATGTGTCTCTTACTCTCTGTACCCAACAACCACCTTCTGAGTCTCCGTTTGTTCGCCAGACCCATGACCCAACCGCATACAATTTTTTTTTTTGAAATTCATTTGCACTCCAATCTTTCTTTCAATCGTTTCACTCTTCTACTTTCCTTATTAGGTCAGCACAATTGCCTCTTGTATCTTGTAACAGAAGTTCTGTCCAACTCAATGTGCTCGTTCGAATGGGACATCTAGTTCAGTGGCAGGGCACTTCAACCTTGTTCATCAAGGTCATGCGACTTCAACCCGCACCTCTCCCTTAAAATAGAGTAGCTTACGACTTCAAAAGGAAAAAGATGTTGACCATCAAATTAGTAGCTTAGAAGATGATAAGAAACACAATAGTCTTTGTCAGGCACTAAACTTTAGCCATTACACACACGGTCGAACATGATAGGAGAACATTCTTATTTACACGCCACAGTGTTTTCAGTTGACTTCCATTAGAAAGCAAAATACAGCACAAAAGAGGCGGGGTACAAGTACAACACTATCACCAGACAACACTAGTTCGATGCAAGCTATATATCACAGCCATATTCACAACAGCAGGCTCCTTCCAGCATATTCCTCCTATACACCAGCATACATCCCTGAAATGGATAAAGAGATACCGGGATGAGTTGAAGACCAAGTGAACAGAAGCGGCTATATGGAACCAGTAATCATGCAATGTGAATAAGTTATAGTAGAAGACATCCTTTGCTCTTTCCGCTATTATCAACATCCATAACATAAATATGCCAACTCTACCTAATCACAATGACAATATACATGCAACCACTGTGATTTGTTGTAATTTTAGAGAATTGTAAAAGCATTCTAGTAACATGTGTGTGTATATGGCATGAATTATTTTGACCAATGATCCACACTTCCCTTGTATATAATATAACTGAATAGTGGAAATGCTTAGAAATGGGGTGACATTCTTGGAGATGGTTTGTCAGAAGTCTGAATTGCATATTTGAGTATGTCAAACTGAGAAATTGGATGAAATCAAGTCATGAACTTTTCTGGGAACACCATGATTGGTCTCAGAGACCATTTCCTACTCTAGGCCTTTTATGGATTAACGCCGGCGAAACTGTCGTGACATCATGCAAGATGTCTTGAATACATAAAATAAAATAAAATTAACAATAGTATGGTCACCCATACTATTTTTATTGGAATGTTTGTAACAGGCGCAACACACCTGATGAAAGGAGCAATGGCATGGCCTTATGTGATTGACATAGACATGCCACGTGCCTTTTAAAAGGCGGCAATCAAGTTGCTTGACTTTGAGTATCGCTTATAGGAAGCGTCTATGAAAAGGAGAACCCATATCTGTGTTTGTGATGCTGTTTGTAGTTGCACAGTTCAGTTTGGGGTGAAACACCAAAAACAGGTATATTTGTACTAGGGCACCTAAACTACGATAGCACAGTTGTCATTTTTGTTGAGATGATTTGATATAATGTAGTATACCACAGTTAAACACCAAAAATTTACATATTTTGCCTCATGAGGAAGTAAAATTTACATCAGATCCTTAGATGAACGTGGCTACAGTGGGGATTAAAGGAAGGCTTGTTGAGAGGTACAAGCGCTCAAAGTATGCGGAGATGGTTCAAACAAGGGCTCAAGAACTCTCCATCAGTGTATGCATGTTACAGCTATGCAACAAGTTTTTCATAGTCAAAGACATAGGGAGAGTCGCAATTACATCATTGATACTAGTTCAGCAGGAGACAACTTTTTTGGAGAAACTAGGCAAAGCAACCCAGAACAAAAAAAAAAAAAAAATAACAATATTTTGATGATGTTTTATTTTGTCTTGGGAAATGATTCTTACAAAGCAGAAAATGATTCTTACAAAGCCACTAACAGTATTTGTGCAATTTCATTGGTCATTACATGCATAAATAATGTTAGTGGCTTTGTAAGAATAATTTTCTGCTTTGTAAGAATCAATCCCCTTCGTCTTTTAGCGTTTAAATTTGTTGCTTTTGCAGCAACGACATGAATCTGAAAAGATAGTCAGAAGCCAAGCTGGATGGTGTAAACAATTGACAACTTTGACAAGAAGATCGTTTGTGAACATGTCGAGAGACGTGGGATACTATGGGTAAAAGACACTTCCAACCCCTCTAGTTTTATTGAAGGACACTTTCAACCTCTCTAGTTTTGAAAAGGACACTTTCACCCTTTTAGTGTGCCAAACTTCTCAGACTGTGACGCCCTTAGTCTCAAAGTGGGGTCTGTAACTGAAAATAATTTAGAGACCTACTCAACAAGTCAACCCCCATATTATGCAATTTTTTTAATATACCATTGGATAATGCCTACTGTTTTCATAACATGAGGACAAGTTTGTCCAAAAAATTATTTTTACTAGACGGTTCCTAATTAAGTTAACAGTGTAACAATATTGGGTGTAAAATTTTTACACTTCGGCACAATAAAGGGGTGAAAGTGTCCTTTTCAAAACTAGAGGGGCTGAAAGTGTCCTTCAATGAAACTAGAAGGGATGAAAGTGTCTTTTATCCGGGATACAATTCGTCACGAGAGTCATCTACATCATTGTATCTATTTGCGTCGGAACAATATTCTATGATATTTGTTGAGTTGGTGCCTTGAATTGGTCAAATGCGGCCAAACTCTTTGTTTCCAACTTTGATTAGGAAAGTATTGGAAGTCAAAGGCAGTGGAGGATTAGTTAGGAAACAAGTTGTTTCCAAATCGGATTTGGAAATTTTAGGGATTTCCTAACACTATATAAAGAACCTAGTAGTCACATTATTAGGTATGCAAAACATTCTTGTAGTCTTGTTCCTCTTAAGTGAATAAAGGGTGCTTTTCCGCCGTGGAGGTAGTTAGCAAATATTTTGCTAGCGAACCACGTAAAATACTTCTTTATTCGTTCTTCGTTCTTGAGGTGGTTTGACTTAACAAACTGGTATCAGAGCTCGGGTTTCGCGGTGTTTCAAGATCAAGATCAAGGCGGAGCAAAGCTAGGGTTTCACAACTTGGTGAAATCAAAGCTAGGGTTTTGCGATCTAGGTGGAGCACGCGACTAGGGTTCAAGATCCACCAAGAACGATGTCCGGATCGATGTTGAAGATCGACAGGTTCACAGGGGGGAACAGCTTCAGTCTGTGGAAGATAAAGATGGAGGCTTTGCTCAAATCGCAAGGCTTGTGGGCACCTTTGACCGCGGACAAGGGAGGCATGAATGTTGCATCAGCGGAGTTCAAGGCGATGGAGGAGAAGACACACGCAACGATTATGCTGTGCTTATCGGATGACGTGATCATCGAGATCGCAGATCAGAAGGAAGCAGCGAAGCTCTGGCTCAAGTTGGAGAGTCTCTACATGACGAAGAGTCTCACTAGCAAGTTGATGCTAAAGCAAATGCTCTTCACCCTGCGGATGCTCGAAGGTACGACTCTCAAGGACCATCTTGATCAATTGAACACAATTATGTTAGATTTGCGTAATATTGGCGAGAAGGTGGAGGATGAGGATGCTGCACTTTTGTTATTGATCTCGTTACCTCCATCATATGAGAACTTCGTGCAGTTGTTCATTGTGAACAAGGACGACTTATCCCTAGAGGAGGTGAGATCGGCGCTCCATGCTAGGGAACTGCGCCATAAGGGTGCAGGCACAGGTATAGACAGGGGCGGAGCTACTAAGGGGCAAGGGGGGGGGAGCGATTGCCCCCCTTGAAATTTAAAAATTTCTACTAATACCCATAATTTTCTAATTTTTTACGAGTAATTCGGAAGATATATATAATTTCCCCCCCCATGAACTTCAAATCTTTCAACTTGCCCTAGCGGTTAGTGAGAATGTTGAGTATAGTTTAGGACCCGAGTTCGAGTCCCCTCTCAGACATGATATTTTTGTTTCCAATTTTTTATGACTTTTTTTTATGATTCTTTTTATTATTCTTTTTGGATTAGGGATAAATGGTTGAAAAAAAAAGAATTGGGGAAAGAAGCGAAACACAGACGAAGGAAACGAAGAGGCTCTGGCCCCTGGACGAGACGACGACGAAGAAACAGGGCCGCCGATCGCCGCCTGGCCGCTGCGTCACGCCGGCTACCTCCTCGCCGCCCGGCCGCTGCGTCGCCAATCGCCGGCCAATCTCAGCAATCCGCTGCTCTGCCTCAGCAACTCTGCTCCACGCCTCCACCTTCTCCTCTTCAGGTTCTTCACTTCTTCTTCTTCTTCACCCTCCTCTTTCTTGATCTTACCTATTGATTATTGCTGAATGAAAGTTGTCAATTGATGAAGATGAGATATAAAAACTAGGGTTCAATTTTAATCTATAAGTAAATAAGTAATGAGTATCGTTCGATTAGACAGTTATGGACAAATTTTCGTCTTTGAGTTGCATTGGTGATCTTGCCAAAAAGATGGTGGATACCGAACGAGTTAAAATTTGTCCGTCAATCTACAAACTTATCGCTTTGGCATTGACTTTGCCGGTTGCTACCGCTTCCGTTGAGAGGTCATTCTCGGCTATGAACTTATCGCTTTTGTATCTATACGACTAGATTGCAATGACTTCTGTAGTGAAAAGTTATAAAATATAACGACTTTTGACTTTTGACTGTTGACGGTTGAATTTGACTTTTGACTTTGACTTTTGACTTCATGAATCTTGCCCCGGCTGACTTGAATTCCTGGCTCCGCCACTGGGTATAGAGGACCATGCTTCCGGACTGATGGCAACGGGGGGGAAGCAAGAAGGGTAAGAAGAACAAGAAGAAGCAGTTCTCAGGTTCTAAGTTACCCAAGGATGTCTGTGCCTTTTGCAAGGAAAAGGGGCACTGGAAGAGAGATTGCCCGAAACGAGGTCAACAGGGGCAGAATGGATCCGCAGCCGTAGCAGAACGAGGTAACTCGTCCGAGGATGATTACGTTCTAATGGCGGATGTTGTCACGCACTCTCAAGATGCCTGGGTCCTTGATTCCGGAGCTTCCTATCATATTTGCTCTAACAGGGAGCTATTCTCAACGTACGACCAAACGAATGAATGGAAGTTATGTACCTTGGAGCAGGTCAGACATGTACCACTTATTAAGAATAATCTGATCTCCTTGAGTCTACTCAACAGCAAGGGATACAGTTTCAAAGGTGAAGATGGAGATCTACAAGTCTTCAAGGGTTCTAAGGTGATTCTTAGGGGAGTCAAGAGTGGGACTTTGTACATGTTGCAAGGTTCGACGATCACAGGTTATGCTGGAGTTGTCTCAGCCGAGATTAAGGAAGCTGATCTAACTAAGTTGTGGCATATGAGGCTCGGTCATATGAGTGAACGTGGAATGCAGGAACTTCACAAGAAAGGCTATCTCACAGGGCATGCTCCCAAGAGCCTAGGGTTTTGTGAGCACTGCGTGTATGGGAAGCTACAGCGTAGCAAGTTCCCTAAGGCGGTTCATAGAACGAAAGGTACTCTTGATTATATCCATTCGGATTGCTGGGGTCCATCTCGAGTCGAGGCGATTGGAGGATACAGGTATTTCGTAAGCATCATAGACGACTACTCCAGGATGACTTGGATATTCGTGATGAAGCACAAGAGTGATCACAAGATTCAAGGAGTGGAAGACACTAGTAGAGAATCAGGTGGGAAAGAAGGTGAAGAGGCTGCGCACGGACAACGACTTAGAGTTCTGTTCATCAGAGTTTGATGAATTCTGCAAGGATCAGGGAATAGCACGCCATCGCACTGTTCGGCACACACCGCAGCAGAACGCT
Source organism: Linanthus parryae (assembly GCA_023055425.1). NCBI lineage: Eukaryota > Viridiplantae > Streptophyta > Magnoliopsida > Ericales > Polemoniaceae > Linanthus > Linanthus parryae. The sequence continues at coordinate 187,028,313 of JALGPY010000001.1, forward strand.
GTAGCCGAGAGAATGAATCAGACACTTTTAGCAAAAGCAAGGTGCATGCTTTCGAATGCAGGTCTTTCTAGAGGTTTCTAGAGAGAGGCAGTTTCCATGGCATGCTATCTCATAAATCGGAGCCCGCACACAGGTATAGGATGCAAGATTCCAATGGAAGTCTGGTCCGGTAATGCAGTGGATTACTCGGATTTGAGAGTTTTTGGTTGTGTTGCCTATTATCACGTTGATGATGGCAAAATAGAACCAAGAGCTAAGAAGGGAGTTGATAACTCCTTAATAAGAGTTATCCTACGTACGTTTCACATTGTTATTTGTGTGCGTTTCGGTGCAAAGTGATGGATTTTGGGCTAATTTGAGAAGAAAATGCACATTTGGATGTTTTTGAGCTTTAATGCACAATCCGGGCGTTTCTTAATGGTTTTGAGTATGATTTTGATAATTTATCACATTTGATCTTCGTGGTAGTGTTCGTGTTGTTGTTTGACAGGAATTACGTATGCGGGAATCAATTGGATAGAAGAAACGAGCTTCGGAACTGAAGAAAAAGACGAATTTTGGCGTTTTGGATGTTTTTAGTCAAAATTGGACAATAATTGAGAAAAACGGGAAAATGGTCCGGAAACGGGAATTTCTCTACATGGATGAAGTCTACGTCGCTAAAGGAATCCAAAGGTGCAAAAATCGCGGTCATCGGAGTTCGGGATCAAAATCCGGATCCTTATTATCTTTCCCGCAATCTTAAAATATCCTGAAAATCCTGATTATAACTTAAAACATCCTGAATTGTCTTCTGATCATCCTTTTGCTATTCCAATGCTATTCCAACACTCTGCTACCTCTATTTCCTATCCATTATCAACCTATAACCTGCCTCGACCTCTCAATTCAAACCAAATCATGTACTTACTCCATAAACCTCAAATTTCACCTATTCCACCATCCAAACACCAAGACAGTACATAAAACCAACCTTACACCTTTATCTCTTCCTATACTAACCTCCTATCCTCCAAAACATCACCACCATCCTAATACATCAATTAATTCCTTATCTTAACTCCAGAACCGAAACAATTTCACCCAAAATACAACTTACCTTATCACCAATTAAGCCACCTATTCAAACCAATTAATAACCAGCCCCATAACACCGCTGACCTTCATAAATAAACCACCATCCTATAGCTTTACACCAGCTCTATGACCTCCAAAACCACCCTGCAACATCACCATCACAGCAGCCCCAATTAGCCATGACAAACACCCAACAGAGCTTAAGACTACAACCATCCAAACACCAATTTCACCATCAGACCTTCACCTCCATTGCATTGAAATTTACACCTGACTTCACCAATATTACAACAGTAGCTCCTAAATCACCACAGCCCACAAAACCACTTCTACTCCATGAATTAACCATTCTCCATCCACCATATAACACCCTGACAATGTCAATTCAGACCAAATCATCTTTTCTTACCTCCTGAACCCAATTAACTCCTTCAAATCCACCTTATTCTCCATTACACCGTTACCACCAGCAGCCAATTCCAACATTCATCACCATACAAATCCAATTCAACCATCACAAATTACCAGTACCTCCTTCAACCCCTTCACAAACACCCATTCACACTATTATCCTGAAAATACCCAGTTTAACACCACAACCTGTAAACAGTTGCCATCAATTCCACCAAACAGCCCCTGCAATTGTTTCAGCCACCATTCTCCAATAATTCCAACTTCAACACAAATCTTTATCTCTTTCACCATCATAACCATTCAATCACCTGACCACAAACACCATCAGACCTATAAACACAATTCACCAACAGTAGCTATCCTATAAAACCACCATCACCAATATCAATTACACTCTCCATGAAACCTCTACCAAATCACAACTAAACTACTACCACCACTGCTAATAGCACCTCACTGTTACACCATCCTGAAACTCCAGCTATAAAACCCAGTACTTTAACCACTGAAAACCCACATGATACAACCACCGAACCACTCCACAATCATCACAGCCTCTGCAACACCACACCGTGACCTTCAACAATCAAGAACCCCGATTAAAACACAACAAAACAGGCCGCAAAAGCCACCTGATTCAGAGGCAACCCAGCAGCGGAGAAAGAAGACATCAGCGCAAGAACAGAGAAGCGAGAAGAAGAGTGAAACAGAAAAGAAGGAAGCTGCAATCAATTTCCAGGAGTTGTTCGTGCGAAGGCCAATCCTTAGCCAAAATCAGAGAAAAAGAAGAAACTCTTCGTGAAATCCATCTCAGTATCTATCTGCGAACGCCTTCGTGCGAAGGGGTCGCAGTCTTCGTGCGAACAGAGCTTTCCAGGCGCGCTGATTTGGCTTCAGAAGTTATTTGGGGCTTTTGTGTAATATTTAAAACTTGTTTTAAATAATTAGAAAAGGTATAAAAGCCCTAAGAACGTGATTAGCAAAGGGAGGACGGGTCAGAGACATATCAGAGACGAAACAGAGTACTGTGTGGAGCTCAGAGCACTGTTTGGAGCGCGGAGATTCATCGTTTGAATTCTTTTTCTCCTTTCTCTTTATTTTTGTCTACGATTATGAAAAACATTGTCTTTGTAATCATGAATCGTAGCAGCTAAACACTTTATATCGGGATTTCTCAACGGTAGCTAGGGTTTGAAGCCGTGTTTGGCGAATTATGAGTTTGATTCACGTTTAAATTGAACTTAATAGATGATGAATTGTTTTGCTATGTTTAATTCTTGTTCATAATCTATCTTCGTATTGTTTGGCCAGCAGTATCAAGATCATAGGTAATTAGTTAGTGAAAGCAACAAATTACTCGGATAGTTGAATTAAACACATAGTCGCAGGTTAGAGAAATCAACCATTTTGACTGTGAACTTTGAGTAGAATTATACGTCATTATATGTTTTAAGGCTAATTAGAACTTGGTAACTCGGTTGTAATTTGACCTAGGCATAGAAAGCTAGCTTGGTAACTCGGTTAGTATTATTGCTCGTTTGGCAAAATAAAACATTGCCTGTGTTTCAAAACATAATTCGTAAACGGTATTCACCTAGTGATCCTAGAGAAATCCTGATACTCGTCTCTCATATTAATCGCAATTCTCATAATTAGTTCGTTATTTACGTTCTTAGCTTAGTAAAACAAACTCAAACTGCTTGCCCGCATAAAGTTAATCGTCCTGATTAGTTCACGACAAGTCCTCTGGGATTCGACAACCCTCTTAGCACATTATTACTAGAACGATAACCGTACACTTGCGGAGATCGTGTCAAGTTTTTGGCGCCGCTGCCGGGGACTTCTGTTGAATTAGTTAGAATTATTAGCTTTAGGGATTTTATTTTCTGTTTATATCTGTTACTCACCTACGTTCTAGTTGTATCTGTGCTTTCAGGTGATTCTTTTAGTGCATGACCCGTTCTCAAGACGAGCCATTGTACCCACCGCTTGATAATCCAGATACACTGTTGCGTAGAGACTCGAGGGAATCAGTTCCAATGAGTGACCAACAGGGAACCGAGTTGGAAAGACTCCACAAGCTTGCGGAAGATGCAGAGACCGCTAGAGTCGCTGCCGAGGCCAGAGTGGCCAATTCATTGAGGGAAACTGAGTTGCTCAGAGCTCAGTTAGCTGCTGCACAGGCTTTAGTTGCTAACCCTCCTATACCTCCGATTCCACCTAATGGAGCTCAGCAAGTGGTTCAAAGGAACAATGTGGCACAGGAAGATGATCGTCCTTTGGTGGACTACTTCAGAACCACGCCAGCTGGATACCAACCTACCATTGTGAGGCCACAGATTAATGCTGCTCACTTTGAGTTGCGTCAGCAGATGATTGATATGGTGCGTACTGAGTGCCTAATTACAGCAGCTCCGGGAGATGATCCGAATGCCCACTTGCTTAACTTTGGGCAAATTACTTCAACATTGCATAATGAGCAAGTTCCAGATGAAACAGTGAAGTTGATGCTATTTCCTTTCTCTTTATCTGGGAAAGCCAAGACATGGCTCATGGAGCTTCCAGCAGGATCAATTACAACATGGGCAGAGTGTTGCCATGAGTTTCTGAGAAAATATCTGCCGCCATCCAAAGTTGCTCAGCTCATGGCTGATATTAGGAATTTTACTCAGCAAGAGGATGACTCTCTAGGAGATACATGGAGGAAATTCAACCAACTTCTTCGCAGATGCCCTACTCATGGAGAGCCGTGGTATAAACTCCTCCATTATTTCTATAATGCTCTAGACAGGGAAACATCACATGAGCTAGATATGTTAGCTGGAGGCAATTTTATGGGCTTGAGAGTACAGCGAGCTCAAGATCTGCTGAACAACGTGTCAAAGAGAGAGTCTACACGAACTGAAACTCGTAGGTACTCCAAACCGGGGGATGCAGCCTTAGTCAACAAGATTGAATCTATGGAACAAAAGCTGGAATCCATGACCTTAGCATTTCACGGCATGCACCCTCCATCACAGAAGCCCATGGGTGAGTTACTCGCGGATGAGAATCAGGGATATGGTTTCATTGAAGATGTGAATTACATGGGTCCACCACGAGAGCAGCAGTGGACTAACACTTATCATCCCAACAACCGCAATCACCCAAACTTTAGCTATGCCAACCCTAACAATGGGTTATATGCGCCCGGACAGCAGCCGAACTCTCAGTATCAAGCTCAAGGGAAATTTCAACAGCAACAGGCTCAGCAACCAGAAGAACAAGAGACAAATGCTTTATTGAGAAAGTTACTAGCTAATCAAGACAGGATGGAGAGCACGATTGTCTCAATTCAAGCAACAATAAAGAGCCACGAGACTGAGATTGGGCAGATTGCCAATCAGAATGCTAAATTTCCGCCAGTGCTTCCTTCCAATACCATTCTTCCTACTGAGCAGCTCAAAGCTATTACTACTCGCAGTGGTGTGACTACTCAGGATCCTCCATATCCTAGCCATGCGAGAGCCGAAGCTACAAAAGCTACAGAGAAGGAATTGGGTGAAGAGTTGCCCAAGGCCGTGAGTCCCCAATCAAAGGACACGGTTGAGAAGAAAGAAGAGTCCAAGAGCACTCCTGATCCGGTTACTTATGAGCCACGAATTCCATATCCGGCGGCGATAAAGAGGAATGATGAGGAACACTTTGGGAGATTTATGGATATATTCAAACAATTGCATATCAACATTCCTCTTGTAGAAGCACTTGCTCAGATGCCCAGGTACAAGAAGTTCTTGAAGGAAATTCTATGGGGGAAGAAGAGCATAGAACCCTATGCCACGGTAAAGCTAACAGAGACGTGTAGCACTGTCATACAAAGAGACATTCCCAAGATGAGAGATCCAGGCAGTGTCATTTTAGGCTGCACTCTTGGGGGTGGATATCATACACATGGTCTCTGTGATTTGGGTGCGAGTATTAATCTCATGCCATTGTCCCTCTTTCAGAGATTGGGCATTGGTGCGCCAACCCCTGTGAAGATGGGTCTGCAACTGGCAGACAATTCTATTGTTACAGCAAAGGGGGTTATTGAGAACTTGCTTGTTAAAGTGGGTGCATTTGTCTTTCCAGCTGACTTTGTGATAGTGGACATCAAGGAGGATCGCGATGTGCCACTTATCTTTGGAAGACCGCTTTTGAAGACAATGCGCGCAAATGTGGATCTAGAGACAGAGGAGCTCACTATCAAGGCTCTAGATTCATCACTTGTGTTTAAGGCATTTGTTCCGGGCAAAGGGAAGAATAAATTGGCGATGATCAAATTTAGAGAGAAAGATGTGGATCCTACACCTGGGTTGTCTACAGTTTTGCAACCCGATCCACCCGATTCAGAAAAGAAGCCAATTATTGTCGGTGCGCATGATGTGGTGCAAAAGATCAAGAGCAAGAAACTGAAGGAGGAGGCACGTCGTGCTAGACCTCCTTGACATTTTTGAGGTAACTGGGTCGGGTCGTCGACCTTAAATTACAAGGCGCTTGTTGGGAGGCAACCCAACCTATTTATTTGCATTAGATTAGGGAGTTTGTTTTTAATACAGTTATGTTTTGTGTTTTTAGTTATTAATGTGGAGAGATGAGAGAGAGAGGGACTAATGATGTTTCCTAGTGACATACATGAGCAGGTTATGGTAGAATCGACCCCATGGCACACATGACCTTAACAGGGGCTTGCATTGGCAAGTTGGGGATTCTTCAGACATGGATTTTAGCAGAGGAGGCAGCCGACCCCGGTGTGCGAGTACACATTGACTGTATAGGAGCATGGTGGCGCCACTACTGTGCTTGGGGACTGCTAGGCGCGATTTCGTCCCCACCCTTGAGGTGGCTGTGAGTATCTTTTCTCTTGCTAAATTTTGTGTTTATTTTATATAATTATGTCATAGCTCCATCTCATCTACTGGCCTACGCATTTGATTGCTGAGTCCTATGTTTGATCTCTAAATTCGTTGAGGACAACGACGCATTCAGTGTGGGGGTGGTTTAACTGTTTACTAGCCAATGTGTCTTGCATAGCCAGTTACATGTATGATGTGTTTATATTGTTTCGTGAGTTAGTGTTGTGGTTTATGTTTATGTTTTTAACAATATTGTCGTATTGTGTAGGGTAGATTTATATACTGTTTGCACTTTTACATAATTGAGTATACCCACCAAAAAGTTTTTTTGTGTAGAGTCAAATTTTTTCGTGTCTAGCCTTGCATATAGAGTTAGGGTATTATTAAAAAAAAATATAATAAAAAATGAGAAAATTGAAAATTTTGAGAAAAGGCAATTGAGAGAAGTTTAGACTTGGTTGATTTAGTGAGATGTGAACACTTTAGGCATAGGGTGTGAATTTTGACCGAGAATGACACTTTTAGTTCCCCCTAGTAAGTATAGAGAGAATCTCATTACGGGAATGCCTACCTATTTTTAAACTAATATTAAATTTTAAAAGCTAAAGTGTGTGCTATTTTTCTCTTAAAAGAGTTGAGCTTGGTGTTTGCTAAACAAGCCGAACGTTCATGTTGTCCGTCTTAGGTAGTCGCCAGCCCGCCTCGTAGTGGCACACAGAACAGCTGTGCGAGGATGTGTATTAGAGCACTCACTGCTTTTTAGATCTTACCTTGTAGGACCACTAGATAACCCTTATTGATCCTTGGATTCATTGTTAGCCTCTTTGACCTAGGGAGACGATTCTTGGCCTTCAACATATATCGTTAGAATCACCTTTCTAGAGCGTCACGAGGGAGCAATAGTTGAGGGGGTTAGTTGAGGGAGTGCTTCATTACAGATTTTTGTGAGTTCTGCATATCGCATATGCTTTATTGGATATCTACGAGGGAATGCGAGGGTGAGTGAGTTGGCTTGCACACTAAGGTGTGGCGGTGTTCCATGTCATTACACCATGGACACAGCAGTGGAGAGCCTGAGTGCGTGACATCTAATCCGCACAAGAATGGGGTTGGGTGTACTTAATTGGTGGATCATGCTAGGTATTGCATTTCTGTCATTTCGGTGTAGGAGGTTCGGTTGGATTAGGCATGTGACATATATCTTATTTGACTACTTGAGAGGGGACGTGACTACATTTTAGTGTGGGGGTGTCGACTTTTGACTACGGACATCGAGGTTGTGCTTTTGACGGCTCCATCCCCTCACATACGCTTTGATTGGTTTGCGGTTTTGTTTGGTGCCATCACGCGCTTCATGGAGTCAGGGGGAGATGAATTATTCTTGTGATACTTATTCATTGCTTTGTTTCTTTCCTTCCCCTGATATTATTACTGCTGCTTGATTCTTGGAGGAGGACCACTCGTACATTTTTTATTGCATTATTGTTGTTTTAGCGAGAGTAATAAAAAAAAACAAAAAAAAAAAAGAGAGAAAAAAAAATGAGATGAATAAAGAAAGATTACAGTTGTGCTTATTGGAAACCGAGTGGTGAAAGTTCCTAGTTCCAGAATGAAGATTGATTGAGTTTCGCGCATTATTTGCTTTGATGGCCACGGAATTGACATGGTACCGGGGTTTGAGAGGATTGAGGGCCGGAGTCGGTGAGATTCGGGTTGTGGATTCCTATCATCAGGGTGAGGGTGTGTGAGATGCGGGTGTTCATGTGAGAATGTGACGCTTTAGGACTTATTACTTCATGATTATCCTTTTGTCCCTAGCCTCAACATTCTAAACCGTTAGTGGAATAGGAGCTCGGACTATGAACGTGGCTTAGCCTTGGTTAGCCTCTTATTTTTATCAGCACACATGAAGAGGTAGGTTGTTCTTTATAGTAAAGTTAAGCTTTCTATACTAACTATGGGAAATTACTTGTTGTCGAATTTAGTTTCGCTTCACACCTCTTGTCTAACTTTTTCATAATCCATGAGCACCAGTCTATGTTATTGAAATTGCCTCATCTCACAAAAAGAAAGAATTCAAAAGCTTTTATGTGTTTAAGATCGAGTCTAGAATTGCACTTGCATCATTTTGCTGCATTAGAGTGTCGTGAGTCATGTTAGAGTCGTTTGAGTCTTGTCAGCTAATATACAGTTAAATGTAGTAGATGAGACTTTGCTCGGGACGCGCAAATGGCAAGTGTGGGGGTATTTGATAACTCCTTAATAAGAGTTATCCTACGTACGTTTCACATTGTTATTTGTGTGCGTTTCGGTGCAAAGTGATGGATTTTGGGCTAATTTGAGAAGAAAATGCACATTTGGATGTTTTTGAGCTTTAATGCACAATCCGGGCGTTTCTTAATGGTTTTGAGTATGATTTTGATAATTTATCACATTTGATCTTCGTGGTAGTGTTCGTGTTGTTGTTTGACAGGAATTACGTATGCGGGAATCAATTGGATAGAAGAAACGAGCTTCGGAACTGAAGAAAAAGACGAATTTTGGCGTTTTGGATGTTTTTAGTCAAAATTGGACAATAATTGAGAAAAACGGGAAAATGGTCCGGAAACGGGAATTTCTCTACATGGATGAAGTCTACGTCGCTAAAGGAATCCAAAGGTGCAAAAATCGCGGTCATCGGAGTTCGGGATCAAAATCCGGATCCTTATTATCTTTCCCGCAATCTTAAAATATCCTGAAAATCCTGATTATAACTTAAAACATCCTGAATTGTCTTCTGATCATCCTTTTGCTATTCCAATGCTATTCCAACACTCTGCTACCTCTATTTCCTATCCATTATCAACCTATAACCTGCCTCGACCTCTCAATTCAAACCAAATCATGTACTTACTCCATAAACCTCAAATTTCACCTATTCCACCATCCAAACACCAAGACAGTACATAAAACCAACCTTACACCTTTATCTCTTCCTATACTAACCTCCTATCCTCCAAAACATCACCACCAGCCTAATACATCAATTAATTCCTTATCTTAACTCCAGAACCGAAACAATTTCACCCAAAATACAACTTACCTTATCACCAATTAAGCCACCTATTCAAACCAATTAATAACCAGCCCCATAACACCGCTGACCTTCATAAATAAACCACCATCCTATAGCTTTACACCAGCTCTATGACCTCCAAAACCACCCTGCAACATCACCATCACAGCAGCCCCAATTAGCCATGACAAACACCCAACAGAGCTTAAGACTACAACCATCCAAACACCAATTTCACCATCAGACCTTCACCTCCATTGCATTGAAATTTACACCTGACTTCACCAATATTACAACAGTAGCTCCTAAATCACCACAGCCCACAAAACCACTTCTACTCCATGAATTAACCATTCTCCATCCACCATATAACACCCTGACAATGTCAATTCAGACCAAATCATCTTTTCTTACCTCCTGAACCCAATTAACTCCTTCAAATCCACCTTATTCTCCATTACACCGTTACCACCAGCAGCCAATTCCAACATTCATCACCATACAAATCCAATTCAACCATCACAAATTACCAGTACCTCCTTCAACCCCTTCACAAACACCCATTCACACTATTATCCTGAAAATACCCAGTTTAACACCACAACCTGTAAACAGTTGCCATCAATTCCACCAAACAGCCCCTGCAATTGTTTCAGCCACCATTCTCCAATAATTCCAACTTCAACACAAATCTTTATCTCTTTCACCATCATAACCATTCAATCACCTGACCACAAACACCATCAGACCTATAAACACAATTCACCAACAGTAGCTATCCTATAAAACCACCATCACCAATATCAATTACACTCTCCATGAAACCTCTACCAAATCACAACTAAACTACTACCACCACTGCTAATAGCACCTCACTGTTACACCATCCTGAAACTCCAGCTATAAAACCCAGTACTTTAACCACTGAAAACCCACATGATACAACCACCGAACCACTCCACAATCATCACAGCCTCTGCAACACCACACCGTGACCTTCAACAATCAAGAACCCCGATTAAAACACAACAAAACAGGCCGCAAAAGCCACCTGATTCAGAGGCAACCCAGCAGCGGAGAAAGAAGACATCAGCGCAAGAACAGAGAAGCGAGAAGAAGAGTGAAACAGAAAAGAAGGAAGCTGCAATCAATTTCCAGGAGTTGTTCGTGCGAAGGCCAATCCTTAGCCAAAATCAGAGAAAAAGAAGAAACTCTTCGTGAAATCCATCTCAGTATCTATCTGCGAACGCCTTCGTGCGAAGGGGTCGCAGTCTTCGTGCGAACAGAGCTTTCCAGGCGCGCTGATTTGGCTTCAGAAGTTATTTGGGGCTTTTGTGTAATATTTAAAACTTGTTTTAAATAATTAGAAAAGGTATAAAAGCCCTAAGAACGTGATTAGCAAAGGGAGGACGGGTCAGAGACATATCAGAGACGAAACAGAGTACTGTGTGGAGCTCAGAGCACTGTTTGGAGCGCGGAGATTCATCGTTTGAATTCTTTTTCTCCTTTCTCTTTATTTTTGTCTACGATTATGAAAAACATTGTCTTTGTAATCATGAATCGTAGCAGCTAAACACTTTATATCGGGATTTCTCAACGGTAGCTAGGGTTTGAAGCCGTGTTTGGCGAATTATGAGTTTGATTCACGTTTAAATTGAACTTAATAGATGATGAATTGTTTTGCTATGTTTAATTCTTGTTCATAATCTATCTTCGTATTGTTTGGCCAGCAGTATCAAGATCATAGGTAATTAGTTAGTGAAAGCAACAAATTACTCGGATAGTTGAATTAAACACATAGTCGCAGGTTAGAGAAATCAACCATTTTGACTGTGAACTTTGAGTAGAATTATACGTCATTATATGTTTTAAGGCTAATTAGAACTTGGTAACTCGGTTGTAATTTGACCTAGGCATAGAAAGCTAGCTTGGTAACTCGGTTAGTATTATTGCTCGTTTGGCAAAATAAAACATTGCCTGTGTTTCAAAACATAATTCGTAAACGGTATTCACCTAGTGATCCTAGAGAAATCCTGATACTCGTCTCTCATATTAATCGCAATTCTCATAATTAGTTCGTTATTTACGTTCTTAGCTTAGTAAAACAAACTCAAACTGCTTGCCCGCATAAAGTTAATCGTCCTGATTAGTTCACGACAAGTCCTCTGGGATTCGACAACCCTCTTATCACATTATTACTAGAACGATAACCGTACACTTGCGGAGATCGTGTCAGGAGTATTCATGGGTTTCGGAACAGGCGTGAAGGGATACAAGATATAGGCATACAACAAGATTATACTTAGCAGAAGTGTAGTCTTTGATGAGACTCATATGTTGAAGAACTCCGTGGATGTGGAGCTTGGAGGTGAAAAGAAGAAGGTGGAGGGAGAGTCGGATCCTATTGATCCTAAGGATTCCGAAATCCTTACACCGCTGCCGGAAACCGAAGAGAAATAAGCAGAAGAGTCTGATAGTGAGGATGCGTCTACACCAGAGGAACCGGTTCATCAAAGTATTGCTGAAGGAAGACCAAGGAGAGTCATAAAACCTCCAGCGAGATACAGAGATGACAGTATGGTGGGATATGCATTACAGGTAGCGGAAGAGGTAGAGGACGAGCCATCCTCCTACAAGGACGCTATAACTAGTTCTGAGTCAGCACAGTGGATTGCCGCGATGGGAGAAGAGATGGAGTCTCTTAGCAAGAACTCGACTTGGGAGCTTGTTAAATTTCCAGCGGGAAGGAAGATAGTCAGTTGTAAGTGGGTTTTCAGAATAAAGGAAGGAACTAAATCTGGAGAGGGCGTCAAGTATAAGGCAAGGCTAGTTGCAAGAGGGTTCAGTTAGAAAGAGGGAGTTGACTACAGCGAGATCTTCTCACCGGTGGTCAGACATACTTCTATCCGGGTTTTAGTGGCACACCACGACCTAGAACTTGAGCAATTGGATGTCAAGACAGCTTTCCTGCACGGAGAGTTGGAGGAGGAAATATACATGAGCCAACCGGAGGGGTTCCAAGTTTTCGGAAGAGAGAACCACGTGTGCAAGCTGAAGAGATCTCTCTACGGACTTAAGCAGTCACCGAGGCAATGGTACAAGAGGTTTGACAGCTTCATGTTGAAGATTGGTTACCACAAGTGCGAGTATGATTGCTGCGTGTACCACAAAGAGTTGCATGGTGGATCACGTATTTACCTAGTTCTGTATGTGGATGATTGCAACGACCCCCTTATCCGACTCGGATGAATCGGGGAGGCCGAAGTTAATAGTAACGGCGGATAATCGAAAGCACAACTTCCAAGCACTTATATTACATATTATTAAACATTACATTACTCCTCAAGTCCTTCATACGTTACTACCACACATCATTCTCCTTATTCAAACTATCTTACATTATTCAAACTATCTTACAATACGTGATGTGACCTCCTCAGTGAGTCTCGTACCCCATCATACCATAGCCTTCTTCCTCTAATCCTGCGGTGGGAAAGAAAACGAAACCGCAGTTTCTAAAGTCAGCCGGGAAATGCTGAGTAAATAAATATCCTAGCTCGTAATCAGATGACGAGGCATAATTTATTTTCAAAAACAGTAATAAGAGGAAGTAAATCTTTAAAAGAGTAAACAAGGCACACATCAAACTTTAAACTTCTCAAGCTTTCAATTTCTTCTTTCTTGATCTTGAAACGGGGAGTGATATCCCAATCTTGCCTTCCTTTATTCATAGACATTCTTGTCCTTCAAGAAAACCACTTTTTAACTTTGTTGATACGGGGAAGATCTACTATCACTACGCATCCAAGACCTTAAGTGCCGGCACCCCTCTAAGACTACTCGCGGCCAGAGAGGTGAGTACATGGAGCGATCCGGCAGGTTGCGACCGGATTAAAATGAACGGGTCGGGTGGACGTAGCCAGCCACGACCAATCTTATAAACGGGTCGGGTGAACGTAGTCAGCCACGACCAATCTTATAGAAAAGCGAATATAACGATCCCCGCACAACTCTTTCCACTTTACGTTATTAGTGGATTAATATTATTCGTGTGACAATTCGCAGTAAAACAACTTCTTTAACATGTAAAGAGATTTCAAACAAAACATGTAACTCAAAAATATAATTTTGAGACAAGTATTAAAAGCATACTCTGACACGAACAGGAGCTAGCACGCTAGGCTAGGCATATCTACTTACCTGGATTACGTAGCGTCAAAACGTCCTACTCGAAGTCGTTGCTTACGAATCCGTTACCTACAAATCGGAGCTTCTAAATCGTCACAACTCTGTATAATTCTACGAGTCTTATTAATAACCCTAGTTATCAATTCTTAAGATTAGCCCGAACTCACATACTAATTTATTAGCGTTTCTTTATTTCGTTATATTTTCTTATTAGCAATAATTATTAAACGACGAGTGTTTAATTGAAGAGTTATTAAATTTTGTGTTACAAAAGTATCATTTGTTTATATGATTTATTTTTTATAAAATACTAGTAAAAATTAATAGTAGTTTGTATTTTTACATAAAGTAAATATCAATATTAACAACTAAACGATATTGGATTTTTATGATAAATCACTTCTAAATAATTGAAATGACGCCACGATATTTACAAGCTCGAAAAAGTCATTTTTATAAATATTTAAACAACCAATTTTAAAGTTAAACAATTAAACACAACGTTCGTTTAGTTTTTAATAAAAACATTACTCGTTTAATTTTTAACGAGCGATCCGTATATAATTTCAACGCCCGAATCGCATTTTTGTAACCGGGACGAAATCTATTATTTTTAGAAAATATTTTTAATCTAAAAATATTATTTTTATTTTTCGCGAATAATATAAAGTTTATATAAACTACACTTATAACCCCGCAAGTTATGTCAAAACACAGCAGGACCCCCATCCTACTCACATGGCAGGTTATTTAACATGCAATACTACCCACCAAGTTCTCATATATACAAACAGCTACCCCCTCAATATAATTATCATGCTATAAATAGTTTAGGGTAAAGACACTTTAACTCCCTTTTACAAAAACATCAAATTTAACAAGCTAAACATGGAATCAAGCATACGACATACGATTTTGATTGTTTAAACGGAATCATGTCGAGATTTAGAGCATACCTAGGCCAAGAATGGCTGGAATCGGTCAAGAAACGAAGCTTTCCGGGTTTGCCGACGGTGAGTCGCGGCGGTGCTCTTCGTCGCCGGTGATGGAGTACCTCCTAGCTTCGGTTAGGACCTGGGTTTGTCTCTTGGGAGCTCCAAGAGTCGTTTGGTGGTGATTTTGGTAGGTGGGAGTTTTCGGGTTGCTTGGGCCAAGCTCCCCGTCGGCAACAATGGTGGCCGACGGTGGTGGTCGTGGGTTTTCTTAGCGGCTTAGTTGCAGCCTATGTCTCTGTTTCTGGATGGTGGAGAGGATGAAACAGATTAGAGAGAGAGGTAGGGAGGAAGAGAGAAAGAAACAGAGGGTTGTTCGACGGTGGTTCCCGTCGGCAGTGGTGGTGGCGGCGGCTTCGGAGCTTGTCACCGCTGCTGCTGCTGATTGTTGCTGCTGTTACTCTGTTTCGGAACAGAGCTGGGAGAGTGAGACAGAGAGAGGTAATACAGAGAGTTGGAGCGGAGATGGTGTCGGGTGGTGGCGGTGATTTCGCCGGAGGTGAGGGAGATGACGATGGTGGCGATGGTGGAGGCTACTGCTGCTGTTGATTTTGTTGGCGTGATCTCATAACAGAGGGAGTTGGAGAGTGAGATGGTGGCAGGGAGTTTGATGGTGGAGGTGGTGGTGCTCGCGGTGGTGGCGACGGGACCAAGATGAAGACGATAATGAAGGTGAAGAAGATGATGAAGATGAAGGTGGCGATGATTGTGGTGAATGATTGAGGTTGATGACTCATTATATAGGTAGACAAAAGGAGGGAACATGATGATGATGGTGGCTTGATTATTGTAGCGGTGAGAAAAATCTCCGAAGGAGATGAGTTGAGGTAGAAGATGAAGTCATGAGGAGTTATAAGGTGTGGTTGACACACTAACTTCGCGGTGGTTTTACACGCGTGAAATATCAAATAGTAAAAATAAATAAATAAAACATCGCGTATTCACCTACGAATACTAACTTGATATTTTCTAAAATGTCACGAGTATTCTTGCCAGTAAAATACTATAATTTATGCGACTTTATTTTTCGCAATTAAATTATATATATTCATATCTTTAAATTACTATTTTGTCCTTGTCAATTTTACGGGGTATTACAGTCTCTCCCCCTTAAACAAAGCTTCGTACTCGAAGCTTAAACAATCTAAATATTCCTGATATTAAAATTTCTTCCTCGAAGCTAATTCAGTCAAATACTCCTGATGCTAAAACTTTTACCTCGGGGCTAAAGTCAGCCAAATGCTCTTGAGGCTAAAACTCGTGCCTCAAAACTAAAATCAACCCAATACTTTTGATGCTGAAGCTTTCTAATAAGCAACTAACGATCACAGTCGCGATCACATAGCAGGCATGAAAATTCACATAACAAGTGATAGCAAGTAATTACCTTCTAATACATGCAATGCAACAAATATTGTATCACGTAAAGACCGTATTCACGTTTATCTTTCGTATGTGATTATAGTTCCATTTGGTTACTAAAGGTCAGGGTTAACTATGTGATAAGGGTACGAACGTGTAGAGGTACTAAATGAAAGGTTGCGTAAATAAGGGTACGAAGGTACTAAATGAAAAGTTGCGTCCTCTCCCCCTTAGAGAGTGACGTCCCCGGAACTCAACGTACCTCATGAAATAAGTGTGGATACTTTTTCCTCATCTCTTCTTCAGCTTCCCAAGTCGCTTCCTCAGTCTGATGGTTAAACCAAGGGACTTTGACCAGTCTGACACTCTTGGTACGCGTTTCCCTTGTCTTGGTGTCCAGTATCTTCACAGGTTGCTCCTCGTAGGTTAGCGACGGGTCAAAATCAACCGGTTCAGGATCCAACACGTGGGACGGATCCGGTACGTACTTCTTCAGTTGTGATACGTGGAAAACATTGTGTACACGCCCCAAATTCGATGGAAAATCCAGTCCATACGCAACTTCACCAATCCTTTCTATAATCTCGTATGGACCGATAAATTTAGGACTTAACTTACCCTTTAGATTGAACCTGGTAACTCCCTTGGTAGGTGAAACCCGTAGAAATGCCTTTTCTCCCACTTGGAATTCCAACAGTCTTCTCTTTTGATCCGCGTATGACTTTTGCCTGTATTGAGCTGCTTTCATACGTTGTTGGATGAGTCGTACCTGGTTCGTCATGTCTTCAATCATTTGTAGTCCAAGGACCACCGTTTCGCTAATGTCACTCCAGCAAAGCGGCGACCGGCATTTCCTTCCATATAAGGCTTCGTATGGCGCCATACCAATGCTGGCGTGATAGCTATTTTTATAGGAGAACTCGATTAACGGAAGTTTATCAACCCATGAGCCTTGGAAATCCATAACACAGGCTCGCAACATGTCCTCCAGTGTTTGAATGGTCCTTTCCGTTTGCCCATCGGTGGCTGGGTGAAAGGCTGTACTAAACTTCATCTGAGTTCCCAATGCTTCTTGGAGCGCCCTCCAGAAATGAGAGAGAAAGTTAGGGTCCCTGTCCGAGATTATCGAACTTGGAACACCATGATACCTCATGATGTTTCTGATCTAGGCATCCGCTCTTTGCTCCATACCCCAAGTGTCTTTCATCGGGATGAATCTTGCCGTCTTGGTTAGTCTGTCCACGACTACCCATATCTGACTCAACCCGTTCTTTGAGGTCGGTAAGGCTGTGACAAAATCCATCGAGATGGAGTCCCATTTCCAAACTGGGATATCCAGCGGTTGGAGTAGACCTCCCATTCTCTTATGCTCGAACTTCACCTTCTGGCATGTTAAGCATCTGGCCACAGATTCTGCTACTTCCTTCTTCATGTTTGGCCACCAGAACGTCTTCTTCAAGTCTTTGTAAAGTTTATCGCCTCCAGGATGGACTGAATACGGTGTATTGTGTGCTTCTTGCATCAACTTCTGCTTGGTTTCTGCACACTTCTGTGGTACACACCACCTTCCTTTGTAGCGAATGCTTCCGTCTTCGTGAATCTGGAATTCTTTGGCTTCTCCTGTTGCAATCTTCTTCTTGATTCTTTCGAGTTTCACGTCTCCAGCTTGATTGCTCCTTATTTCTTCAAAGAAATCCGGTACAGCTGTCATGCTTCCAAGCAGTTTCTGCACCGTTCCTTGTTCCACCACTTCAATGTCGATTTTTCTGAACTCGTGGCATAACCGATCCGTCAAGATTAACATAGCTTTCACTGCATGGCTTGACTTACGACTTAGCGCGTTAGCGACCACATTGGCCTTTCCTTCGTGGTACTGAATGCGTAAATCATAATCCTTGATAATTTCCAGCCATCTTCGTTGCATGTTATTCAGCTCTTTCTGGGTGAAGATGTATTTCAGGCTTCGATGATCCGTGTAAAGCTTGCAAACGGATCCATAAAGATGATGCCTCCAAATCTTCAGCGCGAAGACTACTGCTGCCAATTCCAGGTCATGTGTGGCATAATTCTCTTCGTGGGGTTTCAATTGCCTGGACGCGTAGGCAATCACCCTTTCAGTCTTGCATAAGTACGCATCCTAGTCCCTTCTTCGATGCGTCACTGTATACTTCGAATTCCCCAGACTCGTTTGGCAAAGCTAATACTGGTGCTGTAGTTAGCTTTTCCTTCAGAGTTTGAAACGCTTCTTCACAGCTATCGTCCCAGTGATACTTGACCGCCTTTTTCGTCAGCGTAGTCAGTGGCCTAGCAATCTTGGAGAAATCCTTTACGAAGCGTCGGTAGTAGCCGGCTAAGCCAAGGAAACTTCGGATTTCCGATACATTCTTCGGTGTAGGCCAATCCTTGACCGCTGAGATCTTTGCTGGGTCCACAGCTATTCCTTCCTTGGAAATGATATGGCCCAGAAATGGAACTCGGTCCAACCAGAATTCACACTTAGACAGCTTGGCGTACAATCGCTCCTGCCTCAACGTCTGCAATACTTCTCGGAGATGTTTTTCATGATCCTTCTCGTTCTTTGAGTACACCAGAATGTCATCGATAAAGACGACTACAAACTGGTCCAGAAATGGTTTCATCACCCGGTTCATCAGGTCCATGAATACTGCGGGAGCGTTGGTTAAACCAAACGGCATCACCGTGAACTCGTAGTGACCATACCTTGTACTAAAGGCAGTCTTCGGGATATCTTTTTCGGCAACACGAAGTTGATGATATCCGGACCTCAAATCGATCTTAGAGAAAACACTAGCCCCTTGCAATTGATCGAACAAGTCATCAATCCGGGGTAGTGGATATTTGTTCTTAATGGTAGCATTGTTCAGTTCCCGGTAATCAATGCATAACCGTAAACTCCCGTCTTTCTTTTTCACAAACAACACCGGTGCTCCCCAAGGTGACACACTAGGTCGTATGTACCCTTTATCCAGAAGTTCTTGTATCTGGTTCTTCAACTCCTTTAATTCAGCAGGTGCCATCCTATACGGCGCCTTAGAGATAGGTGCAGTTCCAGGTGCCAAGTCTATGGTAAACTCCACTTCTCTCTGAGGTGGCATTCCCGGAACCTCTTCTGGGAATACATCAGGAAATTCCCTCTCTACCGGTATTTCTTCTAGACCAGTCTCCTTCTTAGTTACATCTTGGACATAACACAAGAAGGCAGAATTCCCCTTTTTCACCTGATTTATTATGGTAAGGGCTTAAACTACTTTAATGCGAGGTTCCGTGGGGATACCTCGATAAGTGATCCTTTCTCCCTTTGGCCCTTCCAGTTAGGACTGCAACTCGGGCGGGCTGGTCGGGTTGGCACCCTTGTCCAAGCCCAAACCCGATTTCTGTCGGGGTTGCCCAAGCCCAGCCCAGCCCGGGTTAGGAGCATCGCCAACCCGTCCAAGCCCAAATTCGAACAAATCAATTCGGGTTCGGGTTGAATTCGGGCTGGCCCATTCAACTAAATAAATTAACGTAATCATCACATTCAACTCAATTAAAATTGTGCCCTTAAAGTTAAGTTAATAACATACATATAAAAATTGATACCAAATATAGACACCTCATTTTTTTTTGTTATTTAAGGCTAAAAGATAATGACTATATTGATAGAATATATTAAAAGATTATCCATTCATACAAGAGAATACTAGATATTTTGTGGAAAAAAATTTATTAGTTGTGAAACTAAATATAAATAAAATATCACTAATAATTAATAAAAAAATAATATATTCTTGATAAATATGCTATATAATACTCTCCAAATATAATATTTACAGGTAATGAGTATACTACTCGGGCAATTCGGGCTAGCCCGTCGTTTAATATTCATACCCAAGCCCAACCCTAATTGCAATTCGGGCTGAGAATTTCTGCCCGAGCCCGTCCAAATTACTCAAAACATGTGCTCAAGCCCGACTTTAGTACGGGTTGGGTTCGGGTTGGTCGGGTTCAGCCCGTCCAAGTTGCACCCCTACTTTCAGTCGAACCTTTTGACCATAACAGTCTATAACCGCCCGATATTTCCCAAGCCAATCCATTCCTAGGATTACATCTATGCCCCCTAGGTCAAACTTTATTAGGTTGGCGGGTAAGGTACTAGTTAGAATCTTCAATTCTACTCCTTCGAATACGGTGTCACAGACAGTTACGTGGCCATTAGGTGTTGCTACAAGAACGGATATGCTAGGGGACTTATGCAAACCCAGTTTCTCAACAAATGCAGACGATATAAAGGAATAAGATGCACCCGAATCAAACAATACGAAAGCTGGTTGCTCAAAGACAAGGAAAGTACCCGTCACAACTCCATGAGCAGCTTCTGCTTCAGTCCTTGTCAGCACAACTATTCTTCCCACATTTCCATTCTGACCTCCTGCTCCATTGTTGTTGTTATTCCCATATCCAGCATAATTGTTTCCAGTCCTGGGTTGGCCTCCATTCTGCCCTACGTTGCCCCCATTGTAGTTCTGCTGCCTCCCGTAACCATTTCCTCTGTTGTTTTGGTTGTTACGATTCCCATTCTGCTGATTCCCAAACTGCTGGTTGCGCCCAAAATTGCCCTCGTTCTGCTGGCGGTTGCCCTGGTAGTTGTTTTGCTGTGGCCTTCCAAAATTTACCCCTTGGTTCACTGGCTGGTTCCTAGCTGGCTGCGAACGACACTCGTAAGCCCGGTGTCCTCTCTTACCGCAATTGTTGCAAGTGACCAAGTTTCCTTCGCAATCCTCGCCTGGGTGGTTTCGTGGACACCTTTTGCAATAATAACGGCGGATTTGCTGAGCTCCAGTGTTCTGCTGGTTGCCACGATGCTGGCCCTAGTTGCCTCCTCCATTGTTAGGCTTGAACCTCTGATTGGCCTTGGCAAAGTTGTTGTTGCTTCCTCCTGCCTCCTCGAACTTGCGTTTCTTACGTTTCTCATCTTGCGAGACACGGACTCGCCAGATGTCAGCAGCTCTGTCATAGGCTTCGTGGAGAGTGGAATAAGTTCGACTCAGAAGAGACTCTTGTAGCCTTTCATGAAGTCCTCCAATAAATCGAGAAATCTTGGAGTCTTTATCAGGCACCATGTTTCCAACAAATCGCGTCAACTCTGTGAATTTTCGGAAATACTCAGTGACAGAGTCATTTCCCTGCTGCAGGTTCTGGAATTACATTTCCTTACTCCTCTTCACATGATGAGGGTAGAAACGCGATCGGAGAGCAGCTTGAAGAGCTTCCCAGTTGAAATTGGGCTTGGCTAGCAGAGTCTCTCGGGCATTTCTCCACCAGAGGTTTGCTTCACTTTTCAAATAGAAGGCCGCACAATTAACTTTGCGTTCATCAGGGCACTCTACCACCTCGAGAATCTTATCCATTTCTACGATCCAATCCTCCAATTCAACAGGATCCTCTTTTCCTGTGAATTCCTTGGGTTTCATTTCTGACACCTGTTTGGCCCAATTAGTCCCTGTCTGACCTCAGTTGTTCATCATCTGGCTCATTTGTGTGAAGAACTGCTCCATGCTGATGTTTTCAGCCATTTGTCTCAGTCAAACTAACCTAAAGCGATAGGGTAGCGGTCTATCAGTCACCCCCTATGGTATACTCGGTTATGGTCGCAGATATTTCAACAATTATTTTGCAATTATCTAGCATAACAATTGCGTAAAATAACATATAAGCATGTATCATATAGTAATTATCACAATAAAGCGCATGTAACGTGTCCATAAATCAAATAGAGCATCAAGTACGAATCAAATTATGTTCTTATCCTTCTTCTGGTCATGGAAGTGAAGATTATTCACAACCAATTAGATGTGTCTTGAATCAAACTGATTCACATAAGTCTATAACACACAAAACTTCTTAAGACAGGTTGTGGGTGGGTGGGAGATACCAATACTATACTTAAGCTACCCATACCCCGAACGACTTTCCCAATTTTTATTATATTCCCCTATGTTCATTTTAAGTTGCCCTACAGGTTTTAATTCCCTTTTACTAGACTGTTGGCTCTGATACCACCTGCAACGACCCCCATATCCGACTCGGACGAATCGGGGAGGCCGAAGTTAATAGTAACGACGGATAATCGAAAGCACAACTTCCAAGCACTTATATTACATATTATTAAACATTACATTACTCCTCAAGTCCTTCATACGTTACTACCACACATCATTCTCCTTATTCAAACTATCTTACATTATTCAAACTATCTTACAATACGTGATGTGACCTCCTCAGTGAGTCTCGTACCCATCCATACCATAGCCTTCTTCCTCTAATCCTGCGGTGGGAAAGAAAACGGAACCGCAGTTTCTAAAGTCAGCCGGGAAATGCTGAGTAAATAAATACCCTAGCTCGTAAACAGATGACGAGGCATAATTTATTTTCAAAAACAGTAATAAGAGGAAGTAAATCTTTAAAAGAGTAAACAAGGCACACATCAAACTTTAAACTTCTCAAGCTTTCAATTTCTTCTTTCTTGATCTTGAAACGGGGAGTGATATCCCAATCTTGCCTTCCTTTATTCATAGACATTCTTGTCCTTGAAGAAAACCACTTTATAACTTTGTTGATACGGGGAAGATCTACTATCACTGCGCATCCAAGACCTTAAGTGCCGGCACCCCTCTAAGACTACTCGCGGCCAGAGAGGTGAGTACATGGAGCGATCCGGCAGGTTGCGACCGGATTAAAATGAACGGGTCGGGTGGACGTAGCCAGCCACGACCAATCTTATAAACGGGTCGTGTGAACGTAGTCAGCCACGACCAATCTTATAGAAAAGCGAATATAACGATCCCCGCACAACTCTTTCCACTTTACGTTATTAGTGGATTAATATTATTCGTGTGACAATTCGCAGTAAAACAACTTCTTTAACATGTAAAGAGATTTCAAACAAAACATGTAACTCAAAAATATAATTTTGAGACAAGTATTAAAAGCATACTCTGACACGAACAGGAGCTAGCACGCTAGGCTAGGCATATTTACTTACCTGCATTCCGTAGCGTCAAAATGTCCTACTCGAAGTCGTTGCTTACGAATCCGTTACCTACAAATCGGAGCTTCTAAATCGTCACAACTCTGTATAATTCTACGAGTCTTATTAATAACCCTAGTTATCAATTCTTAAGATTAGCACGAACTCACATACTAATTTATTAGCGTTTCTTTATTTCGTTATATTTTCTTATTAGCAAAAATTATTAAACGACGAGTGTTTAATTGAAGAGTTATTAAATTTTGTGTTACAAAAGTCTCATTTGTTTATAGGATTTATTTTTTATAAAATACTAGTAAAAATTAATAGTAGTTTGTATTTTTACATAAAGTAAATATCAATATTAACAACTAAACGATATTTGATTTTTATGATAAATCACTTCTAAATAATTGAAATGACGCCACGATATTTACAAGCTCGAAAAAGTCATTTTTATAAATATTTAAACAACCAATTTTAAAGTTAAACAATTAAACGCAACGTTCGTTTAGTTTTTAATAAAAACATTACTCGTTTAATTTTTAACGAGCGATCCGTATATAATTTCAACGCCCGAATCACATTTTTGTAACCGGGACGAAATCTATTATTTTTAGAAAATATTTTTAATCTAAAAATATTATTTTTATTTTTCGCGAATAATATAAAGTTTATATAAACTACACTTATAACCCCGCAAGTTATGTCAAAACACAGCAGGACCCCCATCCTACTCACATGGCAGGTTATTTAACATGCAATACTACCCACCAAGTTCTCATATATACAAACAGCTACCCCCCTCAATATAATTATCATGCTCTAAATAGTTTAGGGTAAAGACACTTTAACCCCCTTTTACAAAACCTTCAAATTTAACAAGCTAAACATGGAATCAAGCATACGAGATACGATTTTGATTGTTTAAACGGAATCACGGCGAGATTTAGAGCATACCTAGGCCAAGAATGGCCGGGACCGTTCAAGAAACGAAGCTTTCCGGGTTTGCCGACGGTGAGTCGCGGCGGTGCTCTTCGTCGCCGGTGATGGAGTACCTCCTAGCTTCGGTTAGGACCTGGGTTCGTCTCTTGGGAGCTCCAGGAGTCGTTTGGTGGTGATTTTGGTAGGTGGGAGTTGTCGGGTTGCTTGGGCCAAGCTCCCCGTCGGCAACAATGGTGGCCGACGGTGGTGGTCGTGGGTTTTCTTAGCGGCTTAGTTGCAGCCTATGTCTCTGTTTCTGGATGGTGGAGAGGATGAAACAGATTAGAGAGAGAGAGGTAGGGAGGAAGAGAGAAAGAAACAGAGGGTTGTTCGACGGTGGTTCCCGTCGATAGTGGTGGTGGTGGCGGCTTCGGAGCTTGTCACCGCTGCTGCTGCTGATTGTTGCTGCTGTTACTCTGTTTCGGAACAGAGCTGGGAGAGTGAGACAGAGAGAGGTAATACAGAGAGTTGGAGCGGAGATGGTGTCGGGTGGTGGCGGTGATTTCGCCGGAGGTGAGGGAGATGACGATGGTGGCGATGGTGGAGGCTACTGCTGCTGTTGATTTTGTTGGCGTGATCTCAGAACAGAGGGAGTTGGAGAGTGAGATGGTGGCAGGGTGTTCGATGGTGGAGGTGGTGGTGCTCGCGGTGGTGGCGACGGGACCAAGATGAAGACGATAATGAAGGTGAAGAAGATTATGAAGATGAAGGTGGTGATGAGTGTGGTGAATGATTGAGGTTGATGACTCATTATATAGGTAGACAAAAGGAGGGAACATGATGATGATGGTGGCTTGATTATTGTGGCGGTGAGAAAAATCTCCGAAGGAGATGAGTTGAGGTAGAAGATGAAGTCATGAGGAGTTATAAGGTGTGGTTGACACACTAACTTCGCGGTGGTTTTACACGCGTGAAATATCAAATAGTAAAAATAAATAAATAAAACATCGCGTATTCACCTACGTATACTAACTTGATATTTTCTAAAATGTCACGAGTATTCTTGCCAGTAAAATACTACAATTTATGCGACTTTATTTTTCGCAATTAAATTATATATATTCATCTCTTTAAATTACTATTTTGTCCTTGTCAATTTTACGGGGTATTACAATGATATTCTGATTGCAACTCGGGATATCAAGGACATCAGAGAACTGAAGAGGTCCCTTAGCGCGGAATTTGAGATGAAGGATCTGAGAGCTGCTCGGAAGATATTGGGAGTTGAGATCTATAGAGATAGGAAAAAGAAGAAGATTTTCTTATCACAGCAGGGATACATCAAGAAGATCTTGGAAAGATTCGGGATGTTATCAGCTAAAGCTATAGATACTCCTATGGTAACTAACAGCAAGCTAGGAATGTACTTCTTTCAGACTGAGGAGGAGAAGGAGTACATGTCCAAGGTTCCATATGCTAGCGCAGTTGGAAGTCTCATGTATGCTATGGTCTGTACTCGACCGGACATAGCATTCGCTGTTAGTGTGGTTAGTCGTTTTATGGCTCATCCGGGTAGGGACCATTGGCAGGCGGTGAAGCGCATATTCAGGTACCTTAAGGGTACGTCAGACATTGGCCTATGTTATGGGGCTAGTGAAAACATCTTGGTAGCTGGTTTCTCGGATGCAGACTATGCAGGGGATATTGATAGTAGAAGATCAATGACAGTCTATGTATTTTCTCTGGGAGCATCTGTTGTGAGTTGGAAGGCTACGCTACAGCCGACGGTGACTTTGTCCACCACGGAGGCGGAGTATATGGCTCTAACGGAAGCAGCAAAGGAGGCAATTTGGCTTAAGGGAATGGTCAATGATCTAGGGCTACTTCAAGATCAGGCGATAGTCTACTGTGATAGCTTGAGTGCGATTTTCTTGACTAAGGACCAGGTTCATCATGAAAGGACCAAGCATATCGACGTCAGGTATCTTTTTCTGAGAAACGAGAGTAGGATCAAGGTGATGAAGGTGGGGACTGCTGACAACCCCGCAGATATGTTCACCAAGCCGGTTCCGGAGAGCAAGTTCCAGCATTGTCTGGAATTGCTCAATATCTTGAGCCAGTGAGGCCCTTAGGGGCCATGTAGGACCCGGTGGGGGTCCAGTGAGTCTCTATGACGAGAGACATTGGGTGCGGAGAAGACGTAGCTTTATTTACGAGAAGAAAAGCAGCTGCTGTTGATGAGACAATTCAAGTCAAGGTGGAGATTTGTTAAGTTGGTGCCTTGAATTGGTCAAAGGCGGCCAAACTCTTTGTTTCCAACTTTGATTTGGAAAGTACTGGAAGTCAAAGACAGTGGAGGATTAGTTAGGAAACAAGTTGTTTCCAAATCGGATTCGGAAACTTTAGGGATTTCCTAGAACTATATAAAGAACCTAGTAGTCACATTATTAGGTATGCAAAACATTCTTGTAGTCTTGTTCCTCTTAAGTGAATAAAGGGTGCTTTTCCACCGTGGAGGTAGTTAGCAAATATTTTGCTAGCGAACCACGTAAAATACTTCTTTATTCGTTCTTCGTTCGTGAGGTGGTTTGACATAACAATATTGGTACAGGCTACACAACAATCTTGGCTCGTGCGGCTTGTGGCGGATTCATATCAGTTTTCATGACGTTCATGTCCATCAGAGGTCTCTTCCTTTGTAGAAGAAATGAAGGTAAATGAACAATTTCAAACTATAAATAAGATCAATTGAAAACAACATTTAGAAAGAAATTCTCTATATCATGTTGTATCATCTCTCCTTTAAAACAGGTATTCTATAAAGATATGCTGAATGGGTATTGTGGAGTTTTGGTGTTTATTTTATCGAATTTCATCTCTTCGTTTCCATACTTGGTCTCAATCTCTATCTCCACTGGGACAATAACTTACTTCATGGTGAAGTCTGGACAAGGATTTTCTCACTATTCCTACTTCATCATCGATCTCTTCTTCTGCATTGCTGTTGTTGAGAGCTGCATGATGGTTGTCGCTTCACTGGTTCCTAACTTCTTGATGGGCATCATAACCGGAGCAGGAGTCATTGTAAAAATATAAACAATGAACTCCCTCATATTAATGCTTTGTCTGGAAACCTCTGCCTTGTTCTGTTTTGTTTTCTAATTTAAGGTTTCAAATATGTTTTGCAGGGAATCATGATGATGACTGCAGGGTTCTTCCGGTTGCTGCCTGATCTTCCAAAGGTGTTCTAGCGCTATCCGATTTCCTATATGAGTTATGGGTCATGGGCTTTGCTGGTAAAATTTACATTTTAATCCTCGCCCTGAAAGCCGTGACTTGTATCGAACAATATCACTTTCTCTTTTCTTGTTTATTTCCCTCGAAAGAAGGCCAAAGGGAACTTTCACCCCTTCGGTGTGCCAAACTTCAAGAAACGTACCGCCCACCATATTGTGACACCGTTAGTCTGGAATTGGAATATGTCACTAAATTGGGACAATCTTGCCCCCATGTTATGCTAAACGTAGTAATTACCCAAGGGTATGATAGACATGAGGGGCTAATTTGTCTCCAAAACTATTTATAGTGAACATACCCCGCCCCGAGACTAACGGCTTCACAATCAAGGTGGTGTAAGTAACTTGAAGTTCGGCACACTAAAGGTGAAAGTGTCATTCAGTCAAACCAGAGGGGGTGAAAAAAGTGGAGCACGCAGGATTTTTTTTTGTTTGGGGGCGAAATTGTTATCACAATAGACTAATCGAAAATATTCTTAATTTAAGGGGGCCGAGACTTAGATTGTTTGAAAAATAAGAAATAAAAATGTCGGTGCTAAGTGAAATTTCCAAAATCTCCCCCCTCCCCACCCGGTCCGCCACTGGGGGAAAGTGTCTTTTATCCTTGAAAGAATCCATGATTCATGGTTATAAGTTTCACACTTTCAACTGAATTTAGCAAATTTCATTGCAGGGTGCGCTCAAGAACGACTTGATCGGACTCGAGTTTGTTCCGATGATACCGGGGGATCCGAAACTGAAGGGTGAAGATGTGATCACGAACATGATGAGGATTCCACTGGATCATTCCAAGTGGTGGGATCTTTTCGCTCTACTCGTCATACTCATATCTTACAGAGCCCTCTTCTTCTTTGTTCTCAAGTTCAAGGAGAGGATTTCCCCATTTTTCCGTTCACTCTCTGCCAAGAGAACCCTCAACACTCTCAACAGGAGGCCGTCGATGAAGAGAAAAGCCTCCTTTGCTTCTTCCAAGAGGCATCATCATGCTCTCTACTCACTATCTTCTCAAGAAGGCTTGAGTTCGCCTATTCCTTGAACACGTGACATGTTAACAGATCAAGAACCGCGAGTGGAAAATTTCCCAGGTTGGTTGGTTGATAAAGAAGTTTGCATTGGACTTCTGCCGCTGGTTTGCTACACGTAAGAAGGTTCTTGCAGGATATTAAGTTCACCATCCTCCCCATTTCGCGAACTTGGCTTTGTGTAGCAATAAAATACGAGAAAGAGAACGTCCTTGTTAGTCCTAAAAGTATGGTTTTTGAATTCTTAGGTCACGGGATTGTACCTTCCATTACCAATGTGTTTTTGCGTAAAGTAATTGCTTTCATCATACCCATACGTTTCCTCGTGTTATGACCGCAACCCGTTATTCCCAGATTGTACAGGTAACAGTCTGTAATGAAGCTGATGAAGTTGCTCAAGCATCTCTTTCTTTTATCAAATTGAACTGCAAGCCTGTGTTTCCTTTTTCTGTTCAACTATAAGCACAAGATTATGATTGTGTACATTTGATCTAAGAGCTCAAACTTCAAGCCACCGGTGACAGCCTCCAGTAAATTTTGCATTACAATATTTCTTTCAGTTGTTTCACTCTTCTATTCTCATTATTAGGTTAAAATACGCCACCTGGTGCCCGTGTATCTTGTAATAACTCTATGATGCATTGCATTTGTTTCTTGCACCAATAAGAGCTTTAGAAGTGTCAGCACAATGGCCTCATGTATCTTGTAACAGAAAGTCTGTCCAACTCAATGTGCTTGTTCGAATGGGACGTCTAGCTCAGTGGTAAGGCACTTCAACCTTGTTCATCAAGGTCGTGCAACTTCAGCCCGCCTCTCTCCCTTAGGATCGAGTAGGGGGGGGGGGGGGGGGGATGTTGGCCATCAAATTAGTAGCTTAGAAAATGATAAGATTAAGATAAGAAACACAATAACTTTGTCAGCACTAACTTTAACCATTACACGCACGGTCGAACATGACAGGAAAACATATTTAATTACACGCCATAGTGTTTTTAGTTGACTGCCATTAGAGAGTAAAATACAGCACGGAGGAGGCGGGGTACGATACAACACTGCCACCCAGGCTCCTACCATATATCACCACCATACTCACATCAACAGGCTCCTTCCAGCATATTCCTCCTACACACCAGTAGAGCTGCGAATCCGTTTGGTTTAACCGGCGGTTCCGGTTAAAACCGAACCGAATGAATCGGCCAAAGAGAACCGTGGACCGAACCGATCGAGAACCGGACCCGGTAATACTCGGTTACGGTTTGGATCGTCATTTTCTCGGAACCGGAACCGGAACCGTTCCGGAACCGAACCGAGAACCGAATCTAACGGCCGAATTTTGGAAAAAATTGAACGTTGTGTGTGGTTACCATCACGGTCAGTGACCGTTTGGCCGGGTTTTTTTTCTTGATTCTTTTGAGTTTTTTTTTTTTTTTTTTTTAATCAACCCCCCCCCCCCCCCCAAACCCAACCACTTTCACTATTTTTTGCACACTTCCTCATCAAACACTCTCCATATTTCTCACATTTCTTCACTCAAAGTTCATCAAACACTCTCCAACTTCTTCATCTTTCCTCACTAAAAATCATCAAACACTCTCAAGTTTCCTCAATTCCTCAAACTTCCTTGGTTTTCGACGGTGAATTTCTCACATTCCTCCTCGACAAGCAACACATCTTCAATCTTCGACATTTTTCCTCCAAGAATTATTCTTGGAGTTTGTAAGTTTTATTTTTTGTTGTTTACTATTTGATTGTGCTCTTATTTGTGCATTATTTTGTTAAAATTAATTCTTTTCATCCAATTTTTAAAAAATGGCTTCCTCTTCTCATTACCAAAACATTAACGTAGACATGACTATTGATGATGAAATTGATGAATTATTTGGTGAAGGTGCCACTAATGATTTTGGTGGTTTAGAGGTAAATGATCCGAATTTAGGTGCTAAAAAAAGAACTCGTAAGAAAAATAAAAATAAAAGAAGCCTCGTTTGGGATCATATGGAAAAAATACCCGATGGTTTAGACGACTAAGGTAAACTAACATTTAGGTCCGTTTGCAATCATTGTAAAAAATCATTTGTATATCATCACAGCGGTGGATTAGGATCATTGAGAAAATATTTACAAAATAAACACGGAATTTTGAAAGATACACTCGCCGTAGGTGACACGATGGTCCAACCCCAACTAGGATATGACGCACACGGTAACGTAGTTACTTTTGTCTACGATGAACCTAGGGCAAGAAAAGCATTAGCTCATTATATCACCGCCACCGAAAAACCTATCAATATGATCGACGACGTAGAGTTTGACACATTAATACAAACCGCGTTTTGTCCTAGTTATTAGTAGACATACTACTAGGAAAGATATAATTGATCTATATAGTGAGAGGAAAGCTGAAATTATGCAAAAAAATTTAAATTCTAATTTTACAATTGGTTGCACTTCCGATATGTGGTCCGGTAGAAATAATAAATGATATATTTGTGTTACCGCACACTACATTGACCCTAGTTGGACTTTACAAAAACGTGTAATTGGTTTTCGAGCATATCCTCACAACGATGTAAACATGGGAGAAGCTATTGTCGATGTTTTTGAAGAGTGGGGTATTAGTGAACGAATTACATCAATGACTTTTGACAATGCATCGACATGTGATAGTGCGATAGACCATATGCAAACTTTGATACAAACACCCTTTTACGAAAAAATTGACCATGTTCGTTGTGTATGTCACATTATCAATTTAATTGTACAAAATAGTTTGAAAAAACTAGATGAGCATATTAGTCCTATTCGTGATGCTATTCTCTTTATTGCGTCTTCAAACAAAAGAACCAAACAATTTGCGGATTATTGTGTTCAAAACGGCAAGAAAAAAAGAAAATTTGTGGGAGATTGTATGACAAGATGGAACTCGACTCACTTGTTGTCGAAAAGTGTTAAAGGTTACGAGACCACAATCACACGTTTTTTGAATGAATCAAACAATCCCGTTTCCGTTTCACTTCAAGATTGGAAGGCCGCCATCGTCTTAAGAGATTTTCTTGAACCATTGTATACCGCAACTAATCTTCTTTCGGGTGTTTATTATCCATCTACTAACAATGTTATTCCACAACTAATGTTTATAAGTGAAGCTTTAAAAAATAATAGGAATAATGACATTTTATCCGACGCAATTGCGGAAATGGACGAAAAATTTCTCAAATATTTTGAAAAAATCCCTACGGTTTTTTGTTTGGCAAGTATTTTGGACCCAAGGTGTAAGGATGAAACCGCAAGATTTATGCTAGAAACAACTTCGGAAAACATGAGTACCGATTATAGAAAGGTAGTGATATCACCAACTTTTGAAAAATTTAAACAAACTCTTAATGCTATTTATGAAAAATATGTTGTTAAGTTTGGTATTGGTAATCAAGGTTCTCAAGCACCATCGAGTTAGAGGGATCTGAGGGGTAAGGTAAAAATGGGTTCTTTATATAAGAGTAGACAAACCACCCCCACCGGGTCGGATTGCGTCTCGGAATTATTGTTGTACATTAACCAAAATTATTTCTTACAACAAACGGAGGAAGAAATAGATAATGTAGATGTACTTGCTTGGTGGAAAAAATCAAGAAATCAACTATCCAATTGTTTCTAAAATGGCACGTGATTTACTAACCCCTCCCGCTTCTACAGTCCCTTCGGAATAAACTTTTAATGCAGGTAAACGAGTCTTGTCAGAGAAAAGATCGTGTCTAACTTCGGAGATGTTGGAGGTACTAATATGCTCACAAGATTGGAGCGACGACAACAAACGCACACAAGACCTACACCCTTTGGACGTGGCCGTGAGCGAACTTTACCAAGAATTGGGAATAGGCGAGGACACTCCGCTAGATCTAGACGAATAGTTGGAAAAAAATAAGTTCTTATTTCAATAAGTTAATTTCAATAAGTTCGTATGTAAGTTAGAAAAAATGCAAATGATTGGTAGTTGAGTGGGTGTCAACCTAGTTGGGATGTACTTAAAGTATAGTGTTGTAATTTTTTCTAACATTAATAATACAAGTTTGTGTCTTTCTTTGATTATTTCTCTAATTTTATGTTTTACATTTATTAGTTGCCACAAAAAAATGAGGAAATAAAAAAAACAAACTGTCCGGAACCGGTTAGGAACCGGAACCGAACCGGTAAACCCAACCGGTTTCTATCCACGGTTCCGGGCCGGTTCCGGATTAACCCTAATACTAGTTTTGGTTTAACCGAACCGAACACTGCACAGTAACCGTCCAACCGAACCGAAACCGACCGGTTTTGCTTCAACCGGTTCGGTTCCGGTTCGGTTCTACCCGAAATCGCAGCTCTACACACCAGCATACATCCCTGAAACGATAAAGAGATACCGGGATGAGTTGACGACCACGTGAACATAATCGTCTCTATGGAACCGGTAATCATGCAATGTGAATAAGAATAAGATATAGTAGAAGACATCCTTTTCTCTTTCCGCCATTATCAACGGCCATAACATAAATATGCCAACTCTACCTAATCATAACGACAATATACATGCAACAACTGTGATTTGTTGTAATTTTAGAGAATTGTAAAAGCATTCTAGTAACATGTGTGTGTATATGGCATGAATTAATATGACCGATGATCCACTTCCCTTGTATATAACCGAATAGTCGACATGCTTAGAAATGGGGTGACATTCTTGGAGATGGCTTGTCAGGAGTCTGAATCGCATAATTGAGTATGTCAAACTGAGAAATTGGATGAAATCAAGACATGAAGTGATTATAATAAATAAATTGGAAAATGCAACTGGTGTTCGTGCTAGTGAAAGATTGTTGAAATGCAAGAAGTCCCGAATGCATAAAAAAATAAAATTAATAAGTTCACCCATGCTATTTTTATTGCTAACTGGCATGTCCCGTCTTATTAATGGAGCAATGGTAAGGCCTTATCTGATTGATGTAGTCATGTCGCATTCTCTTTCAAACGCAAAAATCAAGTTGCTTGAATTTGAGTATCGCTCCTCGGAGGCGTCTGTTAAAGGAAGATCCCATGTCTGTTTTTGTGATGCTGCTTGTAGTTGCACATGGATCACTTTTTAGAAGTACGCGTCCTCTGGTGGAATGGTTTGTAGGGTTTGAGATTTTCGTTAGTCTTCTTCTACTATAGGCATTTTTCGAAATGAGATTCGAAAAGTGGAATAGAAAATCTAACCTCAATATTTGTTGAGCTTTTTTCTTGGAACTTGTAGAACCGTTTGGGGGTGTGGTTAATGATTGAAACTTGGGTAAAAGACAAAATTCACCCTTCATAGATGAGTTATATACAAAAAAGTCCTCATTATTCGTGGATATACAAAAACCACCCATGTCAGTTAACAGCAACTAACAGAACACACTAAATACCCATTTTACTCTCAAATGAAAAAAAAATTGATCCTACTATATAAGTTTTTCTTCTCTATAAATCCTCATTTCTTCTCCACCACTCTCTCTCTTCCTTCTCATCCTCTCCACCTCCAGATCTGAAAACCTTGCCACCACACCCGTCGGACCACCACACCCAACCGAACCCATTAATTGGATTGGGGATGAAACACTCAACCAACAGACCCAAGAACGTTAAACAACCCCCACCCCGTTCTCTCCCCATGTAATTCAAGTTTTCTTTGAGGGTGGCTGGATATGGGGGACGAAAACAACAGGGGTAACAACAACCACCACCACCACCATAGCTGCGGCGCCAACCGGGCGGAATGGCTGCAACAGTACGATCTCATCGGGAAGATCAGAGAGGGTACCTATGGTCTCGTTTTCATGGCCAAGATCAAGGCCAATCGGAGCAAGTCCATCGCCGTTAAGAAGTTCAAGCAATCCAAGGACGGCGACAGCGTCTCCCCCACCGCCATACGCGAAATCCGATTTTCAGTATTTTTGTTGTTCATGTTTGACTTGTTTGATATAGGAAGCAACAATTTTTCAGATTTAGTCAATTCATTTGAATCTCTCTCTTATTTCTGGGTTTGGATTCATTTTTATGTACATGAACCTTTATATTAGCTATGGAGGTGAGTAGGCGTTGGCATTTGATGGAGGTTAATTGGTGAAGTGATTGATGGTTGTGAAAATCATTGGTAGTGGCGGCGGCGGTGGTGGTCAAGAACACCAAGAACATCAAGAAAATAAACCAAAAAACACAAAGAGGGGTAAAATTGTCATAAAAAATCATATTCCACCCCACCGACTGACATTAACAGAAGGTATTTGTCCAACGTCCATCCACTGACAGGGTGGTTTTTGTATATCCCCGAACAATGAGGGTTTTTTTTTTGTATATAACCCATCTAAGGAGGGTGGTTTTTGTGTTTTACCCCTAAAACTTATGTTTTGACACACCCAACACGGTAAAATTGTTGTTGAATCTAATCAGTACTCATACTTTCTTGCATTTAGATGAGTATTTTCGAACAGTATTGTGGGTATGTGTACAAAAATGACCTCGAACTCAGCTGACTGCTCCACTGCCAAGTCTAAACACATAGCGTATAGTGCTCTTTCTTTTGTCCACATCACCAGCCCTGTATGAATCAACATACCCTTTCAAACTGATCTCTGACCTTCCATAGCACAAAGCTACAACCTGTGTACCTCTCAGATACCTGAAAATTCACTTTACAGCTCTCCAATGCTCCTTACCGGGATTTTTCATGAATCTGCCAACAACTCCCACTGCTTGGGCAATATCTGGACGTGTACATACCATAGCATACATCAAGCTTCCCCCAACAGATGCATAAGGAACTTTATTCATGTTGTCCTTCTCGTCATCTGTAGCTGGACTCTGGTCTCCCGAAAGTTTGAAGTGACTCGTCAATGGAGTACTCACTGGTTTAACATCATGCATGTTAAACCTCTTCAAGACTTTTTGAACATAATCAGCTTGTGACGAAACTAGGTTCTTGCCAATTCTATCTCTGTTGATTCTCATGCCAAAGATTTGCTTTGCTGGTCCCAAACCCTTCATTGAGAACTCCTTAGACGAGCTCTCTTTTAGCTTATGAATTTCCTCCATGGTTGATCCCCCAACAAGCATATCATCCACATATGACAAGAGAATAACATAAGAATTCTTTAACCTCTTTAAGTAGCAACAGTGATCCCCGTGACTGTAATACCCCGTATTTTAATTAGGGGTTATTCGGTAATTTTGGAAAAATATTTGACGATTTAAAAAATAAATAAATAAATAATATTTCAATCTTACTCTTGACTTGTTTTCTTTAGTTTTCTAAATGCGCATTTTTGACTTTTAAATGCATAGTTTTTAATTGAAATTATTTGGTATTCTTTTTATTTATCTTTTATGTGTTAGATAGTAATTGACAATTTCATTTTACCCCACAATTCTTTTTGCTATCATCCTTTAGTCCCATGGATGGGAGTTATTTCGCCATTCTTCTCAAGGATTGAAGGCCAATTTCACTATATTCCTCACCATTTCTTGAATCTTGGGGTAAAGACTTTCCTAGTTTTGAATTTATGTTTGCATGTCCGTGTTTAGCTTAGACTTATGCAATTTCATCTTAGATTTATAACTTTCCATTCTTGATTCTTCATTTTCATTGTTAGATTAAGTGGTTGACTTCAAAATATGGTCTATTTCATGAAACTCACACTAGAACCCACATGCATGTTGTGAATGTCTTCTTTTTTGCATTTATAGTTCATGAGAGTTTTGATAATTTGTGTCAATAGAATGTAAAAATCTCAATTCATGCTTAAAATGATGTTATTTGGGTGAAAATAAACTCTTATTAAGTTGCATGTACAAGTAGAACCATTTTTGTCGATAGATTGTATGTTGTTACAATCTGACCAGTTTGTCAAAAACGTGGTTTATCTCCATATTTTGCTTCTGTGAAATTTTCAAATCTTGCATATTTTGATACTATACTCAGAGAGGATCATTTTTAGTAAAAAATTAACTCCATAGCCTTTTTGGTTAGGGAGATAAGCTCATTCAAAGTTGCATGTTTTCTGAAACTCTGTTTCTGGACCAGTTTTAGCATTTTTCATAAAAATCCACTTTTCAGGAACATTTGGAACCTCATATTTCTTGTGATGAAACTAGACAAATAGCAGATTAATTATGGAGAAGTGAGCATTATTTCTCTTTTCAAAGTGGTCGTAATCACCTTTCAAAGTTGAGAATTTCTGTCAAACACTTCTCTGAACAACATTGTTTTTTTTTTTGTTTTTTGTTTTTATTTTCTAACTTAAGTTTTATAATAGATATGCATGATTTTCTTGATGTTTCTGAAAGTAGACACATGTAGCTTCATCCTAGATTTATTTCATGATTTTAGGAGATGCTTTGATATGATAAATATGCCTCTAAAGTCAGAGTTTCAAATCTGTCAAGAATTGAATTCTCTTATTTTTAAGAAAGCATGAGTTTTTGTGATATTGAACATTAATATATGTTCATTAGTGACAATTAGAATCATTTGCATGTAGATCATGTAGTCGACACGTGAGGATACCACTTGAATGCGGGTTCATTGGAATTTTGGGATGAACTTAGTACCCGACCTATACAAACATCCATGCATTGATAAATCGGGCGTAGCATTATTGTGCCTAGATACTTGTACAATGTAGGCAACGAATTCGTAGACGAGGATTACGTGTACTGCTAGGAGCTTACGTGCTATTTGCTGAAGATTGATGTGAGTATACATGACAAGTCTAGCGTGCCTAGCTTATTTCGTGTCTAAACATGATTTCATTACTTGTCTCAAAATGCATTTGATGATTTATATGCCTT
Source organism: Linanthus parryae (assembly GCA_023055425.1). Lineage (NCBI taxonomy): Eukaryota > Viridiplantae > Streptophyta > Magnoliopsida > Ericales > Polemoniaceae > Linanthus > Linanthus parryae. The sequence goes on from JALGPY010000001.1 coordinate 187,065,388, forward strand.
ACTTGAGATTAGATATGTTTCGAAATGTTCCATTTTAAATTGTCACAAAGATTATAATGCGTAAGAACGTAATGTGGAAAGAGTTGTGCGGGGAATGTCATTTGGATTATTAAAAATTTGGTTTGGTCGTTGTAGGCTTCGTCCCTTTACCCTTATTGGTTGGCTTGGGGGTAATTCGCATCGGGTTCGCTCCTTGTACTCACTCCTTCTGGGTGCAAGAACCCTGTTAGGGGGGTGTCGACACTTAAGGTCTTGGTTGCTTGTGATGGGATAGGTTGGATGTGGTTTATAGGAATTTCCCCCGTATAACTCATGAATGAAATGATAAATTTTTATTGGGATATTGAATATGGAAGTTAGACTCGTATGTATGTTTAATAGTAATGTAAATATATGGAGGTTATGTTTGCGATGTCCGCCGCTTCTTTTAGCATCGCCCTCCCGAGTTTTTCGGTCCGGAACGGAAGGCTCTGGAATCGCGGGGTGTTGCAGTGACACTTCGTTTATCCTTGCCTAGACATGAAGTTATCAAACTTCTTGTACCACTACCTCAGTGTCTGCTTCATGCCATACAAACTCTTCCTTAGTTTGCACACCATATTCTCTTTACCTGTTGCTTTCTACCCTTGTGGTTGTACCATATAGATGTCTTATTCTAGATCTCCGTGTAGAAAAGCTGTCTTGACATCTAACTGCTCAAGGTGCAAACCTTCTACTGCCACAATGCTAAGTATTGTGCGCATGGTGGAAATCTTCACAACTGGAGAGAAGATTTCAGTGAAGTCTATGCCTGCTTTCTGCTGAAATCCTTTCACCACCAGTCTAGCCTTGTACCCCTTTGATCCATCATGCTCTTCATTAAGTCTGTAAACCCACTTGTTATGAAAAGCCTTCTTCCCTCAGGGAAACTCCGCAAGATCCCATGTCTTGTTGGAGTAGAGATACTGCATATCGTCATTCATTGCATGCTTCCACTTGACTCTGGCTTCACTCTGAATTGCATCCTCGAAGCTCTCGAGTTCACAACTATATGTGAGCAAAAGATATGACAAGGATGATAAAAGAGTTGGAGTCTGACCTTTAGTTGACCTTCCTGAAACTCTTCGTGTTGGAGCAACCACTTCAACTTCTGAATTTTGTACTGGTGCAGGGGCTTCAACTTCTGGTTGGACGTCTCCAATCTCAAGCTCAATTGTTTCCTTCTCTTCTGAAACCTGTCCCTGTTTCCAATCCTTGTACATAACTGACTCGTTAAATACCACATCCATACTTCTAACAACCTTTTGCTTATCGAAATCCCAAAATCGATAGCCAAAACTGTCAATGCCATATCCGTTAAACGCGTACTTTTTTTATTTATTTATGATCTAACTTGGACCTCTGTTTTTCATCAACATGAACATAAGCGGTACATACAAATGTTCTCAAATGCGAAAAACATACCTGTTTTCCTATCCAAGCTTCCTCCGGCAATCCTAAATCTAGTGGTGTCGATGGACCTATTGATTAAGAATGCAGCTGTGTTCACTGCCTCAGCCCAAAATGACTTAGGCAACCCAGCGTGCATCCTCATGCACCATGCACGCTTCTATTCATGCGCCTTGCAAATCCATTCTGTCTAGGCTTGTTTGGAATTGTCTTCTGTCTCTTGATGCCGTTCTCAGCTCAGAACTCCTCAGACTCATTGCTGCAATACTCGCCACCATTGTCAGATCTCAAACACTTAAGTTTCTGACCTGTGTCATTCTCAACAGTAGCCTTCCACTTCTTAAAAACATCAAACACATCTGATTTGTTCTTTAAGAATTAAACCCATAGTTTTCTAGTGGCATCATCAATAAAAGTGAGTGTGGGCTGTGGATGTAGCCAATTTGGTGAACCACGTAAATCGTCGTTTTCTTGTTCGTTCTTATTTTTGTTTTGCTTTTCTTTGCGTTGTTGAATCGCTCCTGACGATCCTAACAACTGGTATCAGATCCCGGTAGGAATCGTGCATCGGATTGAAGGAAAGAAAAAATATTGTTTTCTTGTTCTTCAATTAAATCGATGGCGAGAAAAGTATAAGTGCGGCTGGATCGCTTGGGAGACATCACATTTGCCCAAGAACAAACCAAGGCAACTATTAATGGTTGTAATCATTGGGTTGTTACACTGGGTTGTTAGTTGCCGGCAAATGATTGACCTCGTTGTGCGGCTGGAGGAAGCACACAATTTGTGTGTGTGATCAGGAAGAACAGAAACAAGGGCCGAGGTTGATCTAAGTCAAATTCGAGGTGGAAGAAAAATGACATTAAGGACATCAAGTGCTACAACTGCGGTGAAAGCGGATATTTTGCAAAAGCTTGCAAGATTCCGAACAAGAAGAAGCCATAGAACCACAAAGGTAACGATTCTAATAATATTTCTGAAAGTGATCAAGAAGCCTTAATATTATTTGTATCCTCAAAGGAGGATGTGTGGGTGGTCGATTTGGGTGCTTCGTTCCATGCGACATGTGGAAAGGATATTCTTCATAATTACGTGCAGGTGACTTCGGGAAGGTGAATCATGGAGACGATGAGGCATGTAAGATTTTTGGGAAGTGAGAAATCCAGCTGAACTTGGATAATGAAACAGTTTTGCAGTTGACTGATGTCAGACATGTCCAGATGTTAAAGAGGAATCTCATCTCAGTAGGCCAGCTTGCAGCATCTGGTTTCAAAACTACTTTTGGAGTTGATTCCTGGAAAATAACAAGAGGATCCTTGGTGACCCCTCATGGTAAGAAGGAGGGTACCTTGTATGTGACTTGAGGAACAAACAGTACTATAGTTGTTGCGTCTTCTGACATTGGCGCAAGTACCAGAAATCACAGGCTAGGACACCTGAGTAAGAAGGGCATGCAGATAATGCTCAAAACATGCAAGCTCAAGGGACTAAAGGAACTTGATTTGGAGTTTTGCGAGGATTGTGTCTACGGGAAGCAGAAGAGGGTTACTTTCACCAAAGTTAGCCGCGGTAGAAAGCTCAACAGTTTGAAGTTAGTGCATACGGATGTATGAGGTCCAGCAAATGTAGCTTCTAGTGGAGGTGCGTCTTACTTTGTTACTTTTATTAATGAGTTGTTATGATCGTCGGGAGCGATTCAATAACGCAACGAAAAGCAAAATGAAAATAAGCACGAACAAGAACACGGCGATTTACATGGTTCACCAAATTGGCTACATCCACGGTCCACACCCACTTCACTATGATGAACGAATGAAAAGTACAAAAGATCTATCAGCCTCTCTCTGTGTGATACCCAACCCTAGATGTAGGTTAATTATATAAAAATAGCTAATACATGAAAATGCTCGTAAGCCCCTCAACTTTAGACTAGGTTACAAAACAGTCTTCACATATAACATCGGGAACTTAAACCTCAGATTTGTGAACTTTGTTGTGTGGGTCTGCTTGATAAGTAAAAAATATGGATTTTTACTCTTTTTAGCTTCAGTTTTGATGGGGTCTGCGAGTTTGGCCGGATATGGTGGTGTCGGTGGTTGTGATTGTGGTTGGGGAAGGGGGTTCATAATTTTTTTTATTCGATGGCGGTTATAGACGGATACAAATTAACCTTCTGGACTCCTCTTAGCTTCGGGTTTTTATGGGTTATGAGAGATAATTGGTATTCTTGATTGTGTTAGTCACCACTCTCCATGTGTTTTGGAGATGCATGTCTGCATTTGGACAATTTTTCATTTCCTTTGTGTGAGATTAGATTTAGGTTCTCAATTCAGGGGGGGGGGGATGTTTAACACGACTTGGTTTTGTGATCAGTAAATGTGTTTTTTGAAGAACCTTGAATTGGTTTTTGGTGGGTTGCAATAGAAGGAGAAGGGGGTTCCAAATTGGGATAGTTCTGGGGTTTAGGTGCTGCTAAAGGTTTCTTATACTTTGAAAGGTTGAAGAATCTCCCATTTTTGGTTGGTGTCCATGAGTTAATATATTTTCATCAAGTCTGATTTTACAACTAAAATGAAGATATCTTGAAGGTGTAGAAATTATAGAAGAAGAAGATGAATGACCAAGAACAAGAAAAAGTGGCATACAGAGGGCAATGAAGGGCAAAATTGTCAAAAAAATGAGCATTTAGGTTACTCCACTCATTAACTAACGAATCTAGACATAGGGGGTGCAAGTGACAGATAGTTTGGGTGTTAGAAGTGGTGTAAGTGAATATTTCCAGATTAGAAAGGGTATAAGTGAAGATCTTTCCTAAACTGAGGGGGTGTATGTGAAATTTACCCAATGGCAAACGCAAGTACGCATACATATATTTATTTGGTTTGGCCCATAGAACCTAAAATTCGGTATGCGTCCTTTATTGTTTGTGACCAATTAGGGGATGAGCATGTGAACTCCCATGGAAAATCGGGTAATTAGTGTATTATGTTTTGCAGACTGTCCATAATAATAATAATAATAATAATAATAATAATAATAATAATAATAATAATAATAATAATAATAATAATAATAATAATAATAATAATACGTCAGCATACTTTCTATGATAAATCTCAAAGCCCACAGTTAAGAAATTCCACCATTGGACATACTCTAAATTTGAAAAACTAGCTGTATAAAGTAACTCCGATCAAATGATAAATAAGATGAAACTGTATTGCGTACACACACATCTTATTTAAATTGATTATTTTCCCGGATATTTTATTTTTCCGCAAACGAAACTGTATTGCGTTTTCTTATCCTCATATTGCTTCTCTTAAAGTTGCGACAGATGAAGTCTTTGCTTCATTTGGTAAACTGTTATCATATTACTAATCTCTTATACTAGAAACCAAATTATTTTGATCATTGAAGTCCATATCTCAACTTACTTTGAAAAGAAAATCTTAATAATTTTCCCATATAGTTATCTAGCAGCGGTGAGTGTTAACTCATAACTCATAACATCTTCACGGGGCATGTTCCTGGTATTGTGTGCATTAGGTTGACGAGATTTTTCATTCTATTCCAATGATAAGCTAGCCTTTGCTTCTTTCGGTTTATGGTTATTAGAAAAAAATACCTTAGATATTATTCATCACAATTTTTTTTAAAACTATTTAATTACTAATTTTTAGAAAATACTGATTACTGCATGACCAGAACATGTGTGCATCCATATCAAATTTCTCAGTCTCCACCTCCCTGATCACTTACTCACACCACCCACATGTTCATGAACTTGCTCCTCTTTATATATAACTAACTCTTCCACACTTATTTCCATTTCCTTCTCCGCCTCAATTACTTGTTATGGAAATAGAGGCAGCAACTACTAGCGGCGGCGGCGGTGGTCTTGGTGGTGCAGGCTATGGCGGTTCTTGTAGCGGCAGCGGCTGTGAGGATCTCGAGAACAGAGCTCCTTCATTCAGCAGTGTGGATCATGGGAGAGCTGGAACACACTTGGTGTGGGAAAATCTAACGGTCATGCTCCCAAACACTGGCCATGGACCCACTAAGAGGGTGCTCAACAGGCTCACCGGCTTTGCTCAACCTGGCCGGATTATGGCTATTATGGGTCCTTCTGGCTCAGGCAAATCAACCCTCCTTGATTCCTTGGCAGGTTCTCTCTCTCTCTTTAATTGATCAGTCTTATGTATTTGAGCATGAGGGCGGTAACATGCCCGGAACTTAAACTTTGGTGTATGGGCGAGTGGAGGAAGTAATGATGAATCGTATAACCTAGAACCTCCTAGCAATAATAATCAGACATTTGCTCGACCAGATGCAAGTTATCCCAATTTCAGCTACCAAAACGATGATTTCATCTAGATTGTCAGGCAATCATGACGCATTCCATTATTATGTTACTTTGTTCTTCATTTTGCTTTCTTCATTTTTTTAGTTTGAGTACGTATTTTATTTTCATGCTAATAATGTGATATATTTTCATTTTATGGGTTTTTTATTAATGCATTGTTCTTGTCATCATTTTTGTTTATATCTTATTTTCTATCACTAAAATTAATAATATTAGTCGTAAAAATAATTTTTTACACCAATCATTCGTAAAATATGACATTATGTCTCCAACTATATAAAAGTAACGTAAAAAATGCCGTAAGAGCATCTTCCACAGCGCACCTAATCCTATATTTGATGGTAAAATACGGTGTTTTCGGCTTCCCACAACAAATCACTGAATCATCAAATCACAAAAAAAAAAATGGTATTTTTTGTAGGCCTCTCACAGTCGTTGACCAAAAAAACAACAAATCACAAAATCCTATATTTGGTGTAGCTTTTGAAATGGTGAAGTGCATCTCCCACAGTACCCTCAAATCCTATCCTATATCACCAAATTCTATTTTTACCATCAAAATTGATACCGAAAATAGGATTTGGTGTAATCTAACACCAAATATTTAATTAGTGTTTAGGGCAGGTTTTTACAATACTTTTAAATAATTGGAGACATAATGTCATATTTTACAAATAATTAGTGTTAAAAATTATTTTTGACGACTAATATAATTAATCTTAGTGATAAAAAGAAATAAAAAAAATGAAGACAAAAAAATGCATTAATAATAAACTCAGAAAAATAAAACATGTCAGATTATTAGCATAATAAAATGCATATTCAAGCTCGATTTGCAATTGCTAGAGGAGCCACTCGAGTTAAGAAAAATGACATTCACGAGATCATGTTAGCATGAGTTATCATGCATAATATGATAGTCGAAGAGGAAAGTAGCGAGTATCTGAACACCTTCACTTTTGATGCTTCTCACATTCCCACAGATCTTGATTATGAAAGTTTACCATATGTACCGCGTGTTGAGGTTGCAAGAAATATCACTAATTCAACATTCATCCAATTTCTAGGTCGACATCGAAACTTGATAAAACAAGGAGCTCATAACTAACTAAGAAGAAGACTTATTGCATAAATTGATTAGACCGGTCAATTGATTTTTTGAAGTGTATTTAATCATTTTACAATTTCGTGTAATTTTATTTTGGTGATAATTTTTTTTTTATTTTGATAGTTATGGAATTCATGATTTGATGATAAATTTGATGATTTGTTGTGGGATGCCAAAAATACCATTCTCTAAATTTGATGAAATGGTGAAATAACTATCTGATGTAAAAATTGGTAAAAACTGTGGGAGATCAAATGTGCTATTTTTTCAACAAAAATGGTGAAATGGTATTTTTGAGGGTTAACTGGGGGAGGTCAAACCATTTTTCTCCACCAAATATAGAATTTGGTGTAAAATTTGATATCAACTGTGGAAGATGCTCACAGTGCACCAAATCCTATATTTAATGGTAAAATTTGGCGTTTTCGGCTTCCCACAACAAATCACCAAATCATCAAATCACCAAAAAAATGGTGATTTTTCTGTAGGCCTCCCACAATCGTTGACCAAAAAAATATCAAATCACCAAATCCTATATTTGGTGTAGCTTTTGTGAAATGGTGAAGTGCATCTCCCACAGTACCCCTAAATCATATCCTATATCACCAACTCCTATTTCTACCATCAAATTTGATGCGAAATAATGTACACCAAATTTGTAATAGTGTTTAGTGCAGTGTTTTACATTACTTTTATATAACTGGAACATAATGTCATATTTTACAAATAGTAGTGTTAAAAGTTATTTTTGACGACTAATATAATTAATCTTAGTGATGAAAAATAAATAAAAAAAAATGAAGACAAGAAGAATGCATTAATAATAAATTCAGAAAAATGAAAGTAGATCACATTATTAGCATGAAAATAAAATACATATTCAAACTAACAAAATGAAGAGAGCATAATGAAAAATAAAGTAACATAATAATGGAATGCGCCATGTCTGCATGACAATCTAGATGAAATCCTCGTTTTTGATAGCTGAATGGTAAGGACTATAATGGCGGTTATCTAGCTTATGGATTTTATCCGAAATGGTCGACTTTAGAACAATATATCCGTAAACCAAAAAATGCCGAAAAATAATATTTCACGCAGAAACATGAAGCTTAAGCAAGTAGATTGAGCAGGCATTTGAAGTTCTCCAAGCTTGATTTGCAATTGTTAGAGGAGTCACTCAATTTTGGAAGAAGAATGACATTCACGAGATCATGTTAGCATGCATTATCATGCACAATATGGTAGTCGAAGAGGAACGTAGTGAGTATCTCAACACCTACACTTTTAATGCTTCTCACATTCTCACAGATCTTGAATATGAAAGTTTACCATCAGTAACGCATGCTGAACTTGCAAGGGATATCACTAATTCAACATTTATCCAATTTCTAGGTCGACATCAAGACTTGATAAATCAAGGAGGCCATAACGGATTAAGAAAAAGACTTATTGCACACTTATGGGATAGTCACAGTCAAATAGATTAGAATGCTCAATTAGATTTTTTAAAGTGTTATTTAATCATTTTACAATTTCGTGTAATACTGTTTTGATATTTTTTTTTTAAGTTATGGAATTCATGATTTGGTGATAAATTTGATGATTTGTTGTGGGAGGTCAAAAATACCATACTCTAAATTTGATGAAATGGTGAAATAACTGTCCGATGTAAAAATCGGTGAAAACTGTGAGAGACTAAAAGTGTTATTTTTCTACCAAAAATGGTGAAATGGTGTTTTTGAGGGTTAACTGTGGGAGACCAAACCATTTTTCTCCACCAAATTACGATTTGGTGTAAAATTTGACATCAACTGTGGAAAGATGATCTAACACTAATAAAAATTTTGGTGTGGAGTACACCGAATCCTATTTTCGCCATCAAATTTAGTGGTAAAAATAAAATTTAGTTATATAAGATAAGATTTGGAGGTGCTGTGGGAGATGCACTTCATCATTTCACAAAAGCTACACCAAATATAGGATTTGGTAATTTGGTGTTTTTTTGGTCAACGACTGTGGGAGGCCTACAAAAAATTCACAATTTTTGTATTGATTTGATGATTTGGTGATTTGATGTGGGAGCCGAAAACACCAATTTTCACCATCAAATATAAAATTTGGTGCATTGTGGAATATGCTCTAATCTTTTCATGATGTCGTAGTTTTAAGATAGGCTAAAAGACAAAATGCACCTCCGTAGATGGGTTATATACAAAAACAACCTCAGTATTTGAGGATATACAAAAACCACCCCTAGCATTGGTTGACTAAGAAGCATCATATTAGAGTAACATATGACTATTTTCCCTACTTTCCTCTCGTGGATTTAAATTTTATCTACATTGATGTCTGAGATTGCTACAGGTAGACTGTCAAATAACGCGGTCATGACCGGAAATATTCTACTTGATGGGAAGAAGAAAAGAATGGCTTATGGTGCTGTGGTAAGCCAATGCATCTTTCATCACTTGCCAAAATCATTATACTCTGCAATTAGTTCATTAAAGAAATGAAAATACACTTGCGACTACACTTGAATTCTTGAGAATCATTTCATTTCATTAAACTTTTCGCTTTTTCTACATTTGATTGACTTTTTTAATTCAAATTATAGGCCTATGTCACGCAAGAAGATGTAATGTTGGGAACCCTTACACCAAGAGAAACCATAAGGTACTCGGCCTACTTGAGGCTTCCACCCACTTTGAGCAAAGAAGACATAAATGACATTGTAGAAGGAACCATCATGGAAATGGGACTCCAAGACTGTGCTGACACGGTAATCGGAAACTGGCATCTAAGAGGCATAAGTGGTGGGGAGAAGAAGAGACTAAGCATTGCTCTGGAAATCTTAACGCGGCCCCGCGTGTTGTTTCTTGATGAACCGACAAGTGGCCTTGATAGCGCATCGGCATTCTTTGTAATCCAAGCCCTTAGGAGTGTGGCGCGTGATGGAAGAACAGTCATCTCTTCCATTCACCAGCCTAGCAGTGAGGTCTTCTCACTATTTGATGATCTTCTCCTGCTTTCTGGGGGTGAAACTGTTTATTTTGGAGAAGCAAAGATGGCAATACAGGTATGTATGGTAGGATAAAATATTCTAGGTCATAAAATATGCAATTTTATTCATCCCTTCTTCTGAGAAATTAAAGTGATTATTTCTAGTTCAGTTGATAACTTTTTTTTTAGGATATCAGTTGATAACTTTTTACAGTGGCTTGAGGGCAGTAAAAGTAAAAGCCTTCCTTAAATGTTTATGAGACTTTCTTCTATGTCCTTAAAGCCAGTAATCAGATTGAAGTGATTATTTCTTCTTATTGAAAATTACTCGGAGAGGATCCGTGATTTTTGCTAGAGAAGTTAAAAGTAACAATACAATTCTGTTTTCTCATCTCTCAATTTAACTTTTACAATTGTACCTTGGTCTCTCAGGCCCTAACTTCTTCAATTATTTTGCAGTTCTTTGCTCAAGCAGGATTTCCATGCCCGAGTAAAAGGAATCCTTCAGATCACTTCCTGCGGTGCATCAATACAGATTTCGACGTTGTTCATGCCACCTTAAAAGGATCACAGAGACTCCGTGTACGTGTGAATGACTAGTTCTGTTCACTTGGAGCTTCTTTCCAAATTTTGCTCTTACGTATGCATAACTGCTAACACAATGAAAGATAGAACCTATCAACTTCTCTGCCTAGTTCACTTGCTTCTTTTCCATATTTTGAGGACATGAATGGCCATCTTCTTACTACGGAAAAACTCCGTGATCTTTGTAGCTCACACCATTGGGAGATTTGGTGTAAATGCTAAAAAATTACTTCTTTTGTCGCAGGAGGAAGTAAAATTTACATCAGATCCTTTGATGAACATGGCCACAGTGGAGATTAAAGGAAGGCTTGTTGAGAGGTACAGGCGCTCAGAGTATGCAGAAAGGGCTAAAACAAGGGCTCAAGAACTCTCCATCAGTGTAAGCATTCTACATCTATGCAACAAGTTTTTCATAGTCAAAGACATTGGGAGAGTCGCAATTACATCATTGATTCTAGTTCAGCAGAAGACTTATTTTTTCGGAGAAACTAGGCAAAGCAACCCCAAAACAAAACAAAAAAAAACAATATTTTGATGATGTTTTATTTCTTTTTTTAGCGTTTAAATTTGGTGCTTTTGCAGCAAGGACATGAGCTTGAAAAGATAGTTGGAAGCCAAGCTGGATGGTGGAAGCAATTGACGACTTTGACAAGAAGATCGTTTGTGAACATGTCGAGAGACGTGGGATACTATTGGTCACGTATAGTCATCTACATCATTGTATCTATTTGCGTCGGTACAATATTCTATGATGTCGGTACAGGCTACCAAGCAATCTTCGCTCGGGGTTCTTATGCTGGATTCATAACTGGTTTCATGACAGCCGTGTCCATTGGAGGTTTCCCTTCCTTTGTAGAAGAAATGAAGGTAATTGAACAATCTCAAACTATAAAGAAAAAGACACTTTCACCCTCTCTAGTTTCATTGAAGGACATTTTCACCCCTTCAGTGTGCCGAACTTCAGAAGACTTACACCTCATATTGTTACACTGTTAGTTTGGAACTGAAAACTGTCAGTAAAAATATTTTTTGGGACAAATTTGTGCTCATGTTATGAAAATTGGAGGGATTAATAGACTTTTGCATGATATGGGGTCAAATTTGTCTTCAAAATTATTTTCAGTGAAAGACCCCACTCCCAAACTAAGGGCGTCACAATCAGAGTGTGTAATTTACTTGAAGTTCGGCACACTAAGAGGTGAAGTATCTTTTTCGAAACTAGAGGGGTGAAAGTGTCCATCAATGAAACTAGAGTGGGTGAAAGTACCTTTTACCCGAAATTTTATAACCACAGTTAGAAAGAAATCCTCTCTAGATGTCTATGTCATGTTATATCATCTTTCTTCTTTGAAACAGGTGTTCTATAAAGAAAGGCTGAATGGGTATTATGGAGTTTTGGTGTTTATTTTATCGAACTTCATCTCTTCGTTTCCATACTTGGTCTCGATCGCTATCTCCACTGGGACAATAACTTACTTCATGGTGAAGTCTAGACCAGGGTTTTCTCACTATTCCTACTTCTGCATCGATCTCTTTTTCTGTATTGCTGTTGTTGAGAGTTGCATGACGGTTGTTGCTTCTCTGGTTCCCAACTTCTTGATGGGCATCATAACCGGAGCAGGAGTCATTGTAAGAATAAAAACAACGAACTCTCTCATATTAATGCTTTGTCTGGAAACCTCTTCCTTGTTCTGTTTTGTTTTATGATTTAACGTTTCAAATATGTTTTGCAGGGAATCATGACGATGACTGCAGGGTTCTTTCGGTTGCTGCCTGATCTTCCAAAGGTGTTCTGGCGCTATCCGATTTCCTATATGAGTTATGGATCATGGGCTTTGCAGGTAAAATTTACATTGACTTGTATCGAACAATATCATTTTCTCTTTTCTTTTTATGTACTTGATAGAAAGGGAAAAGACACATTCAACCCATCTAGTTTAAATGAAGGACACTTTCACTCCTTTCCTTTCTAGTTTGGAAAAGGACACTATCACCCCTTCGGTGTGCCAAACTTAACCCCCCCCCCCCCCATATTGTGAGACCGTTAGTCTAAAGTTTGGGATATGTCACTAAAAATTGTTTTCGGGACAATCTTGCCCCCATGTTATGCAAAATGTAGTAATTACCCAAGGGTATGATAGACATAAGGGGCGCATTGGTCTCCAAAACTACTTTCAGTGAACATACCCCGCCTTGAGATTAACGGCTTCACAGTAAGGGGGTGTAAGTTACTTGAAATTCAACACACTAAAGGTGTCAGTGTCCTTTTATAAACAAGAAAGGGTGAAGTGTCATTCAGTCATAAACTAGAGAGGATGAAAACAGTGGAGCACGCAGGAATGCGACCCTTGTTGGACCGGATCACAGGGCGAAGCCTCGGACCCCCCACCCCGTCCAAGATTGAAGTTTCATAGCGAACCGAAATATAGTTCTGGATATAAGTTTCACATTTTGAACTGAATTCAGCAAATCTCGTTGCAGGGTACGCTCAAGAATGACTTGATAGGACTGGAGTTCGATCCGATGATACCTGGGGATCCAAAACTGAAGGGTGATGATGTGATCACGAACATGATGGGGATTCAACTGGATCATTCCAAGTGGTGGGATCTTTTCGCTCTACTCGTCATACTCATATCTTACAGAGCCCTCTTCTTCTTTGTTCTCAAGTTCAAGGAGAGGATTTCCCCATTTTTTCGCTCACTCTCTGCCAAGAGAACACTCGACATTCTCAACAGGAGGCCGTCAATGAAGAGGAAACCCTCTTTTGCTTCTTCCAAGAGGCATCATCATGCTCTCTACTCTCTATCTTCTCAAGAAGGCTTGAGTTCGCCTATTCCTTGATCACGTGACATGTTAACAGATCAAGAACCGCGGGTGGAAAATTCCCCAGGTTGGTTGGTTGGTTGATAATGAAGTTTGAATTAGACTTCTGTCGCTGGCTTATACACGTAGGAGATACCGCAACATAAAAAGTACACCACCCTCCCAATTTCGCGAACTTGGCTTTGTGTAACAATTAAATACGAGAAATAGAAGGTCCTTGTCAGTCGTCAAAGTATGTTTTTGAATTCTTGGGGTCACTGAATTGCTGGGAAGTGTAAGATAAGTCCCGAGATTGTATCTTCCATTACCAATGTGTTTTTGCGTAAAATAATTGCTTTATCATTCCCATACGTTTCCTCGTATGACCATAACCTGTTCTGTAATGAAACTGATGAAGTTGCTCAAGCATAACTTTCTTTCCTCAAATTGAACAGCAAACCTGTGTTTCCTTTTTCTGATCGACTATTGGCACTCTTACTAGAGATTACGATTGTGTACATTTGAGCTAAGAGCTCAAACTTCAAAGCCCCCTTGATACCGGTGACAGCCTCCAGTAAATTCAATTTGCACTCCTATCTTTGTTTCAGTTGTTTCACTCTTCTATTCTCATTATTAGGTTAATAGATAAGAAAGACGCTACTTGGCGCCCGTGTATCTTGTAATAACTCTATGATGCATTGCATTCGTTTCTTGCACCAATGAGTGCTTTAGAAGTGTCAGCACAATTGCCTCTTGTATCTTGTAACAGAAAGTCTGTCCTACTCAATGTGCGTTCCAATGTGACATATAGCTCAGTAGTGTTAAGGAATGAGATGATATCGTATTATCTCATCTCTTGATTTGTTTAGTTAGTTATTATCTCTTACGTGATTTATGGAATCACTCATTATGTTGTTATTATTTGATTTCCTAGTTTAGCAGATTATATCTTGTATGTAACTACTCTCACGAGTATATATATGGACCATTGGTCTCCTGGAATAATAATCATTCATTCAACATTTATATGGTATCAGAATTCTGTAGATTTTTTTTTCTACACAATCCCTCTCTCTTGTCGCTAATCGTAAGCCGACTACCTCACTCTTCGGTCTCGGACGCAAACCATCACCATCATGACTACCACCGCAACACCATCAGTGATCCAACTAAATGCCCCAACAAACTTCCCCATGAAACTCTCGTCCGCCAATTTTCTCGTTTGGCGTCAACAAATCGAAGCCACACTGATTGGTTTCGATCTACTGGGGTTCATTGACGGATCCACCAAAGCACTGTCACCCTACACTGATATTCCAAAATCAGAGGCTAACCCAGCCTACTCTATGTGGTATCATCAATACCAGATCATTGTCAGTGCCCTACTCGGTAGTTGCACCAAGTCGATTCAGCCACTGATCTCCTCTGCGTCCATTGCTCGTGAAGCTTGGACCACTCTCATGGAAAGCTATGCTAGCACCTCTCCTGGAAGAGTCATCGCAGTTAAGAATAAACTTGATCGCAATCCGCGCGGCAATCACTCCATTTCGGAGTACATCAAGGATATGAAGGACATAACCAACGATCTTGCTCTCATGCAGAGCCCAGTTTCCAAAACTGATCTTCTCATATCCATCATCAACCAACTTGGAGTCGAGTACTCCCCTATTGTCGCAGCTCTTCGATTTCGCAACACCGCAGTCTCAATGGTTGAACTCGCGTCCATTCTTGAGGAGCACAAGCGATATCTCCAAATCGCAGAACCATAACCTACACCGCTTCTTGCAACGGCGAATGCGACACAACGATACTCGGGACACCTTCGCAGCAAAGTACATACTCCCAGCCCTCGTACAATGGTGGCCACTCAGGAAAAAAATATCGTCGCAAACACTCATCAAATGCGCGCCATGTATCGCGCGCCACCCCAGCAGATGCAACTCTGCATGGTCATCTCGAAACGCGATGTCACTTATGTAACATTCGAGGCCATGTTGTTCGGGAGTTTCGCAAACTCAACCGCTTCTTGAGTGATCACAACCATTCGGCTGCGAACAACACACATGCGATCAACATCACAATCAGTCAAGCCTCTGGATCTGCTGATGCGTGGATGTTCGACAGTGGAGCTTCCCATCATGTCACTCCTGGAACAGCTTCTCTTGAAGAGTTTGCAACCTATGGTGGACATGATGAGATTCGTCTTGGAAATGGTAAGAGTCTCTCTATCTATCACATTGGTAGCACTACCCTTCTCACCTCTAGTCGTCCCCTTCATCTGTCTAATGTTCACTGTGTTCCCTAGCTACGTCACAACCTTATCTCAGTCTCTCAACTTTTCCATACTAACCATGCTTCTGTTGAATTCTTCCATTATCATTTGGTTGTGAAGGATCGCTTGACCGACACCCCTCTTCTACGCGGTGAAAATCGTGATGGCATCTACTATGCACCTAGCCTCAGCCCTCCAGTCATTAACGCAGCTGTTCTCTTAGACATCGAGCATCTTCACCACAGCTTTGGTCATCCGTGTAATAGAACGCTAGGGCTTATCTTGCAGAAATGTAATCTATCTTTGCCTCCGTCTAGCTTTAAGAACTTCTCATGTACTTCCTATCACATCAATAAAAGCCATAAGCTACCCTTTTCAGAAAACTCTCTTACTAGCTCACGCCCACTTGAATTGCTTTACAGTGATGTCTGGAGTACTAAACAAATCTCTCGTGACGGCTATCTCTACTATGTAGCCTTTGTTGATCACTTTACCAAATGTGTGTGGCTCTACCCCCTCAAAAGAAAATCTGTAGTTGATTCGATTTTCTCTAATTTAAACGCCTTGCCGAAAAAAGATTTGCACAACCCATTTTCACACTCTACTCAGACAATGGTGGTGAGTTCATCAAAATCCTACCACAACTTAACCTCCATGGCATCACTCACCTTACTACTCCTCCCCATACCCCCGAACACAATGGCTCTGCCGAACGTAGGCATCGCCACATTGTTGAAACTAGTCTCTCCCTTCTCCATGCCGCATCTCTTCCCATAGTTTATTGGCCGCATGCTTTTCAAACCGCAGTCTACCTGATCAATCGCATGCCCACTCCTATTCTTCGTAATGACTCCCCATACTTTAGACTCTTTCGCATGTCTCCTAAATATCGGTCCCTCCAACCATTTGGATGTCAATGTTTCCCCTGTCTTCGACCTTACACCACCAACAAACTTGATCCACGTTCGTTACCCTGTGTCTTCTTACGTTTTTCAGTCACTCAGTTAGCCTACAAGTGTCTCGATCCCTCTACCGATCGCATCTACATCTCTCGTCATGTGCGCTTCGTCCCACACCATTTTCCTTTCGCCACCTTACCCCTTATCAAGTCTTCCACCAATGCTTACTCGCATACCATGACGGACTCAGTTGCTCCAGCATCATTTGTGCTTGCACCCTCTACTCATGCGCCACCTCCTGCAACACCACCTGTGCATGACGCTACTCCAGCACCTGCACCTGCGCCCCCCCTACAACGCCACTTCATGGTCTCGCACTTGAACCCTCTTATCCTTCAGTTGTGGTAAGATAACCTCTGCAAGCACATACTCCTCCCCATGAGGTTGCCCCCAATGAAGTTCCTGCTCCACCTCCTGCGCCTGCACCAACGCGCACTCGCAACCCTAATCCCAAGTACTTCAATTCCCAATTTGTAAACACCACCACCGTTCATCCAGCTCCATCTACCATTGATCCACGAACGGTGGCCCAGGCCATGAAAGATCCTCTTTGGAAACAAGAAATGGATGATGAAGTTGCTGCTCTCGCACGTAATCACACATGGGATCTGATTCCTCGTCATGGCCAACTTGTGGTGGGATGCAGATGGGTGTTTCGGATCAAGCGCAAAGTGGATGGTACTATCGACAAGTACAATGCACGACTTGTGGAAAAAGGCTATTCGCAGGAGCTCGGACGCGATTACTCAGAAACGTTCAGTCCCGTCAGGAAGCCTGTCACGGTTCGCATTATCCTAAAATTTGCACTCTCGCATGGATGGCCAATGCGTCAACGGACATCAACAACGAGTTTCTCAATGGCACCCTTACTGATAAAGTCTTCTTAGAGCAACCTCCAGGATATGTAGACAGCTCCAATCCCACTCATGTCCGCCAGCTTCGACGAGCACTCTACGGTCTCAAACAAGCTCCTCGCGCATGGTACTATGAACTATCTGCCTTTCTGCTCAGTGCTGGGTTTCAACTGTCGCGTGCAAATCCATCTCTATTCTACCTCTTCGCCAATGGGGTGCGCTTATTCTTCCTGGTATATGTGGATGATATTGTGTTAACAGGAAACTCTCCGTCAGCTCTATCGCAGTTTGTGGCTCGACTTGCTGCTCGATTCTCTCTCAAAGACTTGGGCTCACTTAGTCACGTTTTGGGAATGGAAGATATCCCTGCTAAAGGGGATATTTTCCTCTCGCAGGCTCAATATATATCAGACATCTTGGAGAAGTTTCACATGGAAGATTCCAAGCCTGTCTCCACTCCTATGAGTTCCAACGCTCCCCTTCCACTAGCGAACTCCACAAAGGCTATTGACATCTCTGATTATCGTAGCCTCCTTGGTCTTCTCCGATATCTGAGCCTCACACGACCTGACATCTCCTTCGCGGTGAATCGACTCTCGCAATTTTTCCATGGCCCACTTCCTCCACACTGGCTAGCTGTCAAACGCGTACTTCGTTAGAATCGTTACCTCAAAGGCAAAGTATGTCATGGGCTTTATTTGCGCCTGGGGGTGCGCATGGAGCTCTCAGTCTTCTCCGATGCTGAATGGGGTGGTCATTCTACTGTGGGGCGCTCCACCACTGCCTATGCACTATTTTTGGGCTCCAACGTCATCTCATGGAAATCGGCCCTCTAGAAGTCAGTCTCCCGTTCGTCCACAGATGCTGAATATCGCGCTCTTGCAAATGCTACAGCTGAGCTACTTTGTGTCCAACACTTGCTTCATGAGATTGGTATACCTCTCAATCACTCTCCCACTCTCTTTTGTGATAATCTCAGTGCAACATATGTATGCAAAAATCCAGTTTTTCACTCTCGCATGAAGCATGTTGAACTCGATTACTCCTTCGTGCGCGATCTGGTCACATCCGGCAAACTCAATGTGCGACATGTTCCCAGCAAGCAAAAAATCGCGGATCCGCTTACCAAACCACTTGGTCGCACCCTCTTTCTCCATCTGCGGTCTAAGATTGGAGTCTCTGACGGATCCTCCATCTTACGGGGGCGTGTTAAGGAATGAGACGATATCGTATTATCTCATCCCTTGATTTGTGTAGTTAGTTATTATCTCTTACGTGATTTATGGAATCATTCATTATGTTGTTATTATTTGATTTCCTAGTTTAGCAGATTATACCTTGTATGTAACTACACTCACGAGTATATATATGGACCATTGGTCTCCTGAAATAATAATCATTCATTCAACATTTATAAGTGGTAGGGCAGGCACTTCAACCTTGTTCATCAAGGTCGTGCGACTTCAACCCGCCCATCTCCCTAGGGATATAGTAGCTTACGACTTCATGGGGACAAAAATGTTGACCATCAAATTAGTAGCTTAGAAAATGATAATGTTATCATTACATGCACGGTCGAACATAATAGGAACATTCTTAATTACACGCCACAGTGTTTCCAATTGACTTCCATTAGAGAGCAAAATACAACACAAAGGAGGCGCGGTACGACACAACACTCCCACCAGACAACACGAGTACGATGCAAGCTATATATCACAACCATATTTACACAACATAGATATGCCAACTCTACCTGATCACAACGACACTATAAATGCAATAACTGTGATTTGTTGTAATTTTAGAGAATTGTAAAAGCATTCAAGTAACATGTGTGTGTATATGGCATGAATTATTTTGACCGGTGATCCACATCCCTTGTATATAACCGAATAATGGACATGCTTAGAAATGGGGTGACATTCTTGGATATGGCTTGTCATGAGTCTGAATTGCATATTTGAGTATGTCAAATTGAGATAGATATTGGATGAAATCAAAACATGAAGTAATTACAATAAATAAATTGGAAAATGCAATTAGTGTTCGTGCTAGTGAAAGATTGTTGTCCTAATTCATAAAAAATTAAAATAGTATGGTCACCCATGGTATTTTTATTGGAATGTTCGTACCGAGCGACCCATCTCATTAATGTAGCAATGGTAAAGACTTATGCGATTTGACGTAGGCATGCCACATGCCCTTTCAAAGGTGACAATCAAGTTGCTTGGCTTCGCTTCCAGGAGGCGTCTGTTAAAAGGAGGACCCATGTTTGTATCTGTGATGATGTTTGTAGTTGCACAGTTCAATTTGGAGTTAAACACCAAAAACTGGTAAATTTGTACCAGGGATTAGGATAGCACAATTTGTTTTTTTGTTGAAATGATTTGATATAATGTAGTATAGCACAGTTAAACACCAAAAAGTTACCTCTTTTGTCTCAGGAGGAAGTAAAATATACACCCGATCCTTTGATAAACATGGCTATAGGCCTGTGAATGGGCCATGTTTCAACCCGACCCGACCCTGAAATGACCCGACCCACCAGTACCAGACCTGGAGCCGACCCATCAGATTATGACCCGTTTGCGCTTAGACCCTGACCCGCCAAAGACCCAACGGGGCTGACCCGCGAAACCCGACCCGACTTTTTGTCGTTTCGTTTTCGCAAACAGCAAATTACACTGTAATCACTCCCTACTCCTATCATAATCATCTATACGATAGTTTTTGGAAAAAAAAAATCAATAAGATATTTAGATAAGGCATAAGTCATACTTGATTTTATCCTCATTATTATAGTTGATTTTATCCGCCTAATTTGAAATTTCTCCTCAAGTGTCTCTCTCTAAATTGTATTTTTCTCTCTCTCCCCCCTTAATTTTCTCTCTTCAGTAAAACTTTGGCCTTTTAACCCATTTCTCTCTGCCAATCTTCGTATCTCTCTCCTATTTAACTAAATAATCTCCCATTAACCTTAATAATCTTCCATTAACTTTCTGAGCATCTCCAACAGTGATAGCTAGGGACTGTAAAGAAAACCGAATAAACCGGTCAAACCGACCGAACCGAACCAAAATACTTGGTTTTGGATGGTTTATTTGGATGTTCGATTTATCAACGGTTCAAATTTTCACAAACCTGTCTATTTGGTTTGGTTTTCGGTTTGTAAAAATGTCACACCGCGCCAAACCGAACCGAACCGATGTGTGTTTAACGTACTTTTACTACAATGTATATTGCATAAAGTATATTAAATAATCTAGAAAAGAGAAACACGGGTAGATATATACAATTAAAATGATTATATTAATCTTAATCTTCTCCATTTCACTCACGCTTCATCATGTTTTCTCTCTAAAACGATATTTGTTCTATTTTTTAGGTACATTTAATTTTCACTTAAGAACATGAAATTCTTTGACAAAGTAATATTATAATATCCATTCGATAATTTTTACACAAACCGACCGCACCGAACCGAACCAAACCAAACCGATGTTTTTCGATTTGGTTTGGTTCGGTTGATCCTTTTAAATGGTTTGGTTTGGTTACAAAATTAGTAAACCGATGTATTCGGTTCGATTTATGGTTTTAGCAAAAACCGCACCAAACCGAACCGCTTACACCCCTAGTGATAGCTATCTTTTATGTATCTATCTATATTATAAAACAGGACGGTTGACTTTAAAATGTCTTTTACACCGTTGGATTGGATTAACCCCAGCCCTTGAATTTCACCCACATATAATTACAATTCCTTAAAATTTGGAGACGTGCAGATCGTGTATTATCTAAATCGAAACTCCACCCTCCACCTTCTACCCTCTCTCTCACTTCAAAACCATCGGATTTCTACTCCCTCTCTCCCTCTCGCCGCAACCCCCGACCGAAATCAAGCACTGGGAACCCTAGGACTGGTCGAAAGGTAGTCTGAATCTCGCTCTCTCTTTCATCTCGATCTCTAAAGTTTCATATGTTCTCGCCGCCTCTCCATCTTCTCTATAAAAGCCCTAATCCAGATCAACGGTGGTGGTATCGACTGCTTCTTCTCGCTCCTCCCTCACCAGGTGTGTGTATTTCATTCTCCTCCTCCTTCATTTTCATCCATTAGAACTTGATCTATATTGTTCCTTGGTTAATCGAAAATCGAGGATTTATGAAATACAAACCGCCTAAATGAGTATCTATGCGGCAGAAGTTTACCTGTTTCAGAAAGTGAGTGGTTGTAGAACTCTCCTTCTCTATCAGACGGTGTATCTCTCGAATGATGATGAGCAAATATGAGGAGATTTCTGAGTCTCTGATTCGAAGTGAGTACATTATCCGTGTTCTTTTCATACTGTGAATTGGTGGTTGGATCTGTTTTAGCTTTAATTTGAAGATTAGGAAAAGCCATCTTTGGTGTGGAATCCTAATTGCACGGAACAGTGAAGTGGGGAAAATTGGATTCTCATAAAAAGACCACTGTTTGTTTTATGTCTTCTTTAGCGTTATTCAGCTATTTGGTGGATGTGGGGCTTAATTGTTTTCTGGGATGGCAAAATCAAGCCATTATTACTATTGGCGAAAGTGTAACGTGGGTTTCTGTTCTGCTTCATCTGTGTTACATGCCTGGTCTTAAGTCTGTTGCAAATCAGGATTTGTTTATAGAATATATATTTGGAGTAAAAAATATGGAGTTTTTACTAATATTAGTGTCTTTGGGGTCTTTGTATACCTGATTTTCATGTTTATGGTAAGTTTTGTGCCTCTACTCTGTTTTATATACTTCGTATCATTTACAATGTAGGTTGTGTCTAACTAATACATGTTAAGTCGTTCAAATAAAAAAGATATTCCCATCTAATTTAGGATAGTTGCCTCGGGCACGGGCAATACCCTAGTATATACTATTTGAGAATGTCCTCTTCAACTTTGTCTGAGAAATTGCCACGTGGCATATTCAATTAATTAATGTAGAAGCTAAAATCTAAAACATTGGCGCTGAACTTGAAATTAAAAAGTTGGCTCCCAAGTTAGAATTTCAAATTGGAATGGCATTGATATGTGGTTGGAGTGAAAAACAGTGTACCAAAGAATCAATTTTGCCTCTCTACATTGCTTGGTTACCATATACTTAATACTCATTTTAGAAAGTGCCAATCGTAGATTCCTTGGAAGGTTGAAAAAATAATTAAGTCAAAAGAAATCATTTGGTAAATAAATTGGAATGAAATTATTATGTGTTTGGAATGGAAACAGTGTGAGAAATAATCAATTTGCCTTTCAAAACTGATTGGTCACAATAAACGTAGTACTGAATATAGAAAGTGTCAATTGATTCGACTAAATTAATCAATAATTATTATTGTAAATTTCTTGGATGTATAAACTATATCAACTTAGTTCATTATAAATTGATTATTCTCAACACTAAAACCTCTATACTTCACTTGCACATTGTTTTCCCATGCTCTCTCCTCTTCTCTGGCAGAGATGGACGAAATGCAAGAACGCAGAGACCGTTCAAGTTAATTGGCGTGGCCGGTAAGAAAAGATTTAAAGGAACGAAGACACCCGCAGATTCATTTAGTTTACTGAAAATCATCTTATCATCGTTTTGTTCCATTTATTTCATCATTCATATTTTGGAAATCACTTATTTGTTTCGCATGTCAGTTTATATCGTCTACGATCTTATGGTTTCATCTTCCACCTGATTTTTAAAAAATTTACTATTCTAGCTATATAACTGTGATTAGTTTTATCTTTCAATGAACATCATGGCAGATATTGACTCCAAAAAGCGATAGAATTATCATCTTAGCACGGTTAGTGTTTTTACACGAAGTCTCTAGCTAACATTCCTGCAAGAGATATTTTATTAACATCGAGCCTATTTTACTAGATTGAAAATAGGATCGATGTTAAGAAAAGATCTCTTGCAGGAATTTCAGATTTTGAATGAGTTCGTTTATTCAGAAATATTAGTTTAGTTCGATAATCGAATATCTAGAATCTGAAGTTTTAGTTTAGTCCGATAATCGAAAATCCAGAATCTGAAAATAGTATAAGTGAAAACAAATTTAGTAAATTGTACTAACAGAGATTGATTTACTCAATAAATGGAATCCACCCGAAATTTAAAACCAGTAAAAGATATAATAAGAACCCATCAAACCTTCTTCCAAAGAAAGAAAATGCCTTCATCACTGATTGAAAAATATCATGAATTAAGTAATTTCTCAGTTTAATTCTTATTATACCTTTTCTAAAAAAATAATCTAAAAAAAGTATAGAACAAAGTAATTGAGTCAATTCGCTAAAATACAGTTGGGTTTGCACTTTTGATCAATCAAATTCTTTACAATATTTACGTAGTACTTTTTTCCGGATCAATACTTGCTTTGAACTTTTATTTTCACGTTCTTAATTTCTACCAATTCTGTAATGGATATAATGCCTAATATGGTCAAAAAATTATTGAATTATCCAAAAAGAATTGATTTTTAGAAAAATATAATAATAATTGAAATGATAGCATTAATAAGTGACCGTGTTTCTTTGGCCATAGTCAATATTTTGCAACCAGATACTCAGCATTTTTTGTTATTTCTCGTATGTAGTATTTGTAGGTGATAAGACATTAATTGTTTCACTAATATTAATTTTGTTTTGGATTTAAAAATTTGCCGTGCGATGCACGGGTTAAATGCTAGTAATTTAACTAAAAGGGAATTGATTCTTACACGGGTTAATATTGATGGTTACACCGAAATTTAGCTGTGGTGACGACATTGCCCTTACTAAATTTTCTCCATCTAATTTTATTTGTAATCATTTACTTTAGGTAAGCTTATAACTTTAATATTCACACCTTTTCACTATAAATTTAGCTTCCTTTTTATCTAATGACGTCTAACAATTCTCTGCTTGACTTTCTGGTTGATTGCAGAGAAGGCTTACAAGTTTGTATTTGCTTTCTTTTGTTGTTATTTTTGATATTCTGTGTACATCAGTATATTTGTATGTTCTTCTTCCTCTTTAAATTCTGAAACAACCACTAAACAGTACCACCAATTACTCAATTTAACATTGGGAGAATTATGTCCATCATGCATGGTTGCTTGGAAGAAACAAAAACTTTCAGATTTATTATGGTCCCGTCCATTCGGTCAATCAGCCCCCAAAACAACCTAGGGCTCTTCTACACACTCAGATCTTGTATTAGTTAGAGGGTTCCATTTACCTTTAGATTACAAACTTTTTTATATGAAAATTGGGTTCTTGCTCAAGGGTGTAAGGGCCTCAGAATGTTTTAGAATAAAAATTGTTTGTGTACAGAGTTTTTAGTAAACGCTTGTAAATAATGTCAATCTGTCCTTACAACCAAAACAATGTGCGAATATGGTAATGTTTTTTTTTTTTTTTTTTTTTTTTGAGAAATAATATGGTAATGATTGGTAAAGCTATCATCACCCTGTCCTAAATTATAAAAGTGATATCAAAATGAAAGGAGTTATTTCTCAAAAAAGAATTGAGATGAACTAAAGTAAGAATATAGTGCAATTATTAACCTGCCTAAAATAAATGATTCAAATTTATGAAAATAGGGAAAACACTATTAATTGACAAAGGAGGGCAATAACGTCTCAACAACGAAATTTTGGTGTAACCATCAATATTAACCGGTAGAATCAATTCCCTAACTAAAATTGCATTTTTTTTTCAAAGTTTTTAGTTTGTATTCTAGTAGTGTCATTCAATCCACCAACATTGAATCAGAACTTGTACGATAATAATTAAAATTTAATGAAGAAATTTCATAATCATGAACATACCTTACCTTAGCCACACACAATCGCTGTGACCGTACAAAAATCGGTTCCATACAACACAAAAAGACGCATATATCATATTGATCAAACTAAGATAAAGGAAGAAGAAATAAGAAGATACCAACAAAAACCCTAACTGCAGATCGATCAGACTAAGATAACAAAAGAAGCAATCAGAAGATGGAAACGAAAACCCAAGCTGTAAAAATTGTAGAACCCATACCTGTGAAAGTTGAGAACCATGGCAGTACTGAACATAGCAAGATGCAGCGTTGACCTTTAAAGCTTCGGAGCTCATGGTTTTAGGGAGTTCTTTCATGATTTTGAGACGGCAAATCCGGAAGTCGTTGGAATAGCGATAGTTATCTGCCTCGCTACATGTAGCGAGCGAGATAACAATCATTTTTTTTAATAATCAAATAACTATCCTATTGGACTCCTACTTTTTGAAAACTTATCTAAATTTTAACAAAAAAGTTAACTTAAAATTTAAATAACCTACTGGGGAAGCTCTAACTCCCTCACATCTCTCTCTTACATATTTTTTGTTCAATTTTTTAAATTAAGTCCTTGACTATCTCAACAAACTGTTTCCTTTTTATTATTAATTCTTGTCACAATTCTATCACTCTGCTGCCTCTATACCGGCAATCTAGTGCATCACATTATTCTCTCCCATCAATCTCTCTCTTTAGTACTAAGATCAATCTCTCTAAATTTATTCTCTACAGTTAACTTACTATCCTTGTTCAACAGGGTTTGGGTCTATAAAAACGGTGCCAAGGGTCTGACCCGACCCGACCCATTTGGTGCCGGATCTGTCGGGTCTTGTGGTGGGTCAAGTTCGTCGTGGGGCGGGTTTACTCGGGTCGGGTCGGGGTCGGGTTTGGGCCTGACCCGGCCCATTGACATGCCTAATGGCTACAGTGTGATTGAGTTTCTAGGGTTTCATACCCTAATTGTAGAGCAATAAACACGACAAGAAAAAATGTATCATATTGATTGTAAACCTAATCGACGGAAGAGAATATATATGTACAAGGATACTAAACGGGTCATAAACCCACGGACGGAAAACTAAGGTATAATAAGCCCTTATAATGATGGGCTGACACAAGAAAAGTGGGCTTGTATTTATCTAAATGGGCTTTAAGTGGGCTGAATGAGACATGCCCAAACTCTATGATAACAGAGCCCCAAACGGTGAGATGGCTACTATCCCTTTTAAACTGATGTTGGGGATCGAACCATCCGTTTATGCTTGAACGACTCGAATTGTGTGATTGGAAGTGATTTCGTAAAAATATATGTTACTTGATCTGCACCTGAAATAAAAGATACAAGTAGTTCACGATGTAGAGCTTTTTCGCGGACAAAGTGGCAATATTAACGAATACGCGGTCTGTATTTAAAAAAACCAAATGTTTCACATTTATAACTGAATTTAGTTAATTTGGTTGCAGGGTGCGCTCAACTCAAGAACGACTTGATCGGACTCGAGTTCGATCCGATGATACCGGGGGTTTCGAAACTGAAGGGTGAAGATGTGATCACCAACATGATGGGGATCACGCTGAATCATTCCAAGTGGTGGGATTTTTATGCTATACATGTCTTACTCTTATCTTACAAAGCCCTGTTCTTCCTTGTCCTCAAGTTCAAGGAGAGGATTCAGGTCACTCTCTGCCAAGAGAACCCTCAACACTCTCAAAGGAGGCCGTCAATTAAGTGAAAACCATTTGTTTCTTTTTCCAAGAGGCATCATCATGCTCTCTACTCACTATCTTCTCAAGAAGGCTTGAGTTCGCCGATACCCTGAACTCCATCTTCTACCAATCCAGATATAACTGATCAAGAATCACGGGTGGAAAACTACTCAAGTTGATTGTTTGGTTGTGTTAGAAAACGATGCGGAAGCAATGATACCACTTGTTAGCAATCAAGAAGATACGATGAACGAATAAGAAGATAAAGAACAACACACAACGATGTAACGTGGTTCACTAGTTTTGAGACTAGCTACATCCACATCTAAAATAGCCCAATATATTTATGAGAGAGCCAATTACAATCCAAGACATACCACACTTAGCAATAAAAGAGTCCTACAACCATATATAGGCATATACTACTGACTTGTGCCCAAAGCATCGTCCAAAACGTTGCCAAAACGAACAAGGGAAAAATTCCAAAAACTTCCCAGCCCAAACTAGATCGCACGACCTAGTACATCAGGTCTCACGACCTACTCAGTAGGTCGCACGACTTGCTCAGTCCCCAAAAACAGAACCTTCTATTCCTTTGCCTCCTAGCTCGTTTCTTTGCCAATCCAAGCTAGGGTTTTGATGACCCAAAACATAAAAAATCTCCGCCTTCATCAAAACTCCCTAGCAACAAATCCAATGCTCTCATCAATCCAATTGTGGACGCGTCTCCCAATCAAGAACGCCTCCACCCAATTCACCAAATCGTTTATCCGATTGCCATCCGTCCTTTCAACGAACACGCCAATTGTGGTTGCACCTCCAACAATCAAATTCGAAGTGCGTCACCTAAATTGAAACGATCAACCAATCAACCGATAGGATGTAATCCTAAATTTGCGGTATTGGAACACATCCACTATGTGCCACAACAAGCGCGTCTTTGCGTTTCAACAAACGCATAGACTTGTGTATCTCAATAAACACACCCTAATGCACCATGACACAATGCATCCCCCCAACGTCGTTACAATGGCACTTTATGAAAAAAGTGTCCATCAATCAAGTCATGCCAATTGCGCCGCCAATATACTGCACCAAGACGCCAAACAAAACACACCCAATAACGTGTCAACAATCAATGCGTGCATAATAACACGCCGCCAGTCAATACATGCCCAATAACATGTAACCAACCAATTCGCGCCCAATAACGCGTCACCAATCAAATGCGTGCCAACAAGGCACATCAATTGCTCCATGCCACGAGCCAAATCAGTTGGTTGATCCGAGCCGTCTTCACCTTGACTTGAATCCTCCTAGCGGCCCGAACAAGATCGCTCCATCCCGATGCTACAACTCTTACGAGTTCTTGCAACGGATGAGTCCGATTGAGATCCACACGCCCAATAATCCATGCCGGAAGCTCGATCGCGCCGGAACGCCGATTGCACGTGAACCTCCAAATTCGCGCTAGAATGTGCGACCGATGCTCCATGACAAAGACCCGATAGCTCCCACAATAAGGAACCCGATAGTTCCCCCAACAAGAAGCCCAATAGCTCACACAATAAGGAACTTGGTGGGTGTGTCAACAATTTTTCTTCATTGCAAACGAATTCGCCATCACTCTTCACCAACAAACCCTAACCCAACAACCAGTCTCTGATATCACTTGTTAGTGTACGCATGCTGAAGCTCGATGCCACTTGTTAGGAATCAAGAAGAGACGATGAACGAATAAGAAGATGAAGAACAACACACAATGATGTAACGTGGTTCACTAGTTTTGAGACTAGCTACATGCTCATCCAAAACAACCCAATGTATTGATGAGAGAGCCAATAAAATCCAAGACACACCACACTTGTCAATAGAAGAGTCCTACACCCATATATAGGCCTATACTACTGACTTGTGCCCAAAGCATCGTCCAAAACGTTGCCAAAACGAACAAGGAAACAATTCTAAAAACTACACAACCCGAACTAGGTCGCACGACCTACTCAGTAGGTCGCACGACCTAGTACAGTAGGTCGCACGACCTACTCAGTCCCCAAAAACAGCACCTTCAATTCATTTGCCTCTTAGCTCATTTCTTCGCCAATCCAATCTAGGGTTTTGATCACCCAAAACTTAACAGGTTGGTTGATAATGAAGTTTGAATCGGTCTTCTGTCGCTGGAAGCATAAAAAGTACACCATTGACTGCCCATTTCTCAAAACTTGTTTCGTTTAGCAATAAAATACGAGAAAAAGGAGTTTTTCAGTCCTTGTCATTTGTAAAAGTATGGTTTTGAATTATCCGATAACATGATTGCTGGGAAATGTTAGATAAGTCCCGGATATCTTTCATTACCAATGTGTTTCAGCGTAAAGTAATTTGCTTCATTTTTTCCCATACGTCCTCTCGTGTTATGACTATGACCTGTTATTCGCGTACTTTTATCCTAGAGCATCTATGCAGTGATGGTTTCGTTCTATAATGAAACTGATGGAATTTGTGAGAAATTTCTCTCTTTCTTTATTTATTTCTTCTATAGATGTAGAAGTGAGTATAGAAGTGCAAAGTGAAAACCTGTGTTGCCTTTTTATGATCGACTGTAAGCACGCGAGTGTTGACTTTGTGGCTAGAGATTACGATTGTGTACGTTTGAAGGCACAAGCAATAAGCTCGTCTGATACGGGTCAATCCTACGATCCGGGTCAACAATATTATAACTATTATTATTATTATCGTTAATTAGATAATTAGTAGTTTATTTATTTAATTAGTCGTCAATTGTTTATTTAATTAGTTAGTGAATCGGGCTTGGCCCGTGAGAGTCTAGGGTTAGGTTTCTTTATCTATTTAAACAAGTGTAGTCTTTGTTTATTTTTTAGGAGATGAATGAATTATTTTGAGTTTTGTTTATTTTCATTGTCTTTTCGTAGTATTTTCGTAGCGTCACGAACTACAGATATAGATTCGTAGCCTCAAGCTACTGGTACCCGATACTGGTCGTATCATCGTCCTTGTTATAGGATTTCCAATTTTGCATCTAAACTCTATTTAGGAGGTTAAAAGGCAAGAAAGACAGGCACTTGGTGCCACAGTATTTTGTAATAATTCTCTGATGCATAGTTGCCTCCTGTATTGTGAAATGGAAATCCTGTCCAACTCAATTTTGCTCCTTCTGATATGGCATGCTGTTCGTCAAGGTCCTGCGAGTTCCACTGGCCCCTCTCTCTTGGGATAGAGTAGCTTACAACTTCATGGGGAAAAAAAGTTTACCGTCTAATTAGTAGCTTTGGAAACGACAAGATTAAGATAAGAAACATAGCCTAAGATCAAGATATGAAACAAAATATTTGTCAGCATTAATGGCAAAGTTGGATAGGAAAGGGATAGTGACGGATCTGAAGTGGCAGTATATATATATATATATATATATATATATATATATATATATATATATATGTATATATATAGTTTTACCGTACACATTTGCTTTGTTGTTTTATCTTTTGATCACTAAATTATATTGAATTGGATGGTTGAGATTCAACCATAAATTCTTCTCTTCACCCACCCCACCCCACCCCACCCCACCCCACACACAACCGACATTCATAATAATTTATTTTAATTTTTTTTCATCTCTAGTCCCCTCAAATATTAATAATTAGTATTTAGCCTCCATATGAGTAATATTTATAATTGAATTCTTATAAAAATACAATAATTGCTATAGTCCCAACGGATTGGGTCATTT
This sequence comes from Linanthus parryae, assembly GCA_023055425.1. Taxonomy (NCBI): domain Eukaryota; kingdom Viridiplantae; phylum Streptophyta; class Magnoliopsida; order Ericales; family Polemoniaceae; genus Linanthus; species Linanthus parryae. The sequence goes on from JALGPY010000001.1 coordinate 187,096,048, forward strand.
ACTACTACCATTATGTTTTTGTTCTTTCTTACCAATTTGACTTTTACCAATATTTACTGATTTGAATAGCAAGCTAGTGTAATTTTTTGATAATTTTTTCATGGTGTTGTAGAGTAAAGTTGTTCTATAATACGGTGAAAAAAATTATCAAAAATTCGTATTATTTTGCCATCCAAATCACCCGGTTAGAGTGACTCAGATACGAGTCAAAAAGTCAGATTGAGAATAAAGAGCAGGGGAGAAGTGGTATACTGTAGACATGCTCTAGCAAAATCAGGAAATTGACAGAGAGAGAGAGATTCGAGAAAAAAAAAAGCGAGAAAGAAGAGAGACTTTTTCTCCACCGCGGAGGGAAAAGGCAACGATAAATCAACATGACGAAAGTCGTCGGGAAGTACCTTCATACGGTGGCGAAACACTCCACTCAGGGGCGGATTCAGGATTTTGCCTCAGTGGGGGCTAAATTTTGAAAGGAGAATATTTTGATAAATAAACATAAGTAGTGTGGGCTATTACTTAATTTCAGTGGGGGCTAAAACAAATTTAATGAAAAAAATAGGGGTAAAAATTATAATTTCAAAGCATTGAGTGGGGGGCTATAGCCCCCACAATACGCTACTTGCATCCGCCACTGACTCCACCGTTGATCACTTTCTCTCTGCCTACACAGATTCGTGCGTCTGTAAGGATTTCTCACTAGCATATGGTAAGATACTTATATTATTTGCATATAAGATACTTCGTGCGTCTGTAATGAACTCAATCACCAATCAGTCAAGATAAATCCATAGAAAAGACCCTGATGAAGCTAAAATGCGTCAAATTGTGAAAATTATGAAAATAAATGGAAAACCTAACCAGAATCTTCATTGTGTTGGTTTTGTATGGAATTGAATTCACAGAGAAAATCCCATCTCTACCTCTATTGGGCATAACATATATTTCTGTCTCTGCTCTACGTTTCCTTTTGACTTTTTACACTACTCACGGGGTCACTTTGACCCGGTGATTTGGATAGCAAATTGGTGCAACTTTTTGATAACTTTTTCATGTTATTGTAGAGTAAAAGTTGCTCTATAACACGGTGAAAAAAATATCAAAAAATCGAATCGTTTTGCTATCCAAATCACTCAATCAAAGTGACACAGATACGAGTCAAAAAGTCAGGATGAGAACAAAGAGCAGAGACGGAGTGGTATACATTACTACTATCACTCTGTCTTATCTCTTTCTTCTTAATCTGACCTTTATCATTATTCACTGGGTCACTTTGACCCGGTGATTTGGATAGCAAAATGATGCAGCGTTTTGATAATCTTTTCATGACGTTGTAGAGTAAAAGTTGTTCTTTAACACGGTGATTTTTTTTTCAAAAAATGACATCGTTTTGTTATTCAAATTTCTCGGACAAAGTGATCAAGATACGATTCAAAAAGTCAACATGGGAATAAAGATTAGGGACTGAGTGGTATGTATTTTCCCTGTGTCCAGCATTTTAAACAAAGTTACAGCAAATTTATCCTGATTTAAAGCTACCACAGTCCACAGGCACGCGGATATCTTTCGTTGGGCTGCTTTACTTGTTGTCACTCTCTGTCTGACTCCTTTTTCAATTTTTTACAATGGTGTATAATTTGCTGCATTTGTGGTTGCCTAATTCTTTTGATGAATTCCTTTTCTTCGATGTCGTGGGCTGAAGAGTCGACAGTTTCAGAAATCTGTTGGCTTTCAAATTACTTTGAGTCGAGTCATATGGTGATGCACAATCTACAGGAGGAGATCTATGTGTATTCGGTAACTACACCAGTTTCAACTTTGGTGGTGAGAGTGGGGTGGGGGTTAATTCATATCGCTTAATTCTTGATTCAATTTCATATAGAAAAAAACATAAAAAAACTTAACTCGAAGGGGAAAATGGCGTACACTTACGACTAAAGGATTTAGATCACTGCGGTTAATTATGACTATAATATACGTAAATGAGATACCGCATAGAATCATTCATGGCATTTGTAGTGTAAGCGCCATGCCAAACTACAACTCACAAACTGACGAAACTTCCATTTAAAAATACTACACCATCCACCTTTTACCGTCATGCACACTGAACCAACTACACGACTTCGCTAGATCCATGTCGGTTGCAAGATACGTGACCAGATAAATTTGCCGCTATTTTCCTACTAAGCAGTACAGTTTCATTTATGTTCATTGCTGAGACCACCACACATTCATGTAAGTGGATGCGTTTTCCGGTGATTGGCCTTGTTTGAGAAAAATAGATTATTGAATGAGTGGTTGAGATGACTTTAGTTGAGATGACTTCATCTCAACCACTCATTCAATAATCTATCCAATAATTTATCTTTCCCAAACTACTAGGTACTTAGATCGATGATTAGAGGAAGCACATTTGGAAGGGTCTTGTGTGTTAAAACAATAAAGTTGCCATTTTTTCGGGCAGAGTTGTAACATTTCCCAGATATTTGAACAATGTAAGCCTAGAACCAATTGAGGAAATGGCAACGGCAAGTACACATGCATATATTGGCTAAATTGCACCGGAAGTACTCAAAGTTTGTCAAAACGAGCAAGTAGGTACCCAAATTTCAAAATCGAGCACTACAAGTATCAAACTTTGGATTTTCAAACAAGTAGGTATCCTTCCGTTAACTTCCCGTTAACTTTGCACGGAAAATTATAAAAAGACTTTTGTACCCCTTATTTTCACCTCATATTTTTTTGTTAAAATACAACTTTTACTAAAAAACTAAAAAAATTCAACAACATTTATTTAATAATTTGATATATGTAAGATAATGCAATATATTTCATCAAAATTACATATTTTTACATCATTTCAAAATATGAAAAATGTTTTTATTGACATAAGTCCTTAACTTTTTTTTAGCAGCTTTTAAAAAAACTCAAAGCTTCATAATTTCACATGTATTTTTAATAAAATAATAACATACAAATATCTTTGTGCATTTTAACAACTCACACAAGAGTTGATACCAGACATTCTTGAGTAGTTTTTTATTGTAATTAGTTGTATTTTTCATGCAATGTAAAAGAGACTATTGTATAAAATGTACAAAAATACTTTATGTGTTTCTTAAAAAATACATGAAATTATGAAATTTGAGATTCTTTTTAAACACTATTAAAAAAATTAAAGACTTTGAGATTGACGGATATGTGTTAATAAAAACATATTTCATATCTTGAAATGATGTAAAAATATATAATTTTGATAAAATATATTGTATTATCTTACATATATCAAATTATTAAATTAAAATTTTACTTTTTTTTTTTTACTTTTTTAGATTTTTAGTAAACTTGTATTTTTTTTTAAAACAAAAAGTTGAAAATGAAAATAAGGGGTACAAAAGTCTTTTTTATAATTTTTGTCCAAAGTTAACGGAAAGTTAGCGGAAAGGTACCTACTTGCTCGAAAATGCGAAGTTTGAGACCTGTGGTGCTCGATTTTGAAATTTGGATATCTACTTGCTCGTTTTGGCAAACTTTGGGTACCTCGGATGCAATTTAGCCTATATATATTTGGGTTGGCCCATAGAACCTAAATATCGGTATGCGTCATTTATCGTTTGAGACCAAATTGTCAAGAACCAACAAGTGCTTTTAGGGGATGAGCATGTGATGTCTTACTCACACCCCCCACATGTTCATGAACTTGCTCCTCTTTATAAATAACTAACTCTTCCACACTTACTTCCATTTCCTTCTCCCCCTCAATTACTTGTTATGGAAATAGAGGCAGCAACTACTAGCAGCGGGGGTGGTGGTCTTGGTGGTGCGGGCTATGGCGGTTCTTGTAGCGGCAGGGACTTTGAGGATCTGGAGAACAGAGCACCCTCATTCAGCAGTGTGGATCATGGGAGAGCAGGAACACACTTGGTGTGGGAAAATCTAATGGTCATGCTCCCAAACACTGGCCATGGACCCTCTAAGAGGTTGCTCAATGGGCTCACCGGCTTTGCTGAACCTGGCCGGATTATGGCTATTATGGGTCCTTCTGGCTCAGGCAAATCAACCCTCCTTGATTCCTTGGCAGGTTCTCTCTCTCTCTTTAATTGATCAGTCTTATCTATTTGACCATGCGGGCGATAACATGCCTAGAATAGCACGGAACTTAAACTTTGGTGCATGGGCGAGTGGAGGAAGTAATGATGAAACGTATCCTAGCAATAATGATCAGACGTATGCTCGATCAAATGCAAGTTATCTCAATTTCAGCTACCAAAACGATGATTGCATCTAGATTGTCAGGCAGTCATGACACATTCTATTATTATTATGTTACTTTGTTCGTCATTCTGCTTTCTTCATTTTCTTAGTTGGAGTATGCATTTTATTTTCATGCTAATAATGTGATCTATTTTCATTTTCTTGAGTTTTTTATTAATGCATTGTTCTTGTCGTCATTTTTGTTTATATCTTATTTTCTGTCACTAAGATTAATTATATTAGTCGTAACAAATATTTTTTAACACCAATCATTCGTAAAATATGACATTATGTCTCCAACTATATAAAAGTAGCGTAAAAAATTGCCCTAACACTAATAAAAAATTTGGTGTAGAGTACACCAAATCCTATTTTCGACATCAAATTTGATGGTAAAAATACAATTTGATTATATAAGATAGGATTTGGATTTGATGTGGGAGAACCACTTCACCATTTCACAAAGCTACACCAAATATAGAATTTGGTGATTTGATGTTTTAATTTTTTGTTCAACGATTGTGGGAGACCTACAAAAAAATCACCATATTTTTAGTGATTTGGTGATTTGATGTGGGAGGCCGAAAACACCAATTTTTTTCACCAATATAGAATTTGGTGCATTGTGGAAGATGCTCTAATCTTTTCACGATGTCGTAGTTTTAAGATATGATAAAAGACAAATTGCACCTCCATAAATGGGTTATATACAAAAACAATCTCATTATTCGGGGATATACAAAACCATCCCAGGCATTGGTTGACTAAGAAGCATCATATTAGAGGAACATATGGCTATTTTTTTTGGGTAATTTATATTTTGCACCCCCGCATTTTGGTAAATATGCAAAGTCTACCTTCACTGTTCATATATTGACAGAACACACCCCTAATATTTGTCTAAATATTTTCGGGAAAGTACCCTTCTGTTACCAGCCGTTTAATGGCTGTGAGATGAGGATGGGACACACATTGGGTGTATTTTTCATGCCCCTTGTACCCTCCAACTGCATATATTGTCCATTTTAACCTTTTGTAGACAGTATATTACCACTAGTGCCATATCACCATTTCCCCCTCTATTGCCTTCACCAGGTATGTATTTCTCTTCCTTTCTCTTTTTTCTTGATTCTTGAAAAAAATTGATATTTAAATAACTTGTTTCTCATTTTATTTGTTATTTTTCTTTCGTATTTTTCGTTCAATTTGTTCTTTTTTTCAAGTTTTGGTGTAATGTTTTATTTACAGTGAAGAGAATGTAGTCTAGGAGCCAAAGTTCGATATGTCGAGATTTGAGTTACACCACACGATGTTGCAGTTGTAACATTTGTCGATATCCAAGTTACGAAACAAATGCAAACAGTAGTTAGGGACTTTTATTCTATATCCGCGATACTAATGTATGCGGTAATTGTTTTAATACTCTTTTTTTTCATAAATGGTATAAATACGTGAATCTAACTAAAGTAGGCTCCAATACCACTCCAAGAACCGCTTGGACTGTTATTATTGTTAAACATGTAAAACATAATAATCGTGCATCATGTTACTATATTATTAAATTAAAACGACCTTTAAAACTAAAAACATATCTTATCAAAAATTATTAATTAAATTTTCGATCCAAGGAGCAAAGTAAAAGACAGTCAAGAAGTACCGCGTAAAGGAACAATGTACAAGATTGAAAAAAATCATGATGCAGTAGACAAAAGAGAAAATTTTCGCAATGCACAGTGCATTGTTTATATTCGTCATTTTAATTTTACGACTGCCAAATGAACATGAACACAAGCAACATATAGCATACTACTACTATTTCGCAAAAGTAGGGGATAAAATCAAGTCATAATTCACTACAACAAATTTAATGTGTTGTAACAAATTAAATCGTTTACAAAGATAAGAAATTCGTCACAGAAACCTTTTAGTGACAATTATTTTTCATCGTGAACTTTGTCGCCTATGCCACGTCGCTAATACATTTTGCAACTATACTTTATTTTGTTGCCCATTAGTGGGCTTTATTAACGAATCATGCATTTAAACCCAGTGGCAACGAAATGGATTTTGTTGCGTTTTATCTTTTGTTGCAAAAAAATACAATTTTCCCAATGGCAACATTTTATTATTATTTGTAATTATTTATAAAAAAATGTTTTTTTTTGTAATATCGTATCAATTGTCAAAGAAATACAATAGACAATTCAATTTCGTTGGTACAAACAAATTTTGTACTAAATAATAGCATTTTAGAGATATTTTGTTCATGGAGAAAAATCTGTAATATTTATGTCCTCAGTATTAAACCTCGTCAAATGGGGCACACCGCGTTCAACTTACAAAAAAAAAAAAAAATACCACATTTACAAGGTCGGCAATACTATTTTTCTATACTGCAGACGCTACTGAAACGGTGCAGATATGTAAATCAATTTAAATAACATGGTTTTTTCTACTACACAAAATATATGTTGATTTCAACTATAAAATTACATATGATTTAAAAAAATCTATAAAATTACATATTAATAACATAAAAAGTGCCACTCCTTTCACTTTCTGATAGTTTCTTGTCAAGATGACTGCATAAAACACCCAATGAAGGATCGGCCCATTTCAGTTCATGGACTTCAACCGAAAGATCCAAACCACCACGTTTAGTAAACAGTGGCGGCTACACCTGATGAACTTGAAAATGTGAAGCAGTAGGAGGCAAGTGGTTTAGTTGACAATGTCGTCGTCTGAAGAGGAGGCCCGGCACCGTCCATGGAAGCAACAAAAGAGTCGCGGCAGCGGTAACAGAACCTGCAACAAAACGGATAATAGAAACAAAACTCCGAATATAAACTCTCTAAATAAGAAGAAAAAACCCGCTACAAGAAGAAAGCACCAAGAAAACACAACCCTATGCCACGGAGAGGAGGATTCACCGAGAGAGTATGATCTGTAATAGATCTGAGCACTAGAGCTGTCAAACGGGCGGGTTGGGCGGGTTGGGCCCGTTTATAAACGGGTTCAATCAAATATGTGCCCAGCCCGCCCAGCCCGTTTAGCACAAATCCGATAAATGGGCGGGCTAAGACGGGTCAATACAAATCCATGCCCGCCCGTTTAGCCCGTTTATCCAAAAACTCTTATTAACAATATGTGCCCCAAAAAACTGTACTCGAACCCTTGCCCATGCCCGAACTCTTATTAAGGTAGCAAACAAATTTTCTCCTCCATTCTCACCAATTCACCGTCACCCTCCCTTTTTCTCTACAACCCTAGACCAACAGCAGCCGCCACCAGCAACCACACCTCCACCATCGATTGATGTCTCTCGACCAACAAACCCAGAGCCAGAAACGTATCACCTTCGCCGAGCGAAGACTGTGCGACGCCGTCTTCTCCGACAACCGCTCCACTGCCGTCTCCCTCTAATCAGCCTCGACTATTTGGTGGTCATTCAGCTCCTCAACTTCGCCGACACGGTCGTCCTCACGAAGCAATCGGCGGAGAAGCTGTTCAAGTATCTCGATTCATACATCGAAGGGCTAATCTAAATCTCTACGGGGCTGGCTACCGGGTCGTCGAGGCCGTCGTCTACATATTCTGCGATCTAGCGAATCCGATTAAAGGAGGCGGTGGCTGGGTGGTGGCGATGGCGGCGACGGGGAAGTGACAGAGAAGACAGAAGAGGTCAAAGACAGGAGAAGTAAATGGAGTAGGGGAATTGGGAATCTTTTTTATGTGGCTGGGTTGTTTTTCTTTTTTACGTTTCTCTTATTTTTTATTTTAGATTTTATTTTTACCTCTCTCTTAATTACCTTAATGTGGTATCAATTCAAAAAAAAAAATCAAAAGAAAAAAATCAAAAAAATAAAAAAAAAAATGATGGGTTAAACGGGGCCCAATCACCGACCCATGCCCGCCCATTTAAGTATGGGTTAAAACGGGCTGGGCAATATTTGCCCATTCATTTCAATGGGCGGGTTTCGGCCCGTTTAAAGGCTGCGGGCACGGGCGGGCAAATGGGCTGGGCTGCTTTTGACAGGTCTACTGAGCACTAACAACCCAGAGAAAGGAACATCACCTGAGCGCAAAGACACCTGGGTTGTGAAAAGAGAGAGAATACCGGAGAGAAAGCTGATGCACAGGGGTTAGGAATGAACGAACGGCGCCTGAGATAGGTGAGACCAGTATAAGAAGAATGCATTAGGGTTACCCATTTGTAGAAACTTTGAACGGAAAAGTAGGGGTCTTTCTAGAAAACATGGGTCGTGGGCTAATGGGCTTGTTTTTTATTCTTCTCTCATTTTATTTTTTTCCACTAGAAAAAAGCGTTTGTGTGTTTGAATTTAGCCACGTAGGTTTATTTTCTTTTGATTCTGGGTAGTGCTCATCTCTCTCTCTCTTTTTTTGAAGCTGCCCATCTCTCTGAATGTGAAATGCCCCACTTAGGTTTATTTTTCTTTGTTAGTTTTGGGAAAAAGAAAAACATTTATGGTCACTTAAATTTTAAATTTTTTCTCCATTTGTCAATAACTTTTTTTTTGAAATTACATTTTCCAATATCTAGGTTCTTATACTCTCTGTGCGTATATTTATATTGTTTTTCTTAGTAGAATTACATTCTTTTACGTTTAAAGTATTATTTCTTTTATTCTAAAAACGTATTGTTTCTTTTCTTCCAAAAACATATTATTTCTTTTTTCCTTAGTAAAAGTGTAAATTCATTTTCATTTCTTTGACAGTTTGATGTAATCCTTCATTTGTTTGATGTCATCCTTCATTAAAACTGCTTGGTGCAGTGGTATCTGTATTTTCTTTTAACCACACATATATTTTCTTTACAAAATGATTACTTTGTACTTTTGTTACAAATGGTGTCAAATATATAATAAATAACATATATTTTTGTTACCAATTTGTTATATAACAAAATAATTCTTTACAAATGCGCAAGGGTGATTCTTCTGGTACAAAAATTTATTGTTATAGGATAATGGGGATAAGGAACAAAATGATTCGTCACAGACACCAAAGACTATTTTTCACAAAACAAAATTTTTTTGTTGCTAGATAATAGGAATAGACAACAAAATGATCCGTCAAAAAATATTTAGGGACGTTTATCGTCGCCAAAGAATATGGCAACAAAAATCATGATCGTCACTGAAAATAAACCTTTTGGGACGAATTCAGTGGTTCGTGGCGAATAGTGAATTTTTTGTAACAATGTTCATTTAGTTGCATGTGATGTCGTCGCAAGAGACACTATTTGTTGTAGTGATTTGATCTGATTGATTTAAAAGCACATTTGTATAACTATTTGGAATATTTTGTCCGAGTTAAGTTATCAGTTGGTTTGTCAATACAAGCATTAGGGAGGGGGGAAAGAGATGAAGATGAAGCTTGGCCTGTACAATGGCAATGCACAATAAATTCCCGCGGACGCCAACATCAATGGAGGGAGGGATGAAGCTAAACCTAACACCAATTGCCAATAGCTCACCATCACTATTTTAACAACAACCATGACGCAACACAGTCCCTTTTAGCTTTGTTTTGAGTTCAAATTTAGTTCGTATTGAGAGAACTCTTGGATAGGCTTTTGAGGAATATCAAATTTGGAAATCGTGGTTGCAATTCTGATTCTAAACAACCCACTTAATTTTGAACCCAGAATCGTCTTCGCCTCCGACAACAATCTCTCACCACCGAACTCCACCTCTCTCCATCTTTCTATACTCACCAGTGGCCGGCCAAACCCACTAACGCTACCCGTCGTCAGACCAACCACTACGATTCACCCCCTCTGTCATTCGCTCCACCCAATCGAGCACCATTTTTAACACTGTGAACGGGGCCAAAGCAGAGATAATCACACTACCATTGATTCCGACCCAAACCTCCGACACCAATTAACTCACAGTCCAACACACTGTCGGCGTGATGGCAGTGGCGAAAGAGAGAGATAGAGAGGGAGGGAGCCTGTGCTAACAGTAGTGAGGGGAGAGGATATTGGTCTGATCACTAATTTTATCTTCTCTTTTAACTTCTGTTAAATTCCATCCAAAATAAAAGGTGTCACATGTCAATTCATGAACAGTGAGGGTAGTCTTTGCCTATTTATCAAAATACAGGGGTATAAAGTGTAAATTACCCTTAAATACTGATAAGGTACGATGGGTAAAAAAGTAATTTTATCTTTTCCGTTAACTTTCGTTACATTCCATCCAAAATAAGGGTGTAACATGTCAATTCATGAACAGTGAGGGTAGTCTTTGTCTATTTACCATAATAAAGGGGTGTCAGGTGTAAATCACCCTTTTTTTTTGTACTTCCCTTTTGTCGCATTTAAATTTTATCTACATTGATGTCTGAGATTGCTACAGGTAGACTGTCAAATAACGCGGTCATGACTGGAAATATTCTACTTAATGGGAAGAAGAAACGAATGGCTTATGGTGCTGTGGTAAGCCAATGCATCTTTCATCTTTTGCCAAAATCATTATACAATGCAATTAGTTCATTAAAGAAATGAAAATACACTTGATACTACACTTGAATTCTTAAGAAGCATTTCAATATTTCATTAAACTTCTCGCTTGTTCTACATTTGTTTTATTTTGTTTGTTTTTTTTTTTTGTTTTTTTTTTTAATTCGAATTATAGGCCTATGTCACGCAAGAAGATGTAATGTTGGGAACCCTTACACCAAGAGAAACCATAATGTACTCGGCCTACTTGAGGCTTCCACCAACTTTGAGCAAAGAAGACATAAATGACATTGTAGAAGGAACCATCATGGAAATGGGACTCCAAGACTGTGCTGACACGGTAATCGGAAACTGGCATCTAAGAGGCATAAGTGGTGGAGAGAAGAAGAGACTAAGCATTGCTCTGGAAATCTTAACGCGGCCCCGCGTGTTGTTTCTTGATGAACCGACAAGTGGCCTTGATAGCGCATCGGCATTCTTTGTAATCCAAGCCCTTAGGAGTGTGGCGCGTGATGGAAGAACAGTCATCTCTTCCATTCACCAGCCTAGCAGTGAGGTCTTCTCACTATTTGATGATCTTCTCCTGCTTTGTGGGGGTGAAACTGTTTATTTTGGAGAAGCAAAGATGGCAATACAGGTATGTACGGTAGGATAAATCTTCTAGGTCATAAAATCTGCAATTTTATTTATCCCTTCCTTCTAAGAAATTAAGCATTAGTTCAGTTAATAACTTTTTACAGTGGCTTGAGGGCAGTAAAGAGCCTTCTTGTGATTAGCAGCCGATGTGGTCTACCCTTAAATGTTTAATAGGCTTTCTTTTATGTCCGTAGAGTCAGTTATCAGATTTAACTGATTCTTGTTATTGAAAAGTACTCATAGAGGATGCATGATTTCTGCTAGAGAAGCTAAAAGTTACAATAGAATTCTGTTTTTTCATCTCTCAATTTAACTCTTACAATTGTTCATCTCTCAGGCCCTAACTTTCTTGCTTTTTCTGCAGTTCTTTGCTCAAGCAGGATTTCCATGTCCGAGTAAAAGGAATCCTTCAGATCACTTCTTGCGATGCATCAATACAGATTTCGACGTTGTTCATGCCACCTTGAAAGGATCACAGAGACTCCGTGTATGTGTGAATGAAAACTATATAGTTCTGTTCACTTGGACCTTTTTCCAAATTGTGTTCATACGTATGCATAACTGGTAGTGCAGTGAAACATAGAACCTAGCAACTTCTTTGCATAGTTCACTTGCCTCTTTCCATCTTTTGAGGACATGAAATGCCATCTTGTAACAACACACCACTGGGAGATTTGGTGTAAATGCTAAAAATTAGGGCTGTAAATGAACCAAGCCGTTCGCGAGCAACTCGTGTTCGGCTCGCCAAAAACTCGTTCGTATTCGGTTCGAAAAAATAAACAAACAAACCCAAACATATGATTTTGTTCGATTAATAAACAAACAAACACAAGCTTTGGCTCGGTTGTTCGTTTTGTTCGTGAACAATTGTTATTTGCATAATTTTATATGTATTTTTACAAGTACAAGTTGATTTTTCAAAATTCGTAGGTGAATTTACATTATTATTTTTTTGTTTTGTTGTGTTTTATGATAATTTTAGTGTATATTCGAAAGAGATCATTGAGAAAAAATATCGTAAAACATAAAGATTAAAATATATGTAATATTGACACATAAATACATTAATATTTCCTTAATTGTGGGCTCGATTGCAAGCTCGTGTTTGAATTGAGTTCGAATAAAATTTAAACAAACAAACTCAAACAGCCTGAAAACTGTTCGGTTCGAGTTCGTGTTCGTTCTAATTTTAAACAAACCAAACCCAAACAGCCGATGTTCGGTTCGGCTCGGTTCGTATACAGCCCTACTAAAAATTTACTTCTTTTTTGTCTCAGGAGGAAGTAAAATTTACATCAGATCCATTGATGAACATGGCCACAGTGGAGATTAAAGGAAGGCTTGTTGAGAGGTACAGGCGCTCAGAGTATGCCGAAAGGGCGAAAACAAGGGCTCAAGAACTCTCCATCAGTGTAAGCATTTTACATCTATGCAACAAGTCTTTCACAGTCAAAGATGCTGGGAGGGTCGCAATTACATCGTTGATACTAGTTCAGCAGAAAGACTATTATTTTGGAGAAAATAGGCAAAGCAATAGAAAAAAACAATATTTTGATGATGTTTTAGTTGTTTAGCGTTTAAATTTGGTGCTTTTGCAGCAAGGACAAGAGGTTGAAAAGATAGTCGGAAGCCAAGCTGGATGGTGGAAGCAATTCACGACTTTGACAAGAAGATCGTTTGTGAACATGTCGAGAGACGTGGGATACTATTGGTCGCGTCTAGTCATCTACATCATTGTATCTATTTGCATCGGAACAATATTCTATGATGTCGGTACAGGTTACACAGCAATCCTGGCTCGGGCAGCTTGTGGTGGATTCATATCAGGTTTCATGACATTCATGTCCATTGGAGGCTTCCCTTCCTTTGTAGAAGAAATGAAGGTAAATGAACATTTTCAAACTATAAAGAAAGATAAGAAAGATCAATTGAAAAACAGTTAGAAAGAAATATCTATATAATGTTATATCATCTTTCTTTTTTGAAACAGGTGTTCTATAAAGAAAGGCTCAATGGATACTATGGAGTTTTGGTGTTTATTTTATCAAATTTCATCTCTTCGTTTCCATACTTGGTCTCGATCTCTATCTCCACTGTGACAATAACTTACTTCATGGTGAAGTCTGGACAAGGGTTTTCTCACTATTCCTACTTCATCATTGATCTCTTCTTCTGCATTGCTGTTGTTGAGAGCTGCATGATGGTTGTCGCTTCACTGGTTCCTAACTTCTTGATGGGCATCATAACCGGAGCAGGAGTCATTGTAGCAAAAAAATTTACTCTCTCATATTCATGATTTGTCTGGAAACCTCTTGTTTTGTTTTTGATTTAAGGTTTTAAATATATCTTGCAGGGAATCATGTTGATGACTGCAGGGTTCTTCCGGTTGCGGCCTGATCTTCCAAAGGTGATATGGCGCTATCCGATTTCCTATATGAGTTATGGATCATGGGCTTTGCAGGTAAATTTACATTGTATAATCCTCTATGCCCTGAAAACCGTGACTTTTATCGGACAATCTCACTTTCTCTTTCCTGTTTGTTTCCCTTGAAAGAAGGCCAAAAACACTTTCACCCTTTCTAGTTTGAAAAACTTTAACCCCTTCGGTGTGCCAAACTTCAGGAAATTTACTCCCCCCCCCCCATGTTGTGACACTGTTAGTCTGGAGTTTGGAAATGTCCTTAAAAATTATTTATGGGACAATCTTGCCCCATGTTATGCAGAATGTTGTAATTACATAAGGGTATGATAGACACGAGGGGCGAATTTGTCTCCAAAACTATTTTCAGTCAATGTACCCTGCCTCTAGACTAACGGCTTCACAATCAGGAGGTGTAAGTTACTTGAAGTTCGGCAAACTAAAAGTGAAAGTGCCCTTTTCCAAACAAGAAGGGTTGAAAGTGTCATTCAGTCAAACTAGAGTGGTGAAAGTAGTGGAGCACGCAGGACTTTTATTGTGTGGGGGCCAAATCGTTATCACAATAGACTATTCTAAAATATTCTTATTTTGAGGGGACCGAGACTTACATTGTTTGAGAATTTAGTAATAAATATGTGGGTACTAACTACTAAGTGGGAATTAAGTGCTTTCATTCTCTAGAGAGCTTTCGTAGGATTTTCTCTTGCTCATGCATGAGCTTCTTAATCATTACATTTATCCATATCTTCCAAAATTTAATCTATTTTCATCATAGATTAGGTCTATTCCTCTCTTTTTTCTTTTCTTGTTTCTTATCCTATTTCTTCTCTCACTCTTCCTCTGTTCTATCTATTCTTGGTGATGGCTTATCGTTGATCTCACCATTCTATTCCATCTATTGACTCTTCTAATCTCTCTTCTGAGGAACAACTTGAGAAAATAGGGTTCATGATTCATCTGGATCCCCAAATGGTAGAGGTTTACAGGTCTCTTTGGGGGAACGGTGCTATCGGTAAATGCTTGACTGAATCAAAAGAATCTCTCCCATCCTCCTCTGTCATCCAACAGGTAGTGGATGAGGTGTAGAACACAACTGATAAAATATGAGTTGAGAAGAAAGGAGTTTGTTTCCTTTTTCACTGTTTCAACACACTTGACAAAGCTAAGCTTCTTGATCAGGGTGTCTTATCCATGCACGGCAAGTCTCTTCCTCTTCAAGAGAGACCACCCAATTGTGCCATCTCTGAACCAAATTTTCCTACCATGGACGTTTGGATTCATGACAGGAATCCTTATAAAGGGCATATACTATAATCTAGCACAAAGTTTTGTTCTTCTAGCATGTGAAGTGTTGCATGTAGATTGGGACATTAATGTTATGCCAACATGGAGGAATTTCGGGTCAAGGTTCGGGTCCGGCTTAATGACCCACTCGTTCCTCGGGCCTCCATCAAAACAGATCTTCTTAAAATACGAGAATGCTTTTACCGATGTGGCCACGTAGAACACTTGTAATACCCCAGAATAAGCATAAGAATATTTTAATAATTTGATGTTACATAGCACTTTGCTATCTACAAATTAATTGCCATAATTTATTTAGTTTTATAATAAATCGTATGTTTATAAATATTAATCTAAGTTTATATATCCATATATGATATATCTTCTTAAGTATTTAAAAAAAATGTGTATTGTATATAAAAGAGTAAGTTTATTATTCGCCGTGTACCACTGGTCATCACATTTAGAATTTTTGTCATGTTTTTAAATTTTTCCGCGTATTAATTTTCCGCCGTGCACCATTTTTAACACGTAGTCTCGTGACTCCGCCACACCGAATCTTTTCTCTCCCATCACATCTCTTTTTTTTTCCTTCCCCTGCTTCAGCCACCACCGTACCTTCTCTCAATTCACATCAGCCCTCAACCTCTCCTCCTCTTCACCTCCATCTCTACTCTCTGCCTTGGTTTGCTGAGAACAAAACCAGCTCAAAACTCCACCTTCACCTTCATCGGCAAAAACCCAACCCACCTACAAACAGCCCCTTTTCTTCACCGCCTGAAAACAGCCCCTTCACCGCCTCCAATCACCATCGTCACACACCACCATCGTCACCCTAATTCGACCCACCTAAATTATTCGCTATTTCTATTCGTTTTCGGTGTGGGTAACCTCTAAATCACCTCCTAGTCCATTTTTCTTCATCAAAATCATGTCTTTGTTGTTCAATTTGTGGGTGTGTGTTTAAATTGCCGTTAGATCAAGGGAAGGAGACGAAGTCTCTGTTATACGTTTTTAAGGGGGGGTATTCTTGCTCAATATGAGATTTTGAGGGTATATTATGTCACATGTCAGAAGTTGTTAAAAAGTAAAGGGGGGTACTTGCTGTTATTACCACTAAACTGTTAAGACTTTGAGGGTATATTATGTCACATGTCAGAAGTTGTTAAAAAGTTAAGGGCGGTACTTGCTGTTATTACCACTAGACTGTTATATATGCATATGTATATATGTATTTACTATTATTATTTAGTTAGTTTAAATCTTTATTTAAATTATGTTAATTTATATATTAGAATAAATAAATAAGAATAAATAGTTTTGAAATGTAAGTTAAAATAAAAAGTTTCTTGAAAAAATAAGTTAGTAGAATATTTTTTTTATATATCTAAATATACATTCAATAAAGTTTATATTGTTCAAAAGATAAATGAAAATTAAATATCCTTTTACTTAATCTACTATTGGGATTTCAATAAAGTGCACAACTTGATATTATTTTATCAACAAAGAAATTCGTTTAATTAGAGTATTAAATAGTTTTCACTCCTTAAATTATAGATTAGTTTTTTAAAATAATATAGGAGTTTGTAAATACGCTAGGGGTATCCGATTAGGCTTTCACTTTTATTTCATACAGGAAACGTACATCGACATTCGTTTGTCAATCGAACTTGCTTGTAATTGGGACTATCTGTGTTTGTTTATAGAGCCTGTCTTTGACGTGCCAGTAGACCATGACATTATTCCCGAGTAGTTGACTAGTATAGCGCTTTACGGCTCTCATGGTGAATATATATGCTTAGTGTTGCGTACTTGTCTTCTTTCGTGTTAAAACGCGATTTATGTCATGTATCGAAATAAACTTGTGAGTAACCATGCTTAGTGTTGCGTGCTTATCTGATTTCGTGTCAAATTGTGATTTTTATTTCATGTCTCAAAATATGCATGTGAGTTTACATGCTTAGTTTTGTGTGCCAAGTTCTTTCATGTCACACACTTGTTATCTCTGCAAATAATTGTCGTACTTCAGTCTGAAATTGTTAAACGTGCTTTACTTTCTTTTAAATCATCACTTTACTACTCGTCTTCTAAATCAGCAAACTCATGGTTCAATGTCACTAAATCATAATGCATTATTAACGTAAAGTGAAAGAATCGCAATTACCGGAACCAGTTGGGTCGAGGACAGTGCTATACGCCTACGTCGTGTTACTTGACGTTACTTCAGAGCATGATCCTTGGTCTCTTCCATAAATTCCTGGGACTCCGTGTGCCCCGACTCCTTTCGCCGTAGGCTGGAGTATAACTTCTAGTATACCCTTCTGACAAGACTTTAAGGGGGTGTCGACACTTAAGGTTTTGACTCCGTGATCTATGATGACTAGCGTGATCGAAAACCCTGATCCACAATGCTTGGTAGAGAGGTCGGGTTATCAGAACCCCCTATAAGACAGTATCATCGGTGACTATTCACCCTGGTCTTTCCTGGATATTGCGTCTTAATAATATGAATTGTTTCATTCCACATTTGGGAACTTATGAATACCTTGGCAAAGGAATCGGCTACTGTAATAACTTTCAGTTTGGAAATAGTAATTTTTGAGAACTTTGATAATCGCCACTCCTACTCGTACTTTTATTTCTGAAAAAAGTTCAAGTGTTTACTCTGATGTTCGTACTTATACTCTTTTACCGTTCAAACTATTTCAAATACAAACCCCCTAACATTTCTTAGCCATTCTGTTTTACATGCAAAGTTGTATATTCACTCAGTTTTTACAGATACTTGAAAAATTGCGGTCTTGTGTTCTTTTAACTCCCCCGTAGGTATATGACTGGTTTGCATGGGGTAACGCGTTTGATGCACGAATGGTTCTCACCTGCAAACAATAGAGCTTAGTAATTAACCAGAGAGCCCGCTTTTGATGTAAAATCTCTTTTGCTGGGTGTGTACAAGGAAATCTTCAAGAGATATCCAAGTATACACCTCGAGCAGAGAAAAAGAATACAAAAGATTGTAGGGTGTGTGTAGGGAGAGAGTAAGCACTAGTAACTGCTTGTGAGAGAGAGACAGTAAGCTATGGTATTGGACTAATATGTCTTGTGTTGCAACGGAGAGCTAACGATCCTATATATAGTGGGGAAGTGACCGTTTAGGGGTTAATGCACCATAAATGGCGGCTTAAAGATAGACCCCCAACGCCACGTTTGACCGTGTATATAGGAACCGTTACGCATCTGCCCGCAAGTATCGGAGACTGTTATGAGATTAGCCGCATTGATGGGACACGTACGCCTAGGATCTCTCAGTCAGTTACCAGAGGTCGCGCGCAAGCTTGGTTGTCGCACGCGCGCGACGAACCTTACCCTAGCCTCCAAACCACTAAGTCCCTACAAGTCCCGTTTTATGGTGCGCAGGGGCCCTGTCTCGTAGCCCCCACGGGGATCAGCACGGGTGGTGATCCGGTGTGGATGGAGCACAGCTGGGTGTGCTTGATGGCTGCCACGTGGCGATGATCCGCCTGTCTGGAAAGCAGTATCTACAATAGCCCCCTTTTGCGCGATTTCTACGCGCTATTCTGTTGTGCAGTCGCGCAAAATCGACCGTGCGTGAAATTCACGCAAACCCTTTGAATTTTGAATTCGAATCCCCATAGCCCATAGTCATAGCCATGATTGCCTAGGGTTTTGGGAAGCGCCGTTTAGCCTTTGATGAAGCGTGGCTTCTGTCGAGTTAATCAAACGTCATCCAAATTCACCTATTTTTTAGGCAAGGATAGATCAAATGTCAAATCTTCCCAGCAATCGAAGCGTTGCTTGGCTCATCAAATAGCCGTGACTTTTCAAGGGTTTATTTATACCCTACTATTCCTTCGATTGCAACTTTTCCATTGTTGCACTTTAGAGTCTGTATGCATCAGAGAGAGCACCCACAACAGGAAGCAGAATCCTTCGATCAAGTTTGTGATCAAATCCTTGACACCTTTTCCAGGGCGATTCGAGTGCTCACGCGTGATCAAGGTAAATTTGAATCTCTACTTCTTGACTTTTGAAATTGCACATGTGTGAGTTATGCATGCCATTCGATGGTTGTCCTTCAACAACCAATAAAATCACAATGAGTTTAATCGCCTGGAACTTCAGAGGTTTGGGTCAATCCTCTGCAGTTCAAGAGGCTTTTAAATTGACTCGTTTGCATAAACCGTCCCTTATCTTCCTATGTGAAATCAAGAAAGCCTCTGAGTGGGTTAATAGAAAATTTAAAGACCTAGGTTTTTCTTATTCTTTTGGAGTTGACCCGAATGGGTCAGCTAGGGCTTATGGGTTGCTTTGGATCATGATTTTGCTTTATCTATTTTACATGCTTGTGATAATTTTATTCTTGTCTCTATTACTGACTTTAATAACTTATCTTGGTGTCTTTGCTTAATTTATGGTCATCCCATCCTTAATGAAAGATTATATGTTTGGAAATTTAATTGCTTCTCTCCTTCCACCTAATCAAAATGTACATATAATCGGTGACTTTAATCAAATATTGAACCCGTGTGACAAAGTTGGTCATAATACTAATTTCCTCCATGGAAATGAAAATTGTAGAACTTTCATCAATAATTGCGGACTCCTTGAGCTTCCTATTTCTGGCCTCTGATTTACCTGGAAAAATAATCTTTTTTCTTCTAATCCAACCTTTGAAAAACTTGATCGTGCTTTTTGTAATATTGAATGGTTCAATTTATATCCCTCTTCAATTCTAAATAATCTACGAATTTCTGTTTCTGATCATGCACCAATTAACGATGTTCTAAATCCTTCAACTTTAAAACTCTTTAGATCCATGAAATTTGAAGCTTGATGGATTAGGGAAAAGGAAGTTTTAGATATCATCAAATATGTGTGGAATATACCTTTAATTGGATCCATCTATATAGGGTAGTAAAATGGCTTTTCACTACGATTAAAGCTCTAAAGTGCTGGAATCGCATGTAGGGTCCTTACAAAATCGTATTAATCATTGCAAAAGTGAAATTCTTCAGGTTCAAGCCAATATTCCTTCATTGGATACCATTTATGGCTATCATGAATTGCATGAGGCCTTATCTTTACTTGTCAAATCCCCCTCCCGCCGACCCCGTTTAGCGATTAACAAAACTTGTGTTAACGGGAGGAGAGCGCGACATGCCGCTGAGGCCTTGACTCGTCGAGATGCTAAATAAGTTAATATGAAAATTCATGATAAAAGTTTCTAAAACTAAATTCGCGTAAGCGTAAATAAAAATTACTTGGGGTCGTCTTGATAAACAACTTGAATTGTAAAGAAAGAAAGTTGGAACATAAAAATTCAATGTCATTTAGCCATCTCGACTCATAACTAAGCAGAGCATAACTCGGGAAAGGTTCTAGGTATTATACAAGGGCTCAAATGAAGTCTTATATACATAATGATACAACTCTTACATACTTAAACAAATTATTATCATGTAATCTACCATAGCTCCAAGTCGACTAGCATTCTAACAATGGCTAAGCACATATGTGTCACGGAGCACAATATCACATATCAAATTAACGCCTTGCTACTTCTTGCTTCTTACATGTCCTTAAAACCTGGAAAAAAAAGGTAACGTGAAAGGGTGAGCTAAACTAGCTCAGTGAGTTACATTTACTCCCCTCCATAGGTTTGAAAAACTAAAAGGGGCTAACTTCCTCATCGAGCGACATGAACATAAGGCAGAGTCATACATACATATACTTGTGAAACTTGAAAGATCATGACATTCATAAAGCGTAACATGAATCATAGAGAAAGCATAACGTAAAGCATAACTGAAGGCTTGTGAAATCGTGTTGTTCCAAGTAGGAACCTTGTTTGGTCTCGCATAGAGACCTTATCATACATAAACGTGTTTGATTAGTTTATTATCTTATGACCCGTTTAACCTTCGTGACTTAACATAACATAACGTAGGGACATGTCCATCGCGACGGCTCGTGAAGCGACGCGTTGCCTGATTATATTGCCCCGGCAAAAGGGTCGTAACATGCCTATACCCGACAGGGGGTTTCACTCCGGTAACCGTGGCCTTTTCTAAAAGCGTGTTTTATATTATGAAGCGTTCGTTTTCTTTGTTAGCATCCATGGGGCATAAAAATTTTACTTGAATAAAGAAAGCATACATACATAATACTATGGACGACATGAACATACATAAGCTTGTAAGAAACTTGAGGGTAGGTACAAACTTCGGGATGTAGAGTAACTCACCTTGCGAGCTTAATCCATTTACTTAATATTCCTTAGTCCAAATTCAATTATATTTAATCGTACGAGCATCAACTCCACGTCACGTAGATAGCAAAGAAGGCTACAAATCATACATATAATCATTTAGTACGAAATCATTTCAAACATATCATATACTCACTTGGCACGAAATCATTCCAAACATAGCACATGCTCAAATCACTTAGCTAAACGACACTAGTCTTATCAATGCAAGATGAATTAACTTATCACATATTCATATCTAGACCCTTATACTTTTTATTAGATGCATATGACATGTCTAATGCAACACTAGATGCAATATGACATATTATGAACTAAAAATGAACTTACATAAACTAGCTTTAATAAACTTGATAAACTTCTATATTATGCTCATAAGCAAAGTGTAACTATCGCTAGTTTGGAAATTCATAGGTGGCTCAAACTAATTACTTAGGACCCAAAATTTTGAAATAACATAGATAAAGAGTTTCTTTTTTTTTAGAAATTGTTTTGTCGTCAACGGGACTTGAACCTGTGACCTCATGCAGGGGCTTCCACCACTCCACCACTTGAGCTACCTCCCTAGCTGCAGATAAAGAGTTTACTGATAAAATATAAAAATATCAAAAATTATGAAAAAAATTTAAGTATTTTTAAACATTAACTTTCAGAGTTGTTTAGGTGTGAAACAGAGGCTGAAAGCGGTCTTGGGAATAAATTCTTAAATATTCATAGTAATTCCAAAAATTATGAAATTTTAACTGGAAGTAAAAAAACACCCCTTTGAACAACATATCCAACTTTTGGTAACCATTGGAGTAGAATAAGTACATGAAATGTATGAAAAACCTCACTGGTCTAGGGTTGAGCAGAGTGTTAAAACATGAATGGTTTTTGACAAATTTAAGATTAAATACAAGTACAACAGATATGAACTTTTTACTGTAGAAACATCGCATACAAATACACATAATGTAACTTTTTTATAATTTTCTGAAAAATTTAAGTAATTTTCTCCATTTTGTGAAAATCAGCTCAAAACATGAGTTTTATGGTTCTCTATAATTCGTAACATGTTGCATGCAAGAAATTATCTACCAAGATCTGAAATTGAACTAATACAAGGTCTAAATCATATACATATATAACCAACAAACTCATTTTTGTACATGCATGTGTCTAGATCATGAGGATGATGATGAATCAAGAACATGCAACCATAAATCCACCATAAAATGAGATGATCAATGCTAAAATCTTGCCTTAAAAATGATGGATCACTAACATGAAACCAAAGATTTTTCATGAAATCACAAGAATGAGGAGTGAATGACAAAAATCATGATGTAGATGCAAAAGATGTAGAACTTACTCATACTTTCATGGTGTTCTTGATGTGGGTTTGGAGAATAGATGATTAATGGGTCCTAGGGACTTCAATCTTGAAGAAAATGCTCAAAACTTGCTCTCCAATTGATATACTAACACCCAAGATGGGTTTTCTACACTTAGAACCTCAAAAATCTAGTGTTTGGACCATGTTTTTGGAGGGTCAGGAAGAAAACCGATAATGAGATGAAAGAGAGAGGAATGAGAGCTTGTGGAACTTCATAGAGAGAGAAAGAGAAAAATGTGGAGAAAAATGATAGGAAAGATGCAACTAGTGCCTTATATGGACCCAAAATAATAGGGTGTGATGGTCACACCGTTATGAGTGAGAACAGGCATGTTTCAAATCATATGATGCACACTATCTATTTTCTTATATGATGTTGATGCACATACTTGGTGTAACCAAAATATTAAACTAAAATCTAAACATTATATTTTTTAACATACAAATATTGCACAAAACACCTTAAACTTATTTAAAAGACATTATAGTTACCAAATAAAACATACATACAATTTGACTTCTACTTTAGCTATTATAACTTTTCTTAACAAAAGTCTTGCATTCTTTACACGATATTTACCTTAACACACATTTAGGTATTACTAACATCACTTAATAAAATAAACATGTAACATAAATATGAGGGTTACTACATTCTACCCACCTTATAAAGAATTCGTCATCGAATTCGCTTAACACATTTATAATATCAATGACATCCTATAAGATTCTAACTAACATGAAATCACTGCACAACTTAGCCTTATAGGTCATCTTACCCTTTAACTTGGGATAGTAAATACATCAAGCCTGTCACGCTTACGAGAGGGACCAATACGCAGTGTCGTCACACTTTGTACCGCTCCAGCAAGCTCGTAATTGTTTCAGAGGTCCTGTCTTTCACCCTTAAGAGAGGGAACAATACATCGTGTCGTCACATTCTATCGCTCCAGCAAGCTCGTAATTGTGTCAGAAGTCCCCGTTCGACCGTACAGCATAGAGGGAACAACTTATACCATCATAGTGATATAGCTGCTCGTCCAACTTGCGGACGAAATACTTGACATTCGCATATCGGCTGAACTTTTGACATGCTCGGATTACAATTAATTTACTTACTAACATGCATATTACATGTAAATCACTTATCGGACATAAAAAATACATGGCATGCATAACTCACACATAATACATCACATAACTTATATGTTCAATTAGTACAAATAAAAACATACCTCAAGCACATAACTTGGACATAACATAACGTGTAATGACATAATATAACAAATATATTTTTTTCACTTTATTTTGGGCATGAAAATCACAGTTATCGCATATACACACTCCAATTAGAACAACCAATAGCATAGTTCAAAGCATGTTATATATATATATATATATATATATATATATATATATATATATATATATATTATAAACACCATACATAATCAAGAAACATAGCATACATAGTTTCCATGATCTTCACATAACATGTACATGCATTTACATATATAGCACCCTACATACATGAAAGAGGCATCGAGTAATTATATGGATCACATAAACATACTTATCATACTAACACTTAAAAGCACCCCACATACTTAGTATCATCATCTTGTTACGTAACTTTTATAAATGTAATTCTAGTATCACACTTGGTCCGTGACCACATAACATGAACATATCTCTATTCTTGAATGTCTTACATGTCATACTCTTAAATCATGAATAATAAAGTTTACAAGTCATATACCATTCACATAATATGCTTAAACAAATACTTGACAAATAAAAAAACATGATATTATACTTGATTCATGGGCTCTTATCATATACTTGCTTCTATCTTATTCCTATGAGGCATACACAAAGCTTAATTGTGGTCACGTATGTCAACATGTCATTTTTCTTATCTCATGTGTGACTGATGAAAGTTATAAATATGATTTTAAATCACACACACACAATTCATAAAGCATTGAAAGAAACACTTATGTACATAAATCACATGCAAATCTATTTATCATGGGATCTAACTTACAGTCTTCGGTCTTATAATTACTAGTGTCATACTAACATAGCATAGAATCGTACACATAGCATACATACACATAAATTGTCACATAAATAAGCACATAATGGGTGTCTAAGGTTTACTACTCTTAGATATCTATAACCTAGAGCTCTGATACCACAAATATCACATCCCCCTCCCGCCGACCCCGTTTAGCGATTAATAAAACTTGTGTTAACAGGAGGAGGGCGCGATATGCCGGTGAGGTCTTGACTCGTCGAGAGGCTAAATAAGTTAATTTGAAAATTCATGATAAAAGTTCCTAAAAATAACTTCGTGGAAGCGTAAATAAAAATTACTTGGGGTCGTCTTGATAAACAATTTGAATTGTAGAGAAAGAAAGTTGGAACATAAAAATTCAATGTCATTTAGTCATCTCGACTCATAACGTAAGCAGAGCATAACTCGGGAAAGGTTCTAGGTATCATACAAGGGCTCAAATAAAGTCTTATATACATAATTATACAACTCTTACATACTTAAAAAAAATTACTATCATGTAATCTACCATAGCTCCAAGTCGACTAGCATTCTAACAATGTCTAAGCACATATGTGTCACGGAGCACGTTATCACATATCAAATTAATGCCTTGCTACTTCTTGCTTCTTACATGTCCTTAAAACCTGAAAACAATGTAACGTGAAAGGGTGAGCTCAACTAGTTCAGTGAGTTACATCTACGCTCGTCCGTAGGTTTGAAAAACTAAAATGGGCTAACTTTCTCATGGAGCGACATGAACATAAGGCATAGTCATACATACATATACTTGTGAAACTTGAAAGATCATGACATTCATAAAGCATAACATGAATCATAGAGAAAGCATAACTCGAGGCTTGTGAAATCGTATTGTTCCAAGTAGGAACCTTGTTCGGTCTCGCGTAGAGACCTTCTCATACATAAACGTGTTTCCTTAGTTTCTTATCTTATGGCCCGTGTAACCTTCGTGACTTAACATAACATAACGTATGGACATGTCCATCGCGACGGCTCGTGAGGCGACGCGTTGCCTGCTTATATTTCCCCGGCAAAATGGTCGTAGTCTGCCTATACCCGAACAGGGGGTTTCACTCAGGTAACCGTGGCCTTTTCTGAAAGCGTGTTTTATAATATGACATGTTCATTTACTTTGTTAGCATCCATGGGGCATAAACATTTTACTTGGGTAAAGAAAGCATATATACATAATAATATGGACGACATGAACATACATAATCTTGTAAGAAACTTGAGGGTAGGTACAAACATCAGGAGGTAGGGTAACTCACCTTGTGAGCTTAATCCATTTACTTAATATTCCTTACTCCAAATTCAATCATCTTAAATCGTACGAGCATCAACTCCACGTCACGTAAATAGCAAAGAAGGCTACAAATCATACATATAAGCACTTCGCACGAAATCATTTCAAACATAGCATATAATTACTTGGCACGAAATCATTCCAAACATAGCACGTGCTCAAATCACATAGCTAAACGACACTAGTCTTATCAATGCAAGATGAACTAACTTCTCACATATTCAAATCTAGAACCTCATACTTATTATTAGATTCATATGACATGTCTAATGCAACACAAGAATGCAATATGACATATTATGAACTAAATAAGAACTTACATAAACTAGCTTTAATAAACTTGATAAACTTCTAATTGTGCTCATAAGCAAAGTGTAACTATCGCTAGTTTGGAAATTCATAGGTGGCTCAAACTAATTATTTAGGACCCAAAATATTGAAATAATATAGATAAAGAGTTTACTTATAACATATAAAATTATCAAAAATTATGAAAACATTTAAGTATTTTAAACATTAACTTTCGGAGTTGTTTAGGTGTAAAACAAGGGCTGAAAAGCGGTCTTGGGAATAAATTCATAAAATACTCATAGTAATTCAAAAAATTATGAACTTTTAACTGGACGTAAATAACACCCCTTTGAAAAACATATCCAAATTTGATAAATATTAAGTAGAATAAGTACATGACATGTATGAAAAACCTCACTGGTCTGGGGTTGAGTAGAGTGTTAAAACAAAACTGGGTTTTCGGCGATCTAAAATTAAATACAAGTCCAATGGATATGAAATTTTTACTGTAGAAACACCACATACAAACAAACATCATTCAAAGTTTTCATAATTTTCTGAAAAGTTTAAGTAATTTTCTCCATTTTCTCTATAATTCAAAACTTGTTGCATGCAAGAAATTATCTACCAAGATATGAAATTGAACTAATACAAGGTCTAAATCATATACATATATTACTAAAAAAATCATTTTTGTACATGCATTTGTCTAGATCATGAGGATGATGATGAATCAAGAACATGCAACCTTAAATCCACCATGCTTTCATACAAATGAGATGATTAATGCTAAAAATTTGCCTTAAAAATGATGGATCACTAACATGCAACTAAATATTTTCCATTAAATCACAAGAATGAGGAGTAAATGACAAAAATTATGATGTAGATGCAAAAGATGTAGAACTCACTCATACTTTCATGGTGTTCTTGATGTGGGTTTGAAGAAGTGGTGATTAATGGCTTCTAGGGGCTTTAATCTTGAAAAAAATTCTCAAAACTTGCTCCCCAATTGATATACTAACAGCCAAGATGGTTTTTCTACACTTAGAACCTCAAAAATCTAGTGTTTGGACCACGTTTTTTGAGGGTCGAGAAGAAAACCGAGAATGAGATGAAGGAAAGAGGAATGAGAGCTTGTGGAACTTCATAGAGAGAGAAAAAAATGTGGAGAAAAATGATAGGAAAAATGAAACTAGTGCCTTATATGGACCCAAAATAATAGGGTGTGATGGTCACACCATTATGAGTGAGAACATGCATGTTTCAAATCATATGATGCACACTATCTATTTTCTTATATGATGTTGATGCACATACTTGGTGTAACCAAAATATTCAACTAAAATCTAAATATTATATTTTTCACATAAAAATATTGCACAAATACCTTAAACTTATTTAAAATACATTATAATTACCAAATAAAACATACATACAATTTGACTTCTACTTTAGCTATTATAACTTTTCTTAACAAAAGTCTAGCATTCCTTACACGATATTTACCTTAACACACATTTAAGTATTACTAACATCACTTAATAAAATTGAAAGTGTGAGTATGCAGATGTATAAGTGTGTACGAGAGGATCCTGCGGAGAGAATTCAATATACACCAAGAGCAGAGGATAGAAATGGCACAGGAAGTGTTGGGTTGTGTGTAGGGAGAGAGTAAGGCAATAGCACTGTGTGAGAGAGAGACAGGATTTTGGCAGAGCTTTCGCGTATCTCGGGTTGTTCCCTTTTTATGGAAGGGTTAACGTCCTATATATATAACGGAGAATGTGACCGTTGTAGTGTGGTTAATGCGCCCATCAATGGCGGCTTAATTAGCTTAACCACAACGGCACGTTCATCCGCGCATATATGGACCGTTACAGCACGTTGTCCGCATATATCCGAACCGTTATGGGGTTGACCGGGTTTGACCGGGTCTATGAAGCTCGTGCCATAAATCTCTCAAAAGCAGTTACTAGGGGTCGCGTGCGGGCTTGGTTGTCGCTCGCACGCGACAGGACTTACTCTAGCCTCCAAACCACTAAGTCCCTACAAGTCCAGTGCGGTGGTATGCGAGGGCCCTGTCTCGCAGCCCCCACGTGGATCAGCGCGGCTGGTGATCCAGTGTGTGTGGAGCACATTATGGTGTGCTGGATGGTCGCCACGTGGCTAAGATCTTCCTGTCCAGAAAGCACTATCTACATTAGCCCCCTTTCTGCGCATGAAGGATCACAACCGAATAGGCTTCCATGCGCAGGAACCAACGTACGCGTCGCCGCCACGCACCAATTCAAATACACGCAAATTCAGCCCCCGTGCGTGCCATTATGACCTAAATCCCTAGAGTCGTGCCGTCTGGTCTTTTAGGGTTTTAAGCATGACGTCAGCTTGTCCTGTGATTGCGCGATTCGACGGTGACGGTTGCGATTCGACTACTGAAAGGACGCAACCCTTCATTGTTTTTGGATAAATACTCTGTGCTCTCCATTGTTGCAAAGTATCACTTCTTTCTCTTAAAGTGAATGATACCTGGAAGCCTTCAAGAGCAGATTCAGATAATCAATCATCAATTCTCTCTTGTCAATCGTCTTCTTCAACTGTGCGCATCCAAGCAAGCTTTACCAAAACAAGGTTGGCCTTGTTCAATTTTGTTTAATGTAGCGATATATACTTTGAAGTGTGTTGGATCTGCAAACCCATGACTCTCTGAAACATATTATCCACTGAAAACTTTGAAGGAGACCTTGCTCTTTGAATCCAAACTTGATTTAGTCCCCAGATTGTAAGGGTTTTGAATGTAGGTTTTCTGAAATCAAACGATTCTGAACTTCAAACGATTCTGAACTTCAAACCCCAAAATTGACACCGGACTGCTCATCTTTCTTCCGATAAATCCTTGTTGCTTCAAACTGAATCTTGAAATTCAAACTAAAGTGTGTGTATTTCTCCCCCCTTTTTTCTTGCTTTTCTGCAGGAATGGCAAAGACAAAAGGAACCAAACCCGTTAAGGAGGTCGAAGAAATACCTGATCTCCCCCAGACCTTATAGCGAAAAGTCCCCTATCTGGGTGGCAAAGACTTTTACCATGCTAGGGTTAAGGTGAAGAACATGCCACTGTCTCTGCTGAAGAATTGCAAACGTTGACCCCTCCAGTTAACGCGGCCATGCTCGAATTGATCGATTCCAAGGACGTAGTTCGATTGGGGGTCGAAAATGGGTTTTTCCCGTATACTGCGATTTCCACTCAAGCGTTTGTTCAGAAATTGGACTTTATGGATAGGTGGTTTGACCATGTACTGACCCATCATGCCATTGCTTAACGATGCTGGCATATATTTCGCAGTCCGTGCTATGAAGGGTGCTGCCGTGAAGCTGGACCAGTCCATGCTTCTAAACCTTCTCTCGCGTTACTCGCCTGCGACTCACACATTCCACTTTGCTGAGTTAAAGGCTGCTCCCACTCTTGAAGATGTACACATGTTGTATGATCTGTCTCCTGTGGGTGAGGTGGATCATTGTCGAGCTTCGGGATGATGGTGTCTGCGAACGATTGATTGGCTAGGATGGTTTCTATGCGCCGCTGCAGCGACGTCATACACTCCGGCGCATTTCCCCCAGCAGCAGGAGGAGGAGTTGTTGCAGGCGGAGGAGACACATATGCCGCGGGAGGGCTAGGAGCATATTGTGAATTCACGTTGCCCCACGTTGCCGATGGAGGAGGCAAGGGGTATTGTGATGCCGGATTGGGTACCAGAGTTGGAGGTTGAGGAATGTGAGTGGCAAGAGGCAACATTTGATCTGTTGGCCCCTGAATTGAGGGTAACTGTGTAGTTGTCGGTGGAGTTTGAAGGTTAGGGTTAGGTGGTGTAGTTGATGCTCCCAATCCTTGAGTGGTTGGAGTTCCTCCTCCCTGAGAGACGACAGTGGCTGGTACGGGATTTGGGGCAAGAGTCCCCAAGATAGCCATTATCCGTTCCAGCTGTGCAGATTGGGCTTTGAGAGCCTTTGCCTGGTTCTAGATGGTGGCGTCCAAGGCCTCTAACGTTGGAGCTTCACCGGTGACTGTAGGAGTACGGCGGGCCTCCTCTCTCTAGGTGGTCTCCGTGGAAGGCGATCTGTTACTGACATCATCTTCATGAGACATGGTTGCTTACAATGGTAAGTTCACGTCGGGTTCACCAAATGTGTACGAGAGAATCCTGCTGAGAGAATTCAATATACACCAAGAGCAGAGGATAGAAATGGCAAAGGAAGTGTTGCGTTGTGTGTAGGGAGAGAGTAAGGCAATAGCACTGTGTGAGAGAGAGAGACAGGATTTTGTCAGAGCTTTCGCGTATCTCGGGTTGTTCCCTTTTTATGGAAGGGTTAACGTCCTATATATATAACGGAGAATGTGACCGTTGTAGTGTGGTTAATGCGCCCATCAATGGCGGCTTAATTAGCTTAACCACAACGGCACGTTCGTCCGCGTATATAGGGACCGTTACAGCACGTTGTCCGCGTATACCGGAACCGTTATGGGGTTGACCGGGTTTGACCGGTTTGACTGGGTCTATGAAGCTCTTGCCATAAATCTCTCAAAAGCAGTTACTAGGGGTCGCTTGCGGGCTTCGTTGTCGCTCGCACGCGACAGGACTTACTCTAGCCTCCAAACCACTAAGTCCCTACAAGTCCCGTTCGGTGGTATGTGAGGGCCCTGTCTCGCAGCCCCCACGTGGATCAGCGCGGCTGGTGATCCAGTGTGTGTGGAGCACATTATGGTGTGCTGGATGGTCGCCACGTGGCTAAGATCTTCCTTTCCAGAAAGCACTATCTACAATAAGTAACTAAGATACTCTAGAAGGGGGGGGGTTGAATAGAGTATGCCAACTTTTTGCAAAACTAGCTAACAAGTAGAAGAACTAGTGCAGACAATGAATTTCAAGGCCTTGAACATAGGTTCAAGCCTTTGAAGTGCAGCAGAAAGTTTTAGAACAAGTATTCCTTTTTCAAGGCCTTGAAAACAAGTTCAAACCCTTGAAAAATGAACAGATCTTGTATGTTGCAAAAGCTTTGAAAGTAAATGAACTGAAAGTGCACAAGACAAGTGATTTAAAGAGTTCAGTCTACTTGGACCTACGTCTCTACCTCAGGGATTAGATCCCTGCAGGATTTTCAACTCAATTCTTATTAATCAAAAGCTAAGCCCTAGAACTCAAGCACAGAGAGTTCCCTTACTCTGTTACAGCTTGTGGTTTTCCCTAACCTGTCTAGTACCTGCTCTAGCTAACTGATTAACTAAGAATTCTCTATTGTTCACCTTGAACAATCCTTGAGAATGAATGTAGAAATAATACAGAAATGATCTACCAATATAGCTCTATACAGAAGATCACTTAAGAGTAGAAAACTGCAGTGAAATGCAGTGAACTTCTGTGTATGGATTGGAAGAAATGAAGAACTTCTTTCATGATTGTCAATCCAGAATACTTTCTCTGTATTTTCCCGTTGAGTATTTTGTTGTTGTTGCTTCGAATTTGAGCCCTTTAAATACTTCAAACAGCTCTGCAAATCTCTCCAGATTTTCAGCAACAACCTTCCGATTTTATAGGATACAGAGTTTGACTACTTTGAGATCTTCTCCAACGGTTGAATGATCATGATCTTCAGAGATAATGTTGTAGACCTTCATTTAACCATTATGAGAATCTTTCAAACACGTCTGATTGATCACAGGATCAAATTCTTCAAGTGTTTCCAAATCTGCAGCAATCCAGTTTAGGAAACAATCCTACAAACTTAGAAACAATATTTCCTGCATTATCATGGTCGAACAGTTGATATAATACGACTCAAAACATGTTTAACAATTTGTCTTTCATCATCTAACAACAGGTAATCAAACATATGCAAGAGAGATAATGAGTTAGATCAGAGAGTTAATAGAAAAACTCTCCCTGAGAATATGCTTTCAGGTTTAACAGTTTCAAGGCTTTGAATCCAGTTTCAAGGCCTTGAAAATAGTTAACACTATTTTCAAGCCTCTGAAGCTGATTCAAGGCTTTGAAAGCTGACTCAAGGCCTTGAAATAGCCAAGCTCTTTCAAGTCTTGAACAACCTGAGCTTTCAATCTCCCTCTTGATGAAAGACAAAACCAAATTTTGTTTGATCCTTTGTCTATGCAATAAACTGATTAGTCTGCAATTTAAAGACACAGTTATTCCAAAAATATCTAACTTATTTAAATACTAACAAAAACATCTAAATATTACAGCAATAAACCTAAAATCCTAAACTAAAACCTAGAATTTTCTCCCCCTTTTTGACTTTCATCAAAAAGACGGAAGATGTTAGATCAAGTGTCTGGAATATTTTGAAAAATTAAAGAAATAGTTAAAGCATAGAGAATGTGGAAGAAAGAATAGGCAAGATTAAGGGGTTTGATCTTCATCTTCCTCCTGATCTCCTTCCTCTTTCTCATTGTCTTCTTCATCAGTCTTGTCCTGCTCCTCCTGTTCTTCTGCAACCTCTTCTGCCACAGCTGTCTCTCCAATCTTGTCCTTTTCAGCAGCCTCTGGAGATTTCTTTTTCTTCTTCAAAGTGATCAGCAGCTCATCTGAATCAGGGCTATTGACTTCATCTTTTGCCTGTTCTGTTGCCTGCTTACCCTTATCTGAGACTGGAGTAGCTTCTTCCTAGTCTGAATGTTCACTACGCAAGTCCTTGTCTGATTCTCCTTTCTTTGTTCCTTCAGGATCCTCAGGAACATCAAGCAAGGTCATGCTTATGAAGATACTTTCCACCATATACTTGACTTGTCCCATATCACTTTCCAGTCCAAAAACAGTAGATTTGACATCCTCCATGTCCAGTTCCAAACCATCAAGTCTTTGATTGTCTGTAGGCTGAGAGGTCTGACTTGAAGTGGGAGTCAAGGTCTTGGGCTTAGAAAATTTCTTTGCACCTAGTTTTGATTCAGTCAGGTCAGAGTAAAGTTTCCAAACTTTCTCTTTTGTTTTCACAACTCCAATTGTCTCAAGTGCTTTCTCATTGAGTTCCCCAAACTGATTCCTCTCCAGTAAAAGGGATCTCAAAGTGCTCAAAGAACATGGTGAGGAGGTTAGCATATGGTAGAAGGTGAATCCTCTTACTGGTTAGGCTTAAGAGCATGTGTTCAAGAACTAGTTTTGGGAGATCAATCTCATAGCCATGCATAACCAGGTGCATGATGTGCAACATTCTCTCAGTCACCAATTATTTTGAGTGCTCTCTAGGAAAGACACATCTCACCAGAATAGTATGAAGGACTTTGGCTTCAACATTCAACACAGAGTGTGTTAATTGTTTGGCTGTGGTTGAGATGTGTTGAAGAAAGAATTCTTCTTTGGCTAGCTTCAAAGTTTCTGACTTTGGTGGATGGTTGCTAGTGTCATACCTCTTTGGAAAGCCTAAAACATTGGCAAACTCAGAGTGATCTAGTTCAATTATTATCCCAACAACTTTAGATTTGATCACTAAGTGTGCAGATCTCTTTACTTGGGTGAGGTTCAGATAGAAGAGTCTGGTGAGTCTGGGGTAGGCAATATCCCTAGGATTCAGCATACACCACAAAGAGCTCTTCTTTAACATAGAGATGCACTTGAGTTTCATGTGTTCCAACAAATACTTATTAACGAAACTACAAAAACCAATAGACCTTGAAGCAAAACCATCTAACCACTTACCTTTAGAGATGTTTGAGACAAACCATGTCTCATCTGGAGCTGTGTTCTTTGTTGAGACTTGAGAATAGATCTGCAATGCCTTCTCCAATTGACCTTCTGGTTGTGCTTCAGTCACCTTCCCTTTCCCTTTTCTGCCTGAGTTGCCTTCTTCTTCACCTTCTTTGAACTGGTAGGCTCTTTTCCTGGTTGCTTTTCTATAAAGGCCTTCTGCTTCTTCTGATTTTCTGAAGAGGAGGTTGTGCCTTCTTGATCTTATTCTTTGATGGAGGGGGATCTGGAACTGCTTCTCTAGTAGTTCTGGAGCTAGAGTTTCCACTGACTTCTTGAACCTCTTCCATTGCTGCTTTTCTCTTCTTCTCTGAGACAGGTTTTGAACCACCAGCCATCTTGATTCGATCTGAGGCTCTACTTGTGCTCATTAGGGTTAGGGAGAAGAAAAGAGAGAGATGGAATGATATGGAATGAAGGAGAAGAGAAGAGGATAAATACTGAAAGAGTTTGAGTTTCAAAAGGAAAATAGTATCTCTTTGATTCTAAAAAGATTTGCAAAGATCAGAGAAAATTTCAAACTATTATGCCGTTGGAAAAGAATACACTAATACTATTTTTGGCTAAAACAGATTTTTGAAAAGGGTAGGGACTATATCAGGCAAATATCTACAGAGATATCACCCAATATAGAATGATCCAAGTTTATTGACTATTAGTGTAACAGATTCATTTTCAAGGCTTTGAAAAGGCTTTCAAGGCCTTGAAATACTGTAACACTGAAACAGATAAAAGATCAAAGCTTTGAACTGATTTTCAAGGCTTTGAAACTCAATTCAAACCTTTGTAAACACAAATAACTTACCTTTCTTACCTTAAGCTCCCCCCTAAACCAATGCAGTCTTATTTAGCATTCCCAATTCCAATCTTAGAGCTGAGAACCTCTCATCTGCTAATGGTTTGGTGAAGATATCTGCAATTTTCATTTTAGTAGCAACAAATTCAAGAACAATATCACCTTTCTCAGCATGATCTCTGATGAAGTGATGTCTGACATCAATGTGCTTGGTTCCTGAGTGTTGTACTGGATTCTTTGTAATTGAAATTGCACTAGTGTTGTCACACTTAATAGGTATGCCTCTGAAATCAAATCCAAGGTCTCTTAACTGTTGAGCGATCCATAGTACTTGTGAGCAACATGCTCCTGCAGCTATATATTCAGCTTTAGCTGTTGATAGAGCAACTGAATTCTGTTTCTTGTAATGCCAGTTAATCAAAGATGATCCAATGAATTGACAGGTTCCAGAGGTGCTTTTTCTATCAACTTTGTAGCCTGCAAAGTCAGCATCTGAAAAACCACTTAAAGAAAAGTTAGAATGTCTTGGATACCAAATCCCTAAGTCTTTGGTACCATTGAGATATCTGAATATTCTCTTCACAGCAGTTAAGTGTGATTCTTTTGGATCAGCTTGAAATCTAACACACATGCATACACTAAACATAATATCTGGTCTGCTTGTTGTTAGATAGAGTAATGATCCAATCATGCCTCTATACTCTTTTACATTGACACTCTTACCAGATTCATCCTTGTCTAAGGATAGTGTTGAGCTCATTGGGGTCTAGGCTTCTTTGCATTGAGCCAAGCTGTACTTATTTAGAAAGTCTCTTGTGTACTTTCTTTGATTCAGAAAGATACCCTTCTTCAATTGATTTATTTGAAGTCCTAGGAAGAATTTTAGTTCTCCCATCATGCTCATCTCAAATTCCCTTATCATAAGACTTGAGAATTCTCTGCATAATTGATCATTAGTAGCTCCAAACAGTATATCATCAACATATATCTGGACTACAAGTAAATCTTTCTCATGAGTCTTAATAAAAAGAGTTTTGTCTACTAAACCCCTTTTGAAATCATTTTCAAGTAAAAACTTTGACAGTCTTTCAAACCAAGCCATTGGAGCTTGTTTCAAACCATAAAGAGCTTTGTCAAGTTTGTAAACATGATCCGGAAATTTGTCATTTTCAAAACCAGGTGGTTGTGCAACATAAACTTCTTCTTGTAAATAAGCATTCAAGAAAGCACACTTTACATCCATTTTAAATAGTTTCATGTTCTTGTAGGATGCAAATGCAAGTAAAATTCTAATTGCTTCTAACCTGGCAACAGGAGCAAAGGTTTCTTCATAATCTATACCTTCTTCTTGATTGTATCCTTGAGTAACTAACCTTGCTTTGTTTCTGATTACATTGCCACTTTCATCCAACTTGTTTCTGAATACCCATCTGGCACCAATGACAGACTGGTTTGTTGGTGCAGGAACCAGGTTCCAAACCTTATTCCTCTCAAACTCATTGAGCTCACTTTGCATATCAATAATCCTGTCTGCTTCTTGCAAAGCTTCCTTCACAGTTTTTGGTTCTACAAGAGAAATAAAAGCATTAAAAGCACATAAGTTCTTCAACTGTGATCTAGTTTGTGTACCAGTGGTTGGATCTGATATGATATTATCAGCTGGATGAGATGAGAGATATTTAAATATCTTCCTTGGAGACCATGGTTCAGGATCACCATAGATCTTCTCTGGTCTTGAAGAAGTAGTTTTGTCACTTGAATCCTTCTGATCATCTTTTTCAAGGCTTTGAGCTGTATTTTCAAGGCCTTGAGAACTATTTTCAAGGTCTTGAAAATGTCTTCTATTTTCTTCTGAGTCTTTCTTCAACCAGTTTGGTTCTTTTATTGTACACTCTATAAGCTTTGATATTCAGAGAGTAACCAAGAAATATACCTTCATCACTTCTTACATCAAACTTACCAAGATTGTATTTTCCATTGTTATGGATAAAACAAGTGCATCCAAAGGGTCTGAAGTAAGAGATGTTTGGCTTTCTCCCTTTGAATAGTTCATAGGGGTCTTCTTTAGAATGGGTCTGATCAAGCACCTGTTCAAGATATAGTTTGCTGTATTCACAGCTTCTGCCCACTAGTGTTTTGGCAACTTTTTTTCAAGAAGCATTGTCATTGACATATCTTCCAGAGTCCTGTTCTTTCTTTCAACAACACCATTCTGTTGAGGAGTTCTTGGAGCAGAAAAGTTATGAGAAATACCATGCTTATCACAGAATAAATCAAACTCTAACTGATCAAATTCTCTACCATGATCACTTCTGTTTGAAGCTACAGGTAGGTTTTTCAAGTTTTGAAGTTCTCTGCAAAGCTTTGAAAATTCAGAGAGAGCTTCAGATTTTTCTTTGAGAAACATAACCCAAGTATATGTAGAAAAATCATCTACAACAACTAGCATATAACTTTTACCTTTTGGAGTAGGAGTCCTCATAGGACCACAGATATCCATATGAAGTAATTCAATAGGTCTAGTTGTACTTACAAACTTCTTTGGCGTGAAGGAGCTTCTGGTCTGCTTTCCTTGTGCACAGGCTTTGCATAACTCATCTTCTTTGAACTTGTTGGATGGCAATCCACTTACCAAGTCTTCAGAGATCAATTTGTTCAGAGTATGCAAACTGATATGACCAAGCTTCCTATGCCAAAGCTTTTAATCTTCTTTCAAGGCCTTGAGGCACTTCAAACTTTCACCTGCAACTTTGTTAGTCTGAAAAGTATAAACATTGTTTGATCTAGAGGTTGTGAGAATGCAATCTCCTGATTTCTCATTTTTCACCAAACACTTATCTTTATCAAAAATGACTTTGTTGCCATTATCACAAAGTTGAGATACACTAAGCAAATTAAACTTCAAACCTTCAACTAGATAAACATCAAAAATAGAGTTTTCAGAAATCGTACCAACTCTTCCAATACCAAGAATATTGCACTTTCCTTTGTCACCAAGTGTTATTGAACCTTCTGATTGCTCCTTTAATTCTGAAAATAGAGATCTCTTTCCACTCATGTGTCTTGAGCAACCACTGTCCATAAACCACTTATGTTCCTTGGTGACAACCTGCAACCACCAATCACTGCCTTACCCAGCTGTTAGACCAAGTGTGGAATTTGGATTCATATTCAAGATCAACCATTTTAGGTGGTCTAACCCCTTTAGGAACCTAAATCTGCTTAACTTGTCCCTTTAGTTGAAAAGGAAAAGTGTTCCTCATTATGTGAGGGTCTCTTCTTCTAAAAGGACAAGTCATTTTAACATGACCAATTTTACAGCAGTAATGAAAAGTATGAGAAGTTTTGTTTACAGCTTTCACAAATCTGGTAGTGTTTCTTCTTGGAAAGTTTGGATTGAATCCAATACCAGCTTTGTGAACAGACTGTGAACATCCTCCAAGAATCAAGTTCAACTTTCGTTCTGAACCAGCAAGCTTGATTTTGACTAGTTCAGATTCTTGAAGTTTCTCAGTTAGAGTAGTCTTTTGTCTTTCTAAATCATCAACATTATGTCTTAGATTAACAAGGCTGTCATTCACATAGGAGTTTTCAGTGACTACTTCCTTGACTTGTGTTTTCAAGGCTTTGAAACTGGTTTTCAAGGCCTAGAAATCACTGTCAGTTTTCTCTGAGAGATTTCAAGATTCTAATTTAGGCAAACAAGTTGTAAATTCTCTTTTGCTTGCTCATGTACTTTCTCATTCAAAAGCCTGATCTCTTTCAGATAATCTTCCTCATTTAAAAGCATTGTTCTGAAATATTCTGAAAGAGCTTCTTTTGGCTTTGAAATTAAACAGTTAACCATTACCTCAATGTTTTTTCAGAACTATCATCATGCTTGGCTATGAAGCATAGATTGGCATGTTCTTCTTTAGTTTCAGATTCATTGGAGCTATTTGAATCACTCCATGAAGCTATCATGGCTCTCTTTCTTCTGTCATGATCTTTCTTCTGAAAGCTCTTGCTCTTTTTGTGTGGACAATCTATTATCAAGTGTCCTGCATCACCACACTCAAAACAGTTCATAACTTTTGACTTGTTTTGTGAAGTAGACTTACCTTTGTAGTCCTTGCTGCTGGATTGTCTATGCCTTTCTCTGTTGAATTCTTTTTTTTCAGAGTTTTTCTTCATTTTTAGAATTCTTGTAAAGGCTTTGGAAATCAAGGCAATTGGATCTTCATCATCACCATCCTCAGTTTCAAGGCTTTGAATTCTCTCATTTTCTTGGGCTTTGAGGGCTAGATTTTTGACACCTTCTGGGAGTTCCCCATCAACTTCATTCATAGATATATCATGTGTCAGGAGCTTCCCTTGTAGGTCATCAAGTTGTAAAGTTGAGAAATTATGATCTTCTTCAATAGTTGTGGTTTTTGGTTCCCATTTTGCCTTTGAAAGACTTCTGAGTATCTTCCTTACCTTTTCCTCATTGGAAAAATGTTTTCCCAGTGAGTCAAGGTTGTTGACAATATTAGTGAATCTCTTGAACATATATCTGATGGACTCATCTGCATTCATTTTGAATAGCTCATACTATCTGAGATAAATTTTGATCTTGGTCTGCTTGACTTGACTGGTTCCTTCAAAGGTAATCACAAGTTTATCCCAGATTTATTTAACACTTGTGCATCCAGAGATCCTGTTGAATTCATCTGTACTCAAAGCACAATACAAAATGTTAATATTCTTGTAGTTCTTAGAAAATTGCTCTAATTCAGAAGAGGAGAGCGAGTCTTCTGTTTCGGGAGTTCTGTTCCTATCTTTCTCTGTATAGAAAGTATGAGGTCCATTTTGAATAATGGTCCAAAGATCTAGATCTTGATTAATGATAAACATTTTCATGAGAGCTTTCCAGTGAGCAAAATTTTCTCCACAGAATAGAGGAGGTCTATTAGCAGCTCTTCCTTGTGAGAAGTCACCATCACCTGCAGTACTCATGATCACCAGATGGTTAAATCTTATACAGTGAATAAAACTATGATACCAATTGAAAGTGTGAGTATGCAGATGTATAAGTAACTAAGATACTCTAGAAGGGGGGTTGAATAGAGTATGCCAACTTTTTGCAAAACTAGCTAACAAGTAGAAGAACTAGTGCAGACAATAAATTTCAAGGCCTTGAACACAGGTTCAAGCCTTT
Source organism: Linanthus parryae (assembly GCA_023055425.1). Classification (NCBI taxonomy): domain Eukaryota; kingdom Viridiplantae; phylum Streptophyta; class Magnoliopsida; order Ericales; family Polemoniaceae; genus Linanthus; species Linanthus parryae. Next base: position 187,136,198 of record JALGPY010000001.1, read on the forward strand.
GAAGTGCAGTATAAAGTTTTAGAACAAGTATGCCTTTTTCAAGGCCTTAAAAACAAGTTCAAACCCTAGAAAAATAAACAGATTTTGTATGCTGCAAAAGCTTTGAAAGTAAATGAACTGAAAGTGCACAAGACAAGTGATTTATAGAGTTTAGTCCACTTGGACCTACGTCTCTACCTCAGGAAATTAGATCCCTGCAGGATTTTCAACTCAATTCTTATTAATCAAAAGTTAATCCCTAGACTCGAGCATAGAGAGTTCCCTTACTCTGTTACAGCTTGTGGTTTTTCCTAACCTGTCTAGTACCTGCTCTAGCTAACTGATTAACTAAGAATTCTCTATTGTTCACCTTTAACAATCCTTGAGAATGAATGTAGAAATAATAAAAAAATGATCTACCAATATAGCTCTATACAGAAGATCACTTAAGAGTAGAAAACTGCAGTGAAATTCAGTGAAATGCAGTGAAATTCTGTGTATGGATTGGAAGAAATGAAGAACTTATTTGATGCTTTTCAATCCAGAATATTTTCTCTGTATTTGCCCGTTGAGAATTGTGTTGTTGTTGCTTCGAATTAGAGCCCTTTAAATACTTCAAATAGCTCTGCAAATCTCTCTAGATTTTCAGCAACAACCTTCCTATTTTCTAGGTGTAGATAGTGCTTTCTGAGCTGACAGATCTTGGCCACGTGGCAACCATCCAGCACACCATATTGTGCTCCACACACACTGGATCACCAGCCGAGCTGATCCATGTGGGGGCTGCGAGACAGAGCCCTCGCATACCACTGCACGGGACTTGTAGGGAATTTGTGGTTTGGAGGCTAGAGTAAGCCCTGTCGCGTGCGAGCCAAGCCCGCGCGCGACCTTTAGTAACTGTTTTGAGAGATTTATGGCACGAGCTCCATAAACCCGGTCAATCCGGTCAAACCCGGTCAACCTCGTAACGGTTCCGGTATTCGCGCACAACGTGCTGTAACGGTCCCTATATACTCGGACGAACGTGCCGTTATGGTTAAGCTAATTAAGCCGCCATCAATGGGCGCATTAACCACACTACAACGGTCACGTTCTCTGCTATATATAGGACGTTAACCTTTCCATACAAAAGAGAACACACTGGCCATACGCGGAAGCTCTGCCAAACCTCTGTCTCTCTCTCAGACATTACTACTGACTTACTCTCTCCCTACACACAACCCCACTCTTCCTGTGCGATCCTCGATCCTCTACATACGGTGTACACGGAGGTCTCCCCGCCGGAATCTCTTGTGCACATTTTGGTGAACCCGACGTGAACTTACCAGCAAAAGCAACCATGTCTCAGGAGGATGATATCAGCAACAGATCGCCTTCCACCGAAACCGCCTCGGGAGAGGGGACCCGCCGTACTCCTACCACTCCCGGCGAGACACCGACGCTAGAGTCTTTGGAAGCCACTGTTCAAGGCCAGGCGAAAGCTCTCAAGGCCCAATCCGAGCAGCTAGAACGGATCTTGGCCGTTCTGGGTACCCTTGCACCAAATCCTTCGTCGGCCACCGCCGTCTATCAAGGAGGAGGAGCCCCTACCGCTCCGGGACTGGGAGTGTCAGCCACGCCTCCCAACCCTAATCTGCAAACTCCACCGACAACTGCGCAGCGGCCTTCGATTCAGGGGTCAACAGCTCAGATGTTGCCTCTCACTGCTCACACTCCTCAGCCCTCGGCTTTGGCATCTAATCTGACTTTGCAGTACCCCTTGCCTCCTCCAACGGCGATTTGGGGCAATGCGAGTAGTCCATATGTCCCCAATCCTTCGACGGCGTATGTGTCGCCCCCACCTGCGACAACCCCTCCTTCAGCTGCTGAAGGAAGCATTCCAGAGTGCATGACGTCTCTGCAGAAGCGCATGGACACTATTCTGGCTCATCAGTCATTCGCGAATACTATTATCCCGAAGCAGGACAACGATCCACCCATCCCACGGGAGATCTACGGAGCCGATCCCAAACTGCTGATGCGAGAGTTCCCAAAATCTTTAGGGAACGTGGCGTACAAGTGGTACCGAACGTTGGAAGCCGGATCCGTGAAGACTTGGGACGACATGGTCCAGAAGTTCTACACCAAATTCTTCTAGGTGGAAGAAAAGGTGACAATGATTCATCTCTCGCGGATGTATCAGAAGCGCGAGGAGGACGGGATCACTTTCATCAAGAAATTCAGGGCGAAATCCTTGGAATGCAAAGATCAATGCTCGAAAGCCGGCTCGTAGAGATATGCCTGCAGTGCATGCGAGATGAATACAAAGGTATGCTCATTAATTTGCAAACACCTACGTTTTCAAAGCTAATTGAATGCACGAAGAACATCGAGCCTATAGTCGAGAGACAGAAAAAGAAGAACGCTCCGGAGCGACCTCCGAGCGCCACCACCTACAAGATCGGGAGATTCAGTTACAAGAGGGGACGTGAAGCTGAGGTCAATACAGTTTCACCCCAGAAGCAAGCGAAGGTTGTGAACTTTGACGTACCACCCCTACCATGCTCGGTAGAGGAGGCAAGCGACCTCTTCAGACAGTGGCGTAAGGACGGTGTCCTACCGCCACTCGAGAAAATACCCTCCAAGGAGATGGTGAGAGACCCCAAGTGGTGCGAGTACCACGGCAAGGTCATGCACCCCACGGATGAATGCAAGAAGCTCAGGTTCGCATTCGACCAGAAGATGAAGAACGGCGAGCTTATCGTCAGCGATCACTGGAAGGATGTGCGCAACAACCCGCTTCCTGCTCATGCGGAGCAGGGCTCGAAAGGCAAAGCGGTCGCCATGATCTCGATCGTCGACTTGGAAGAAGTCGCAGAGGATGGTCTACCCATCGTTGCCGAGGTCCATGAAGACGAAGACTACAGCATGGACACGGAGGATGAACGTGCCGACCGGATGAAAGGGTCGCATGGCTTCAGCAGATTCTTCGACGAGATGAATTTCTCGGAGAAATGCCGGACAGACATGACGAAAGTGATCTTGAGAATAGCGGAAGACTACGAGGAGGATCTTGTAGTATCCAACGGGAAAGTCATCAGGGCGTCTCGCTCTACAGAAAAGATTATGACCTTTTCTGCCAGCGACAAGAAGACAGATGCGAGCCACCAGAGGCCTCTGTACGTGACAGCCATCATCAACGGCGTCGAGTTCAAACGAGCATTCGTCGATGGCGGGGCGGCGGTCAACGTCGTTTCGCTCCACACACTAAAGCTAGCAGGGATCCCCGAGCATAAGATCGTCAGGCGTCCATCTCCGCTGATGGGATTCGGAAGCGACTCTAGAATGACGATCGGATGGATCCGCCTGGGCGTTCTGATTGGCAAAATCAAGTGCTCAGCAAAGTTCTATGTCATCGACGCGAACACTACATACCATATGATTATTGGTCGAGCCTGGATTCATCGCTTCGATGCGATTCCTTCAACAGCTCACCAAGTTATGAAAGCTATCTGGAACGACAGAGTAGTCGAGATACCGGCTTCAACGAATCCATTCAACCTGGATGAATCACATCTTAGCGAGGCGGTGTGGTTTACCGAGATGGCGGACGAACAAACACCGGGACCATTCAACCCTACTCCTTTGCCTCTCTGGGAGGACATCAAGGACCAGTCACCTGCGGGAGTAATGGTGACAAGGGAAGATGCCAAGGATAAGCCGCCTACACGCGAAGAGGCGCCGCGTATCGCATACCATTGGAAGAATGTGTATACTCTGAAGACAATCGCAAAGCATGACCCCGAGGGCAAGGAGATAGAGAGCTTCTACGCCAATGGGAAGAAATGATATCGCATATGAAGGTGCGCGGGGATGTCCTCACACGGGCATGGGGATATCCCTGGGCAAATCAATCAAATCGAGCCAATTGCGCTAACAGAAGAGCCAATGCAGAGCACTCCAGATGAGAAGCTCAAAGAAGCGCCTGAATGCATGGAAGACAGGCCAAGACCACAAAAGCAAGAACTAAAGGAAGTGTTCCTCAGCCCGAACGAGGAAAAGAAAAGGCCAGTCTTTCTAAGTACGGATCTCGCGAGCGAGGAGGAGCAAGGACTGCTACAACTCTTGACCGAATACAAGGATGTGTTCGCATGGGAGTATGATGAGATGCCAGGTCTGGATACGAGCATCACCATGCACCGTTTAGACATCATCCCAGGGTCTAAACCGGTAAAGCAGAGCACAAGGAGCTTCAGGCCGGAGCTTAACGTGAAAATCAAGCAGGAGATTGTCAAACTCCTGGATGCCAAATTCATAGAGCCGAATCATCATCCCACATGGCTGGCCAACATCGTGCCAGTAGTGAAAAAGAACGGACAGCTCCGCATCTGCGTGGACTTCCGAGATTTCAATCGCTTCTGCCCAAAGGATGATTTTCCACTACCCAACATCGATTTGCTTATCGATTCAACAGCGGGCCACCGTATGTTCAGCTTTATGGATGGTTTCAGCGGGTACAACCAGATCAAGATGGACCCCGAAGACACGCGGAAAACTGCATTCATCACTCCGGTGGGGGTGTTCAACTACACAGTGATGTCGTTCGGTCTTAAGAACGCGGGTGCGACCTATCAGCGGGCCATGATGGCTCTATTTCACGATATGATGCACAAAGAAGTGGAATTCTATGTGGATGACCTGGTGGTTAAATCCAAGCACGAAGCAGATCACCTCGCAGATCTACGGAAGGTGTTCAACAGATGTAGACGCTTTCAACTAAAGATGAATCCCATGAAATGCGCATTTGGGGTAACATCAGGGAAGTTCTTGGGATGCGTAGTCCATCGCCAAGGAATCGAGCCTGACCCCGCGAAAGTATCAGCCATAACTAGCATGACGCCGCCCCATAACCAGAGTGCATTGAAGACATTTTTAGGAAAGCTATCCTATCTGCGAAGATTCATCCCAGCGATTGCCGAAATAACATGCTGTTTTAGTACTCTTCTTAAGAAGGACGCCGTGTACAACTGGGCTCCGGAGCACGAAGCTGCATTCGAAAAGCTGAAGGATTTGCTGACATCCTCGAAAATAATGATCTCACCTCAACTAGGATCACCACTTCTGCTATATCTGACATCAACAAGGAGATCTATAGGAGCGCTCTTGGCTCAGGAATATGAAGGCCAAGAGAGACCTATCTACTACATCTCTCGCATCGTGCAGCCTGCTGAATCAAGGTACACAGACATCGAACGCCATTGCCTTGCCTTATTCTTTGTGATAGAGAAGCTGAGACACTATTTTGCATCACACAAAGTAGTAGTGGTCACCAAGAGCGACCCCATACGATATTTGCTAACTCACACTACTCCTGGCGGGAGATTGGCAAAATGGTACATGACCATCTCTCAATATGATATCACATGCGTGCGACCGCGAGCGATCAAGTCGCAGGCGGTAGCGGATCTGTTGGCACAGTTCCCTGACAACAGCCACGAGCCCGTGATCGAGGAAGAGCTCGAAGGCCCTGAGATCTATGCAATTGACGTACCCTATTGGACGCTCCACTTTGACGGCTCGTCCACAAGGAAAGGTGGAGGCATTGGGATAGTCTTGACCAAACCAGATGGGGAGGTCAAACAGATGTCCGCAAAGCTCAACTTCGCAGTCACAAACAATGAAGCAGAATATGAAGCCCTCATAGCGGGACTGCGCGCAGCAAAAGCTTTGGAAGTAAGCAATCTGACGGTCATGGGAGACTCCAAGTTGATCGTCAAGCAAGCCTCGGGCGAATACGGTCTGAAGGAGATTAACCTTCTGTCTTACCGCACCTTAGTGCAAAAGCTGGTACAGCAGTTTTGCGATGTGAGGTACGAGCACAAGCCTCGAGCAGACAACAGGCACGCAGACGCTTTAGCAACCTTGGGATCTAAGTTCAACACAGACAAATGTCCCGCAAGGATTTCCATTGAAGTGCGAACATCATCGGCATTGACAGAAGATGCGTGCAAAGACGAACACATGGATGACACAGACTGGAGAAAAGCAATCCTACAAGCTATTGCGAAAGGCACAAGCAGTGAAAGCTGGGCACTCACAAAAGGGTACTGCATCCATGACAACGCCCTTTACTACAAGGGTCCTAGCGGAATACTCATGCGATGCGTCTCCGAGCAAGAGGGAAAACAGTTGTTAGAAAAGATTCACCAACATGCTTGCGGAGAAAGCGAGGTGTCAATCTGCAGGAAGGCTCAGAGATATGGCATTCATTGGCCAGACATGTCAACAGCCGCAGCCCTGATACAAGGGAAGTGCGAGAGTTGCGCACTAATCAAAGACTCTCTACTCATCGCCCTAACCGATGACGACACGGACTGGAGGAAGCCACTATTTGATTTCCTCACCCAGGGCACTGTGCCCGAATCAAGAAAAGAAGCCGAGAAATTGAAAAGAAAAGCATCTCGATATGTAGTACAGGAAAACCTGCTTTGGCGAAGAGGTCACGAGGGCAACTTGCTGCGATGTCTAGACGACAGAGAAGCACAAGAAGTCATGGACCTTTCTCATCAGGTGGAACACCAAGGAGGTGCGAAATTATGCAGGCAGCTCCTCTCAATTGGATATTTCTGGCCCACGATGGAGGTCGATTGCCGCACCAAAGTACGACGCTGCCAGGAATGTCAATTCAAAGGAAACCTGGTGCACGCTCCCGCTGTGGATCTACATGCATTAGGGACGCCATGGCCATTTCACACATGGGCTTTGGACTTCATCGGTCCCATCCGACCAACGTCGCACGGGAATCATTTCATTCTTACCGCAACTGAGCTATTCACCAAGTGGGTGGAAGCAATACCACTGAAGACGGCAAATGCGCTGGCTGTGGTCAACTTCATCCAAGAAAGCATCATATGCAGGTTCGGAATCCCAAACACCATTCTTTCAGATAACGGTACTCCTTTTGTTAATCGCCAGGTAGCTGCGAAATTAGCGGAGTACAATATCAGGAAGATATGTTCTACCCCTTATTACCCGAAGGGAAATGGACAAGCCGAAGTGACCAACAAAACGCTGTTGAGAATTTTGAGCAAAATGGTCGCAGATGACCACAAGAAGTGGGCCGACTCTCTAAGCATAGCTCTGTGGGCCTACCGAACTTCTCCAAGGACACCCACGGGGGCCTCACCATTTCTACTATGTTATGGGGCCGAAGCTGTGGTACCTGCGGAGGTGAGAGTCAATTCAGCAAGGCTAGCCTTCCACGCACTCTACGAAAATCAACGCGATCATGACTTAGTCTTGCTAGAGGAAAAGCGAGAACAAGCCAAAAGGACCAACAAGCGATATCAAGAAAGGATTGCTCGCGCTTACAACAAGACAGTCCAGCGAAGAGATTTTGCAATTGGAGACTTGGTCCTGCGCGCATCTGACCACTGCATGCGAGAAGCGACTCACCCAAAGTTCGCAGCCAATTGGGAAGGACCCTTCGAAGTCACAGAAGTCTTCGACAGTGGCTATTGCAGCATACGAAGGTTGCACGGCACAACCTCAACCCCGAGTTCAGTCAACATGCGCTGGATTAAGAAGTACTATCCCTGACTTCTCTCATTTCATACGTTTTATTATAACGTCGCCTAATCTCTTGTATGGTTACGATTTACACAATCTCCTCTCCCATATGAGAGGATTGTAATCTCATCTCTCCCATATGAGAGCATTATAATAAGAAAATTCTCCCAAGAAACTTCATATTGCTGGATGTCGATTTTACTTTATTAGTTTGCTATAACTGTTAACAATAAGTTATCCGCTACAATAGCATTATGCAAATGCGATCTTAATTGATCATCTAAGCCTATCTGTTACGATAGCAGCCTATGCGAATGCGATCTTAATTGATCATCTAAGCCTATCTGTTACGATAGCAGCCTATGCGAATGCGATCTTAATTGATCATCTAAGCCTATCTGTTACGATAGCAGCCTATGCGAATGCGATCTTAATTGATCATCTAAGCCTATCTGTTACGATAGCAGCCTATGCAAATGCGATCTTAATTGATCCTTTAAGCCTATCTGTTACGATAGCAGCCTATGTAAATGCGACCTTAATTGATCATTTAAGCCTATCTGTTACGATAGCAGCCTATGCAAATGCGATCTTAATTGATCATTTAAGCCTATCTGTTACGATAGCAGCCTATGCAAATGCGATCTTAATTGATCATTTAAGCCTATCTGTTACGATAGCAGCCTATGAAAATGCGATCTTAATTGATCCTTTAAGCCTATCGGTTACGATAGCAGCCTATGTAAATGCGATCTTAATTGATCATTTAAGCCTATCTGTTACGATAGCAGCCTATGCAAATGCGATCTTAATTGATCATCTAAGCCTATCTGTTACGATAGCAGCCTATGCAAATGCGATCTGAATCGATCATTCAAGCCTATCTGTTACGATAGCAGCCGATGCAAATGCGATCTGAATTGATCATCCAAGCCTATCTGTTGCGATAGCAGCCTATGCAAATGCGATCTCTATTGATCTTCTAAAGCCTATTTGTTACGATAGCAACTCATGCGCAAAATGATCTTAGTTGATCTTTTAAAGCCTATCTGTTACGATAGCAACTCATTCGCAAAATGATCTTAATTGATCTTCTAAAGCCTATCTGTTGCGATAGCAACTCATGCGAAAGATGATCTCAATTGATCTTCTAGTAAAGCCTATCTGCCATGATAGCAACTCGCACCACTCAACGATCTTAATTGATCTACTAAGAGACTATCTGCTACGGTAGCAATATTGTGAAAATGATCTTAAGTGATCCACAAAGGCCAATCACAAGCCCATCTGCCAGGATGGCACAGCTGCGAAAATATGATCTCGAACGATCTAGTGAAGCATCCGCGAATTCATATAGCAGATCGCAAATGCGAAACCATTACATAGCATTATGCAAGGCGAAATATGCCGAAACGCATGTGAAGTTGTATTTTATCGAAAAGAGACAGCAGATAATACAAAAGCTATTTATCATTATGAGTCAGAAATACTTACAATTTATCTGTCTAGATAGCAGCTTACAAGCGAAAAAGCTCAAATCTAACTACACAGCCAACATGGCTTACAATACATTCGAAAAGTAGCTGACAAGCCAGCAAAGGCACACTACGGGAATCCTGACTGAAGGGGATGAACCCACCGGTTCCAAAACCGGCTATACAATACGCGGATCTGCGGGTGAACATCTGTCGCAGAGGGGATCTTGCTCCAAAGAGCCACATGAAGCCATACGTTCAAGATCCCAGTATTTGACAGGACCCTTGTCAGATCTGCACCCCATAACATTTGCCCAAGAAACCACCGGTTCCAGCGATCAACAGGCAAGCAGAAGCTCCAAAGGGCAAGGGCTCCTTGTAGACGGGGATGAACGCAGCGTTCCGCCACCCTGAGCTCACAAACGTGGGGGCAACAAGTTCTTCTCCAGGGATGCTGGAGGAGAATTCCGCCGTTCATTACGAGACGGTAGCACGGTCACTTCGGCGCTGCACCTCACCGGGAGGCGGCCGGAAACATGACCTGCACACATAATACACGAAGAAATTTCTTCGAACACACATGAGATATCATCTCCATCTTCTTTATGATGGTTATAAAGAGCAACGAGCCTCATAAAGTGGATCTTGGAAACTATTTCTACAGCACAAAGCGCAAACTCAGGATTCACAACTTGAAGTTGCCATGAATCAACGAAAAACAAGCGTTGAAGCCAGCAGTCGTAAGGACTCACGGCAAAGCACATTTTTGGGATAAAGAACCCAAATGGCAAACACAGGGTTTATATAGACCTTGTGGAGACTCTTCAGTGCCAAAGATGAGTCAGCAGAATTTGAAAAGAGGGTAAGGCCAATCACTTACGCCTTGAAAAGCGGTAACCATCAATTACCCTACTAAAGGCTACGACGATTCAGTTGCGTATCCTAATAAATGACGGATGGTCATGATTCGGATGGACTTCCCAACGAAAGCGTGCTTATCTGCCGAAAAATTAGCGCGAAAATCAAGCAGAGTATCAATTGCTGATGTCATAATTGGATATGCACAGAGATATCCTATCAAATCCCGGAAAGGGCAAAACGGACAAGTAAATTCTTGTTGTTAAAAAAAAGGGGGGGAGAAACCCTAGCAACATTACATTAATGTTTCAAACATTACATTAATGTTCCAGCCATTTCCTTGCTATTTTCAAAATTCAAAAAGTCAAGAGCAAATTCTTGATCAAGGAGTCATGGGGTGCGAACTGATGGCTCAGCTTCTCTACCTGCTCCACTTCTTGCTTCAATTGCTCGCACTTGGCATTCATCTCATGATAGAGCTTCATAGCTTCTTCAGCCGTTCGCTTCTGCTGCTCCACCTTCTGCTTTTCAGCTGCGAGGTTCTGGTGGCCGAGCTGCAAGGTTACGGCTGCGCGAATCAGAGTGACTCTTTTCATAAGAAATCTGAAACCCAGTCTGCCCTGAACTTTGGTAAGAAGATTTTCGCACATTCCATAAAGCAATTCGGCGCTCTGGACAGAGATGGTCTCAGGCGTGGCCGCAGACAGATGCTCCAAAATCCAAATGGCTTCGGTGAGAAACAGCCTCCTGTCGAAGGGCCCTATCTCCAGAGATCTTGCAAACGATCGGGGGTAGGTGAGGCGCATCCGGACTAGCCAGTCCACATCAGTTTGCTTCAAACCTGAAGCAATGTCGAAGCTACGTTATGCTATCAAACTCGCAAATGCACCATGCGGGATGCAAACAGTGAATCACTACTTACCCGTTCCTTCGAGAATCTCACGAAGAGAAGGAATGCGCATTACTGGGGTCGTTGAAGACTGCCCTTGCTCCATGGCTCTCCTGTCAGCTGCGAGCTCTAACTCCTCATAGTTAGAAGGAAGAGTGTAGGCCGCACCAGCTGCGACTGCATTCCCAACCTGCGAGCCCCAAAAGCCCCACAGGAATAGGTACCGCCGACTTAGTCATCGCCGGAGGCGAAGTGACAGCCGAGGTCGCTTGGCGAGGAACATTCTCAGATGCGGAAGCATCGGCAGTATTTGTCCTTACTTCCTCAGCGCCAGCATGGGCATCTTCATCCATTAGCACAGCACCAGCTTCAGCATCGTCGCAAAGTTCGATGATGTCCTCGAAAGGCTCACCTGCATGATCAGTAGCTGCGACGGGCTCCTCTGTATGGGGGCTCGGAATCGGAACATAGGATGCAGAAGATTGACTTCTTTGCTCCGGCGCATGTTCCTCAACATTGCCTGCGATACAAAATGCGATGGTATGAGGTAACTCGCATTGAATAATATTTTGCTATCTTTACTTAAGCTAAGAGCAAGCACCTCCACGCGAAGGTGGGATTGAAGCCTCTTCATACACTAAAGACGAGGAACCATGTCCTATTAGTGTGTCCTCACTAAGCAAGTCTTTGAGAGGGGCGTGACCTGGGATGCGAAGAAACCAGTCATAATCCTGTTTCAAGTTGCTAAGGCCTAGTACATGCGTATCACTCGAATGATTACCTGAAGGTTCTCCGCACTTGTTTACTAGCCAACGGCGAATGTCAGCCTTTGACACACCATGCTTTAACGCACCCACAATAACATCTCTATAAGTTACTGCGAGATTGAAGATCTCACCTTTATCGCCGCCTGCGATTTCTTCAAAGTTCGCTTGGACTTGCTCCAGGGCTGCTGCGTCCTCTTCTGGAAACGCATCCTCCTCCTCCGTCTGGGGAGCCACTTCTTCGGGAAGCTCATCTTCCTCGTCAACTGGACGCACTAGGTCGTCAACATGCTGCTCTTCGAGGCTTCGCTGTCTCACACGCTCGAGCTCCTCCTCTTCTCGCTGCCTTCTTCTTTCAGCAGCCTCCGCGGCTGTCTTCCTGGACTCAGCAAGAATGTCCTCGCTTATGGGATCGTCTGGAATGCCAGAATGGGTATCTCTCTTTTGTCTCTTGGCCAAAAGGACACCAACGGTCTCATCATCATCATCATCTGCGAAGATATGATTGGTTTAAGAAAAGAAGTGCAAAGAAGTTACGATAATGGGAAAGGAAATGCGACGGGGGTACCTCCTGATTCTTCCTCATGTATCACAACTGTTCTTTCTTCTTCTTCTTCATCACTTTCTCTGGGCTCCTGCCTCTCTCCTTCCTCCTCTTGGCTGAATGGAACGAAAGTCTCAACTGCGAGCTCTTTCCGCACTTTGATGGGCATGCGACCTTTGCCTTTGTCCTTGACAGAAAGAGACCTCACCGGAGGAGAAGTTGGAGCACTTCTAGGGGAAGAAATTGTAATTCCCTTTTGCCTAGGTCTTTTCACTCTCGGCGCCGCAGTCGCTGGAGGGGACGGATCATCTCCGGGAGGAGACGCGGCCGGAGCATTGTCTATCAGCGAGTCAGCAAAAGCATTCATGACTGCGCGAATCTTGGTCTCGACTTCAGAGTCCATCCTCCATGCTAGCCGAAACGACTGCTTTTGTCTTCTGGTGGCAACAATGGCGTTAACCAATGACTTGGAGCGATCACCAGATGCGAATCGCCGCACATGACACTACAGCAAACAGTACAAAATAAAGGTGTCAGCCTAAGGAAATCAAGAAGCTTAACGCACGCGAGGAAATTGCTTACCTCAGCAAATGCCTTGCTGTATCTGACGACATGCGTGTCGCCCTTCTTAACTGCGGCGACCTTCTCTTTCAGAATGAGGTCAGGACACAAATGGTTCTCACGATCCAACAGTGAATAGCAACAATATTCAGACTCGCTCAGACTGCAATTGGGGCAAAACGGAAAAGAATTTCTCTTGATCAAGGGGGCTCTGCTTGGCTGTGCGGCCGACTGCGTCTCAATCCTCGTTTGCTGGGCGATCCAGTATGCGAGCCAGTTCTGAGAACAACCACCCTCGCGGGTCCCTGCAGGCTGTTCAAAGGGAAGATTGTTCATGAAGACTGTCTTGCACTCCTTTGTTAGCAGGCGCTTATAGCAACCTCTGATAATGGACTGTGGCCAGATTGATGGTGCCACCGCGTCAAAACCGAACTGGGGCGAAACTCGAGTGGGGTCAACGTCCACAGTAATCCTTTCATATCTTGGTGCGAGCTCACGAATATGCTCTGCGAGGGCAGGAAGAGAACCTCGTAGACACCAGCAGAAGAACTCGCGATAGCGCTCGTGGAAATGCGATTCCTCTTCGAAGAGCAGCTCTTCTGAGAAGACAACACCCTTAGAAGGGTACAGCTTTGGAAACCATCGCACGTTCTCAACACGTGTGGCATAGGGCCTGGCAGTGAACTCCTTCCGTTTGTCGCATATCAAGCTCCAAACACACTTGGTGTTGTTCGCTCCGAACCACCTCGCAACTCTACCGCTGTTGCGTTCCTCCGTCTCGCCTGGGGGACACCACTTGTCGGGTTTGAGAGCAGTTGGGGCATAGGATGGCCACCGCTCGAAGACCCACATTGTCAAAAAGGAGATGTTGACGAAAGTCAGTACATCGAGGCGGCCACGCGACTCTTTCATGGCCAAAACCAACTGATCAAGCCTGTAATACAGAGTGCCCAAGACCAAGGGTCCGAGTGCGACTCTCTGGCCAAGGGCGAGCCTCACAGCAAGTGGCAAAACATGGTAAAAGACTCCATCATGGGGGTGACCGTCGATCAAGTACCTCGACAACCAAGCACAGAGGAAAGCGCAGAGGGTCAAGTGATAGCCTTTACCCTCCACATAATTCTCGGCGTCTGGGTTCTCACTCAGAAGCTTTTTGGTGATGCTGCTGTTCGCATAGTCTCGAAAGAAGTACTGCAACCATTTGTTCCAAGTGTTCTTCGCAGACGTATCAACCAATTGCCAGTTTGGGAGGGATTTCGTAGTAGTCCACCGAGTAGAGATTTTCTTTACCTCTGCCAGGCATTCCTCCATCTGCGTGTACAAGGCAATCTCCGCAGCCGTCCTCAAGGGACTCAAAGGGTCCACTTCACCCATGGGGGAAAGATCATACAGCATCTGCACGTCCTCGAGTGTAGGAGCAGCCTCGAACTCAGCAAAGTGGAATGTGTGAGTCGCAGGCGAGTAGCGGGACAGAAGGTCTAGAAGCATGGACTGGTCCAGCTTCACGGCAGCACCCTTCATAGCACGGATAGCAAAGTATACGCCGGCTTCATCGAGAGTCGCAGCATGATTGTCCAACACGTGGTCAATCCACTCATCCATATAGTCCAATTTCTAGACGAAAGCCTGGGTAGAAATCGCAGTGTAGGGGAAGTACCCGTTTTCGATCCCCAATCGAACCACATCCTCGGAGCCAATTAACTCGAGCAAGGCCGAGTTAACCGGGCGAGTCAGTGTCAGCAATCTCTCAACTGGGACAGGATCACGCATCCTCTTAGCCTTAAGCCTCGCATGATAGAAGTCTTGGCCACCTAAATAAGGGGCTTTTCGCCACAAGGCCTGCAGAAGGTCGGGTATCTCTTCATCTTCCTTGTTGGGTTTGGTTCCTTTTGTCTTGGCCATTCCTGCGGAAGAGCAAGAAAAAGGGGGGAGAAAGGCGCTGCACTTCAGTTTGAAAGTTCGAAATCCGAGATCTATTATGAAAAGAAAGACGAACAATTTCTGGTATCAATTTCAGAAATTAAGGGTTGCATTATCAGCGATTTCAAGATCTCACATCCGGATCCCTTATTATTGAAGGATTAAAGCAAAAGTGGGTTCAAAGATCAAGGTTTATTTGCAAGTTTCAACAGATTACGTGTTCTGGGTTACAGATTCAACACAGTTCAAGGCATACACTGGAATCTTAAATCAAAATTGAACAAGGCCAACCTTGTTTTCGCAAAGCTTGCCTGGATATGCACAGTTGAAGAAGACGATTTGCAGTTTTGAATTGATGATTGATTATCTGAATCTGCTCTCAAAGATCTCCGGGTACCATTCACTTTAAGAGAAAGAAGTGATGCTTTGCAACAGTGGATACAAAGTATTTATCCAAAAATAATGAAGGGTTGCGTCCTTTCAGTAGTCGAATCACAACCGTCACCGTCGAATCGCGCAATCACAGGACAAGTTGACGTCACGCCTAAAACCCTAGAAGCCAGACGGCACGACTCTAGGGGTTTTAGGTCATAATGGCACGCACGGGGGCTGAACTTACCCGTATTTGAATTGGTGCGTGGCGGCAACGCGTATGTTGGTTTCCGCGCATGGAAGTCTATACAGCTATGAGTCTTCACGCGCAGAAAGGGGGCTAATGTAGATAGTGCTTTCTGAGCTGACAGATCTTGGCCACGTGGCAACCATCCAGCACACCATATTGTGCTCCACACACACTGGATCACCAGCCGAGCTGATCCATGTGGGGGCTGCGAGACAGAGCCCTCGCATACCACTGCACGGGACTTGTAGGGACTTTGTGGTTTGGAGGCTAGAGTAAGCCATGTCGCGTGCGAGCCAAGCCCGCGCGAGTCCTTTAGTAACTGTTTTGAGAGATTTATGGCACGAGCTCCATAAACCCGGTCAATCCGGTCAAACCCGGTCAACCTCGTAACGGTTCCGGTATTCGCGCACAACGTGCTGTAACGGTCCCTATATACTCGGACGAACGTGCCGTTATGGTTAAGCTAATTAAGCCGCCATCAATGGGCGCATTAACCACACTACAACGGTCACGTTCTCTGCTATATATAGGACGTTAACCTTTCCATACAAAAGAGAACACACTGGCCATACACGGAAGCTCTGCCAAACCTCTGTCTCTCTCTCAGACATTACTACTGACTTACTCTCTCCCTACACACAACCCCACTCTTCCTGTGCGATCCTCGATCCTCTACATACGGTGTACACGGAGGTCTCCCCGCCGGAATCTCTTGTGCACACTAGGCAACAGAGTTTGACTACTTTGAGATCTTCTCCAACGGTCGAATGATCATGATCTTCAGAGATATTGTTGTAGACCTTCATTTAACCATTATGAGAAGCTGTCAAACACGTCTGATTGATCAGAGGATCAAAGTCTTCAAGTGTTTCCAAATCTGCAGCAATCCAGTTTAGGAAACAATCCTGCAAACTTAGAAACAATATTTCCTGCATTATCATGGTCAAACAGTTGATATACTACGATTCAAAACATGTTTAACAATTTGTCTTTCATCATCTAACAACAGGTAATCAAACATATGCAAGAGAGATAATGAGTTAAATCAGAGAGTTAATAGAAAAACTCCCCCTGAGAATATGCTTTCAGGTTTAACAGTTTCAAGTCTTTGAATCCAGTTTCAAGGCCTTGAAAATAGAAAACACTATTTCAAGCCTCTGAAGCTGATTCAAGGCTTTGAAAGCTGTTTCAAGGCCTTGAAATAGTCATGCTCTTTCAAGTATTGAACAACCTGAGCTTTCAAAAATAAACATGTAACATAAATATGAGGGTTACTACATTACTACTTTCTGATTATGAAACCTTTTGGGTCCAAAGAGCGAAATGGATGAAAGAGGGTGATGGTAATATCGAGTTTTTCCATAATTTTGATAGAATTAGAGCCTCCAAAAACTATATTTACTCCATCATATATAATTCGGGTTGTCATCATTCTAATTAACAGGTTATTATGGATATTTTCATTAATCGTTTCACTTCTATTTATACTCCCCCTTCTGCTTCCATATCTGAATTAGAAACTCTTTATGGTAATGATAGTGTTTTGACTTGCTCTTTAATATTGATTCCTTCTTAAGCTTAGAAGACCGAATTTTCATTTCGCAACCATTTACAGCCCTTAAGGTGAAAATGCAATCTTCTCCATGGGGCCCCTTAAAACCCCTGGGCCTGATGGGTTTCAGCCCATTTTCTTTCAAAAATGTTAGGCATGTTATTGCTACCAAGGTTGCGCCTATTGTTTAATCTTTTCTTAATTCGGTTCAAATGCTTTCTGAATTAAATAATACTAACATTGTTTGAATTCCAAAAACTAAAAATCATACTTATGTTAATGATTACAGACCTATAAGTCTATGTAATGTCATTTACATAATTATTTCCAAGGTTCTACATAATCGCCTAAAATCTGTTCTGCCTTCTCTTATTTCCAATAATCAGAATGGCTTCGTTCCATCTAGAAATATACAAAGCAATATTCTATTGTCACATGATATCCTTAAATCTATTTCTAAACTTGTTGAGTTGGTTCCTTGAATTGGTCAAAGGTGGCCAAACTCTTTGTTTTCAACTTTGATTAGGAAAACATTGGAAGTCAAAGGCGGTGGGGGATTAGTTAGGAAACAAGTTTGTTTCCAAATCGGATTTGGAAACATTAGGGATTTTCTTAGCACTATATAACGAACCTAGTAACATTATTAGGCATGCAAATCATTGTAATTGTTCCTCTTGTGAAATAAAGGGTGCTATTCTGTCGTGGACGTAGTTGGCAAATCTTTCGCTAGCGAACCACGTAAAATCTCGTTTTCTTCTTTATTCGTTCATTGTTCGTGAGGTGGTTTGTCATAACAAACTGGTATTAGAGCTCAGGTTTGGCGTTCTTTGAATATCAAGATCAAGGCGGAGATTTCACAACTTGGTGAAATCAAATCTAGGGTTTTGCGATCTAGGTGGAGCACACTAATAGGGTTCAAGATCCACCAAGAACGATGCCCGTATCGATGTTGAAGATCAACAGGTTCACAGGAGGGAATAACTTCAGTCTGTGGAAGATAAATATGGAGCACCTTTGACTACAGACAAAGGAGGCATGAATGTTGCATCATGGGAGTTCAAAGCGATGGAGGAGAAGGCACATTCAAACATTATATTGTGCTTATTAGATGATAAGATCATCGAGATCGCAGATCAGAAGGAAGCAGTGAAGCTCTGGCTCAAGTTGGAGAGTCTCTACATGACAGAGAGTCTCATTAGCAATTTGATGCTAAAGCAAAGGCTCTTCACTTTGCAGATGCTCGAAGGTACGACTTTCACGGACCATCTTGATCAATTGAATACAATTCTTTTAGATTTGTGTAATATTGGCGAGAAGGTGGGCGATGAGGATGATGCACTTTTGTTATTGATCTCGTTACCTCAATAATATGAGAACTTCGTTCAGTCGTTCACTGTGAACGAGAACGAATTATCCCTAGAGGAGGTCAGATAAGTGCCCCATGCTAGGGAAATATGACATAAGGGTGCAGACACAGGTACAGAGGACCATGCTTCCGGACTGATTGCGACGGGGTGAAGCAAGAAGGGTAAGAAGAACAAGAAAAAACGCAATTTTGTGGTTCTAAGTTTCCCGAGGATGTATGTTCTTGGTGCAAGGAAAAGGGGCACTCGAAGAGATATTGCCCGAAAAAAGGTCAGTAGGGGCATAATGGATCCGCAGTCGTAGCAGAACAAGTTAACTTGTTCAAGGATGATTACGTTCTAATGGCGGATGTTGTCACGCACTCTCGAATGCGTGGGTCCTTGATTCCGGAGATTCCTATCATATTTTCTATAACATGGAGCTATTCTCGACGTACAACCAAACGGATGGAGAGTCTGTCTGCATGGAAAACGGAGCCGTCTGTAACGTGATTAAGAGCGGCTCATTTAGATTGAAGACGAATGAAGGGAAGTTATGTACTTTGTACATGTACCACTTATTAAGAAGAATCTGATCTCCTTGAGTCTACTCGACATCAAGAGATACAATTTCAAAGGTGAAGGTGGAGATGTAGAAGTCTTCAAGGTTCCTAAGGTGATTCTCAAGGGAGTCAAGAGCGGGACTTTGTACATGTTTCAAGGTTCAACGACCACAGGTTCTGCTGGAGTTGTCTCAGCCGATATTAAGGAAGCTGACCTAACTAAGTTGTGGCATATGAGGCTTGGTCATATGAGTGAACGCGGAATGCAGGAACTTCACGAGAAGGGGTATCTCACCGTGCATGCGCCCAAGAGCCTAGGGTTTTGTGAGTTCTACGTTTATGGGAAGCTCCAGCGTAGCAAGTCCCCTAAGTTTGTTCATAGAACGAAATATATTCTTGATTACATCCATTCGGATTGCTGGGGTCCATCTCGAGTCGAGGCGATTGGCGGGTACAGGCATTTCTGAGCATCATAGACGATTACTCCAGGATGACTTGGATATTCGTGATGAAGCACGAGAGTGAAGCCTTCGCAAGATTCAAGGAGTGAAACGTCATGGTAGAGAATCAGGTGGGAAAAAAGGTAAAGAGGTTGTGCACGGACAACGGCTTAGATTTTGTTCATCAGAGTTTGATGGATTCTGCAAGGATCAGGGAATAGCACGTCGTCGCACCGTACGGCACACACCACAGCTAAACGGTGTAGCTGAGAGAATGAATCAGACCCTGTTGGTGAAAGCAAGGTGCACGCTTTCGAATGCAGGTCTTTCTATAGGCTTTTGGGGAGAAGCAGTCTCCATGGCATGATATCTCATAAATCGGAGTCCGCACACATGTATAGGATGTAAGATTCCTATGGAAGTCTGTTCCGGTAAAGCAGTGGATTACTCGGAGTCCGCACACATGTATAGGATGTAAGATTCCAGATGCATGCCTAGAGCAAACTTGTTCATAATGCGCGCCAGAACCAAGATCATATGAGCGTGCCAGAAATCTCACGACCCAGATGCTCCATGTCGTTGCTCCAACTCCAACGAGTTTCTGCAACACATGAGCCAGAACCAGATTCAACTCACACGCCAGTTGCTCCATGCCGGGAGCCGGATTGGATTTGAACGTCAATCGCCAGAACGCCAGATGCGCGTGAACTGCCGGATTCGCGCCGCCGAATGCGTGCTGGATTCACCAGATCCCTTGCACTCCTAATCAAATGCGCGCCAGATTGCTCCGACAAGAGCCCTGATAGCCCCCTCCATAGGGCTTCAATTGGTGGGCGTACCTGCTTCTCTCTCATGAACAGATCGATCTTGATCGCCAAAACAGACATCGTTCTTGGGGGAATCTCGAAACCCAACCTCCGGATAGCCTGCTCCACCTGAATCGCGAAACTCTAGCTTTGAGTTTCACCTAGATCTTGAAACCCCGGCTCTTAAACCAATTTTTTAAAACAGGTGTTCCTCTTGACCAGGCTCTGATACCAGTTTGTTGTTACAAAACTCCTATTTCTGAGCTCTGATACCAGTTTGTTATAACATGAGGGGGTATTCGAGCAAGAACGATGAGACGAAACAAGAACGAGACAGATATAATGTGGTTCACTAACGAATTCGCAACGAACCCGCTAGCTACCTCCACGGCCAGAACCAGATATTTTATTGAGAAGAGAACCCGATTACAATACACGCCGTGGCCACAATGGCAACGGCGTCCACCCGAACAAACACACAAAATCTCTCTAAGGAGCAACCAAATAAGCCCGTGTCTGTACTACTATGCGTATCTTACCAAGGCATTCACATCCCATTATATATAGCCACGTGGTGGTGAAAGTAATTCCATATCACCTTTGGTAACTTGCTACTACCAAAGGAAACAAACAACCAATGATTGCCTTTGACTTTTTCTTGGACCCAATTCATGCCAAATTTGATTCAAGTCAACATTTCCTAACAGATTAGAAAAGTAAAGTCTGCATGAGTTCATATGGGATTTGTCTGGTGTCTTGGTTTGCTCGATGTATGTGTTCTATGGTTATGTCTCGTGACTGTTCTTGAACTATGTTCACTTGTTTTCGATCTTGTTTTGGTGATGTTCTAGTAGTGATGTGTGTAGGATGTCCAGGATGTTTGGTTTGATTCCTTTCTCCGTTGTGTTGTGACTATTTTATCTCGTATTAATTGAAGTTTTCAGCTTTTAGCACAAAAAAAACTACTAAGTGAAATTTTCAAATCTTCGCGGGGCCGTGGCCCCCTCCGCCCCCGCATAGGTCTGCCACTGGGTGCTTTTACCCTTGAAATGATCCATGAAATGCATTATCATTGTGAAGGGACTGAACAGAAAGACATAAGTTTCATAGTGAATGGACATATAGGTTTGGTTTTAAGTTTCACATTTGAACTGAATTTAGCAAATCTCATTGCAGGGTGCGGCCAAGAACGACTTCATAGGACTCGAGTTCGATCCGATGATACCGGGGTATCCGAAACTGAAGGGTGAAGATGTGATCTCGAACATGTTCGGGGTTCAACTGGATCATTCCAAGTGGTGGGATCTTTTTGCTCTACTGGTCTTACTCATATCTTACAGAGCCCTCTTCTTCCTTGTTCTTAAGTTTAAGGAGAGGATTTCCCCGTTTTTCCGGTCACTCTCTGCCAAGAGAACCCTCAACACTCTCAACAGGAGGTCGTCGATGAAGAGGAAACCGTCTTTTGCTTCTTCCAAGAGGCATCATCAAGCTCTAAACTCACTATCTTCTCAAGAAGGTTTGAGTTCGCCTATTCCCTGAACTCCATCTTTTACCATTCCACAAATCTATGTTAACAACAGATCAAGAACCGCGAGTGGATAACTCACCCAGGTTGTTTGTTTGTTTGTTTGTTTGTTTGTTTGGTTGGTTGATAATAAAGTTTGAATCGGGCTTCTGTTGCAGGCAGCATAAAAAAGTACACCATTATGCCCATTTCGCAAACTTGTTTCGTGTAGCAATAAAAATACGGGAAAGGAAATTCTTCGGTCCTTGTCATTCATAAAAGTATAGTTTTGAATTCTTGGGTAACATGAATTCTTGGGTATAGTATTGCTGGGAAGTATAAGATAAAGTCCGGGATTGTATCTTCTTCCATTACCAATGTGTCTTTGCGTAAAGTAATTGGTTTTATCATTCCCACACGTTCTCTCTCGTATTATGACTATAACATGTTATTCTCATATCAGAGTGCATTCTATGCAGTAGTTGTGTAATGAAACTGATGAAATTGGCAGCTAGAGTGGTAGCTCAAGTGGTACGTTGGAAGTTCATGTATGCTGTCCCGGGTTCAAAACCCGGTTGACGACAAAATAATTTTTTTTTTAAAAAAAGACTGATGAAATAGCTAAAGCATGTCGACAAAACAATTTCTAAAAAAAATAAAAAGACTGATGAAATCGCTAAAGCATGTCTTTCTTTCTTTCTTCCTTCTATCGAACTGCAAATCTCAGTTGCTTTTTTATGACCGTAAGCACTGATGATGACTAGAGATTACGAGCGTGTACGTTTAGTGTAAGAGTTCGAGCTTCACTGCCCCACTCTTACACCGGTTACTCAAACTATTATCAAGCACTTCTATACCCGTTGCTTTCCAGTAGATATATTATCACATACACAACAAATAATTCTAAAATGTAAGAAATTTAGACATAATTTTCAGTTTTAATGATTTTAATTATGTCTCAATGTTTTCTAAGGATTTTTTGAAATGAAAGAAAAAATGCTTTCTAAGAGTCTAGTATTTCCATAGTAGGGTTTGTTTTTACGACATTAAGAAATTATGTCTAAATTTATGTCTATACACAACTCAGTACCAGCAGTGGTTTCGTGCAATCTGTTCCAACGGAGTAGGGGAACATGCTTTGAGGTCCATTTTGAGCTCGTATGCTAATGTGCATTATATATAGGCCATTGGATGTATTAGTTACGAGAAGTGATACAGTCCAACTGACAGGGTAGACAATTGTGACCGAACTTCATTGGGGGCAATAGAAAAAGTATTCATTGAGGCTAATTTCACCATGTGGCATGCCTGCGTGGTATTTTGATTGACGTGTCTCACCACGTAGGTATGCCAGAGTGATTGAATTTACCCCGGTTAATACAATCTTATAGCAGTTAGATCACATCAGATTGAATGACTGTCACTGAAGCCCCACAAATTATATATTTCAGTTGTGCCTAATTATTATATTGTTCTCTAACAATGGTAGAACCTACATCACCTAAAACTCCTGAGGGGGCTTCGCTCTCGCTCTCTATCCTCTCTCCGGCGCTTTCAGATCAAATTTGCCTATAGTCCTCGCTGTCACAATTCTAGAGCGACTTTTACTAACGCTCTGTATTTTCTTAGCTATCGGTCTCAGAACTTAGTTACTAAGTCTATTTCAAACTAAGTCAGAGAAAAATTTCAATTAAAATGACATAACCAACGCCTTACTGAGATACCCCGTTGTCTCACTATATATCAAGTTCTCATTGCTAGCACTTAGTCAAGTTGAACTTTCATTACATTTTTCAATATGGGAATTTCTAGTCTCATATATAAGCTTTGTAGTTATTGTCACCAAATCTAAGTTACACAAAAAAATAAATATAATCTGTTTATATTAAATCTATATTAAATATAAATTTTATATATGCGCTCTCGTGACGCTCTCAAATATATTTTTTTAGAAATTGTAGCTTTGGCGCTCCCGCTCCCACTCCTGCTCCCTTTCTCGCTCCAGATGACTTAGGGTAGAACTACTATTACATTCCTACTGATTATTCATTATTTTAGTAATAATATGACGTCATGTATACTTTTGATTTCTCGTTTGAGGGCACAGGCAATAAGCTACTGCTTGTTATAGGATCTCGAATCTTTTGGAGTCAGCGAATCTCTACTTCAGTTGTTTCACTCTTCTAATCTCAGGAGGTTAAAAGGCAAGAAACACGGCACTTGGTGCCATAGTATCTTCATCTTATAATAACTCTCTGATGCATTACATTCGTTTCTTGCATCAATAAGAGCTCTAGAAGTGTTGGCACAATTGCTTATCGTTCGAATATGACATGCAGCTCAACGGTACAGCACTTCCAACCTCGTTCATCAATGTCGTGCAAGTTCAACAGGTCCCTCCCCCTTATTTTTTTATTTTATTTTTTATTTTCTTGATTCATCGGAATGAATCCCTCCCCTTATGATCTACTTCATCTGTGTCTTTTGAATCAGCCAACTTTCTTTATTGTGTCAATTCTCACTTTCTCTTTTTTTAGGGAAATTTTCTCTTTCAGTCTACTTTTCATTTTAGTAATTTTTTATTATAAAATAACTATTTTACCCTCACATCTCCGTGCTCATACTATTCTTCTGTTTAACGAGTCATATTTTTGTGTGTGTTCACACTGTTTTTAGGGGCGGAGTTGTAAATGACATAGCTCTTTTAAAAACTGAGTCATTTTTCTCTAAGCTATTTCAAAAGAAAGAGAGGTAATAGTAGCTTACGGTTTTATAGGGGAGAAAAGGTTGCCCATCAAATTAGTAGCTTAGAAGACGATAAAATTAAGATAAGAAACACAAGCTAATTCAGCACTTAACTTTAACCATTACACGCACGGTCGAACATGGCAGGAGAACATTCTTAATTGACGCCCTACTATTTTCAGTTGACTGCCATTAGAGAGTAAAATACAGCACAAAGGGGGTGGGGTACGATACAACACTACGACCAGGCAAAACTAATAGGATTCGAGCTCTAACTTACTAGTATATATATCACAACCATATTCACAACAACAGCTCCTTCGGTCCTTCCAACATATTCCTTCTACACACCACTGACACCAGTATACATCCCTGAAACAGTAAACTGATACCCATATGAATTGAAGACCAAGTGAACAGAAGCGGATCTATGGGACCGGTAAACAAGCAATTTGAATAAGATATGGTAGAAGATATCCTTTGCTCTTTCCGACATTATTAACACCCATGACATAAATATGCCAACTCTACCCGATCACAATGACAATAGACATGCAACAACCGTGATTTTTTTGCAACTTTAGAGAATTGTAAAAGCATTCTAGTAACATGTATACATGGCATGAACTTGTTTGCCCGATGATCCACTTCCCTTGTATATAACCGAATAGTGGACAGGCTTGGAAATTGGGTGACTTTCTTGGAGATGGCTCGTCAAGAGTCTGAATTGCATGTTTGAGTATGTCAAACTGAGAAATTGGATGAAATCAAGACGTGAAGTTTTATGTGAACACTAAGATTGGTCTCGTAGACCATTTCCAACTATAGGTCTTTTATGTGTTAGCCCAGGAAAAACTGCTGCGACATTCTTCAAGAACGATGTCGTCAATAACGTCGTGACATCCTTGAAGCACAAGGTCGTCAATAGTGACATGAGAATACTTATGACTAGAGACTTTGAAGGATGTCTAACTTGGGACTACACCGATGACGACCAGTAGTGTCAGTAGTGTTTGTGCTAAAGAAAGATTGGTGTAATGCAAGATATCCTGAATACATAAAAAATAGAGGATGGTCACCCATTATTTTTATTCGAACGTTTGTAACTGGCGCGACATGTCGGAGCAATGGTAAGGCCTTATGTGATTGCCTTAGAGTCCGTTTGGTAATGCTTTTGCTCTCTATAACGATGGTTGCTTTTCGAATGTAAAAACAGCGTTAGAGCATATTCAATGAAAATCTCATTTCTAATGCTAAATTTAAGACATGAATAGTGAACTTAGGCATTTATAGCATTTCATGCTCTAATGTATATGTGGCATGCAATTCTATTTCAAATGCTATTTCAAATTAAAACTAATTTTTTATCCTAAACTACCAATTATATACTCCATCAATTACCATAATAACCAAACCTCTTTTACAATGTAATCAAATTTTATGCCTACGTTAATAATCATCGCGACATAAAGTTAATATGAATTAGAACTAATCTATATTCTAAATTACCAATTATATACTCCATCAACTACCATAATAACCAAACATCTTTTTTATGCAATGTAGTCAAGTTATTATACCTACGTTAATAACTATCGTGACATAAAGTTAACATGATGGTTCAATGTGGTCAAAATGGCAAATATGTAAATCAAAATCAAGAGATCAATTGATAGAATACTGGTTCTATCTTTAGCACAATTCTAGACTTGGTCTCAAATTTGAAACCAAGTATAGCACAATGCTATATTTTTTAGAATTGCCACAACTTTTAACACCCCATTGGAGCACTCCAATGCTATAATTTTAGAATTAGAACTTTTAGCATTCCATTGTAAATGCTCTTAACGTGTTTGGTAAATTTCTTTTTTTTTAGTTTTCTGGAAAGCAGTTGCTTCCTCACAGCAAGGGTTGCTTTCCAAGACCTGCTTTTCGATAATATATTATTTGACATTCTTATCCATTAATAAATATCAATGACTATTTATTCTAATAACAATATTTATTATATTATGTCTAATATTGTCAATTTGACACTTAAAGCAACTCTAAAACACTAATTACCAAACACAGAAAGTCAAAAGTACTTTCAACAACAGCTTAAATACGGAATTTACCAAACACTTTTCGCGTAAATTTTCACAACAGCTTTCTCACCATACTTCCTACACAGCAACTTTCTCAAACGCGACAGCATTACCAAACTAGCCCTTAGACATGCCACGTGCCCTTTCAAAGAAGACAATCAAGCTGCTTGACATTGAATAGCGATTCTACGAAGGCGCCTGTTAAAAGGAGAACCCATGTATGTATTTGTGATTCTGCTTGTAGTTGCACAGCTCTATTTGGGGTTAAACACCAAAAACTTGTAAATTTGTACCAGGATTGGACTAGCACACTTGTCTTTTACTTCTTTTGTCTTTCGAGGAAATACAATTTACATTAGATCCTTTGATGAAAATGGCTACAGTGGAGATTAAAGGAAGGCTTGTTGAGAGGTACTAGCGATCAGAGTATGCGGAAAGGGCTAAAACAAGGTCTCACGAACTCTCCGTCAGCGTAAGCATTTTACATCTATGCAACAAGTTTTTCATAGTCAAAGACATTGGGAGAGTCACAATTACATCGTTGATACTAGTTCAGCAGAAGACTATTCTTTTCCGGAGAAACTAGGCAAAGCAACCCAAAACAAAAAAACAACATTTTAAGGATGTTTTATTTAGTTTTTTAGCGTTTAAATTTGGTCCTTTTTTGCAGCAAGGACGTGAGGTTGAAAAGATGGTCGGAAGCCAAGCTGGATGGTGGAAGCAATTGACGTCTTTGACAAGAAGATCATTTGTGACCATGTCGAGAGACGTGGGATACTATTGGTCGCGTATAGTCATCTAAATCATGTCACAAAGGGAATTTTTCGGTCCTTGTCATTCGTAAAAGTATGATTTTGAATTCTTCGGTAACATGAATGCTGGAAAGTGTAAGATAAGTCAGGGATTGTATCTTCCTTTACCAATGTGTTTTTTTTGCGTAAAGTAATTACTTTATCATTCCCATACGTTCTCTCGTATTATGACTATAACCTGTTATTTTCAGATTTTATACCTTCTACGCAGTACATGCATCGTTCTGTAATGAAACTGATAAAATTGCTAAAGCATGTTTTTCTTTCGTTATTCTATCGAAGTGAACTACAAACCTGTACGGTTGCGTACGTTTGATCTATGAGTTCGAGCTTCACTGCCCCTTAGTACCGGTTACTCAAACTATTATCAAAACTCCAAAATTAAGTGTGAGAATCGAATTTGAATGACAAAACTGGAGGAGTATGATTTGCACCACAAAGGCGGCCCAGTTAAAGCTGGGAAGTATTATGCGAGAGTGCTGGGAAAATGTATTAGTATAAATTAGTAATACAGAAAGTATCTAATAGGACTAGTCCTACCACATGACATGTCTGTCTGGTGAATCACGTCAATCAGTTTCTATCAAATATTCAAAAAAATTGTAAGTTTCACTTGATTGATGCACATTTGTTCAATTTTAATTGAGGTATTTTACCATGCAGACATGTCATAATGATGGAGCTAACCTCAATTAATACTATTGTTGTTTAATCTCACGACACATCAAAATGATTGACTATGATTGAAACCCCACGTATTGGACACCACACGTGTCTCTTACTCTCTCTACCCCCCACCAACCTTCCGAGTCTCCTCCCAACAATTTGCAAGTAAACCTACGACCCTACGGGGCAAGGTTTAGAGAAATTTTAATTGTACTCCCGACAAACTATATATTTCAACTGTACCTAATTATCATATGGTTTCTAATAATAGTAGAACTACTATTACACTCCTATATCCGTAATTCTGTAGCAATAATATGATTTCATGTATACTTTTGGTTCTCATTTGACGTCACCTCCAATAAGCTAGCGCTTGTTATAGGTTCTCCAATCTTTTGGAGCCAGCCAATCTCTATTTCAGTTGTTTCACTCTTCTAATCTCAGGAGGTTGAAAAGGCAAGAAAGACGGCACTTGGTGCCATAGTATCTTGTAATAAGTCTCTGATGCATACGTTTGTTTCTTGCGTCAATAAGAGCTTTAGAAGTGTCGGCACAATTGCTTCCGTATTGTGTAATGGAAATCCTGTCCAACTCAATTTGCTCGTTCGAATATGACATGTAGCTCAATGGTACAGTACTTCAACCTTGTTCATTATTATCGTGCGAGATCAACTGACCCTTTCCCATTATGATATACTTCATTTGAATCAGTGAACTTTCTCCATTCGTCTATTGTGCGTTCTTTTTTTCAGCCTACTTCCTTTATTTAGCAATTTTTATTGTGAAATAACTATTCTACCATCACATTTTAGTGTTCACACTACATTTTTGTTTAACGAATCATGTTTCTTATGAGTTCACACTGCTTTTAGAGGCAGAATTGTAAATGGCACATATCTCTTAAAAACTTGAGGTTAAAAAATGAAAAGATTAACAACAAATTGCATGATATTGCTATCCAATTCATCAAGTCAATGACCTTGTGAATAGTGGGAAAAGTCAAATTGGGCAGAAAGACAGGTAACAGAGTAATTCAGAAAAAAGAGAGGTCAAATTGCATCATATTGCTACCTCTATTCCATCTCTTTCTCCCCATTTTGACTTTTACCACTATTCATTTGGTCATTTTGACCCGCTGATTTGATTAGCAAAAACTATTCAACAATTTAGTAATCTTTTCTTGGTGTTGTAAAATACCATGAAAAAATTACTAAAAAATTGCATCATTATGCCGTCCAAATAAGCAGGTCAAAGTCACCCAATTACAAATAATAAAGTCAAAGTGGGATGAAAGAAAGGGAACGAAGGAAGTACTAGTTTATGATTTCATGCCTGCCAAAAAAAGGTCCGCCCACCAAATTCGTAGCTTAGGAAACGACAAGATTAAGATAAGAAACACACCTTTCTCGGCACTCCAAGATAATCATTACACAAATGGTCCAACATGACGGGAGAGAGAACATTCTTAATTACACGCCATAGTATTTTCAGTTGACTTCCATTAGAGAGTAAAATACAGCACAAACGAGGCGGGATACGATACAACTCTACCACCAGACAACACTAATACGATGCAAGCTCTAACTTACTAGTATATATATATATCACAACCATATTCACAGCAACAGGCTCCTTCCAGCATATTCCTTCTACACACCAGCATATATCCCTGAAACGATAAAGAGATATCCGGAATGAGTTGAAGAGCAAGTGAACAAAAGTTGCTCTATGGAACCGGTAACCATGCAGTGTGAATAAGATATAGTAGAAGAGACATCCTTAGCTCTTTCAGTCATCCATAACATAAATATGCAAACTCTACCTGATCAGAATGAAAACAGACATGCAATTACTGTGATTTGTTGTAAAAGCATTCTAGTAACATGTGCATATGGCAATAATTACTTTGACCGATGCTCCGCTTCCCCTATATATAACCGAAAGTGGACAGGCTTGTCGATGAGGTGACATTCTTAGAATAGCTTCTCATATGAGTCTGAATTGCATATTTGAGTATGTCAACCTGAGATGTTGGATGAAATCTTTTTCTGAGAATACTATGATTGGTTTCCGATACCATTTCCGACTCTCAGGCCTTTTATGTTTGAGGTTTCGACAAAGTTGCAGTGACACTCTTCGGAAACGAAGTCGTCACGTGAAATGAAGAGTACCAAAAAGTAACAAAATATAGTGAGAAATTGTTGAAATATAAAGATGTCATGAATGCATAAAAACAAATAAAAAATAGTACAGTAAACACTATACCCATATTTTATTGCACTCTAATCATATGCACTTTAACTTGCTGGTTTGTTAATTGATTACCTAATTCCATTGATCAAATCACGCATGTTCCGATCCAATCCATATACACTTTAACTTGTTGTTTCATCTCCCCTCATCGGTTTGCGAAGTGTTTATGGTTCAACACGAAGTTTACCGTTTCCTATAGTTCACATGCGGATCCTACCACGCACACCCTAGAGTATGTGAAACAGGTGATGCAGAGCAGAGCAAGGGATGGCAACGGTTCAGATCTGGCATATATCCAAATTCGCTAGAGGCCCTATTGATCCGAATCACTCAATGAGTTGCTCGAATAGGATCTGGCCTGGGTTATCTCATGGATGAGTATTTGATATCCGAAACCGATCCATTTATCGCGATCATATCAAAAAGCCAACTACACAACAATTTACCATAGCACAACTTGCCTGGGTGAGATGCTTTCATTGTCGGCGTAAAAAGACTCTCGTATGGCCTTGGTTATCTCATGGATCATGTCACAAAGCCAACTAAATAACAATTTTAAGATGGAACAACAACAGCTCGTCGGAGTGAGATACTCTAATTCTCTGGTAGAAAACGCGTATGAGAGAAGCAGGCCGAGACAGAGGACCACATCAGTCGCCACAAATATGTCCATTGCCATTGCTTGTGTAGAGTATATTCCAACCAAGAATGAGGGAGAACGACATTGAGAGCTGGAGAATAAGACATATAGAGTAGATCGATTCGCCATCACCGTAGGTCTTACATGGAGAACTAGAGACAACGGAAGGAGGAAGAACGAAAGAGAGAGTGAAATCAGACAAGATTGTTGGTTTTAGACAGAGTCGATCACCTCCTTCCAAGTAAGGGTGTGAACGAGCCAACAAGCCAGGTGAACTTCTACATGTTCAAGCGGGGCTCTTTAAGGAGTTGCTCTCGACCTTTCCTAAGATTAAGAGAACTTAAAATACTACAAGTGATAAAATTTGTAAATCTATTGGTTTTGCAAGTCATGTATGATAGGATACACCAGAAAATTTTGATAGCACAAGTGGTTTTGACTAAACAATAAATTAAAGGGAAAAAGAATCATAAATAACAGCAAAACGTTAGGTAAAAATAATCTTAAGATTTTATTAGCATACCCCTATGTAAATTAAAAAATTGCACTACTATATAATATAATACAATATTCTATATTACTGAGATATAGATTATGAAATAGTTTAATGTATATAACCTATTATCTATATAATATTATACAGTATGTCTTTCTTTCAAACCATACGATCAAATTACTCCAAGGGTGTTGACAATTATGAACTCGGAAGAGTCTGACAGTCTAACACAAAACCAAATCCAAACAGGGTGTTTTGTATCTATAATAATACACATGATACTCCCCGTCCATTTTATGTGTCCACATTTCCTAAAATGGGTATCTTAAACTATGTGTCCACTTACAAAGTTACTTAAATATTCAGTTCACTTTCTTCAATAACCTTTACCATATTTCTCAACAAAAGCGGCGCAAGAAAAAAGGACAATTTTGTCCTTATGTAAATCCCTCGTCAAAAGCATCTCATCGACCCATATGAAATTCAAACATGACATGAAATCGGAAGGAGGATATTTTACGTTGTACTTCCTCCGTTTCCTCTCTTCCTGATTTGACTTGCTGTAATCAAGTCACTTTGACCCGGTGATTAAGGATGCAATTTTTTGGTAACTTTTTCATGGTGTTGGAGATTAAGTGTACTCTACAACACCATGAAAAGATTATCAAATTCTTGCATAGTTTTGTTAATCAAATCACCGGGTCAAAGTGACTCGTTGAATAGTGGTAATACTGGACCAAGAAGAGAAAGGAAACAGAGGAAGTATTTAGTTATACAGGCCGACTCCAGATCTTACTAGGCGAACCACCCTTCCATTTGGGTGGCTCTTTTAGCACAACTAGCTGAGACATCATGGGCTCCAGTTCGGCTCTTTAAGCCACAAGTCGAGCTTTCACTGAGTCGGCTCACAAAGTACTCTCAGTGACTCTTACATCCTTATCAGGCCGCTGAACACAGATGGAGGGAAGTGGGAATAATAGAGACAATTTCAGAGAACTATGGCAAAGAGAGTTATACAGGTACATCCCATAATTTAGAGAAATATGGGGAAAGCACCGGAAGATATCTACTCCATCTGACTCACTTTTAAGTGTCTTCGTTCCTATAATGGACATCCTGAAATGAGAGTCCTACTACTTAAAAAGTTATATTATGACTTCACTTCCACACCCTTTTTCAAAATTTTACTTTTTCACTTCCCAATAGAAAAATGACATTTTCTTAAATCTATCAAGTCGAAAAGCATCTCCTAAAATATCGTGAAAATTCAACCCGAACAATTATTCTGGAACGGATGGAGTATATAATAGTGAGTAATTTGATCTTACTCGGAAGAAAAAGGAAATAGTTCATAACAGGTCCGCAGATTTTCGAGCCCCTGTTCCTAATTCAACCCTAACCCGTTAGACAATTTTTATTATCCAAGTTTAATTTTTAACATTCCATCAAAGTCAGGTCATCCCGGTAACCTATCCAATCCGATCAAATTGCCATTGATATGATATGTTCAATCGCTCGCAAAAGCTCAGGTGCACCTTGTGTTCGGGCAAAACCAGAAAACACCAATGTGACTAAATATAACGGAGGATAAAAAAATCAATTTACCAATCCACTGTACTTAATAAAAATAAACAGCCCATTCCATAAAATAAACCCGCTCTCATCTTCCCTAATTCCTCTTCATCTTCGCCAAGAAGCCTAAATCAGAACTCACAGTGAAAATTCTACCATATCATCAACCAAAACTTTTGTGTATTTGTTGCTCTATGGTCTGATCTGGGTCGATTGGGATGGTCCGGGTCTAAAGTTGGAGCAAGATAGCAGAAGTTTGGAGGTCAGAGAATTTGGGTGTTTGTTGCTCCAAAATCCATCCCAACCATTACGGCGTAGGTCACCACTCTTCTATCTGTTACAACCCCTATCAATTTCAGTTAAAGATAAAAAATTGAGACTCTTGGCATCGTAGTCTTCTTTGTAGCCTTCAATTTGAGTGACAGATGGGAGGTTGAAGGGGGACGGTTTGTGGGTTTCACTTAGCTGGGTAGAGGTGGTGATTTCAGAGTGGATTCAATTTTTTAATTATCATTTTTAACAAAACACAACAAATGTTTCGATAGTAGTTAGTCTTAGCATTTCAAACAATAATCAGTTTTGATTTTTTCAATTTTTTCTGGATGGCTTTAGCCATATTGTGCGCCGGGGTACCATTCATACGATTGACAAATGAAATAATACAGTAATTAAATAGGGAGCTCAGGTGAGCAATGTCTTAAAGGATAATGTGGATTTCAATTCGACAGGTGTGCTTATTCAGGCATCTGATGACTGTTTGGCAATCTGTTTTGAACTTCATGATTTTGTATCCATGAGAAAGCATCCATTTAAGCGGCTTAAGAGACGTGCCTCCGCGGCTCCGCTTGAAGGACGCTTACCGCTGGATAATGGCAATGGCTAGTTAATCCTGGGTTCCATAATCCAACTTGCAGCTAAAAGGTGGTATTTTTTCCAAGTTGCATCTACCATGAACAACTGGGGGTCGTCATGATTTAAGTGTGGACCCAAGGATTTATTTTGTTTAGGAACGGACCCAAGGATTTTTCATTTTAAAAGCGCAAGTAATGAGAAGAATATACGAGTTTGAAAAGATACTAGAATTATAACAATGACTGTTTAAATAGGGAAAAATGGATGGGTAAGTACAATATTTACATGTTCCCTACAAGATTGGAAGTTCAAAAGGGATTATTTATGTTCATAAAATAAACTTAAACATGAATAATTATTTTGGAGAAAAAAAAAAGAGTTAGTATTTCAGACTGGTCAATCGATAAGGAAGAGCCAAAGAGGAACATGTCAGCGGTTTGAGCATGATGAGTAAGATATCGATGACGACCACGACTCTGACAACAACTTAGAACAAGGTGAATACATTGAAACTGAGGGAAGGGGGAAAGAAGAAACCAAATCACCATTTGCTATCTGACCATGATTTTAAACATTATGTCCAATATGGGCAATGTCAGGTATAGTGCCGATATTGTAGATTCAGGATAACTTAGGTTTAGAGTATCACAGGTTGTCTTTTTTAGTTTGTGCTTCTTGGCAATAAAATTTTCTGCATCGCAAAAACCTGAGGAGAAAGGTAACTATGGAGATTAATACAACTATTACGTCTCTCTAATAAGTTGGTTATTAAGCTCTCATTTTGTTCAAGTGTTTTGCTTATTGGTAGGGCATTGTGGGCTCGTGCAGCTACAGCATGATTTGGAAAATGACCTGACTGTTTTTTCCAAGAAATCAAGGCTCCGTTTGGTTGGTGGTAAAACATTTTCCCTTGTTTTGGTGTTTTGGTACTATTTGGTTGGAGGTAAAATATTTTCCTCTAAAATCTTCTCCTCAAATGATGTAAAATGATTTACACATTTCAAATCAGTAAGCCATTTTCCGGAGAGTGAAGGAGCACAACAACTCGTACTAACACCTCCACCACCAATAACCACCACTACCACATACCTCCACCACGATCCATCACCGCCACCCATCACTGTTTTGGTAAGTGTCAACCAAACACGAGAAAATAATTGCCGAGGAAACTTTTTCACACAAAATAGTTTACGCGTATAATATTTTCCCTTGTAAAACATTTTACTGCGAACCAAACAGAGCCCAAATTTATTTCATTTTGCGAGACAATTAGATGGAATTACGAACAGAGTCAAAGTTTGCTTACTAGGCACTCTATTCACATAGGCCAAACTGTCAAAGTACTTTTTTCATCTAATCTCTCTTTGCCCACTACAAATATGATTATAAAAAACTTAACTATGTTAAGTATAAGTGTACACTATGTAGTCAAATTAAAGATGTGATACTAAAATTTAATACTAAATTAACCTGAAATCACCAAGCAAGATTGTCCAAAAACAGTCCAAGTTGTTCCTCCAGGTTTTCTAAAAGTGCAGAGAAAACCTTAAACTCCTTAAAGGGTAAAAGGTGTTATATGTTAAAACCAACCACACAGTAAATAAGCAAATTGCCAGAAAAAATTTAAACTGCGCCGGCCAGTTTGACCAGTTAAACTGTGAACCAGACCATAGTCAATCTCAGTTCGAGCATCGGATTGATCCACAGTTAACACCTTCCTCTTAGGTTGTTAAACAGGACGGGTCAATAATAAACCAGGAACCGGACCATGCAGGTGAAACCATGGACCCAGTCATTAATAATAAATTACTCCTCCAGGCCTCAAACCGCATGGCCTAGATTTTTATGGAGTTTGGAACCATCAGATCAGTTCTCAACGTCTTTACTAATCAAGCATTTAATATAATTATCCAATTTCTCGTTTTGTCCCAAATAAGCATTATGTATAAGCATTGACTTGCTCCTGGTTTAGGTACCGTAGGATCTTTTGTATAGCATAATAGTTTAACTTATATTATTACTCCTTCTGTCACAAAATAAGCGTCGCGACCGTAGACGGTCAGCTGGACGTTTTAAAAAGTTTTAGGAAATGCTTTTGACTTGATATTCATTAAATAGGCTTTTGTCATATGCGGTACTTTCTATTGTGAAGTAAAAAAGTAAAATTGGAAAAGGGTTACGGAGGGAAGTTAACTGCAAAAACAGACAGCTTATTTATATAGGATACTTATTTTGGGATAGCCCAAATGCGAAAGGAGTATATCGTAATATACACAGATTTAATATATTAAGATCCTATACAATATTTAGTTTAATCTAACTTTAATTTCCTTAAATACTAACATGTAGTCCATATATCACTATAAATTATAAGTACGACTGCAACTCGGGCGGGCTGGACGGGTTGACACCCTTGTCCAAGCCCAAGCCCGAGTTTTGTCGGGGCTGCCTGAGCCTAGCCCAACCCGGGTTAGGAGCATCGTCAGCCCGTCCAAGCCTAAATTCAAACAAAACAATTCGGGTTCGTGTTAAATTCGGGCTAGCTCATTAAAATAAATAAATTAACATAATTATCACATTCAACTCACTTAAAATTATCCTCTTAAATTTAAGTTAATAGCTTACTAATAAAAATAGATACCGAATGTGGATAGTTCAATTTTTTTTAGTTTAAGACTCAAAAAATAATGACTATATATTATTAGAGTGAATTAAAAAATTATCCGTTTATACAAGGGAATACTAAATATTTGGTAAAAAAAATCTATTAGTTAAGAGCATAAACATAATTAAAAATATCTCTAGTAATTAATAGAAAATTAATAGAATCTTGATAAATATGCTATATAATATTCTCCAAATATAATATTTATTAGGTAATGATTATACAAATCGAGCAATTTGGGCTAGCCCATAGTTTAATATCCGTACCCAAGCCCGACCCTAATTGCAATTCGGGTCGAGAATTTTTGCCCGAGCCCGTCCAAATCACTCAAAACATGTGCCTACTTTAGTCCGGGCTGGGTTCGGGTTCAGCCCGTCCATGTTGCACCCCTAATTATAAGTATATATCTAATTTCTTTTATAGTTACTTTTTGGGGTTTGTTTATTTTAGCTTAAAAAATATTCCATCCATCCCATTTATTCCTTCCTGTTTGACCTTTGGAGGGCGCTTTGACAACGTGATTTGAGTATCAAAACGATACAAGTGCTTGTTAACGTTTTCGAAATGTTTCAGATTTATCTTAAGCCCACAAAATATAAAAACCTTGACAAGTGTTTCTGCCATTTTACTACCACTCAAATCACCTAGTCATAGTTGTTCAAAAGTCCAACCGGGCGGATAAAATGGGACAGAGGGAGTAAATAATTAGTTGAAAGTAAACAAGCCACCCGATACCTTCAGAAGTTCAACCAGTCTAGTTTTAAGAACTACGCCTGTGAATTCGGTCATGTGCATGTTGAAGCAACTACGGAATCAAAGGCAGATCCAGGAAACCACTGTCAGCTAAATATAGCAAAGATGAGAAAAGGAGTTCAACACACAATGTAACACTAAATGTGAAAGAAGCCCAAAATCAGCTTTACATATGCAATACCAATCAACCTTTCCCTAAAACAAAGTTAGTCCATGCATGAACCTACTCAAAATTCAGATACTCAAAAGTGTGCTTAAAATAGTATTTCATTTCCTATTCCTCCAATCCGTGTCTCATGGAACGATGTCAATTGATCCAGTAGTTGAGAATATATTAAGCCCAAAGGAGAAAGGATGATCAGCAAACCATATGTCATGCAAATAAAGGGACCTGAAGAAATATCCCACAGAACCTGATGTGTCCTGAAGTTCCTCAAAACCCATTAAGTACCTTGTTAAAAAACTGGAACAAGCATGCATGCAAGAAATTTACCCATTCTAGAGATTTGCCTTCACACGCCTATCCCAAATACTAATGGTCTAAGCTTTCCTACATAAGTTCTTCCCCATCTCATCAGCCACTGACATTCAAAAGAAGGGTATTCATATGTAATAGTAATAGTTCAATTCCAACGTCTCTTGGCAAACCTATGAACCAAATTGAAACTACATAGCCATTCATTCACTGAAGTTTAATTTCATCAAGCCTTGTCTAACTGTCTCTACCAAATTTGACTTGGTCCCCTGCGTCCTGTCTACCCCTCAAATGATTTTCTCTCAAGAGTATCTCCCACCCAACACCATATCTCCATTCCGGGACTTAATTCATGCTTTAGCATCCCACATCTTCAAAATTCCCAAGAGAGAGAGAGAGAGAGAGAGGTGAAGGAATGGAGTATGTATTCTATGGCGTTTGACCAAAAAAATTGCACCCCATTCTCATTTTCTGTTTAAATGGAGTTGTGGATCTCTTTTTAATCACACACAATTAGAATGGAGTCTTCGTCCATTTTCATTAACTAGCACATAAAGTGATTACTTAACCTAATTGTGTGATTAGTAACTTAATAACATTTTTGATAGAAACAATTATAGGTATAGATAAATATATATATATATATATAATTACATCGTCATTAGATATAAATTAGCTACCATGAATAATCAATAAACTTTAAACACATAGATACACACAGACACACACATCTTATTTCTTTTATATTTAACTAATTAGTATATTATAAACTACATTAATTTGCAATTCTTAAATAAAATAATTTTTAAAATCACACTTGAACTCTGAATAAGAATGACATTCGATGACTTCTCTTCTTATGAAAACGGAAATTGAAAAACACTAATGTTAATAAATTAGGGTTAGCATCATAAAATAAGGAGACTGATTGCCCCATTGTGGGACACACACGCGATCAAACATACAGTGATGATGAATGACACGTTTTTGGAGTGATTTGACATTATTTTGCGTGTAGTGTCGAATAATTGTGTATTAGCTTCACAAAATGTTCATGAATGACTTATTATATTTGCAATAATTTAGTATTAATGCTTTGTTTTTTTATCATAAAATTTTACATATAAACTAGTAAAACTAGGGCGGCAAATGAACCGTGAATCTGCGATTTCAGATCGATTCGGATTGAAAGCAGGACGGACCGGATCGAATTGACAAATCTGCCAATCCGTGTGGATCGGATCGGTTCAGGGATTGGTTGTCCAAAACCTAAATCCAGTCTGACCCGTACACTTATAAGCACTAAATAATAACTTATGGTTGATAATTGGTCCACATGTTAACGGTCAAGGGGTGTCAATTACAACAGATCCAGATATATAAAGTCTTTATGAGAAGGGTTTCTTCTCATTTTCTCCGCCTCATAGCTCTCTCTCACCCCCAATCTATATCTCGGTTGGCTCTTCAACGCTATCAACATAGATCTGACTCTGGCATCTCCACTCTTCGATGCCATCACATTGCCGGCTATCGTTATGATGGATCTTCTTGCTACAGTCTACAATGCCACCAACATCGAAGCTTCTGTCTTTCCCTCTTCTCCACCATCACATCAAAGGTTCACGACTCTCGCTATCCAGCCTTCGCCGGAAACCGCAGATCCGCCCATAACAAGTCGATCTCAAAACGTCAACTAGATGGTTTCCATCAGTGTAACGATTGTGATTTTTAGTTTGTGCTAGTGTGTTTTTTTAGTACTAGCAATTCACTTAGCATATTCTCTCTGTTAGGGAAATGGATTAACAGAGAAGATATGCCCTACAGTTTAGATTTTTTGAAATGTTCATGGGACAGAGTCAAAACCCTCAAGAGACGTGTACAAATGCGATTCGAACCGATTCGATCCGTGAACGTCCCCAAGTAAAACTAATTTATTACTTCAAATAATTAAACTACACTCATCAGTCATCACATTAAGATGGTTTATATCATTTTATAATATGTTTTTATCATTTTATAATTTTTTTGGTCAAAACCATACCTGTATATTTTTGGAGAAATTGGATGAGAGCTATGGGAGACTGGAAGCTCCAATCTCTTAGTGTAGATATTCTAAGTTGTCAGAATCTTATGATTCGCGATTCGTATCCTACGATTCGATGTGATTTGCCCATGATTCGATGTGAATCCCTCAGTGAATATTAAATGGACAAAAACTAATCTGAATCCAGACCCAAGAGACTAGATCTTGCAATTCTGTTGCGATTCGGACGAAACACCTTTAGGTCAATAGAGTTAAAGTGGCTCTAAGACTAAATATTTTCCACATTCTGTCTGCTTTTGCATCATGTATGAAAATGACTTGTACATTCTTCTCAAGCCCAATGATAATAGTTTCCCATCATTTCCTATTCTCTTGGTATGCTATACTAATTCCTTGTTCTACATACCTTTCTATATCTTCGTTATTCGTATATTTATATATATACACCTCCTAATCACTAATTGCAAGTACATCTTGCTAAAACCTTGAGTTTGATTATTGTTAAAATCTATGTTACCAGAAACGTAAAAGTAGCCGCGTTTCTCGTTCCGAGTCGTACGTACCGAAACGCGGTACGTTTTCGTCCCGAAACGCAGAAAGCATCGACCCGAACGTTTCGTAGAGTGTGTACATAGTTGACATGTTTATATTACTAGTTTTCAGTGGTACTTATCTGCAGAAAGTTATGTTATCATTATAAATGGATCTGAGAATGGAAATATGAAACTACTTAAGTTGATATTGTTGGACTTTTTTGGTAACTGTAAGGAAAAATGTTCCCAAATAGTGTTCATCGTTCCTAGTAATTGTATTTCGTCCCGGACATCGTTCCGGAGAAGCCTACCCCTAGTGTACCCCATATTGGCACCTATAGCGTTTCCCGTTCCCGTTCCCGTCCCACGTACCGCAGCGTACCACGTTTCTGGTAACATAGGTTAAAATATGGATACCATTGTTCAAGTACGTTATAGTTTTATGAAATAAGTTATTTTATATGTTTACATATATTGCAAGCGAATCTTACGATTCGGTTCAGCTCACGATTCAGTGGAAATGAATATCTATTCAGTATCTGAATCTAGATTTGACAGCTGTAAGATATTGGCAAGATTGGAAGGAAATTGAAACTCCATTTCTCTTCCAGAAATGGAGATATGGAGTGTGCACAATGGGAGACTGCTCAACATTTTCA
Organism: Linanthus parryae; assembly: GCA_023055425.1. NCBI lineage: Eukaryota > Viridiplantae > Streptophyta > Magnoliopsida > Ericales > Polemoniaceae > Linanthus > Linanthus parryae. The sequence goes on from JALGPY010000001.1 coordinate 187,176,818, forward strand.
CCATCAAATATGGAGAATGAAGGACAAAATGGAATCTGGGGTGAGCAATACTCTCATGTTGTCTTTTACTACTTCTGAACTCTTCATAAATGTTCCATTGTGAACTTAATATTTTCTAGTTACATCAGTCAACCATCTTTACAACTCAACTCCCACTATATTGAAGAAAATTGATGAATAAGTGTCCTGTTGAATCCTAACTATATTATCCTAAAAAACCAACATCTGAGGTTAGTAAGCATCAGTGTTGGCACTTAAAATGCCCTCATCACCCCCAGAAACGGGGCACACTAGTCTGCTTCCAGCAGATCTGGGATGGAAAACCATCAAGTTAATAGATTTATAACAATGGCCCCGTTCTTCTGAAACATTCAACATCTCATAGGAAATATTTGTACATGTGGGTCATACCACTTTCCCAATTATTCAACCCATCCGGACTTCATATAGTAGTATTTGTTACCAAAAGCAACGGAATTGCTATAATGGTTGTTATTTCTTAACCTTCCCCATTTCAAACCTCACAAAAAGTTTCCATTTTGGATAAAATCATCTCATATATTGAGAAATGTTCACTGAGCTCATAATTTTCTCCTGAGTCAATATGTAGTGAATATTTGCTAATTTACACAATCATGCTATAGTAGTTATATTAACTTCAGGTGAATAACTGCTACTTGCGGTATTATTATTAACCAGTGTTAAATTCAGTTTGACTATGATCTTGATTAGATACATGTTTCGGATCTGCTGTCTCCAAACTTTATGTAAAGTTCATAAGACGATAATAAACTATTGATATTTCAAGCATTTTACACAGCATAAGAAGAAAAGAAAAAAAGTGCATAAAATAGTAGAGCTCTTAGAATGAAAATTTTCTAGAATGTAATGTAAAGAAAGAGCCTTAAAGGAACTTGACTGCTAATGAGAAGAAACATACTGCCTTATTGTGACAATCCTGGGCCTCTAATTCAACAAATGGTTGCCTTTCAGCAAGGTATAACTCAAAGTACTTGTGTTTAGGCCTAAATTTTTTTAAGTTTAGCAAACTGCATACTATGGCTGCAAGTTCAATCCGGACCCAACCACGTTAATAGCTTTGCTTCAGCTACGGTTTCGATAAGGGTTTGGTTTTTCTTGAACCGGATAAATCAAACCGTTTAGCTAAATATAATTATATAGACATATATATAGGGAATAGATTATTACAAGTTACTTTTTACGATTACACTGGATTTAAGCTGTCACGACTTTTATGCCTTGTTAAATAACCACATCCATTTAATTTACAATTATTTGTTTTAGGCAAGCTTACTTAGTCGATATTTTTCCACTATTATTTTCAAGATTATTTCACGTGTTTTTCCGTTAATTTTGACGAATCAAAGCTCTTCAAAATTCCAAACCCAAATCAGTAGTAATATAACTGAAGTATGTGAGTTAGATAAAATTTTAAACTTCAAATCCAAATATGCACCATTGTTGAATAACAGAAATTCTACAACCATCATCCCACATTGGAGAAATTCTACAACCATCATCAAATCCAAATATCCCAAGCTTCGTTCAACAGTTCGTACAATGAAGATATGCCATCTCCAACAAGACTCCAATCCAGCGAAAAGAAAATTAGTGAATTGTAGGGGACGATGAGTTAAAAGGGATGTCAGTCATTGGAGATAATATGGGAAAATATTTAAAATTAAAATTTACCCAAAATAGATTAGTTTAGATTAAAAGGAGAAATGTTAATAACAATGACGGTAATTAAGTTATCCAAACTAAAATCTGGTGTAACCGTAAAAGTACCTGGTGTAAGAATCAATTCCCTATATATATACTTTTTAACATAATTATATATGTGTAGTGTTTAAGTTGGTGCAACCACAAGATATTATAAGCTCCTACCCTATTTAAATAAGTTAAGCTGATTTTTGGTATAACCTATGCAAATTTTTGGAAGTTCTTAATATTTGAAGAGTTCAGGACTAAATAGTAATAATGTACTACATCCATCCATCCCAAATTGAGAGCCGGGGTGAACTTCTCACAGGGCTAAGGATGTGCTTTTGACTTGATAAATGTATGAAAATGGCCTTTGTTTTATGTGCTTCCTTTCTTGGCAAGTGAAGGTAATAATTTAAAAAAAAAAAAAAAAAAAAAAAAAATCCGAGGGAAGTGAAAAAGAAAGCAATGTTTTTGGTTGTAAGGCACTCGTTTTGGGATTTCCATTTTAGGAAAGGAACTTACTCAAAGTGGGACAGAGGGAGTTATAGCTGGTAAAGTGCGACAATAACACGAACCTTATTAAGTGTGAACCAAACCGTTCATCTCGATTTTGTTTTCGGCTCTGAACCGAACCATTTGCACCCCTACTGCTCATAGTATTAATCTGACAACATCAGTCAGCAGAATAACAGAAAGTACTCAGCTCTCTCAAAACTCACTGATAAGCTTTCAGTGGAAGCACCAGAAGGTTAGAAACCAGCTGTGGATGAACACTGTTACCTCAGTTATCACCGTGATTACTAACCAGAGTCACAACTGGTAGGTTTCCATTTCATGTCATCACCAATACCGGTACCATTTACAGAGTCTCGACTTATAACCATGACCTAATCACTCAATGAGCTATATAGCCTAATCACAATGCATGTTAGTTTAAAATTCAAATGTAACCAGTCAGGTGTCAGACTTCAGAGAATCAGATTTGCCAGGAAAAGTAAGTGGACCAACCACCTAGTCGCTTTGTTAGTTCCAACACGGTCACAATGGCGCGTCATCAACAAAGGACACAGTTGCCACACAAAATCAACCACCTACCTCAATCATTCAACCCAAAATTAGGAGATCCTAACTAGCAAAAGAAGTTCACTGCACGTCCATGACTTGGTTGCAGCCCTATGACAATGGTAGTAGAGCACCATACAAAACCAAGAAATTTATCTAAAATTTCATTAGTGAGAGTAGTCAACAAACCTGAGCATTTTCCTAAGCTCAACTGCTCATACATCCAAAGCCTCCACAAGGTTGATATCTTGGTCATCAACCACTTTCAGAGTAGGGCACCTCCTGATGGAAGCCCTTGGAATACCTGTCATTAGGGGCGAAGTAAGACTAAATCTAAATTCACCACCCAACTAAAAAGCAAATAGGGATATGATTAAGATGATTATTCACGCAATCATTTCTGCCAGAATTCCAAGGACCATTTCCTCCATGTCACATACAAAAACGAGGAGATATAAGTAAAGATCAGATCAGATCAGATCAAAGTGCCTCCAATGAGGAGGATGCAAAAGAGTATGCAAAAGACATGAGACCGCCACAAGAGCAACACAAATATACTATCACATAGCAAACTGAACATATACTAGTGTTGATTGTTGACATCTCAAAATACAACACATAACCGCTCTCAAACAGATATTGGCGGTGGGAAGGTGTTGGACAAGGACGCATGCCAATCACTATGAAGAACCCAATAGATTCAAGCTCTAGATGGCCAACTCTTTGTAACACTATACTAAAGATAGGTAGTTAAGGTACTTTCAATGAGATGAAGCTTCATCTTTATCAATTTTTGGTGCAAACTATTAATTTGTTTTATTCTTCACAAGAAAATTAGTTCACAATTCATTTGACAGAACACGGAAATTTTCCACGATTACAGACTAAACCAAGCATGAATCCACTATCCATCGCAAGTCACCCACTTTTCTATGTTAAAGGCTTAAAAGCGGTCTATTGCTAATGTTTCATCTCACTGGACACACCATTCTCTACTTTGCCGTCATAGCCATGATAAGAGACTTCAACCATGGGTCTCGGGGCAGGGCGCCCATCAAAGTCAGCTGGAAAGAACTCAAAATCTGGTCCAAAGTTGAACTTGACAGTACAGTTAGGTTGGTTGGGAAGAGTATACATCGAAGCTGCAGGGTAATATCGGCCACCATAAAGATCCTGAAAAGCAACACCCTGGCATACCCCATTTTTGAAGAAAGAAATTTGACTTCCTGCAAAGGAAATAAAAGCCCTTCAGTGATATATCTCTACCTTGGCAATTATTGTAACTGCATCCCAAGCAGAGAATCATACAAGTAACAATTCAATATCTTCTCGTATAACAGACAAGAACAAGCAGAAATTGTGTACATATATCCAATACAAATAATCCAATTCGCATTACTCACATGCACCAGAAACCACCAAGAAAGCACAATGCATAATGACAGTAATAAAATACATACACTGCTTCGCTACTTCACCTCCATCAGTAGAGGATCAAAAACATTCTGCATGGCAATCTTTGCTAGAAATTAAGACGCAGTGGATGACAGGACCTGAAGGATTGCAAGGTTGTGGGTACTTCAGGCTACTTCAAAAAAAAAGGAGTTTAAACAAATGAGAAACACAAGAGTCTCATGTAAATCTAATCCAGAAATGGATGTTGAGTTTCTTCGCATATCATCCGAGATGCACCCACATCTGGTGTACTGACTCTGGATAGTAGACGGGAATAGGTTGGAATCACAGACCTCCCCGTTGCCGGAAATGCAAGGGATTCTAGAATACACGTCCTTTGTCTTGTATGGTTATTTTGGGGAAGTGAAAAAGTAAGACCTTCAAAAAGGGTATGGAGGAAAGTGAAAAAGTAACTTTCGGGAATGTGGACACATTCTTGGACACCCATCCAAGGACAGATTGACACATATTGAGGGACTGAATATATGCATCATTCCCTCCAAAAAAAGGCTGTCACTTGAAATCAGCTTAAGTGGAACTGACCCAAGAAAAATGGGAAAATTTGCCCACAAACTCATGGTCACTATAAGGAGGTTTCATTTCAAGCTTTGCGAGAAAATGGAACACCTGTATCTCACAGGTAGCTGCATCCCATGCATTAAGAAGTACTCCGCACTTGAGAGCATATGTAGCTCAAGTGGCAGCATATCCAGTAACCTTTCAATAGCATGGTGCTCCAAGGAACCTTGAGACCACTTCTAAATGGCGCAGTGTCAACATGTGAGTCCAAATGCATTTCCAACTCTATACACTACAGTATTCTACAAGATTGGGATGACAATGATGATATAATTCAACGTCAGGCCAGCTGCAGACAAATGGATTCTTACCACAAACAGTCTGAAAAGGATAGGATCACATAGCTTAGTAGATGTATTTGATGCAAGTACTGGGAGATGTTAGCAAAATGGTAGTGGGTATTTTCGGTATTTTAGTGATTATGGTCTCTTGTTAGCAAGTTGATGTAAGCCTATAAAAAGGCACGTTGGAAGTAGTGTTTCGTATCGTTTTTTATCAATAATACTCAGTTTATAGATTTTTTTCACAAGGTATTAGAGCAGGATTTTGTAATTGAAATCGATGAGGTCTGGCCGTCTGGGTCTTTCTTCTCTGTTTTGGGTTTCTGGTGTCTCCATTGTTGTCTTGAGGTCGGCTCTTTCACATAATGGTTAGAGAATTTGTTATTACAGTTTGACCCTTCTGGTCTTTAATGAGTCCAGATTGACCGCCTCTAAACTTCAGATATTTCAATGTTCACCCCTGTTTGGAAAAAAAATGATAATCTACAAAGTTGGTCTTACAATTTGCAACAGCCCCAACTTGGCCCACAGAGTTGTTTTGGAACTGTTGGTTATTGTCCTGTTGAGCAATGCCAAGTTGCAGTAACTGGATTTTCTGTGTCTTTGGAGTCTCTTTAAGCGAGTCTTTCTAAGACAACAAACCAGGTCGCAAGAAAGGGCTGTGTGATCCTGATTCTATTTGATCCAGATCATTGTTCGATGGATATTTAGTTGATCCGAGATGCTCGGAATATGATTACTGATTTCTCTCCTCTCCCTCCGAATTTAGTTATCGTACTCAGACTTGGCTCATGGGAATTGAATTTTGATTGCTGGTAATGGATTTGTTTCAGGCTATTTTGGTCGCTTGACTCGTTGACGTTAATGAAAAGCTTGGAATTGTTGGTTTGTGGTTCGTGAAACATTCTTTGCATTCAGCTTGGTGGTGTCCGTTTGTTTTGCAAATACAAACTCACTTTGAATTTGAGGGAAGGTGTTAGTGAAATGGTAGTGGGTCGGTGTTTTGTTTATTATCAATGTAAGCCTATAAAAAGACACATTGGGTCATTGTTTAATATAGCTTTTTTATCAATAATATTCAGTTTATAGATTCTTTCACATGGTATCAGAGCGAGTGTAGGGTTAGTATGGCTGCCACTTCGACGGTGGGCAGCTCCACTCAGCTTCCCGGGTGGACCACCGGCATGTGTTCTTTTTGTTCGTCAGTCTTTGTTTTCTATTTACTATAACTAGAATCTTGTGGCATGTTCTGCTCATTACCTGGGAGTAATAATTTGTGATCACATTTTATAATACCAAATATTGTACATGTAAAGTACAATCGCATCTTCTAGGTTCATAGCATCAGGCTGAACAGGCTACTCAAGGAAAATTATACACGACACTCGCAAGTCGCAAGTAAAGCACTGACATCTCACATCTGACACTATAAATTTCAATGATGTCCCTAATTTCAATAGACACTGCTCCTTTCATGAGGTTAGGCTCTTTTCTATTTTTAACATATGAAGGCAGAAACAGGCACAAAGTAACTCACTTAATTTGCATCAGACAAGGTAGCCAAGAAACATGGGCGCTTTATTGCTGAGAGGAGCAGATTAAAACCACATATTCAAAACAAAATATAGAGAATAGAATAAGAAAAGCTATGTTTACAAATAACTTGAGGCGGCGTCAGTTACTAGATCAAGTAATCTATTACCTACTGGCCCTTCAAATCCCTACCTAAGAAGAGTAAACAGAGTTGTTACAATCCGACACAGCTACAAGATCCCATTCTCTGCCTAAACTCCATCATGGGATCAAATATTTAAAACCACCAACAACACAATAAATTCAGTAGCCACCACATCCAAAACCTAAACAACCACCATCAAGACGAAACCATTTACTCCACCCAACCCAAACACACCACAATCACCACTAGAAAGTAGAAAACCACAACCACTCCCATTCATACAGCATTTCAGTCTAGTCCAACTAACTAGATCACCATCACATCCACCAAAAACCTCAACTTGCCACATTGTCCACAAGCAAGACCAAGGTAGTGATCAAATTTCTGAGTTACTCCTACAAATAAAGGCTCTGCTCTAAGGAAGAGCAATTTGACCTGCATCAATTTGCGCAAGTCTACAATTTGGTTGCTTTGCTCAACAAGTTTGTTACAATTTCCACATGTTCTATAGCTACATGCAAAACAAAGGGAAACACTCCATATTGGTTCAATTATCGGTGTGCTACAAATAGCACTATCGCACACATCTAATGCAACAGAAACATTTCAAACAGGTGAATCGATTTCACATGCCGTACTTATTAGTCCCGTGACTGCAACGGTTTGGCATGTTTCGCCTAGCTACTCAGGTAAGATTCCAGGGCAGCGCCGCATCAGACTCCGTAGTATATCTTTGGGTCTGGGCTGGTTCATAGATTAGAAGAACAGAACTATTCAGGTACACGTATATCTGCAACAACCCAGAGGATACCCCCACGATTCAATGGGAAAAGAATGTGCGACCTTCTAACCATGTTATTTCAATGGTTTGGTGCCAAATCTCAAGTCTCTTTAAGACTCCAGGCATATAAGGAGAAAAATGTTTCCATAGAGGGAATCAGCATACATTTTGGAGAAAGGACAGTAGTCTCATTTATCACTACGATAGGTTTAAAATCAGAATATGCATTTTTCCTGTAAACCTCGTGGTGACTTGAGATATGCACTCCAAATCTTTTACTTACCGACTTTATTCGTTCAATTATCGTGTAATAGTGTGATTAGCTCTTGTCGTTTTGCTTTTACATTTACTTCCTGGACCAAATTATGGGAACTGCTTCTGACTTTCGTGCTTCTTTTAAGTAACCTTATCAGTTATGTATCAGTCTGGTTTTTGGGTTTGACCCAGTTCAGGTTTGCGATGTGTTATGATCACCTCATACCCAAAAGCTGCAGCCAGCGGAGCCAGCCAACGTTCAACGACATTGGTCTTGGCTTTGCAAGAGTTCCCGTCTCCCGAAGAGAGGGGCTGATCTCAGGCAATATACTTTTATGCCTATAGCACGAGGGGATGTGCCAGGCTAGGTATAAGCATATTACAGATGTTAGGCGCTGTTGAGAAGTCGTCTCTCTTTAGGAAGAATTGGCGCTAGATAGTGAGAAGGGGTGTTCTTTAGAAGCTTTCGGCGCTAGATAGTTGGTATTACGAGAAGAAGCAAGAGTAGAAGCATACCGAGCAATGCGTAGCCAAAGCAGTAGATTAGATAACATTTGAAAACTCCTTCGCTCCCATTTCTTCTGCTTTACACACTACTGACTTCCAAGGTATGCGGTCGTCAAGGTATGGGCTAAAGGTAAACGAACTAAGATAAGAGGTGCCACTCCCGATCAATAAGGAAAGGAAGAAGGAATAGAATAGGGGCCACACAGGCCTGTACTAGTTACGTGGGTCAGGGAGCTGAAGTGAGTTGAACTTGAATCCCATCAGCAGTAATTGAACCCACATTCAAATAATCCAAATGCCGTTCCACAAACACGACAACATTTTCCTTTTGTAAACTCCAACATGCATTTGGCCAATGTCATTAGTTGATTGGCCACTTCAATATTCTGTTCAATGTAAGGCAAAATTGGTTAATTGATTGACCCAATCTTACACGTGTGAAGTGGTACTGTGGTACTTGGAGTAGAGAATTTTTAGTTTCTCAACTAATACCACTTAGAATAGAAAATTTAGGTTCTCAACTAATACAACTTCAACTCTTCTGGTGCTGCCACTGAAATTATATACTAGCACAATGCATAAATGTAAGATGGTTAAAGATATATGGCCATATAATGTTCCAACGAGTTCCCCAGCCGTAAGTTGTTACTACTAAGTATTAATGACCAGGCCTACTCTTGTAAATACGGAGTAACAAGGTACAGGTAAACACAGTTTTAAGGAGATTAATGTATCAGATATGTCTATAGGTAAGGTTACACAGGACCGCAGTCCAGATAACCAGCATACCACGTTCCCTTGACAGCGCAATATTTCCCTTTCCTTGAGAGAGCCTATTCTGGGGATCATAAATCCGCCCACTAGCCTCGATTTCTACTTTGCTTTCAATAAGCCAGCATCCAATAGAATAACAAAATGCAGATCAAAAAAACGATCATTTCCTTTTTATACAGCTGCAAATTCCCCCCACATAGACGTAAGACCAATGCGCATAAGTATGACACAAAGGGACTGAATTCCATAAACCTTTAAAATGCTCTTAATTTAGTTCAAGGGGAGAAAGCTACGCATACTGACTGGCCCAACTCTCAGATGCCATAAAATATCATGATAAAAGAGGTCTCCTCGGCTTATTAAAGAACCTCCAAACCCTAAACAATCAGGTATGTATTAGCATAGATCATCTATTTCAATACTTAAAACATATATTCTCGCCATTGTGCCGAACATGAGAAGACCAGATCAGAGATTTCATAAAGCAAGTACCACATTTCTTTAGGAATGCAACAATTATAACTAAGACCATTATAGAATAAGCTGAAACCAGAAAGTTTATGGTAAAAAATGTGAAAGCAAGTGTGCCAGAGACAGTTCCTTACCAACAAAGAGCTAAAAGCAACATATTACTGAATTTAACCAGTCAGAGACATATAAAGCGAGAATTAAAAGCAGCCACTTACCAGGCACTACTTGAGGTGGATCTTCCTTCCCATCTGGTGCTGCATAAGCATACTTCTGCCCTTTGTACCAAACCAAATGTGGTGCCTTCGGAGCAAAGGCTTCTCCGTCCGGCAAATTAATATAGAACCCAATAACATCTCCTTCCTTATACCCTTCATCCCCGTACTTCTCCCTGAGAGCCTTGTGTATCTTACTACCATCAATATCCCTATACCCGAAACTATTCGCATCGTAACCAACCGGTGCCTGCAAATCCCCTTTCTCCGTCGACCAACCAAGCCTCGTATGACCCGTTTCCCCCAATTTCACAACCTTGATCTCATAATACCAAGCACCCTCTAATACACCTCTTGTAGCTCTCACCATTCTATAACCCTTTGTACTCCCAGCACTCATCCTATCCTCACTCAATTCCACTTTCTCAGCCTTGTACACCTTCGATAAACAAATCTTCATATCGGGGGTGTCATCGGATTTATCAGGGAAGCGGTGGACTGGAGTGATCATCACAGTGTCTTCAGTTGGGGTATTGTTGGTGGTGTTCTTGGGTTTCTTTTTGCCTTTCCTTGAAGTCGGCTTTGTCCACACATTGTTGCTCTTCTTCTTTGATTTCTTCGCCGTTGATGGCGTTGCGGTGGTGGTGGTGATTGGGGTGGCAGAGGCGGTGGCGTTGGCGGTGGACATTCTCTTCACTCTCGGCTGTGTTGGGGAAGGTGTAGCAGCTATCTCAGCTAATTGGTCTAGGTTTGAAGAGAGGTCCAATGAAGAGAGGTGTTTCTGCTTCTTCGGCTGAGGCTCTTCTTCTTCGTCAAATACGTCGTCGTCTTCTGATACTTTGGTGAACTTCGGTGAACCTCCTCCCGATTCCGCCTTCTGTGCGTCATCGGAGGCTTCTTCTTCGTATTTGACCAAATTTAGGGTTTCGGTTTCGGTGTCTGGAGTCGCGGTGGTGGTGGTGGTGACAGTGGCGATGCCGTCGGCGGAGGAGCTGGGGAGATCTCCGGTGGCTTCGGCGGCGGCGACGACGGAGGCGGCGACTTCGGCGAGGGCGGCGATTGGGGTGGGATCGGCGAGAGTGAGAGGGGTTTCTTCGATGTTGGGGTTAGAGGAGCGGTTGTTTTCGTCGTTTCCTTCGATGGATGTGGCTTGGAGGTTGTCCATGGTAGCGAGAGAGGTACAGGGAAGAGAGACGAAGGTGGAATTGAGAATGAGAGAGGTCTAGGGTTTTACAGGTGAATCGCCATAGCTCTCTGGATTGAGATTTGAGGTTTCAGAACTGATGATGGAGAGAGAACACGTGTAGAGAGCATGATTTGGGCTTTGTAAAGCTTTCTTGGGCTCTAGTTTGTTCGGTCTCAATTGGGCTTATTCTTGAGTTTGGGCTTTGTGTTCGCGATAATTCCCAAGTATACGAATATCGTTCTAAGTAGTACCCGAGTAAGAACGGGGTCGATTTCCACAAGGAGAGGAGGTTTAGACAATGACTTGCAAAACTAGAAAACGACTAACTAAACGATAAAAGCAACTTCTCTCAATGGCTTTAGAGCTTGCCAAGCTATCGAATCCACCACAAAATGTGATGGAGCAAGTTTAGAGTACGATTTAGAGTAAAAGACTACTAAAGCGACAATTCAAGAAAATAAGCGAAATATCAAGTAATGAGGGGCTAGGGATCATCGGTTTCTCTAGTGACCAATCCTCCTATTAGATTCAAGCCCGATTCTCAATTCGCATGTGTCAATCCACAAGACAAGTATCTCAAGGAGTGATTGCTCATACAATCCAACTCGCGACAAGAGAAGTGTGTAAATCCAACACGCTAATCAAGCACTAATGAGGCTATTCAAATGAGATTCTCCAAATTTCAAGTGTTTCAAGCATCAACCATATGTAAACACACATAGATGTTTCCACATGAAAGATCAAGCAACAAATGAGATTTGTAAATTCTCACTCAAATCACCTAACTAGAACTCGATTTCTCAAAGTTATGATTGACGAGTTCCTCTCACTCCAATGCAACTTCAAATCAAACACGTCAAAAGTATTCGCACATCTACCTATTCAATGCATCAAATACTTCAACAAGAGAAATCTAAATATTGCACTAAGCATTCAAGTGAACTCAATTCAACCCATTCATCTTTGAAGTTCAACTTGAATCAATAAGATGATTAGAGCACTAGATAGTCCCAAATCACCCAAGCAATTGAATTAGCTAGACATAATAGAAAATTCAAGAGAGATTGAGAGAAATTTAACTTTCAATAATCAAAGCTTGAATTCATACTTGATAGCACCAATACACTTTTCACTAATTCAATCCCAAACACTTGATTCAACTACAAATAACTAAGCAAAATCACTCCTAACACAAAACTAAACTACCAAAGTGAATCAAAGATGTGCAACTAAGCTGCTGCTGCTGCTACAATGAAGAACACAGCAACAGCAGCACCAAGAACAGAGCATAACAATGCTCTACAGCCTCAAAATCGCCTGAAACTGACCTCCTCTCTCCCCCTCTTCCTCTTTCTCTTGTTCTTGGCCCAGAAGATGCTCAAGATAGAGCTCAGGAGCTCAAGAACAAGATCAGAACCTGGTGAAATCGGAGAGAGAGAGAGGAGAACAACGAACAAAAATAGAGACGTCCTAAAACCGTCGGGTCTGTCCAGAGAGAGCTGTGATTTCTTCAAGCTTTGTTTATATAGCCTTGTCTTTGAGCTTCCTTGGCCTCCAAGAATGTATCTAAGCCGTCCAATTCATCCCAAGACCTCTGAATCGTTGATTTGTAGAGCTCATGAACCCTAGGTTTGATTTGGGGCTTTTCGTTTAGGTTGTTCTTGGGCCGAATTGAGCAGTGGGTTAGGGAGAGGATTGGACAAGGAGAAGTTTGGTACCAGTTTCGCCCGATTTGGTGAGGATTTGGTCGGGTTTTGGAGTTGGCCGAAGCTTCAAGCGAAGCTTCCATGGAGTTCCTTCGTTCACTGCGTGTTTCTTCGGGGAGAGAGAGGGAAGAAGACGCGTCTTCAGTGATTGTTTTGCCGAATGAGCAATTCGGCCCCCTCTAGTTTGATGTAATGTTTTAAAATACCCCCATCTCCTCTTAAAAGGTTTGGAAAAATAGCAATAACACCCCAACTCCGTTAGTAGCTCTTCAAAATAGCCATTAAAAGGTTTAGAAACTTGCACTTAAGCCCCACTTCCGTTAAGAACTTGTCTTCTTGGCCCTTGACCTTCACTTTTGACTTTTAGATCTTCAATAATGGCCCCAATTCTTCTCTTGTCTTCTCAAATTGGCCCTTAAATCTTTAACTATTCTTCAAATTAGGTCATCCAAGTCCCTTCTTCATGGCTCTTGAGCCGCAAATCCTCTTCAAATTCATCGTTTAAGGTCCCCTAGCTCGCCTCTTGCGTTTTAAAGCACGTTTTCACCTACAAAATTAGGGAAAAACAACCAAAACTACGAAAACAAGCATAAGTCTAGAAAGAGAGATAAAATAGATAAATTACACATATTAGCAAGTTATGAAGAGTTCGTTAACATACTAAAATATGCAATTTACGATCCTTAACACACACCCCAACTAGCCTTTTGCTCGTCCTCGAGCAGAGAGAGCGATATGAGTAGAAATTTAGTGAGAAACCAATCATGAGAGACACACACTCAACTAGACAAGGCTTGACTCAATCCTAAACTAGACTCAATATATTTACAAAAACACTCTCACATATTATCTATCCTAAGTGAGAACCCAAAGAAAATAAAATCCTAAAGAATTACTAGCTAGTTTTAATTTTTTTTTTTTTGGTGGGGGAAAAAGAAGAATGCACAAATGTCTCTTCAAATAAATTCTCAAAGTCCAAGAAGATTAAGAAAGAAACCTATGGACGTCTAAGCATATACTCATACAAATGTGGGCGGTGTTTGGTAGAAGGTGACTCATGCGAACCACAAAACTTGTTAAATTAAGTCCAATTTGCGAGAAAGTATGCCTTCAAAAATAAGGATCACATGAAACTAGACATTCTCATACTTATTCAAAAGCACCCATGTAGGATGGACTTCCAAAGCTTTGAACAAAAATTTTTAAGAAGGGGAGATGTGGTTGTGGGCTTGTATGATCCTTTTGTGGATTTTTGGTAGATGGTGGGATTTATCATGATTTTTTTTTTTATTTATAGTATTAACATTTTTTTTAAACCTCAAATCCAAGGTTCTCCAAGACCCACAACAAAAAGAGGAATATACACGCGAATGGGCTTTTTAAGCTAAACCAAGGGAGCTATCTAGGTGGTGACGTAACATTATCTCCGGACACCCCTCTATTTCTTAGACATCGCATGGGGTGTCATTGGTAACCACCACTCCAATGGGCTACAAGTTTCCACCGCAAAAACGAATAGAGTAAAATCTTTTTGTGAAGTTCAAATAGCTTTAGAAAATGCACCATTTATCAAAAGTAAAAGACGTCAAAGTTTATGTGATCTACTTAGCTTGAAGGACTTAAACATGAAACGTAAATTTAGTGTGTCGCTTTGTGAGAACGCATGATATCGCGGAAGGTGGGATATTGGTGTAGATGTATTGAGTATAAGCAAAGAATTCATTTCTAAAATAAAAATAAAAAGAACATGGACTAAGAAATTTCATTATTTGAAAGCATCTAGCTTCCTAAAATTCCCCCTTTTCACTTTTTCTCGTTTTTTTTTTTCATTTTTCATTTTTTTTAAATAAGTGACTCAACTATAACTTCCTAAGACTCAATAAAGCTATCAAATAAGAAAATAAAATCTAGACTCAAGATGAAAAGTGAAAATAAATAAAACTATCAAAGAAAGAGGAAAAAAAACCTATGGTTTGACACGGGGAAAGAGTGATGCTTCTCATGAAAGGTTCACACACATTTTTTCAACAATTTCAATTTTTAAATTTTTATGATTTTTTAGAATTTTTAATTTTTTTGTATTTTTCATGTAAATCACTAATGAAGAAAAATCATGCTAGTAACCATTTAAGCAAGAAATATATCTACTTCCCACCCCCCAACTAAAATGTCACATTGTCCTCAATGTGTGAGAACAATGGAAGAGCATACAAATTCATATAAGAGTTAAGGGATAGATAGACCTCATTGTAGCTTTCTTGGCCACCAAGCACAAGTCCTCCTCCAAGAGCAACCTACAAAATGTTAATAGAAAAGAAATGCAAGAAATAAAGATAAACTAATTTATTTATTTACAACTAGGGAGGTGGAACAACGAAAATGATGCTATCCCACCCCCAATCTTGGAAATTTCTTTCCATGCCATGCCCCTACTTCATTCTTAGAAAAGTACTTCTCCTTCAAAAATTTGGATTCATCAATTAAAATAGATAGGAGGAGTAAGGGCAAGACACAAAATATGAATAAGAGATGCAAACAAAATCTAACAATTAATCTAGAGCAAGTGTTTATGTCATGCATCATCTTAAGAAAAGGGTTTGAAATCCTCAAACTAATTGAATCATAGAATGGGTCTTCATAAGTTGCCAAATTCTTACTTGAAATCAAAACTTGAGAGATGGTGGCAACTTGTGAATCCTCAATCTCATCACTTTTAAATAAGTCATATGGATTTGGGGATGGGGCTTCACAAGTGGGAGTTAAAATAATTTGAGAACTTGAAGCCTCATCCAAAACCTTAGGCACATCTTCCATAATGATAGAATCCGAGGGAGCATTCAAGTAAAATTTAATTTCGTCACAAATACGAGCATAGCTCCCCGGATCTTCATTGGACATGTCAATACTAACCGGAGTACCTCCCAATAAAACTTCAATTTCGTCACAATCAAGATCATAGGAACTCCGGTAAGTACTAGGCTCTTCTTGAGCACAAGACAAGTCTACATTCCCTTCACTAGTGGTAGCATCAAATTTGGCCCCTAACTCATCACATGAGTGATTTTCATTTTGCGACTCCTCCTCACAAGTGTCACTATGTGAGTCATCCAAAATGGCTTCACTCATGTCATGGGTTGAAGAGTCATCATCAAAAATATCAATCTCACTACCAATATCACTATCACATGCTTCTTTAGATTGTGCAAATGAGAAATGAATACAATCACCTATCCTAGTGGCAACAACTCCATCATCAAACACATCATCCAAAATTTGATCTTGAGCAAGCTCGTGATGTGTGTGAATAAGAACTTGAGACTCATATGATGGCGACTTTTGTGAAGAGTAAGTACTATATGCAAGAGACTCATTATCATGCGATTGTGAATATGAGGATTCCACTCTATCAATCGAGTGACAAAACGATCCTTCTACTTCTATAAATGAGCCTTCAAGTTTACTTTGTGATTCTCTTAGTTCTCTTATTGAATCTCTTAGTTCTTTTGTGCCTTGGAGATATTTTTGAAATGTCTCCTCTAGAGAATCACTTATATGCATATTTAGCTCATCATTCACAAGTGATTCCCTCTCAAAATGATTAACTTCTCTTGATTCACACATCATATCATTATATTGATAAGTGCAAGAATCATGAGAGTTCAAAAACATGTAAGTGTTTGAGGGAGGTGATTGTGCACAAGAAGCATGAGATGTGTAGTCTAGTGTCCTACTATCATGCCAAGAATAATCATTCTTAGGAAAATAATCACCATTATTGTAAGCACGCTCACGTTTGGAACGCATTGATTCCTTAGAATGACTTTCATGTCTAGTAAATGCATAGTAGTAAGGATGTGAATGGACGTTAGGCCTCTCACCAAGTCTAAAATGTTCACGAGACATTTTTTTTTCAAGCAAGTAGATGAGAGGTATTTGATGAATTTCACAAGCCCTCTTGAATCTCACAAGCTTAACTAACCACAAGCAACTAGAGAAAATGTCAAGAAAAATACTAAGAAAGTAAAGCAAATCAAATCTAAAGCCTAGCCTCTCCCCGGCAACGGCGCCAAAAAACTTGTTCGCGATAATTCCCAATTATAGGAATATCGTTCTAAGTAGTACCCAAGTAAGAACGGGGTCGATTTCCACAAGGAGAGGAGGTTTAGACAATGACTTGCAAAACTAGAAAACGACTAACTAAACGATAAAATCAACTTCTCTCAATGGCTTTAGAGCTTGCCAAGCTATCGAATCCACCACAAAATGTGATGGAGCAAGTTTAGAGTACGATTTAGAGTAAAAGACTACTAAAGCGACAATTCAAGAAAATAAGCGAAATATCAAGTAATGAGGGGCTAGGGATCATCGGTTTCTCTAGTGACCAATCCTCCTATTAGATTCAAGCCCGATTCTCAATTCGCATGTGTCAATCCACAAGACAAGTATCTCAATGAGTGATTGCTCATACAATCCAACTCGCGACAAGAGAAGTGTGTAAATCCAACACGCTAATCAAGCACTAATGAGGCTATTCAAATGAGATTCTCCAAATTTCAAGTATTTCAAGCATCAACCATATGTAAACACACATAGATGTTTCCACATGAAAGATCAAGCAACAAATGAGATTTGTAAATTCTCACTCAAATCACCTAACTAGAACTAGATTTCTCAAAGTTAGGATTGACGAGTTCCTCTCACTCAAATGCAACTTCAAATCAAACACGTCAAAAGTATTCGCACATCTACCTATTCAATGCATCAAATACTTCAACAAGAGAAATCTAAATATTGCACTAAGCATTCAAGTGAACCCAATTCAACCCATTCATCCTTGAAGTTCAACTTGAATCAATAAGATGATTAGAGCACTAGATAGTCCCAAATCACCCAAGCAATTGAATTAGCTAGACATAATAGAAAATTCAAGAGAGATTGAGAGAAATTTAACTTTCAATAATCAAAGCTTGAATTCATACTTGATAGCACCAATACACTTTTCACTAATTCAATCCCAAACACTTGATTCAACTACAAATAACTAAGCAAAATCACTCCTAACACAAAACTAAACTACCAAAGTGAATCAAAGATGTGCAACTAAGCTGCTGCTGCTGCTACAATGAAGAACCCAGCAACAGCAGCACCAAGAACAGAGCATAACAGTGCTCTACAGCCTCAAAATCGCCTGAAACTGACCTCCTCTCTCCCCCTCTTCCTCTTTCTCTTGTTCTTGGCCCTGAAGATGCTCAAGATAGAGCTCAGGAGCTCAAGGACAAGACCAGAACCTGGTGAAATCAGAGAGAGAGAGAGGAGAACAACGAACAAAAACAGAGGCGTCCTAAAACTGTCGGGTCTGTCCAGAGAGAGCTGTGATTTCTTCAAGCTTTGTTTATATAGCCTTGTCTTTGAGCTTCCTTGGCCTCCAAGAATGTATCTAAGCCGTCCAATTCATCCCAAGACCTCTGAATCGTTGATTTGTAGAGCTCATGAACCCTAGGTTTGATTTGGGGCTTTTTGTTCGGGTTGTTCTTGGGTCGAATTGAGCAGTGGGTTAGGGAGAGGATTGGACAAGGAGAAGTTTGGTACCAGTTTCGCCCGATTTGGTGAGGATTTGGTCGGGTTTTGGAGTTGGCCGAAGCTTCAAGCGAAGCTTCCATGGAGTTCCTTCGTTCACTGAGTGTTTCTTCGGGGAGAGAGAGGGAAGAAGACGCGTCTTCAGTGATTGTTTTGCCGAAGGAGCATTTCGGCCCCCTCTAGTTTGATGTAATGTTTTAAAATACCCCCATCTCCTCTTAAAAGGTTTGGAAAAATAGCAATAACACCCCAACTCCGTTAGGAGCTCTTCAAAATAGCCATTAAAAGGTTTAGAAACTTGCACTTAAGCCCCACTTCCGTTAAGAACTTGTCTTCTTGGCCCTTGACCTTCACTTTTGACTTTTAGATCTTCAATAATGGCCCCAATTTTTCTCTTGTATTCTCAAATTGGCCCTTAAATCTTCAACTATTCTTCAAATGAGGTCATCCAAGTCCCTTCTTCATTGCTCTTGAGCCGCAAATCCTCTTCAAAATTCATCGTTTAAGGTCCCCTAGCTCGCCTCTTGCGTTTTAAAGCACGTTTTCACCTACAAAATTAGGGAAAAACAACCAAAACTACGAAAACAAGCATAAGTCTAGAAAGAGAGATAAAATGGATAAATGACACATATTAGCAAGTTATGAAGAGTTCGTTAACATACTAAAATATGCAATTTACGATCCTTAACACTTTGCTACTTTATTTTTATTTATTTTTATGAAATAATATTTAAGACCTATCTGTTTATCGTCTGCTGTGTTCGAACCCAAAACCTTATGCATGGGGTTTTTAATCTCTCTGATGAAAGAGTATATTATAGAAGAAGAAAAAAAGGTCATCGAAGAACAAAGGCGTAATCAAACAATTGGGCCTTCAAAATGTCATCGAGTAAGTTTGACATGTCCAAACTACCAGTGTATGCCTCCTTCCTACTCCAATTGGCTACTTAATGGGCTAAACTATTTGTACTTCTAGGTCAAACTTTATACTAAATTTTGTATCAAAGTTTGGTAATTCTTTCAAACTCATAAGCCTGCTCCTCCATCTCCAGTGAGCTCTGTTGAGGTCAGAGAAAGTTTTGACATTTGCAGCATCAGATTCAATAATCACAGGAGAGTCAAGATTTGTCAAATCATAAGTTTTGGATCACCATTTCAATGTCTATAACCTACATTCTTTAATGTCAATGGTTTTCTCTACTTTTGTTTCTAAAAATACAATGATGTTTATATGATTTATGCCAATATCACTCCAATCATCATTGCTGGATGAGGTGGTGACCAAATTTGAGCTTCGTTAGTGTCTTCTAATCACATTTGACGCCCACACCATTTATCCAGCTTATGAATTCTCAGTAACCGTTGTCAATTTCTCTTGTAATCTTTTCTATTTGTTTACTATATTGATTAGCCCATTTCTAATTCATCACCTTTCAAATCTTGTCATAATTACTGGAGTCATTAAATCCACCTTATAGCCATTCATTATCTTTGTAACCTCATCTAAGAAATTAAATTTAACCCATTATTTTGTCGTAGTGAACTGCAATGCATGTTCTCAAACCCATAAAGTTGAACCATAATGCTCCGGCAATGTGACAATAAAAGAAAATGTGTGCCTCATCTTCATTCTATATCCTCTTCTGCAAATTGATCACTGTTAATAGAGCTTGAGCAAGAACTCTCCATAATAGCATTTTGCACCTCTTGTGATATCTTCAACTTCCATAAAATGCCATGACACTTTGCGTTTAATATTTACACTTCTAACACCATTTGAGCTCCAACATAAATGTTTATACATTTCGTTGGCAGTAACTTGTCAATTCCTAGTTTCAAACCAATAACAATGATCTTCTACTTTCTTCACAAGGATTTTGAGTTTCATAGTCTCTAATACCTCCTCTTTCATCATCCCATCACTTATTAATTATTGCTTCCAGTCTCTTTCTTCATAATGTATTAATTACTCTATTTGCTTGGGTCCAGATGTAATGTCATCAGGGAGTTTGGGTGTGGCATTTTCAAGATTATGAACCCAAGGGTCCTGCCAGCTGTTTATGCTTCTTCCATTACCAATCCATTTGCTTGCATTTTTTGCAATTAAGTCTCTACATTGCACCATCTTTCCAATCATTTGAAACTTAGCTAGGTTACAGTACTTAGCCAACGCCAATCTCACCCAAAGGTTATACGTGTTTGTCCATAACTGCCAAGTTAGTTTTGGATGGAATGGCCAAGTTCTGTTGTTTTGCTTATTTAAACCACAGTTCTCCCACTTTTGAGATCTTGCACAAGTAGCTCTAACTTTTATAATTGATTGATCTCTTCTCCTTATGCTTGTGTCCCCATAAAAACTAAACATTATTTGAATTTATCCAACTGATGGTGTTATTAGGAAGCTTTAAAATGACATTTAGTAATTAGTGAGATTAGGAAGGGAAGCTTGCAGAAGGGTTTCTTCAACCTGCTCGAGCTAAAAGTATTCTCTTCCATCCTGCAATAAGCTACTAATCTTCTTGATGGTACTTTTGAAGTAAGTTGCCTCTATGGATTCCTTTATGGGCTGCATCACCTCTTTTGATCTACCTTATTTTCTTTTTATGAGTGTTGTTATAAAAAAAATATAAGACTTGTCCTTATTTACTTTCTGACCTGACACACCTTCATAGATTTGTAAACATAAGTTGATGGTGCTGGCTTTCTCTGTGTCAGCTATTTCATTATTAGCGAGTCATCAGCAAACATTGAGTGGTGAAGAGCTTGGTAATTTTTTTGCTAGTTTGATTTCATGAATTTTTCTCCGACTGCAAAGTCTATGATTCTGGACAACATCTCAAAGTAGATACTAAATAGGGTGGCGACAGGGGGGCCCAAGGGATGACCTATGTCTGACTCAAGGTGGGCAAAGATCCACCCAGAGTTTTGATCCCCTACTACCATTTTATGATTAATTTTAATAAAAGTTAACATAGGGCTCCCCTCAAATTACAGAGAGACATTATTTATGAAAATATCACAAATAAACGTGTACCAAGAGAGATCTTTAGAAATCAGTCTTAAGGTACTTAAATTTATCAGAACATGCTATTCAATGCATAATTGAAGTACTAAACTTCGAATTGCAACTATTTTGTGTGCATTTGATCGTCGGGTATGCTTGACACGAGATGTCTTATCTCACGACCACCTTTTATTGTTGACTGTGCCCCTGATAAAAAATCATGTGCCCGTCCCTGGGGGCTCCCCCTGTCTAATACCCGTCGAGGAAGTGAACTTACCAAATAGACCACCATTGAGAAGAACAGAGTAGTTGGCATAATTTGTACAATACATGATTCTATCAATGAATTGAGTAGGGAATCCAAAACCACGAGAGCATTTTCTTAATGAATCTCCATTATAGCCTGTCATATATCTTTTCCACGTGAAGAAGCGATACAAGCTGAATTAAAATATCTAGTAAAGCACAAGGGGTTTCGACGAAGTAGTTCAAATTCCAAATAATGTGAAACTCGTTGTATCAAAATTGATATTTTTGCGGAAACACTATCAGAATAATGACATTACAAGATACAATTTATTGCAGAGAGCAGACATTGATTGTGAAGAAACATGCTAGCTAGTTATGGATGCGACACGTTTTTATTTCTCAATAAGCTTAGTTGCATCCGAAAATGTGTTGTTACAACATACCTATACGGGTTACCCGATAGCGATGCTAACTTCGTATTCGGTGAGTTTATGTTATATTTTGACCAGTTCTTGAAAGTATGAGCATGATTGTGCGTTTGTACATAAATGTGTAGTCTGGACAGTTTTTTGCATTGATTTATGTTATTTTTTCACATTTGATCTTCAGGTATATTTCACTTGTCGATTTCAGGAACTGGGAGCTCGGAGAGGTACATTGGAGCAGAAATGAACTTCGGAATAACGTAAAGCTCAAAAGATATGCTCGGGAATGAACACAAAGGAGGAATGGCTTGAAACGACGAAGAAATTAAAGAATTGAAGAAGCATTCGTGCGAACTTGCAACGTTCGTACGAACACTTTAGCAATGTCGGCTATTTTGGGTTGTTTTGGTATTTTCGTAAATTAGGAACTTGGTGAAGTATGTTGGGGTATCATTAGACCTATAAGTCCGTGTTTTCCAGTTAGTCAACGTTGGGCATCGATTTTGGAGCTTTGGAGCTAGCTAGGAGCTTGGAAATCGTGCGTTTGATCTATTATATTTTTTTCTTTCTATGCTTATGTTCATGATCACACAAAACTTTGTATTTGTGATCATGAGTATGTTTAACTAAGCTTATTTCATCAGGACCCTCATTGGAATCTAGGGTTTTGTATTGGATTTCATATTTGGATGTTGTGATTAAGCCTTTAAGCTTAATCGATGCATGAGTTCTTGTGTGATTATATACGTACTTTATTCTATCTTTCCTACGTTTACCTTGAATTGATTTTAACTAGTGTTTATTTTAACTAGTGTTTGTTTAATATCTCAACAAGGTTAGTTGAAAAATTGGAGCTATCACCCAGTTGTTATCGCTATCTGGTAACTCAATAGCGTTGACTAGGATCGTTGAGTACAATTACGATTATAATGCATGCTATGGTTGGTAAATACTTGGTAACTCAGTTTTAGTTAAACTTAGTCATAGATCACTTATTTGGTAACTCGATATGTTAATATTGCCCGTTTAACAACAAAACTGCATCAGTGTTTTACGAATCAAAATATGTACCAATAACATCCCTAGTGATTCAAAAGAGGAGTCATGATAATTATCTCCAAATCATTTCTCAAACACCTCACACGTTCAAGAGATCTTAATTGTGCAGCTTTTCGATCCATTATGAATAGATCACAATATAAATTTTGCTGAAGTACAGTACCTAGAGCTATTAGGAGAATACAAGGTTAAATTTATTATAACTTGGTGTATAATGCTGTTGTTGGGTTGAAGGATTGTGATTTCTTTTTATTGGGTTTACTGATGTTACTTCTAGATATTCCTTCGTCAATACGAGGAAGTAACTCTTGGATGATGGTAAATTACTCTTTTGCTCATTGTCATTTGTATACAATTTTTTATGGAGCGGAACTTTGGACGTGATTTATTTATTACTGTAAGTAATAGATCTACGAGCAATACGTCAAACACTGATTCATCAGAATAACTTGAAAGTGAGTGAGCATAGAATTATGGAATCGTGCATGTTGTACATGGGTCAACTCACTATATTCCAATTAGGGATGGTAATGGATCGGATTCGGATCGGATCCACTTATATCCATATCCGAATCCAATCAAAATAAGTGGATCCATATTCGGTCCAAATCCGACCGGATCCTAAATGGATTCGGATCGAATCTGGACCGGATTTAATTTGCAATATCCGTATTCGATCCGACAATCCAAATCTCCAGAAACGGATCTGATTCGGATCCAGATTCGGATCCAGAGCATTTTTTTTACTTCTCATTAAAATACACAACAAATTCAGAAAAATATGTAAAAAGAGCCACCACACCAAAAAATGCCTAAAAAGTACAAATATATTTTAAAAAAAATAGCAATATGACAAACGTAAATCTACCAAGAATATAAGAAAGAAATTTAAAGGTTAAAGGCACCAATAATGTCTAAAATTGTCAACAAAGCCAATGAAACCAATACTAAAATTGTCCATAACTATAGTAAAATATTTTCTTCAGGCCTGAAAACATAATGTGTAGTGATTTGTGTAATGTGTTTATATATATCAAGGTAAAAACATACTTTTTTATAACTCTGAGGGTATTTTCGTAAAACTATGTTTGTTCGGATCCTTTCGGATCGGATATCCATCGGATATCCTAATATATTCGGATCGAATCCGGATATGGATCGGATTTTGATTTTTAATATCCATATCCGATCCATTTTAAAATGGATCGAATTCGGACTTGATCCATTCGGATCGAATCACTCGGATTTTGGATCGGATTGAACCGCATTGCCATCCCTAATTCCAATATGCTAAAATGTCATGTCCGAGAAATTTGATTCTCATATATGGAATGAAATAAGAGTGAAGAGGAATGTAGAAGATGTTTCGATTAGTGTCAGAACAGTAATGGAATGGGTTGACCTTCTGTGTAGAGGGAGATAATATGTAGTGCGTTACACAGCCTGAGAGGGAAATAATCTTGCTCATATGTTTGCCAAGATCGGCCTAAAAAGCGAAAACAATTCACCACATTGTTCGTGTAGATTACGATTTTTTGTAATTATGTAAGATATTTAAGACTTTCAAGCCGAGTAACAAGGTAAATGATTCCCCTTTAAAAAAAAATTACCGCTATGTCCGAGCTCTTTCTCCCAATTTGACTTTTATCAATATGTAACAGGTAATTTTGACCCAGTGATTTGGATAGCACAATGATGCATTTTTTTGATAATCTTTTCATGGTGTTGTAGAGTAGAAGTTGATCTATCACATGGTATGATAACATGGTGTAAAATGTATCACACGGTATGATAACTTGGTGTTGTAGAGTAGAAGTCGAATTCTGCAGAAGTATAGTACCTAGAGCCATTAGGTGAACACAAGATTAAATTTATGATAATATGGTGTAAAATGTTGTTGTCAGGGCTGAAGTATTGTGGTTTCTTATTATTGGAATTAGTGATGTTACCTTTAGATATTTCTTCGTCAATATGACAAAAATAACTCACGGCTGACGGTAAATTACTTGTTTGCTCAATGCGATTTGCGTTCAAATTTGTATTGGAGCGGAACTGTGGATGTGATTTCCATATTACATTAATTAATAGATCTACGAGCAATATGTCACTTGCTTATTCATCATAATAACTTGAAAGTGAGTAAGCATAGAATTATGGAATCATGATTGTTGTACACGGGTCAAGTCACCATATTCTAATATGCCACAAATGTCATGTTCGAGAAATTTGATTCTCTATGGAATCGAATGAGATAGAAGAGGAATGTGCAAGATGTCTCAATTAGTGTCAGAACAACAATGGAGTGCGTTAATCTCCTCCGTATATGGAGATAATATGTAGTGCGTTACATAGCTCGAGAGGAAAATAATTTTACTCATACATGTTCGCTAAGATCACCTTACAAACCGAAAATTATTAACTGCAATGTTCGGCTAAATTATGTTTTTTTTTAGTTTGGTAAAGATAATTTAAAATTTCAAGCCGAGTAACGGATTCGAACCAAGAATCTCATGGAGCTAAGTACCCATTTGATTTTTTATTAAAGCAGTTTTACAATTTGTCCATTGACCCAGCGCACTGCTTACGTCAACCCCCTAGCATCACCCGTCTCAATAAAACGGAGCACCATCCGGTTCGCCACGCAACACTTTCGGACCTCCAATAAGAACATACCACGACCACCATTCACATATAACACGCACTCATAGCCTCACACTACCCATGCCTATTCACCGCCATTACCTACTCCGCGAGGCTCCTGATAATTCCCATATCCATCAGTTGACCAAAACCCTTCCACGTGACACACGAAATAAAAAAAACACTCTAGTGCCACAGTAGTAGGAGTAGTTTACAATTTACACCTCTCGCCGACTCGCCACGCGTTTAATGCGGGTCCTCTCCTCTCTCTCTCTCTCTCTAAATCTACCACCACTGCTTTCTCTCTCTAGAATCCCCCCTATCCCTCTCTTTCTGTAACCCTCGTCTGTTGCAGAGCTCTGATCAATTCCGGCGATCTCTCTGCCGGAGCCATGGCTCCGACGAAGCTCGTCGACTCTAATGTACGCTTCTTCCTCTACGCTTTTACTGATTTTTTGTTCGGTTCTCGAATCTCCGGCGTCAGCTCACTTCGAGCTTAATTTCACTATTCCATTACTTTCGTCTCTTTTCGTTGATACAATTTCAGTAGATTTTCAGCATTCCGAGTTTTTAACTGTTCTCCGACGATTAATGTCATCGGACGATGTAATTGGATTCAGTAGAATGACGAAAATGGCTGTTTCAGACTTTCAGTCCATTTTCGGATTAATTTGTCTGTGTTCATGTTCGATTTTGTATGCTGAGCGTCTGTGTTGAGAAGTCTGAAATTTGTTGAGAATTTCAATTTTTGTAATTTGTTGATCATGAGGTTGGGCAATGTTATCATGTGTAAATTAGGCTGAATCACAATTTTTGCAACTTGTTGAATCACATGTCCCCCTTTTTAGATTGAGTGATGGATTATGAACTTGAATTGATATGTTAAATGAGGTGCTTAATTTGGATGAGGTATGAGGCAAATATTTTTGAAACTGTTGTTTAGTCTAGATCTTCATTAGATCCCAAAATCAGAAAGCGTAGCGAACATTCTGTTTCTCTGATCCAATTTTGAGCTTTAAAATGTTCTTATATCAATATGATGACAAGAGCTAACTCTGTCTTGCTTGATACTGTCGTATTAGTACGCCGTCTAAAATTGTCGTGTTTACAAATTTGTTAGTTAATGAAATGGTATTATGATGGAAGAGACGTGTCGTCCGGGCATTTGTGCTTTTATTGCTCCCTGTGCCAAACTCCTATTTGGCATTTTTCGCAATCACGCCTAACGAGTCTTTGGTAAACAGGAAAGTTCAAGCGATCATGCTGAGGAGAACGAGTTTATTGATTCACTTTCGATACTGAATTCAGAGAAGGTGGTGCAGGAGATTGTTCAGCAACCCCTTGTTCAGGGAATTGAGGGCAATTTAATAGAGTTCTCAGAAGCCTTGAGAGGTGAGCGTCGCTTTCCTCAAAACCTTGATGTCTCTGATAGAATCTTTTCCATTCCAGTAATACTGATTTGCGTTTGATGTTTTACTCTATATTTCAGTTGTTGCAAAGGCTCTAAGGAAAGCTGCTGAAGGTAAGGCTTCTGCTCAGGCCGAGGCATCTGAATGGAAGCGTAAATACGAACTGGAGAGGGCTCGGAATCTTCAATTGAATAATAAAGGTCTCAATCATTTATTCAATATGTCTAGCACATTTATTTGCTTTCTGAGTAATCGCTAGAAGTCAAACCTAATCATGTTGGCCTTTTCTGTGGTCAAGATAGTGATACTACTCCTTAATATGTCCGTATTCAGTTTGAGAACTACTTGTCTTCTTTCGAATATTGAGCTGAAATGGAGAAAACATGCTTTCCTTGTATGCTGCAAAGTGCAAACATCACTTACGTGTCCCATGCTTTTTCTGTTCGAGGTTATTGTCAATTTTCACATGGGGTTCCTCTACTGATCTTTTTGCTAAATGACTTTCCATCTTTCCCATCAATATATCAAATGTATTGTGTAATGTGGTAGGAGTATGACTAAATATAACTCTATTTGCTAAATTGTTATTTTTTGCTTACAAATTGAGGTTTTATGATATCTATATTAATCACATTACGCTTTCACTCAGCATACACTGACTCTGCATTTAGTGGTTTCCAATGGATTGGGTTTGTTTATTTGTTCCATTTTTGTCGAATTGAACTTGTTGGTGAATTTTCAGCGTATATACTCTGCTGTTGATTAGAAAAAACATCACTAAAATATTTCGAATATACATAAGATATTGTTCTGCCATATTGGCTGTAATTCTTTCAATATATATCTGTTGCTGTTGATAGGGTAGTAGTGGGGGCATTAACATGGTTAGTTGTGCAGTAAGGTCCTCAGTCGGTTTTTTTACATGATGAGCATGAATCCTTGCATCCCTCCCCCCCCCCCCCCCTAGTTTACATCATTTTGTCAGCTGATGGAAGGTTCTTGTCACAGAAGATGGCATCTTGATTAGGTATAGAGACGCAGTTAACTGCTTTGCCCTGTTTTGGTTGATTGTTGGATATCACAGACGCTGAAATGCTGTTAACATCAGTTGTAATTCGTTGGACTCAAGGTTCAGGATATTCTTCTTTATGTTGATTTGGATGAATACCTATATATTTTTTCCAATTACGTCAGAAGTTGAATTGGTTGACAGTTTATCTTGGAACTTCTGTAATGTAGTCTGCATTACTGTTGACCGGCTCTTAATTTTTTTGTTCTGTTGCTAGGTGAATGTTGCAATGATCCTCCTTGTAGTGATAGGAATGGAAACTTGGCAGACTGTAACTTGCCATTGGATCGAGCTATTGGAGCCGATAATTGTTGCGCAAAACTTGGGATTTGCTCACATGAGGTTCTTCGTGATACGGCATTGGCTAGTTCTCAAGTGATTCAGAATGGAATTATGAAAAAGGTATGTTTTCATCTGTTACAAAGCTGATGCTTTGTCGGAAGGGTAATTTAAGCAATGCACATTTATTTGTTTTGTCAGCGGCGATAGCTGTACAATTACATGTTTCTCAATATAAATATTTGGTTTAAGGTTAACAAACAAAAAGATCGTTAGGTTTTGTCTGCTGCCCTATAAATGTTATTGAAAGATTTCTTTCTCATATAGGCATCATTTAAACTATCATGGTGTGACCAAGGTCAGAACAGTGATCAGCAAAAACACGATGTTGTCTCTTTCGATAGGGGAAATATAACCACTGCAGAACGCAGCAGCAAGCAGGTATAACTGCAGTTGCATTTTTATCTACAAGATTGTGTTTTATTGTTTGTGATACTTAAATGGTATATGCTATCTATATTTATAATTATTAATGCCTTGCTTATGGTTTGTCAATATCCTTCTATGTCTATTGGCCTTTTAGTCTTTTATCTACGCCATTGTGATGAGAAAACAACATAATACTGAGAGCTATGGGTCTTATTGAAGACGTTTTAAATTTCAGATATCTTTGAAGTGGGAGTCACCCCCGCGGACCGTGCTTATTTTGACTAAACCAAATTCAAACTCTGTCAGTATTCTCTGTGCAGAAATGGTCAGGTAAACACCAAGAAATTCTTTGGTTCATTGTACTGTAAGCATTTTCCCCCAGAGTTGAGTGATTAAATTTTCCAATAAAATCTAGAAGCAGAACTTTTACTGCAGTTTCGACTATCGTGCCAGATTTTGATGGAGTCTGAGGTTTAATTGCTGTCTTGTTGATTCTCTACCCGTAGAGATAAATTTACAGAAGTCATTAGGGGGAAAGTGGTGTTAGATCTTTGAGGGTTAGATTTGCAAAAGGTGGGTAGTGTGCTTACAATAGCCACGGATTATTCATTTTTGGAGTTTCGTCGTGTCAAGTTTGATTGAGAGTAGTACATTTAGTTGCACCGCATATGGTGGATATGAGCTGGTATGTAGTACTTTTGAAGTTGAACCAGCATTTTCTGTCCCTGTCAACACTGGCACCTTTAGAAAATGTTTCTGCTTCTGAAAGGAAGTGTTAATCCCTCATCTTTAGTCCTTCTTGTATTCCATCGCCCTGTTTTGCTTCTACAAGAAGCTTTTTGGAACTACGACCAACATCATCACTACAGGTCTGGATGTGACCTTGTTGAAAATGCACTGATTATTTGTAGTTTAGATCTTGAGATCTGTTTTTTCAGTTGAATGTAATATGTGTAATTTATGGTATTGTTAGATATTGCTTGAAGCGTATAAATGACATATATTCTGGTTTCTGTGTGGAATACTTCCCTTTGTGGCTGAATTAGATGAATCTTGGGTCAAATATCATACGATGCTTCATTCAAATCATTATTTTCATTTCGTTTCAGATGGTTGAAGGAGAAGAAAAAGATAAATATTTTTGTGGAACCACGAGTGAAGGTTGAGCTTCTATCTGACTCATCATACTACAACTTTGTCGAGACCTGGCAAGATGGTGAGTCTTTAGCCTTTATTATAACTTTATTCGGGAAATTGGAATTTACTAGAGTGAACAGATTTTATACCCCTTCCTCTCCATTGCTAATTATGGAATATGTTCCTTTATTCCTCTCCATTGCTAATTATGGAATATGTTCGTACTGTGAGTTTATTCTTTGCTGCTGCTTTCATATACAGTAAAAGAAAATTCATACTAGATATTCCAGTAAAGGAAATAGTGGAAAACAGAGGGATGAATAGGGAACCAACCTAAGATTATTAATTGGACAAATTATGTATGTTGCCGACAAAGTAAAGAGAAGTCTGTTTGTTGAGTTGAGATGCACTTGAGAAAAAGGAACTTGTGCTGACTAGAATATTGTAGTACATTAAAGCCTCAGCTGCAGGAGGAGCCTTGAATATCCATAAATCAATCGCCTTAAAAATAGGTTTAGTAAAGGAAAAAGGCAACTGCTCTTGGTGGATGCTTCTATAACCCAAGCTGTCTTCAAGTATTGACCCAAAAAGACCAGCATTAGTAAGGTGATCTACTGACCTCAGAAAAACAGTTACTCCTTCAGGCCCGCAAAAATCGTTTATCTTTTGGAACTCTAATTGTTCATGAGACATGCAGTTAATGCACCGAGGTCCTGACTCTGGAAGTCTGGATCGAGATGCTACTTGCCTACTTCCAAATTATTCTCTATTTCTCTTTTCTCAAAAGAAAATGTAACGCATACTTATGTGCAGTATTGGAACTCCATTAATATAGCTTTTAATAATAATAATACGAACGGGGACCATCAAATGGGGACATCCTAAAATGGAGAAGTTGACCACCTTTGTAGTTTTTTTTTTTTTTTTTTTTGCTCTGCCGCTTTCTACTTCCCTGAACCAGGTCTGGTTCCATTTTTATGCTACGAAGTCTGCTTATGACCAGCCTGTGCAGCTTTTCTCAAATTTAGAAACCATTTTCCCTTGTTTACAACTGAGTCAGGTGATGCATGGTTGAACAAACCTAAAACTTGGATAACCTAGGAAGTATAGATGGATTCAGGAGTCCACGTGGCCATCAGAATTATAGTACATATGCATGTGTTGCTGGTAAACATGTTAAGAAACACAAATGATATGAATAGGCAAGATATGGATTTCTAACTTCGGCCTTGGGATAAAAGTTTCGTGTTTCTTCACCGGTTGATGGGAAGGTGGTTGGCAACACCATGCAATACTCACAAGTATGAAACACTAACATGGGATAGTAACTTCAATTCCCTTTGTATATGGTTATACCTAATTTAGGGATGTTCTTGTCATGGTATGGTCATAAAATTGAAACGAGATTGTAACTATGCAAGGAGTGAGGGGAGGAGGTTACTGAGAGACTTGGATATAACTCAGAGAACTTCGTCTAACAACTCCTTTAGATTTCGTGTTGGAAACTATTTGCACCTACACCTAGTCAATGGCAATGTGCTTTCACTCAAAAGTTACCTTTTATCGTCGAAACCTTCTCTCTTCCATTTCCCTTATTACCTGCTATAGGTATGTACCACCCTCGGGGAGGTTATACTCACCAGGGAAGTTCTAGTGATTATGTCAATCGGCCACTTCCCCTTGTGAATGTGAAGGCCTAGAGATTGCAAGATAAAAAGATCAAATGAAGATAATTGTTGTGATCACATATGATTCTATCAGATCTTTTCCCCCTTTTATTATGTTTACCTAGTAACATGTCATAAACTAACGAAGTTGTCGTTTTTAACAGACAAGGAAGTTTTGCTCCTGCACTCAAAAGTTGATCTTGTTGTAACTCTTGGTGGGGATGGAACTGTTTTATGGGTATGTTGGATTGCATTAATTTTTGATTCAGTGATTTTCTTGTCTTATTAAACTTCTTTGAATACATGATTACTGGTTGTCATACTTTATGTCTACTAGCAACTTAGCGGTAATATATCCAGGACTGATTATATTGCACGGATTCACGGGAAAAACGTGAAATCAAACATAGATATTGGGGAACCTTTACATATATGAAGTGCTTTATTAATGTGAAAAATGATATAATTTATTTAAAGGAATAGCGGACAAGCCATCTTCAAGATACAAAAGCAGTGCACAAAAGGATTATTAGTACAAGAAATATTTACGTCCTTTCCTTGTGATCAATATACCTTGTTTAACATCATAACAAGTATAGATAAAAACCTAGATAGCATTTTATCTTTGGATGCAACATCTAATGCCATTCACTCAAACCTAGGTAGAATTCTACTCGGACCGTCAGCTACACACTCGACAAGAATCATCATTTGTGTGTTTAAGGTGGGAAATATGTGCATATAGCAGATTGTAGGCACTTTTAAGTTTTAACCATCCTATTGACATCTGGTGTCCTTGGTAGTGGATATTATGCTTGTATGTTGCTTGCTGAGTCACTGACTTGCACATATTTTCTTTCTTATACTTCTTTCTATATATATTTTTGAATTTTGGTCCGTACTCCGTGATCATCTTCTCATCTGTTTGCAGGCAGCGTCATTGTTCAAAGGACCAGTTCCTCCGATTGTCCCATTTTCATTAGGTTCTCTGGGATTTATGACACCATTCTGTATCCTCCATCTCTATTGCAAGGGTTTAACTTTTAGTTATAACTGAACATCATTGACTCTTAAGATAAATACAAACATTTAAAATCACTAGCTTATAATTTTGCAGGTGATATCCTTAAAACCAAAAGTTGCTTCCTTAATATCACTCAGATAGCGAATACTATAAAGAGAGCCTCGATTCAATCCTGCGAGGTCCAGTTAGTATCACGTTACGGCATAGGTTGCAGTGCCATATTGTCAGGGATGATGCTAAAAACGAATACGAGACTGAAGAACCAATACTTGTCTTAAATGAGGTTACAATTGACCGCGGAATCTCGTCGTTCCTTACGCAATTAGAATGCTATTGTGATGAATCCTTTGTCACGTGTGTTCAAGGGGATGGTTTGATCTTGTCAACAACCTCTGGCAGCACTGCATATTCCTTGGCAGCTGGAGGATCCATGGTCCACCCACAGGTATGTATTTGAATTTTGAATGTATGGGTTAGTCTTGTGTTGAACTACCAGTGTACTGATCATACATAGTTGTCAAATTCGTTCCGGACGCGTTCCGTTCTTTTGGAATGGAATGATTCAGGATCCGGCAGGAATGATTGGTTTCTGATTTACCGCAAACGTAATGTAGTAGTATGTCTTTACCAAATGTATGTAATTCCGTGTTCATGTAATTTTCTAGAAATATACATATAAAAACATACTATAAATACATCTATCATACTAATAATCTTAATGTGTTGAAAAAAAGGTAGAAAATTTTACCGAGTAGAATGTTACTCCAATAAAGTAAAATAATTTGTTGACAATCGTCCGGTGTTCTGATATGGAACAGCCGGATTTGACCGGAATCGGCTAGAATTTCAGCTGATATGGAATGGTGGGATCCCAGTATTCCCGTGCCGTTTCTGGACCGGAATGGAAACATAAGTACATAACTATGGTCCTGATCTAGATCACCTAAAACCTCTGGGAGAGGCTTCACTTCCACTCCCAATTCTCACTCTGGCGCTTTCAGCTCAAATTCGCCTATAATCCTCGCTCCCAAAGTTCTAGAGCGCATTTCCAGCATCGCTCAACATTGGGCCTCACTACTACTAAGTTATCAAAGCCTATTTGAAACTAAGTCAAACTAGAATTTCAACTAAAATGACATAATCAACCCCTTACCGAGTTAGCCTCCTGCTTCATTGTATGTCAAGTTCTCATGGCTAGCACTCACTCAAGCTGAACATCCACCACATATTTCAGCATATGAGGTTCTAGTTTTATATATAAGCTTACTAGTTATTGCCACAAAATCTAGATATGCAAAAAGTCAAATACAACTTTTTTGGAATATGTCGCTTTCGCGCATTCGCTCCCACTCCTGCTCCAGGTGACTCAGGTCATAACTTGTGAAAGAATTGTGGGGAGTGAACTTACTCATTGAAATTTACACTGCTGGAAAATGCTGCTGTTTTTTTTTTAACATTCTTTCTCTTATGGATTTTTCAGGTTCCAGGCATCCTATTCACGCCGATTTCTCCCCACTCCCTATCTTTCCGGCCACTCATGTTAACCGAGCACGTGACGATCAGAGTCCAAGTTCCATTCAACAGTAGAAGCCATTCTTGGGCGTCATTCGACGGGAAAGGCAGAAAAAAGTTGGCCCCGGGGGATGCACTTGTCTGCAGCATGGCTCCCTGGCCGGTGCCAACTGCGTGTCAAGGCGACTCCACAAGCGATTTCCTGCGCAGCATTCACGACGGTCTGCACTGGAATCTAAGGAAGACACAACAATCTTTTGATGGTCCTCGAGATCCGTAGCGTTGACATTCAACTGACGGAAATGCTAATTTGTGTAGACCAAGTTTGGCCCAATGGCTGCAAGAAGCCGCGTTTCAATAAGGAGCCGGTAAATTTGTCTAGTTTCTAATTTTCCTGTATTTTTTAAGTTATTTTGATGAAGATTTAAGAAGATAAACGCTTAGATAACATGCATACAACACCAGTATACCAATAGGTTATGGATCGGAAAAGTGTAAACTTAGTGTTGTACAGTAAAGAAATTGTTTGCTTGTAGTACTAAATACTAATCTTGCTATTCGGAAAATTGTCCTATTCTATGATGTTTGTCAATGGTGAGAAACTCTTTTGTTCATTGGGGCTACAACTACAGGGTCTGAGGCAACTAGTAGATGAAGCCTTGTCGGGTGAGATGAAACCAACTTATGCTTAGTCTGAGGTTTCTGTATGATTTGATGCAGTTAGTAGATGGTTGTGAGAATGTCTAATTCTGTATAATTAGACATAATCACCGCTACCTTCATCATTTGCAGGCCTTCCCAAAAATTAAGCCGCCACAAATAAAGATTTATCTCGTCCTCCCGAGAAACATCATCATAACAATAACAACATATTTAGATGATCTAGAAAAGTAATAATTAATCTTCTTCTTCGCTTATACCCAGCATGTAATATTTACGGGCTCCATCTTCATCATCATCAACAATCCAAAGAAAGGTTCGTCCCGAGCCCATAAACCCAGATCGGATCTGGGAAACAAAAATCATAACCAAATTCGCAAATTGTGGGAAAAATCAGCAGTGGTAGCGCAATAGCCGCCCGCGCTTTCTTCATTGTCCACATCGAGCGTGAAAGACGACGTTGTGGTGGCGCTGGCGGCTCAGGGTTTCACCGCTCCCTTCTTCGTCGTTACTTCTACCGTTGTCTTCTTTTGTTTTCTTCTTCTCCTCTCATCTTCTTCATTTCTGTTCTTCATTTTTTTTCCTTTTCCTTTTTATTTTCTTTCTTTTTATTTAATATTTGATTTTTAGGAGTTGAAGTAACATCTCTGTAGAGTCTTTTGTGGCACTCACTAACTACATGGGATAATAAGTAATTAACTATTTTAGATACTAACGGAAATATGGACGAAATATTTATGTGAAACAAACTTTTCAAACCACATGTCACCTAAGAGAACCGAGTCTTAACCACAGGTCACCACCCTGTAATTTATCCAAAAACCCATCTATGTGAACAAAGACCAGGATTAGTCTACAGCTGTCTAGCTGGGTAACACCTTTAAAAGAATGTACATCATTCTTTCTCCGAGAAGTTTTACCACTTTTGCCTTCTATGCGTATAATCACATAGCCCGATAAAAGACCCAAACCAATGCAAAAATGAAGAAAACCAATGCTAGATCAAATGCCCATCTCGCCCATCTAAAACATCATCAATGTTCCAATTCGACATCACAAACAGTGACTGTAAACAGTTAAAAACTAAATGTACAACAGAGTATATCAGAGTTCTTAAAGTGAACATATTTGTGAAATTTGAACAGTCTGTGACTGTCAAGAATGTTTTGACATCATAACCCTTGCTTCTTTTATTCTACTTGATGATCTTTCTGTAGCCCTACGAACCGAGCGTAATCCACCCACCTGTTAACAGTTTTCGTTCAAAGTTAGCTCAATTTTCCAACACCAAAACGATAGCGTTAGCATCATTTAATATTTTTATTTAATCTTTCTCAGAAGAGCGAAAAGAGTAGATAAGAGCATCTCACAGTAGCGATCCCAAGAACGTGTTGCCTGTTCTCACGACAAAGCATACCGCGCTCAGCAGCAGCTTGTGTTGGTGCAACACGGGTTCCAAGAAACGTTGTTCAATAACACCCGCTAGTATCTGGTAACTGTTCGACATAAACCAAAACCAAACAAGAAACATCTCCTTAAACACAACAACATATGGAAACCAATTATGTTGGTTGAGGCTGTTTGCGATAATGCAGTGGGAACTTACCGAAGGTTGCTGGAGACCGACATGTAGACACCATAACCAAGACTAGTAGCTAACACGGGCACGTGCTCTACTTCGTCTGCAGACGAGATGTTAACCGTCTTCTTTGCATTTATCAAGGCGTTCGTAGCCATCGTGCCCACCTGAATACACGACAATCTGTTTTTCAAGTATCCTAACTCGTCTACAATTCCGTAATGGCGGTTATGTATGGATGAGATAGATTATGCAGGTTAAATGATTATTATCTCCTAGTGGCTCCGCCCCTAGTCTCAGATGCTTGGATAGCCAAGATTGTTGACCGCGATTAAAAATATCTGAAATCATGTTTTTCAAATTGCAGGATTTCGACTATATTTATATAAGATTAAAACTTATAAATTCAGAACCATGTCATCTAGATACCAAGAGATGCAATTAGTATTTGTTTCGGGATTCATAATCTATCACATCTAAACACAGTCAATGCGAAAGGGCAAAGTGAAATACCAGAGACGAAGCGGTACCAACCGCAAAAAGCTTCCCCCCATTGCGCTGCAAAGAAAACCCAAATAATAGGAATCATCCACACTCGAAATAGCACGAAAACTTGAACTTGACAAGAATGTGTGTAAAAGAAATATCCTTACTGCAATTGCTCCTAATCTTTGTAGAAAGGAATAAGAACTTCCAGCCAAGGCAACCTACATTTGGAGTTTGTAGAATCTCGTTGTTAATTACACGCGATAACCTAGTAAATAACAAAGTAACATGAATCTAGTACTAGGTTGAAGAAGAAAGTAACCTGAAAAGCATTATCAGGGCAACTGTAGAAGAATTTGGCCAAAGCTCCTGCTGTGACAGCAATTGGTGGCCGGAGAGAGACAGTAGGAGCAGGGAGGTAGACGAGCATGAAATCTGCAATCACTGCCATCACCTTTGGAGAGACGAGAAAAGTTAGAACAAAAAATTGTTCGATGAGTTTAATGTAGAAAGATTTTTAAGAATACTCACCACATCTGCAAAAACAATTTCCAGCTCATTGAAGAAGTTCTCTTTTCTCTTTGAATACTCCGCAGCAGTCTGGAAAAAACACCCCAAACGAACAAGTTATGTTATTTATGTAGCTTCTAGAAGAAAAAAGAAAAATAGCCAGGTTATCTCGTTGTCATAACCTTTCTCATCGTCATGTTGTCATACTACATTCATGGAATACATTACACAACACTTCGGGTCTTTGCATGAATAATACAACAAGCGTTTTCAGTTCAACTAGGGGATCAGATTTCTCCAGTTGTGTCTATGCAAACTCATTTCTTCCCTTATGTGTCATTTGACTAGCTTGTGTCATATTATCTCTACCTAGGTTTGGTCTCCTGACCAAAGTTATCTGCAACACGGATCGTTCCGGTTCGTGGAACGGGAACGGGATTGCGGACGCCATATCTTATGAAATTCGGTACGCGAAGGATAGACTTGTTTGGATATCTTTATAAGAGTTTTGCCACTTTTCAGGAATCATAAAGTATAAAACTGTTCAATATATACAATATTTAAAACCAATGCTCTAAAAAATATGTAACTTAAGCGATTCGGATCTCTTGTGTTCGGCATTTCGAAACGCGCGATTCAATTCGCGGGGATACGAGTGAATTGTGGTAACACTGCTCTGCATCTTGTCTACAATTGTCGCTTTGAACTTTGAACCGTACCATTTCTGCTGGCGATTGCATCCAACCAGGGGCGGATCCAGAAATTTGTCCCAGTGGGGACTAGAAAAAATTTAAAGTTTAGTGACGGCTATTTCGATAAATTTTGCTGAGGTGAATATGGTAAACGAGTGGGGGACCACAGACATATATTTCCCCAGGCTAGTTTTCGTCTCGTCTCCCTTGCCTACGGCCGTCCGTTTGACCCATTTCGTTTATCTTACCTATTCTTTCTCATTCTATCGTTTAGATTCTTTCTAATTGTGTCACAGCGAACCTTTAGCCAATTTCTTAAACCAGCAATGTTCCTATGGCAATAATCACATGTTTCACATCAGAACTTTATATAATTAGCATATTTTAACCATGATTGGGGATTGAATTACTAAACCTTCACCACTTTGGTGGACCAAAATCAAATTCCCACCTTTATATCTTGCATCAAGTATCAGATTCTGATCAAGGGACAGTTGTTCATAAGCCCCACAGAATATTCCAAAACTTCAATTCCACCACACAACTTTATCCAACCTCTCATTTCAACCCACAAAATTAAGATTTACCAAAACAGAGAACTGAACAAGAACAGACCAAAACAGAGAGTAGTCACTAGTCAGTACCTTAGTGAACATACCAACGCCGCATTCGATAAAAACTTTAGCAAAGAAGAGATCATCAGCCAATAGCCTCTCCTTAAACCCACCAAACTGAAGCAGCCACCGGAACATCGGAGACTTCTCCAGCTCCACATACCGCCGGACAACCGATCCCGGTATCCGCCCCGTCGCAACCGCCGCCGCTAAGTCCTTCGGGAGGCTCTCCACCGATCTCCCCATCTCCGCCAGCAACATCATCGCCTCCCCTTTATTCCCACCCTCTCCCTCGCCGTCATTGTTTCCTCCGCCGCCGTCATTGTTACCTCCGCCGCCGGATCGCCGCCCATTACCGCCGCCGCCGGAAAACACCAAAACGGGTCGGTTGATGGGTTGGTTTCCCCACAATGTGAGGGGTGGTGTGGCGGTGGTTTTGGGTCGGAGGGTGACGGTGTACGGCGGCGATTGGAGGAGGGATGAACGGTTGAGATTGGAGAAACATAGAGAGGGGTTTGAGGGTGTTAAAGTTGCAGCCATGTTGGAATCTCCTCGGAATGCGATGTTTTCGGAGTGATTTCTTCCTACTTATACTGAGAGGTCTGTCTCGGTGGTGTTATTCTCTCTAATGGACTGGGAGGTGCGAGGCACGCGCTCCATAGAGTTTGGCGACGAGGGTGGGTGTTTTTTAGGTGTAACATTGGATTTGGAGGGGACAGTTGAGATTCCAATTACGAAAAACATTTCCTATTTTTTATTTTTTTTTTCTAACCGGCCCCGGTCTCTATCAGGTCACATGCCTACTATGACAAGTGAGTGAGTTCAAGTATGGTAGATTCTTGGCTAAATTGTATCGCAGGTATTCATATTTTGCAAAATCGAGTAAATGGACACTTAAATTTTAAAATCGAGCATTACATGATTCACATTTTGGATTTTTGTGCAAGTAGCTGCTTTTCCGTTAATTTTCCGTTAATATTTTATAGAAAATTATAAAAAAACTTTTTTACCTTTTATTTTCACCTTCAATTTTTTTTAAATACAAATTTTACTAAAAAATCTAAAAAAGTTAAAAGAAATAAATGTTTAATTTAACAATTTGATATATGTAAGATAATGTAATATATTTTATCAAAATTACATATTTAAACATCATTTCATGATATGAAATATGTTATTATTAACACATATCCGTCAATCTCAAAGTCTCTTTAACTTTTATTAATAGTGTTAAAAAAGAATCTCGAATTTCATAACTTCACATGTAATTTTTGATAAAACAATAACATACAAGTTTCTTTGTACATTTTTATATAATAATATACAATAGTCTCTTTTACATTTGCATTAAAAATACAAATTATTACAACAAAAACTACCCAATAATGTGAGGTGTCAATTCTTGTGTTAGTTGTTAAAATGCTCAAAGATACCTGTATGCTATTGTTTTATTAAAAAAATACATGTGAAATTATGAAGTTTTGAGATTTTTTTTAAAAAATTATTAAGAAAAGTTAAAGACTTTAAGATTGACGGATATATGTTAATAGAAATATATTTCATAACTTAAAATGATGTAAAAAGATATGTAATTTTGATTGAATATATTGCATTATCTTGCATATATCATATTATTAAATTAATTTTTTTTTTTTTTTAACTTTTTCTAGATGTTTAGTAAAACTTGTATTATACACAAAATGGAGGTGAAAATAAGAGGTGCAAAAGTCTTTTTATAATTTTCCGTCCAATATTAACGGAAAGTTAACGGAAGGGTACCTACTTGCTCGAAAATTCAAAATTTGAGACCTGCGATTCTCAATTTTGAAATTTAGTCTTAGTTACCCACTTGCTCGATTTTTTAAAATATGGGTACCTCCAGTTTAATTTAGCCTAGATTTTTTTTGTGTGTGCACCAAATTTCGAACTCAGGAGACCTCCGTAAGTAAAACCAAACTGCTTGTCATTTGCATCAAGTTTCATTGATTAGTCTCTTTCAAATATCACGGCTAGCCGGATTTGAACCGGGTACATCACGCAGGGCTTGTATTTCACTTCTTTGTAGATTTCAATCTAATAACAGTGTATATATAAAATGGATTTTTCTCAAGATTTGAATTTTAATATATTAAAATATTTATTTTATTTCTTATTTCTGTCCATGTGGCATTTTAGGGCCATAGTGGTTCTCTTTTATGTAACAATGAACAAATTCGAACAAACATTTTGGCAAAGGGGTTGTTGTAAGAAAACTCCTGTATCAGAGCTCTATTACCAGTTTGTTATAACGTGGCGGTATTCGAGCAAGAACAGGCGAAACAAGAACGAGATAGATATTTAACGTGGTTCACTAACGAATTCGTAACAAACCCGCTAGCTACCTCCACGACCAGAACAAGACATTTTATTGAGAAGATAACCCGATTACAATGCACGCCGTGGCCACAACGGCCACCCGAAACACCCACCCGAGACACACACACAAAAGCTCTCAAAGAAGGAACTCTCAAACCCAATACTTACTGTGTGTGCATACGTGAGTACCAATAGAGGCTTTTTATATATCCAAACTAATGTGTGTGTGTGTGTCGGTGGAAGCCCACACCGCCTTTGACTTTCACCATTCCCAATTCAAAGTTGTAAACAAATGTTTCCATGCACTATGATTTCTTTGCCGACTTGATTGCAAGTCTAACTCCAACAAATCTCCACATTGACTTGAATCATCTTAGCAACCCGAAACCAGAACCTGATGCTTCTCTTCTTAAATCAGAAACATATACGTCTCTCAGAACCTGAAACGAGCATGCCTCCCAAACAGATGTTTCGCAGCTGTATGCGAAATCCGAATCGCCAAATCGTTGCTCCAACTACCATGTGTTCCTGCAACGAATGCGCCCGATGTGAATGCACTCCCAGAAACAGAAACAAGTGCTCCACTCAGAACCAGACTCAAATACATTCACTGAGAAAGCAGGACGAAATGTATTCCAGATGCTCCCAATTGCGCCAGACAGATGCACCACGACAAGTGCCTAGATGTGATTACTTACTAGACCCGATGCACCTAATCACAAGTGCCCAAACATATTTGTCGTGCCTGATGCGCCCCGTATGCCTCAGATGCGCCAGATGCTCGCCAGAAACAGATGGCGCCAGATGCGAGCTCAATGCGTGTCATGGTACACGCTCCAAAATCAGAACAGATGCACGCCAGAACGAAATCGTGCAGAATGCGCGCCAGAAAAAGGATCAGATGCGCGTGCCAGAAATCTCATGCGCCAATGCTCCATGTCGTTGCTCCAACTCAAACGAGTTCCTTCAACGCATGAGCCAGAACCAGATTCAATTCACACGCCACATGCTCCACGCCGGGAGTCGGGTTGTGCCTGAACATCAATCGCCACAACGCCAGATGCGCGTGAACCGCCAGATTTGCACCAGTACCGAATACATGCTGGATTTGCCAGATCCCTAGCACACTAATCAGATGCGCGCCAGACTGCTCCTACAGGAGCTCGAATAGCCCCCTCCATGGGAATTCAGAAGGTGGATGTTCCTGCTTCTCTCTCATAGACAGATTCGATCTTGATCGCCAAACTAGACATTGTTCTTGGCAAAATCTCGAAACCCAACCTCCCGATAGCCTGCTCCACCTGAATCACGAAACCCTAGCTTTGAGTTCCACCAAAACGTGAAACCCTAGCTCTTGGCTCCACCCTGATCTTGGAACCTTGGCTTTGATACCAATTTGTTGTAACAAAACTCCTGTTTCAGAGCTCTGTTACCAGTTTGTTATAACGTGGCGGTATTCGAGCAAGAACGATGAGACGAAACAAGAATGAGACATATATTTAACGTGGTTCACTAACGAATTCGCAACGAACCCGCTAGCTACCTCCACGACCAGGACCAGATATTTTATTGAGAAGATAACCCGATTACAATGCACGCCGTGGCCACGGCGGCCACCCGAAACACCCACCCGAGAGACACACACAAAATCTCTCAAAGAAGAAACTCTCAAACCCAATACTTACTGTGTGTGCATACGTGAGTACCAATAGAGGCTTTTTATATATCCAAACTAATGTGTATGTGTGGCGGTGGAAGCCCACACCACCTTTGACTTTTACCATTCCCAATTCAAAGTTGGAAACAAATGTTTCCATGCACTATGATTTCTTTGCTTGATTGCAAGTCAAACTCCAACGGGGGTAGTTTTGTGAAAGTTAACTCGTATGGATTATGAATACGTCTCAATTGTGAAGGTCAGTTTGACATGAGAAATTTTTGTTTGCTCTAAGAGAAAGAGACGTGGATTTGCTCTAACCATACATCACAGGACACGTCGGGAGAAAAAGAGAATGAGTGGTAGACAAAAGAAAGTGGATTCCTACATGTTCCTAACGTGTCCTGTGATGTATTGCTTAGAGCACCATGTCATATTTGCTCTTGGAGCAAGCAATAATTACTCGTTTGACACAGTAACTTGTTATCTATCAATTCCAGTAAATCAAAGTAGGGCTGTAAATGAACCAAGTTGTTCGTAAACAACTCGTGTTCGGCTCGCATAAAAATCGTCGTATTCGGTTCGGAAAAATAAACAAGCAAACTCAAACACATAATGTTATTCGATTAATAAACAAACAAATACAAGTTTTCGGCTCGGTTGTTCGTTTTGTTTGTGAACAATTGTTATTTACATATCTTATATGTATTTTTACAAGTAAAAAGACAATTCTTTGAAATTCGTAAGTGAAATTACAACAAAAAAAAATTGTTGTGTTTTATGATAATTTTAGGGTATATTCAAAATAGATCACTGAAAAAAAATTATAGTAAAACAAAAAGATTAAAGGATTGATACATAACTGCATTAATATTTTCTTTACTATGGGCTCGATTGCAGGCTCGTGTTCGACTTGAGTTCGAATAATATTTAATCAAACAAACTCAAACAACCTAAAAATTGTTCGGCCCGTGTTCGACTTGAGTTGGAATAAAATTTAATCAGACAAACTCAAACAACCTAAAAATTATTCGGCTCGAGTTCATGTTCGTTCTTATTCTAAACAAACCAAATCCAATCAACTGATATTCGGCTCGGCTCGGCTCGACTCGTTTACATCCTAAACCGAAGTGTTGTTAGTACATAAATAGTGAATGTGAATATGCATAGAAATGATCTAATTGTACGCACATATAACAGTTGCACAACGTATACCAATAAATCCTCAAATTAGTACGTTTATTTATTTAAAACTATATTAATTTTATTACCATTAACACACAAATCTGAAAATAAAATGGACCGATTCTGTTTTCAGATATTGTAAAGTGAAAGTAAATTTGATTGCTTTTTAATTAAGAGGACCTATTTGGTACCAATCTTAGAAACAAAAGGTAGCAAATCAGAACCCAGTTAATTTTCGGATTTGGATTCTCTCATGTCCAAATCTCCTCAAGTCCGTCAAGTTCAAATATGGACCGTCCGATGATTTTTTGATTATCACAAAATCAATTTTTTATGATCATCATATCAATCAAAATGGAAGGAGAAGTTATATTAAGATAATGATAATGAATCAACATTAATTTATTGATAATCAAAAAATTATTGGGCGGTTCAGATTTGGACATGACGAACTTGAGGAGATTTGAACATGAGAGGATCCAAATCCGTCAACTTTCAAGAAAGTTTGGACAATGTGAGAAAAGAATATATCAAAATTTTAATTCAAGTAATTTAATATTGATAATTTTTGTGGGATGAATGAAGTAAGTGGTAGTAGTGGTAGTAAAAGAAGCGTATTCTTTAGAGTAAGATGATGAAAGAACGGTTGGCAAAAATGTTAGTGGTCGAAACGATGCTGGTGGTAATGTTAGGGGTGGAGTGTGTGAATAATAGATT
This sequence comes from Linanthus parryae, assembly GCA_023055425.1. Lineage (NCBI taxonomy): Eukaryota > Viridiplantae > Streptophyta > Magnoliopsida > Ericales > Polemoniaceae > Linanthus > Linanthus parryae. The sequence goes on from JALGPY010000001.1 coordinate 187,221,428, forward strand.
CCATAGGGGTTGGTTAATCGTAATTTAGCTAACATTGTGTTGTGATGTCCGCCTCTAGTCTTCGAAGCAACCGAAGCAAGCATGCTCATGTGGGGCGTGCAGTACACAGTCTCAAGCGCGCGTGAATTTAACAGTACTGGTCAGTGGTAATGGGCAGCTTAGGTTGGTGAAGATTGCAACGTTAATTGGTCCGTCGTGAAGACCTACGAATTCAAATTCAGACTCGTCAGTTGCAAGTTTTTTTTATTTATTTATTTTTTTTTTTTCAGAAAAACTGCAAAATATTATTAAAACAAATGTAACAAATTACATATATATATATATATTTGAGAAACAAATTACATATAACTACGAATGTCCTATGACAAACAAAACATAAATAAGTGAAAAGCAAAATTGAAAATAAGCATAGCTGATACGGGTCAACCGTATCAGACGGGTCACCCGTATTATTATTAATTATTTAGAATAACTCGTTAATTGTTTATTTATTTAATTAGTCGTTTATTTAATCAATTAGTAGAATGGGCCGAGCCCATTAGGTCAAGGTTAGGGTTAGCTGTTTTACTATTTAAACAGTGTAGGTCTTCAGTTTTAAGTATGGAATAAGAATTGTCTTTGAGTTTATTCAGTTTATTTTCAGTTTTGTTTCGTTTTTCGTAGTAATTCGTAGTCTCACGAACTACTGGTAGAGATTCGTAGCCTCTCTCACAAGCTACTGGTACGATACCGGGTGTATCATTGGTGCTTTCATTGTTTTCACCATCCGCTGGTGAATCATGACGAACATCGAAGATTTGATCTTTCTCGAAGATCCGGAAGATCTTGAAGAACTCTGCAAGCAAGTGAATGCAACAATAAATTCTCTCACCATGGCAGAACTGGCACACCTACAAGCGCGTGGGTATCTTACTATGACGGAGCTGGACAACATCAACGCTAGTGGAGGACGACTCCAAGTGGTGACCGCTGCGGAGTTGTATCGCATCCAGGACATGCTTCCGGAATTTCAACCGCCGCCGCTGGCACAGGAACAAACCCGGCACGAACAGCCGCCATCTTCCCCAGCTCCGGCGAACCAGGAAGGCCTCTCTGCGTCACCAACCTCCCTGCTGCAGCAACCCACACCGGCGCAGCCGCAACAGCCGCAGACGATCAATCAGCCGGATTCCATGGCCGCCTCACTTCATCCACCCGAACCAGAGACCTCCGGCGACCTCGCCCCGCCCAGCGACGACCTCCCCAACCACCGGACGGTGGCGATCCGACCCCAGCAAGCTCCACCGCCTGCGCCATTAAAGCCCCCCGACCCTTCACCGGCGCTCCATCCGCAAGATCTGAAGCCACCAGATCCGCCCAGTCCGCCGTCGAGGCCGCCTGAACCACCAGACCTCCAACCGCACTCCGGCGACCACTTCCAGACCGGCGCCCACCTCCCAACGCCACCACCGTCCCAATCACCGACGGAACCACCAGATCCGCCGTCCCCTTCTCCGTCGATCCCAGACCCGCCATCCCCGCAGCAGCAAGCGAACCAGTCCAAACCACCAACGCCGCTCCTACAACCAGACAGACCCATCGAGCAGTTCGTCGGCCTCCAACACCCACCAATGGCGGCGAATCACCCGTCGTTCTGCCCGCAGACGCTCCCACCGATTCCGCCGCAACCACCACCACCTACTTCCACCGATTCCAACCTCCATAGTCACCAGCAACGAAAAGGGACGGGAACAGGTCCTCCAACAGCTAGGGTTCAAATTTCAATTGGGCTTACCCATTCACTTGGGCATGTGCTTTGTGTTGGGCCTCATTCAATATTTGGGCTACTCTCTTCACATGTTGGGCTTCCTATTCTTTTTGCCCCAACAGCTTTTGGAAAAAAATTGGGCTTAATTTTCATTCTGGGACAAATTACTACAATCAGGCCTCGTGTAGTCTTTGGTTTTCCTGATCCACCTTGAGGACAAGGTGTTTTTCGAGCACGGGGGAGTTGATACGGGTCAACCGTATCAGACGGGTCACCCGTATTATTATTAATTATTTAGAATAACTCGTTAATTGTTTATTTATTTAATTAGTCGTTTATTTAATCAATTAGTAGAATGGGCCGAGCCCATTAGGTCAAGGTTAGGGTTAGCTGTTTTACTATTTAAACAGTGTAGGTCTTCAGTTTTAAGTATGGAATAAGAATTGTCTTTGAGTTTATTCAGTTTATTTTCAGTTTTGTTTCGTTTTTCGTAGTAATTCGTAGTCTCACGAACTACTGGTAGAGATTCGTAGCCTCTCTCACAAGCTACTGGTACGATACCGGGTGTATCAATAGCTCAACAGTCTTCTTGTCCCACTACCATCGATCGGCCTGATGTGATGTCGCTGATCGGAGGACACGACAAAACGGGTAACAGAGAAAAACATGACTTGAGTACTCTTTATCTCCTTAACTTGAGTTCCAGTATAGGACACGAAAAGGTAGGATGGATGTGTTAAAAATGAATTGAGGCTTGTACTGAATCAGCCAGAAAAACAGACATGACAAATGTAGTTGGTGAATTACTGCGAAGCCAAGGGTGCCTTACGGAAGACGAAGCATAACTTTCTTTTCACAGTAAATATACAAAGGAAAATAAATCATAGAAAACGTAATCTTGCAGAGTAAATTAGAAACTCAAATATAAACTGTAAAACTGTAAGAAGTGAACCTGCTGCATTCAGTACTGATAAAATACTAATTCTTTTGATCTTCCTTTCTCAACTTTCAAACGGGGAGGATTAGTCCCAATCTCTTTCTTCTTTTCTTTTATAAATAATCAAATCTCAGAGAAACTGTGTTATTATCCATGTTGATACGGGGAAGAATCTACTATCCATCTCGCATACTCCAAGACCTTAAGTGCCGGCACCCCCCTAAGACTTCTTGCGGCCAGAGAGGTGAGTACATGGAGCAACCCGGTAGGTTGTGACCGGGTGAAAATAAACGGGTCGAGTGACTGCAGCCAACACGACTAATCTAATCACAGGCCGAGTGACCAAAGTCAACACGACAATAATAATAAGCTTCTCCCGCACAACTCTTTCCACTTTAAGTTAATTACGAATTATTATTATTATTATTCGTGAGACAATATCAAGCCAATCAACTTCTGAAAAATGTAAGAATATCTCAAATAAAACATGTATATAAATAGTAACCACATTTTGAGACAAGTATCAAAATCAACTTGCGACACGAAAGGAGCTTGGCACGCAAGGCTTGGCATGGTCACTTACCTTATTAACAGCGACAACACGTTCTAGAAGTAGCTCCTGCGTACAAAATTGTCACCCACAAATTGTAGCTCACGAATTAACACAAATCCAAAATAGAATACTATAAGTCCTAAGAGGACTCTTTTTAAATCAACACAAATACTCACTTGTTATTTTCCTAACGTTTTATTATTTAATAATAATTTTCTAAAACAACGCGTCTACTTGAAACGACTAATATATTTAAGAAAATTTCTATAATATTATAGTATTAAGAAGCTAGTGAAATGTCAAATTTTACAAGTGTTAGATATTCAATTTATCAACTAAGTGATTAGGCACTTTTATTTAAGTTTTTCAATAAAAACATTTCTTATCTAATTTTTAACGAACAATTGAGATATTATCTCGACACCCGAATTATTTTTCCGAAACGAGGACGAAAACTAGTATATTAGAAATTATTTATAATTCAAAATTATTATTTTTATTTTTAACGAAAAGTGTGAAGTTTAAGTAAAAGGCATATAAACCCCCAAGTTATATTAAAAATCCACAAACACCCCCAACTAGTCATAAAACAGTTAGGTTAAAACACTCTAGTCACCTTCTAGTTTAGGAAAATACAAAAACAGCACCCTATGTCATGTTATAAAAGTTTACGTAAACTACACTTTTACCCCCTATATCAACAACTTCAATTTCATCAATCTAACTTGGATTCAAGCTATAAACTTTTGATTTTGACTATCTAAATCAACAAATAAGAAGGTTTAGGACATACCTAGGCCAAAAATGGCCGGAAATCGTCAAGAAACAATTCGGGTCGGAGCTTGTCGTCGGAGTCGCCGGAGTTGAGTTTCATAGCCGGCTTTAATGGATTCTTCAACCTTGTTTGAGCCTCCTACTGATCTGGTCGGGGTCCAAGGAGTCGTCTGGAAGCAGGGAGAGAGAGTGGGTGCTGTTGTGGTGCTTTCCCGAGATGTTCGCCAGATTTTATGGAGTTTCCGCCCGCGGTGATGGCTTGTGATGGCCACCTGCTGCTACTGGGTCTTCTTGCCATTGTTTCTGGGTTCGAAACAGTGAGAGGGAGAGAAAGGAACTGAGAAACAGAGGAGGGAGAGGAGAAATTCTGGGTTCTCTCGAGTTTTCCCGTCGGTGGTTTTGCCGCTGGCCACAATGGAGGCAGCGAAGGGGGGTGGCTGCTGCCACCTTGCTTCTTCTGCTGCTTGGTTCTGTGAATAAAGAGAGAAGGAGAGAGAGAGAGAGAGCTGAGAGTTTGTGAGAGAGAGAATTCCAGCAGTGGGTTTTCTCGGTGGTTTGTGCTACCGGAGCCTTGACGGTGGTTGTAAACACGGCCACAAGCTGTTTCTGCTGCTGCTCTTGCAAGGTCTCAGAGACAGGGAGAGAAGAGAAGGATCTGGGCAGAGAGTTGAGAGAGTTCGAGATGGGGTTTTCTTGCTTGTGTTGCCGGAGGTGATGGTGGTGATGAGTACCGTGGTGCTGGTGGTGGACGATGAGGGAGGTGGATGCTGTTGCTGGCGTGCAGGGGGGAGGAGGGTAGCTTTTATAGGGAGAGAGAGGGCGGTGTTAGAGGGCGGTGATGGATCCTTTGCCGTGAAGGCAAAGGAAGCTAAGGCGGTGAAAGCTTCCCGAATGTGTGTATAGCTTGATGGAGAAGATGAGGTTAAGAGAAGTTGTAGCATGTGGTTGGGCACACCAAGAGGTTGAGTAATTAGGTGTGGCACGAGAAGTGAGTTTCGCGGTGGTCTGACACGCGCTAAAAAACTAAATTTAACTAAAATTTATAAAACGTTAAAGTATTAATTCACGACTACTAATCTAATATTATTCTAAAATTTTCTACAAACAAAAGTCAAAAATTTATTCAAATATTATTTTGTCAATAAAATTATTATTATGCTTCCATAATGACTGTTTTACCCCTACTAATTAAACGGGGTATTACACAACAAATCTCCACCTCGACTTGAATCAACTCAGCAACCCTGAACCAGAACTGATGCTTCTCTCGAACCTGAAACTGATGCGTCTCCCTGAATCTGAAACGAGCACGCCTCCACGTAGAACCTGACTCGAATAGATTCACTGAGAAAACAGGACCGCATGTATTTCTGATGCGCTCCAAACAGCGCCAGAACCAGTGCACCATGACAAGTGCCCAGATGTCGTCCAGACCAGATGCACCGACGACGAGTGCCACAAATTGTCATGCCAGATACGCCCAAAACCCTAGTGCGCGCCAGTAACCTTTTCGCGCCTGGAACCAAAACCCGATTTGCGTGCCAGAGATCTCACGCGCCAGATGCTCCATGCCAGGAGCCCAGAATGGCCTCCCGGGGGCTCAGAGAAGAAGGTCGTCCTCGGAGGAGGTCCCTCCACCTAGAACCAGATTCGTTTGGTTCTTCTTGGGACACTCTCTTTTCCAGTGACCTTTCTCCTTGCAGTGGGCACAGACGTCCTGTGGTAAGCTGGATCCTGCAAACCTCTTGTATCCCTTACCTTTTTCCTGCTTTGATAATTAAAACAAGCGCATAATGGTCACCGGAATTGCCTGCAGCCTTGTGCCTCAAACTTCTAGTGTGAAGAGCAGATCTGACCTGTTCTAGGGTTATCGTATCTTTCCCACCAATGAAAGATTGCACGAAACCCTCATACGATGGAGGCAGCGATACCAACAAAATTAAGGTAGCATCCTCATCACTTATTTTCTCCTCACTATTACGCAGTTCAAGCAGAATAGTGTTTAGAACATCTAAGTGATCACTAATTTGCGTACCTTCAGACATTCGGAACCCGAATAGCCGCTGCTTGAGCATCAACTTGTTTGCCACATATTTCTTCATGTAGAGCTCCTCCAACTTGACCCACAAAGCAGCCGCCTTCTCCTGATCTGCGACACCGGTGATCACGTCGTCCGTCAGACACAACATGATCGTTGCGTGCGCCTTCTCCTCCATCTTCAGATACGCCGATATGGTTTTGTCCACGTTGCCCTTGTTGGACGCCAGAGGAAGCCAAAGATCGTCGCGTTTAAGCAACGCCTTCATCTTGATCTGCCACAGACTGAAACTGTTTCCTCCACTGAAATTCTCGATCTTCATAGTACCCGACATCGTTTCTTGTTGGAAACCCTAACCTGATCCAAGCTCTGATACCAGTTTGTTATGACGCAGCGGATAAATCCGGGTATCAAGCAAGAACGATAACAAAATATAAAGAACGAGAGATAAGAATTTTAACGTGGATCGCTAGTTTGAATACTAGCTACTCCATAACCCGAACCCGATTTATTGAGAGAAACAAACCCGAACACGATTACAATACGAACACACACACGCAAAAGAAAAGCTCACGAAACTGCTAGCTAGTCTACCCGTGCATGTGTTGCTATGCTAGCCCCTGACTACACATAAACCAAAGGCACAACAGGTCATTTATACTACTTGTGCCAAAGACACCCCACTGTTAGTGGCGGCCGTCCTTGACAATTTGTTTCCTATTTTTTTTTTTCTTTCTTTTTCCTTAACATTGACTTTTAATTTATTCCTTATTTGTTTTGCTTGGACCTAAAGTTATTACCAAGTTTGATTAAAGTCAAACCAAACATTTATCAAATCCGATCTCATGAAGATAATTATGATTAAATCCTATCTCTAATATTTCAAAATAAACTAGTAAAAATGTTCAACAGCATGATAGCTTATGATCTAACCCATCTTATCACGATTGATTTGAGAGTGGTGACACAGATGCAAAGTCTCCACGGCATAACCACTATTTAAAGGCATCTTTCCATACAGAAAAAGCTTTCGTCTCACCTCTACTCCAACACATACTATCTATTTACATGGCCTTTCTTAATTAAGCCGCCACCACTCTGGCTACTCCAACCACCACAAGTCCACCACTACTCTACCGCAGTCAAGTCTGCCACTACTCTACCACTTTGACAAGACGCAGCCTTGTGGATCCACTACTCAAACACGTTTAAAATTTCACCTATTCACTCAAATTCTCAAAGATTATATATTACATCACTACCCATGTTTTGCTTGAAACTTTTCAGCTGACTTTTTTCTACTATTTATCGGGTCACTTTGACCTGCTGTTTTGATTAGCAAAACGAGGCAGTTGGTAATCTTTTTAACACTAAACTTTAGTTTACAATACCATGCAAAAAATATGATAAGATCGCATGGTTTTGTTATCTAAATTATCGGGTCAAAAAGATGTCAACTGGAAATTTTCAGGCAAACCAGAGGTAGTACGATAGTTTAGATTTTTTTTTTTTTTTTTTTTTTGTGTTTTTTGTTTTTTGTTTTGAGAAAGTATGATATTTTCTTTTTGAGGGAAACATGATAGTTTAGTTTAGTTTTGATGCCACCAGGCAATGAAGTGATCGTAGAAACGATTCATGTAGACGTGATTTGGGTACCCCATATATGCACAAAAGTAGCACAAAGTGAATTTAGATAAAATTTCATCTTCGTTCACCTGTTTTCAATTTATTTATTTAATTTAGTACTTCAATAAAAAAATGTAGTACTTGATTATTATTTTAGTTAATTAATATGATAATTATCTCTATCAACAAAAAATATCAGATCTATGTTTATCTCTAAACAAAAAGATATATATAGATAAAAAAGAAATTAACTCGGAAATCAGCCAATAAGAATTCAATGAACAGCTCATGGAATCAATCCCCAACTAAAACACAAACACTATAAAACCCTAATCCCGATTCTACACAACTCTTATTCAAACCCTCCTAACCTCACTTCGAGAGAGAGAGAGAGAAAGCCATTGATCCAAACCCTAATAACAATGAGAACACCTGTTGGTAAGAAGAAGAGTGTTGCTCAAGCAATATTCGAGGAACAGTATCTTATCAGCAATGATAATGACGAGAAACAGCATGATCACCAAGAAGAAGAAGATATAATTGGCCGAGGAGACGGCGGAGATGGTGGTGGTTATGATCACCAAGAAGAAGAAGAAGATATAATTGGCGGCGAAGACGGCGGGGATGGTGGTGATGATTGGATTGATAATTTTCCGCCGGGGTATCGGTTCAAGCCGACGGACGAGGAGCTGGTGAGGTATTACTTGTTAAGGAAGCTGGATAACAAGCCATTGCCTCATGACAAGATCAAGGAGGTGTTTCTCTACCAGAAATCTCCACGAGAACTCACTGGTATTCATTCACAACTTCTTTTATTTATTTGTTTACCTTTTCTGTTACTATCTTAATTTGAACTATTTGTTTTAATATCCAACATTTATTTCGTAAGATAATTGCGCTAGTATGTATTCTTTTATAGGGTAACGCTAGTTTGTATTCTTTTGTAGGGTAACACTAGTTTAAATTCTTGATTGGGCTAACATTCGTGTTGGATGTGTAGTTATCTGTGTGAAGTCGCCCGGATATATTGTATGATTAAGTTTAATTTTTGAGATAATCTATATAACAATGGACTATGAGGATTAGTGTATCAACATATGACATCTAGAATAGTTTATCTCCACTATATTATAGGAACAAAACACTTCATAATAAGATAGACAATCTCAATCATTGAAATTTAGGAAATTATCATACTTTATTTGTGCCCGGGTACTTTTAGCCCTCCTGATTAGAAAAGGGCACAATCGCTAATGGGTTCAGTTAAATAATTTTTGATAGGAGCATTATGCATGGTTGGTAGAATATATCACTGTTAAGATTGTGACTAGAGATTTAAAACTGAAAGAATAAATCCTTGTCATACTGCTACATGGTGGAACAAATGTAATTGAGCATAGCTAAACTTAGTGATTGATGCTAAGAGTTCACTATTTTTATTGTTTGATGAACAACTAATAGACTGTGCTTACGTGGTGTTTGGTCACATCTTTGTTTCTTGGTCCAACTTATTACGCATTATGTTTATGAAATACTAATTGATTGGTAAACAGTTTCATGATTCACTTGTTCTCGCATGACTTCACATAATAAATCATAGGAAATTCAAAGTTATCTAACTAATCTATAATGTTTATAAATATTGTTTGCTCAAATACTAAAAGCCATGTAAAATGTGTAGCTAAAAAGTTAATATTTTATCAGGTATAGCCAAAAAATCTAAAGTTTTTCCAGTCAGTTTAGAAAAAGTATAACCAAGCTACTAAAAACAATAAAAATAGTATGGCTTCCCAGTGAAACAACTTTCATCTCTACATTCATTTGTATGGCTTCTTCCATGAGTTCCTTGTAAATTTTATTACTGTTCGATCAAGCTGGCACTTGTTATTTCTTAGTGTTGCTACATCATTGTCAGTGGTTTCAGTGTTATTGTGCTCTTTTAAAGAAACTGTGATATCAAACTGATTTGAATCGTATTTCTACATTTATCAGATGATAATAGGGAATTGGGAGATAACGAGTGGTACTTTTTCACACCACGGGAGCGAAAATATAAGCAAGGTAAACGACCTAACCGCAAAGCTGGCGACGGTTATTGGAAGGCCACCGGAGCAGATAAAAAGATAACCTGGAGTGGAAGTGCTAATGTGATTGGGCTCAAGAAGTCATTGGTTTTTTATGAGGGAAAACCACCGCGTGGAAATAAAAGCGAATGGATCATGCATGAGTACATTGCCAACAGACCAAAACGAAACAAACTACATGAGAATGATATGAGGGTAATTATCATTTTCATTCAACTGCTTACATATCTGAAATTGTTATTGTTCACATAAAAATTTAATGGTAATAATTCATGTCTATTTGTTACAGTTGGATGATTGGGTTCTTTGTAGACTAAGAAAGAAATCGGAGTCTGGAAATAAACCTAGAATTTCGGAGACCAACGTTTTCCATGCAAATCATGTAGCTCCTCTGGAAGATCACGGTGCACCTATAGAAGAAGAGAGTTTACCACAATTTTCTCAGATCAATCAAGCTACAAAGATTCATATGAGTCATGTGGATGGACATGCTGGTCCAACTGGTGTACTTGCTAACACGCACGAAGATCCTCGTCAAAATCTTCATCATGACTATGCATCGATGGATTTTAACTACACAGATCAACAGAACGTGTCTACGCCTCCACTTGGGTATCCTGTGGGTACTAACTCTACTATCTCACACTATCTCACTACTCAATTTGCATATTCCTACACTTCAAATTACCAGTATGGGCAGCTTGATACTAAGCAAACGATGTGCTCCGACTTTGGTTGTGAGATTCAAGCTCTGGACTCTAATGTTGCGGATTCAGAATTAACATACATTTTGGATGATGGTGAATGGGCCGATAAAAATCTTAGCGAAATGGCGATGTTGGATTATAACCAAGTTGAATCGGTGATGTGATAGTTGACGGGACCAAAATGTGATGTCTACAATTAGGATATTCTCACAAAGCCGTCCGACTTTTAATTAATGTATAGTAACAAGTATTGGGTAATTTTGTTTATCTTTTCGTACAGGTGATTTTAAGTTTTAAATTTTATGGTCTAAGTTTGACCCCAAGACCGTTTTCTGTTTATATTGTGTGCGATGTAAATATAACTTTTTATGTGATATTTATGGTCAAGTTTTAGGAAAATCAATACAATGGTTGTTTTATACATTGAAATGCATGTATATGCATGGATAATATTGAATTCTTGAATGTGTTTAATTATTTACTATTGGATGTGTTGAATAGCATGATTAGGGTTTATAAGTATATTTTTTTCAAATAAATTTGAAAATATTCTATTAGTCACGATGTTTTCTCAGTAAAAATGTATCAAAAGTCAAAATAGGCAAATTGTAAAATATAATCATCCCCTCTAGTTTGATTGAAGGACAATTTTACCCCCTCCTGACTCGAAAAGGCCACTCACGCCCCTTCTTCAACCACCCAAAAAATTACACCCTGTCAGACTACTCAGAGTAAGGGACCACCAATAGTGGTCTAAAGAAAACCATGTCTCAAGTTTTTGCTACTTTTACATAACACAGTCGCTAGCTATGGCTAGCAATAGAAATTAAAGCCCGACGGCAAGCTCACTTAGGGTCTGTTTGGTTCCAGCTTAAAATCTCAATAATCTGATGAAAATAATCCGGGATGAATAAGTTGGCTGAAATTATAATCTGAAATCTGTTTGACATGCGATGTAAATCTTGAATTAAAATTTAATTGCGTTTGGCAAAACATGTAGCTTTTACTATCAAATTTACGATAAATGTCTTTATTTGAACTTATGATAGGTCTAAGATGTTACACGTTTGCACAAATTAACAATTCATGCATTAACGAGATGATAGAGTATGGTATTTCAGACACTATACCAAAAAATCTCCAAAATCGGAGATTTTTCCTCTTCTTCCGAACTTATTAAGCATAGCATTGAACTTAGTAATTGAGACCACACTCTTTTTCCTCTTCTTCCGAACTTATTTATGTAATTATTTTTTCAATTAGTCTGACATGTCGGAGATCAATGTTCCTGGACTTATATATATATACGGTGGCTTTCAATCTAAACGACGAAGCATTATCTAAATCGGTTACTAGTGGGCTCATGAGAACATAATGAAGCCATTTTTAGTGACACATCCTGTACACGAGTGAAGAGGTCCACTCTGTGGAGCAAAGAAGACCGATGAGAACATAAGTAGATCAAAATATACTGAGCCGAGAAGGTTAAGGAATGTAACTTGACGTTTGGATTAATTAACAAACTCCGCACCAAAGGATGGTGTGGTGTATGTGAGTAGGTACTTATGTAAAAAGAACAAGATAATCCATCATCAAACAACGATTTAGTCAAAATGCTACAGCTGATCGTTCTGTACTATTGCCAGTAAACGTCTGATTTTGGGAGTTTTTATCTAACTCATCATGTCTCATTTAGGTCTAAATTTTTTACAGTAGACTCCTCCATACGTCTAGTTTTCAGGAAAAAAATCGGCCAAAATAATTTGAAGTCTACGGTAGTATGAAAAATTAATTTCTAACTTCTTCACAGATCCACACCGTACTGAATTTTCCAACAAAACACTTTAACACTTGAAGAAACAAATCCATACATCATTTAAATCTTATAGTTCAATCCTAAATCAAAAGTTTGAATCCTAAGCAAAAATCCCATATCAAATCATCCAATACCCAAGATAATAAGGTCCAACTAACAGCAAAGTCTCAATTGGGTTTCATCCTACAAAATGTACACGATTCAAGTTAACTTTAAACTACACGGTTCAAGTTAACTTAAGGTAGGAGGACATATGTAGTGTTATGATGAATAGACTTGGAGCCCTGACGAAAGGCCGGTCCGACACTTTTTGTGGCCCTAGGCAAAATTTTGAACTGTGGTCATATTGTACTAATGTGTAATTCACACGAAAAATAATAAGGTAAATTGACAGTTCAAAAGTATGATCCCACTGATAAGGTAATAAGAAAATAATATGTAAACACATTTTACGCAACTATGTAAACCAAGTGATAAGGATATAAGAAAACAAAATATGTAATCACAATTTTCTTAACTATCTACACTTCTCACTATACATTTTTCTTTGCTTTACACAATCTATAATGTGTATAATGCATATTAATAGAGATATTGTTTATATTTCTACTTGTTACATACTAAAAGGAGGGGGCCCTTCTTGTCTCCGAGGCCCTAGGCGACTGCATAAATTGGCTAGTGGAAGAGCCGGTCCTACCCTGACGAGGACATTTTCAGGCTCTCACAATCCGAGGCCTAGAGAATGTTCGTAGAGTATGACATACCAGTGGGGAGGCTAGGCGGGCTCTATTGTCACCATGAATCCCCTCTTGTCATTGTGAATCCCACAACTTTCATCTCCCTGATGCAGGCACCTCCCCGTCATCGATTTCATCAAGCATCAACCCATCTCTCTCTCTCCCTCCCGGAAACTCTCTCGACTATGTGATCGTGATGGCTTCACAACAACAACTTCGATACCGCCGACATTAATGGCGTAGTCGAAGTCATCGATGAAGCTAGCAACCGCAACCATCAATCACATATCTCCAACTACTACCACGTCCTCGCTAATCGAGCTGATAATTTAGTTTAATATTAATAAACATTAATCAATGTAAATACCACTTAGACATGTAAAATATTAAATAAATATAAAGAAAAAAACCGATAAAATGGACCGAATTCACGACATTGCAAGGTAATGTAATTATTTTTACATTTATTTTTTTTGTATCATGCCTTATCCCACAATAATCGCATCCTAGCTCATATTCCTTCAAACAACATATCCCACTGTTTTATATCCCCTGCCAAACGAGGCGTAAACCGCACAAATGGGTTTCGGGAGGTCGGGGAAGCCTTTTCTTGGCACGATACTTGTCGTTTAATTAAGTACTACCTCTATTTATTTGTGATCCTCCCAATTGATTTTTTTATCCGATTCATGTTACTTTGATCGAGTGAAGCTTTTAGTCATTTTTACATGGTGTGATAGCATAAAGTTTATCAAAACATTACATCATTTTGCTAATCAAATCACCGAGATACGCACTGAATAGTGTAAAAAAAGTTAATTAGCAAGATCATAGAGAAACTGGTAATAATCAACCCTCGATTCTGCCGGATCATCATACACCAGTTCCCCCCTAAAACCCTTCTATCCCCCCCCCCTCTTTCTCATCGGCAACAATCATCAGACGAGCAGTACACTCTCTCGTCGGAAACCACCGTTCCTCCATATCGCCGCCTCCACTAAAGTCCCGACTCCGCCACTGCCCCTCAAACCTCCCCCCTCTCTCATTGGCAGCAATCAGCAACGACGAACAATGGCAGCTCCAAGAAGAGACCGCCACCAAAGTCCCTCATTTTCTTTGTACTGCATTTGGGTGTGGGATCTGGAGAGCAATATCAAATCCTCTGCGTATTCCAACCTCCTTATTTTCCCAAAAGCATATCGCACACCCCGTGTATAAGGTGGGACATGATTTGATTAAAATGTTATGGAAAGTATGCCCTCACACAATTACGAGATCACCGTGTACAAAATCCCCCAGACGCACAAAGTTTTATGATTTACTCGGTAAACAGTTTCATGATTTACTTATTCTCGCAATACTTCACAGTTACAAGAAAACATATGAAATTCAAGGTTCACTAGCTAATTTATAATGTTCATAAATATTGTTTTGCTCAAATACTAAAAGGCAGTTCAAATATGTAGCCAAAAATTATATCTCCTCCAAATGTTGATCTTGTGTGCCAAGGATTGCACCTAGGTACTCACTGTACACAGGGTTATCAATTCAAAGTAATTTGGATGAATCAAGAACACCTCAGCTGGGCTGAATAAGAGCTTAAAACACTTGTAGAACCAGATGGGAAGTATGAAAATTACTCTTAAGTATGGATTTGCGAGAACTTGAACTATCAACTTTGAACCCTTATAACACTTTAATTTCTAATTGAAATTGGTTGGTTTTTGTTACTATGCTCAGACATGCCTAACTCTACAACCAATTATAATGTGGCTTGTCCTTGTTCTCCACAGTTTGGGAGATATCCAGACCTAAAGTGACAGTTTTGGAAATAACAAGATCTCTCTAAGTATGTAATGCATGAATTTGATACTATCATCAGATTAGGGGGGATTGTGATTTACTGAACCTAGAGGGGGCCAATTATTATTTACCGAACCCAGGGGGACCCAATGCTTATTTATTGAACATATGGGACCAATTTTTTATTTTTGAATATAGGGGGCAATTGTTAGATTGTTTGAACATAGGACGCCCGGATTGTTATTTATTGAACCTATGGTGGCTAAATACTATTTGTTAAATTTGGGGGTCCAAATGCTATTTATTGGACTTAGGGACCCAAATTGTCATTTGTTAAGCTTAAAAGGGGGGCTGTAATTTGTTAAACCTGTGGGGCGCAAGTGCATTTCTATAAAACCTGTGTAAGTCAAGTGTCTAGGGTAACTAGTTATCCTTGGGCAACTAGGAAGATAAAGTTCCCTGTAGAAGTATTAAATCAGTATAGGGTTCTTAGACTGACCTGTTGGGTCACTATCCTACCGAATAAACTGTAATGTTGTGTGCAAGAGATGATCCTATGATTTTGGGCTACAAATCTAGGCAGAACACTAAATTATATACTATATCTAGAAAGAAAAGACAAATAGTAATGGCATGCGTTAATTGTTCTTTGTATAGGCTATACAAGGAGTTAGTATCGGAACAACTCATTTACTTAGACACTAGGTAAGCATACTATATGCTTTAATTGTCTTAAGATAGTGGTAGATAGATAAGATAACAAAGAAGGATCATGTGATGAAACATACTGTCAATGGACATAGTATATGAACAACTCTGGACTTCTGACTACTTCGGTAGCAGACACACATGAGACCCGATTTACGGGCTTTTAGTCGGTACATTACTAGCTTCTGACTATAGGCAACTAGTACTGCCTCTAGACCAACGATCCAGTAGGGGTGAGCACACTTAATGTATATTTTGTCTTGGTGGCATACTGGAAATGGATGATACTTGAAAACTGGTAGTGAAAGAGGATTACACTAGTGACTGTGATGTTGTGCTGTGATGGAAATAGTAAGTGCATATAAGTTTCATGTTATTTTATCTTTTCCGCCATCTCGTTAAAGATACCTGCTTATTAACATTTCTTTAATTTTTTTTGTTGGTTCCATGTGAGATGACGGGTCAGAAGGGGAGAACTCTAAAAGTCTATGTGTTTCGTTTAAGTTGTAATATTGAGACTTAGTGTAAAACATACTAAGGTATGAAAATATTGTTTGGGTTGTGTTTCTTTTACTGTTCTTTT
This sequence comes from Linanthus parryae, assembly GCA_023055425.1. Taxonomy (NCBI): domain Eukaryota; kingdom Viridiplantae; phylum Streptophyta; class Magnoliopsida; order Ericales; family Polemoniaceae; genus Linanthus; species Linanthus parryae. The sequence goes on from JALGPY010000001.1 coordinate 187,237,541, forward strand.
CTCTACAGATAATCTCCTTGCAAAGACGTTACGCATCAAGGCATAGGGCACCCCTCGGGAGTTTAGTGTAGTATTCCACTCCCCGAGGTCGGCTGCTACATAACATCCTACCTACTATTCGCTAACGATGTTTTGTTTTTCACTAAGGCAAATGCCAGAGATCCATGCCATACTAGAAGTGCTAAAAAAGTACGAGAAAGCATTGAGCAGGTCAGTCATATTTGAGAAATTGACAGTCCCCTTTTCTTCAAATGTCCCGAATGATCGAAGACATGAAATAAGTCCAGCTTGTGGAGTCCAAATGATCGAGTAGCGAGAGCGTTACCTCGGACTTCCTACAAAAATGGATAGAGAAAGAGACATTACCTTTAGCTTATTGATAGGAAAAGTGAGTAAGAATAGAACAAGTTTGGAAGAAAATGCTCTCTACAACAATGGAAGAGAAAGACACGCTGCCTTAAATAGGCATATTGGTCATTAGAGGTTCGTCAGATAACTTGCATTCATATCACTTAGGTAACACTCATGTGTTGAGAAAGAGAGATTCGAGCAGTCACTTTTGTCCTAGCTTTTCATATTTTGTGAGACAAAGTCATCATCCTTCCTCCAGCAGACTAGCATCAAGGAAGAGGAAGTCCAGTTCATATTGTTCGTAAGAATTTGAGGTCCCCCATTTTCCTTGTAGTGCGTTTGGGTGAGGGATTTGGAGAGGGTTATCAAATCCTCTACGTATTCCCACCTCCCCCTTTTCCTAAAGGCATATCGCACACCCGTGTATAAGGTGGGGTACGATTTGAGCAAAATTTTATGGAGAAATATGCCCTCACACAAATATGAGATCACAGTGTATAAAATCCCCCAAATGCACAAAGTCGTCTCTCTACATTATCTACCTTTATCCCTCTATGAAACCGACCGCCTCTATCCCCTGTCACTATGAATCCCACCGCCTCCATCTCCCCGAGAAGGCATCTCCCCATCATCGGATTCATCAGATTCTGTCATGGTACAATTTGGCGTGTCCAATGTTGAAGCGGCTATGAATCTTGGACGGGAAGTTGCTGATTACATTAGTGCTACTTTCATCAAGGTGAGTTAATTTCTCATGCTTTACCCTCTGATGCAAGATTCTATCATTGATGATGTAACTCAATTAAAGTAAAGCGTTAACTCTGATAACCTCGATGGGAAGCTAAAACAAAAAAAGATATGTAATATATCTTCCCTTCATACCCTCTCTCAGTTGGGGGTTTTGTTCCTTTATAACTGGTTACGTACTCTTTAAGAACCGAGCTGAATTTTCAGTAAAAGCCAAACTGAACCTTATCACTTTTCTTTCCACCTTGGAATCAGTGTACTCAGCTGCAACATCAGCATTCACTTCACCCAAAAACCAGTCAAATAAACATGCAAGTTGGAAAGCCAGTCTTCTGCTGGTTGGGTTTCTGTTAGGGCATCTCCAACCACATGGGGGTAGGGGGAGGGGGAAAAACGTACAAAAATAGGGTTCTTCGAACCCCATGAGGGGAGGGGAATGGGGAGAGGGTGCTATGGGGAGATATTTTGCCTTGGGTATGAGATGGTTAGGGGGGATTTCCCCATGGACATGCCCACACCCAAGGCAACAATTCTCCCCATAGCATCCCCTCCCCCTCCCCTCATGGGAACCCTATTTTTATACGTTTCCCCCCTCCCCCCATGTGGTTGGAGTTGCTCTTATTTTCTTTCTACAGTGCAGAGGCTTACTGTCTTAAATAAAAGAGAATACTTTATTTTTTCCATGTCTTTACAGGGTATTTATGGAGGTAGTTTTAGCTTAGCAACTGCTAAGGATGTATTTGTTCTTATAGCTTTAGTGTGGGGACTATCACGTAGTGGGAAGAACTAATCATATATAAATATGATAAGGAGCTAACTATACATTGGGTAGGCTCTCACAGTTATCTCTAAAACATGGTATCATCTCCACCTCCAACATCCGCCACCATTGCCCCACCCAATAAAAAAAGAGGAAAAACAAATGAACGGAGATCTTCATAGCTGACGGCTATATTTACTCAAGATCTGGTTCTCACCATTCTGGGTGCTGCTCTTACTCAGTTTCAGCAAGTTTCTGGCTGCTTTTCAGAGACCAACTAATATGTCTAAAGGGGTCGATGTTTTGGCTGCTTAAGTTGAGATACATTACGAATCACTGCCAAATTTATTCAGAAAATATGAATATACATATGTAACTCAGAATCTGGGGCCTTTCTGTATATGGAGTCTGATTCATCCACCTCGATGGCATAGCACAAAGGCAGTTCCTAATCTTAACAAAATGGACTTGGAAGAATGGGACACCGAACTTAGTGGCTTCTGTTCAAGAACGAGATAAGCACGATGTGCTTGAAAACGCATTTTAATATATATTCCTCTGGTACCTACATTGATGTACCTCTAGTCAACTACTGTGTCTCACTTGACCTTATAGAAGCAACTGCCGTTTTCCTGAACAATACCTCAAAAATGGATGCGTAGTTCTTCATTAAACTGAACATTACTCAGCAAGCCTTTCCCCAATGTAACTGAGGATGGGTGCTTGTATCAATCTTTTCCATATAGGTTTGAAATGACTTGGTATTGTCTTATTGTCTATACCGATATTTGCCACTGTCTCCCTCTCCCTTGGCTACCACCCTAAATATAGATCGTTTGACTTGTACTAGGTACAATTAAGGATCTACGATGGACATGACCAGACAACTCAAACAATTTTCTTTTGTGTTTTCATATTGATGTAATCTCTAGATTATCCTAGTTGCTTTATTTTGTAATGGGTAAAAGACACTGACCACCCCTGAATTTAGGCTTAATTCCATTCCATTACACTATGTTTTGGAAAAAGACACTGTGCACCTTTTTTTTTGGATGGAAGCGGATGGTTGACTAACGGTTCGGGAAAAAGACCGTTTTACCCTTGAAAATGTTAAAAATTAACCCCTATATATTACCCTAACCTCTCTCACATTCATTCCTAACCCTAATCTCCCTCTCTCTTCCCCCTCTTCCTCTTATCCTTCTTCTCAGCTCCATATGGGAATTTGCAGCCTCAAATAGCCGTCATCATCAAGCTCTCCTTCTCCCTTATGCTCCTACTCTCCATCATCCCAAATCTCTCGTATCAATTTGGGCAGCGACCAATCGAACCCAGATCCCTTCTTCTCCCTCCTTCTCCTGGTAGATCTCCGATCTGGCGTTTGGTGAAGCCGCGATCCACTTCGCAAACCCCCTTCCACCGTGCCGGCGTCGAAGAAGAGATTGCAGAGTCGTTGAAGCTCTGGCTCTCCCCGTGTTGAGTACCACGACGATGACGTCGTGGTTGGTTAACTTGTCGGCGAAGACGCTGGTGGCGACGCCGGAGGATTCGATTGAGAGGAACATGGGGCTTCTGGTGGTGTGCAATTCGTATCTCGTCTCTGTGAATTCTCCAGCTTCTTCGTCGCTGAGATGGGCGGCGTTTCCTTGGAAAGCGGTCTGGTAGTGGTAGAAAGAGGTCTCCTTCTTCATCTCTACTCTCTCTCCCTCCCTCCTTATCTCACGTGCAGAGAGATCAGATAAAGAGGAAAGTGAAGAGTTGAGAGGTCAAATTAGTGAGAAGATGCAATTTTGGGATCTGTCTTCTCCGAATTTCTCTCGCTTTTGGGATCAGTTGGGCTATGAATCGGTGGGTTTGCGTTAGAGATATTATTCTGTTTCCATAAGCAATTTCAACAGCAGGTCAAATTTTGGTACAGATGATAGAGAATTAGTAATCTTCTTTTGTTATGGTATAAAACTCTTCTGTAGTGCTTCAAAACTGTGGGTTTTGGTTATAATCGTCTTCTTTAGGTTCGATAGCTTGTATTCTGAGTTCATATGAGGCTGATTTAGACTTGTTGGAGATGATGATGGATTGTTGTTGATGCACTTAGTTCGGGCTTGGGTTGGTTACAGACACAGTGGTGTTGGTGGCTATCTTTTCTTCTTGATTGTGGGTAGCTCTGAAACACTTTTCTTTCCTCTCTTCAGAAACAAAGGAGTTGGGACTTGGGAGAATACTTGAATCTGCTTGTTCTACTTCTTTTGTTTTTTTGCTATTTCTGTTTTATTTAGTTAATTATTTGACGAATGATTGTGATGGTAATTGTAGAGAATTGTGGTGGTAATTGTAGAGAATATATTAAATTTTGTTGTTCTTGATGTTCTTCAATTTGCTTAGGTTGATGTTCTTAAGGATAAAATGGAGAAAGAAGTCCAAAAAAATTACACAGGGGCAATATGGTCCGAAAAATTCAGTCAACCACTTACTAACGGAACATAACATAAGGGTGCTAAGTGTCCACGGAATATTCCGTCAAAATGGGTGCAAAGTGTCTTTTTCTAATATACAGGGTAGCGGGGTGGAATTAAGCCTAAACTCAGGGGTGGTTCGTGTCTTTTACCCTTTTGTAATATGTCTATTTTAGTTGCATTAACCTTTTTTTCAATTTTTTTCTTGGGAAATGTACAAAAACGTATCGTTAAAAGTAGATCAATTCCCCCCTAAATCACACTTTGTGCAATAGACATCCTCCCATTATTTCATCTGTTAACTGGTTACATAGCTTCCTCTCCAACTGATCTTTTGGTAATGTTTTATAGTTATTTTTTGATGTGTAAACAAAATGATAAGCATCTCGAGTGACTGAAATTTCTTTCCATGTCCATTTTAGAGAGCATTCTATCGTACACTTGGTGTTGTCTTCTTGCATCTGTGCTATTTGAATAGAGAAGATACAGAGTGAGGACTATGCCTAACAGTGGAAAGAGTCTTGAATCGAGAGCTTGATATAGTTTACACACAACCGAACTAAGATATCTATTCCTATCTTGTTTTCTGTTAACAGCGTGATGCTGCTACTGCCCCCAAATGTTGGTGATCGAGTGCCTTATGTAATTATCAAAGCTGCAAAGGGGGCCAAGGTATACTTTCCATTTAATTATTATTTTGGAGCTCTTTCAGTATTTGTGGACAATCGACTTAATCATTTTATGATAATTAGGCTTATGAGAGATCAGAGGATCCTATTTATGTTCTTGAAAGTAACATACCTATAGACCCTCATTACTACCTGGAAAATCAGATAAGCAAGGTTAGTGTAATACCGTAACATTTGACGTTTCTTTCAAATGTTTCGGCTGTGCCTCATATAAAATATCCTTTTGCAGCCACTTTTAAGGATTGTATAGTGGTGCTAGAACTCCAATGGGCAATTTATGTATTTTCAACAAGCTGTGGGGCAATTTCGTCTTTTCTCTAAACGAACAGCTGAATATTATGGGACACGAGTGTCAATAATGTGGGCTTTCTTGTATTTTCTGTAGGGGCACAATTGAATATATTTTACAAACTTTCAGGCTCTATTGTACTTCTGGAAAATTCAATGGGGGGTTAAATGACCCCCCTTTGCCCCTCTACACCTCCGCCGCTGCTGTTCAGTGCTGCCTCGTGATCCATTCTATGTAGTTGAGATTAAAACTCTTAACATATTGGTTGTGTGATCTTGATTTATGTGTAGTTGTCAAACAGTCTGATGTTTCACATGGCGCTTCCTAAGTGAGCTTGAATCTTACAACGTGGAGATAAATCAAACTATGTTGCCCAAGTTATAATTATGATGTTACAGTATCAGGAAATCTTCAGCCGAACTCTACGTACTTTTTAGGTTCCATGAGAGTGCTTCAAGTAATCTTTTCACTTCTTTCTTTTTCTGGGTTTATACTTGCATACATTTCATATGATTCTCAACTTGAGTAATGTTGCGTATGGAATTGCCGCTAGGATCTGTCTATCAAATTACAGAAAATTGCCTTACAATTTCTTTTAAAGACTGATTTCAGGCTCGGGTTATAGATTTAGGTTTTCTTTACATGGTTTGCACAAAAAGAATCAAACATGTGTCGTAGTTGTAATTTTATAGTTCAGTTAATTGGGGTCTTACTTGTGGTAAAAATAAAGAAATTAGGTTGTCTTACTTTACCTCTCATGTATTGTGATAATTCAGTCCTTTAGATCTCTTGTCTAATACTTGGTGTTGCCTGACCAGTAATTCTGATCGAACTCTCTGTAAACACTGCAAATGATGAGATGCTGAACTCTATTGCAGAAACTGTAAAGAACGGTAGGTGTCTTTCTCATTTTTTTCAGTTGAATAGTCTATGATGATTGAATCACAATTTACCAGCAAGAAATCAATAATGGCGCATACGTATAATTTGCAGTTTCTGCTTAGAGAACCTTTTCGGGAGGCTTAGGACGCAGTGCCAGGAGTGCCAAGGCTCGCTTCATCAGGATGTTTTGTGCACTAGGTTTTGCTCTTGAAGTAATTGCTTTTACTCACTCTTTTGTCATGTTGTATTTACTGGCTCTCATTGCTTCCACACACTGGGGTTCTATCATTTTCTGTTTGAGAACGTTGAAGGCACTCAGCTTGTGCATTCCACTCAAAATAACCATTCTATATGCGATAATCCTTCACAAAATTCGTATAATAGGAGTGAGCCTCCAAAACCCTCTTAATGCCTTCAGGGATTTAGCACTGTATCATGATTTCCACCTTCTAAGGGTCAGATTGTACCCCTTCTGCAGATATGATGTGACCTAAATATTTCAGCTTCTGTTGCGCAAATGGACATTTAGACAACTTAGGAATCAGTTGATGCTTTTGTAAGGTAGTCAATGCCATGTGAAGATGCCCGAGATGAAGTAAAGATGCCCCAGATGAAGCCGAATAGTTGGAGTAAACATCAAGATGTCATCAAAGAAAACCAAATTGAGTCTTCTTAAGGTTTGGAAATCTCATTCATCAGGCTTTGGAAAGTAGAAGGGATTTGTAAGCCCAAAATGCATCACTAGGTATTCATAGTGGCGCTCATGTGTTTTGAGAGCAGCTTTTGGGATACAAGGTTCAAACATTCTCACTTGATGGTACACTGACCTCAAGTTTTGTTAAAAAAGATAGTTGCAGCACCGTATTCATCCAAGAGCTTATCAATAAGAGGAACGGTAAACTTGCCCTTCACAATTATTGTAGATAGTCCAAATATGGTCCTAGTCTGCATCCACATGGACCAACCTGCAAATCACATTTGTCAGCTCAGAAGTGCTAAGTAGAGACTGGTAACTGAGTTGTACATCATAAATAGAAATAAATAAGACAAGAAAATGTACTGAATGGGAGATATAGATTACAGGGAAGTTGAGACATAAATGTAACTGGAAAACATACGAGATAGTGAAAGGGTTAGTCTCGAGAGAATGTATCAATAATGGTTAACTCAAGATAACAACATAGACGGAAACTACGATATTTCGAATGGGTCAATGAATAATGGTAGCAAGTATAAGAGGAGTCCCGGGAAAATGTATGATATGTATTGAAGGGGTGCCTAAAGATACCCAAGTTGATTCTGAATGACATAAAGAAAAATATATATGGGATGATTGGCAAGACATGGCAAGGATAGTGACGTTCAGTTAGCAAAATATTGTAGAAACTATTGGAAGCATATTAAGGAATATAACAAAAAAAAAGTTGGAAACATAAGTAGTCAGAAGGTTAATAGGAACCCGGGGACGGCTATAGCCAGGAGGAAGTGCAGAAAAAATAGTAAAGAGGAGGAGCTTCAGACCAATCTAGAGACTTGGTAGGAGACTACAATCGAGGTCTAAATAAAAAAGTATAACATAGGTAGTGAGTTGCATTTTAATTCAGTTCAAGTTGCCAATATAAGGAGCGAGGTGAGATACATCAACACTATCTAGAAAAACCAAGAACAGAAAGAAAATGTAAAAGCTAGAGGAACCTATGAGCAGTGTGAAAGTTTTTTAAATTAGCCCACATGAAGTCAAGCCACTAAAGGAAAAGTCAACCGAGGCTATATGTCAAAGAGCAATTCCTAGCGTGGTTTTCTTCCCAAATTTTTTGCCTGCGGGGGAAAACTAGTCTCGTGGATAACAAAAGTTACAAGTGGCTACTTAAATTGCAAACTTCTTTATCTACACCACTTACTGTGTATGTTTTGGATATCATGAAGTACGATGTTTCGACAGGTAAATAGTACTTGGTCCAAATTGAATCGTCCCGTACATGAGGGAAGCATAACCGAAAGTAAACTGCAGTTAGTCCAAACCAAACAAAAACCCTTTACATACATAAGTAAATACGTTCAGCAGCCTACCGTTGGTTCGCCATCTTCTTCCTACTTTGACTTTTCCTCCCGTAACTGTGTCACTTTGACCCGATGATTTGGGTAGCCAAACGATGCAAATTTGGAAATCTTTTCATGGTGTTTTAGAGACCATGAAAAGATTGTCAAATTCGTTTTGGTGATCAGATCACGGGTCATGACCCGGTGAATAGTGGTACCAATTCAAAGTAGGAAAAAGCTTACGGAAATGCTGGTCGAAAGTGAAATTGCTTACTCGTCTGTTTATGTCCCCTACCTACCTACTAGGTATATAGATAGATGATGTTGACAAATTGATGATGGAGGCTCAAACTGTGAACTGTATTTTGGAATGCACTAAATGTGTGCATCTATCAACACACACGCTTACATAAACAATATAATAAACAACATAATAAAAATTTAAAAGGTCATAGCATTTCGACACACATACCCTTTCTTACTGTTGCACTTCGAAAAACTATTCACATAAGTTCGCTATCGAACTACGGTACCTATCATGAACTGCAATGCAAAGTTCCTGTTATTTACTACTAATTAATCAACCAAAGAGCAAAATCACGGTAGAGATTAACAAAATAGCGGAGGGATGGGGGTGCTATTCCCGACTCGCAAACGCAGTAGCAGAACAATACCGGACTCAATATCTGAACGAGTTCTCAACATACATCTCGTAAAAAACGCAGTAGCATAATAATAAGTAACTCAAAATCAGAACGAGTTCTCAACATACATCTCGTAAAAACCCTGACTCAAACTCAAAACCTTATCAAGTTCATATTAACATTTGACCCAGACACTCAAACTAGACATCTACTAAAAATCGGGGCTTGAGCTCCCCAAAACGAACTCCAATGTCAGTGTCCTCCTTCATGATGCTTAAAAAAAGGGAGAGCAAATGAATTGATTATCCCTCATGAGCACGGAATCTACTCTTTTTGTTGTTTGCTAATTTTTTGTACAAGCAAATAATATTACAACAAACATGAAACCCTGATACGGGATATATATATGTATGCATATATATATTTTGTGTACACGATTTTTTTTCTGAGTTTTATGGCAGGCAGACATCCGTAAACTCAGGAGCCATTATAATAAAGACATTAAAGCAATAACAAGTTTAGTCACTACCAAGTACAAATAGATCAAAGCATAAATAAGTTCAGACACTATAGGTAGGTATTCGATTCTTCTCTTCTTTCGCAACCCCGATTTGAGTCTTTGAGATAGTATGCAGCCTAGGGTTAAGGGTTTATGTATTGAGAAGGTGATACTTGATAGTTTCAGAATAGTCCCTTAATTCTTTAGAATATCAAAACGAACCCTGAGAAATTTAAAAAAATTGACACGCGTGTCGGACGGTGTGTCTGGCCATTTTTTTATATTTTTCGAACCAAAACGCCACCTGGCGTGTCGGAGACGTTTAGGGACGTGTCAGAGTGTCTGAAACGCGATCCAGAAAATATTTAGAGTGTCGGTGCAACATAGCTGTCAAACTACACATGCATTGACACAAGTACTCTTTATAGAGTGATGCAGGCGAGATATAGTCATTAAAATTGCATTGTCGATTCCTTGGCTAAGCTTTTATTTCTTAGAATTTTAAGCTTTTGAAGCTTGCTTTGTATACCTTTTGATACTCTGTATAGAGTGATGTATTGTCATCCAACATGTTTTTAGGCGTGTAAATATTATGCAGATTTCGGCATTAGAAAACTGAAAATGTATCGATGATTTGTGCATTTTGTTGCACTTCCATACTTCCGTAACATGTTCAGTCATCAGTTTTCATGAAACGTCAATGCATCAATAAGAAATGACTAACGACGGATGAGATGAGAAGAGAGGTTCACTTCATTTCATCTCAACAGTTTGGTATCAAGTTCAATTTGGTCCATCTCCCAATAACTATGGTTTTCTAATATGTCATAACCAAATCAGCGAGTTGTAAAGAAAAAGAAGAAAATGTAATTGAACCGAACTCACAAACTAGACATCTACTGAAAGTCAGGGCTTGAGCTCCCCAAAACGAACTCCAATGTCAGCGTCTTCCTTCGTGATGCTGGAAAAAAAAGTGAGCAAATGAATTGATTATCCCTCATGAGCATGGACTCTACTCTTTTTGTTGTTTGGTAATTTTGTGTACAATCAAATAATATTACAAAAAACATGAAACGTCGACACGGGATATATGTGTGTGTGTGTGTGTGTCTTGTGTACACAATTTTTTTTATGAGTTTTATGGCAGGCAGACACCCGTAAACTCACGAGGCATTACAATAAAGACATTAAAGCAATAACAAATTTAGTCACTACCAAGTACAAATATATCAAAGCATAAATAAGTTCAGACACTATAGGTAGGTATTCGATTCTTCTCTTCTTTCGCAACCCCGATTTGAGTCTTTGAGATAGTGTGCAGCCTAGGGTCAAGGGTTTATGTATTGAGAAGGTGATACTTGATAGTTTCAGAATAGTCCCTTAATTCTTTAGAATATCAAAACGAACCCTGAGAGATTTAAAAAAATTGACACGCGTGTCGGACAGTGTGTCTGGCCATTTTTTTTATATTTTTCGAACCAAAACGCCACCTGGCGTGTCGGAGACGTTTAGGGACGTCTCAGAGTGTCTGAAACGCGATCCAGAAAATATTTTGAGTGTCGGTGCAACATAGCTGTCAAACTACACATGCATTGACACAAGTACTCTTTATAGAGTGATGTAGGCGAGATATAGTCATTAAAATTGCATTGTCGATTCCTTGGCTAAGCTTTTATTTCTTAGAATTTTAAGCTTTTGAAGCTTGCTTTGTATACCTTTTGATACTTATAGAGTGATGTATTGTCATCCAACATGTTTTTAGGCGTGTAAATATTATGCAGATTTCGGCATTAGGAAACTGAAAATGTATTGATGATTTGTGCATTTTGTTGCACTTCCATACTTCTGTAACATGTTCCGTCATCAGTTTTCATGAAACGACAATGCATCAATAAGAAATGACTAACGACGGATGAGATGAGAAGACAGGTGCACTTCATTTCATCTCAACAGTTTCGCATCAAGTTCAATTTGGTCCATCTCCCAATAACTGTGGTTTTATAATATGTCATAACCAAATCAGCGAGTTGTAGATAAAAAGAAGAAAATGTAATTGACCCGAACTCTCAAACTAGACATCTACTGAAAGTCAGGGCTTGAGCTCCCCAAAACGAACTCCAATGTAAGCGTCCTCCTTCGTGATGCTGAAAAAAAAATATAGCAAATGAATTGATTATCCCTCATGAGCATGGACTCTACTCTTTTTGTTTTTTGGTAATTTTTTGTACAATCAAATAATATTACAACAAACATGAAACTCCGACACGGGATATATATATATATATATATATATATATATATATATATATATATATATATATATATATGTTTGTGTGTGTGTGTATTGTGTACACAATTTTTTTTCTGAGTTTTATGGCAGGCAGACATCCGTAAACTCACAAGGCATTACAATAAAGGTATTAAAGCAATAACAAGTTTAGTCACTACCAAGTACAAATAGATCAAAGCATAAATAAGTTCAGACACTACAGGTAGGTATTCGATTCTTCTCTTCTTTCGCAACCCAGATTTGAGTCTTTGAGATAGTGTCCAGCCTAGGGTTAAGGGTTTATATACTGAGAAGATGATACTTGATAATTTCATAACAGTCCCTCAAATTGTAAGAATATCAAAACGTACACTGAGAAATTTAAAAAAATTGACACGCGTGTCTCCTGCTTGTCAGACGGCGTGTCTGGCCATTTTTTTATGTTTTTCGAACCGAAATGCCACCTTGCGTGTCGAATACGTTTTGGGACGTGTCGGAGTGTCTGAAACGCTATTAACAAAAGATTTGGGGTGTTGGTGCAACATAACTGTCAAACTACACATGCATTGACACAAGTACTCTTTATAGACTGATGGTATCGAACTTGTTTCACAAACCGAGGGTTTTGGAGACTGCAGGATTCTCCACCACGACAGACCACGGCAAGGTTCAGGCAAATGACTTAAGAAGAATTTGGGGGGTTTTTGAACGACTGATGCAGCAGCAGTTGAAAACAAAACCTTTGTCATTGAACTTGTTTCACTAACTGATGAGCGCTAACACAGTGGTTGAGCCCTTCCTTTTCGACCTATGCGCCTTCGTATCGTTTTTGTGTCTTGAGATTTCTCTCTCTCTCTTTTCTTTCTTTTTTTTTTCATTTATATAGGTAAATAAAAATGATTTGACTTTTTTTACTCGTATCTATCATGGTCACTTTGACCAGGCCAGGATCGCAAAATAATACGATTTTTTGATAATTTTTTTCACCCTCTTATAGAACAACTTTTATTCCACTACAACATGAACAAATTATCAAAAAAAAAAATGATTGGTATCGAAACTTGCCAACTGTCATGGGCTGATCCATTTTCCTTGGTTAATGCCTTATGGTCTAGCCCATGACTCCTTAGCCCACTTGGGTCACTTGTTATTTGGGTCTAGGATTCACCTAGCCCATTTAGCCCACATTGTAGCCTCATTTCTAGAAGCTTCCATGACTTGTATGTAGCAAAATTGTGTAGGAGGCTCTAGATCCTTGTATAGAAAATATCTTAGGCTAGAACATGTAGGAAGGTTCTAGTCCACTCGATCATAGCCGTTAGATCGTAGATTATCTAGATCCTTCCATGGAGAAGGGACTTGTATATAAGGGGTGGAGCTCATTTGCTCCAAACCAAATAGAACCATCAAAAACATGGTAAGACTGCGCTAATGATTAAGGCAGCCTCGGTGTAGAAGCAAGATAATAAAGATAGAAAATGGCAAGATAATAAAGCTAGAAAACTTACAATGGGGGCTTGGTGCGGCCATGGTTCCGGTCGCGGTGATCGGTGAAAGCAACCTCGGTGTAGAAGCTTCCGACCCTTGAAACACCCACTATCTCGACGCAGGCAGTGCAGAGGTAGGGACCCTTGGCCATCTGAGCCTCGAACCGGTCTTGCTGCTCCCACGACTTCTGTTTGGACAGGCCCTTCTTAGGCTTCTTACCGTACCTGTCACCGGCATTTCCACCCTTGGCCTTACCCTTGCCTTTCTTGCCCAGCCTCTGTTTCTTGCAGTGGGCCATCTGCGATGAATGAGACACACTAAACCCTAGACTATCAGAGACACAAAACATCACATAAACCCTAGAAACCCTAGATTTATCAACAACTGAAGGTAATCAATCAAACAAACAATAAATCCGGAGAAGAAATCAAATCGATTCAGGTAGACATCACATAAACCCTAGAAACCCTAGATTTATCAACGACTGAAGGTAATCGATCAAACAAACAATAAATCCGCAGAAGAAATCAAATCATACTAATCAAGGGGGGAGATATCGTACCTCAGCATCTGAAGAGGAGTAGTCCAAACTCGAACACAATCAGAAAACCAGAGAACGAATTGTCACTGGACCTGACCGAATCAGACAAGGGATGAGATTTGGGGGGTTTTTGAACGACTGATGCAGCAGCATCCGTCAACACCAAAACCTCTGTCATTAGATTTTTTGAACAAACCCACGAGCGCTGGCGCAGTGGTTTACCCATTTCTTTTCGACCTCTGCGCCCTCGTATCGAGTCTTGCCAACGGCAGGTTTTCTCTTTTTGTTTTATTTATATACATATCATGTGAGATCATAAAAATATACGATTTTTATAGGGTGAAATTCACTTACACCCCCTCAGTTTAGAGTGATCTTCACTTACACCCCTTCTAGTTTAGAAAACTTCACATACACCCCTTATGACTCCAAAACCGTTGTCACTGTATTATCTCTCCTTAGTGGTAGGGTAGCTTCTCAAATCCATATTTTCGGGCATACTTACCCTTATAGGGGCTGCAAAGGTAAATCCACCCCAGTATGTACTCTTAAAACGTAACAACTATACACATTGAATAGAGTTTAAAATACATATCTGCTAAGATAGAAGTCGGCATTGTGTTTGCATATTATAGAATAAACTCTCCGAAAGATAGGTTTTGGGCTACATAATTCCTGAATTGCGCTAAACATGTAACAAGTTGCATACTAACTTTGAACTAGTGCGATGCACAAGAAATATGACCTATATACCCTCACACATTTACGAGATCACTGTGCATGAAATTCCCCAATTGCACAAAATTCTCTCTACCTTATCTCCCTCTAAGAATCTCGCCGCCTCCATCCCCTCTTGTCATTGTGAATCCCACCGCTTCCATCTCCCCGAGAAAGGTAACCTCCCTGTCATCGATTTCTTCGAGTATGCACCCATCCCCCTCTCTCCTTCCCAGCCTTCTCTCGACTACGTGTTCGTCATGGATTCACAATAACAACATTGATTCCGTCGGCGTTAACGTCGTTGACGAAGCCAACAACTTCAACCATCGACCACATCCTCCAACTACAAAATCCTCCAACTACTATCAGGCCATTGTTATAGGAGTGGATAATTTCGTCAATATAAAAAAATATTAATTAATGTAAATAACACTTAAACATGTAATTTGTTGATTATATATAATGAACAAATGTTTTAGACGATAAACAACAATGGATCTGAATTCACGACATTTCAGGGTGATGTGATCATTGTTACATATGAACAAAATTTTGTCGTACCTTATCCCACAGTAATCATATCATAGCTAATTTTCTTTCGAACATACCCACAACACACGAGCTTAGCACGCCCCAACTGAGTTTCGGGGACGTCGGGAAAGCATTTGTTGAAGACGCGAGAACATGCAGCCGCTACATTTCGAGTACGCATTGCGTAAACTCCCGCTCTAGTGTAATACAAACGACACTGGAGAGGTAAACCAGTCAAAAGAACCCCGAGTTTACAGATGCACATTTAAAAAAAACCAATGTACAATAGACAAATGCCTAATGACCTAAGAATGCAAGCACGACCAACCTAACTACACACCCGAGGGGTTGGGGAAGCATATTTTATTCGCGGAGGCTAATGTACGTCCTGGCCCCACGCGGAAGAAACCGGCTTAGCCGGTTTTTTCCGGTAATTACGATTTTACCCGCTAAATGACAAAAAAATGGACCCAGGGCGCCGCCATCAGAAACTTGGATATAAATGTAAAGAAATGGATAAAACTGTAAACTTGGAGATAAAACTACAAATAGAAATAATTAAAAGTGGACAGAAATGAATAGAATAGGATAAAACTTAAACTAATCAGATAGAAACGCAAACAACGCTCTACAACTAAGCTATTACAACAGATTTGCAAGCACTGAAGGTTTAAAAGGAAGATACATGACTTGTGAAACATAAAAGTGGACAGAAGCACACCTTGCAACTGTGGTTTCACTTAAAAAAATAACAATCATTGCGAAAAGTAACGCAAATGCAAGAACGATGATGCATGTGTGCGATATCCTTTGTCTCTTTAGCATTTCTTGATTTTCAGACTTCATTCGTCTTGTTGTTTCAATAATTGTGGACCATCGTTGCATTGTCTCCTCGCAAAAGCATGGAGGTTCTTCGTCCGCCCATACAAAGTAACTACATTGAGACCCCTGAGGCAGTGGGCACCAGTAGAAATCTCGACCTTAGTTCTTTGTGTTAGGACCAACTCTTCTCATCACTCGTATCCTTCCACAGTTACAATACCTTGGTCCATACACGGGGTTACGATGGTATTGGTTAGAGGAGGAGTTGAATGATGTATGTGACATGGTGGTGATGAGAATTTTGGGGATATTTGGAGGAGAAGATGGTGGAGAGCAAGAGTTAAATGGCAGATGTGCTTGTGCAAGAGTGGTTGGGTGTATAAGTAGGAAAAGTGAAGGGGTGGTTTTTTGTTGGACATAAATGTGGAGTAAAGGGTTCATAAATACAGGTTTGACTACACTGATACCAAAGATCAAGTATATGATGATTAACAAAGTAAAGGAATCAGTGAATGTGATCACGAGTGGGAAACTGATTTGACCAAAATGTAGATAGAAATCCAAAACATACAGACAATATTTATGAACAGGTAGAATGTAATGTAGTTCACATGAACAAAAATAGTTAAGTTCATGGTTTTGAAACCACAACCACACAACTATTACAGCCACAGAAAGATTCACCACCCTCATTGTCAACATTGTCAAACAAACAGACATAGACATGTAGAATGTAGATAAAATTCCAAAACATACAGACTTTATTTATGTCAAACAAACAGACATAAACAAAAAATGCAGATAGAAATCCAAAACATACAGACTTGATTTATAAACAGGTAGCATGCAATGTAGTTGACATGAACAAAAATAGAGTTTTGAAACCACAACAACACAACTATTAAATCCACAGAAAGATTCACCACCCTCATTGTCAACATTTTCAAACAAACAGACATAAGTTAAATTGTTTTCAAAGCAACACAAAATCACATATTTCTCCTAATGATGGACTACTCAAAAGGTAACGATTCCTAAAGGCTGAATAGACCGTAGGTATGTCCATGTACTTTCTGGCAAATAAGTCCTCATTGTTTTCCTTAGCTTTGAATCTGTCCACAGCATCAAGAAGGTCCCGTCGGAGGTCGTTGAACTCGGAACGGCCAATTTCATTGGCGAGCTAGATTCTTATGTATTTTTCATTAAGCTTTATCCTCCGAACAGGTTCTGGGATCAGCTCCCTCAGATTTGCCATGTAGAAGCACACGTATGCTCCACAATCATGGCTGGAAAAAGAGAAGTAAATAGTATTACAGAACAATTGGATAAAAATGTAAACAAGATAGAGTGAAACATTAATATGAAGACATTACTTGTTATGTTGCCTTGGAATGTCAGGTTTTGTCCAAACGATCTCCCACTTTCTGATGTCATGAACAGTTCTATATTCTGGCAGGGATATGCTGAAATTTGAGTGCATTTGTCCAAGCTTCTCACGAATGGCATCCGGTAGGTAAATGTACCTCCACATCGAATCAAGGATGTACACTTTTTTCTCAATAAAGTGCAATACCATGAGAAAGTAATGCGTGTCGTGGATGTTAAGGGGAATAGAAACCTGTCCATAAGACAAAGAACAAAGCAAGTCAAAAATGCCCTTGCTATTGACACTTGGAGAACTAGGACGTAACGCTTACCATAGACATCGAGTTTATGTCCCCCATGTACAACGGATTTATCCCACCATTTGCATTCTTCTGACCCAATGGTTGTGCATGAAAATGACCGCATTAAAGAAATGTAGTATTGATCAATCAACGACGAAATTAAGTGCAATGATTCCAATATTTTAATTACTTACAGCATACATGCATGGAAAGAACCAGATCTTCTTCTCCTCATCAGTCCTAAATTTCTCTTGGAGGTGGAGGATGTGGGACATGCAGTCGAGCATCTGCAGATTGAATGGATACACGTTTGTATAAAATTTTAAAACACTCAAACAGTTCTGTTAACGCTCTAGTTTTACAACATAACATTCATTGTGAAAATAGAACATAAAGTAAAGATTATTTATTCATTTACCGTATCTCCTAAGAAGGTAGGAGCCTCCAGCTGCCATGAATAGTCCTTGGCTATACTAGCCATTCCATTTATATCAACAAGGAGGTTATTGTAGAGAAAGGGTACGTACCATTTAATCAATAAGGAGCCATTCCTTTTATAAATATACAATGAGATTGATCAATCACAAACATTTTAATGTAGGTAAAGGGTACTCGCTATTGAAATGGAGTCCTTAGTTCTGGCTTGTCATTCATGCCCTCAACAGCCTGACGGCTCATGTAAAATGCAACCAGCAGTCTTCCACTTTCGGCATGATTGGCAGCACAACATCAAACGTGCCATGCATCCTTACTCTCTCAGAGGTTCTCTTTGGGCCCTTTATTATCTCTCTCTCCCCCCTCTTCCTCTTCCTCTTCCTCTACCTCTCCCTCTCCCTCCTCTGTTCGATGGACTGACAGTATTCTTTCCGATGGGAGAAGCTGGCACCTTAGGTGATCCATGAGCAGGCCTGATGGGTGGGAAAACCCTTGGTGATGCATGACCAGGCATGGTGGGAGTTGAAGATACTTGTATTGGAGACTTCGGTGGAAGCTTGTTGGATTCTGCCTGCAATAAGAAACATATGGATAGAAATCAAAACATGACAGTATGACACATCAAAGTGATAGACATATAACTTATCAAATTGTTGCAAACCATTGAAGTATTCTCTTCTGAAACTTCTATTGCTTTGAATGGACTTGTAAATGTGGTATCTACAGTACTGTGCTGATGTGGCTCTTTTGGGTGAATTTCGGCGTTGCCCTCGGATTCATGTTGTCTGCCCTCTCTTGAATCTCCATCATTTTGTTGTTCCTCCTCTTCATATTCTTCTTCCTCCTCTGCAGGGTACTACATTTGTTTACCCAACCTCTTCTCTAGTACCCTCTGCACGGCCTGTTCGACAACGCTTCTTATTTGTTCATTGACCATTAACATGACTTCATCCCACTGCTCTCTTTTGCTTAAATCAGGTTTGAAATCATCTTTGCTGTGTGGGAGTGGAAGCAACTCCAGCTGCATTGTTCAAAAAAACAGGGATATCATTGGCTGATAGAAATGTAAACCATATAGAGTAGATTGATATAGTAACAGGTCTTACTCTATTCATGTACTTTTAAACAAATTTCCATCTGGAATTCAGGTTGTCAGTGTCCCATAGCATCAGTCTAGGCCTTGCCTCTGCATCTTCACATCCTTTAGGGTGTTTGTGGTGCTTTGGAACGAACTTCTCTAAATACACCATCTGTACATACAAAGCAGATTTGTTATACATTTGGATATATATTATAAACAAAAAGATAGACAAGTAAAATGGACAGTTACCATTGGTATCAACAAGCAACCAGCCCCTCGGATTGCCTCCTTCAATTTAACCGGAGTGTGCTGAGCTTTAAGGAACTGGAGCCAACTACCTGCCCAGTTAACATTTTCTAGCCTCTCCAGATCCATGACACACTGAACTAGTGTGTTTCTAACTCCTAGTCTTGTGTTGGGCATCCCATGCCAAAATGAACACCACTGCCCTCCTCTTCCACTCATCACTTAGTATCTCATTCTCTTTTTTTCTAGAACCAGGGATAGTAATCAGTGACATTTGTGCATGCCTTAGTGAGGTCAAGCTCACGGGCAAATTTCTTCGAAATCACATCGGATTCCTCTTGTTCAAGAATTTCCCATGTGGTACTCACCCCAAGCAACCAGCCAACTGTCTCATCTGTGATTCTGTACTCCCGACCATGGGCAGAGATAGATTGTGTGGCAGGGTCATAGGCATCGTATATGAGAGCATTGAAATGTCCAGGTGTATACAAAATAAGACGGTGTGAAAGACCTGTGCAACAAGTTACAGTCATTGAGAAAGGCTTACTCTAACTCTGGAGATGGGCAGCTGGCCTTGCAATACATTGACACCCTTGAGCATACCCATGGGGTGTATTCAAAAGGTATGTTTGAATTACTGTCCATTTGTTTGTTGTTCTACTCTAAATGCATTAGATTTCTTTATGGGATATCAAATTACTATATTGTTTCATGTTGGTTTACATTAATTGTCTATGTGCTTATAAATACTATCCAGAATCCTGAAACAAATGTCTTTGTTTTTTCAGTTTCTAGCTGGGTGAAAATCAACAGTCACAAAGCATTTTCTGGCGTGACGAGAGATGCAAACGAGATTATGTAAGGTTTGGAGATGTTTTGGTGCTTGACTCCACCTACAAAACCAACATGTACCTAAAGCCCCTTGTCATACTCTCCGGTGTTAACAACCACTTTCAGATGTGCGTTTTCGCAGTTGCAGTTCTAAAAGACGAGACCACGGAATCGTACAAATGGGTATTAAATTGCTTCCTAGAAGCAATGGATAACAAGGTACCCATATCGGTCATAACCGACGGAGACTTGGCAATGAAATCCGCTATTGCGGAATTTCTTCCACTAGCGAAGCATCGTTTGTGTGCATGGCATCTATGTCGCAATGCCGAAGGAACCCTAAAGTTGGGGTCAGAATTTATGAAGGACTTTCGAAAATACTTGAGCAAGAGATTCGATGTTAACCAATGGAACGATGATTGGCAATACATGGTAGACAAGTGGGGTATTGCGAACAAGCGGTGGGTAACGGGTGCCTGCATGAGGCGCCACTTATGGGCATAGGCTTTTCTCAAGGAAATTTTTTTCGCTGGTCAGACAACTACACAAAGGTGTGAGAGTATCAACAAATTTTTCAAACAATATTTGAACTGCAAGAACAATCTTCTCGATCTTATTAAGGGAATCATGCGGGGTATCGAGAAGCTTCGTGAGAACGAGCGAGGCCAACATTATACTTCTGACCAATCACTTCCTGTTCTAACAAGCCAATTTAAGCTACTTGAAGAGCATGCGGCCATGTTCCACACTAGGGCTCTGTTTGCGAAGTTCAGGGAGCAAGCGAGGAAGGCAAGTCAATGCAAAGCTGTTGGAATTGAAGAAATACCTGAATATGACATGGATGCAATCTATGTCACAAGGGAGAAGGAAAGAGCATCTCTGGTAAGTTCACATGATACACTATCTCTTATGACTGTTTTAAACTGTTATCTGTAATATTTAGGTATCAGTCTAGATTGTCAATTGAAATATCTGATATCCTTTTTTTTACAGCAGAGTTCTTTCCAGTACTTTCATTCTTATCCATATGTTTATAACTTCTATCTACTCTGTCAAATAAAATATGTGAAAGCTTTGATCTTTTTCCTGGCAGCACACCGTTTTCTGTCAACGTGATAATACCATGCTCTACAGTTCCTGCAAGAGGTTTGAGTCATCACATATGGTTTGTGGCCGCATTATTTTTGTGCTCTTTCATAAAGGAGTTCAATTCATTCCGGAAAACTTGTTATCGAAACGATGGCAGAAGACGGATAGTGACTTCTACAAGAATGATCCAGCCATGCAGGAGCCAAAAATAAGACGGTGTGACGATCCAAAAACCCAGGCATTTCATCGGGGTTGCATGAAGGGACGAATGGAGATGATTAGTGACATGGGTGGAACATCACAAGAGACTTACGACTATTGGCAAAAACATGTTGACTTGATGATACGGGGTCTCAAGGACATTATTTTGAAGCAAGAAAATGATGAAGAGCCCGTGGTTACTGTCAACTCACAAGAGTACGCCCACGTAATGCCTCCATCCAAAGGGGATACAAAACAAAAAGGGAGCTCCAAAAATGTTCGAAAGAAGTGCGGGAGATGCCAAAAATACAGACACAATCGAACTACATGCCCGAATCCTCCAGCTGGTGTTTCCGGTCAAGATGTCGGCCAATCTCAATCGCAAGCGTCGCAACAAACTATGATTTCCAACTGCGAATACAACTGGTCCGAGGGAATGGGTGACCAAAACTCTTCAAGACGTGTTGGGAATGACTGGGCTGATTTATTCTAGGGATTATATTAACTGTGTGAATGTTTTAGTTAAGTACCGTGACATGTTTATCTGTTATTTGACCCTTTTTGTCTGATGTTTTACTGTGTTATCCGGTTCTTTGCGTTTTTATCCACTGATGTGAATTATGGATAAATTCTGAATCAGCTTCTTTGCATTTTTATCCAATTCTGCCCGTTTTTATCCACTGGGGGTGGTGACCTGCTAGAACCGGTCACCACCCCATAATTTTCCGTGTTTTTTGTCCGGTAGGGGGGGGGACCGCAAAAAAATTACACCCATGCCCCCGGACGTACACTAGACACACCCTATTTTATTTTGTTCTGGGGTACCACCACATTGTTGTCCAATTAATTAATTAACCCTCGATTCTGGCGGGAACATCATACACCAGTTCCCCCCTAAAACCCTTGAATCGCTCCCAATCTCTCACATCGGCAGCAATCGTCAGTACCTCTCGTCGGAAACCGCCACTAAAACCCTAACTCCGCCACTGCAACCCTCAAACCGCTCCTCTCTCTCTTATTAGCAGCAATCGGCGACGATGAACAACGGCAGCTCCAAGAAGAGACCGCCACCGAAGTCTACCACACCCCAACAGCCCCCACAGCAACCGCAGAAGCGCCATGCCGCAATGGAAGAGGAAGAGATGGACGAGGACGTCTTCATCGACGAAACCCTCTACGATGAGGAAACACAGGTCCTCCGCGACATGGAGGAGAGGGAAGCTCTCGCCTCGCGACTATCTAAGTGGAAGCGTCCTAATCTGTCCCAATCGTATCAGTCCCAGTCCCAGAGCATCGGTAATTTCACTCAATTTGTGCTCATCGACATTTTTACCATCTAGGGTTTCCGAAATTGGTCATTTTGGGATTTTTTTTTTTTTTTTTTTTTTTTTTAATGTTTGGATGATTTGGGATATGTGTGTTTGTTGCAGTGTTTCAGCAATTGGAGATTGATTATGTGATCGGAGAGAGTCACAAGGGCTTGTTGCCCGGCGTGTCTGGACAGGCTGCTATTATCAGGATATTTGGAGTTACTGGTGAAGGTTAGCCTTTCTTTTCCCTATCTTTGCATTTCTGCATATATGTTCTGAATGTTGAATTGTATCATAAACTAAGTTTATAACCCGTGCCTGAACGCAAAAAATATGATATTTTCCTAAGTTTGAATAGTTGAGATTGTATTATTATGAAGTATCCGGTTCCTAGGATATGGTAGGGATAAGCTATTCCACATGTCACGTTTTGGGAGATAGCTTATTCCCCCATAGCAACTTATTATGTAATTTTTTTTAAGTTTAAATGGCTGAGATTCTCTATGAAGTATTCGGTTCCTAGGATATTGTAGGGATAAGCTAATCCACGTGTCACATTTTTGGGGATAACTTATTCCCCATAACAGCTTATTATGGAGATTGTTAGGGCAGAGGGTTCACGAATGCTGACCGGTCTCCCTCAATAAAAGGTTGGTGTATGAGTTGACCTTCTCATACAATTCTGTTCGTAGTTGCATATGAATGGTATAATGTGTTCAATGAAAATTTCAGAGTTTCTCAAGGTTTTGGAATTGGTGGACTTGCCTTCTTTGTTGTGGTATGAAATTAGGTATCTGACTTTTTTTGTTATTAAAACATTGGTTTACTTGCCAGTCTGTAGTTTGAACCCAACATACTTTACAACCCTGTGTTTTAATTCCTCCTTTAAGCAACTAATGAGATATTCAGTCTCATACACATTGAAACAACTACAAAGTATTATTTTTCCTCCTCAACTCTGCTTCACCCCCTTCCCTTACCTGTCTAGTGCCTACCATAACAACCATTAGGAATCCTTGAATATTGTTATTGAGCTTAGGAATGGTGCCTCATTGCTAAGTACCAAGAATCTTTTCCAGGGAAGATGTTCAATGTGACCCCAATGCTTATTTTCGTTGTATCAGAGCCACAACTCATTTAACGTGAATGGTCAAATGACCACATGCTCACCGCCACCCGCGATCAAAAGAATCCACATATAGGCTAAAATTATATCACACATGAGGGGGCGTGTTGGTATGTCCCACATTAGACGTTTAAGCAGGAAAAACTACAAGTAGTAATATATTAGGCCACACTCCCCCATTACCAATTGGTTTTTAGGTGGAACCCCGTAGATTCTTTACAACTTCAGGTCTGAGAGGAGGTAGCTGTCCTACAGCGCGTCATTGAAAGGCCTCCTGATGCTCCTAATGGTGATGAAAGACACCACTTAGGGAATCTTTTCGCTATATCTCAATGACATGCTATTTAAATAATCCCCTTAATTAATTTTTGTTGGCTAAACATGTTGGATTTTTAACATCGACTTTATCTGTTTTCATGTTCATTAGAACTCAAATACTTAACTTCCAAGTACAAAATTTCAAACCCTCAAAGCAGGTTATGTTCACTTTGACGATATGTGGTTTTGACCAAGTCCATTTTGTCAACCTTAGTTTTACTTCGTCACAATTACCAGATTAGGAAGTTCCTTTGTTTACGAGATTCTCAACTTGCTGCTGGCTTTCGGAGAGTATTGTAGAGTGTGGACTTGTTGCTTGATAGAACCTCGTAGACTTGTTGCTCTATGAAACCCTGCTTCTGTTTTGGTCAAAATATTGCGTTCAAATGTACACATTGGAAATTTCATCAGACTTCTGGCTGTAACGTGGTCATGTGGATCCCCCTTGCGTTACCGTATGAACCAGACATAACTAAGCGGGCTGATAAACTGGTTAACTAGAAGCCTCAAGTTAGTTGAATGTAACAAACGATAGTTCATGTTAACAGAGTAATCTCATGAAAATCACAGATCGATAAATTGTAACTTTTCAGTTAATATGAATTCAAAGGATGTAAGAATCTGTTTGTATTTATAGGAATTATGGGCATGCATTTATTTATGGGTCAATGGAAATTATGGCTCATATTGAGTTCCTTCTAGCTGCAAGCCATTTTTGTACCTGAATTCTCCAGTCTGGATGTTATCAATCTAGAAATGCTCGTTTCAGTTCAGCCTGTGAGTTTGCCTGAGGATATAATCACAAGTGTCTGAGCTGGAGTCAATTCTTTCTCCCTTCTGTAGATCTTTAATAACTCTGGTGAGATATAATAGTAGTGACTAAAATTCACTCCCAACTTGGACATTCCCTCCAGTGAAAGTCTACTGCAGCCATGAATGCTCTCCTAGAACCAATCTCGCACAATAAGGGAAAACGTCTCAGTATTATTACTGAACCCCAATTCAATGCCTTAGCTGCTATCACGCCTCTTAATAACGGGATTATCCAAATGATTGTTTTGATTGCAATATCATGAATGTAGTAGCAACAGCTTAGAGTCAACTTAATTTCTCGTTCTTCAATTTTTGTAAACATGAAATGTATTTTTCAGTGAAGGCTGTTTGCGCGGGACTTCTATGTAAATCTGATTTTTTAGCAATATTGGTGTCTTTCCTGTGACTGATTGTTGGCTTTATGAGCTGACAACATTGGAACTTCTGTTTCTAAAATTCATTGTAGAAAATTGTTGTCACCTACAGATATGATTACATAGACAGTCATATTCTTAGCATTATTATCTTCTCACATTTTCTCTCATAGTTGTAAAATTGTAAAAGGAGCCTTTACTTTCCGAAGTGAACTCCGTGTCTGCTCAAATGGAGCTCACAGACTCATTTTAGGAGTCACAGTCATACCCCTTTAAGGTTTCTTTGAAAATGTACATGTGTAATTAACACTGAAAAAGTTCACATACAATGAAGTAGCCTCTTTTGTGTTTTCATGCTTAATCACAGAATCTGGACTTATTCCAGTTGAAGGCATGCAACCAGAATTGCAGCAGTCACTTTCATGGGCAATATATATCGTTACTTTTGGTTAATCTGTGTTTTGTGCTAATCAGTGTCTGTATATTGTCGTCAGGGCACAGTGTTTGCTGCCAAGTTCATGGATTTGAGCCATATTTTTATATCAGTTGCCCCCCTGGAATGGGTCCTGATGACATCTCTGGTTTTCAAAAAACTCTTGAGGTACTTGCATGAGTCCGAACATGAAATATATATACTTATAACAGATTTTGGTGCGTTGGGATGCATCTCTGATGGAGGAATTTGAAAGAAACAAATAAATATGTATACTCATTTATTTTCCCATGATTTTATCAGGGGAGGATGAGGGAGGCAAACCGCAACAGCAATGTTCCTAAGTTTATTCGGCGTATTGAAGTAGTGCAGAAAAGAAGCATTATGTACTATCAGCAGCAAAGTTTACAGCCTTTTCTGAAGATTGTAGTTGCATTACCGACTATGGTTGCTAGTTGTCGGGGTAAAGCTTTGAATCTCGCTACACTACGAGATTGTATTTCTTTCGCTGCATATTAAATGAAAATGTCTGCTTACTAGTCTCGTTGAAATTTGACAATGTTATGCACTTTTGTGCATTTAAGGCTCAATATGTTAGCATTGCTTTCCATTTCCATTTATTTCCTGCCTTCCTTGGTATGTCACTGCACATTACTTCTTTTATGGGACAAATTCACTTGGTTTGTCAACTCGTTCTAGTACATGTGTAACTGCTTTATGACCCAGCAGTTGAAAGCCCATTTGTCATATCTGCAAAATTGCAAGACAATGGAATGCTTAAATCTTTCGTTTCACAATCCGGTTATTTTAGCTTGTAGTAATTTCATTTTTTCTTTTTCTTGATTCTCTTTGGGAGTTGCAGGTATCCTTGACAAAGGCATTCATATAGACGGCCTCGGTTTGAAGAGCTTTGTTACGTATGAAAGTAATGTTCTTTTTGCACTTCGATTTATGATCGACTGCAACATTGTTGGTGGAAATTGGATTGAGGCTCCCGAAGGGAAATATAAAAAGTCAATGAAGAGCATGTCCTATTGCCAACTGGAGTTTGATTGCCTGTATCCTCTTGGTGGAATTACATTACATTACTCTCGCTCTATATATACCTTTTTTTTACTAATTCTATTAGTGCAAAAAAATCCTTAAAACATTTCTCTTCAGCTATTCGGATTTAGTCAGCCATGCCCCTGAAGGAGAGTTCTCAAAGATGGCCCCATTTCGCATATTGAGCTTTGACATAGAGTGTGCTGGACGGAAGGGTCTTTTTCCTGAGCCTACCCACGACCCAGTCATCCAGGTTGATTGCTATATCTCCACCTGCAGTTTGAAACTAGTCAGTAAAATTCAAGCAGTTCAAAAGAGATGGTATCTTGCTAATTCATTGTTGGTACTTTTGTTCTAGGTGGCCAATTTAGTTACCCTGCAAGGACAAGATCAGCCATTTGTAAGGAATGTCATGACACTTAATTCATGCTCACCAATAGTAGGTGTAGACGTGATGTCCTTTGATACAGAAAGAGAGTTATTGCTAGCTTGGCGGGTAATCTTCATCATCATCATTATCAATCATGTGTTTCTATTCTTTTATGTTCATCACGCTATACAGTGGTCGTGTGAAGCTTTAAATTAAGGATCATGTGCCCAAGACAAATTAAATTTTTGAGGTCTTGGTCATAGCTGTTAATTCTGTTCTGTTACATCCGAAAACGGTACGGAACAAGCAGTCGGTCTTGGTCAGAATTCCGTGCCATTCCATCCTGGACAAATTTGGCCGTTCTGGACCGGGTCACTGGATTGCTGCCCACATATTTTTTCAGCGACACACACACACACACATATATAGTTACATTTTTCAAACACGTTAATATAAAAATTGTAGTGTATGTATTATAGTGTGTTTTTACTTGTACTCCACATATTGATTTGTTACTCGAATATATACTTATATATGTTTGATAAAATGATACTATATTTGCGGTAATTACGATATGGATCACTGTTCTGCCGGATCCCGAAACGTTCCTTTCCGAAAGGAAAAATGTAGTGGGGACGGGAACGGATTTCGTAACTATCTGTAGGTTTCAGGTGCATTGCCTTTTAGCTTTTTAGTTGGTCTTTTTCAGAAAATTGTTATTTTAGGTATAACTTACTCCCTGTCCCATTTTGTGTTTAATGTGGAGATTAAGAAGATTCTTTTGACTTGGTGGTAGATAAACGAAATTGTTCTTTGTCTAATGTGGTCATTTTGTTGGAAGTGAACAAGTAAGAATTTGAAAAGGTTATGGGAGGAAGTAAATAAAAAAGTGAATTTTATGCAAGAGAACACACATTTTGGGGAAGGTGGGCATATAAAATGGGACGGATGGAGTAAAATGTTAAATTTTCAGGGAAAAATAAATACAGCCATCATGGCTGAAAACTCTGTTGGTAGAAGTTCCTAACATGATGGAGATCATAACAGGATTTTCTTGTATTCATTTTGCTCGTTTCAGTGGCATAGAACTCCCCTTTTGTTGTTCATACATGACAATATAAAAAGATAACATATTAATGCAGGAACTGGTTTCACTTAGTGTTGCTTTGGTGCTTCTTATGCTCATATTTCTTGCCATTTATTTAATATAGGTTTGACCATTCATCTACTGCATAGTCGCTTTTGAGTTATTGTCTCCGTGTGGAACTCTATTTTGATGCACATGCTGTTAGTTATGAAGAGAATTTGAATAGTCTATCATGCATGTCTGGATCTTTCGACGTAATAATGGTTAATAGAACATTCTCCGTATACTTAGTACTGCCTTTGCCATGACCCTTTTAACCAGTTAGGTTAGAAATCAATCTCACAAATCACCACTCCTGAACAGTGTCCCTAAAGGTAACAGTTTTTCCAATCATTTCCCTAAACTATCAGCTTTTGTTATCTAGTGCCAAAGAGCCACTTGAAGGGAAACTAGTGTGGAAAAAGTACCGATTTCATACTCTTAGCCTCCGAGCATTTTGGAAGTTGGGTGAAATACAAACATACCCATGAGCTTCTCTGCTAAAGTGGTCGGAAACTCGGAATTATACGTAAGATGGACCAAATGACTCTTAACTCTGAAGGAATCAGATCATATTTGAAACTCTTATCAGCTTTCTACTTAAGTAATAAGGAAAAGTGCGAAGTTTTTTGTGGCTCTCCCAAATTTAATAATCTTTTGAAGGTGAAGTGCAACACTAGAATTGTCCTTAAGAACTACCCCTCCGAGTTGTGTTCTAGGGAGAGTTTAGGGTGAACTCTTAGACCTATAAATCAACGCATAAGTTGCTGCGGAAAAAATATTGATGTAATAGTTTTTGTTGTCTTATACTTCTAGTTAGTACCATATATTTTCTATGTGTTCATTAGTAGGCATTCCTTGACAATTACTTAGAATATACCATTAGTAGTAAGCTGTATGTGACGATTGTTATTATGAAAATGAATTGCGACAGAAGAACTTGCTCTTTTGAAATAAACATTACATTACTGCAACCTTTAATTCAGGAGATCTTAAAATTTAGAACCATATACCTTAGTTGGTACCATAAACCTTCTATTTTAATTAGAAAGTATATGATTCAGCCTTTAAAAAGTCACTTGCTCTTTACTCTTTTGAAATAAACATTGCATTAGTTAGTACAATATACATTCCTTTTAAAATTTTAATTTTAGTCACAAATAAACATTACATTAGTGCAATACAATCATTTTGAAAGATGACTGGATTAAAAGTTCAAAAGCTCAAAAACCCAACTTTTTCTGGGCTTGGTGCGCTTCTAAGTTCACAGCTTTTAAGCTGGCAAAAGTCTGTAACAAACATGGCTTTTTAACTAAGCTGACTTATAAGTTTAATGGAGAAACAAAAAGGGTATTTATGTGGACATTTTTTAATGGTAGCTATTGGATTTATTACAAAATTCATTAGGGCTTCGGGATATTCCAATAGAAGATTGGCAGTTGGAGTTTGGGGGTGGGGTGGTGGATATACAGTTGATCTCAGTGGGCATGTTGTACTTGTTTCTGTTTCCTGTCAATGTCAAGTATCTTGTTTTTACCAGTTATTTACTTGTGTTCATACCTATCTCTCAGCTTACTTGAAGCAATTTTGTTTTCAGGACTTCATCAGGGAAGTAGATCCTGATATCATAATTGGATATAACATCTGCAAGTTTGATTTGCCCTATCTCATTCAGGTATTAGAATAATTTTCATTTTCTGTGGACAAATTCTTTGTTTGCTTCCTCATCTTTCCTTGTAAGTAATGTAAATAATTTCCAATGTCTCTCATGCAGAGAGCCGAGGCTTTGAAAATACCAGAGTTTCCAATGCTTGGGCGTATCAGAAATAGCAGGGTCCGCGTTAAAGATACAACATTTTCTTCAAGGTCAGACAATTGTTTCCCTTATCTTGACTTCTTTTAACTGCCGAACCAAGTTCAAATGTCCCTAAAGGATATATAAACTGCCAAATACTTCCTTCTACTCCGAATCTCGTGTTGTGGAGTAAATGAGACATCACATGATTTGCATTCTGTTTCACGTTTTCAGGATATAAGCAGCAACATCAATCATTATTCCCACAAAATACTTATAAATGCCTAGTGATATCAGTACGCTAGTTTGTTGTGCAATTCTTTCATGGTTTCATGTTGGGTAAATGACAGAAAACACTCCTGACGTTAGGCACATTACCAAAGTACTACCTTGTGCTTTGGATAATACCAAAAAACACCCTTCTGTTAACCCCACTTATTGACAGAACAACCCTTCTGTGAAGTTCCATCCAGGAACACGTAGGGAACATACCTGACCCCACATCTTCGGACAATTTTGCCCCTCATATTGCTGGAATGACCTGACGCTCCTCTTAGCAGTCGTCTCTACACTACCGCACCAACAACCACTGCTACCACCAACACCACCAACACAATCATAACCCCTCAGGCCTCAACCATCATCAATTCCAGCGATTAACACCACGTAACAACCTCTGCTCATCACCAGCACGACCTCTCCATCCGACCACAAAACCCTAAACCTGAAAATCAGTCCCTAACTGGTCCTCCTCAGTCTAACCCGATTCACCACAACAGACTTCACCGACCTCCGATTCGGATACAGTTCCATACAAAACCCGAAGAACCCATACCAGTTAACCACTTTCAATAATCCACAGTCGATCATCGACAACTAGAAAGATCCCCAAACTTGAGTTTCAGAAAGAGGGGCTTCTTGGATTGATTCTCTACTAATCTGATGTGTTCTTCGAATGAGTATTCAAACTCAGAAAGCAAATTCACTGTCATCAAATTGGC
Organism: Linanthus parryae; assembly: GCA_023055425.1. Classification (NCBI taxonomy): domain Eukaryota; kingdom Viridiplantae; phylum Streptophyta; class Magnoliopsida; order Ericales; family Polemoniaceae; genus Linanthus; species Linanthus parryae. The sequence goes on from JALGPY010000001.1 coordinate 187,268,526, forward strand.
TAAGCAAAGGTGAGTCTGGGTTTGAATCGGGTTGGGGATTCTGCTCTCCTGTGAGATGTGTGGTTGTTGTGGTTGTGGGTCTGGAATTGGACGTCCATGGGGTTGTCCCTGGTCTCTCCATTGTGTGGGTCAAGGGGTGTTCCGGGTGAGGTCTCGATTCAGCGGTTCTCTGCCCCCTTTATCGTGTCTTGCAAAATCGTAATCCCTAATTTCAATACCAAACCTCGCTTTCGTCGAACAGGACTGCCTCGCAAAAAAGAAAATAAGAACAACAAAAAAATCGTTGATAAAGAGGACAATCGAAAGGTGGAGGAAAGCGGCTACAACTTAGTCGGGGGGAGAGGTTGCCTTGTTGGTGAGCAAAGAAGATGAAGCAGGGGGAGGGAGAGCGGTTTCTACTGGGTCATAAATTTTGTTAAAATAAGGGTGTAAAGCGGACATTTCCACTCTCCGTTACCTTCCGTCAATTAAAAGGGTGGTTTTTGGTATTGTTTAAAACACAAGGTTGTACTTTGGTAATATGCCTAACGTCAGGGGTGTTTTCTGTCATTTATCCTTTCATGTTTCTCAAACATTAACCTGTAGGCTGTATCCGGCACATTCGTCTATTTAAGTTTAGTAATGAGATTACCCCTGAATTGAGTTTTTTTTCTTCCTTTTTTGGTCCAAAATCCGAGAATTCATAGGCCTCAGCTGAAATATGCGCGTCCTTTGCAGATTTAGGAGATCCTTTGAAGTTTTCTTCCCCTTTGGATTGCATTTTGATTGTCTTAGATATTTTTCCAGCAAAATAGTAGAAGACCCCCTTTTTAATGCAACTAGTGGAATACGCTTAATATTTGATTAAGATCATTGGTTGCTTCTTCTATATTAAGAATTTTGTACCAGTGCCAATATGTTTTTTTCTGAAAACCTTGGGGTGGGTGGTTTTCTCTCGTGCATCAGTTACCTCTTGGCCTATCCTTGCCACCATAGTTAGCTTTTGTTGAGAGGCGGTGCCAAGTGGATACCCCCTGTGTTGTCTTGTATATGTTGCCTATTGTTTACTGGTACAGTAAAACCTCGATAAATAATTTTTTAATAAACGAATACCTCCCCAATTGAAAAATAGTCTTCGGTCCCGACTTGGGCAAAGGAGCTAAATGAGTAACCTGGCTAAATGCATTAACATTTTTTTTTAATCCTTAAAGACCCCATATAAATATAAATGAATAATAATTAAAATCCATAAGATGTATATACATACATACACAAATCTATATATATACCGTAAAAAACAAAAATATATCTTCCAGTCAACAGTTTCATACAAAAGTCATTTCTTCACAAAAAAGTGTCCAAAGTTGTTAGCTTTTTCCTTCCACCAAAAGTCATCTCATCCTTGACTTTTTCTCGTGCAAACAAAACGTCTGGAATATTCTGCTTATGTTGTAGCAACTAGCAAGTAGTTTTGTAGGGTGATTACTGCTTGAAAGGCCTCTTTTGATGATACATTTGGTGCGGCGCTACTATCATCTGGTTCTGGATCATTCTCATTATTTAATACGTACTCGATAATTTCTTCATCTGCAGGCAATTCTATAACTGCATCATTCTCGTTAGAATAGTTTAAAAGATGTTTGGCGTCCATCACATTTCTGCAGTGTGAATTAGAAAATGACATTCATTAATCCTTGGACATCTTCTTCTAATTGATCAACTTTCAGTACGTATTGTACATTAGGTGTAAGGTAATTAATCATACGATCTAAATGAATAAAGATTCATCTATCCAGAAACGAATAATATATTCATTTGTCGATAAGTAAATAACTTCACTAAACGAATAGTTTTTTCTAGTCCCAAGAGTATTCATTTATTGAGGTTTCACTATAAATGCATTACTTCGGATCAAGAAGATTCTATTATTCATACTGCTTTGTGGACTGCAATTGTTTGTCTCACACTTCATCTCATTTTTCATTCTCAAGATATGCTTGAGATATTGGTCAGTGATTTGTGTTTTCATATGCTATATATCTTGTTGGAGTATTCATTGTTGAGATATATTGTATTGCAGACAGTACGGAACAAGGGAAAGTAAAGAAGTAACTATTGAAGGGAGAGTTCAATTTGATTTGCTTCAGGTTTTAGTTGTGGAGCTATCTTTTGTTCTCTTGTCTTTTTAATATGTCAATTGAGCATCTCCATGATGATATCTGCAATGTCTTTATTTTTACCCTACAGGTTATGCAAAGGGATTATAAATTGAGTTCATATTCCTTAAACTCTGTTTCAGCCCACTTTCTTAATGAGCAGGTATGGTTTCTCTATCCCTGTTTTTACGTTATTTACAGTTGCTCTTCTTAAGAAACTTTCAGAGTTTGAAGAATTTATTAACAGATTGTATGATGTCTGCCAGCATTCCCCCTTTCATCCTCTCCACGGTTTTGTTACTCTACATTTATGCCCTACTGAAAGGCCTGGGCCAAGACTGTATATTTATCTGATTTTCTCTTTCTTTTCCTCCTGTGGCTTCTAAATTGTCAACTTGACCACATGCTTTTGTGTCGGGCAGACATAACTACCCTGATAGGAATGTAATTGATGTTTGATCAAGAAAGCCTCCTGATGTTACTCCAAATGTTTGATCTATATACTGGTTGCTTCCTTGAAGTCTTTTTCCAAATTTTCACGAAGTATTTCATTTATTCACATGGAGTTTAGAATAATTTTTTTAATGCATCACTTGATTTCTCTGTGTACAATGTCATCCGAGCAAAGTACGGGCACATTTAAGACTACTTCTAGTACTATTTCTACATTTTTGTATCAGTGATACAACTGAACTGTCTAGCAGACTTACAAATGCCAAATACAAAATTTCCCTGTCAGGAAAAAAGGAAAGTATTAGATCCCCATTTACTGACTATGGAATTGTTACAATGTTTAGTATGGTTGAGTGATAAAAGCTTGCATACATGCGCTGGAAGAATATGATGCCAACTTAAATAACCACCATATTCCCGCCGCAACCCATCTTTCCAAATCAGTGATTCCCTAGTAATTCTACCACTGTTATCACTCCTCTTACAACTTTGGAGTTTGTATAAACCCAGATCCGAATGGGATTTGCTGCCTAATGCTCTTGAATTTGTAGATTTCCCTAGAGTTGTATCACAGATCTAATGCTGTGTAGTTAATGAACTAACTTGTGTCTGGTTTTATGCTAATGTTCTGCCCTCAAATATTACTCTATCCTTCCCAATTTGTATGTCCTGCTTGAATTTGCAGATTGATAAAGGAAATGCTTTTGACGTGGTAAATTTACAACATTGCCTTTTGTGTCATGTGGTATATTTTTGATGTGAAATATTAAGAATTTTAAAGGGTTATGGAGGGAAGTAAGTGAAATATGTAACTTTTATGGACGTGGAAATATAAATTGGGGCACCCATTTCAGGAAAGGTGGACGGATAAAATGGGACTGAGGAAGTATTAACTTTCCAGCTGTCAGTAGTCCCTACCGGTTTATTTGTGTTTGTTGAAGCTCTCTTCTCAAGATGTTTCGTGTTACCGCAGTACTTGTTTCCATGACGACGGAAGAGTTGTCATGATCAATTATTGTTTATTCTGGATGCATTTCATCCCACATTTTTTTCCTTTATGATTGCATATTCGTTATGCTTTTCTGCAGCTCCCTCTTCGTTTCCTCCTTTCTTTAGATTTGTTAATGAACTAACTACCTTTTGTGAACAGAAAGAGGATGTTCACCACTCAATTATATCCGACCTTCAGAATGGCAACCCAGAAACAAGGAGACGCCTGGCTGTTTACTGCTTAAAGGTGCGTATACCATGAATATGTGTTGACCGTTTAAGCATGAACTGGCCAACATTTATTTTTAATCACAGATATGTTGGTGTAATTTTTTTCCAAACTCTAAGTGCAGTGTGATGTCTCCTTACAACTATCAAGTGTTGAAGGCCCCTTTTCAAGCTACCCCTGATTATTTGAAAGTTAATGATACTAAAGCATTCCCTGCATAGATTTATAGAATGATATATGAATGAGAAGAAGAGAGCGTGTTTGAGTGGGCTCGTTTTCAAGCTAATCCATATTCTAACGATCTAGCTTTGCCTATTCTTCTCGATTCTAACCATTCCAATTTAACTATTCTTAATCAGCTTCACTAAGGATACTTACAATTCCCTTAGTTTTTAAGTATATTGGCTGCTGGTTCAAATGAGGTTCACATGTTCTGCTAAGAGAGATGCATTTCGCCGGAAATGTTCATAACACCTAGTGAAATATTTCTTTGGATAATATGTATGTGAAATGTTTAATGTAAGAACTTCCCTCAAATATTGAATGTCAATATACTTCCAATTCTTATTAGGAGCATTATATTTACTTCAAACCTGAGACGCTACACTGTCAAGAAATTAACAAGATCGCTATTACGTCTGGACTTTGAGAATCCCTAGCATGTATTATTAGTAATATTTTTTTCAAGGTATCCCGAGATGGACATCATTTCAAAAACTCTACTGTGTCGACTAAATGGAATGTTACCAAATCTGTTTCTGATCAAAATGCATTCAAGAGGAACCGAGTGGTTATTTGAGTACCTTTGTAGATCATTCTGTAGAGTCCTCTTTTCGATTAGGATGCAATATTTACTTGTAAAAAGATGATAATGTCTTTATAAAAATGTAAGATAATTTATCATTTTGCTATTTTAGAACAAAAATGAAGAAGCGCCTTCCTGTCCCATTTAAGAAACTCTATCCTCCATCTATGCAAGTTAATGGACAAAAAAAGCATAAAAGAAATACTTGCTAGTGCATGTAGGGAATATGCTTCTACAATCCTCAGACTTAGTTGAAATTTGACTTCATCATCTGAAATCGTTTATATGCCTTTTACCATCGTATTGGGCATTTTCTGAAGATGTATCCAGTCTCTGCCACTTTCTTAATTTTTTCTTAAAGGCAGTATTCTATTTCCCTCAAAGGCAAAAGCATGACAGTGGTGTGCGTTTCAGATTGCATGCATTATACATTTTGTTGTGCAGTCCTTTATGAGTTATGATTTCTAAGTCCATGAAAATTTCATATTTGTTAGACATGACAGCTCAACATGGAATTTGTTGCAGGATGCCTATCTTCCGCAACGGCTTTTGGACAAGCTGATGTTTATTTACAATTACGTGGAGATGGCTCGTGTCACGGGCGTCCCCATCTCATTTCTTCTTTCCAGAGGACAGAGCATTAAGGTTATGAGCTATTTGTTTAACTTCACGTCTTTTGATAAATTTTGAAGAGTATTGACATATTTTATATGACAAGATATACTGACGACCTTAAAATCATCACCATAGGTGCTTTCTCAACTTCTTCGAAAGTCGAGACAGAAGAATCTTGTTCTCCCAAACGTTAAACAGGCTGGAGGATCTGAACAAGGAACTTATGAGGGTGCCACTGTAAGTTCATTCTAACTCTGACGCAACAAATCCAATATCCTTTTCTTTGAAGAATGTTCATTCTAGTCAGTCTCCTAGTACCATGATGTAAGGTATGGCTCACCAAGCAAGGAGGTGCAGGGGCAGACATAACAATTCTAGTCATTCTCCTCTCACATTATCCGAGTTTGAAAGATAAATTCCAGTGGCGGAGCCAGGATTCATCGAGAGGGGGGGGGGCACAATTCGGCAGTATTTGTACTCTTATTTAAACGATAAAGGAACATTAAATATCTATAAAGACAATGTATGCCTTCTGGCTCAGTTGGTAAAGCACTCCCCTATTGACTTCAGCCACGAGTGTTCGAGTCTCCTCGGCAGCATTTTAATTTTTTTGTTTTCTAATTTTATGTGGAAAAAAAAAATTAGAAGTGCACATGCAGAGGATCGAACCAGCAACGATACTACGGTTTCAAGCCGGCCATTTTACCAACTGCGCTGGACAAGAATTTGGGATGGAGAGGGGCACTTTTATATATGTACAGAGGCATGGTTAATTTTTGTTGTACAAATTAGGGGTTATCTAGTGTTTTCGGAAAATTTGGTGGGTGGGGGGGTGCCCCTGATAAATTCATTAGATTAATATATCAAAGTGGATGCCTACGTAAATGTACTTCTCAGCAAACAAATATACCTTGCCAACTATCTTAGAATATGCAATGCTTTAGAAGGTATAGAGGCAGACTGAGATGGGAACATAAACTAGTAATAGGATTCTGCATGGTTTGGTGCTCACTGTTTTCTCGTCGGTCTATGAGTAATAAGTTCATTTCCCGTGATAATTTCAGTTTCATTCTCTTGTAATTCAAATACAGTCCTTTCTCTATCACACTCACTCATCACTCTCAACTATTGAATATTATGAATGCAGGTTTTGGAGGCTAGAGCAGGATTCTATGAGAAGCCAATTGCAACATTGGATTTTGCATCTTTGTATCCCTCAATCATGATGGCATACAATTTATGTTACTGCACTCTGGTGAAATGACTTGCCTATCAACTAATACTGTTTTCACTTATTTTGTGAATTCGTTCGAGCGTCATGGTTTTATGAACGATGATATTGTTTCTCTGACACTTTTGCGGACGAATTTCATGTAGGTGACCTCGGAAGACGCTCGAAAGCTCAATCTTCCACCAGAATGTGTCAATAAAACCCCATCTGGTGAAACATTTGTCAAATCAAATTTGCAGAAGGTTAACATACTTATTCGTTTTTGTTTTTCTAGTATGTTACGTACATGGGCCAAGCTGTTGTATCATGAGCCAAGCTGTTGTATAACAAGAAATCTAACTTCTTTCAGGGTATACTTCCGGAAATTCTTGAAGAACTATTAACTGCTCGTAAAAGAGCTAAAGCTGATTTAAAGGTGTTTATCTTATCACTTGTTTTATTTTTCTTTGGTTATCAACGTTTTATACATTGAAATCAAAGTTCTCAAGTGAACATATGGTACATATTATCTTGTCTTCAGTTTATATTAAGACACTTGCTCCACCAAATTTCAGGCTCATAGAATATTGTTGCCAAATGCATTTTGAAAACCTAGTGATACCAGATTTAACGATGTAATGCCAATCTTACTACTATTATCTTCTATTAATTCTTCTCTTGTAATGGAAGGCAAGAGATCTCAGATACACACTCGATCAAGTTTAAATAGAATGCCTGATCTGAATGTGAAAACAATGGTTCTGAAGATTAAAACCATGGCGTGCATTTCCGGTTCACTTGCCTACAACGTCAACACTCTAATGAAGGCTAGGTTATACATTGAAGTTTCCGACTTGTATCAAAATATAAGTAAATAAATTGAACTGTCTTGTAATCCGTTATTTTTTTTTATGAGAACAATTTATTCATCCAAAGGTTCTAAAGATTAAAATCATGGTGTGCAATCAGGCCCGTCTTTACCCTAAGGCAAACTACTACCTTGCCTAGGGCCCCCACTACATGAGGGCATCATGATTTCCCAAACATATGGGCTATTTTATTAAATTAATCATTTGTTACTAAAATTATATGAATACTACATTAGTGGCACACTTTGCTAAATTATGTTCTAAATTATTTATCCCAAGCTAGTTGTTATATACTACGTTACCTGGACTCGGCAGTTTCGCCGGAGTACCCGGGTCGATACGACCCGATCCGGGTGCGGGTACGAAATCCGCGTCGACCCGGCCGATTACACCTTTGGACGCGGCTCCTTCCTTCCATTTCTGACGCCGGAGAAGAACGACGTTGCTCGATCGATCATCTCTCGTCTGGTCAGCGCCGTACATCCCTGTATCTCGTCCCTCCTCTTCGTTTTCTTTCTTTGCTCTCTTGAGTCAACGGAAGAGATCTAAACCCTATTCTATCTAGTATGGGCTGTATACAGCTAATGGGCTCTATTATTACTTTTACTTATCTTTTTTTAAAGTCCAAAGCCCATCTATATTATAAAATAGCATGGTTTAACTAACTATGATTTTTCAACCGTTAGATCAAATCAACCCCATCCCACCATTAGATCTCACCTACTTATTACATCTCTAACTACCCACTCTCTTTGGACATCCCTAACTAATAGGAGAGAGGTTTTTCTCAACTAAATGTGAGTGATTCCCACGTAATGCCAATCTCATACTTGGAAGTTGTTATTTTTTAAAAAAATAATAATAAAATCACCACATTTGTATAATTTTTGGATAACACCTATAAATATATTTAAAAAAAAAACACCTCTTATTTCAAAAAAAAAACACCTCTAAATTGAAAAACTATCCAATTTAGAGATAGTGCCCTCGGGCACGGGCAATACTCTAGTGTGTTATAATATGTAATAATAGTTTTGGGCCGGCTGTAAAGCTTTATAAACCCATAAAATGATGACTACCACCCTGAAATTATAACTTTCATTTCACAATGGTCCTGATATCATAAAAAGAAGCCTATACTATACAAATGTATACCGTATCCCCGCACCCGTGTCTAATTTTTGGGTACTTTTTAGCCGAGTCACCGAATCCTAAATTTTGGCAAGTAGGCGAGTCCGACTCCCGGATACACACCGGATATGACACCCGCACCCGAGTCTAGTTAACGTAGGTTATATGAACATCTACAATCTATTTTTTCGTAAAATTGATCACAATACATCAGTTGCTAATTTATAAATATTGGAATAAATATAAAAAATCCAACAAATATAGAAGCACATACATCGTACTATATCATGTCCTATAGATTCTGATCACTGATGACCTCGGAATTAAGGGATAAATGGTTTGATAAATGACGACAAAAAAATGACTTTATTATTTTGACAACCTACTCGCATTGCTTTTATTTTTAATTATTAATTATGTTAAACGAAAATTAGTTATCAAATTATGTATGCAATTTAAAAAACTTGATTGAGATTAAAATTAAAGTACTACTCATTTATAAGGGCCGTAAAAACAAAAGTCGCCCAAGGCCCCAGAGAAGCTAGGGAAGGCCCTGTGTGCAATTGTGCATGCTGGGTTCACATGCCTACTAGTCTACAACGTTAATACTCTAAGTGAAGTTAGGTTATACATTGAAGCTCTATGATCGCCGTGTTGATAGGTGTATATAGTGATTCTACCACCACAATACGCAATGAGCACTATGACAGCGGCTCATTTGCATATATGTTATCTACAGGCTGAGATTTTTAATTGTTTGCTTTATCTGCTGTAAAATGATATATTTCCTGTTATATCTAACAATACAATAATGTTATAAAGGAGGTTCAAGCTCTGCTATGTGTGTGTCTCTGATAGGACATCCATATTTTTCAATTTTCATGTACGCGTCTTTTGTTGCAACAGTAGTTAGCCTGGTATGGATTTGCGATCTTCCTAGTTTATGCATATCATTTTCTTAGTTGAGCGTAAATTTGGAAACCTAGCTCATGGGCTTGTTTCAGTTTGTGGTTTGCTCTGTCCCAAATTGCCTTTCTTGGTAATCTTGGGCCTTTGCCTTTCGTAAGCATTCTATTTAATCTGCTTTCAGGAAGCAAAGGATCCCCTTGTAAAGGCTGTGCTTGATGGTCGCCAGCTGGCTTTAAAGGTAAAACGTATAAAACCTGTGTTCAGAAAGATTAAGTGTTTATATGGGCTTCACTTGTCATCACCATTACATCTCACTGTTTCTAAGTGCCGTATTTATTTATTTATTTATTTATTTATTTATTTATTTATTTATTTATTTATTTATTTATTTATTTATTTATTTATTTATTTATTTATTTATTTATTTATTTGTTTGTTTGTTTGTTTGTTTGTTTTTTTGTTTGTATGTTTGTTTATTTTTATTATGAACTCTGTATTTTCTATACCTCTTGAGCTGTATGAATCTCATTTTCAGTAGTTTAAGCTCCATGGTTTGCTTGCTTTTCAGATAAGTGCGAATTCTGTATATGGGTTTACAGGAGCTACTGTGGGTCAATTACCATGTCTCGAGATATCGTCAAGTGTAACGAGCTATGGTAATCGGTCTTGCTCACTAGTATTCTTGGTTATAGGGTAAAATGAAACTTGCTCTTTGGCAAGTTACTTCTGTTGGATTCTGCTTATGAGTTACCCGTGCTGTATAGGTCGGCAAATGATTGAGAATACCAAGAAGCTTGTGGAAGATAAATTTACCACCCTTGGGGGCTATGAACATAATGCTGAGGTATATCTTCTTCTGATAGATTTTTTAGGCGAGTAGGATAAGAGAAGAACAGAAATTTAATTGGGAGTTTTGTGGCAACCTTTTACTTCGGATAGTATCTATCTTCAGCCTTGCTGGTTGATCTAGACTTTTAGTTGGCTTGATTTTCATAGCTAGGGCTGAAATTTCCTCTCTAATTCTCTTTGTTATTTTTAGACGATTCACTAAAACAACTGAGTCTTAGACTTCGATTCTTTCTCCTATTATAGTATACACTGGTGCATGGGCTGTTTTCTTTTTACTCGTGTAATGATTACTTCTCCCCTGTTTAGTTCTGAAGTGACCACTTCACAATTTTCAGGTTATATATGGAGATACAGATTCTGTCATGGTACAATTTGGTGTGTCCGATGTTGAAGCGGCTATGAATCTTGGAAGGGAAGCTGCTGATTACATTAGTGCTACTTTCATCAAGGTGAGTTAATTTCTCATGCTTTACCCTCTGATGCAAGATTCTATCATTGATGATGTAACTCAATTAAAGTAAAGCGTTAGCTCTGATAAACTTGGCAGCTGAAACAAAAAGATATAAGATATTTTCCCCTGCATACCCTCTCTCAGTTGGGGGTTTTGTTCCCTTATAACTGGTTCTGTACTCTTTAAGAACCGAGCTGAACTTTCAGTAAAAGCTAAACTGAACCTTGGCACTTTTCTTTCCACCTTGTAATCAGTGTACTCAGCTGCAACATCAACATTCACTTCACCCAAAAACCAGTCAATTAAAACATGCAAGTTGGAAAGACAGTCTTCTGCTGGTTGGGTCTCTGTCTTTACAGGGTGTTTATGGAGGCAGTTTTAGCTTAGCAACAGGTTATGCTAAGGATGTATCTGTTCTTATAGGATTAGTATGGGGCCTATCATGTAATTAGAAGAACTATCACATATAAATATGAAAAAGGAGCTAACTACGTTGGGTAGGCTCTCACAGTTATCTCTGCAACATGGTATCATCTCCACCTCCAATATCTAACATCCGTCACCATCGCCCCTCCCAATAATAAAAGAGGAAAAAAAAACGAACTGCGATCTTCATAGCTGACGGCTGTATTTACTTAAGATCTGGTTCTCACAAGTCTGAGTGCTGCTCTTACTCAGTTTCAGCAAATTTCCGGCTGCCTGTCAAAGACCAACCGGTTATGTTCTTGCTCTGTTTATTCAAGTTTTGTTTGATAGCCTCCTTCTTACCCAACAGGTTTTATTCGTTCCTATTATTCTCCTAATGACCATTGGTATACTTAGTTATAGTTAGATTATGCACATTGTTATTAGGACTTAGTTATAGTTAGATTATGCACATTCGTTCCTATTATTCTCCTAAAGGCTAGGTTCCTGTCCAGTGGATGATACTCAGTTCTGGTATAGTTTGGGGTGTGAAGATTCAATGGTTGTGGAGATACATTAGTGGTACTGATACAGGTTTCCCTATCAAGGTTGTGGTCTGCTGTGTATTTGTTTCTACTTGGTTTCACTATGGTATCATCGACAAGAACAAATCATAGTAAGAGTTTCAGCAGTAGTGGTCATGGTGTACTCTAAACATATAAGTGCTCCTCCTTCTACCCCTGCTCGTCTCTTGTCTGTTCGATTGCTTATCTCATTAGCTGCTACACATGGTTGGGATTTACATCAGTTGGATATTAAAATTGTGTTCCTTCCTGATGATTTACCAGAAGATGTTATATGGAGCAACCTCCCGGGTTTGTTGCTCAGGTGGAGATTTTTCTGGTATGTCGGTTCAGGAATCCTTGTATGGGGCTTAAACAATCACCTCATGCCTGGTTTGGCTGTTTTAGTGAGGTGGTATTGACTTTGGTCTTAACCAATGTAAGGTTGACCAATCGGTGCTCTATCGACTATCATAATCTGGATTGATTCTTCTTATCGTCTATGTAGATGATAAGCTAGCACATAAAGCTGATGAAAAACCAGCAGCTTGTTGGGTTGTTTTAATGGATCTCTATATTGCCTTGCTATAGCGGCCCTCGAGTGTGATGTGAACCAGCCTCCCAAAAAATCAGCCCGCATCCCTTGAAAGGACCATTGAGCCAGGGGAAACCAATTCCAGGTGATCTATTTCCAAAGAATCCCACAAAATTGAGGGAACTACAAAGCCACACGAACACCTGATTTGATTATCCCAATCTTCTGTCAAATAAAAAGGCCCTGCCTAGCATTTTCTCTTGAAGAACAGCATAGAGATTTGGTGTTCACATTCACTTTGGGTTCTCTTCAAGGTCAATGAATAATGTTTATAGTGTTGAGATCTGTGTTTACATGTCATAATTTTATCATCTGCTCATCCCTTCACCGCGTTTCTTGTAGAAAGTTTCTCGTAGCTTCTTAATTTTGTCCGTGATTGATGTTATATGGCTGGATACGGGCCTCATTTGTAAAATATTTTCAGCTGTTGCTCGATCCAGGACTTGATATATTACTAGATTATCTGGAAAAATATACTGCCGCGGTGCAGTAGTTTTGTGTAATATTTGGGTTTCTTAATGGGTTACAACTTGAAAGAATGTTGAACGCGGTTGAGATTTTTGCTTATACTGATAATTATCTGTCTTTTGCTCTCTTTTTTGTACTCACTTTTTTATCATTGCATATTTCTTTCTATAGCCGATAAAGTTGGAGTTTGAAAAGGTGTATTATCCATATTTACTGATCAGCAAGAAGCGGTATGCTGGTCTTCTTTGGACGAATCCAGAAAAGTTTGACAAAATGGACACTAAAGGCGAGCTGATTTAGTTTAAACAATTTCAGCTCAACTATATCCCATTGACCTAGCTGTTTATATGTTTTGTCAATCTTGGTCATACAGGTATTGAAACAGTTAGAAGGGACAACTGTCTGCTGGTTAAAAACCTAGTAACTGAATGTCTTAACAAATTACTAATAGATAGGGATGTCCCTGGCGCTGTTCAGTATGTCAAAAATACCATCGCGGATCTTCTCATGAATCGAATGGATTTGTCTCTTTTGGTTATTACGAAGGTAAGATAATACTGCGTCTCTGATCACACATTCGACACAAGCTCCTGCAATGGTGGCAAGCACATATAGCTCTTGGCAGCAAGAAGGCAGTTTCTGCCTAACTAAACTTTAAATTTTGCAGGGACTCACAAAAACAGGCGATGAATATGAAAATAAGGCAGCACATGTTGAACTTGCAGAAAGGATGCGCAAGGTTAGTAGACTGGATGGTTTGTTACCTTCAAGATTTAATCATTTTCACCTCATCATTACTCTGGTTGAGTAGTAATTCACATTGAAATCTAAGCAAGGATCTTTATCATTGCACAAGTTGAATAATTCACGTTGAAATCTAAACAAGGCTCAACCCATTACTTTTGTCAAATTATTCATAGTTTGTAAATGCTATATATTGGGACTCCATAAATTCACTAATTTTTTTATTAGAAGTTTCCCTACAGTGACAGAGACATACACTAATCGAAGGTAGTTTTGTCCTACTTACCATGACATTACACATATTCCACTCTCAATGAAATTCAGCTTGTTCTTTCTCGGCATCCCATCGTTCCTAGTTATGCCACTTATCCACCTTATGATTCTCATTTCCGCTACGCTCGTTTTTTGATTTTGTCTTTCCATAATTGCATCGGCTCAATCCCATGCATCAAAGCGAGTCTAATAATAATTATGTAAAACTTAGCCTAGCAGGCACCTGGAGGTCACATAAAACTCCATACCAACCCATCTCATCCAGTCCGCTATTATCCCTATTGGTAACATCCTCCACTCTCTCCATCATTGCACGCGGACTAATATTTCTAAAGTGGTCGAAGTTTTGGCTACTTAAGTTGAGATACATTACGAATCACTGCCAAATTTATTCGGAAAATATGAATATACATATGTAACACAGAAGCTGGAGCCTTTCCGTATAAGAAGCCTGATTCATCCACCTCAATGGCATACCACGATAGCAGTTCCTAATCTTAACAAAATAGACTTGGAAGTTTGGAACACCGAACTTAGTGGCTTCTGTTGAAGAACTAGATGAGCACGATGTGCTTGAAAAGGCATTTTAATATATATTCCTCTGGTACCTACATTGATGTACCTCTAGTCAACTACTGTGTCTCACTTGACCTTATAGAAGCAACTGTTGTTGCCCTGTACAATAGCTCGAAAATGGAGGCGTAGTTCTTCATTAAATATAACTGAGGATGAGTGCTTGTATCAATCTTTTCCATTTAGGTTTCAAATGACTTAGTCTTGTCTTGTTGTCTCTACGATATTTGCCACGGTCTCCCTCTCCCTTGGCTACCACCCTAAATATAGATCGTTTGACTTGTACTAGCTCAAATGATTTTCTTTTATATTTTCATATTGATGCAATCTCTAGGTTTATCCTAGTTACTTCATTTTGTAATTTATCTATTTTAGGTGCACTCACCTTTTTTGTAACATTTTTCTTGGGAAAGTACGAAAACGTGTCGTTAAAAGCGTAGGTTGGGAATCAATTTGTACCCTTAGTTTAAGTCGATCAATTTCCCCCCTAAATCGCACTTGTGCAATACACATCCTCCCACTATTTTATCTGTTAACTGGTTACATGGCGTCCTCTCCAACTGATCTTTTGATAATGTTTTATAGTTAATTTCTGATGTGTAAACAAAATGATGAGGATCTCGAGTGACTGAAATATCCTTCCATGTCCATTTTAGAGAGCATTCAATCATACTCATGGTGTTGTCTTCTTGCATCTGTGCTATTCGATTAGGGAAGATAGAGTGAGGACTATGCCTCACAGTGGCAACAGTCTTGAATCAAGAGCCTGATTTAGTTTACATACAATCGAACTAAGATATCTCGTTTCTGTCAACAGCGTGATGCTGCTACTGCCCCTAATGTTGGTGATCGAGTGCCTTACGTTATTATTAAAGCTGCAAAGGGTGCCAAGGTATACTTTTCATTTATTTAATTATTTTGGAGCTCGTTCAGTATTTATGGACAAATGGACTTGATCATTTTATTATGATAATCAGGCTTATGAGAAATCAGAGGATCCTATTTATGTTCTTGAAAATAACATACCTATAGACCCTCATTACTACCTGGAAAATCAGATAAGCAAGGTTAGTGTAATACCTTAACATTTAACTTTGCTTTCAAATGTTTCAGTTGTGCCTCATATAAAATATCTTTTTGCAGCCACTTTTAAGGATATTCGAACCTATTCTAAAGAATGCTAGTAAAGAGCTCCTTCAAGGCAGTCATACAAGGTCTATCTCCATCTCAACTCCTTCGAACAGTGGCATAATGAAATTTGCCAAGAAGCAACTTAGCTGCCTTGGTTGTAAGGCTCTAATCAGGTAATGCCAGAAGTTATCCTTCTAATTCCTTACAAACTAATATTTAATCTATGGAAACAGTTTCAGTTGTAGTAGGCTCGTAGAATGTTCCATGTTGCATGCAGTTCATTATACAGGTTTCTTGTTATATTGTGCCTCAAGCAATATAGGAACGCATTGATGCTGCAACATCATATTAGTCTCTATAAAGGATGTTAAAACGTTGAAGCCGTGAAAAAACTGTCATGCCCCTTATGTGTCTTTAAGTAGGCATCCAGAGATGCCATGTCGTGTACAACACTTACATTTGGTTCTTTTCAGCAGTGGCGGAGCCAGGAATCCCATTAAGGGGGAGGGGGCACAACCTCTGTATGCAAAGTTAGTACCCGACAGAAAAAGAAATTATATATCAAAGTAAACTCTAATGTAGATTGTGTAGTGGTGCCTAGAACTCCAGTGGATAATTTATGTATTTTCAACAAGCTGTGGAGTAATTTATTCTTTTCTATAAAGAGGCAAAGCTGAATATTGTGGGACACAAGTGTCAATAATGTGGGGCTTTCTTGTATTTTCTGTAGGGGCACAATTGAATATATTTTACAAACAGAGGGGCTCTATTGTACTTCTGAGAAATTCAGTGGGAGCCAACTGACCCCCCTTTGCCCCTCTACACCTCCGCCGCTGCTATCTAGTGCTGCCCCGTAATCCATTTTATGTAGTTGAGATTAGAGTTCTTAACATATTGGTTGTGTAATCTTAATTAATGTGTATGTTGTCAAACATTCTTATGATGTTTCACATGGCGCTTCCTAAAGAGAACTTGGATCTTACAACGTAGAGATCGATCAAACTATGTTGCCCAAGTTGTTATAAATATGATGCTACGGTATTAGGAAATCTTCAGCCGAACTCTAGGTAATTTTTGGGGTTCCATGAGAGTGCTTCAAGTAATCTTCTCACTTCTTAAATTTCTTTTTCGGGGTTTGTACTTGCATTCGATTCACATGATTCTCAATTTGAGTATAGCTGTATGTAGAACTGCCACTATGATGTGTCTATCAAATGACAGCAAAGTTCATTTAGTTTAAAAGACTGATTTGAGGGTCGGATTATAGATTTAGGTTTTCTTTACATGGTTTGCACAAGAAGAATCAACAGGTGTCGTAGTTGTAATTTTACAGTTCAGTTAGTTGGGGTCTTACTTTTCGTAAAAAAAAAAAAAGAAATCAGATTGTCTTACTTTACCTCTCACGTATTGTAATATTTCACCCCTATAGATCACTTTTCTAATACTTGGTGTTGCCTGACCAGTGGTTCTGATCGAACTCTCTGTAAACACTGCAAAGGAAGAGAAGCTGAAATTTACTGCAGAACTGTAACAAACGGTAGGCATTTCTCAGTTTCTTCACTATAATAGTCTCTGATGGTTGAACCACTATTCACCAGAAATGAAAGAAATCTTTAACAGCGTATGAGTATGTTTTGCAGTTTCTGACTTAGAGAACCTTTTCGGGAGGCTTTGGACGCAGTGCCAGGAGTGCCAGGGCTCACTTCATCAGGATGTTTTGTGCACTAGGTTTTGCTCTTGAACTAATTGCTTTTCCTCACTCTTTTATCATGTTGTATATACTATTCTCCTCACATGTTTCTTCTTATGGTCTGGCAGTCGGGACTGCCCAATCTTTTACAGAAGGAAGAAGGCGCAGAAGGATATGGCAGAAGCAAAGGTGCAATTGGATCGATGGAGCTTCTAGTGCCATCCTCCTCCTTCAAAGTCACTCAATGAATGCCGAGTTGGTGGTGACTTGGTGCTCACATAGTTGTATTATGAGTATCTTCCAAAGAGAAACAACATCATCAGAGTTGTGCAACGGCGTGCAATTTGCGATTCCAAGCAGCAGGATGTTCTGTAATCACCTACCTCTTTTACTCTTAGGTTGGCCAGGTCTATTTTCCTTGTCTCCACTTGTAATCCTCTCTTTGTATCTGTAACTAACTAATGGATATCTTTTGTAAATATACAGTATGTCTGCTGAATGCTGTATATTTTCCTAGTAGTTGATTTCCTTTGACAATGGTTGTAGTAGTAGTTAGCTTAATGCTGTAGTTGGGGTTAAGCAATTGAAGACCCCTTGGCTAGGGGATGTGATGATGATGATAACCCATATTTTTTTTTTCACATGATTTTTTTTTTTTTTTTGTGAGAATTAGGTTGGGGATCTTAGTATCATCTCGACTTCATCATTCACTATTAAAAGTTAAATAACCTGAGGATGTTTCATTGCTCGACTAGGTTTGAAATTGCTGAAGCAATATCTCTAAACTCAAAAGAAGTCAAAGTACCTTATAGCTCTTACTTGGTATGATGCCGGCTTTGCATGAGTCTTTACTAATATATGGAATTTACATGAGTGCAGCAACAGCAAATGCTGCTTCTTTTCTTCTTTGACATATCATTGTCCTGATTAAACAATAGTTGTGTGAAGTTGACAAATTGCGGGCAATAATGTAATGAAACAGTTGTAAAAATTAAGGGGGGGGGGGGGGGGGGGGGGGGGGGGGGGGTTATAAATTTGGGCCTAAATAAATGAGCAGAGCTAAGATTTTGCTTGACTCAATCTTGGCTTGGACTCTATGAGAGCTGCTGGATTCGAGATTAACTCAGACTTATCTCCGGATAAGTATTGAGAGGTTAACTTCAATAAATATCAAGATACGTTGTAAATGTTACTAAATCTCGATAGAAAAACTAGTCTCGTGTAGTGCAACTACTAATTACCGAATCATTTCATCATTTCATGGTATGTTGTTACATGTTGAGGGTAAACGGTTACTAAACATATTGACATAGATGCAACATTCGACCTCAACTTCTTCTAAGAGAAGAGTTATTTTTCGTTCTTCGGATTGAGTTACATATCTAACAGATGAATTATATATCATTTGGTAAACATCGACATTATAGCATATGTTTTCTCTCTTGATATTTAGAATTTGTCGTAGGGTTGTAAAGAGTGGTTCACGAGCCAATCAAAGCTCGGATAGTGTATTAATATGTGTGGACTGTGGAGTAGTGTCTAAATTTGGTCTTCTTGTGTTAAACGGTCCAAGACTCAACTATACTAACTCATTATACTGATATGGCTCTGTTTCGCCAGCTTCTACCTAGTTTGAATTTTCCACTCGTAACTATGTCATTTTAACATGGTGATTTGGATACCGAATCGATGTAATTTTTTAGTAATCTTTTTATGGTGCTGAAGAGTAAACTTTTACTCTACAATATCATGAAAAGATTACCAAATTCGTGTATTATTTTGCTAATTAGACCCGGTAAATAGTGGTAAAAGTCAAACTAGGAAGAAGCTGATGAAACGAACTTTCTAATGTAACTGAAGGACACTTGCACCTTCAGTGTGTCGAACTCAGGAAAGTTACACCTCTTATTGTGACGTCGTTTGGAGTTGAGTTATAACACTAAAAATAGTTTTTGGAGCAAATTTGTTTTAAAAAATATTTTCACTAACCTCACACTGACAACATCACAATGAGTAGGACTGCAACTCGGGCGGGCTGGGCGGGTTGAGACCCTTGTCCAAGCCCAATCCCGAGTTTTATCGGGGTTGCCCAAGCCCAGCCCGGGTTAGGAGCATCGTCAGCCCGTCCAAGCCCGAATTCGAACACACCAATTCAGATTCGGGTTGAATTCGGGCTAGCCCATTAAACTGAAAAAATTGACATAATTATCACATTTAACTCAATTAAAATTTTCCCTTTAAAATTAAATTAATAATTTACATGTAAAAATAGATACTGAATGTAGAAACTTCAATTTTTTTATTTAAGGCTAAAAATAATGACTATATATAGTTTGAATGAACTAAAAAAATTGTCCAATTATACAAGAGAATACTAAATATTTTGTGAAAGAAATCTATAAGTTAAGAACATAAACATAATTAAAAATATCACTAATAATTAATAGAAATATAATAAATTATTGATAAATATTCTATATAAATATAACATTGTTATAGGTAATAAGTATACAAATCGGGTAATTCGGACTAGCCAAACTTTTAATTTTCGTACCCAAGTCCGACCCTAATTGCAATTCGGGTTGAGAATTTTTGCTTGAGTCCGTCCAAGTTACTCAAAATATATGTCCAAGCCCAATTTTGGTCCGGACTGGGTTCGGGTTGGTCGGGTTCAACCCGTCCAAGTTACACCCCTAACAATGAGAAGGTGCAAGTTACGTGAAATTCGGCGCATGGAAACGGTGAAAGTGTAATTTTTGAACCTGGAAAGGGTGAAAACTCACTGGAGGTCAGGAGGACGAAAGTGAAAATGAACCGTAGTATATGGCTACAACTGACATTTAAACAAACTCAACCCTCTCGTGAGCGGCCACTGAAACCCTATTTCATCAGAAACCCTAGCTCTCCCCCATTTTATACACTTCCTCTCATCATCTTATCCTTCACATCACCTCCATAGCTCTCGCGCCGTTTCCCTAACCCTAACCCTAACCAACCATGGCTGATCGCGGCGGTGAGAGAGGCGCGGAGCGCGGCGGAGACCGAGGCGGCTTCGGCAGAGGCTTCAGCGGACGCGGCCGCGGCGGCGACCGCGGCCGCGGCCGCCGCCGCGCCGGCCGTCGCGAGGAGGAAGAGAAGTGGGTCCCAGTCACCAAGCTCGGCCGTCTCGTCCGTGACGGCCGCATCCAAACGATCGAACAGATCTACCTCCACTCTCTCCCAATCAAGGAGTACCAAATCATCGACCTCCTAATCGGCCCATCTCTCAAAGACGAGGTCATGAAGATCATGCCGGTCCAGAAACAGACCCGGGCCGGCCAGCGGACCCGGTTCAAGGCCTTCGTCGTCGTCGGCGACGGAAACGGCCACGTCGGACTCGGAGTCAAGTGTAGTAAGGAAGTGGCGACGGCGATTCGCGGAGGGATTATTCTGGCGAAGCTGTCGGTGGTTCCGGTGAGGAGAGGGTATTGGGGGAATAAGATTGGGAAGCCGCACACTGTTCCGACGAAGGTGACCGGGAAGTGTGGGTCGGTGACGGTGAGGATGGTGCCGGCGCCGAGAGGGGCTGGGATTGTGGCGGCTAGGGTTCCGAAGAAGGTTTTGCAGTTTGCTGGGATTGAAGATGTTTTTACTTCCTCTCGTGGGTCTACTAAGACTCTTGGGAACTTTGTTAAGGTTTGGTTCGAAAACTTGCTTGATTTCAGATTTTTGTTGCTTCATTTTGGATGATCTGATTATGTTATGAATGGGTTTTGATTGCTATATGTTGTTCCTGAAATTTGCAAATGCTCTGTTGTTTGGATGTTGTTATTGATGTGTTAGGAGTTGGAGGAATGTGTAATTGGTTTGGGCTGTTGATGCATCATTGATTTTTGGTATTGCTTTTTTCATTTCAGAATATAGAACATGAAACAGTGGTATTGTTTAATACTGAAATTTGCAAATGCAATGTTTGGATGTGGTTCTTGACATAATGTTGAATGTTGTTATTGACATTGTGTTTGGAGTTGGAGAAATGTCTAATTGGTTCATTTCACATAATCTGATCATATTATGAATGGGTTTTGATTGCTATATGTTAATCCTGATATTTGCAAATGCTCTGTTGTTTGGATGTTGTGATTGTTTCGACTTGGAGAAATGTGTAATTGGTTTGGGCTATTGAGGCATAATTGATTTTTGGTATTGGTTTAAGCTATGTGTGCATTTGAGCTGCTATCTGTTGTTTTCCTTTCAATTGATTTATGCACATTAGGGTACTTAATTCTGAAAAGTAATAGCCCTCTTGGTATTGCTTTGTTCATTTCAGAATGCTGAAAAAGAAACCTTGGTATTGTTTAAGCTATGAGTGCAAATGAACTGCTATCTATTCTTTTCATGTGAATTGATTTCTGCACATGAGAGTACTTAATTCTGAAAATTAATATAGCCCTTTTGCTTGAATTTTTCTTAGAAATTTGTTTTGGACTACTGTGATTTATGGCCAATTGAGTAAAATGTAGGTGGTGGTATAAGCTCCAGTTTGATTTATTTTAAGAATCTCCTCTATC
The DNA here is from genome assembly GCA_023055425.1 of Linanthus parryae. Lineage (NCBI taxonomy): Eukaryota > Viridiplantae > Streptophyta > Magnoliopsida > Ericales > Polemoniaceae > Linanthus > Linanthus parryae. The sequence continues at coordinate 187,290,164 of JALGPY010000001.1, forward strand.
AAATCTTGTACCGATTCACACATTTGTGAATTCATCTGTTGTTATAGTCCCCGAAATGCTACTTCATGTGCCTAATCATTTAACATTTTCTCCTACTGTACTCATGTTGACTAATTCACTAGGAATTCTAATTAGTATGAAATGGATAGTAATAAATAGCATCATGGCGACGAAGCTGAGGTTTCATATGATAGTAAATATACTGAAGTTGTCACTAATTTCTATGTGGTAGCACTTATTCTCGAAGAATATACTATTACTTTTCATACCATTGTAATTGGGGGCAAATAGCACTTCCTACCACCATGTCCTTTTCCCCCCATCGGTTAAACTCAAAGTAACTTATAGATTTTCAAAACGGGAGTGATGTGAAGTTATTGTTGTGTTGTTCAAGCAAATCAACCTTACAAAATAAGGAGTTAGTTCGTGTATATTAAGTTCAGTTTTGTTTATGAATACTATGTATCAAACTAAGTAATGGAGATATATATATATATATATATATATATATATATATAAATAATCTAATTCCTCACTGTGTTAATCTTTCAAGACAATCTAAGTAACTGTATCCATGTACTAGAAATCTCTTCTGCTCAAGTCATGAATGTCATTTGCGGTGCATTGCTCACAGAGGAAGTCTGCTTCTCTGCTCCTTCTCTGGTTGCGACACATAAAGTTCCAGTGTAGTCGCAGTTCAACTGTCTAAATTATATCTTAAATTGAATTACAGAAATAGATTGTGCATCTGGAACTGTGTAGCATTCCTCAGCTATTGCAGATCTATCGATTCTTCAATTAGTTTACTACAGATTGGCCTGTCTACTCAGTAATGCTTTAACTATTTCTACTCAACATGATGCAAGGGCTCATCTAAATCAATATCTTTGTCTGTGATGTGTTCATGCTTAAAGCTAGTGCTAGTGAAAGCATAGCCCCTTTCTGGGCTGTCATGGGTAGTGACTGTAATTGTTGAACTCAACATGAGTTTCTTTGATATGCAGGCGACATTTGATTGTCTGATGAAGACATATGGCTTCCTGACACCCGATCTTTGGAAGGAGACCCGCTTCTCTAAATCACCATACCAGGAGTACACTGATTTCTTGGCGGCCAAGCCTAAAGCCCTTGCAGCTGAGCATCATGTGGAGCAAGTAGAAGCTTGAGGATTCATGAATACCTTAGTTAAATAGTAAGGGTCTAGCAAGTTTTATTGAGTTTGAAAGGTGTCCAGACATTAAGAAGTTGTTTTGTCGTTTTTTTGGTTATGTTTTATCCGACTCTGTTGCTGCTATTGTCTTGAACAAATTGGATCTTTTTTGCAGTGGTCTTAAAGAATGTTTTGCTATCTACACCATTAAAGTCTGTCATGAAAACTTGCTTCAACCGAGTTCATGTTTGAATGTTTAGTTATTGACCCCACCTTCCCGTTCTTCTCTGTCATCTGGTTTAGACTATGGAATTTGCCCAGCTGCTGTTTTGGCTTTAGAGGCAGCCACCAAAAGGCTTTAGGAATACTGAATATTTCATCTTTGGTGTCGGGTTCTGGAGTTTCATCCGCCTGTATTTTCTCTTCTTATACATGGGTTATGTAGGCAGTCTGGTTTGGATTGTTTTTTAGCCCAGTTTTGTTCCTTGCATACTTTTTTCTTTTTGCCCAATTCTGCTCTGCAATATACTGGGCACTAAACTGTCTAGATGATTTGAGGAGGAGAGTTTGATATCCTTGTGAAGGCAGTGGATGCCACTCACTGCAACATTCTTCTGTGTTGCTAGTCAAGAACTCTGGCCGTAGCAGCTGCATGGATCCATTGTATTAAACTTGCTAGAGTCTCAAGCGTGGTCATCTATTGTGGCGATAGCCTTATGTTTCATGATGATAACTTGATACTTGTACTGAGGGTGGAAACTTCTTATCGCAAGATGTGTCTACAATTGTGTGAAGAAAATTCTGGGTAACAAGTGAAAGATGCTAAATCAGCAGACAGTCATTTGGGTTTAGACCATATTTCAAGAGAGATCAAAATGACTAAAAAAGGAAAAGACGGGATCATGAATGAGTTCATGTCAAGCGGGCGAGGATGGGCCCAGGCCGAAGGAGGAGGATTTTAGCAGGTTCGGCCATGGTGTGCATTTAGGAGGCGGCTTTGGAGCCTTGTTGGGGGGTTTTGAGTGGGGAAGACGAGGGACGAATTCCATCCTTTTAGGTATGCAACACAGGAACCGATCCGTGCCCTATGCAAAACAACATTGTATTGGGCTTGATTGTAAATGGTTACTAGATATGGCTTTGTTGGTGAAGGGGGCGGGTTGGGGCCTGCTTAGTGGTGCTAAGGAGGGGAGGGGGGATGGTTAGGGTCTTATGTGTCCCCTTAAAAGGCCATACTAGCCCACAGGTTTCACGGGTTGAGTCTTCAACCCTCATTGACACCTCTAAGCGTGAAACCGCTTTTGTCCTTTCCCTTCGACTTCTCCTCGAAAAGAAGGGGCATCGAAGAATCCTGTTGCTCAGCCTAGCAATTCTGCTCATCCAGAGACAGTACGAACACCAAAGGTTACCCCCGGCCTCTTTACAAGCAGATATTTCTTATGCAAATAGTAGTAGTAGCGATGTTGCTTGTATAACACAAGATAAGGGAGGACTTGTTGGATTATTTGGTAGAACATTCGCGCAGGAAATACGGTTGAAGCCAAAGGGTTCAAATTAAGAAACGACGATATGAACTGTGGGAATCTCCATCTTGGTGTTTTCGTGCTCCTAAAAAACTTTGGCTTATGTTCAAGTTTCGGACACGCACAGGATCGTTGGAGAGTTTGTGTCATTGATGCTACAGAGAGTCCAACCTCGACAGTCGTGTGGTTAGTCGAGTGCTCATAAGTCATATTATTGTCATTCGGCTAGTATGAATTTTGTGTTTTCTTACAGGTATGGATGTCTCAATGGTGTGAGAAAGTTGAAGCGGTCAGGTCAGCGGCCTCAAATGCAACTTCGACGATGATGTGTTTTTGGTGTCTTTAGCTGTCTAGTTCTTACTATGTATTAGTACAACTTTTTTTTTTTTTTTTTTTTTTTTTTGGGGGGGGGGGGGGGGGGGGGGGGGGGGGGGCAAAAGTCATCATTTTATAGAAAAAGAACCAGAAACTACACCCTTACAATGCCAAATTGGAAATGCCACTTCAGAGCTCTGTTCAAGGTGTCTCTTGGGTTTAGTTTAACTTGTTGAAAGATATAACTGTTCCTACTAATCCATATACACCAGGCTAAGAAGACCACTTTTTCCAAGACCTTTCTGAATTTGACCCTTTTTGTTGTCCTTCACTATACTTCTACACCATCCTCTAACAGAGTCAATGTTCAATAGCTCTTTCCTTCTAAGCAAGCCTGCCCCAAACCACACTGGTGTTACCAGATGCACTTGAAAAGAGCATGGGCTTCATCCTCAATATGTTCCCCACACACTCCACACATAGCATTGCCACTGCATTTTCACTTACTGAGATTTGCATTACATGGAAGGGGCTTAGACAAGATTCTCCACCAGAAAATTTTGAGTTTTGGAGGGATTTGCAAAGACCAGGTGTAAGCTTTCTCTTCTTCATCTTCTTAGCTAGGTCCAGCCATGAGAATTGCCTTTTTCCTTTTGACTTTTGCCTCCTCTTGAAGTCTTGGAGCTGTTCTATACCCTGATTTATCACTTTGGGTACCAATAGGAATAGAGAATTGCAGCACAGCTCTCAAGTCCTCAGCACTTAATACATTCCTTAGATATTGGACTCTCCAGCTCCTCAGGTGGTCATTGATGTACTCACTGACTGTATTCACAGAGTCTTGGTAATTGCTAGTAAGCAAACCACTTTGATTTGTAACTACCCAATTATCTTTGAAAAACTTCACATTATCCCCCTTGCCAATTATCCACCTGGAGTCAGCTTCCAAAACACTTCTTGTTCTGTGAATACTAGTCCACACATCTGCATGTTGCTTGCCTCTCTTAGCTGTCCAGAAGTCTCCATTTGGGTAGTAAAGCCCTTTGATTACTTGAGCACGTAGGGAGTTGGGGTTTTGGGTATTAGTACCACTTTGATGATGTTTGTTCTCATGTGGTGTTTGTAACCTGCTAGGATTGAAAGGCAGTTGAAATCTCTTGTATAGATCTTTGATGATGAATTGATGTTCTTAATGATTGTCTAAAAAATAAAAATAAAGAAATGACATAATGGACTCTACAATGCACAAACTCTGGAGGGTTTGCGAAGCATTATGTTATTACAAATGAAGGAGGATTGGGCTTCGGGCAAATCTCATATTATGTACAATAGAGCCTTGATTGCTAAACATGTATGTTTATGGATCAACAAAGAGTCATTATGGGTAAAGCTTGCTACTACAGAAGTTCTGCAACAAGATTTGAGTTGGAAAGAAGAGTCATGGTTCAAGTTTCTTGAACTGCAGTATTTTTCTCTGCAGTACAGTGGAGTGAAAAAAACAGTATTTGAGAAAGTGTCTTACGGAGTAATTAGCACGATCCTTGGGTACGTAACCTTTATTTCTCTAATCCTAAGCCACTTGAACTTGATGAGTGTACTTGAGCTCATGATAAAGAGTTTTGAATATTGTGGTGGCTGCTACACACACGACCTCCATGGTAGAAGTCTTTGCCACCCAGATAGGGGGCTTTTCGCCACAAGGCCCGCGGATTGAACCATGTTCCTAGCAAAACTAGGAATTTAGCTGCGAGCTCCTTTCATACTGATCGGTTAGCAGCACGCAATTCCCACAACGGGAGAGTGGTGGACCCTTAGATTGGGGCTCAAGCTGCCTATTGGATAGGGACTGGAGAGATGGAGGTTGCCAAAGTACAGACTGAAGACAGACTCCAAAGCTGTCTAGTTAGGGCAGGTCACTGCAAAAGATTGAGGTCATGCAAAAGCATCACAAGGATACACAGTAATTTATCAACCCAGATGTGGAAGAAACTTTAAGTTCATCTTTTGGGTAACTAAACAAACTGGAAGTTACCAATTGACAGAAGGCTTAAAATGATTCCATGGAGGATAGCTGCAAATGTACTCCCTACAAAGATGAATGTGGCTCTACTAGAATTTCCAGGAACAGAAACACATCTTGCTCACTGCAAATCTGATTGCCATAGGGTTTTTAACAAGAACAAACAACTTTGCGAATCCATTTCTTGCAAATTCCAATTTATCGACAAAATTGGGAATAGAATACAAAAAACCTATGTCTGATTATTCCATACACAGACACTCCCACAGAAATGGTGAAATATTACACTCAGGAAGCTAACAGCATAAAAGAAAGTCAAATACATCTCTCGTATCGTTTATTCGCTTTTACCATTTTGCTGTGATGCAACATAATTGCGAACTACTTCCATCGCCAGTTGATGAGCGCTCTTATCTTGAATTTTAGCTAGTTCATCGATAGCCTCGTAGGTCTCTCTGTCTGCAAACAACTTCAAGTTGTAGCGAGATGTCTTCACTGGGCCTTCCCATTTGTCTACTAACTCCTGTAGTTTTTCGAATCCCTGTAACAAAGAAAGTTACCAGAAGTATACATTAATCTAAAATCCAAATCCAAACCCAATTCCTAGCTTCACGTCGCCTTTTTTTAAGATCAATGACAGATTAGCTCATAAGTCATGACTGACCTATTATTGACTCAATCAACAATAAAGTAGTTGCATAACCAGAACCCTTATTTATCTTCAATCAGATGATGGAAGTATGGAGGTAAAGAGGGAAAAAAAAAAAGAACTGATAACAGAGCAAGTTTACTCACCAGGCGGTTTGAGAACTCGCCAAATGATTCTTTTGTCTGACGATTTCGTTTCCAGAAGTAAAACAACGGTTCCAACACTTTCTCGAGCTCTTGAATCTTAACTTTGTTCATAAAGCATCTTGCTAGCGATGTTTGATTTGGAGTTCCACCGAGCCAAATCTACCGCCACATAAAAAAATTAATTAAATTCTTCAAAGCTTGAAGTTGAAGAGGTGAAAACTGTGAAAACTGGAAAGTATTGGGGTACTGTAAATACCTGATAGCTGTTTGGACCATCACCCACAAAACCAAGTTCAGCCATGTATGGCCTAGCACAGCCATTAGGGCAACCTGTTATCCTCACAACTATAGACTCGCTGTACTGCAGACCAACCTGCACAAATAGCCATGTTTGGCATTAGCTTCACAAAGCAAATTTACTCGTAACCTAAATATCACGCAAATAGCAAAAAGATTGTTTTGCATTCCTGAAAATCTTAAAACTTGTTCAACATACCTTCTCAAATAGAGCACGGACACGCTTAAGGATGTCTGGTATTCCTCGCTCAGCTTCAGTTATGGCAAGAGGGCAAAGTGGGAAAGCAGGGCACGCCATTGCAGTCACATTAAGAGGATCAACATACTTGGGAGGCTAAACAGCAGTCAAATGAGTAACATCATAATTTGTTCGAAGGTTTTGATTGAGCCAAACCAGAATACAGAAAATGTAAACTCCTACTTAACCACACACATCTACATTATTATAGTTTTCTAGGAGATAAGATTGGAGTAGAAATGTAACAGTAATATGCAGAATCATTATATTATTGACTAATCAAAAGAAGAATCGTGAAACATCTAAACACATCAAAGACTGAACTATTAAAATGCCATCTGAAAACTCCATGATTTCTCAACATATATTTTAGGCCTTTTTTTTATCAATCGCAATGTTATGGACACAAAAGAAGGCCTCAACCACAAATACATTCCTGGAGAAAATTAACGACTCTTACCAATAAACCACCCTGTGCAAGTACTGTGGCGATTGGTCGCTTCCATGCTTGACGAATATCACACAAGATAATATTCTGGTTTGGTGTAATACGCACACTCAAGTTATATTTCTCAATAATTTCCCTGAGTGTTGTCTTCATATTCCCCTTGATACGACCGCTGTCTACATGAAGCCCACAATATAAATTGCCATCGCCCTGTCACGCAGCATTTAAACAATCATTTCTACACAGCAGAAACAAGAGCTTCTCACAAAGAAACAAGTAAAACCTCGAAACCTCAAACGAGAACATATGGTAAGACAGCGTACTTATTGTACAATATATCAATAAGATCAGTTAACAAACCTGTTCGTGCCATCCAAGATAACTCTTGAACTCCCACTCTGGTAGTTCCCTGGAAGGCTCAAATTTCTTTCCATAATACTGCTCTACAACACTTCTGAATTTCTCAATTCCCCATGAATCGATCAAGTATTTCATCCTGCTGTACTTGCGGTCATCTCTTCTCCCATTTTCTCTCTGCGTAACAAGAATGGCTTTCACTGCATATAGTATGTCCCCCTTTGGCACATAACCTATTGGCTCTGCTAGACGGGGAAATGTGCTTTCGTTTCGGTGAGTTCTTCCCATTCCACCACCAACCTGAAAAAGAAGGGAGAAATTCCATACACTTTATATACTAAAAATCTATGAGAAAGGAAGGGGAAAAGTACATAGACTTTAGTAACACTCACATAAATATTGAAACCCTGAGGCTCTCCGTTATTGTCAGAAACAACGACGACGCCAATGTCATTGGTGAGAAGGTCAACTGAGTTATCCGTTGGAACAGTGACTGCGATTTTGAATTTTCTAGGCAAAAATTGTGTTCCATAAATAGGCTCTGGAGAATCAGGAAAATTAGTGCCATGAGAATTATCGTTACGTGCCTTCACTACTTCAGGAGGCTCTGCGGTCATAAATCTCTCTCCATCCACCCACATATCATAATAAAAACCAGACTGGGGAGTCAACAGGGCAGCGATATTTTCAGCAGTTTCCTGCGCAAAAAGGTAATCTTTCCTTACAAGTGGCGCAGCTGGAGCAAGAACATTCCTGTTTAAATCACCACAGGCACCAAGTGTCGATCCCATGTTTCTAATGATTGTACCCATCACATGCTTGAGATCCTTTTTCAGAACACCATGGAGCTGAAATGTTTGCCGGGTAGTCAAACGAAGCGTTCCAATTCCAAACTCGTCGGCGAGATCATCCATGGCCAAGTACAGTTGGTTCGACACCTTCCCACAGGGGTTCTTGGTACGAAGCATGAAGGAGTAAGACTTTGTACCGCGTTCTTCCCTGTTGGTCTGTTGGTAGCTCCCATGGAACTTGATTAGCTGTGTGGCAGCCTCACTTAGGCTTGGGTTTTCCGTTAGGAGGTCCTCGTTAAGTGGGTATCTAATGAAGTTACTGTTTTCTTTGAAGATTTCGACTTTGCTACGTTTAGTCTGGGTGGTGGTTGTTTCTGGCTTCACTGGCTGCAAGTTCAGCAGAGACAAAAAATGTCAAGAAATTAACAAAATCAGCTAACTACACCACATTTCAATTGAGTCCTTCCATTATCTTTTTGAAGGCTCCGTTTGGTTTGGTGGTAGAACATTTTCCTGTAAAATGTTTTCCCTCCTTTCGGTGCTGTTTGGTCGGAGATAAAATATTTTCCTGTAAAATGTTTTCCCTCAAATGATGTAAAATGAGTTACACGTTTCAAATCCGTAAGCCATGATTTACACATTTCAACAATTCATACTCAAGGCCGGCCTTAGTGTTAGGCCATTTAAGTGGCTGCTTAGGGCACCATGACCTTTGGAGGCACCACTTTTGTGATATACAGGGGTACTTTAGTCATTTCATGATCACTAATATCGATTATTAATTTTTGATATCAATACAAGACTCCATTAGTGAGCATCAATTAACTTTTGTACCGTTCAAACTTCAACTTGTCTAGACCGTGATCATTTATCTGTCTCTCTTTCCAAAAGTTGTCCTAAAATTTCTAAAAACACTACCATTACTCTCTATAATAACTTCATTCCAACTTAAATTCTAAAAAAAGACTTCAATTCTCAAAAGAAAAATAACTTCATTCCAATTGTACATACAAAATTACTCTCTAATGTGAAATTTGATAAATTCTACATATCAATTCGGAAGTATAAATTTATACAAAAATATATATGGGGCCTCAAACTTATTGTTCGCTTAGGGCATAAGAAAACATAGAGCCGGCCCTGCTCATACTACCACCTCCACCACCACGACCTACCACCTACCTCCACCACCACCACCATTTCCTTCACCGCCCACTGTTTTGGCAAGAGTCGACGAAACACGAGAAAATGATTGCAGGGAAAGCTTTTTTCACACCGTAAAATATTTTCCCTTCTGTATGATCATTTTACTGGGAACCAAACAGAGCCGAAGTGTATGATCTCATTTTATGTTGCTTTTAACAATCACACTATTCACTCATCTGCAAATCAAAAATCACAAAAACCTGTTTTTTATTTGAAATTAAGATTTTTTTTACTATGAATCAGATGAAACAGTGGAGCTGGTTGAATAAATTAATTGGCTAACATGAAAATCTGAAAACGAACACATTTCTAATTCAACAGTTCAGATTCATCTGCCAGAAATCGAAAGGGAGGAGGTTAATTTACCGTGGAGACAGCTCTGATGACTCGAGGAGGATTGTTGGGGAGGAGATGAATGCGCTTGTTGTTGAGGAGGAGTGAATTAGAACAAGACCTCAAGCCATGGAAACCTCCCTGGATTTGGACCTTGGTCTCGGTGGAGATGGTGGTTTGGGCGGCTCCGAACGAAGTCGCCATCGCCGGCGGCGGAGGAAACAAATCTAGGGTTTTAGATTTGGGGGTGGGGAGAGTGATGAAAATCGGCGAGCGATGCCGAAAATATTTCTGGTGATTGGGGAAGCACTTTGAGTGGCGACGGAAGAAGATGGAATTGGCTTCTACTACTAGCCTCACGTGCTCGCCACGAGCTAGCTACTTTATTCCCCTTTCCTTTTTTTTTTGAGTTGTTTGGTCAAGGATTGTGTTACGCGCTCTCCTGCGGCGTGTGGTTGTTGGCGTTTTGAATTGTACAATGGGTAAACGACACTTTGACCCTCTCTAGTTTGAATGAAGGACACTTTCACATTTTTAGTGTTCTGAGCTACATTTGACTTTCACCCTCTAATTGTGACATTAGTCTGGAGATGGGATATGTGACGGTATGTCACATATAATAGTTTTGGAGAAATTTTGGCCCCACATTATGCAAAAAGTTTATTATACATTCGAATTATGCATAATATTGTGCAACTACAAACTATTTTTAAAGATATACCTCTACTCTAAATTGACGGATTCAAAATAACATAATGTAATATTTCTAAATTTTTGTACAATAAATAGTAAAAGTATCTCAAACTTGAACGGGTGAAAGTGTCCTACAATGAAACTAGAGATAATGATAGCAGATATGCTTCTCTCAACTTGCTTTGCCGAAAGGGTGCGAGTTATCTAATATTCAGGTGGATTGTTTCAGGGTGACTCGGGTTTCTATAATAGCCGGATTCAACCATTATTGCCTGTGAGATTGAAACTCTCGTGGTTCTTCTTGTTGCAGGTGAGATTGAACCATTTTTTACCATAGATCGGGCAAGTTTTAATCGTAAATGAGTGACTCGTGTATCAACTGAATTGGTACGTGTAAGATGTTGGAGTTTTAGGTGGAACAAGTAAAAAATTGTGTAAACAAAAGCTCGTAAACTCATTCAAATATGAATATGCTAACACGAGTTTGATTTCTTCGTATACACTACAAATGTCTTGAAATCTCCTCTAGTAAATAGAAGTGAATCTACAAAGTAAATGATTAAATTTGAATTCTAAATTGATTCTAAAAATTATGTTTGTAGAGTTAGTTGATAGTTCTGGTAGAGATTCTGTGTTTTTATATTCATCACCGCGTGTTCTTGATACCAAGAATGAGACACTTAAAAACATGACACAAAAAAAGATATGGGTGAAGCAGTCAAAAAATAATTCAAGATTGCCTTCATGGACGGAACCTACCAGAATAGGTGTGTCCTCACTTTTTTCTGTTACAGGGTAGAAATGTGAACTTTTCAAAATATAAGAGTGTCAAGTGTCTTTGTACCTAAAGTAGGAGGTGCAAACTGTCTTTTAATTCTTGTTAAATATATTGAGTAGCGTGGATATTGTGAAGTATGCGCGTGGGAATGAGATTGTGTCAAAATTTAATTTCGGTTAAGATAGATGGGGGTAAAAAGATGAGGAGGTACATTGAACCTGGACAGTGACGTTTTCGTGGTCTCGAGGGGTCAACGAACGTGGGCTGCGAATGCGAATCTTTGTTCTTCTAGGGGTCACAAAAGCTAATCTACCTCCTTTAAGGGTAGGATTAAACAAATAGAGCTAAAATCAATTCCTATGACGACATCGCCGGAAAACTCTTGTTGCATGCATCGTCATTGCATCCATCATAAGACTCGAATCCGGCTAACTAATGAGTGATTTAAGTTACATTTATTCGGAATAGGTTGTTATGAAAAATAATCTTACCAGCCAACTGTATATAGCTAACAGCTGCATTGACTTGACCACACATTATAGAAATTGTGTTGTTTATACTATAGCGTGCGTGAGACCTCTCTCCAAATGTGAAGTCACTTGGATATCTTAACGAACCTTATTTCAACAATCACTCCCCTGAAATGCCCGGCCTACGATTGCAAGATGCTCAAGAAATTTGTCCGAAAACTCAATCTCTTTGTTAAAAAAGATGAGATAGTAATGAAACTAATTTTTGTGCGTCTCAACCGCAACATTGGGATGAGCATGAGAACTCACCAAGTCCTAGTGACCACAGTCATATAGGGACAATGAATTTTGTTCACTGAAAATATACATTAACTACCAATTGTTACATTTGAAACATCACGTCAAGTATACAATTCAAATAAGTTCACCCATACCATTGCATGCAAATCATATCAGAGAGGTAAATCAGAATGAAAAAATTCGAACTGATAGACTCGTAATTGAGAAGTTCAATAAGCAGTCTTAAAGTTATCTTAAAGTTCGAACTCAAGTCCTCTAGACAAATACAAATGTCCCAAACCCTTAAAATTGCATACCCGACAAACTCAGCTACACTCCAAGGAAAAAAAGACTGCCCAATGCCCATTTGTTGTCTCTATTTGATGCCATTTTTTTGTCAAACTCTTTGATGCCATTTCACTACTTCAACTACTTCATATGTTCTCTCTTTATCTTCAAACTTTGCATTTTATCACTATTCACTGGATCACTTTAGTTTGATGATTTAATTATAAAACGATGCAATAATTTGGTAAGCTTTGCAAGGTGTTGTTGAGTAAACTTTACTCTACAACACCATGAAAAACATTTACATCGTCTGCTATCTCCGGTTACGAAAGAAAAAGTCAAACGTGAAAGATAGAGAGAGAACGGACTAAGGGCTAGTTTGGGAATGTTGTGGCAGTGATAGAAAGCTGTTGTGTGAAAACACTGTGAAAAAGCTGCTGTGAATTCTTGATAAAATGTTGTTTTGTAAATATAACGTAAAAGCTGCTGTGAAATATTGATATAGTAATTTTGTGTTTGGTGAAATCAATTGGGAAGTTGCTGTGAGAGGGTAAAATGACAAAAATATATGACACGTGTCATATCCGTAAAAATAACTACTGATATTTTTTAAAAAATGCGAGGTTAAAATCGGTTGTAGATAAGCATTTACCCTCTTGCTTCCTGAATATTGTTGTGGGACAACAGCAAAAGCAGAAAATTTATTTTTACCAAACACACTAAAACTGCTTCTGCTGTTGAAAAGCAGTTGTACTGGCAGCAGAAGCATTCCCAAACTCACCAGTACATTCGTTTAACTTTAAAAAAAAAAACTACATACTTTAGTAAATATTCCGAATTTTTCCGTTTAATACCCGTCCGTAGTATAAATGAAAAATACTTCCGTATTTCGTACTATTGCTGGACCTAATGAAAAATACTCGAATTTTTGAGCAAAGTAGTAAATTACCCGTATTTCACGTTTTAACGTACAATACTTCCGAATAAAACTTCTTGAAAACTATATTGCAGCGAATAAATTATCATACAAAATAGTATAACTTTTAGTAATTTGTTATAATCAAATATTTTCTTACAATTTGTCTATTTTAAATATTTATTGTTATAAATATTTACTTGTATTATTATAAATATTTGAAAATATTAAATTAAAATTACTATAATTATGTATATGTGTGTGCACATGCATTTTGAGTCTTATGTGTTATATTATTAAGTTATAAAATAATACATGTTTAAGACTAGAGAATGCGCAGTAATTTTTTTTACAAAAGTAGTTTGAATAGTATGATATTATTTTACATAAGTAATTAGTTATGAGTAAATAATGTAAATATCAGAAATGATAAACAATTGAGTACATGCTTTACAAATTAATTTTAAATTTTTGATACAATGTAAAAAGATGGCAATGTGTGACACAGATAACTCATTGTATATGCTAAAATATTAAGAAATGTACCCGTATTTTTAATTCCGAATGAATAACTAGTATACGAACTATATACGTACGTATAGAAAACTCGTACTTTTATTAACGTATTTTTACTAACGTATTTAAGCCAAAGTTTTACTAACGTATTTTTAACTTAAAATCGTATAATACACGTACTTACCGTATCACGTTTTATTTCCGTCCCGTATTTTACTAACTATGCATTACTTTAGACTTGATTTTTGTATATGGGGTAACGGGGTTTCTTCAGGTCCAAATACAACAAGCCCAAATTTTATTATCATGTGATGGAATTGCCTTGTTGATTAGGCCCATCTTAGTGGGATAAAAAAAAAGTGCTGCAAAGCAAATTTTCAAAAACCGAGCATAAAGAAAGAAGGAAAGTGAATTCCATTCCAGGGTTTTTGAAAATTCAATCGACGGCAAATCCCTATTGAATCCGGTGATTTCTCCACCTCTCCGGCTAGATTTTGAAGGTAAAATCTCTCATTTCTTTATCTTTCTGATCTGGGTCCTCTCCTTTCTGTTACCCTACTGTTCCCCAGTTCTTTCTAAAGTAGACTTGAATCGAATTCAGAAGAGCACAAACTCGCATCGAGGGTTTTCTTGCATTCATAAGAGTCAGACCCTTCAGATTAGTCTTGTTCGGGTACCAATTTCGTGTCTTATGAAGGAGAGTTACATTTTTTTTCAAAAAGTTACCAATTTTATGGAATTCATTTGGGAACAGAACTAGTCCAGGGTTTTCGCTGGTTTTTTGGGTTATAAAGTTGTGTTCTTGTGTTTTGATTTGAGGGCTGGAGTCATATTATCCATTATGAATTGTCAATTTTAGTTCACTACATGTGCTGTTGAAGGCTGCCTTCACTGTCTCTAGAGATTGATACCACTAAAACAGAAAAAGGGCAATGGTATTTTTTCTTTTTGTGCCAAAGAACAGTAACTATTATACTTGTAATTAGGGGTGAGCACGGACCGGGTTGGACCGGTTTTTCCGATTATTTTTACCCGACCCAATATGTACGGGTTGGAGAATGTTCAACCCAAACCTACCCAATGATTTGTGATACCCAAACCAATCATAACTTATTGACTCGGTCCGGTTCGGACCGGTTAAACGGGTTTAAAAAACCTTAAATTTTTCTTGAAAGATGTAATTATTTGGTTAATTATCTTTGTAATATACGTTTGTATAAAATTTGAAGTTGGAAACATAAAGTAATTTTCTACAAAAGAGAAATAAAGTGAGAAAAATCAAGTATTAAGATGATGTTAACTAGTAAAACTTAATTTCTAAGCCATTTATCTAAATAAAATTTGTAATTTTTACATTTAAAACGTTAGTCGGACCGGTTCGGTTTTGAACGGGTTTTCCACTTCCAAACCCATGATCGATCGAAATTTGACCGGGTTGACGAATCTAAACCCATAATCAATCAATTAGCATTGATCGGTGCTAAATTCGGACCGATTTAGTGCGGGGCGGTTCGGGGAGGCGGGTTGGACCGGGTTTTTTTTGCTCACCCCAACTTGTAATCACCTTGTTGTATCTTAATTTTTTCCTTGATCTCAGAGAAGTCTTCTTCCATGTCCTACTTTGGAACATTAACACTCATCCTTCCTGAATTATTCAGTTGAAGTTGAGGCACAATACCCAGCTTAATTGACCGGCTTTAGTACTACTCTCTGTGTGAAGTGTTAAGACTGTCTTCACAGTCAGTAGATATCCTTTACGAGTTATGTACATAAGAAAATAGCTCTTGGGGCTTCTACCCCTTTTTGCAGCTTATGGCCACGTTTGGATTGCAAGGATTTATGGTTTATAAAACCTAACCTGTGTTGTGTTTGGATATGAGGGTTTTGATTTTTGAGGTTTTTACTTTTATGTCAGTAAAAAATGAGTGGAATGTGGTGTTGGGAGATTAAGCACCGCGAGAGAGGAGCACCATAGTATGATTTGAGACACCCACTTACCCAAAAAGGTCAACCTTATGAGTTAGGGCCCAAATCATACTATATTAACCATGGACATTATGTCCACCATCCCGATGTGGGACAAACTGCTAACACATGATACCCAACAATCTCCCCCTTCATGTGTGAGCCCTTCAACATGCTCCCCCTCGCCCGGAAGCATTCGCCGAATTTCTTGGAATCGCCTTTGTGAGAGTGCACCAGACCACCATCTGCGAGACCACCTGCTGGAGCAACACAGGAATTTGACCGTCTGCAGAAACACCTGGTCCACCATTCATGGAAGACCCATCCATGAGAACACCGCACACCTCACCCTTGATTCACCACGGCAGCGCGCACGAACCATCGGCTCTGATACCACTTGTTAAAAGTTTCAAACACATCAGATTTATTTTTCATAAAATAAACCCATACTTTCCTACTGAAATCATCAATGAAAGTGACATAGTATTGAGATCCTCCTAGCGATGCTACTGGTGAAGGACCCCACGCATCTGTGTGCACGAGATCCAGCTTGCTTGATCTCAAGGCACGACCGCCTTTCAAGAAACTGACTCTCTTTTGCTTTCCCATAATACAGCTCTCACAAATACCCAGATCAACAGACTTCAGCTTTGAGAGCTTACCTTGGGACTGCAATATCTTCATACCTCTATGACTCATATGACCAAGTCTGCGATGCCACAAATCAGCGTCTTGCTCAGCTTCAGCAACTGCTACTGTATCACTCGGTCCCGAAGTCATGTACAAAGTTCCTGTTTTCTTACCACGAGCAAGTATCATGGAACCTTTCAAAACCTTCCATGCACCACTTGAGAAGACCACAGAGTTACCATCATCATCAAGTTGTCCCACCGATATCAAATTCTTCTTCAGTTCAGGAACATGTCTCACCTTCCGCAAAGTCCATACAGAACCACTTGCAAGCTTGACATCAATATCACCCTGACCAACAATATTCAGCGGCTCCCCATCTGCCAAGTACACCTTACCGAAATCCCCAGCAGTATAGTTCTGCATAATTTCACGGTGCGAGGTAGTATGGAAAGAAGCACCCGAATCTAATATCCAATCATCAACGGGACTATACACAGCAAGAAGTAAAGCATCTTGAATTTCATCACTGACTGCATTCACCGAATTCCCAGACTTTCCTCTGTTTTTCTTCGGTGCCTTACAATCACTCTTAAAGTGACCTGATTTACCACAGTTCCAGCAATTAACCGTGCTTCCATCCCTTGTCTGCGATTTTCCACGATTGGTACCTCCATGCTTAGATTTTGATCTTCCCCGATTATTATTATCATTCCTTTCGTTGCTTCTGCCACGATTATCAACATTATAGGCTGAACCCGAAGGTTCACCAGAATCTTTACGACGCACTTCCTCAGCCAGAATTAAATCACGTATGTTATCATACTTCAACTTTTCTTTTCCAGCAGAATTACTAACAGCAGTTCGCATAGATTCCCAACTATTAGGTAATGACGCTAATAGTATCAAAGCCCTAACCTCATCATCAAAGTTAATTTCAACAGCAGACAATTGATTCGTAATTGTATTGAAATCAGTAAGATGTTGAGCAACCAACATACCTTCTGTCATCTTCAGATTGAACAGACGCTTCATCAAGTACACCTTGTTATTAGCAGACGGAGTCTCGTACATTCCTGACAACGCCTTTATCAGCGAAGCTGTAGTAGTCTCCTTAATAACGTTGTGCGCAACCGACCTTGACAGCGTCAACCGAATAATGCCCAGAACCTGTCGATCCATAACCTTCCAGTCTTCCTCCTTCATGGCTTCAGGCTTTACCCCCTCCAGTGGAGCGTGCAGTTTCTTCCCATACAGATAGTCCTCTATCTGCATCTTCCAGTACGCATAATCTGTGCCGTCGAACTTTTCAATTCCAGACCCCTTTATCTCATCTGCCATCGTTTTCCGCAAACCCTAGCGAACCAGGCTCTGATACCAGTTGTTGGGAGATTAAGCACCGCGAGAGAAGAGCACCATAGTATGATTTGAGACACCCACTTACCCAAAAAGGTCAACCTTATGAGTTAGGGCCCAAATCATACTATATTAACCATGGACATTATGTCCACCATCCCGATGTGGGACAAACTGCTAACACATGATACCCAACATGTGGGTCCTACAAAATTTGGGTTAAAATTTTGGTTAACTCTAGGTTGAGGTTTACCAAACCTCTCCATCCAAACAAGGCCTATATGTCTTCATTGATTGTTACACAAATCTTCTTGTATGTTCTACTTATTCTTGTACTTAACATTAGTAAGTTCTGAAGTATTTGGCTTAATTAGTCAGAAGATGTTATATAAGCTTCGGTAATAGATAGTACTATTATGTGATTATCTCATTACATCATTTACAAATTAGTAATTTTTTTCTCTTTACCTTACACTTTCATTCTCTTTCAGAAAACGTGTTCCCATAGGAAGGGTTGACGTAAATCAGATCCACTATTGCATTTCTGGAGGTAACACTTGTTCTTGAAATGGGTGAATTGTCTACAAAGATTGACGCAGAGAAAGTAATTGCATTCAGCAATGACCTCGTCGAGTGTTTGAAGAATAGAAAGGATGAACACAGCTTGACCCAACTCTTGGAGCAAGCAGAAGCTCTTAGATCACACTGTGATAAAGACTATGAAAGTGTTCATAATTTGTTACAAGGTCTATATCCTTTCTTTATTTCCTTTTTTGTGTGAAATTCTATATACTCCAACTGTTACTGCAAGAATGTTGGGGAGTTACTTTGGATAATGCTGCATCTTCTTGAGTTTTATTTTGATCTTTTGTTAAGGGATTGCTACTCATGTTCAGTTATTCAATCTCTAGTGCTAGTAGGGTCCGCCCAGAAGATCTTTTATGTTTTTTATTGTTTGACTCGCTTTTTGAAGTGTGGACAACCAACTTTGCGTCTTTGTACAAACTTCATGTCTGTTCATTTCTCCATGTTTTTCTGTAGATGCTAATCCATTTCTAGGTAGAAAAATGTGTTTATTCTCTTTTAGAGAAGCTCAAATATTTTCCTGTTAGTTTAATGGCACCAGTATGTCTGATATGTATGCTGATAGTTTGAGATCGTTGGGTTAGACCGTAAGAGGGTATAATAGATACCGTGGGAATGACCTTCAGCTTGTTTACTGATTAATAAAGTATATTATATTTGAAATTCTCAAACCAAGAAGAGTCGTACATCCTATGGTGGTCCTTAATTCCTTTCTTACAAGACAGTACTAATACAGGAAGACCATTGTCGTCAGAAGTGCTGATGTGCCTCTTGATACAAGTATCTAGTTCTAGTACCAATTGTTAATATCGTAGAGTTAGAAGCTATTATATCTTTACAGTCCTTGTATGTCTTTACGGGCCCCTCACAACAAGAAAGACATGTCTATCTTTTTATCAAAGAAGAAAGATGTCTATTTAGCTTAACGCAATGATCTTCACTTGACCTCCTCCTCAATTAGTTTTAGTTAGTGTTTGCTTTCCTTATAAAAGTAAAATTTTTCTCTCATCTTGAAGCAACTATTTTTACCACAGGACCAGTGCATATTCCATTGTGATTTATGTGATCATCATGGTTGTTCATTTCTCCATATATAGAATTTTCATGTACACCACTATGCCCACTAAGATTGTCACCTAAGGCCAGGGGCAGAGTCACCCCAGGACAAGGTGTGCCCCCCTCCCCCCGAGTTTTCAAAAACTGCACATAGGCCCCCAGTTTTGAATATTCTAGTAGAGGCATTCTTTTGTACCAATACCCCAGATGATTTCAAACACTTGCACAATTGCCCCTGTTATTGACTTTACGTTGAAATTTTCCCTGGTTGTTCCTACTTCCTAGCTCCGCCACTGCCTAAGGCGACTCTTTCCCCGTTGATCGCTTTACTACTGATTGCTAATAATCATCCCCAAATATTTTCTTATACAAGTTCGCAACTCCTATTTTGAGGTGTTTAGGCACTAATTATTTGATGGGTTTGGTCACCATAATAGCAGTTTCACAGGTCCTGTTTAGTCTGCTTAGACCCGACTTCTGTCTGATTGTTGCACATGTAATCCTTTCCCAATAGTGTGTTGGTTTATGTATCAGTTTCTCTCATGGGTTCTACATGTAAACAAATTATGTTTCTCTTGTAGTTAAGTTACATATTGATTCCTTCATCTAATAAAGAGTAAACGTATCTGCTACTCTATGATTCTCAAGTCTATTTGACTCATTAAGCAGACATGATGTGGCAATCTTTGCCTGCCATAATATTTACTAAACTCGTTATTACTTAAAGACACCAGCACTAGTACATCCATAACGTTCAGCTTGTTTAGTACCCCATAGGTTTTCTGATACTGCTGAAGGTTACTTAATCCTTCAGTGTTACTTTGGTGGCCAAGAAAATGATCCACTTTGGCAGATGTCTTGTAGATCTTCTGTGATTACTTGTACTTCTGGTGAAATCATTATTGATAAAAAAAAAGTTGGTTTCCTTATTTGACTTGCTGCTTATTGACAACATAAATCAATATGTCTCTGACAAAACAAAAACTGTTTTCAGAAAATGAGAAGAAGATAGATGTGTGCAAGAAAAGGGCAGATGAAGCAAGATTAGCAATTGCCTCAGATGCAGAACTGGATTTACTTCAACAAGACTTGGAAGTCGAACTTCAGAAAGAAAACCTGCTTAGAGATGAACTAAGATAAGTACATGTATGGTGATTTTGTTTTTAATCTTCTTTTCACATATATATTGTATTCACAGGTGTTTTGTCATCTACACAGCTATTACGAATGAAATCGACGACCTAGAGCGCCAAAGGGTTTCGATTGAAGAGCGGAGAAAAGATCTGAAAAAGCTCGAGCAAGAGAAGCCAAGGGCAGAGTAAGTTCTGAACAAAATATTGCTTCCAGAGTTGTATGATCTTGTTTGTCTATAAGTTGAGTATTTGCTTGCGCGCATCAGAATCATAAGGGTCTCTTCTTCTTGTTTTGTAGGATGAAGCTCTCAATGTATGCTTCTGTCACAAATCTCATTCCAGATGTGAGTGATCATTCAAGAATATCAGGCTGTATCCTTCCATATGGATCTTGATTTTGCATTTCATGTTTCGTCTTTTATTCTGCTGCTCTATGCATCTCTCTCAGAGAACAATTGTATTCCTTAAACTTGTTGAACCACTTGCAGATATTGTACAGAGAGACAAAAAGGTGGTTGAGAAGTTTGAATTTGATCCTTCAGAGGCGGCTTCTTTCGAGACAACCAACAGCCTTTGGGAGATGATAAACAAGCAATAATAAATCTTAAAAGCTCATTTCCAAGTAGAAACTGTGAGCTATTGTGAAATTCTGTTATGGTTATTCAGTATGCAATTTGTTAGACAGATTTTGTGAAATGTTTGTTGAATGAAATGCCACTTAACATGTACTTACAAAAGGCCGAGTTAGTATGTGTGAAACAATAGTGGTTGTTTCTCGAGCCTGAGATACCACTCAATTTATTCTCTCCGCTTCAATTATATTTTCTTCTTCTGAACAACGTGCTGATTTGGATATGACATTATGATACGGGCACATATCAAATAGAGAACACGGCTACGGAGACTGTCTATCACAGCACACACAGCTCTACCGAACGGCCAGATGTTGGCCCAATCTGAGCCCATCCACCCAACCTTCCTCGCACTACAGGCGGCCATTCAGCCGCGGCGCCAGCCCGGGCAGCGTACCAGCCGTTCCCATCCGCGGTCACCCTTTTCCGGCAACTAATCCGCCAATCCAGTGCACTGTTACTGGGTTTCAAGCACCAATTCTCTTGGGTCCAAGTCAGAGCACTCATATGGGTCAAGCTTCTTATTTGGGTCAGCCCACCTATCCGGGTCAGACCCTTTATCCGGGTACTTATCCGAGTCAAGATCCTTATACGGGTCCGGTTCCTTGTGCGGGGCACAATCTCAGACATAATTCCGGGGGGGGGGGGGGGGGGGGGGGGGGGAGGGGGGGGTGCAACCACAAATTGCGCCTTGACGCACCGAAATTTCAGATACTGACCACATACTTGGATCTTTAAAGTCGTCAAATATTTTCAGTACTATCAGATTCCGCCAAATGATCGACTTCAATTAGTGGGGGTCTTGTTAGGTGGTGATGCAGCAACTTGGTTTCGATATCGACAGAACAATTTTGCATTTCCCAACTAGCTTGCCTTTCTTGAGAAATTGCTGACGCACCGAAATTGCGCCTTGACGCACCGAAATTTCAGATACTGACCACATACTTGGATCTTTAAAGTCGTCAAATATTTTCAGTACTATCAGATTCCGCCAAATGATCGACTTCAATTAGTGGGGGTCTTGTTAGGTGGTGATGCAGCAACTTGGTTTCGATATCGACAGAACAATTTTGCATTTCCCAACTAGCTTGCCTTTCTTGAGGAGACAAAATTTCGCTTTGATAGCAATTACTACCACGATTATTTCGGCCAGTTGTCAAAATTGCACAAACAAACCACAGTTCTTGCTGACCAAACCGAGTTTGAGAAAGTGCTGAATAGGATTGAACTGACTCATTATCTGCTGCTATATCCTTTTTTGCTTCCTGTCTCACGGCATCGTTGGGCCGCGATTTAGGGTTATGCCAGCCTCAATCCCTGGGTGCGGCCTTTTCGCTAGCCCGAGAGAGACGATTCGGTCGCCATTAGCGGCACTTAGCCCACTCACAATGGGCTCTGCCCCATAATCCACCGCCAACATCGACACCACTGACATGAGCAGAGCGGCAAGAACGAATGGCGAATGGGTTATGCTTTCGTTGTGGTCAGAAGTATGTTAAAGTTCACACATGCGCTGGTAAATATCTGTTCATGGGTTCCGACGAAAACAATCACTATGACGGGCTTCGCATGGAGGACAATGCGATTGTCGATTGGGGGGTGGGGGCGAAAGTTGATACGGGCAAGAATCCAACAGAGGGCATGGCTATAGAGACATGCCTACGATGTGAGGTGAGGATTGGACCGTGGTCCAACAAAGTATCTTAGCGACTACATGCCAAAGTAATTCGTTAGTAAGGAAGTGATTTGTGTTAGTTTAATACTAGGTAGTGTTATTGCCTTTACTCATTTGTTCCGAGGTCTTGGGGGTAATGAGTAGAAGTTTATTTAGTATTTATAGATTGTCTGCTTCATTATTATTTTTTATCAGATTAATGAATTGAATTATTTTCTTTCGTAACCCTAGTTTTGGAGAATTGTCAACTTCTCGAATTGTAGATCGAAGACCGCAGCCTCTCGAATTTATACATTACCGATACAGTTCAATATTGTTGGATAATCTCGTGAGATGAATTTTGAGCTCAACTTAAGCTCATGAGATTACCCGATAACTGAGGGCGTACGGTACAATGTAGTTCAGGTGAATGAGCAAATTGTCCGTGTAATTTGGCTGCAATTTTTTGGAGAAGAATTGTGTTGAATAAAAATAATAAACACACGCGCGGACCGTTTTGGGCGGGTCTGGGTCGTGGGTCGACCCAGATATAATTTGGTGTTTATATTTTTATTACACATAATTTATTTCTCCTGGAAATTACTGTGCCCTAGATGAAACGTACATAACGTACAGAAGCTGAAGATGGGGAGGCGTACGTTGCCCACCTGAAAAGTCACCGCAGTGACTATAAATTGAGAACTGAGTTCTCAATCCAAAAACAGCACACAGCAGTCTTAATCTCTCTCGCTCTCAATCTTGATCTCCTTCTCTTACAAACTGTTCTTAGCAGTCTATTCGTCCGGGCAATCAGGGGTACGTGCTACACCAGCTGATTGCGTCAAGGGGAGTCCTGGGAGGCAATTTGTTCTACAGAAACCGATAGCACCGGGGGGCAAAATTGCTTTAAGGAAAGCGTTCGTCAACGCGATCCTCTTCGCCAAGTATTTCAGCAACGTTGGTGACAGGTTCTTCAATTGATTCTGTTTGGTTTTGTGTTGCTGCAGATTAAATCTTCTATCAGTCTTAAAGCACTTTTCTTGTTGTTTATTAATCTGCTAAACTCAATCTGGGTTCCTGAATAATGTGATTTTCTGTGCTTTGAAAACCTGTCCAGCTTGCTGAATTTGTTCCCCTTTTGATCTTCTTCTGTTCACACAAGTTAGTTTGTTAATTCTCAGTTTGCTTTATGAAATTTTTCTGGACTTTTGGTAAGCTCAGTGTTACTAGATCTATCTACTTATGTGGTAATATGCTATCTGTATGAATATGTTTTCTATGCCCATTCTGGCAGCCTGGTTCAGTTTGATATAATGTTGTAGCCTTGTAGGCGGTGACAATGTTTCCTGAACATGTCTATATTATTCGTGCTTCAAGTTTAATCTGAACCTGTGAGTTTTTTCTTTCAGTCTAGTTCAGTTCAAACTTGTTTACTGTCTGAATTTAGTCAAATTGTGTAGCTCTGTTTGTCGCCATTTTATCTACAACTCATTAGAAATTGATGGTATGACATGCTGAAGTTAGTTGCTCAAGGTTTTGTCCTTTTCTTCCTTGTATACTCTGTTAGTTGTATAGTTCCTTTAAAGCAGCATGGTTTGTAAGTTTTGTTTCAATAGTCATCAGCATTGTAGTAATTTGCTGGAGCTCAAGTTACTGGAACTTCAACCCCGTGTTTTTTCTTTCTTTTCTTTTTGGAATCGTTTCGTTCCGGCGTTCAGTCTAGTAGGATTTTTCTTAGTCCAGGTTATATGTTATAAGGCTATGTATTGTTATGGTTTGCTGGTTTATTTTATTTCAATTCAGTTTAATTTGGTCCAGTGTCTTAGCTTTGTATACTGCTTGGTCCATGAAAAATTCAGTCAAATGCTTTACCATCTGTATTATGTGCATTGTGTGCTCTTGTACTGGTTACTAATCATAGTAGAACTCCCAGTTCTATTATCCTTTAACCCTTTGGTTCAAAAGCAAAATCTACATTGTTCTCTGATGCAAGTTTATTCCATGTATTTGTTGGTTTTTCATATGTCTGTTTGCTAATATTAGTCTTGTATTTGATCAGTTTAGTGTTTTAAATCTGTTCATTCCTTTTCTTCGGCTTTTAGTATTTGCTAGTTCATATGAACAGTGGTATATTTGTTTATCTACTGTGTCCAGCATATGTTAATTTTTTCAGCCGTTACTCAAGTATTTTCTCATGTCTTGTTTAGACAGTTTTGGACTGTCGTTACGCAACTTTGAGCTAGGCTCAAATATTCAGTTGTTTAGTGTACTATTCTGTATCTAATATATGAGAAAATCGTTTCTCGTTTCTCATTCCTCTTCTATTATTTGGTGACAGTTCGAGATGTCTTCGGGATTTGACACTACTTTGATTCCGGGCACCCAAGAGGCTAGCTTCACGTTGGCTGAGAGTCTCCCGGCATTTGTTGCCTCGAGTGGATCTCAAACCATGGGATCAAGTACCGTAGTTGGTACATCATTTGTTGGTGTGTCAAGCGGTTCTCAGGGGCTGACTTCGAGTCTCTCAGCAGGATTCTCTGGTGTAAGTCTGCCCTCATCCATCGGGGTCTCCTCCGCCTTTGGATTTGCGCCAAGTTCTCTTGGAATGCGAGCGCCCGCTCCAGGGTTGTTCACCTCAAACAGGCTTGGAGCTCAATCTGGAGTAGCAGGATTTGGTCAAGTCTATACTGCCAGTGATCACATCACACCTTTCGTAGGTAATCCGATCATGGGATCTGGTCAAGGGCGTCCTGGTTTCGTTGAGAAACCTGAAAAGTTTGTCGGCAAAGACTTCAAGCTGTGGCAGCAGAAGATGAAGTTCTACTTGACCACGCTGTACTTGGATAGGTTCCTGACAGAATCCAAGCCCGAGTTACCAGAGGGTGCTGATTTTCAACAAGTTGCGGCTGTAGATGCGTGGAAGCAGTCTGACTACTTGTGCCGCAACTTCATCATGAACAGCTTGGAGGATGCACTGTACAGTGTTTATGCTCACATGGAGACGTCCAAGGATCTGTGGGATGCTCTGGACAAGAAGTACAGAGTCGAGGATGGTGGACACCAGCAGTTCATCGCAATGAGGTTCCTCCATTATCAAATGGTGGACACTAGGTCTGTGATGGAGCAGGTTCACGAGCTGCAAGTCTTACTGCATGAGATGCATCAAGAGGGTATGACCATGAGTGAGTCATTCAAGGTGGCTTGCTTCCGTGATAAGTTGCCGGCTTCTTGGAATGGGTTCAAGGAACACATCTTGTACAAGAAGAGACCACTAACACTTGATGCCCTAATCCAGAAGATTCGTATCAAGGAGGATACTCTCAAGGATCAAAACACTCTCTATAAAGAGTCCCATGGGAAAGCGAAGACTCATGTGGTGGAGGACATCTCTTATCGACGGAAGACCTCTAAAGCAGGTAGTTCTAATGCACCCAAGAAGCATAATGGGAAACTGTCGGCTAAGGGAGGAATTGGGAAGAAGTTCCTAGGAAAATGCTATAACTGCAAAGCTAAAGGTCACCGCTCAGTGGACTGTCCCAAGAAAGGGAAGGCTGTAAATGGTGGAAAGAAGAATCAAGCTAACTTGTCTGAGGTGGACGACTTGGTCCACGATGTTGGAGACATGAACCTCTCGGCTGTGGTCTCCGAGGTGAATCTCGTTGGTAGCAATCCGAGGGAGTGGTGGATTGACACCGGAGCTACTCGCCATGTCTGCTGTGACAAACGGATGTTCACCGAATATGAGGAATCCAAGGATGGAGATATTATCTTCATGGGCAATTCCACAACTGCCAAAGTTAGTGGCAAGGGAAAGGTTGTGCTGAAGCTGACTTCAGGACGTCTGTTGACCCTTAACAATGCACTCCATGTACCTGATATCCGCAAGAACTTAGTGTCTGGAACTCTTCTCACAAAGAATGGGTTTAGACTTGTCTTTGAATCGGATAAGTTTACTTTAAGCAAAAGTGGGGTGTATGTTGGTAGGGGATATCTTAGTGGGGGGTTGTTTAAAATGAATGTTGCAACTGTGTACCCTCCAACTGTTAATGGAAAAGCTTCTACTTCTGCTTACTTGATTGAGTCTTCTAGCATTTGGCATGGTAGATTAGGCCACGTGAATTTTAATTCAATTCGGAAATTGATGCAAATTGGTCATCTACCTAAATCGAAAATAGACTCAAATCAAAAGTGTGAAGCGTGTGTAGAAGCTAAATTAACTAAACTACCTTTCCACAATGTCACTAGAAGTACTACTCCTCTTGAGTTGATACACTCAGATCTTTGTGATTTGAAAGTTGTTCAAACAAGATCGGGATATAAGTACTTTGTCACTTTTATAGATGATTGCACTAGGTATGGCTATGTATATCTTTTAAAGAGTAAGGATGAAGCCATAAGTGCATTCGTGAACTATAAAAGTGAGGTTGAAAATCAACTTGGAAAGAAAATAAAGTCACTACGGAGTGACAGGGGCGGTGAATATGAATCACCATTTGAACAAGTGTGTTCTGAAAATGGAATTATTCACCAAACAACGGCACCTTATTCGCCACAACAAAACGGTGTTGCTGAGCGAAAGAATAGGACGTTGAAGGAAATGATGAATGCTATGCTCTTAAGTTCTGGGTTGCCCCAGAACATGTGGGGGGAAGCAATCTTATCTGCGAACCATATTCTAAACAGAATTCCTCGAAAGAAAGTTGATAAGACTCCATATGAGTTATGGAAAGGCCACCCGCCTACTTATTAATTCTTTCGAGTGTGGGGGTGTCTGGCAAAGGTGTTAGTACCACCTCCGAAAAAGGTTCGCATAGGACCAAAAACGGTGGATTGGGTGTTCATTGGATATGCACATGGTAGTAGCGCATATCGGTTTTTGGTTCACAAATCAGATATTCCAGACATACATGAGAACACAATAATTGAAGCTAGAACTGCATCATTCTTTGAGGATGTGTTTCCATGTAAGGAAAGGGAATCTGGGCACCCTTCTAAAAGGGAACGTGACCCGAAAACCGAGGAAACTCCTATAGAGGATGAACCTCGACGAGGGAAAAGGACTAGAATTGCTAAAACGTTTGGTCCTGATTTCATAACACTGGTGATGGATGATGAACCAAAGACGTATAAGCAAGCTGTCTCTAGTCCTGAAGCTCCTTACTGGAAGGAAGCAATTAACAGTGGAATTGATTCCATTATGCAAAACCACACTTGGGAAGTGGTGGATCTTCCTCCTGGTTGTAAACCACTTGGGTGCAAGTGGATTTTTAAGAGGAAGTTGAAGGCTGATGGATCAATTGATAAGTACAAAGCTCGGCTGGTAGCTAAGGGATTCAGGCAATATGAAGGGATCGATTTCTTCGATACCTATTCGCCGGTAACTCGAATAACCTCAATACGAGTGTTAATAGCTGTAGCGGCTTTATTTGACCTCGAGATTCACCAAATGGATGTTAAGACGGCGTTCTTGAATGGTGAACTAAACGAGGAAATTTACATGGAACAACCCGAAGGGTTTGTCATCCCAGGACAAGAGGCTAAAGTTTGTCGACTTGTTAAATCCTTGTATGGATTAAAACAAGCTCCGAAACAATGGCACGAGAAATTTGATAGAACCATGATGTCAGGGGGTTTCAACATCAATGAGTGTGACAAATGCGTCTACATTAAGAACACTCATGAAGGCTATGTAGTAGTATGTTTGTATGTCGATGACTTGCTTATTTTGGGTAGCAACAAGAAGGTCATCGACGGTACAAAGAAGATGTTAACCAAGAACTTTGACATGAAAGACATGGGTCTAGCTGATGTAATTTTAGGAATTAAGATTTCTAAAACACGAGAAGGCTATGCTTTATCTCAATCACATTATATTGAGAAAGTTCTCAATAAGTTTGACAAAGATAAAGGCAAACCTGTGAAAACTCCGGTTGATGTAAGTCTGCATCTAACCAAGAATACTGGAGAAGGGATTAACCAACTTGAGTATGCTCAAGTAGTTGGTAGCCTATTGTACATTACGAATTGTACAAGACCAGATATTGCTCAGGCAGTTAGCAAGCTAAGCCGGTTTACGAGCAATCCTGGTGTAGACCACTGGAAAGCAGCAGTGAGGGTTCTGAAATATTTAAGATATTCTCAGAATCTTGGATTGCACTATACCAATTACCCAGCGGTATTAGAAGGCTACAGTGATGCTAACTGGATTTCTGACACGAAGGATTCGAAATCCACAAGTGGATATGTGTTCATGCTCGGTGGAGCAGCAGTGTCGTGGAAATCTACAAAGCAAACGTGCTTAACAAGGTCTACGATGGAATCTGAGTTCATTGCGTTGGACAAGGCAGGTGAAGAAGCTGAATGGCTTCGTCACTTTCTGGAGGACTTGCCTACGTGGCCGAAACCGGTACCTCCAATTTGCATACACTGCGATAGTCAATCTGCAATTGGACGTGCACAAAATGCTATGTATAATGGCAAGTCTAGACATATACGTCGTAGACACAATACTGTTAGACAGTTGCTCTCGAACGGTATAATATCGATCGATTATGTAAAGTCTAAGGAGAACCTAGCGGATCCGCTGACTAAAGGACTACCGAGAGAGCAAGTCTGGACTTTATCGAAAGGAATGGGTCTGAAGCCTCTTGAAAAGTCTGTCATAGTGGCAAACCCTACCTAAGTGACTGGAGATCCCAAGAATTAGGTTCAAAGGGACAACCTACCTATGTACAGATAGGGATACATCACGATTATTGGAAAGTTTCTTTCCTGGCCCTTCCTTTGGCTTGATAATGTGATGTCTTGCATTGTATCGAGGATGAGATAAACTCTTAATGAACTCTGGTATAGCAAGGTACCGATAGAGTTCACCTATATGAGTGGAGCTGGGGCCGGCTCTATGAGAATTGAAAGGCTGAATTCTCTATAGCACTCATGAAACCGGGAAACGTGTCTCAATGGCCAAATGAGCACTTTCACGAGGACAGAATGACTCGAAGTCCTAATTGCGTGAGCACTGCCGACTTGGTGTGCACCATTGGCAAGCAGTTCAAGGCTTATGGCGCACTAGTGAGCCAGCACATCCTGCAGTGTGTCACTAAGAGAAGGTTCAAGGTTTATGACCACCTATCTTTATGCGATTAGCTTCAGGACAGTTTATTTGAGACTGAGATTGTTGAATGTCCAATTTGGTCATTCATGTGGGGGATTGTTGGATAATCTCGTGAGATGAATTTTGAGCTCAACTTAAGCTCATGAGATTACCCGATAACTGAGGGCGTACGGTACAATGTAGTTCAGGTGAATGAGCAAATTGTCCGTGTAATTTGGCTGCAATTTTTTGGAGAAGAATTGTGTTGAATAAAAATAATAAACACACGCGCGGACCGCTTTGGGCGGGTCTGGGTCGTGGGTCGACCCAGATATAATTTGGTGTTTATATTTTTATTACACATAATTTATTTCTCCTGGAAATTACTGTGCCCTAGATGAAACGTACATAACGTACAGAAGCTGAAGATGGGGAGGCGTACGTTGCCCACCTGAAAAGTCACCGCAGTGACTATAAATTGAGAACTGAGTTCTCAATCCAAAAACAGCACACAGCAGTCTTAATCTCTCTCGCTCTCAATCTTGATCTCCTTCTCTTACAAACTGTTCTTAGCAGTCTATTCGTCCGGGCAATCAGGGGTACGTGCTACACCAGCTGATTGCGTCAAGGGGGGTCCTGGGAGGCAATTTGTTCTACAGAAACCGATAGCACCGGGGGGCAAAATTGCTTTAAGGAAAGCGTTCGTCAACGCGATCCTCTTCGCCAAGTATTTCAGCAACGTTGGTGACAGGTTCTTCAATTGATTCTGTTTGGTTTTGTGTTGCTGCAGACTAAATCTTCTATCAAATATCACATAAGTAAAGCAGCCAAGGAAGGTGGTAGAATTCGTATTTATAAGTCTACGTTCCGTAATTTATAGAATTGCATTGGAAATTATGGGAATAGATTTAATATGGTGCTCCCAATAAGGTTAATACCTGAAAATTAAAGTACATATGTATCCGAAAGATTGATTATTGATAATGTGGTAACGAACTTTGAAATTGTTCACTCTCTCAAAACAAGGCTAAAATAAAAGATTGACTACCCAGCGCTAAAGATTGAGCTGTGCAAAGCCTATGATAGTTTGAGTGACAGTTTCTAAGATTAGTCAGTGTTCCAAACAAGATAGGATATTTAATGTGTCATTCTATAAATGACCCTTTTATCCTATAGGGCTTCAAATTTCATGATAGGATATTGACGCTCCATAATCATGACATTTAGTCGGGGACAATTGTTCGTCATTATATTAATTTCGGAGATAAATTCAATCTTGTGTACGATATGACACAAACATGGGGTGTGCTTGTCTTGGACTTTGAAACACAAGGGGTGAAAGCGTGAGTTTCCAACAAGAAAGGGTGAAAGTGTTTTTGCATCAAAATCTGAGGGGGTGAAAGTGTCTTTTACCCTGAATACATGCTAGGGCATTTAAGAAGTTTGGCAAAATTGCACCGGAGGTACCCATAGTTCACTTTTTATGTGGATTAGGTACCCATACTTTAAGATGGTGCAGTCACGGTACCAAATTTTAGAAAACCATGCAATCAGGTACCCATGTACTCATGTGTGACTGCCGTTAAATATTTGGACGGAAATGGCCGATAGTATCATTAATGGGGTTTTATTGACTTTTACCAAAAGAGAAAACACATAAAAAAATATGGAATTACTTGTGTCTTCCACCCCGATCATCAATTCCAAATCCAACAATGAACCACATCCCTCAACACCTATAAATCAGCACAAACACAAAATTGAACACTCAAGTATTCTCTAATCTCCCCATTTGAAGCCTAAAATTGGTTCTTTGCATCTATCAAAACAAATTCCAAACCAGTGGGAGAAGAAAAAGTAAGTTATTGAGAATAATAAGAAGAAGGCCACTACCACCGCTGTGACGCCTCCTGATATGATGTTTGCTCCACGAATTGCAGTGTTTCTTTTTAATAGATATTGAGCTTACAGATCTGGAGCACGAGAGTAAGGAAAAAACACACTTTGACTGAAAAAGTCGGACACCCTAACAACCAGAGATACCATTTCTGTAAAAAAATCCAATCACAAATTGGGTTGCTGGTTTACCCGCCGAAGAAAAAAAGAACCTAATTTTGGGAAGGAAAGAGAAAGAGACCACTGCCATACTGCTATGTCGCGGGTTACGCCTCTGGCCCATGCTCCCGTTGTGAGAATCGCCGACTTCTGGTCCTCTTCCTTTCTGTCCGTTTTCATCTTCTTCTTTTTTTTGATGAAACCGTTTTCATCTTCTTATTCCTCCTCCTCCTCCTCAATCAGAGAAATTCAGACTCCACATATTTGTTCTCTGTTTTTCTTACGAAATCCACATTTTCTTTGTTTATATTTTTTTCTTCTGATAAAAGACAAGAAAAACCCATTAATGATACTATCGGCCATTTCCGTCCACATGTTTAACGACAGTCACATATGGGTACCTGATTGCATGTTTTTTCAAAGTTTGGTACCGTGGCTGCATCATTTTGAAGTATGGGTACCTAATCCACGTAAAAGATGAACTATGGGTACCTCCGGTGCAATTTTGCGAAGAAGTTTCTATTGCTAATGTTACATCATTCATCCGTCGTCGTCTGCGTCTTTTTCTGATTGATCGCAACAAAGGAATGTCACCGAAGAAGCAGAAGCGTGGAAGCAGGCGCCGTGGGAAGGGAAAAGGAAAGGACAAGGATAACGCCGGTGGCGACAGGAACGACCGGAAGCAAAAAAAAAAAGGTTTGGAGAAGCTGAAGTCGAAAGAGCAGCAGGAACGACTCCAACATCAGATGGAGAAAGGCCCCTTTATGTGCCCAACCTGTATCGAGGATGTTGGGGTTGGACG
Organism: Linanthus parryae; assembly: GCA_023055425.1. NCBI lineage: Eukaryota > Viridiplantae > Streptophyta > Magnoliopsida > Ericales > Polemoniaceae > Linanthus > Linanthus parryae. Next base: position 187,322,538 of record JALGPY010000001.1, read on the forward strand.
ATCGGGATACTTTGATACTGATGAAGGTCTCAATGATCACAGAGACATGTGCCATCCGCGTGAGCCAATCAAGCCGAAATAGTAAGTTCTTGGGTTTCAGTGTAATGGCCTTTTATCTTGCTATTTTTCTTGTTTTATTGAATTTACATCATGATGTGTGGTCTTATACTTGGTTTGAGGTGGTTGATGTGGAACAATTCCAGTAAGAAGCTTATGTTAAGTGATTGTAACTGATATTCTTTTAGGAATTGAAAATCAATTCCTCGGTAGGGCAATTCTTCACTGGTACAAGAAATGAGTAGTCCGTTAGGGTGGAACTTGCTTGGTTTCACCATGGCTGCCAACCTCCTCTCTGCTGCACCATAGTATCAGCTCTAAAGCGATAGTAGTAGACGAGGACATGGAATACAGGTAATGGACTTTGGGATGTCTTCAATCTCCACCTTAAGCCCCTTTATATATGGATTATGGTGGTCTAATGAGCTAATAAAAATATACACATGAGCTTTCAAGGTCCAACATGTGGTGGATATTCACTAGTAAACAAACAAATATTTCATAACATTCTTTCTTGAGTATCCACCACAGCTAACAACAAGTGATACAAGATATCTACTAAGGAAAAAAGTACATCTAATAAATGATATTTGCTAAGTATTGGATATGACATTCTTCTAAAATGCATTCGAATAGTATCGGTTGCCTCGTTAAAACCTTGCTAAAAAAACTCTGTGAGATAAAAATCTTATCTAAGGAAAAATAGTGCATCATTATTAACATTTTGATTGCCCTCCCCCTATTTGTAACACCTTGGTACATGACAAATTATTCAATTGAAAACAAAAATAAAAAAATAGGCGACTAGAAATCATATGTAATAAATACACATGACCTTAGAACTACTCGCGAGTGTCAATTTACTTCAGGTAAATAAATATCTCTCATGAATATCAAGCTTCACGAATTTCCACGTATTCCCCTTATACCGCTCTCTTATAGCTTACTCGTATTAGGCCTAGGCAAGAGAAACTATTCATTGGGGCTAGCCCCACCACTGTGGCACGCCTGCGTGGTGGGGCGCGCCATTCACTTTCTGACACATGCACAATGTGGTGGGTTCTATCTGACTAGTGCATATTTGTTTGAAGGTGAATGGTGCGCCCCACCACGCAGGCATGCCACAGTGGTGGGGCTAGACCCAATGAATACTTTCTCCCTAGGCAAACGTTTGTGCTCTAATAGCGCAGAAAGGCTGACGCTCAATTCCACTTAAAGCCAGCCACATGTCCATTTGTGTAGTTAGTACTTCCTCTGTTTTCTCTCTATCTTCAGTGTTTGCATTTTGTCATTATTCACCGAGTCACTTTAGTTCGGTGATTTGATTAGTAAAACGATGAAAGAATTTGATAAACTTTGCAAGGTGTTGTTGAGTAAACTTAACTATACAACAACATAAAAAAATTATCAAAAAATAACACCGTCTTGCTATCCAAATAACCGGGTCAAAGTAACCCGATTACGGAAGAAAAAGTCAAACGTGGAAGATAGAGATGGAACGGACTAAGTAGTACTAAGTTTGACTCTTTACGACCCACCTAACACCATCTGAAATGCGTTTACTTTTTATAAGAGCTAATTATTTTAGCACATGATATTAATAGAAAGAATAGTCAAGGAGTGTTTCACAAGTATTATATTACTACAGGGGTTAGATTGGAAATATTGTAAGTTAGGTTGTTAGTCAGTAGATGATCTGGTATTGTATAAATACAGTACTATACAGTGTATTGAATATAGTGAGGATACAATTTCTTCTTCTTCTTCTTCTTCATTTCATCATGGTATCAGAGCCTCTCTGGCTCGTCGCTAATTGATTTTCCCGTCGTTGCTCACCGATTATTCGCTTCCTTCGGTCCAATTAGTCTCCGGTGATCTTTGCTTCGTCTCCTATTCTAGTTCATCAATCCAGGTCGTCTTGATTTGATTTTAGCATTTACTCTGTCGGATATTGTTATCTACATCGAATTTGTCTCAAGTTCTGTGAATCTCTGAGTTCTCACGAGTTCTGAGACCAATTTTTGCCGAGTTCATCCGAGTCTTGCCGAGTTCGACCGAGTTTTGCCAAGTTAGGATTAGTACTTGCACTATTATGATGGCACATGCTCTTCCACCTGGTTTAACATTCTTTATTGCTAACCTCAAGTCCTTGTTTCAACTGAAACTGTACAACAACAGTTATATGCTTTGGAAGGCACAAATTGAAGCTGTATTTCAAGCCAATTCTCTGTATGAACAACTTACTTCACCTCCTCCATCAGCTGCAGTTTCTGATTTCTCTGGTAATCCTTGTCCTAATTCAGCATTCACTTCTTGGAAAACTTTGGATCAACATCTCAAAAAATGTCTTATAGCTTCTATTTTCCCTAACTGTGCTACCTCTTATTCTGCATTTGACTACTGCACATGACATATGGCTAGCCCTAACTCAAAGGTTTACTTCTCTGTCAAGATCACATGTACATCAACTAAAATCTCAGCTGTATAGTCTGCAAAACGGATATAAAACTATGCTTGAATATCTGAATTTTGTCAAGGACCTCATAGATCAACTTCTTCAAGTTCAAGAACACATTAAGGATGAAGATCTCATCCTTTACATTCTGATAGGACTTCCATCAGCTTAGGACATTGTTAAATCCAACCTCAGACTCAGAACTACATCCCTGACTGTCAATGAACTATTTGCATTGTTATTTTCTGAGGACTTACATATTCAATCTCACAATACTTCTGTTGGCATCTCATCTGTGATGCCTTTAGCTGATACATTCTCTCAGTCATCTGATCTGCACATAGCCTATACTGCATTTAGGCCTAACAACAACCGTGGTAGAGGATATTCACCAAGAGGAGGCATGTATCAAAATGGCAGACATCCATTTGGTAGATCACCAGGAAGAATGCAGTCACCATCACAAGGCTTTGGAAGAAACAATAATTGGAGACGTAATTATGGGAATTATTCTGATCAGAACTGTCAAATTTGTGCAGGACTAAGCATACAACTATTGACTGTTGGTATAGAGTTGATTTTACCAACTATCAGAGCACGAGGAACACTGCTAGACCAGCTGCTGCATATACACAAAATCATTATCTAGCACACTACAATGCTGCACCCTCAACTCATAACTCATAAGAATCCACCTTCAATGGAGTGTTTCCTCCTACAAACAACATTAGTTTTCAACCACAGGCCTATCTGTCTCAACATGATCCACAACTTCATACTAATGGTGAGTACTGGCTATTTGATACAGGAGCTAATGCTCATGTAACTAATAATGGTGCTTCTTTACATACAGCTTCACCTTATTCTGGTAGTCATGGAGTCACAATGGGTAATGGATCCCACCTTCCACATTGGATATGGTCTTCTTCCAACTCCTAATGGTAATTTTCAGCTTCAAAATATTTTGCTTGTTCCCAGCATTACTTCTAATCTACTCTCAGTATCCAAATTCACTCATGACAATAATTGTGCCATTACTTTCTCTCCTAAGGAATTTCAAATCAACGATTTGAAGTCCAATCATACCATCTACTAGGGCAATTGTAGGAAAGGTCTGTATATCTTACCTACAGCTGTGGTTAGTACTCATCCCAACTCACCTAATTCTGTTTCTAATGATGTTTTTCATTCAAAACCTAATCATACTTCTTACATTGTCTGAGCTGCTGTCTCTCCTATCTCCCATGCATTTCTTTGGCATCAGAGACTTGGACACCCATCAGCAGCAGTGTTGCATCATCTCAAGCCTTGTTTACATTTTACTCAATCTTCATATCTGTGTACTCCTTGTGAACTGGCTAAACCTCATAATCAACCTTCCTGTATCCAGTTCTACTGTTAAGAATCATCTTGATCTTGTTCATTCTGAAATTTGGGGTCCTTCTCCAATTGAATCATGTTCTAAATACAAGTACTACATTCTTTTTATTGATAATAATACCAGGTTTTTCTAGTTGTATCCACTTTCCTCAAAGGATCAAGCTTATCATGCTTATAAACATTTCACTGCATATGTCTACACTCATTTTAAAACTTCAATTAAGATCTTCAGAACAGATAATGGCTCTAAATTTCTTAACAATGCTTTTGGGACATACCTACAAAACCAAGGCACAACTCATCAAACCTCTTTCCCTCATACTCCCCAGCAAAATGGGAGAGTGGAAAGAAGGCATAGACATCTTATTGAAACAGCTCTTGCCTTATTGTTTCATGCATCCATGCCAACCAAATACTTGTTAGAAGCTATAGTCACAGCCACTTCTTAATAATAGACTTCCTAAACCTTCACTCAATCATGTTTCTTCATTTCAAAAACTATTTCACCACTCTCCCTCATACACGGAGTTTAAAGTGTTCGGCTGCTTGTGCTTTCCATTGTTAAGACCATATGATAAACACAAACTCCAATCCAGGTCCACCTCTTGTGTGTTTCTGGGATACTGCCCTAACACCAAAGGGTTCAAATGTCTAGACATAGCCACCTCCACTGTCTATATCTCTAGACATGTCAGATTTCATGAAACCATATTCCCCTTTTCATCCGCATCATACTCTTCTAAATCCATTCCTAATTTGAAAAACTCTTCCTGTAACACCCCTCGTTTCCCATACTTTCCGTTCCGGACCGGAGAGCCTAGGAGGGTGCTACTCAAAATGATGCGGCGAAAATCAAGAACAACACATCCCATACTTATATATTACAAACTCATAATTGTCTCAACATTATTCATGACATACTATTACACATCGTGAACATCGTCTAAGCGTTCTATTTATTTAAAGATACTAATAGCACTAGATGAGTCTGCGGACCCCTTAAGCCGAGCTTCCATCACCAAGACCTGCGGGGGAAAATAAAACAAAGCCGCAGTTTTCCAAAGTCAGCAAGAAATGCTGAGTAAGTAAACACCCCAACGTGTAAACAGATAAGAGACATATTTTTCTTTAAGGAACATGAAGTTCTAATTAGGACCTCCTACAGATTATGGTAAATAAGCATTGGTTACCCTTGTTGTGTGATAACTGTTTGTGTGTGTGTGTGGGGGGGGGGGGCACCCTTAATTACAAATTCCTCTATTAATTTAACTTCTCGTGTGTCAGCAAAGGGAACGATAAACTTCCATCCATGTATTACTTATGAAATGGCCAACAAGCCAAAAAAGTTTGACCGAATTGCTCACTACTCCACATGCTTGGTTTGTGGCATTATAGATTAGATGACTAAGTACAATATTACGCTTGGTCACGTCTAGATGAGTGATTTGTCTTACTTCAGTGGCCAATTGACCGAAAATGAAAATAAATTAGATTGTTGTAACGAAGTGCTTTACTGTTGTTTGATCCAAGAACAAACATCACGTTGTGCTTCAATCCACACAACACAAGATATGGAGGAAATCCGCTACTGGGTGTCTGTCACTCATTTTCTCACTAACAGAAAATGAATTTTGGGACTTTAAATTGCCTAGATGGCAACATCGAAGTCCAACTACAAAAAGTCACGTCTTTTTAATGTATATATGTAACCTTCTGTTTCTTCCCAAGATGTATATGTAACCTTCTTAAATGACCAAACTTAAAGGATTTATGTGCCCGATTACAGGCAAGAAAAGTCCTCACTAAAATGGCTTTTAGTGTAGGTGAAGGATAATTCACATATTGGGGGTGAGTAGATACTGTATATGTATGATTTAGGTGAGGCTCTGGGACTGGTCCAAATTGCAGAACCTGATAGCATGCTATAACAATCGTAAATGCCATGTATGTTAGATTTTGCACAATAGCATATTGTTTATATGAATCCAACGTATATATAGTGCCAGGGCCGTCTCTAGGTTTGTTGAGGCCCTAGGCTAATCCAACTCATTGGCCCCTCTTTGTAAAAGAAAAACATGTTTAGGAGCGTCACATATTATTTTAAGAAATTAGCAGAATTCAGATTTGTTGCCGAAACAATATATTTGACTGTAATTCAATATCTTTTTGTCAGAGAAATGTTTGAATCAAATCATACGTAAGTGAATATTATTGTATAACCCACATTGTTATTGAAAATTGGGCCCCGAGCCGTAAGTTGGCCTAATGGTAGAGACGGCCCTGTATAGTGCCATAGTATCTTAGTTCAATATTTGAATAGAAAAGCTGTAATAACAAAGCTTGGAGTAAGATCAGTTGCATATGGAACATCCTGTTCTTATATGTTATTTACTATAGAAAATTTAATGAACTTAAAGTGTTTGTTATTATCAAATAGGAAAAGGATTAAACACACTGGGGGTATTGGAGGAAACTATAAGAATTTGGAGTTTGACACAAGAAGAGTGACAAAACCACAATGAACATGACATGCACAACTACTGTGGGGTTCATGACTCTTGTTTTCTACCCGAGCTAATTCTCCACCCCAAATCTCACATAACATATTGTTGGTGAAGTAGTAGTTGGCAATTTTTGCAGCCAAAATCTCATTGGTAATCAACAATAACAAGCACATAAGTTTACCTCGATGCTTCAACGTATTTTGGTTAGCTACTACATTACTTACCAGTATTCGAATGGACCAAATAGTAACCAAATGAAAGGCAATTAAAATTATAGAAGACCATGCGCGGCGAAGCAAGTACCGAAGTCAAGGTGAGTACGACCAATGATGAGCATTCACATTCTTTGTGCAAGGGATGGGTAGAGATGGCTGTAGTATTCAGAGCGATATTGAATTAGTCGTGGTTTAACTACTGTGTACAAGAGAATCCTGCAGAGAGAACTTTGTGTACACCAAAGGCAGAGAATAGAAAATGGCACAGGAGGTGTTGGGTTGTGTGTAGGGAGAGAGTAAGGCAGTAGTAATGTCTGAGAGAGAGACAGAGGTTTGACAGAGCTTCCGCGTATGTCTGGTGTGTCTCCCTTGTATGGAAGGGTTAACGTTCTATATATAACGGAGAATGTGACCATTGTAGTGTGGTTAATGCGCCCATCAATGGCGGCTTAATTAGCTTAACCACAACGGCACGTTCGTCCGCGTATATAGGGACTGTTACAGCACGTTATCCGCGTATACCGGAACTGTTATGGGGTTGACCGGGTTTGACCGGGTTTGACCGGGTTTGACCGGGTTGACCGGGTTTGACCGGGTTGACCGGGTTTATGGAGCTCGTGCCATAAATCTATCAAAAGCAGTTACTAAGGTCGCGCGCGATCTTGGCTCGCACGCGACGGGACTTACTCTAGCCTCCAGACCACTAAGTCCCTACAAGTCCCGTGCAGTGGTATGCGAGGGCCCTGTCTCGCAGCCCCCACGTGGATCAGCGCGGCTGGTGATCCAGTGTGTGTGGAGCACAATATGGTGTGCTAGATGACTGCCACGTGGCCAAGATCTGTCTGTTCAGAAAGCACTATCTACATTAGCGCCCTTTCTGCGCGTGAAGACTCATAGCCGGATAGGCTTCCATGCTCAGGAACCAACGTACGCGTCGCCGCCACGCACCAATTCAAATGTGTGCAGATTCAGCCCCCGTGCGTGCCATTATGACCTAAACCCCTAGAGTCGTGCCGTCTGGCCTTTTAGGGTTTTAGGCGTGACGTCAGCTTGTCCTGTGTTTGCGCGATTCAACGGTGACGGTTGCGATTCGACTACTGAAAGGACGCAACCCTTCATTGTTTTTGGATAAATACTCTGTACTCTCCATTGTTGCAAAGCATCACTTCTTTCTCTTAAAGTGAATGATACCCGGAAGCCTTCAAGAGCAGATTAAGATAATCAATCACCAGTTCTCTCTCTTGTCAATCGTCTTCTTCAATTGTGCGCATCCAAGCAAACTTTACCAAAACAAGGTTGGCCTTGTTCAATTTTGTTTAATATACTGATATATGCTTTGAACTGCGTTGGATCTGCAAACCCATAACTTTCTGAAACATGTCAACCACTGAAAGCTATGAAGAAGATCTTGCTCTTTGAATCCAATTTTGATTTAATCCCCAGATGATAAGGATCTTGAATGTAGGGTTTCTGAAATCCATGACAATACAAATGATTCCAATCTCTAATTTTGAAAATTGCCACTGGACTGTTCATCTTTCTTCCAATAAATCCTCGTACGCTTTGAACTGAATCTTGAAATTCGAATTAAAGTATGTGTATTTCTCCCCCCCTTTTTCTTGATTTTCCGCAGGAATAGCAAAGACAAAAGGAACCAAACCCATTAAGGAGGTTGAAGAAATACCTGATCTTCCCCGGGCTTTATGGCGAAAAGCCCCCTTTCTGGGTGGCAAATACTTTTATCATGCTAGGGTTAAGACAAAGAAACTGCCAATCCCTGTCCCTGGTGAATAATTGCAAACGTTAACCCCTCCAGTTAACTCGGCGCTGCTCGAACTGATCGATTCCGAAGATGTGGTTCGATTGGGAGTCGAAAATGGGTACTTCCCATACACTGCGATTTCCACTCAAGCGTTTGTTCAGAAATTGGACTTCATGGATGAGTGGATTGACCATGTGTTGACCAATCATGCTGTGACTTTGAACGATGCTGGCATATACTTCGCAGTTCGTGCTATGAAGGGTGCTGCCGTGAAGCTGGACCAGTCCATGCTTCTAAACCTTCTTTCTCGTTACTCGCCTGCGACTCACACATTCCATTTTGCTGAGTTCGAGGCTGCTCCCACGCTTGAATATGTGCACATGTTGTATGATGTGTCTCCCGTGGGCGAGGTGGATCCTTTGAGTCCCTTGAGAACGGATGCGGAGATCGCTTTGTACAAGCAGATGGAGGAGTGCTTGTCAGAAGTGAAGAAAATCTCCACCCGATGGATTCCCACAGAAGTCCTCCCCGACTGGCAGTTGGTTGACACATCTGCGAAGAACACTTGGAACAAGTGGGTGCAATATTTCTTTCACGATTATGCGAACATCAGTATCACCAAGAAGCTTCTGAGCCAAAACCCGAAGGCCAAGAACTATGTGAGTTGCAAGGGTTATCACTTGACCCTATGCGCCTTCCTATGTGCCTGGTTGTCGAGATATCTAATCGATTGTCACCCGCATGATGGGGTCTTCTATCATGTTCTGCCTCTTACTGTGAAATTGGCCCTTTGTCAGAAAGTTGCACTTGGACCCTTAGTCTTGGGCACGCTATACCACAGGTTGGATCAGCTGGTCGTGGCAATGAAGGAATCGTGTGGTCGCCTCGATGTACTGACTTACATTAACATTTCTTTCTTGACAATGTGGGTCTTCGAGCGATGGCCCTCTTATGCCCCAGTCCCTTCTAAGCCCAGCAAATGGTGTCCCCCAGGTACGGAGGAGGAGCGTAATAGCGGCAGGGCTGCGAGGTGGTTTGGAACTAACTTTCCCAAGTGCGTTTGGAGCTTGATATGCGACAATCGGGAAGAGTTTATAGCCAGGCCTTATGCCACGCGCGTCGAGAATGTACGGTGGTTCCCAAAACTGTATCCCTCCAAAGCTGTTGCTTTCTCAGAAGAGCTCCTTTTCGAGGGCGGGGAGCATTTCCACGAGCGTTATCGCGAATTCTTTTGCTGGTGTCTGAGAGGTTCTCTTCCTGCTCTTGCAGAGCTTTTACGTAAGCTCGCACCTAGGTACGAGAAAATCACCGTGGACGTTGATCCCACTCGCGTTTTTCCCCAGTTCGGCTTCGATGCAGTGGCACCCTCAATCTGGCCGCAGTCTATCATAAGAGGCTGCTACAAACGGTTATTGTCTGGGGAGTGCAAAACAATCTTGAGGAGAAATCTTCCCTTTGAGCAACCTCCAGGTAACCGCGAAGGTGGCTATTCTAGAAACTGGGTCGCTTATTGGAATTCCCAGCAGACAAGGTTTGAGACGCAGTCGGCCTCTCAGCCAAGCAGAGCTCCTGTGATCAAAAGGAATTCTTTCCCTTTTCGTCCCAACTGTAGCCTGGACGAGTCTGAATATGGCTGCTATTCGTTGCTGGATCGCGAGAATCACCTATGTCCCTCCATCATTCTTGCTGAAAAGATAGCCGCAGTTAGGAGAGGTGATTCGCATGTCATCAGATATAGCGAAACTTTTGCTAAGGTAAGCAATTTTTCTCTTGCATGTGCTAAATTTCCTTATTCCAATATATTGAAAACTTCATGCTTTGTTTCCTGCTGTAGTGCCATGTGAGGAGGTTTGCATCTGGTGAGCGTTCCAAATCGCTGGTCACCACCATTGTTACTGCAAGAAGGCAAGGACAACCAGTTCGGCTGGCATCGAAGATGGATCCTGCGGTTGAACCCAAAATTCGCGAGATCATGAATGCTTTTGCTGATTCGCGGATAGACAATACTCCAGCCTTGTCTCCTCCCAGGAATGATCCATCTCCTCCAGCGACTGCTGCTCCGAGAGCGAAGAGGCCCAGACAGAGAGGAATCACAATCTCTTCCCCTAGGAGCGCTCCAACTTCCCCTCCTGCGAGATCCCTTACTGCCAGGGATAAAGGTAAAGGTCGCATGACCAGTAAAGCGCGGAAGGAACTCACCGTGGAGACCTTTGTTCCGTTTGGCCAGGAGGAAGAAGAGGAGAGAAGAGAGACAAGAGAAGGTGATGAAGAAGAGGAAAGAATTGAAGATGTCAGAGACAGAGAGAGATGAGACACAAGAGGAAGAGTCAGGAGGTATCTCAATCATACTTCTCTTCTCATTATCTTAACTCTTTTGCAATCTTATCTGAACAAATTATTTCTTAGCAGATGACGATGAGACCATCAGTGGCCTTTTGGCCAAGAAGCAGAAGAGGGGTTCTCATTCTGGTGTTCCCGACGAAACCATAAGCGAGGACATTCTTGCCGAATCCAGGAGAACAGCTGCGGAGGCTGCTGAAAGAAGAAGAAAGCGAGAAGAAGAGGAGCTCGAACGCGTGAAGCAAAGGAGCCTAGAAGAACAACACGTCGACGACATGATGCGTCCAACTTATGAGGAAGATGCGCTTCCAGAAGAGATGGCTCCTCAAGTTGACGAGGAGTATGCGGCTCCAGAAGAAGATGCGGCAGCTGTAGAGCGAGCCCAAGCGGACTCCGAAGAAATCGCAGGCGGTAATGAAGGTGAGAGTTTTAATCTAGCAGTAACTTACCGAGATGTTATTGTCGGTGCGCTAAAGCATGGCGTGTCAAAAGCTGACATTCGCCGTTGGCTAGTAGGCAAGTGCGGTGAACCTTCAGGTAATTATTTGAGCGACATGTGTGAACTAGGCTTAGAAATCCAAACATATCATGACTGGTTTCTTCACGCCCCAGGTCACGCTCACCTTAAAGACATGCTTAGTGAAGATACATTAATAGGGCAAGGTTCCACGTCCTTAGCATATGACGAGGATGCTGCAATCCCACCTCCGCGTGGAGGTGCTCGCTCTTAGCTTACCAAAGATAATGAAATATTATGCAAATCATCGTGTCTTCTATCGCAGGCAACGCTGATGAAGCCATGTTGGAACAAAGGATTCAACCTTCTGCATCCTATGTCCCGGTGCCGAGTTCTCATACCGAGAAGCCCGTCGTAGCTACTGAATATGCGGGAGAGCCCTTCGAGGACGTCATTGAACTTTCTGATGATGCCGAAGCAGACACCGTGTTGATGGAGGAAGATGCTCATGCTGGTGCTGAGGAAACAGGAACGAACGCTGCTGCGGCTGTCGCACCTGAAGGCATCCCTGATCAAGCTGCAACTTCTGCCGCTGCCATGCCTCCGGAAATGACTGAACCTGCGGCACCTCTTCCTGCGTGGAACTTTTGGAGTTCGCAGGTCGGGGCTGCAATTGCACCTGGTGCGGCTTATACTCTTCCTACCAACTATGAGGAGTTAGAGCTCGCGGCTGACAGGAGGTCGATGGAGCAGAGACAGTCTTCAACTGCCCCAGCAATGCGCATTCCTTCTTTGCGCGAGATCCTTGAAGGAACTGGTATGCCGTGATTTTTTTGTTCGCATCTTGCATTCTTCATTTGAAAGTTCGATGGTCTAACTCGTTTTAACATTGCTTTAGGGTTGAAGCAAGCTGACGTGGACTGGCTAGTTCGGATGCGCCTCTCCTACCCCCAATCATTTGTGAGGTCTCTGGAGATAGGGCCCTTCGACACGAGGCTGTTTTTGACTGAAGCCATCTGGATTTTGGAGCAGCTATCCGCGGCCACACTTGCGACCATTTCTCCTCAGAGCGCGGAATTGCTTTTTGGCATGTGCCAAAATCTTCTCGCCAAAGTTCAAGGCAAGCTGGGCTTTGGGTTTCTTGTCAAAAGAGTCACCCAGATTCGCGCGGCCGTGAATTTGAAACGCGGCTACCATAACCTCGCAGCTGAGGAGCATAAGGTTGAGCAGCAAAGGCAAAAGGTAGGACTGCAACTCGGGCGGGCTGGGCGGGTTGACACCCTTGTCCAAGCCCAAGCCCGAGTTCTGTCGGGGATGGCCAAGCCCAGCCCAGCCCGGTTTAGGAGCATCCCCAGCCCGTCCAAACCCAAATTCAAACAAACCAATTCGGGTTCGGGTTGAATTCGGGCTAGCCCATTAAACTAAATAAATTAACGTAATTATTATATTCAACTCAATTAGAATTTTCCCCCAAAAGTTAAGTTAATAACTTATATATAAAAGTAGACACCAAATGTAGATACTTCAATTTTCTTTTATTTAAGGCTAACCAACAATGAGTATATATTGTTAGAATGAATTAAAAAATTATCCATTTATACAAAGATAATACTAGATATTGTGTTAGAAAAATATATTAGTTATGCACATAAACATAATAAAAAATATCACTAACAAATAATAGATACTAATATATTTTTGATTAATATGCTATATAATACTCCCCAAGTATAACATTTATAGGTAATGAGTATACAAATCGGGCAATTCGGGCTAGTCCGACGTTTAATATTCATACCCAAGACCGGCCCTAATTGCAATTCGGGTTGAAATTTTTTGCCCAAGCCCGTCCAAATTACTCAAAACTTGTGCCCAAGCCCGACTTTAGTTCGGGCTGGGTTCGGGTTGGTCGGGTTCAGCCCGTCCAAGTTGCACCCCTAGAAAAAGGTTGAAGAGGCTGTGAAGCTCTTTCATGAGATGAACGCCAAATACGAGCAATTGAAGCAAGAAGTGGAGCAAGTGGAAAATCTGTCGCGTCTGTTTACTCCTAATGATTCCTTGATCAAGGACTTGTTTTGAAAAGTAGCAAATAAGTAGCCAAAACATTACTGTAATGTTGCTAGGGTTTCTTCCCCTTTTTTTTCAAAAGGAATTTGCATGCCCGTTTTGCCCTTCCCGGGATTTGCTCAAATATCTCTGTGCATATCAATTTATGACGTCAGCTATTGACATTCTGCCTTGATTTTTGTGCTAATTGCTCATTATATAAGCACGCTTTCCTTGGGAAGTCCATCCGTATCATGACCATCCGTCATTAATTAGGATACGCAACCGAATCGTCGTAGCCTTTAGTAGGGTAATTGATTTTTGCCGCTTTTCAAGGCGTAAGTGATTGATTCTTACTTTCTTTTCAAGTCTTGCTGACTCATCTCGGCAACTGAAGAGTCTCCACAAGGTCTATATAAACCCTGCCTTTTGCTTTTTGGGTTCTTCATCCCACAATGTGGCTTGCCGTGAGTCCTTACGACTGCTGGCTTCAACGCTTGTCTTTCGTTGATTCATGGCAGCTTCAAGTTGTGAAACCTGAGTTTGTGCTTTGTGCCATAGAAATAGCTTCCAAGATCTGCTTCACAAAGCGTATTGATCTTTATAACTATCATAAAGAAGATGCAGAGAATACCTCATGTTTGCTCGAAGAATTTTCTTCGTCTATTATGCTTGCAGGTCATGTTTCCGGCCGCCTCCCGGCGAGGTGCAGCGCCGTACTGACCTTGCTACCGGCTCGTAATGAACGGCGGATTTCTCCTCCAGCATGCCCGGAGGTTGATCATTCGCCACCACATTCTTGAACTCAGGGTGGCGAGCCATTGTGCTCGTCTCCGTGGACTAGGAGCCTCTTGCCCGAGGAATGACTGCTTCCCTGTCTTGCACAGCCGCATACGCCGGAACAGGTAGTTCCTAAGGCACGTCTCTTGGGTGTAAGACCAAAGAATGGCCTTGTCCGATCCTGGGATCTTGAACATAGCGTCGCATAGGTCTTGTAGACATGGCGGGCTGCGGGCTGTTCTTTTCGCAGGAACACCCTACTTGCTACAGATCTTTGGTCGCAGATCTTTGTATCGCATAGCTTCTGCTAGGACCGTTAGGTCGATCCTTTTCCAGTTAGGATTCCCCCGATGTGTAACTTCCGCTTGTAAGTTACTATTTAGATACATTGTAAGCCATGTTGGCTGCGTAGCTAGCTTGATCCGAGCTTTTCGCTTTTAAGCTGTTATCTAGACAGATAAATTGTAAGTCATTTTTGACTCATGATGATAAATCGCTTTGTACGATTTGCTATCAACGAATTACGATTTCGCATGCGTATTGGTAAATTTCGCCTTCTGTAGTGCTGTATACACACTTTGCATTGTCGCTTATGATTTGCTATCTGCCGGATAGATTCGAAGATATGTTTTTAGATCGTTCGAGATCATATTTGTGTAGCTTTGCTATCTTGGCGGATAGGCTTGAGATTTACTTTATACTCAAGTGCAAGTGCTATCTCGGCAGATAGACTTCTGCAGATCACTTAAGATCATTTTGCATAACGCTGCTATCATGGCAGATAGACTTAAATTATTTTGAGATCGCATTCGTATAGTGCTGCTATCGTGGCAGATAGGCTTGAAAGATCATTTAAGATCATACTCGCATAGGCTGCTATCATGGCAGATAGGCTTAAAAGATCGCTTAAGATCATATTCGCATAAGCTGCTATCGTGGCAGATAGGCTTTAAAAGATCATTTAAGATCGTATTCGCATTAGCTGCTATCGTGGCAGATAGGCTTTAGGAGATCACTTAAGATCATATTCGCATAGGCTGCTATCATGGCAGATAGGCTTAAAAAGATCACTTAGGATCATATTCGCATAGGCTGCTATCATGGCAGATAGGCTTTAGAAGATCACTTGAGATCGCATTCGCATAGGCTGCTATCATGGCAGATAGGCTTTAGAAGATCACTTGAGATCGCATTCGCATAGGCTGCTATCATGGCAGATAGGCTTTAGAAGATCACTTGAGATCGCATTCGCATAGGCTGCTATCACAGCGGATAGGCTTTCACTACTGGGAATAATGAAATAGACAGAGCAATAAAGACAACTGAAAGCATAAAGTTCTTCTCATTTGGGAGAAGTCTTTCTATTACGAAATACTCTCATATGGGAGAGATGATATTACAATTCCCTCATATGGGAGAGAAGATGCACGAGCTATAGCAATACAGAGCATGAAGCAAACGTTGTAATCTAACGCATATAATGAGAGAAGTTAAGGATAGTACTTCTTAATCCAGCGCATGTTGACTGAGCTTGGGGTTGAGGTCGTTCCATGCAACCTCCGTATGTTGCAGTAGCCACTATCAAAGACTTCTGTGACTTCAAAGGGTCCTTCCCAATTGGCTGCGAATTTTGGGTGAGCTGCCTCTCACATGCAATGGTCAGACGCGCGCAAGACCAAATCTCCAACTGCGAAATCTCGACGTTGGACTGTTTTGTTGTACGCACGAGCGATCCTTTCTTGGTACCGTTTGTTAGTCCTTTTAGCTTGCTCCCGCTTCTCTTCTAACAGGACTAAATCATGATCGCGTTGGTTGTCATATAATGCATGAAAAGCCAACCTTGGAGAGTTAATCTTTACTTTCGCAGGTACCACAGCTTCAGCTCCATAGCATAAAAGAAATGGCGAGGCCCCTGTGGGCGTCCTTGGAGAAGTCAGATAGGCCCACAAGGCTATATTCAAAGAATCAGCCCACTTCTTGTGGTCATCTGCGACCATCTTGCTCAAGATTCTCAATAACGTCTTGTTGGTTGCTTCCGCTTGCCCATTCCCCTTCGGGTAGTATGGAGTGGAGCATATCTGTCTTATGTTGTACTCTGCTAGCTTCGCAGCTACCTGGCGATTAACGAAGGGAGTGCCATTATCCGAGAGGATGGTGTTTGGAATTCCGAACCTGCATATGATGCTTTCTTGAATGAAACGGACCACGGCTAGCGCATTTGCTGTCTTTAGTGGTATCGCTTCTACCCACTTGGTGAACAGCTTGGTCGCGGTGAGAATGAAATGATTCCCGTGCGAGGTTGGTTGAATGGGACCAACAAAATCCAAAGCCCATGTATGAAACGGCCATGGTGTTCCCAACGCGTGTAGATCTACGGCAGGGGCGTGCACTAGATTACCTTTGAATTGACACTCCTGGCAGCGTCTTACTTTGGTGCGGCAATCAGCCTCCATGGTGTGCCAGAAGTATCCAATTGAGAGGAGCTGTCTGCATAATTTCGCACCTCCCTGATGTTCCACCTGATGAGAGAGGTCCATCACTTCTTGTGCTTCCTTGCAGTCTAGACATCGCAGGAAGTTACCTCCATGGCCCCTTCGCCAAAGCAGATTTTCTTGCACCACATATCGGGCTACTTTTCTCTTTAGCTTCTCAGTTTCTTTTCTCGATTCAGGAACAATGCCCTGGGTGAGAAAGTCAAAGAGTGGTTTCCTCCAATCCGCATCATCGTCGGTCAGAGCAATGAATAAAGAGTCCTTGATCAGTGCGCAACTCTCGCAATTTCCTTGAATCAATGCTGCGGCCGTTGACATGTCCGGCCAATGAATGCCATACCTCTGGGCTTTCCGATAAATTGACACCTCACTTTCCCCACAAGCATGTTGGTGAATCTTTTCTAACAGCAGTTTTCCCTCTTGCTCGGAGACGCATCGCATGAGTATTCCGCCAGGGCCCTTGTAGTAAAGGGTGTTATCATGTATGCAATATCCCTTTGTGGATGCCCAGTTCTCGCTGCTCGTGCCTTCTGCGATAGCACGCAGGATTGACTTTCTCCAATCCGCATCCTCTATGCTTTCATCGTCGCACGCGTCTTCTGTCAACGCCGAGGATGTTCGCACTTCGATGGAGATTCTCGCGGGACATTTGTCCGCACTGACCTTGGATCCCAAGGTAGCTAAAGCATCAGCATGCCTATTTTCTGCTCTGGGTTTGTGCTTGTACCTAACGTCACAGAACTGTTGCACCAGCTTTTGTACCAAGGTCCGGTAGGGCAATAAGTTCATCTCCTTCAAACCATACTCGCCCGAGGCTTGTTTGACGATTAGCTTGGAGTCCCCCATAACTGTCAGATTACTTACTTCCAAGGCCTTTGCCGCGCAAAGTCCCGCGATGGGAGCTTCATATTCTGCTTCGTTGTTGGTGACTGCGAAGTCAAGCTTTGCGGACATCTGTATGACCTCTCCATCTGGTTTGGTCAAGACTATCCCGATGCCTCCACCTTTCCTTGTTGACGAGCCATCAAAATGGAGCGTCCAATAGGGCAGCTCAACTGCGTAGATTTCAGGTCCCTCCAATTCTTCTTCAATCACAGGCTCATGACTGTTATCGGGGAACTGTGCTAGCAAATCCGCCACCGCCTGCTATTTGATCGCCCGCGACCGAACGCATGTGATGTCATATTGGGAAATGGTCATATACCATTTTGCCAATCTTCCTCCAGGAGTGGTGTGAGTCAAAAGATATCGTATGGGATCGCTCTTTGAGACCACCACTACTTTGTGCGAAGCAAAATAGTGTCTCAACTTTTCTATTACAAAGAATAAAGCAAGGCAATGACGTTCGATGTCCGTGTACCTTGATTCTGCAGGTTGCACGATGCGAGAGATGTTGTAGATGGGCCTTTCTTGACCCTCATACTCCTGAGCTAGGAGTGCTCCAATAGACCTCCTTGTTGACGTCAGATACAGTAAGAGTGGTGATCCAAGCTGCGGTGCGATCATTACTTTTGACGATGTCAGCAGCTCCTTTAGTTTCCCGAACGCAGCCTCGTGTTCTGCAGTCCAGTTGTATACAACATCTTTCTTGAGAAGATCACTGAAACAGAAGGTGATTTCAGCGATTGCTGGGATGAATCTTCGCAAGTAGGACAGCTTTCCCAGAAAGGTTTTCAAGGCACTCTGGTTATGCGGCGGAGTCATGCTAGTGATAGCTGATACTTTCGCAGGATCGGGCTCTATTCCTTGACGATGTACCACACATCCCAAGAATTTCCCGGATGTTACCCCGAATGCGCACTTCATGGGGTTCATCTTCAATTGAAAGCGTCTGCATCTGTTGAACACTTTTCGCATGTCCCCCAGATGGTCTGCCTCCTCCTTGGATTTGACAACTTGGTCATCCACATAGAATTCCACTTCCTTGTGCATCATGTCATGGAACAGGGCCATCATGGCCCGCTGGTAAGTCGCGCCTGCATTTTTGAGGCCAAAAGGCATCACCGTATAGTTAAATACTCCCACCGGGGTGATGAACGCGGTCTTCCGTGCATCTTCGGGGTCCATCTTGATCTGATTGTACCCACTGAAGCCGTCCATGAAGCTGAACATGCGATGACCCGCGGTTGAATCGATGAGTAAGTCAATGTTGGGGAGTGGAAAATCATCCTTGGGGCAGAAGCGATTGAGATCTCGGAAGTCCACGCAAACGCGAAGCTCACCATTCTTTTTTACCACGGGCACAATGTTAGCCAACCATGTGGGATGGTGATTTGGCTCTATGAATTTGGCGTTTAGAAGTTTGACAATTTCCTGCTTAATCTTCACGTTGAGCTCCGGCCTAAAGCTTCTTGTGCTCTGCTTTACCGGTTTGGATCCTGGAATCACATCCAACCGGTGCATGGTGATGCTCGTGTCCAGGCCGGGCATTTCATCGTATTCCCATGCGAATACGTCTTTGTACTCAGTCAAGAGCTGTAGCAATCTTTCTTCCTCTTCGCCTGTGAGGTCCGCGCTTAGAAAGACTGGCCTCTTCTTTTCTTCGCTCGGGCTTAGGAATACCTCCTTCAGCTCCTGCTTTTGTGGTATGGGTTTGTCTTCCATGCATTCGGGTGCTTCTTTGAGTTTCTCTTCCAGAGTGCTTGGCATTGGTTTGTCTGTCTCCGAAACCTGCTCAATTTGATTGATTTGCTCAGGGATATCCCCATGCTCGCGTAGGGACACCCCCGCGCACCTTCATATGCGATAGCATTTCTTCTCGTTGGCGTAGAAACTCTCTATCTCCTTGCCCTCAGGATCATGTTTTGCTATTCTTTTCAGAGTGTACACGTTCTTTCGCTGGTAGGCAATCCGCGGCGCGTCTTCTCGCGTAGGCGGCTTTTCCTTGGCTTCTTCTCTTGTCACCATCACCCCTGCGGGTGACTGGTCTTTGGTGTCCTCCCAACGGGGCAAAGGAGTGGGGTTGAATGGTCCCGGCGTTTGCTCATCTGCCATCTCAGTGAACCACACCGCCTCACTGAGATGCGCTTCATCCATGTTGAATGGATTCGTCGAAGCGGGTATCTCGACTATTCTGTCATTCCAGATAGCTTTCATCACTTGGTGAGCTGTTGAAGGAACAGCATCAAAGCGATGAATCCAGGCCTGGCCTATAATCATATGATACGTAGTGTTCGCATCTATGACATAGAATTTTGCTGAACACTTGATTTTGCCAATCTGGACACCCATGCGGATCCATCCTATCGTCATTCTGGAGTCGCTTCCGAATCCCATCAGCGGGGATGGACGTTTGACAATCTTGTGCTCTGGAATTCCCGCTAGCTTCAGAGTATGGAGCGAAACAACGTTAACTGCTGCTCCTCCGTCAACGAACGCTCTTTTGAATCCCACGCCATTGATGATGGCTGTTACATACAGAGGCTTCTGATGGCTCGCATATGTCTTTTTGTCGCTTTCGGAGAAGGTTATGACCTTTTCTGTAGAGCGAGATGCCCTGACAACTTTTCTGTTGGAGACTACGAGATCCTCCTCGTAATCTTCTGCTATCCTTAGGATCGCCTTTGTCATCTCCTTGCGACATTTTTCTGAGAAATTCATCTCGTCGAAGAACCTGCTGAACCCGTGCGACCCTTTCATCCGGTCTGCGCGTTCGTCCTTGGTGTCTATGCTGTAGTCCTCGTCATCATGGATCTCGGCAATGATGGGTAGACCATCCTCTGCAACCTCTTCAAGGTCCACAATCGAGATCATAGCGACCTCTTTGCCTTTCGGTTCTTGCTCCGCATGGGCAGGGAGTGGATTGTCGCGCACATCCTGCCTTTGATCACTGACGATCAGTTCGCCATTCTTCATCTTTTGGCTCACCATGATTCTGAGCTTCTTGCAGTCAGCCGTGGGATGCATGACCTTTCCGTGACATTCGCACCACTTCGGGTCCCTCACCATTTCCCTGGAGGGTGCCTTTTCGAGCGGCGGCAGGACACCGTCCTTGCGCCATTGCCTGCAAAGGTCGCTTGCTTCCTCCACCGAGCATGGCAGAGGCGGTGCATCAAAGTTCACTACCTTAGGCTGCTTCTGGGGCGAGACCGTGTTCACTTCAACTTCGTACCCTCTTGTAGCTGAATCTCCCAATTTTGAAAGTAGTACCGCCCGAGGAACACTCAGGGGCGTTCCTCTTTTTCTGCCTTTCCACTATAGTCTCAATATTCTTCGTGCATTCGATTAACTTTGAAAATGTAGGTGTTTGCAGGTTGATAAGCATACCTTTATACTCGTCCCGCATGCATTGCAGGCATATCTCCACGAGTCTGCTTTCGAGTATCACATCTTTGCATTCCAAGGATTTGGCCCTGAACTTCTTGATGAATGTTATCCCATCCTCCTCGCGCTTCTGATACATCCGCGAGAAATGAATCATCGTCACCTTTTCCTCAATCTGGAAGAACTTGGTGTAAAACTTCTGGACCATGTCGTCCCAAGTCTTCACGGATCCGGCTTCCAACGTCCGGTACCACTTGTAAGCCACGTTCTCCAAGGATTTCGGGAACTCGCGCATCAACAGTTTAGGATCAGCCCCATACGGTCCCATCACATCAATGAAACGCATGACATGATCATGGGCGTTCCCATTGACGTCTTCGAACTTGTCCCATTTAGGGGCCTTGTACCCCGCAGGGTTAGGCATGAGATAGATCTCTCGTGGAATAGGTGGATCGTTGTCAAGCTTCGGGATGATGGTATCCGCGAACGATTGGTGAGCCAGAATAGTGTCTATGCGCCGTTGCAGCGACGTCATACACTCCGGAGCACTTCTCTCGGCAGCGGGAGGAGGGGTCGCCGCAGGCGGAGGCGACACATATGTCAGGAGGACTAGGGACATATTGTGAATTCACGTTACCCCAAATTGCCGTCGGAGGAGGCAAGGGATACTGTGAGGCCGGATTAGGTACCAAAGCCGGAGGCTGAGGAGTGTGAGCAGCGAGAGGCAACATTTGAGCCGTTGACCCCTGAATTGAGGGCAGCTGCGTCGTCGCCGGCGGAGTTTGCAGGTTAGGGTTGGGTGGTGTGGTTGACACCCCCAATCCTTGAGTGGTGGAGGCTCCTCCTCCCTGAGAGACGGCGGTGGCTGGTGCGGGTTTTGGAGGGAGAGAACCCAAGACAGCCATGATCCGTTCTAGCTGTGCAGATTGAGCTTTGAGAGCCTTCGCCTGATTTCTGGATGGTGGCGTCCAAGGCTTCTAGCGTCGGAGCTTCACCGGCAGTTGTAGGAGTACGGCGGGTCTCCTCTCCCGAGGTGGTTTCCGTGGAAGGCGACCTGTTACTGACATCATCTTCATGAGACATGGTTGCTTGCAATGGTAAGTTCACGTCGGGTTCACCAAAATGTGTACAAGAGAATCCTGCAGAGAGAACTTCGTGTACACCAAATGCAGAGAATAGAAAATGGCACAGGAGGTGTTGGGTTGTGTGTAGGGAGAGAGTAAGGCAGTAGTAATGTCTGAGAGAGAGAGAGAGACAGAGGTTTGGCAGAGCTTCCGCGTATGTCTGGTGTGTCTCCCTTGTATGAAAGGGTTAACGTCCTATATATAACGGAGAATGTGACCGTTTTAGTGTGGTTAATGCGTCCATCAATGGCGGCTTAATTAGCTTAACCACAACGGCACGTTCGTCCGCGTATATAGGGACCGTTACAACACGTTATCTGCGTATACCGGAACCGTTATGGGGTTGACCGGGTTGACCGGGTTTATGGAGCTCGTGCCATAAATCTCTCAAAAGCAGTTACTAAAGGTCGCGCGCGAGCTTGGCTCGCACGCGACATGACTTACTCTAGCCTCCAGACCACTAAGTCCCTACAAGTCCCGTGCAGTGGTATGCGAGGGCCCTGTCTCGCAGCCCCCACGTGGATCAGCGCGGCTGGTGATGCAGTGTGTATGGAGCACAATATGGTGTGCTAGATGACTGCCACGTGGCCAAGATCTGTATGTTCAAAAAGCACTATCTACAACTACAATTAAAATTTATCTATGTAACATTTTTTTATTAAAAGTATCTATGTAACAGTTGAAACATGAGACCATAAACTTCTTGTTACGACATATATATATATATATGTGTGTGTGTTTTTCTTGATTTCGTACTTTTCTAGCAGTAATAGAAAAGTACCACCTGCTTGCCAGCCGCACAACCAACCAGTGTGGCAATGAGCAGATTGCAAACACGACCGCGGTATACAACATGCTAGGCGACTAGACTGAAAGAATAGTAACTTAACAATACTAAAGAAATGGTATGCGTTTTCATCAATTAAGTTTTAACCCATAGTCAGCATGCGCATGTGATATAGTCTTATTCTCGTAGAGCATTTCTAACCAATCCGTCTATTTTTCTCTCCATTCTTCATTTTAAGTGATAGAAAATGAAGCGGTTTTCAACCGATCAACCTCAATATCTCAATTTCTCATTTTTGATGAAGGAATGGAGATTTTAGCCTCCAAACCGATCTAATCAAATTCTTCATCAAATAGTAACATAACATATAACTCCAAATCCCCGTTTATAGAGAATATAAGTTCCGGTCTCCAACCAGTTATCAACAAAGTTTCTCCAAAAAATGTAAATGTTGTTTTAAGCATAGTTTTCAAAAATGAAATTTTAACAAAACAATTTCAATTTTAAAGTGTTTTGTATAACAAAATTTGTTTAATATCCTATTAATTAGACTATATTTTGTAAAGTTTATACTATAGAAAAATTAAAGTTCATTGAAATATGAAATACTAACTCTAAATAATACAAATATTAGAAAGACTTAATTACTGTAAGGGCACTACAATATACCGAAACTAACACATTGCAATCTCTATACTTAGAATAACCTTATTACATCACTCATTTGCAAATATACGTTTGGTAAGGGAATCCGTCCAATACTCAACATATCCGTTAGTTGACAACTACGTCCATTTTATTGAGGGTATAACGGTCCACCCACAACCACGATCCCCAATCGAACCGGAACTTCCATCTCCTGCCAATCAAACCCACTGAGACCCGAACATCCGACTTAACCCATCATCGCTGCCCCTCTCCGTCGATCCACAACCACCAGCCTCTAGATCTATCTCTGCCCTAGCCAAACAAAACACCAAAACCACTGCACCACCAAACTGCAATCAATGACCTACACTAACATCAAGTTGAAATCTCAGCATCGAGACCCCTCCTCACAGCCGCCGTTAACAGCAAAAAATAAGAGCCCAAAATCAACCCTTGAATCATCACCTAAGTCAGCCGTATCTTCCTCAATTGTGTTATTTAATTAGTTACTTAATTGTTAGTTAGTATTAGTCATTAGTTAGTTTATTTATTTTATTAGTTTAATTACATTAATTATTTAAATAGTGATCGGGCCTTCATGCATGTAAACTGACGCGTAAGAGTCTAGGTTAGGTTTCGTTTTGTCATTTTAAACGTTGTAGTGTTTGATTATTTTCATCGAATGAATTGATTATTAAAAAAAATCTTTATTCGGTCAAACATTAATTGTTAGAATAGCGTCGTGGACAACAAGCTACGTGGTTAGTTTTCGACGATTTTCACAAAATCGTTAATCCAAATACTATCAATTGGTGCTTTCATTGATTTTCACCATTCAGATGGTGAAATCATGCCATACTCATTTCAGCAACTATTCGCTGACATTGGGAAGGACATCGCTGATATCCTGAAGCAACTATCTCATATCCAGAAAACGGTCGACCGTTTGCGGCTCAGAGAACAACTTAAGCAGCCGCAGGACGGGACGCTAGTAGTGCCGCCGCAGTCGTTGCAGCAAACCCAGCAAGAACAGCCAGAACTTCCGCCGCTGCTGCCAACCCAGCAGTTTCAGCAGGAATCACTGCCGCCGGAGAACCAGCAGATCCAACAGCCGCCTCAATATGCGGAAAAAAAACCCCGAACCAGCGATCCACAACAGAACCCGACCATGACACCGACGGAATTCCAGCCACCGTTCGACGCAATTGCAGCTTCCGACGACCAGCCACCAGTGCAGATGGTCTCCCGGCCACTGGTCCGACGGGCCAGCAGGTCCAGATCGAACCAGAGGCGATCGATGAACCCAACAAGCTGTCGCCATTCCCGTCTCCGGCCGGACCAACGGCGTCCGCCTAATTTCCATCAGCCCCACACCGTCCAGCGCAACAACGACGTACAACGAGCCCCACACAACCTCGTCTGGTTTCCGCAACCCCCAAACCACCGCAGATCGCACCCAGGTCTCAATCCCGTCATCGCAACATCAAGAAACTTAGTATCGGCTCGATCTAGACGATGGAGGAAAATCGGCTCAAAATGGCTCGATTTAGCCGATTTCTCGCATTTGGCTTTCGCTCGGCTAGATCCAGTCGTCCCCGCTGACTTGGCCCGGCTCGGCTTCTGCGTGGCTCAGCTACAACCGTCAACTTCAATGCGGCTCCAAATAATCTGCACGACCCTTCTTAACATTGTTTTAAAAACCGGACCGGACCAGTCGGTTCGACGGTTCAGACAGGCGAAACCGGTGCATGACCGGTCGGGTTCGGTGTTCGGACCGCTTATGCATGTGAACTGGTCAAACCGGTCAAAAACGGCCAGTTTCCGACCAAACCGGTGAACCAGTCGAGTTGGAAACCGGCCTGTTTTCAAAAAAAATTAAAAATAATTACTGCCTTTGCTAGGAATCGAACCCAAGATGTGTTGTTTGCAATCAAATGGTCTTTACCACTGGGCCACAAGAAGTTTTTATTATTACAACCTACTATTTAATTTATAAACACAATGTTAGATTATTCTTTTGCCAATTTTCCATTATGTTTATTATTTTTTTTATAAAAATAAAAAATATATATTAA
This sequence comes from Linanthus parryae, assembly GCA_023055425.1. Lineage (NCBI taxonomy): Eukaryota > Viridiplantae > Streptophyta > Magnoliopsida > Ericales > Polemoniaceae > Linanthus > Linanthus parryae. Next base: position 187,347,923 of record JALGPY010000001.1, read on the forward strand.
CAAAAAACATGCGATTGAACCGGTCCAATTACCGGTCCGAGCATGAACCGGTACCTCACCAGTTCGAGGGTCGGTCCGGTTTTCAAAACTTTGCTTTTTAACCTATTTTTGAGCCGCACTTGTAATTTTTGGTGCCACGAGGTCTGCCCTACGTTTCTTGACCCTCCGAATCCGTTTCCGACCCCATTTTTTACGAATTCAACCTCCAGAGTGCTTTACCAAAGGTCGTCCCCCGTCCTTTAGATCAAGGCATACGTTATTATGGATTTGTTGCAGATTTTTCGCATCACCACCTTGAGGACAAAGGTGATTTTCGAGCGCTGAGGAGTTGATACGGGTTAGCCGTATCTCTATCAACTGTGTTATTTAATTATTTATTTAATTGTTAGTTAGTATTATTTATTAGCTAGTTTATTTATGTCATTAGTTTAATTACGTTAATTACTTAAATAGTGATCAAGCCTTCTTGTCAACTGGCCCGTAAGAGTCTAGGGTTAGGCCTTCTTGTCATAGAATGAATTGATTAAAAACAAATCTTTGTTCGGTCAAACAATAGTTGTTAGAATAGCGTTGTAGGCTACAAGCTACGTGGTTAGTTTTTGACGATTTTCACGAAATCGTTAATCCCGATACCTTTACGGTATCACCACCGGTCATAACTCAGACCGACCTACCCTCCACCTTCGTCATCTTTCTCTCCACTCTTTTCTTCGTCCACAACGAAATAGGGAAGAAGATAGGGAGAGTTACCAAAAGATTAGAACTTTGAAAATTCTATAATATGAAGAAAAATAGAAGATTGCGGGCTGTGTTGATAATGGCAAATGATGGGTGAGCCGGGCATAATTCAATGGTATAGAGAGAGAGATAGGTTATGTTTTTTCTGGGTTTGGGCAAGGTTGGCGGATTCAATGGTAGATGGCACTTTAACGCTGGTTATCATCGACATTTGACTTGGGTTGTATCTTTTTTTCGGTAGTTATGGCGGTGTAGGTTGTGGTGGTTGGGTTTTTGAGAGGAGGAGAGGGGGGGGGGGGGGGGGGGGTTGTGATGGCTGGCCGATGGCGATGGCTGGGTAGTCGGAGGGTGGAAGTAAAAGATGGAGACGTCTTGGGGTTATTCTTTAAAGTTTCAAGAATTTTTATAAAATGCTTCTTATAAAATACATATGCCTCCCTGTAAAGTTATTCAATCCAAAAAATGAGTCATTCACAAGTTTCTTACCCGAATAATGTTGAATTGGAAAATAATTCCCATTCTAGTGCTACCTCAAAACTAATACCCAATATAGTGTGTAATTTGCCACATAATCAGCCACATAGGAGAGAGTCATAAGAAAAATTTGGAGTCCAAATCTGATTAGGCCTCTCTTTTCTGAGTTAAAAAACTAATTATCGTAATCCCTCTCCGTGATAATTGATCGTCCGCCTCCGTGAAACAAAACTGCTCCTGATCCAGAACAAAGTGCAATCCCCGGCTCCGCCGATCAAAATAAGGGTTTGATGCTTCTATACCATATAACTACAAAAAATAACAATGAAGTTTTACATGATCTATGTGGTACCGCCCTCCTCTGTCAGGTTACTTCCCATCAATTCACTATGTGGTTGCGAAAGCTTTGGAACTTAAAAATCCCCAAAACTTTTGTTTCCAGTATGGAGGTTGTGGCATGAATCTATGCCGGTTGCTTCAAAACTGGTTCCAAAAGGAGTGGAAGTTGGGCTTGTTTGTCAAGTGTGCGAGAGTTACAGTGAGGATGAAGACCACAGATTCATGTATTGTGATTTCTCAAGATGGGTTTGGACGGAAGCAATGGGGGAGAGCTTTCGTATACCACTAGTTGGTACCATCAAAGATTGGATCTTCGAATTTTTTAACACTCAATCGTTAGATAAATGCGAGAAGTATACGGTGACGATCTGGGCATTATGGCGAGATAGAAATGACCGCAATGTTAATGCGATCAATCGTTCTCCAAGTCAGGTGGCTAGTCTCGGTCTCGACTACCTCAACTGGTTTAAGGAGGCAACTCTATGTGGGTTGTTGAGTGAAGGAACGGGGTCACAGTCAGCAGAGAATGGGAAGTGGAAATCGCCGCCACCGGGATGCATCAAAATCAACACGGACGCGGCTTGGCAAGAGAATGAAATCGCCACTGGTCTGGGGGTGTGCGTTAGGGACGAACAAAGATCGCCCCTGGTAGCTGAGGTTGCGGAGATGGAGGAGGGCCTGAAATTTGCGGCTGAACTCCATGTTACCCTCCATGTAACGATCGGGCACACACACGCACACAAACACAAAAAGTAAAGGAGATAAAAGGAGAGACTGATATTTGATTTATTGCTTGAATAATACTGGGGGTGGTACAATGCTTAAATAGATAATAGCTGGACCCTAAACCTAACCCTAGACCTAACGGACCAAGCCCGAATTATTAAATAACCTAAATACTGAAAAACAAATAAACAGCTAAATATTGATACACAGCTAAATAAATAATGGTAGTGGTCGATCGTCTCACTAAGTACGTTCACTTTGGCTCCTTGCCTACTGACTTTGATGCACAGCGTGTTGCGCGCTGTAGGGTTTTGATTCATGGATCGCGCAACGGAAGCATAATCAAACAAATAGCCATGCAAAACCCTCCAAGGATCACAAGTCTAGATGCATAACGATAGTGAAGGTAAGAAATCATAAACCCACCTTTGGGTTCTCCTTGATGACTTCAAACGCGAATAGTGTCACGTTCTCTATAGTTGATCCACGCCTAGAGTTGATCCTAGAACTCCCAAACTCCTTGGTGCTAGCCCGGAATAAGAGGAGGGTGAATGAATCACGCAAAACGAGACAAAAGAGGGGTTTCGGCCCTCTTTTTGGCCGACGGGGTGAGGCCGGCGGCAAGGGGTCGGGTTCGGCCTCCTTGTTGCTTGCTCTCTCTCCTTTGTTCTCTCCCACTCTTGTTATGTTCACTAATGAGCATAAGTTATGAGGAAGGTGTTGGAATTGTGCCCTAGAGGCAATCAATTAATTGTGACAAATATATGGATTTACGATTCATTATGTTATCGATATGGAGATATGCTAACATGAATGAAGTCCTTAGAATATAAGGTGTTATATTATTAAATATCCCTAGTCAATTATAATGATTAATGGGACAATCATCTATAGACTAGTATGGGGTTGGATTGATATGGAGATATCACGATCCAACACATGGGTATGCATTAGGAGTAATGGCATACTGGTTGACCCACGACGAAAAGGATACATTAGATTATGTGAAGTCACAATCGCTTTTCGTAGTGCTAATATTATTGCAATCCTTGGACTTGAAGTCACTAGATACTCTAGTTGTGAAATATTGCGCTTTGATGTTATCAAACGTTACACCGTAACTGGGTAATCATAAAGGTGGCTATCGGGCGTGATAGGAAGCAAGCTTAGAGATCGTAGTGATGTAGATAGGATTTGTCCCTCCCACATAATGGGAGTAAATATCCACGGCCACTCGAGGGATGAGGCTTATTGAATGTCTGGCCAGACTCAGATAAATTAATATAGAGATATTAATGTTATCTGCAAGTATAAGCATATTCCCAGGATCGAGGAACTATGGATTGGATATACGAGTGTGACTATTTATGTCTCGTGTCCAATCCGGATATGGAGACAAAGGGATAATGCAATATGATATATTGGGCACAAAGGTTTGTCGGGATCACTGACTATTTCTATTGGTTGGGTGGCATGGATGTGTTGCTAGACACCGCTCCATGTTAGTAATAGTTACTACCAACTATATAGAAACCTATGGGGTCACACGTCAAATAGAGTAGAGCTAGATTTGGGATTAATTAATATGGATTAATTAATAGAAGGATCATTGTGCAACACCTTGCAAACTTAGTAGGACTAATTTGCAAGGAAGGGAATAATTCTAGTTCATCTAGAATTAGGAAACTCTTTTATGGAAACAACAAGGAGTTGTTGGAGTATATAAAGGAGGCTCTAGCTTCCTTCCCACTTGATGAGTTATTATTAGTCATAACACAAAAGTGGGAGAGAGCAAAAAGAGAGAGCAAGACAAGGTGCTAGGGCCGAAACCCTAGCCACCCGTCCGCCCCCTACCCGACGGCAAAGAGAGGCCGCCCCCTCTCTTGTGCCTTTGGTGGTTTGTTGCTTTGATCTTCATCCCTCTTCCTCCAAGGTTCAAGCTAGCACTTGATTGAAGGAAGAATCTAGATCTCACCTCTAGACGTGGATCAACCGTAGAGACGAGGACATCATTCTTCGTGTGATCTCACAAATGAAAAGGTACACATCTTCTATGTCCTTAATCATGTTATGATGTCTCTTCCTGTGATCCTTGGTGGGCTTTGAGTAGGATTAATTTTTGTTATTCCGCTGCGTTACCTACGTCAAAACCCAACAGTGGTATCAGAGCCACAGGTCGTAGAGCATAACATGATATTATGTGTTTACGATTTCAGTTCATACACCGTATTATTGTTTATTACGCGAAAACTGGAAAATGGGCATACTAGATGCAATATTGAATTTGATTCAAACAAACAAGACCCAATTTAACATTGGATGTTAGAATTGGTGAGTTTAATCACATAGGATGTGAATAATTGGGTTCTTGAAAAATTAGGGTTCATGGGCACATTCTTGGAAAAGGGGTTTTCCAAGTATGGAATTAATTAAACTTGGGCAACAAGGAAGAAGTTGTTTTGGAAACAACTAAACTTGGGCAACAAGTAAGAAGTTGTTTATGGAAACAACTAAACTTGGGAACCAAGGAAAGAATTATTTTGGAAACAATACCATAAGGGTGTTTTGGAAACAACCCAACAAGGAAGGAATTGTTTATGGAAACAATTCCATATATTGTTTATGGAAATAATTCCATGAAATTGTTTATGGAAACAATTCCATGAGGAGGTGTGGCCCATGTAGGGACCGCCCCTCTCTCTCCTTGCCGCCCAAGTAACACACGGCACAAGAGGGGCCGGCGCACCCTAGCACACGGCCTAGCCGTGTGGGCTAGGGGCCGGCCGGCCCGGGCCTAGTGTGGCGGTTCCTTGGTTGATTTCGGCCATTCTTTGGTAAATCCTTTGGACCGTTGTGAAACCCTAGTTACCCAATTTCATTAAAATTAAACAAGCGCGTTAAAATTGGTTTTAACTGTATTATGTGCTTTGTTGCATGGTGGATGGATATGGCCTATGATTGTGGATGTTTATTGTTTTGTGGTTTGGTTTACGGCCTGCGAGCTGATCAAATTAATGTAATAATTAATTAAGTTTTACGGCCTGCGAGTCGTCTTTTTCTCCTCGACATGTGAGGCTTTTGTTATTTATTTATTCTAGATGTTAGGCTAGAATTAGAAATATTTAGTTGATAGCCAAGAACATGGAGAAGAAGACCGGAGAACCAAAGGAGCCAAAAGACATCCCTAGGCGCGCAGCTATGGTGGAGCACATGGAGATGAGCTCGGCACTTTAGGGCAATTAGATATTATCATTGGCTTGATAATATCATTAGTCTAGAGGCCATATCCATGCCACGTTATTTTTATTTTTGTGGATGTTTATTATTCATGCCTTGTTATTTATTTTGTGTGTATGGCGCTACAAGCAAAACGATAACAAGATAATAATAAACAAGGTTGGTCTTTTATTGTGGATGGCCCAATCCAAATAAGTAGACCATGTTGATAAGATCAACCAAACAATTTAAAAAGAAAATCCCTCAATTAAATATTGCGTTTTGCCTTCTCTTGCCAAAACACCCTTCATGATCGTGACCTATTAAAATTCGGGCTTGCCAAAGCAAGGCGATTTTAAATTTCATGGTGTGTTGCGGACGACGCAAGCTAGTAATGCGTGTATGTTGAAAGCAAGAGGTTGGACGCAACTAGGCAAGAATCAATTGGATTGATGAGCTTAGAGGCATGACAATTAGGAGTTATCCAATTGGATAAAGAATAAAGGAATTTATTCACCTAATTGGACCAAGAGTTGCATGGGATGCAATTGGAATGGTTCCTACCTAAATAACCAATTCTTGGGTGACTTGCCAAACAAGCTCAAGAAGAAGTGAAAAAGGGATCTTGGACCCACTAGAAAATATATAAAATATTTTTCGCATTAATGGTGAGGGCTATTAATCCGAGAAAAATAGTGGGAGCTATATTTAATAACTTAAATCCTTGTTGAATATAGTTGTACGTCACAATGCTTTGCATAAATCCTATAAGTGTTGACTACCCATCGCATTAAACAAACAAACGCGACTTTATGTCCATGAGATGGACAAGATGTCTGGAATCTATTTTCTAGATTGGTATAAAATTGAGAATTGTTCTCAAATAAAGGAAATATGTTGTACATTGTAGATCATAAATTTCTCTTCCCACCAACTACCAAAACACACTAAAGCCTTATGGAAGGAACATCAAAGAATGGTTCTTTGGATGTAACTTGTCTCATGTCAAGCTCCCATGGACTCTGAGCTTTGGAAGCAAAATGAGAAATATGGAGGCATGTGATATGATCATACGAGCTTGTCATGAAAGACTTGAGGTGTTGCTCCACTTTGCAATCTCTTGCTTAGCACTCGTCATGGTCAAGATAGAATAAGTTCGGGCTTGCCAAAGCAAGGCGACTTACTTCATCGAGATATGACGCGACGACACAAGTTTGTAATGTGTGACTGCTGAAGCAAGAGGTAAAGCGCAAACTAAACTAACTCAATAGGATTGAAAGCTTAGATATTGGGAGTTATCTATAAGATAGATAAAGAATATATAGTTATTCTCCCAAGTGGACCAAGAATTGCATTGGATGCAATTACAGTTTTGTTTTAAAGTTGATTTACTCAATATGATTGAAAAATCACTAAACAAAACACTTATAATGGGCATGGGCAAAAACTGTTAATAGTTAACAGCATGGGTAAGGGCAAATGGTTTGCGCCGAGCCCATGAGTTTAAAGCAAGCCTGTTGCTAAAACCAAGTTGCCTCGAAGTCCCATAAGTAGTGTAGAGGAAGAGAGACTACCCAAAGTACATGGAAGTAAATAATAAAGGAATTATGAATTCCGACTTGGGTATTTTATTATAAAATTCAATGTGTCTATCTCATCATCAAGAGTATATGATACTAGATGAGGATCTCACATTTATAGAAATGTGTAGGATCTCAAGAGACGAAGACAATTGAATAAGGAAGAAGTAATCCTACATGTGTGGCTATGAAGCAAGGGGTTGCTGGAAAGCCGTAGGGAATTATTTCTACCTTTCAGAAATTGTTCATGAATTAGACAAAAGGGATAATGTCCCTGCTATGAGTAGGACCATTATCATAGTTTCTTGTTTGGACAAGAAAGCTCCTTATCATAACAAAAGGACAAATGTTGTTCCATTTATTATGGTATGCATTATTGTAATGCAATTTTGTCTAAGTGGATTCTGTATCCATGATCATGATAATTTCATCTATAACATTAATACCTAGAGGTTTGCATATAATGATATGAACTTCACTTATCTTTAGCATTATCGTTTAGGCCCATAAATAAGAGATACAAATCTAGAACTCCATTAGGATGGATTTCTGGGACTCATTTGATTATTGAATCATATGAGACATGTAAGACTTATTAGGCAAAGATATGATCTTCTGGGAATCATACATATTGATGTATGAAGGCCACTAAGCACAAATACTAAAGATGGTTTTAGTACTTCTTCATATTTACTGATAGGATCAGAGAAATATGGATTTGTGTATCTTATGAAGAAACAAATCAGAATCCTTTGAATTGTTCAAAAGTATTCAGGAATGAAGTAGAGAACCAACTTGGCAAAAGTATTTAGACTCTACGATTGGATCATAGAAGAAAAATACTTGAGCCAAGAGTTTGACAAGAATCTATGGGAGTATTGGATATGATCCAAAACTCGCTCCACCTAGCACGCCACATGGGTTTGGCGTGTCTAAAAGGAGAGTTCGAACCTTGTAGGACACGGTTCGTACCATGATGAGTCAAACAGAACTTCCAGTTTACTTTTAGGGGCTATGTTCTAATTACAGCAAATTTCGCCCTAAACCTTGTTCCATCAAAAACGAATTATGAAAAACACCATATGAGATATGGACTATTAAGTGTCCTAGTATGTCATTCATAAATATTTGGGGTTATGAGGTTTATGTAAAAGAGTTTACAAATAAACTTGGACCCAAGTCGGATAAATGTTTTGTGGGATATCCTGAAAAGGATATTATTTCTACAACCTAATCGAGAACAAACTGTTTGTTTCTCGAACCACAGTGTTTCTAGGTAGAGATTGTCTCTAAAAGAAACAGTGGGAGGACTGTAGAACTTGAAGGAGTTCAAGAACCACAACAGAACATTGATCCGCTTGATGGAACATGAGCAGGATCACAAGGTCTTGTGAAGCAACCTACTCAGAAAAACACAAGAACCTTGTAGATTAGGTAGGATATGTCAAGGAACTAGAGAAATAAGAATTTCTCATAACCCGTGATATATTACTCATCGAGATGAGCCTACAACCTATGAGATGGCCACGTGTGGGCCATACTCTCAGAAATGGCTTGGAGCCATAAGATACGATATGGAATCCATGTATACCAACAAAGTATGGACTTTGGTGGAACCACCTGAATGGGTAGGACACATAGGGTGCAAGTAGGTTATGAGGAAACCAACATGGATGGTAATATGATTACTTTTAAGGGATAACTGGTTTGAAAGGGTTTCATGAGAATTCATAGTATAGACTATGACAAAATCTTTCCCCAGTTGTGATGCTTAAATCCATTCGCATCCTGCTTGTAGCAATCTGTTTATAGATTGAATCAAGCTTCTAGGGGTTGGACTCTTCAAATTAATGATGCAATCAAAGGAGTTTGGTTCCATCAAAATTGAAGATGATACTTGTGTTTACAAGAAGGTTAGTGGGAGCATAGTTAAATTTCTGGTCTTGTATGTAGAGACATACTAATCATTGGGAATGATGTCTCTACTCTGCAATCTATTAAAGATTGGCTAGAGAAATTGATTTCCAATAATTGACTTAGGCGAGACAATCTATGAGATCTATGGAGATAGATTAAAGTAATTGTTCAGCCTGAGTCATGGTACATATATTGACTAGGTGTTGAAATGGTTCAACGTGAAAAGAATATTGATTCTTACCCATGTCACATGGTATTAGTCTTTGGAAGGCTAATTGTCTTACCAATTAGATTGGGAATGGACCGTATGAATTAGATTCACGAGATACGCCATGAGATGTACTAGGCTAGACGTGTCATAAAGAATGACACAAAGATACCAATCAAATCCAAGTGAGGTGTCACTTGATAATTATCAAGATTATCCTTAAGTACTTGAGAAGGAATAAAGGATGAACTCTTGATTAATGGAGGATAGGAAGAGTTTACTGTAAGGGGTTACAGTGATGAGAACTTCCATCTGACAAAGAAGATTTCAGATTATAGTCAAGTTTTATGTTTTATGCTAGAGGGAGTGTCTGTGAGCTGGAAAGGTTCCAGGCAAGATTCAGTCACTGATTCTAACATAGAGGACTGAGTAAATTAATGCATAAGATGCATTTATTCAGAATATTTAATCTCAATCAAATTGTTGATGGAGGAGATGTGAATATTTGCAAGGTGCCAGCATATGTCTCGCCCCTATGCAGCGTAAGCGTGGAGGGCCGCGCTAGATCAATAGGCATATGATGCAGGAGATTGACTCTAGTGCAAGTGGGAGACTGTTGGAATTGTGCCCTAGAGGCAATCAATTAATTGTGACAAATATATGGATTTACGATTCATTATGTTATCGATATGGAGATATGCTAACATGAATGAAGTCCTTAGAATATAAGGTGTTATATTATTAAATATCCCTAGTCAATTATAATGATTAATGGGACAATCATCTATAGACTAGTATGGGGTTGGATTGATATGGAGATATCACGATCCAACACATGGGTATGCATTAGGAGTAATGGCATACTGGTTGACCCACGACGAAAAGGATACATTAGATTATGTGAAGTCACAATCGCTTTTCGTAGTGCTAATATTATTGCAATCCTTGGACTTGAAGTCACTAGATACTCTAGTTGTGAAATATTGCGCTTTGATGTTATCAAACGTTACACCGTAACTGGGTAATCATAAAGGTGGCTATCGGGCGTGATAGGAAGCAAGCTTAGAGATCGTAGTGATGTAGATAGGATTTGTCCCTCCCACATAATGGGGGTAAATATCCACGGCCACTCGAGGGATGAGGCTTATTGAATGTCTGGCCAGACTCAGATAAATTAATATAGAGATATTAATGTTATCTGCAAGTATAAGCATATTCCCAGGATCGAGGAACTATGGATTGGATATACGAGTGTGACTATTTATGTCTCGTGTCCAATCCGGATATGGAGACAAAGGGATAATGCAATATGATATATTGGGCACAAAGGTTTGTCGGGATCACTGACTATTTCTATTGGTTGGGTGGCATGGATGTGTTGCTAGACACCGCTCCATGTTAGTAATAGTTACTACCAACTATATAGAAACCTATGGGATCACACGTCAAATAGAGTAGAGCTAGATTTGGGATTAATTAATATGGATTAATTAATAGAAGGATCATTGTGCAACACCTTGCAAACTTAGTAGGACTAATTTGCAAGGAAGGGAATAATTCTAGTTCATCTAGAATTAGGAAACTCTTTTATGGAAACAACAAGGAGTTGTTGGAGTATATAAAGGAGGCTCTAGCTTCCTTCCCACTTGATGAGTTATTATTAGTCATAACACAAAAGTGGGAGAGAGCAAAAAGAGAGAGCAAGACAAGGTGCTAGGGCCGAAACCCTAGCCACCCGTCCGCCCCCTACCCGACGGCAAAGAGAGGCCGCCCCCTCTCTTGTGCCTTTGGTGGTTTGTTGCTTTGATCTTCATCCCTCTTCCTCCAAGGTTCAAGCTAGCACTTGATTGAAGGAAGAATCTAGATCTCACCTCTAGACGTGGATCAACCGTAGAGACGAGGACATCATTCTTCGTGTGATCTCACAAATCAAAAGGTACACATCTTCTATGTCCTTAATCATGTTATGATGTCTCTTCCTGTGATCCTTGGTGGGCTTTGAGTAGGATTAATTTTTGTTATTCCGCTGCGTTACCTACGTCAAAACCCAACAGAAGGAAGGAATGAGGGTCCTTTATATAGTCCAACAACTCCTTGTTAACTACCTAAAGGACTTATTCTAGTCCAACTAGAATTCAATTTAGTCCCTTCCTTGCAAATTAGTCCCTACTAAGTTTGCAAGGGTTTGCAAAGTGATCCTTCTAATTAATTAATCCAATTAATTAATTCCCAAATCTAGTTCAACTCTATATAGCGTGTGACCCCATAGGTTCTATCTAGTTGGTAGCAACTATTTGCTAATATGGAGCGGTTTCTAGCAAAACGTCCATTCTAGCCAACTAATAGGATAGTCATCTAGACAACCTCGTACAAGTAATTGTCTCATCCCTTTGCCTCCATATCCGGATTGGACACGAGACATACAATTCACACTCGTATATCCAATCCATAGTTTCTCGATCTATGGGAATAGCTTTATTCGTGCAAATTACATCAATATCCTATATATTGATTTATTTGAGTCTGGCCAGACATTCTATAAGCACTATCCCTCGAGTGGCCTAGGATATTTGCTCCCGTTATGTGGGAGGGGCAAATCCTCTCTACGTCCACTACGATCTCTAAGCTTGCTTCTCATTGTATCCAGTACACGCCTTTATAACTACCCAGTCACGGTGTAGCGTTTAACGCTACCAAGATCACAATGATCCACAACTAGAATATCTAGTGACTTCAAGTCTAAGGATGACAATACCATTGCACCGCGAGAAGCACTTGTGACTCAACATAACATGTATGTAGCCTTCTCGGTGATGGGTCAATCCAGTGCAACATTCCGTAATGCACACCTATGTGTTGGATCGTGATATCTCCATATCAATCCAACCCCATACTAGTCTATAGATGATTGTCCCATTAATCATTATACTTGACTAGGGATATTTAAGATAAACAACTCAATTGTAAATCTAAGGACTTCATTATATTAAATATCCAATAAATAATAAATGAATTTTCTAGCCATATACAAATTCATACTAAACTAGATTGCCTCTAGGGCATCTATTCCAACAGTCTCCCACTTGCACTAGAGCCAATCTGGCGCATCTCGTATGCCCATATTCCTAGTGTGTCCTTCATGCTTCCGCTGCGTGAGAGGCTTTGTAAGCGGGTCTGACAGATTATCATCTGTAGGAATCTTGCATATCCGAACGTCTCCTCTATCGATAATATCTCGAATCAGATGAAACTTCCTGAGCACGTGCTTGGACTTCTGGTGCGATCTGGGTTCCTTTGATTGCGCAATCGCCCCAGTGTTGTCACAGAACAACTCCACTGGATCCGCAATGCTAGGGACCACACCAAGTTCAGAAACAAACTTTCTGATCCAAACAGCCTCCTTTGCTGCGCCATTTGCAGCAATGTACTCAGCCTCTGTTGTAGAATCAGCTACCGTCTCTTGCTTGAAACTCTTCCAGCTCACCGCTGCTCCATTCAGGCAAAACACATATCCCGATTGTGATCTAAAGTCATCTCTGTCGATTTGGAAGCTTGCATCAGTGTAACCCCTTACACGCAACTCTTCCTCACCGCCAAACATCAAGAAGGCATCCTTAGTTCTTCTCAAGTACTTTAGGATGTTCTTGACAGCAATCCAGTGACTCTCACCTGGATTGGATTGGTATCTGCTTGTCATACTCAAGGCATATGACACATTTTGTCTAGTACATAACATGGCGTACATGATAGATCCTATGGCCGAGGCATAGGGAATCCTACTCATGCGTTCCTTCTCAATCTCATTGGAAGGACAACCACTCTTCGAAGAGTGATTCCATGTGACATGGGCAAGAATCCCTTCTTGGAATCTTGCATGTTGAACCGTTTCAACACCTTGTCAATATATGTACTTTGACTTAGGCCTAGCAACCTCTTAGATCTATCTCTATAGATCTTTATACCGAGTATATAGGCTGCTTCCCCTAAGTCCTTCATTGAGAAACACTTTCCTAGCCAATCTTTCACAGATTGCAGCATGGGAATGTCGTTTCCAATGAGTAGTATGTTATCCACATACAAGACCAGAAAAGCTACAGAGCTCCCACTAACCTTCTTGAAGACACAAGACTCATCTTCGTTTCTGATGAAGCCAAACTCTTTGACCACTTCATCAAAACGTCGATTCCAACTCCTAGAAGCTTGCTTCATAAATGGATCGTTGCAGCTTACAGACTTTGTTGGCTTGCTTTGGATCCTCAAAACCCTCCGGCTGTATCATATACACGTCCTCGAGGAGATTCCCATAAAGGAATGCTGTTTTGACATCCATCTGCCAAATCTCATAGTCGTAGTATGCTGCAATTGCAAGTAGGATTCGGAAGGATTTGGTCATAGCGACTGGTGAAAAGGTTTCATCATAGTCAATACCATGAATCTGTCTGAATCCTTTAGCCACCAATCGGCCTTATAGGTAATCACATTACCATCCATGTCGATCTTCTTCTTGAAGACCAACTTGCACCCTATGGGTCGCGCCCATCGGGTGGTTCCACCAAAGTCCATACTTTGTTGGTATACATGGATTCCATCTCGGATCTCATGGCTTCAAGCCACTTCTGAGAGTCTGGGCCACTCATGGCCTCCTCATAGGTAGTAGGCTCATCATCTATGAGCATCGTGTCACCGGAATCAGTTACGAGAAGTCCATACCTCTCGGGTTCCTGGCGCACTCTACTAGATCTACGAAGCTCTTGTGTTACCTGAACAGGTGGCTCCACAACTGCTTGTGATTCCTGTTCATGTTCCATAATCGGTTCAGTGATTTGTGGTTCTTGAACTTCTTCAAGTTCTACATTCCTCCCACTTGCTTCTTTAGAGACAAACTCTCTTTCTAGAAACACGCCGGTCCGAGCAACAAACACTTTGTTCTCGGTTGGATTGTAGAAGTAGTATCCCTTAGTTTCCTTAGGGTACCCCACAAATTTACACTTATCCGATTTAGGCCCTAGCTTGTCTGACTGTAAACGTTTTACATAGACATCGCAGCCCCAAATCCTCATGAACGACAGTGTGGGACGCCTCCCACTCCACATCTCATATGGTGTTTTCATGACTGATTTAGATGGAACACGGTTAATGGTGAAAGCTGCACTTAATAGAGCGTAGCCCCAAAATGACAATGGAAGATCGGTTTGACACATCATAGACCGAACCATATCCAATAGGGTTCGATTCCTCCTCTCGGACACGCCATTCCATTGTGGCGTTCCGGGTGGAGTGAGTTGGGACACGATCCCACACTCTCTAAGATAGTCGTCAAACTCTTGGCTCAAGTATTCTCCTCCTCGATCCGATCGTAGAGCCTTGATACTTTTGCCAAGTTGCTTCTCTACTTCATTCTTGAATTCTTTGAACACTTCAAAGGATTCGGATTTTGCCCTCATAAGGTACACAAATCCATATCTACTGTAATCATCAGTAAATGTAATGAAGTAGACATAACCACCCCTGGCAGGCGTGGCAAATGGTCCACACACATCAGTATGTATGAGCGCCAATTGCTCACTAGTCCTCTCACCTTTCTTATTGAAAGGGGACTTTGTCATTTTTCCCAATAAACAAGCCTCACATGTCTCATATGATTCAAAATCAAATGAGTCTGGTAATCCATCCTTATGGAGTCTAGATACACGTTTCTCGTTTATGTGGCCTAAACGACAATGCCATAAATAAGCAGGATTTAAATCATTTATTTTAATCCGCTTGGTATTAATGTTGTAGACAGGATTGCTTAGATCAAGGACATAAAGTCCATTAAATAATTGCGCACTAAAAAAGTGAATATTATTCAAATAAAAGGAACAACAATTGTTCTTTATTGAAATAATAAAACCTTCCTTGTCCAAACAAGAAATAGAAATAATGTTTCTGCTCATAGCAGGCACAAAATAGCAATTATTTAATTCTAAAACTAATCCTGAAGGCAGAGATAGCTCGCACACGCCTATGGCCAACGAAGCAACCTTTGCTCCATTCCCAACGGGCAGATCTACCTCCCCTTTAGCCAATCTTTTACTTCTCTTTAGATCCTGCATATTTCGACAAATATGAGATCCACATCCAGTATCCCATGATGTAGAGACAGTTAAATTGACATCTACAACAAAAATACCTGGTGGTGGTGGAATCACTATTCCAAGCCTCTTGTCCTCCAGATATTTTGGGCAGTTCCTCCTCCAGTGTCCAGGCTGACTGCAGTAGTGACACTCACCCTTAGTCACAACCTTGGCAACGCCACCAACAGGCTTAAGGGCTTGTTCCTTGGACTTGGCAACTGACTTGCCTTTGCCCTTGGAGGAAGAGGCAAACCTTTTGCCCTTTCCTTTCTGCACCATCATAATGGCCTTGCCCTTACCCTTTTTGATGCTCTGTTCAGCCGTCCTCAACATGTTGAGCAAATCTGGCAGTGGTTTAACGATCTCGTTCATGTTATAGTTCATAATGAACTGTCCATAACTCTCGGGCAACGATTGCAACACGAGATCGGTTGCCAACTCTTGGCCGATCGGGAACCCAAGCCGGGCGAGATTCTCCAAGTACCCGATCATTCGGAGTACATGGGGTCCCACCGGGTTCCCTTCTGCCAGATGACATTTGAACAGTGCCTTTGAGACCTCATACCTCTCTACCCTCGCCTGCTCTTGGAAGAGCTGCTTTAGATGTTCGATCATATCGACAGCATTCATGTTCTCGTGTTTTTCTGAAGCTCAGAGGTCATGGTGCAAAGCATTAGGCAGGCCGCATCATTAGCGTCATCAACACGCTTTTGATACGCCTTTAAGGCACCAGGTGTCTGGTTCTCTGGACCTTCTGGAACATGCTCCTCTATTGCGTACAGTTTCTTCTCTTGCTTGAGAACAATTCTCAAGTTTCTGTACCAATCAAGAAAGTTGGTTCCAGAGAGCTTGTCCTTCTCAAGGACAGATCGTAGGGAATGTTGTGAACTCGATGAGTTGTTTTCCATTTGGAATTCTACAAAAAGGAAAATACGCAAGTTTTAGTATTTTGTGAATTTTTGACTATATTTAATAATGGCTAGTTTATTAAATATAGCTCCCACTATTTTTCTTCGGATTAATAACCCTCAAGATATTAATGCGTAAAATATTCTTATATTTTCTAGTGGGCCAAGATCCATCTTTTCATCTCCTTATGAGCTTGCTTTGGCAAGTCACCCATAATTTGACTACTTTTAGGTAGGAACAATTCCAATTGCATCCCATATGCAACTCTTGGTTCAATCGGGCAAATAACTCCTTATTTATCCATCCATATGGATAATCCCAATTGATTGCCTCTAGGTTTCTTAATCAAATTAATAGCCTAGTTGTGTTCAACCTCTTATCTAAACAATTGCACATTGTTACGTGCCATCGCATTCCATCATTATGAACCAAGTCGCCATGCTTTGGCACGCACGAACTTGATAAATAATGATGATAATGAGTGTTTAAATAACGAGAAGGCAAGAACACAATATTTAAAATTTGAGGGATTTTAAATTCAATTTTTAATTATTTTGTTGATCAATATCAACTAATCTATCTATTTGAGTTTGGGCACAACTCCAAATAATAGATCCGGGTTGTCTAATTATCTTATTATCCTAATTGCATGCATCATCCATACACCAACCACACAAATAATAAGACAATAAATAAACAACCACATAACAGAATTTAAACGTGATGTGGATATGGCCTTTTCCAGACTAAGATAATTCCGAGCCAATGGAATTATCTATGAACCCTAAGCAAACACATCTCCATGCGTCTTGATCTTTTGGTCCATCCTTCATAGTCATGTGGAATGCTTCATGCTCCATGCTCCTTCTTTTGTGGCTCCTTTGGCTTTGGGCTTCTTTTTCTCCAATCTTGGCTAACAATCTACTTTATCTAGCACTAGCTAATATCTATACTAAATAAAATAAATCTCACAAGTTGAGAAAAAAATGGCACGCAGGCCATAAAACCCTAATTAATTATTACAATTAATTGATCAGCTCGCAGGCCGTAAAAGCAAACCACAAAATTAAACATCCACATCAAACCACATCCTAAGGCCATATCCAATCACCATGCGAATTGCACATAAACAGTTAAAATCCAATTTTAACGCGCTTGGTCAATTTTAATTGATTTTAGGATTTCTAGGGTTAAAACGGTCCATGGGCCCAACAATCCAATTGCCCGGGCCCATTAAAGTGAACCACAAGGCCCTAGGGCCGGCCCGGCCCAAAACCCGCAAGCTAGGCCCGCGGGTTAGGGCCGCCCGGCCCCTTAGGGCGGCCAAGCTTGGGCTGCAAGCAAGGGGGGCGGTCCCCTAGGGGGCCGAACCTCCTCTTGGGGGTTGTTTCCAAAACAACTCCCTTGCTTAGAGCCCAAGTTTGGTTGTTTCCTTGTTTTGGGAGAACTCCTTCTTCCCCAAGGATGCCCAAACCCTAGATCTATGATCCTAAAATTTCTCAAACTCACCAATTCATGCATCCAATGCAAAAATTGGATCTTGTTATGAGTAATTATTGACAAATTGCATCCCATGCTTGATTTGTCTTGTTTTACGCGATAAACTATCAAATTAAGGTGTAAAACAACAAGAAAGTAACACATAAACTACGTTTATGCTCTATGACCTGTGGCTCTGATACCACTGTAGGGTTTTGATTCATGGATCGCGCAACGGAAGCATAATCAAACAAATAGCCATGCAAAACCCTCCAAGGATCACAAGTCTAGATGCATAACGATAGTGAAGGTAAGAAATCATAAACACACCTTTGGGTTCTCCTTGATGACATCAAACGCGAATAGTGTCACGTTCTCTATAGTTGATCCACGCCTAGAGTTGATCCTAGAGCTCCCAAACTCCTTGGTGCTAGCCCGGAATAAGAGGAGGGTGAAGGAATCACGCAAAACGAGACAAAAGAGGGGTTTCGGCCCTCTTTTTGGCCGACGGGGTGAGAGCGGCGGCAAGGGGTCGGGTTCGGCCTCCTTGTTGCTTGCTCTCTCTCCTTTGTTCTCTCCCACTCTTGTTATGTTCACTAATGAGCATAAGTTATGAGGAAGGAAGGAAGGAGGGTCCTTTATATAGTCCAACAACTCCTTGTTAACTACCTAAAGGACTTATTCTAGTCCAACTAGAATTCAATTTAGTCCCTTCCTTGCAAATTAGTCCCTACTAAGTTTGCAAGGGTTTGCAAAGTGATCCTTCTAATTAATTAATCCAATTAATTAATTCCCGAATCTAGTTCAACTCTATATAGCGTGTGACCCCATATGTTCTATCTAGTTGGTAGCAACTATTTGCTAATATGGAGCGGTTTCTAGCAAAACATCCATTCTAGCCAACTAATAGAATAGTCATCTAGACAACCTCGTACAAGTAATTGTCTCATCCCTTTGCCTCCATATCCGGATTGGACACGAGACATACAAGTCACACTCGTATATCCAATCCATAGTTTCTCGATCTATGGGAATAGCCTTATTCGTGCAAATAACATCAATATCCTATATATTGATTTGTTTGAGTCTGGCTAGACATTCTATAAGCACTATCTCTCGAGTGGCCTAGGATATTTGCTCCCGTTATGTGGGAGGGGCAAATCCTCTCTACGTCCACTACGATCTCTAAGCTTGCTTCTCATTGTATCCAGTACACGCCTTTATAACTACCCAGTCACGGTGTAGCGTTTAACGCTACCAAGATCACAATGATCCACAACTAGAATATCTAGTGACTTCAAGTCTAAGGATGACAATACCACTGCACCGCGAGAAGCACTTGTGACTCAACATAACATGTATGTAGCCTTCTCGGTGATGGGTCAATCCAGTGCAACATTCCGTAATGCACACCTATGTGTTGGATCGTGATATCTCCATATCAATCCAACCCCATACTAGTCTATAGATGATTGTCCCATTAATCATTATACTTGACTAGGGATATTTAAGATAAACAACTCAATTGTAAATCTAAGGACTTCATTATATTAAATATCCAATAAATAATAAATGAATTTTCTAGCCATATACAAATTCATACTAAACTAGATTGCCTCTAGGGCATCTATTCCAACACGCGCCTCTTTGTTGATGTGGTAGTGAAACACCATGGGTTTCCTGAGGAGCTGATTTCCGATCGTGACACTGTTTTCTTGAGTACGTTCTGGAGGGAGTTATTCAAGTTGAGTGGAACGGTTCTTAAGTTCAGTACGGCCTACCACCCGCAGACTGACAGACGATGGAGGTTCTGAACCGCGGCCTCGAGCAGTATCTGCGTGCGTTCACTTCAGAGCGTCCGAAACAGTTGTCGTCTTTTCTTCCTTGGGCTGAGTTGGCCTTGAATTGCAGCCATAATGAGAGTATAAACACATCACCTTTCAGTGCACTGTATGGCCGTGATCCACCCTCGTTATTTCCTACACTACCTGCGACGATTCGTTCTCCTACAGTGGATGATTTGGTGGCCGAGCGTGTCGCGTTGTTACAGGACTTGAAGACTCATTTGAAGCACATGCAACAACCTAAGTGCACCCAGGCCAATAAACATTGTCGGGGTGTTTCCTTTCAGGTTGGTGATCTTGTTCTCTTGTGTATTCAATCCTACAGGCAGCCCTCGTTGGCCCGCCCTTTGTCTTCTAAGTTGGCTCGTCGGTTTCATGGCCTCTTTGCCGTGGTAGAACGGGTAGGGCCGGTTTCTTATCGTCTCCAGCTTCCAGATTCTTGCCGTATTGATGACGTCTTCCACGTTTCTTTACTTCGCCCATACATTGGCACGGGTTCGGCCACCCCTCTTGCTGATCTTCCGGTTGAGTTCTACAAGGGTCGTCACATAGCGGTGCCTGTTTTCGCAACCCAGGCCCGTACCGTGTTGGTTTCTGGCAGTCCACAACAGCAGTGGTTGGGTTCGTGGTCGGATGGGGCTGCCCCGTCTTGGGAACCGGTTCTGGACATCTGGTCTGCTTTTCCTGATTTGCAGCTTGAGGAAAAGCAGGTTTTCGAGACCGGGGGAGGTTATACGGTAGTCTTGACCACCGAGTCGGATACGAGTGATGACGAGGGTGATCCGGAGATGATAGAAGACGCATCCAAGGTGCGACCCAGGCGCAACGTTGCTCCTCCTCTTTACTTGAAAGATTATGTTCAGACAAGTTCTAGGTGTTAGTTAATTTGCTAGTAGACGTTATTTAATTGTTTTGAATTATTTGGATTATTGTTGGAGTATTTGAATTATCCGGGGTTTCTATACGATTCTTTACCCGAATTAGGATTGGGGTCGAACGGTCAAGGTTAGACGGTTATATAAAAAGGGTGTAAATTTTCTCATAAGAATTAATCAGAGAATTTTTTCCCTAGTTTTGTTTTGTTCTCTTCGTTCGTTGCTCCTCACGGCAGAGAAGCGACCCTCTTCCTCCATCGCCTTCGTTACCAGGGGTAACACTCCAGCTATCAGACATCATCATTGAATCGGATAATCTGAATGCAGTAAAACTGCTCCAGGAGCGTATTGCTGGAAGAATCAAGGCGGCGGATTCGCTCTCGGACCTTAAAGCTTCACTGCAAGGATTTGCAAGAAAGGCAGCAGCTTTCTCCAATGTGGAATTTTCATTTATTGCTAGAGATGGAAATCAATTTGCTCACTCATTCGCCAGAAAAGGACTACACGAGGATGATATGTTCTTTTATTCTTATATTTTTAGCTGGGCAGACGATGTATTTCAGAGGGATCTTTGGGTGTGACTACCCTTTCTTAATGATATATTTTTACCTAAAAAGAAAAGAAATTATCTAAATTATATAAAATGTAAATTACACTATTGTGGATGCTCTCAGTCACAGATTCCTTTCTAACATAATACTACCTCTGTCCCAGCTCTTGTCCACCATCCTGAATATTTGACTCGTATATGGGTCACTTTGACCGGGTGATTTCGATAGCAAATTGATGCGATTTTTCGATAATTTTTTCACCGTGTTATAGAGCAACTTATACTCTACAACACCATGAAAAAATTATCAAAAAATTACATTACTTTGATATCCAAATCACCGAGTCAAAGTGACCCAGTGAATAGTGGTAAAAGTTAAATTGGTGGGCAAGAGCTGGGACAGAGCTAGTACTTCTCCGAGTAGGTCTGTGAATTCCACATTAAAGTTGTACTTAATCGTCAAGTCACATGAGTCAGTTCGTGTATAAAAGCATCTCTTCATGTAGTTGAACAGCTCTCTCACTACTCTCTCTGTCTCCCCCTCTCATATTTCCTAATTATTACCGTAGGTTGAAGGTTATGGCCGATTGGACTGCCCTCCCTTCCGAGCTCGTCAGTCTGATAGGCACCAAGTTACCTACCGTGGAAGACTACAAGGTTCTCACAGCCGTGTGCCGTTCTTACAGGTCTGCGACCAAAAACGATAAGTGGTGCCCAACCGATGCTTCTCGGGCACAATGGCTATTGCTCTCCGTCCTGGAGGACAACAAGGGCGGATCTGACGTCAAGCGACCTAGGGGGTTATTGTCTATGTATAGGCGGGGAAAGAAGTTGTATCTGAATTTGCCGGAGCTCCACGACAGGCGCTGTTGGGGATCTGCCTATGGCTGGATCATATCCGTAGGCCTCGACCGACAGTTACAACTCTTCAACCCCTTGACCCGACGTATAATCACCCTCCCAAAACCCAAGTTCGATGATGACAAGTGGAAGGAGGGCGAAGATTTCAATTCAAAGTGGATCCGGTTGATTTTTTTCAATAAAGCTAGGCTGATCAAACGACCTTATTCGTCAAACTTTGACGACTTCCTTGTCGTCACCACGGGGAATGTTCATGGCTTATTCAGGGTTCTTAAGGCTGATAGATGGGAGGATGTCGTGCGCCCTATTCGGTCGTTTGTCTTTGATGTTATATGTTACAAAGACCAAATATATGCTTTGTGTCGTTTTGGCGAGCTCCTCGTTTGCTCCAATTTTGATGGCCTAGATCCACCCACCGCAAGCATGATGATGCCTCCAGATCCAAGATTTAGCAGCGCCGAAAAGGAGAGATTTTATGCGGTGGAATTAATGGGAGAACTTGTGATGGTGGTACGATACTTGGAATATGAAGGTAAAGTTCGTGGAGCTAATTTTGTTGGGCCTTCCTATTCTACCACTCACTTTGAATTGTTCAAGTTGGATGCCGAGGCTAAAAACTGGGTTAAAATTGAAGGCCTGGGGGGTTGTGCTTTGTTTGTGGGGGACGGCCAATCAATATGTCTATCGCGACCAGAATATTTCAATTGTAGAAGAAACTGCATCTACTACACTGATGATAATTATGTACACTTTGGTAGCAGCAAAAGACACAGGCGTTACCCATTTCGGTGTGTAGGAGGATATGATATGGGCACATTTGATTTTGAAGAAGGTCGCAACGAACCTTTCTATGAAGGTTTGGATTCGCTTTCAACATACTCCACCCCAACGTGGTTCATTCCAAGTTTTAGTTAGATAAGCAATAATGATCGACTTTGATGTCAGTTGGCTAATAGCTATAGTCAGAATTGGTGAGGAATAAGTAATAATGACTAGTATTACGTTTTTATGTCAATTTTGTTGTAGACTATAAATTTCTTTGTATTTGAGTGCCTTCAACTTTATACCCCTTCTATGGAATTGCCAACTTAACTTAGGCTCTCATGTCCCTTAAATTGATCACTAGTAGTGCTATAATTCAATCTGCGAGATAAGATATGTTGGTGCAGGACTTCCGTGCCTAATTTATTTCTTATGAATGCTAAATAGCATTAGTGTTGTGATTGACAGCTAGGGGCCCTTGGAAGTTTGGGGCCTAAAGCTCAAGCACCAGTTGCTTTACTGGTGTGCCGGCACTGACCCCAATCCTGCTAATGATCGTTCAGTAAATTTCGCCGCGTCACAATTTACTTTTATCCAACTTTCCGGCGGCTTTTCCCACTGGGTTGAGATGATAGTGGTTGCCTCCCTCTGTGTTGCTTGAAGTTCTCCTCTCTGAGTTGTGAAAAAACCCAGGTGCGCATGAATTTTTTCGATTGCTTGTTCGGAGCTGCACTTTTCCCCTCTAAATCGCAAGGAATTTCGACAATATCAAATTAGTAGATGGAACTTTTTACGCGAGCCTTTTTTTTCCAACAAAACATAACATAGATTAAAATGGAGGGTGATTACAACTTTCTTTTTTTCCAGAAAATAAACAATATTATTAATTAGAACCCTGCAGTACATTACTATCCTTTTCCAAACAAGAGGTAAAATTAGAAGTTACATCACTCAACTGATTACTGCTAAATCTAACTATTTTAACCAAAGCATCTGCTGCAGTATTGGCTTCTCTGCTAATCCAGCTCACCCTCCCTGGCCTATTTTGCAGCAAAGTTTTAATGTCTTCAACAATTGAAGAAATTTCCCAGTTCAATCTGTCTTCCACATTTTCTACCAGTGCTTTGTTATCACTTTCAAACCAAATTTCTTGCAACTACAATCTTTTCATTCTCCATATTGCAGCTCTCAAGGCTAAAGCTTCAGCCACTTTAACAGAATTAGCTTTCTCAAAACTCCATCCCTTCTCTATCAAAGAGCCTCTATGATCTCTTAACACCCATCCTAACCAAGCTTCTCCAGATTTCTCACACCAAGAAGCATCCACATTGCATTTAAGTACAACTGGAGGAGGTGGTTTCCACACTCTTGCCTTCACTTTCTTTGGAACTCTAACAATAATCTCTTCAGCAATTTTACTCTTCTTTGCAAGCAAATCCATATTTCTCATATCCAGAAGATAGCTTTGAACCACTACCTTAGGATCAACCCTCTTCTTATTGAAGAGCACTAAATTTCTGGTTTTCCAGATATTCCATAAACACACTATGCTTTTTATCCAGAAACTCATTGGAATGGTCTTATCTAAGACTTTCTCACACATTTCTGCCATCCATCTTTTGACATTCACCACCTCTTTGCATTGCTCTGGCTTCAAGAGTCCCAGTGCAAACCAAATAAGATGTGTCCAGGAACAATGAAAAAATATTTGCTCAAAATCTTCTTTCCCTACATCACAGATTGAGCACATAACAAAAGCTTTGCAGCCCCTTCTAGCAAGATTAACACCACTTGCTAGAGCATCTTTGGACAATCTCCACCAAAACAGTTTCAACTTTGGGGTAATCTCACTCTTCCAAATTAAATTCCAATATTTTGTTGAAAATTGGAAAGAGGGAGATGCAACTCTACCTTGGATTTTCTGAGTTGCTTTCTCCAATATGAATTTCTCTGCACTTCTAGTTGCTGATTTAACAGTGAAATCCCCTGAACTGTTTGGGGTCCATATTAGCTCATCTTCAATACAACTCTTTGGCAAAGGGACATTGATAATAGCTTGTGAAACAGCATCTGTAAACATTTGTTTGATTAAAGACACTTTTCACCTACCAGCTTCCTTATTGATAAGATCATAAACCAACGGGTGTTCATTAACTTCCATATTAGAAGAATCTCTCACAATTCTTCTATATGGGAGGCTAGGGATCCAAGCATCTTTCCAAACTTTAATCTTCTTCCCATCACCCACAATCCATATAGCATCTTTGGAAATAAGTTTTTGTCCTGCTTTTACACTTCTCCAAACCCAGGCTTTGTTGTTGCCAACTTTTACATCATCTAAAGAATTATGAGGAAAATGTTTTGCCTTCATAATTCTTGCTAAGAGAGAGCTGGGATTTCTCTGAATTCTCCAACTTTGTTTAGCCAACATGGCTAAATTAAAAGCTCTAACATTCCTAAACCCCATTCCACCTTCAAATTTTCTTTTAGTCAAATTTTCCCAACTAACCCAATGTATCTTTCTTTCATCTACACCCATATCCCACCAAAACTTTCTCACTAGCTTAGCTATCTTTTTGCAAACAGATAAAGGAAATTTAATGCAAGACATTGCATAAGAAGGAATAGCAAATGCTATTGCTTTTAAAATTACCTCCCTTCCTGCATAAGAGAGACATTTCTTTCTCCAACCTTGTAGTATTTCTTCAATTTTTTGAACTATATAATTCAGAGCCTGGGCTTTTGATTTTCCCCAAAAAAGAGGCAGGCCTAAGTATTTAATAGAAGAATCCAGCTGAGGAACACCACAGAGAGCACTAATTTGATCCTTTACTTGTGTGCTTGTACTAGGAGAAAATAAAATACCAGACTTGTTGAAGTTTACTTCCATACCTGAAGCTGCTCCAAACTCCTTCATAATATGCAGAAACTTTTGAACTATTTCTGGTTTTGCTTGTAAGAATATAAGAGCATCATCTGCAAACAACAAACGGGAGACTGGGATCTTCCTTTGAGATATTGAAATGCCTTCTATCTGCTTGCAAACTTCAGCTTCTTTTATCATCCTTGTTAGCACCTCTATGATTATTACAAACAAATAAGGAGACAAGGGATGTCCTTGCCTAATACCTCTTTGGGGTTTGAAAGTTTCTGAATCCTGACCATTCACTCTTATCACCATAGAAACTGTTGTCACACATTGCATAACAAGCTGAATCCACTCACTTGCAAAACCCAACTTTCTCAAGACCTCCTCCAAAAAATCCCATTCAACTCTATCATAAGCTTTGTTGAGATCTAGTTTCAAAGCTAAACATCCATATTTACCTCCTTTCTTATGAGCTATATAGTGCATGAACTCTTGTGCAATTAAAATGTTGTCTTGAATCAATCTATTTGGAACAAAGGCTGACTGCTCTTCTGCTATTATCTTGGGGAGAACACTCTTCAATCTATTAGCAATGAGCTTGGCTATAATTTTATAAAAATAGGAACACAAAGCAATGGGCCTGAAATGAGTGACCTCTTCTGGGTGTTCTACTTTGGGGATGAGGGTCAACACTGTTGTATTGAAACTTTTCAGCAGAAATTTAGAGGCAAAAAAACTTTGAACTGCTTGACATACCTCCTCCTGGATTGTCTCCCACTGAGATTGATAGAAGTGTCATGTATATCCATCCATTCCAGGTGCCTTTCTTGGGTCAAAAGCAAAAAACAACATCTTTGATTTCTTGAGCTGAGGGCATTTCCAATAATGATCTGTTGTCTTCTTCAGTTACAATACTCTGAATATTGTTTAACACATGTTGAAACTGTTTGGCACCTGTTGTAGAAAATAAGTTTTTATAATAGTTTTTAAAGACCTCCATCATGTCTTCTTTGTTCTCAATCCAAACCCCCTCTCTAACTTTGATCTTATTAATGGCATTTCTGTGTCTTCTAAAATAGTAGATAGATAGAAGAACTCTGTGTTTCTATCTCCACTATTTAGATAATTCACTCTGCTCTTTTGTCTCCAGTAATCCTCCTCTTGTTTCCACAAATTTGTCAAACAACTCTTTAGTTCACTTTGTAGTTTCAAATTTTGAATTGTTGGCTCTTGTTTCTGGAGTTGAAGCAGCTCCTCCTCCCTAGCTCTGATCCTTTTTTGATGGTTTCCCACATTTTCTTTGCTCCAAATTTTCAGCTTCTCTTTGCATAAACTGAGTTTTTTGCCAACTTGATACATCCTTGACCCTCTTACATGTTCCTTCCAAGAAAGATTGATAATCTTGTGACACTCACTGTACTCCAGCCAGCTATAGTCAAATTTGAACTTATAATTTCCTTTGATCTTACCATTGTCAGAACTGATCACCAAAGGGGCATGATCAGAACCAATTATTGCTTCCCTTGTTAGTTTTGTATTTGGGAAAGCCACACCCCATTCCACTGAGAAAAAAGCTCTATCTAGGAGCTCAGTAACCCAATATCTTGCCTTCCATTTACCCAAGAGTAACTCAGTCCTTGAGAATGAAGTTCTATGAGCTTGCAGTCAGAAATAAACCTCTGAAATCTATTCAATCTCCATTGATGACTCTCCCCTCCACCTTGCTTTTCCTCTTCTAAAAGATAATCATTGCAATATCCTATCATAATCCATGATGAGTTAATAGATTGTGCCCAGCACTTGATATCTCTCCAAAATAAACCTCTTTTCTTATAATCTGAGGGAGCATAAATAAATAACCACATAGCTGGTTTACCTGTCATTTTTCTATAATAGCACAAATTGCATTTTCTGTGCTCCATAAAATTTCCACCTTCAGATTGTCCACCCACCAGAGCAATAAACCCCCTGATTTACCCTTAGGATTAACATAGTGACCATTAGAGAACCTCAATTGTCTCTGAAACATTTGTAACTTTGAACTTTGGTTTTTGGTTTCAGACAAAAACACAAAGTTGGGAAGCTGGGCATTTAGTAGCCCTCTGAGTCTCTGGAATGTCAGGTTGCAACCCAACCCCTGACAATTCCAGCAGAGACCTACCATGGTGTTTGTGGCTGATTTTGGCCAGCCACCACAACCATTTTAGAGCTTCCATCCATACAGTCTTCCTCTTTTTCTAAATCTTCAATAGCTTTCATACAGTCCTTATAAAGATGAAAATCAGATTGATGAACAGAGTCCATTACCTCAAATTTTGTCGCGTCTTCTCTAAGTTTTTCATTCAGTCCAACTTCATAGCCATAGTCCGAAACCCCTTTGTAGAGCCTCCAGCTTCTGTTGGTTTTAACCCCTCTTGTGTGTCTGGCTTTTTCCGCTTGAATAGCATATCTAGCATCCGCCATTATTTCTTTCTTTTTCTTCTCTACTGCTTCAGGCTTCGTTCTCTGCTCAATTTTCTGCCTCTTCGTCTCCGGTGATTCATCCATTTATGTTCTAGATCTCTTTAGGCTTACAAAAGTGTTGAAGACTTGTGCCAACCCGATATCTGTATACGGGTGTAGATACTGCTTTCTGACATGACAGATCTTGGCCACGTGGCAGCCATCCAGCACACCATATTGTGCTCCACACACACAGGATCACCAGCCGAGCTGATCCATGTGGGGGCTGCGAGACAGAGCCCTCGCATACCACTGCACGGGACTTGTAGGGACTTAGTGGTTTGGAGGCTAGAGTAAGCCCTGTCGCGTGCGAGCCAAGCCCGCACGCGACCTTTAGTAACTGTTTTGAGAGATCTATGGCACGAGCTCCCTAGACCCGGTCAATCCGGTCAAACCCGGTCAACCTCGTAGCGGTTCCGGTATTCGCGCACCACGTGCTATAACGGTTCCTATATACTCGGACGAACGTGCCGTTATGGTTAAGCTAATTAAGCCGCCATTAATGGGCGCATTAACCACACTACAACGGTCATGTTCTCCAGTATATATAGATCGTCAACCGTTCCATACAAAGGGGAACACACTTGCCATACGCGGAAGCTCTGCCAAACCTCTGTCTCTCTCTCAGACATTGCTACTGACTTACTCTCTCCCTACACACACCCCTACTCTTCCTGTGCGATCCTTGATCCACTGCACACGGTGCACACGGAGGTCTCCCCGCCGGAATCTCTTGTGCACATTTTGGTGAACCCGACGTGAAACTTACCGGCAAAAGCAACCATGTCTCAGGAGGATGATGTCAGCAACCGATCGCCTTCCACCGAAACTCCCTCGGGAGACGAGACCCGCCGTACTCCGACGACTCCCGGCGAAGCACCGACGTTAGAGTCTTTGGACGCCACCGTCCAAAGTCAGGCGAAAACTCTCAAGTCTCAATCCGCACAATTAGAACAAATCTTGGCTGTTCTGGGCACCCTCGCGCCAAATCCTCCGCCAGCCACCGCTATCCCTCAAGGAGGAGGAACCCCTACTGCTCCAGGATTGGGAGTGCCAGCCACACCTCCCAACCCTCATCTGCAGACTCCACCGTCGGCTGCGCAACTGCCTTCGGTTCAAGGATCAACGGCACAAATGCTGCCTCCTGCTGCTCACGCTCCTCAGCCCTCGGCTTTGGCGTCCAACCCAACTTTGCAGTACCCTTTGCCTCCCCCAACGATGATCTGGGGAAACGCGGGTACTCAGTATGCTCCCAATCCTCCGGCGGCATATGTGTCGCCACCGCCTACGGCAACCCCTGCGACAACTACCGAGGGGAGCATTCCAGAATGCATGACGTCTTTCCAAAAGCGCGTGGACACCATCCTGGCTCATCAGTCATTCGCGGATACCATTATCCCGAAGTTAGACAATGATCCACCTATTCCACGAGAGATCTATCTCATGCCTAACCCGGCGGGGTACAAGGCTCCCAAATGGGATAAGTTCGAGGACGTCAATGGAAACGCTCATGAGCATGTCATGCGTTTCATTGATGTCATGGGTCCGTACGGAGCCGATCCCAAACTGCTGATGCGAGAGTTCCCAAAATCTCTTGGGAACGTAGCATACAAATGGTACCGGACATTGGAGGCCGGATCCGTGAAGACTTGGGACGACATGGTCCAAAAGTTCTATACCAAGTTCTTTCAAATGGAGGAAAAGGTGACAATGATCCATCTCTCGCGGATGTACCAGAAACGCGAGGAGGATGGGATCACCTTCATCAAGAAATTCCGGGCGAAATCCTTGGAGTGCAAAGATCCAATGCCCGAAAGCCGGCTCGTGGAGATATGCCTACAGTGCATGCGAGATGAATACAAAGGTATGCTCATCAATTTGCAAACACCTACGTTTTCAAAACTAATCGAATGCACGAAGAACATCGAGCCCATAGTCGAGATACAGAAAAAGAAGAACGCTCCAGAGCGACCTGCGAGCGGCACCACTTACAAGATCGGAAGGTTCAGCTACAAGCGGGGACGCGAAGCTGAGGTCAATACAGTTTCGCCCCAGAAACAAGCAAAGGTTGTGAACTTCGATGTACCGCCTCTGCCATGCTCGGTAGAGGAAGCGAGCGACCTCTGCAAACAGTGGCGCAAGGACGGCGTCCTGCCACCGCTCGAGAAAACACCCTCCAAGGAGATGGTGAGGGACCCTAAGTGGTGCGAGTACCACGGCAAGATCATGCATCCCACCGCCGAGTGCAAGAAACTCAGGTTCGCGTTCGATCAGAAGATGAAGAACGGCGAGTTAATCGTCAGCGACAACAGGAAGGACGTGCGCAACAACCCACTTCCTGCCCATACAGAGTCAGGCTCGAAAGGCAAAGAGGTCGCCATGATCTCGATCGTAGACTTGGAGGAAGTCGCCGAGGATGGTCTACCCATCATTGCTGAGGTCCATCAAGACGAAGATTATAGCATGGACACAGAGGATGAACGTGCCGACCGCATGAAAGGATCGCACGGCTTCAACAAATTCTTCGACGAGATGAATTTCTCCGAGAGGTGCCGGACTGATATGACAAAAGCAATCTTAAGGATAGCGGAGGACTACGAGGAGGACCTCGTGGTCTCCAACGGGAAAGTCATCAGGGCGTCTCGTTCCACAGAAAAGATCATGACCTTTTCTACCAGCGACAAGAAGACGGATGCGAGTCACCAGAGGCCTCTGTACGTGACCGCCATCATCAATGGCGTCGAATTCAAGCGAGCATTCGTCGATGGAGGAGCAGCGGTCAACGTTGTTCCACTCCACACACTGAAGCTAGCAGGGATCCCGGAGCACAAGGTAGTCAAACGTCCATCTCCACTGGTGGGATTCGGAAGCGACTCTAGAATGACGATCGGATGGATCCGCCTGGGCGTCCAGATTGGCAAGATCAAGTGCTCGGCGAAGTTCTATGTCATAGACGCGAACACCACATACCACATGATTATAGGTCGAGCCTGGATTCATCGCTTCGACGCAGTCCCTTCGACGGCTCACCAGGTTATGAAAGCTATATGGAACGACAGAATAGTCGAGATACCGGCTTCGACTAACCCGTTCAACTTGGACGAAGCACATCTCAGCGAGGCGGTGTGGTTCACTGAGATGGCGGACGAGCAAACACCCGGGCCTTTCAACCCTACTCCTTTGCCTCTCTGGGAGGACATCAAGGACCAGTCACCTGCGGGCGTGATGGTGACAAGGGAAGATGCCAAGGAAAAGCCGCCTACACGCGAAGAGGCGCCACGTATCGCATATCATCGAAAGAATGTGTACACTTTGAAGAGGATCGCAAAGCATGACCCCGAGGGCAAGGAGATAGAGAGCTTCTACGCCAATGGGAAGAAATGCTATCGCATATGAAGGTGCGCGGGGATGTCCTCACACGGGCATGGGGATGTCCCTGAGCAAATCAATCAAATCGAGCAAGTTGCGCTGACGGAAGAGCCAACACAAGGCACTCCAGACGAGAAACTCAAAGAAGCGCCTGAATGCATGGAAGACAGGCCAAGACCACAAAAGCAAGAATTAAAGGAAGTGTTCCTCAGCCCGAACGAGGAAAAGAAAAGGCCAGTCTTCCTGAGTGCGGATCTCACAAGCGAAGAGGAACAAGGACTGCTGCAGCTCCTAACTGAGTACAAGGACGTGTTTGCATGGGAATATGATGAGATGCCAGGTCTGGATACAAGCATCACCATGCACCGTTTGGACATCATCCCAGGGTCTAAACCGGTCAAGCAGAGCACCAGAAGCTTTAGGCCAGAGCTTAACGTGAAGATCAAGCAGGAGATAGTCAAACTCCTAGAGGCCAAGTTCATAGAGCCAAATCATCATCCCACATGGCTGGCCAACATCGTGCCGGTGGTGAAGAAGAACGGACAGCTCCGCATCTGCGTGGACTTCCGAGATCTCAATCGCTTCTGCCCTAAGGACGATTTCCCATTGCCCAACATCGATTTGCTTATCGATTCAACAGCAGGCCATCGCATGTTCAGTTTCATGGACGGTTTCAGCGGGTACAATCAAATCAAGATGGATCCCGAAGATGCGCGGAAAACTGCATTCATCACTCCTGTGGGGGTATTCAACTACACGGTAATGCCGTTCGGTCTTAAGAACGCGGGCGCAACCTATCAGCGGGCCATGATGGCTCTATTCCACGACATGATGCACAAAGAGGTGGAATTCTACGTGGATGACCTGGTGGTTAAATCCAAGCACGAAGCGGATCACCTTACAGACCTGCGAAGGGTGTTCAACAGATGCAGGAACTTTCAACTGAAGATGAACCCCATGAAATGCGCATTCGGCGTGACCTCGGGGAAGTTTTTGGGATGCGTGGTCCATCGCCAAGGGATCGAGCCTGACCCTGCGAAAGTGTCAGCCATCACCAGCATGACGCCACCCCATGACCAAAGTACCTTGAAAACATTCTTGGGAAAACTGTCGTACCTGCGGAGATTCATCCCAGCAATTGCAGAAATCACATGCTGTTTCAGCACTCTTCTCAAGAAGGACGCCGCGTACAACTGGGCTCCGGACCATGAAGCCGCATTCGAAAAGCTGAAAGAGCTGCTCACGTCCTCAAAGATTATGATCGCGCCTCAGCTGGGATCACCGCTTCTACTATATCTTACATCAACAAGGAGATCTATAGGAGCACTCTTGGCTCAGGAGTATGAAGGCCAAGAGAGGCCCATCTACTATATCTCTCGCATTGTGCAGCCTGCTGAATCAAGGTACACGGATATCGAACGTCATTGCGTTGCTTTATTCTTTGTGATAGAGAAGTTGAGACACTATTTTGCATCACACAAAGTAGTGGTGGTTACCAAGAGCGACCCCATAAGATATTTGCTAACTCACACTACTCCGGGCGGGAGATTGGCAAAATGGTACATGACCATCTCTCAATACAATATCACATGCGTGAAACCAAGAGCGATCAAGTCGCAGGCAGTAGCGGATCTGTTGGCACAGTTTCCCGACAACAGCCACGAACCCGTGATCGAAGAAGAGCTCGAAGGCCCTGAAATCTACGCGATCGACGTGCCCTATTGGACCCTCCACTTCGACGGTTCGTCAACCAGGAAAGGCGGAGGCATTGGGATAGTCTTGACAAAGCCAGACGGGGAAGTCATACAGATATCCGCAAAGCTCAACTTCGCAGTCACGAACAACGAAGCGGAATACGAGGCTCTCATTGCGGGGCTCCGTGCGGCGAAAGCTTTGGAAGTGAGTAACTTAACAGTCATGGGAGATTCCAAGCTGATTGTTAAGCAAGCCTCGGGCGAATATGGTTTGAAGGAGATCAACCTCCTGTCTTATCGTACCCTAGTACAGAAACTGATGCAACAATTCTGCGATGTGAAGTACGAGCACAAGCCCCGAGCAGACAACAGGCATGCAGACGCCTTAGCAACTCTGGGATCTAAGGTCAGCATAGACAAATGCCCCGCAAGGATTTCCATTGAAGTGCGAACATCGTCGGCATTAACAGAGGATGCGTGCGACGACGAACACATGGATGACGCAGACTGGCGGAAAGCAATCCTGCAAGCTATTGCAAAAGGCACCAGCAGCGAAAGCTGGGCACTCACAAAAGGATACTGCATCCACGACAACACCCTTTACTACAAGGGTCCTGGAGGAATACTCATGCGATGTGTCTCCGAGCAAGAGGGACAACAGCTGTTAGAAAAGATTCACCAACACGCTTGCGGAGAAAGCGAGGTGTCAATCTACAGAAAGGCTCAGAGATATGGCATTCATTGGCCAGGCATGTCAACAGCTGCAGCCCTGATACAAGGGGAGTGCGAAAGTTGCGCACTAATCAAAGACTCTCTACTCGTCGCCTTAACCGATGACGACACGGACTGGAGGAAGCCACTGTTTGATTTCCTCACCCAGGGCACCGTACCCGAATCGAGAAAAGAAGCCGAAAAGTTGAAAAGGAAAGCGTCTCGATACGTGGTACAGGAAAACCTGCTTTGGCGAAGAGGTCACGAGGGCAACTTGCTGCGATGTCTAGACGGCAGAGAAGCACAAGAAGTCATGGACCTTTCTCATCAGGTGGAGCATCAAGGAGGTGCGAAATTATGCAGACAGCTCCTCTCAATCGGATATTTCTGGCCCACGATGGAAGTCGATTGCCGTACCAAAGTGCGACGCTGCCAGGAATGCCAATTCAAAGGGAACCTAGTGCACGCTCCTGCTGTGGATCTACATGCACTAGGGACGCCATGGCCATTTCACACATGGGCTCTGGACTTCATCGGTCCCATCCGGCCAACGTCGCACGGGAATCATTTCATTCTCACCGCAACCGAGCTGTTCACCAAGTGGGTGGAAGCAATACCACTAAAGACGGCAAATGCGTTGGCTGTGGTCAACTTTATCCAAGAAAGCATCGTATGCAGGTTCGGAATCCCAAACACCATTCTTTCAGATAACGGTACTCCTTTTGTTAATCTCCAGGTAGCTGCGAAATTAGCGGAGTACAATATCAGGCAGATATGTTCTACCCCTTACTACCCAAAGGGAAACGGACAAGCCGAAGTGACTAACAAGACGCTGTTGAGAATATTGAGCAAAATGGTCGCAGATGACCACAAGAAGTGGGCCGACTCTCTAAGCATAGCTCTGTGGGCCTACAGAACTTCTCCAAGGACACCCACAGGGGCCTCGCCATTTCTACTGTGTTATGGGGCCGAAGCTGTGGTACCTGCGGAGGTTAGAGTCAATTCGGCAAGGCTGGCCTTCCATGCACTCTATGAAAATCAACGCGATCATGACTTAATCTTGCTGGAAGAAAAGCGAGAACAAGCCAAAAGGACTAACAAGCGGTACCAGGAAAGAATCGCTCGCGCCTACAACAAGACAGTCCAGCGAAGGGATTTCGCAGTCGGAGACTTAGTCTTGCGCGCATCTGACCACTGCATGCGAGAAGCAACTCACCCAAAGTTCGCAGCTAATTGGGAAGGACCCTTCGAAGTCACAGAAGTCTTCGATAGTGGCTACTGCAGCATACGAAGGTTAAACGGCACAACCTCAACTCCCAGTTCAATCAACATGCGCTGGATCAAGAAGTACTATCCCTGACTTCTCTCATTTCATACGTTTTATGATAACGTGCTTAATGTCTCATGTGGCTATGATTTACGCAATCTCCTCTCCCATATGAGAGGATTGTAATCCCATCTCTCCCATATGAGAGCGTTATAATAAAAGAATTCTCCCAAATGAGAAGTTCATATTTCTAGCTGTTTATGTTACTCTATTTAATTTGTTATTACTGTTAACAATGATTTATTCGCTGCAAAGGCAATCCATACAAACTGCGATCTTAATTGATCATCCAAGCCTATCTCTCACGATAGCAGCCAATGCAACGCGATCTTAAGTGATCATATAAGCCTATCTCTACGATAGCAGCTAACGCAAATGCGATCTTAAGTGATCATCCAAGCCTATCTCTCACGATAGCAGCCAACGCAAATGCGATCTTAAGTGATCATCTAAGCCTATCTCTCATGATAGCAGCCAACGCAAATGCGATCTTAATTGATCATCTAAAGCCTATCTCTTACGATAGCAGCCAACGCAAATGCGATCTTAATTGATCATCTAAAGCCTATCTCTTACGATAGCAGCCAATGCAAATGCGATCTTAAGTGATCATCTAAGCCTATCTCTCACGATAGCAGCCAACGCAAATGCGATCTTAATTGATCATCTAAAGCCTATCTCTTACGATAGCAGCCAACGCAGATGCGATCTTAAGTGATCATATAAGCCTATCTCTCACGATAGCAGCCAACGCAAGTGCGATCTTAATTGATCATATAAGCCTATCTCTTACGATAGCAGCCTGTCTAAATGCGATCTTAATTGATCACCCAAGC
Source organism: Linanthus parryae (assembly GCA_023055425.1). Taxonomy (NCBI): domain Eukaryota; kingdom Viridiplantae; phylum Streptophyta; class Magnoliopsida; order Ericales; family Polemoniaceae; genus Linanthus; species Linanthus parryae. Next base: position 187,383,825 of record JALGPY010000001.1, read on the forward strand.
CTATCTGCTACGATAGCAATTTATATGCAAAGTGATTTTAGTTAATCATCTAAGCCTATCTGTTACCATAGAAACTTATATGCAAAGCGATTTTAGTTGATCGTCCAAGCCCATCTGTTACGATGGCAACGCATGCGCAAGATGATCTTATCAGATCTTCTAAGAGTCCATCTGTTGCGACAACAGTTTATGTGAGAAATGATCTCAATCGATTCTTCAATAAAGCCTATCTGCCATGATAGCAATTCGCACCACTTAACGATCTTAATTGATCTGCTAAAGACTATCTACTACGATAGCAACGTTGTGAAAACGATATTAAATGATCCGCAATGGCCAGCCAACAAGCCCGTCTGCCGGGATGGCACAGCTGCGAAGATACGATCTCGAACGATCTAGCGAAACACCCGCGAATTAATATATCGCAGAAGCGAAACAAATACATAGCATTATGCAAGGCGAAATATGCCGAAACGCATGCGAAATTGTATTTTGTTGCAAAGAGAGCAGATAATACAGAAAGCTATTTATCATTACGAGTCGAATGACTTACAATTTATCTGTCTAGATAGCAGCTTACAAGCGAAAAGCTCGAATCTAACTACGCAGCCAACATGGCTTACAATACATTCGAAAAGTAGCTGGTAAGCCAGCAGAGACACAGTACGGAAACCCGGACTGCAAAGGATGAACCCACCGGTTTCAAACACCGGCTACGCAACGCCCAGATCTGCGGGTGAACATCTGTAGCAGGGGGGATCTTGCTCTAAAATATCCACATGAAGCCATACGCTCGAGATCCCGCTATCCGACAAGACCGTTGTCAGATATGCACCCCATAACATTTGCCCAAGGAACCACCGGTTCCGGCGATCCACAGGCAAGCAGAAGCTCCAAAGGGCAAGGGCTCCTTGTAGACGGGGATGAACGCGACGGTTCGTCATCCCGAGCTCACAAACATGAAGGTGACGGATTCTTCTTCGGAGATGCTGAAGAAGAATTCCGCCGTTCATTACGAGACGGTAGCACGGTCACTTCGGCGCTGCACCTCACCACGAGGCGGCCGGAAACATGACCTGCACACATAACACACGAAGAAATTTCTTCGAACACATATGAGATATTATCTGCATCTTCTTTATGATGGTTATAAAGAGCAATAAGCCTCATAAAGTGGATCTTGGAAACTATTTCTATAGCACAAAGCGCAAACTCAGGATTCAAAACTTGAAGTTGCCATGAATCAACGAAAAACAAGCGTTGAAGCCAGCAGTCGTAAGGACTCACGGCAAAGCACATCTTTGGGATGAAGAACCCAAATAGCAAAGACAAGGTTTATATAGACCCTGTACAGACTCTTCGGTTGCCTAAGATGAGTCAGCAGAATTCAAAAAGAGGGTAAGTTCAATCACTTACGCCTTGAAAAGCGGTAACAATCAATTACCCTACTAAAGGCTACGACGATTCAGTTGCGTATCCTAATAAATGACGGATAGTCATGATTCGGATGGACTTCCCAACGGAAGCATGCTTATCTGCCGATAAATTAGCGCGAAAATCAAGCAAAGTATCAATTGCTGACATCATGATTAGATATGCACAAAGATATCCTGTCAAATCCCGAAAAGGGCAAAACGGGCAAATTCATTGTTCGTTGTTAAAAAAAAAGGGGGGGGAGAAACCCTAGCAACATTACATTAATGTTTCAAAACATTACATTAATGTTTCAGCTATTTCCTTGCTATTTTTCAAGACTCGAAAAATCAAAGCAAATTCTTGATTAAGGAGTCTTGGGGCTCGAACTGCTCGCTCAGCTCCTCCACTTGTTTCACTTCTTGCTTCAGTAGCTCGCACCTGGCATTCATCTCATGATACAGCTTTAGAGCTTCATCAACCTTTTGCTTCTGCTGCTCCACCTTCTGCATCTCGACTGCGAGATTCTGGTGACCGAGTTTCAAAGTTACGGCCGCGCGAATCAGCGTGACTCTGTCCTTAAGAAACTTGAAGCCCATTCTGCCTTGGACTTTGGTCACGAGGTTTTGGCACATGCCGCATAACAATTCAGCACTCTGGACCGAAATGGTCGCGGGTGTAGCCGCAGACAGCTGCTCCAAAATCCAAATGGCTTCAGTAAGGAACAGCCTCCTGTCAAAAGGCCCGATCTCCAGAGATCTCACAAACGAGCGGGGATACCTGAGACGCATTCGAACTACCCAGTCTACATCGGTTTGCTTCAAACCTGAGGAAACGTCAAAAATAAGTTATGATGTCAGATCTCGCAAGCGAATAATGCGACGTGCGAACAGTAAAGCTCTACTTACCAGTTCCTTCCAGAATCTCATGAAGGGAAGGAATGCGGGCTGCCGGGTTGTTCGAAGACTGCCCTCGCTCCATGACTCTCCTATCAGCTGCGAGCTCCAACCTCTCGTAGTCAGGAGGAAGAGTGTAGGCCGCACCAGCTGCGACTGCATTCCCGGCCTGCGAGCCCCAAATGCTCCACGCAGGAATAGGTACCTCTGGCTCAGTCATCGCCGGAGGCGAGGGGGCAGCCGTAGTCGCTTGTCGAAGGACACTCTCAGATGCAGAAGCATTAGCAGCAGTTGTCCTTATCTATTCAGCACTAGCATGGACATCTTCATCCATCAACACAGTGTCAGCTCCAGCATCGTCGGAAAGCTCGATGATGTCCTCAGGAGGCTCACCCGTGTGGTCAGCAGCTGCGACGGGCTTCTCGGTATGGGAGCTCGGAATCGGAACATAGGACGCAGAAGACTGACTTCTCTGCTCCAGCGCAGGTTCCTCAGCATGACCTGCGACATTAAATGAGATGATATGAGGTAACTTGTGTTATAAGTTATTTTCGCTATCTTTACTAAAGCTAAGAGTAAGCACCTCCACGCGAAGGTGGGAATTGAGGTATCCTCGTCATACACTAAGGACGTGGAACCATGCCCTATCAGTGTGTCTTCACTAAGCAGGTCCTTAAGAGAAGCGTGACCTGAGGTGCGAATAAACCAGTCATGATTCTGCCTCAAGTGGCTAAAACCTAGTTCGTGCATATCACTCAAATAGTTACCTGAGGGTTCTCCGCATTTGCCTACTAACCAACGGCGAATGTCAGCCTTTGACACACCATGCTTTAACGCACCCACAATAACATCTCTATAAGTTACTGCGAGATTGAAGATCTCACCTTTATCGCCGCCTGCGATCTCTTCGAAGTCCGCTTGGACTTGCTCTAGTGCTGCTGCATCCTCTCCGGGAACCTCATCTTCCTCCTCCACATGAGGAGCCACTTCTTCGGGAAGCTCGTCTTCCTCGCCGACTGGACGCACTAAGTCGTCGACATGCTGCTCTTCGAGGCTCCGCTGTTTCACACGCTCGAGCTCCTCTTCCTCTCGCCGTCTTCTTCTTTCAGCAGCTTCCGCGGCTGTCTTCCGGGACTCAGCAAGAACGTCCTCGCTTATGGGCTCATCTGGAATGCCAGAATGGACATCTCTCTTTTGTCTTTTGGCCACAAGGCCACCAACGGTTTCATCATCATCATCTGCGAATACACAATTGGTTCAAACAAAAGAAGGGCAAAGAAGTTATAATAACGGGAAAGGAAATGCGACGGAAGTACCTCGTGATTCTTCCTCGTGCATCACAACTGTTACTTCTTCTTCTTCATCACTTGCTCGGGGCTCCTGCCTCTCTTCCTCTTCCTCTTGGTTGAATGGAACAAAAGTCTCAACTGCGAGATCTTTTCGCACTTTGCTGGGCATGCGACCTTTGCCTTTGTCCTTGATAGAAAGGGACCTCACTGGGGGAGAAGCTGGAGCACTTCTAGGGGAAGAAATCGTAATTCCCTTTTGCCTAGGTCTCTTCACTCTCGGCGCCGCAATCGCTGGAGGGGACGAGTCATCTCTGGGAGGAGACGGAGCCGGAGGATTGTCTATCAGCGAGTCGGCAAAAGCCTTCATGACTGTGCGAACCTTTGTTTCGATCTCAGCGTCCATCCTCCATGCTAGCCGGAACGACTCCCCTTGCCTTCTGGTGGCAACAATGGTGTTAATCAGCGATTTGGAGCGATCACCAGCTGCGAACCTCCGCACATGACACTACAACCGTCCAGAGTAAAGATGTCAGCATAAGGAAACCAAGAAGCTTAAATGCACGCGAAAAAAAATTTGCTTACCTCAGCAAAAGCCTTGCTATATCTGACGACATGCGTATCGCCCTTCTTGATTGCGGCGACTTGCTCCTTGAGAATGAAATCAGGGCACAAATGGTTCTCACGGTCCCACAGTGAGTAGCAACCATACTCAGACTCGCTCAAACTGCAATTGGGGCGAAACGGAAAAGAGTTTCTTTTGAGCAAGGGGGCCCTACCTGGCTGCGCCGCCGCCTCCGTCTCAATCCTCGTTTGCTGGGCAACCCAGTATGCGAGCCAGTTCTGGGAACAACCACCCTCGCGAGTTCCCTCAGGCTGCTCAAAGGGAAGATTGCTCATGAAGACCGTCTTGCACTCCTTTGTTAGCAAGAGCTTGTAGCATCCTCTGACAATGGACTGAGGCCAGATCGATGGGGCCACCGCATCAAATCCAAACTGAGGAGAAACCCGAGTGGGGTCAACATCCACTGTAAGCTTTTCATACCTTGGCGCGAGCTCACGAGTATGCTCTGCAAGGGAAGGAAGGGAACCTCGCAGACACCAGCAAAAGAACTCACGACAGCGCTCGTGGAAATGCGGTCCCTTTTCAAAGAGAAGTTCTTCTGAGAAGACCATACCTTTGGAGGGGTATAGCTTTGGAAACCATCGCACATTCTCAATACGCGTGGCATAGGGCCTGGCAGTAAACTCCTTCCGTTTGTCGCATATCAAACTCCAAACGCACTTGGGGTTGCCTGTTCCGAACCATCTCGCAGCTCTTCCGTTGTTGCGTGCTTCTGTCTCGCCTGGGGGACACCACTTATCAAGTTGGAGAGCAGTTGGAGCATAGGACGGCCAGCGCTCGAACACCCACATTGTCAAAAAGGAAATATTGACAAAGGTCAGTACATCGAGGCGGCCACGCGACTCCCTCATAGCCAGAACCAGCTGATCAAGCCTATAGTACAGCGTGCCCAAGACCAAGGGTCCGAGTGCGACTCTCTGGCCAAGAGCGAGCCTCACAGCAAGTGGCAGCACATGGTAGAAGACTCCGTCATGGGGGTGACCATCAATCAGGTACCTCGACAGCCAGGCACAGAGAAAAGCACAAAGGGTCAAATGATAGCCCTTGCCCTCTACGTAATTCTCGGCCTCCGGGTCCTCACTCAGAAGTTTCTTGGTAATACCGATGTTCGCATAGTCTCGGAAGAAGTACTGCAACCATTTGTTCCAGGTATTCTTCGCAGACGTATCAACCAGCTGCCAGTTCGGAAGGGGCTTTGTAGTGGTCCACCGAGTGGAGATTTTCTTTACCTCTGCTAGGCATTCCTCCATCTGCGTAAACAAGGGAATTTCCGCAGATGTCCTCAAAGGACTCAAAGGGTCCACTTCACCCATAGGGGAAAGCTCGTACAGCATTTGCACGTCCTCGAGCGTGGGGGCAGCCTCGAACTCAGCAAAATGGAACGTGTGGGTCGCAGGCGAATAACGGGACAGAAGGTCTAGAAGCATGGATTGATCCAGCTTCACGGAAGCACCCTTCATAGCACGGATAGCAAAGTATACGCCGGCTTCATTAAGAGTCTCGGCGTGATGATCCAACACGTGGTCAATCCACTCATCCATATAGTCCAATTTTTGGACGAACGCCTGAGTAGAAATCGCAGTATATGGGAAGTGCCCGTTCTCGATCCCCAATCGAACTACATCCTCGGAGCCAACCAACTCGAGCAAGGCTGAGTTAACTGGGCGAGTCAGCGTCAGCAATCGCTCAATTAGAACAGGATCAGGCATCCTCTTCGCCTTTACCCTCGCATGGTAGAAATCTTTGCCGCCTAAAAAGGGGGCTTTTCGCCACAAGGCCTGCGGAAGGTCGGGTATCTCTTCATCTTCCTTGACGGGTCTGGTTACTCTTGTCTTGGCCATTCCTGCGAAAGAGCAAAAAAAAAGAGGGGGAGAAATACCACACTTCAGTTTGAATTTTGGAATTCAAGATCTATGCGAAGGAAAACGAACAGTTCCGGTACCGATTTCAGAAATTGGGGAGTTGCAAGATCCAATATTGTTGAAAGATTAAAACGAAGCGGGTTCAAAGATCAAAACCTCTTCACAAATTCCATGGGTTTACAGATTCAACGCAGTTCAAGGCAAACACTGGTATCTTAAATCAAAAAGTAAACGAGGCCAACCTTGTTTTCTTGAAGCCTGCTTGGATATGCACAATTGAAGAATACGATTTGCAGTTCTGAACTGGTGATTGATTATCTGGATCTGCTCTCGAAGATCTCCGGGTACCATTCACTTTAAGAGAAAGAAGTGATGCTTTGCAATAATGGGGGATACAAGGTATTTATCCAAAACAATGAAGGGTTGCGTCCTTTCGATAGTCGAATCGCAACCGTCACCGTCGAATCGCGCAATCACAGGACAAGCTGACGTCACGCCTAAAGCCCTAAAGGTCAGACGGCACGACTCTAGGGGTTTTAGGTCATAATGACACGCACGGGGGCTGAACTTACCCGTATTTGAATTGGTGCGTGGCGGCGACGCGTATGTTGGTTTCCGCGCATGGAAGTCCATACGGCTATGAGTCTTCACGCGCAGAAAGGGGGCTAATGTAGATACTGCTTTCTGACATGACAGATCTTGGCCACGTGGCAGCCATCCAGCACACCATATTGTGCTCCACACACACAGGATCACCAGCCGAGCTGATCCATGTGGGGACTGCGAGACAGAGCCCTCGCATACCACTGCACGGGACTTGTAGGGACTTAGTGGTTTGGAGGCTAGAGTAAGCCCTGTCGCGTGCGAGCCAAGCCCGCACGCGACTTTTAGTAACTGTTTTGAGAGATCTATGGCACGAGCTCCCTAGACCCGGTCAATCCGGTCAAACCCGGTCAACCTCGTAGCGGTTCCGGTATTCGCGCACCACGTGCTATAACGGTTCCTATATACTCGGACGAACGTGCCGTTATGGTTAAGCTAATTAAGCCGCCATTAATGGGCGCATTAACCACACTACAACGGTCATGTTCTCCAGTATATATAGATCGTCAACCTTTCCATACAAAGGGGAACACACTTGCCATACGCGGAAGCTCTGCCAAACCTCTGTCTCTCTCTCAGACATTGCTACTGACTTACTCTCTCCCTACACACACCCCTACTCTTCCTGTGCGATCCTTGATCCACTGCACACGGTGCACACGGAGGTCTCCCCGCCGGAATCTCTTGTGCACAACGGGTTACCCAGCTCTTGTTCTAATTCATTCCCTAGATGAGACGTCACCGTTTCACTAATTACTTTCCTTCTATTTGGGCTTTTGTTTTCCTGCTGGATTTCATTACACTTTATCAAGATCGGACTTCGGGGGGCCCAAATAATCTCCTGCTTTGGGCTTGTTGGCTCTTCAACATAATAAGCTTGGCCCAATACCTCTTGGCCCAAATGATTAGCTTCGTCTTCTTGACAATTAGGGTTACTGATCTTCTTCCTTTCCTCCATTACGCCTCTGCTGCGAGCTTTCGAAGAAACCACATCTCCAGCTATCTCTGTACTATCACTCGAGGAAATTTCCGTGCACCCAGTTGTCCCCTTTCCGTACTGTCCTTCCTCTGACGCTGTAACGACCGTTTTTGTCCTTTCCACCATGCCATCTGTCTCCTCTGCAACAACTCGCACTGAGTCTCCCCTTGTGTTGTTTCGGCACGACTTGTTCGATTCTAGTGACTCATCTGAGTTAACTCGTCTCACCGGATTCAGGGATTCCTCAGCCTTTGCCCGGCCTTTCTCCATCACCGGCGTCCAACTTCTCTCCAGATCTTCTTTCCTCTTCCTTTCCTTCAATTTTTCCTCCGGTGAAACTTTCTTGTACCCCACCCTCAAGTCTGAGTTGTATAAAGATCTTTTATCTTCGTCTCTGGGTAAGAAGGAACATTGAGAATTCACATGACCCAGCCTTCCACACCTATAACACAGATTTCCGATTTTCTCATACTTAAAATTAACCCAGACCTCTTCACCTTCTGTAACAGGGAGGAAGAAACCTCTTTGAATCGGTTTTGACATCTGGATTTCCACATTTAGACGGGAAAAAGGTCTAATCCCAAACACTTCTGGTTCAACCCCTTCCTGATCTAGGTATGTTCCAATTAAGCCAGCAATCTTTTCTGCATTTCCTCTAGATCTTTTCTCTGCCGGTAAATCTCTTACCTGCACCCAAATTGGACATGTAGAAAAGTCCATTGAATGCAGACTCTGACCTAATCTCCACCTCCTGAGATTCAAGATTTGACCCGAAACTAACCATGGTGATTTAGTAAAAACTCTTTGATAATCCTCCTCGTTTGTGAAAAAGAAGGTAAACCCATTGGGGACATGAGACTCTACTGTAACCGAACCTTTGAGATCCCAGGCTCCTTCTACTATTTGCTTCATCGTTGATTTACCAATTTTTCTCTCGTAATGGAACTTTCCTACCAGTGTACTCTGAAACAATTTTCTCGAAACCTCTGGATCATCATCCAGTTTTAGTCTCAGATCCATTTCTAACAAAGAAGTAATGAATCGAGTAAGGAAATAGTAGCAAATCTCTACAAAAGCAGAAGATTGCTTGAAAAAACGAACAAGAGGAACTCTGTTCTTGAGAAGCTAGATGACAAAAAGCAGAGAGTAAAAACCCTCACTTTATCTCACTAGAATTTGCCAAACTATGAAATTCTAGACTGTTTGATTGATTACAACTTTCTAAACTCCACCCTTTTGTTTTGAATGATAGCTTTGACATCTTTGACAATGTGATCAATCTCCCAACAAACTATAGAAGTAGAATTCAGCGCCTTCCACACAACCTGGTTTTCACCTTCGATAATGAGAAAATCAGCATCCTACTCTTTTATGCCACTGCATGCTTGTCTCACAGCTTGACCTTCAGCTGCTAGAGCAGATTCAGCTAGAATGTGCATCCAACCCTCCTCCACAGCTATCCCATTAGAGTCCCTAGCAATCCACCAAATTGTGACTATCTTTGACCTAGCTGACCAAGTAGCATCCAGTCCACATTGATTTTTAGGGAAACTGAGGGAGCCTTTCTTTCTTATTGGTTTGACTTTTACCACTATTCATCGGATCACTCTGATCGGGTCATTTGATTAACAAAACGATACAAGAATTTGATGATCTTTTCATGATGTTGCAACAACATAAAATATCACGTATCACCAATTTTTTTTTATCGTTTTGCTATTCAAATAACCGGGTCAAAGTGATCCGGTTATGCATGAAAAAGTCAAACCAGGTTGAAAGAGAAGAAACAGATTTGTCTTGGGATAGGGGTTTTGTCTTTGAAAATCTTTTCATTCCTTCCCAACCAAATATCCCAAAGCACACACATTATCTTTCATAAGTGGGAAGAAGGTTTATTATGGATCTTTGCTTCCTTCCACTTCTCCACCAGTCAAGATAGAAAGTTTGTAGTATTTCTCCAATCAAAGTACTGTCTCAATTTTGGTACCAAGTTGCTCATCCAAAGCCATTTCCCCAGATATGTTGGAATAGAAGTTGAAGAAGAAGTTCCCTCCCTGTGTTGTCTCTGGCTAATATCGGTTAAAAGTAAACTGGTAGCAGTCTTTGAGCCAGATTTGACCTCAAACTTCCCTCTGAATTAGACCAAGGCCAAAATTGTCTACCCACAGCTTTCGCAGGGAATGGGGATACTTAGGATAGACAATTTTGGAGACTGTTGATTAGTGATCTTCTAAGTTTTGGAGACTGGGTTGATAAGCTCTTCCACCTTGATCTGCCCTTGAGCTAAGTCTTATCTTCACATACGTTTATTTTGACTCAAGGAAATTATCCAGTTATCATCAAAGGCTCTAATGCTCTTCCATCTCCCATTTGTCACCACACATAGTTTCGAAGAACTTATCTACCAGCCAGAATGCTCTTCCATTGGATCAACTTATGCCTTTTGTAGCTTCCCAAAAAGTTTTGTTGGAAAATACAGCATTTTCAGAAACTTCGCACACAAAGAGTCTGGCCTTTGAATGATTCTCTAGCATGATTTGGCTGAAAGGGCAAGATTTAAGGCTTTTACCTCTCTAAAGCCTACTCATCCTTCTCAATTTTTCCTGCAAACGTTTTCCCACTTTGAGCAGATTTTGGTGCTATCTTCTTTTGCTTTCCACTAAAAGTTTCTGATAAAAGTGATCTTTTTACACAAATAATATGGGAAAATCACCATTGACATGTCACAGGAGGGCACTCCTTGGGCAATGGATTTGAGTAAGAGTTCTTTGCCAGCATAAGAGAGGGCCTGATTTTTCCATCCTTCAACTTCGCTAGCCACTTTCTGGTGAACATAAACAAAAGCTGTGCCTATAGATCTGCCCCATCTATTTGGGATGCCCAAATATTTCTCTTCTGAATCCGTAATTGAAGCATTTAACAGCTGAGAGATAGCCTGTTTATCTGAATCAGGGACTCCAGGGAAAAGGAATTGCCTGATTTTTGGAGGTTTGTTCTCAGGCCAGTAGCTTGCTCAAAGGATTGAAGGAGACTTAAGAAGTTTGTGGCCTCTTTTCTTGTAGCTTGGAGAAAGGAAGTGAATCATCAGCAAATAGGAGGTGGCACACAGGCATACGCTTTAGCAGTTCCTTTTTATTTGAATACTCTTGATATCTCCTCTTTCCATAGCTTTCTCTAGCAGTTTTGAAAAGCTTTCCATAACAACAATAAACATATAAAGGGATAATGGATCCCCTTGTCTCAATCCGTTAGTAGAGGTAACCTCCCCTTTTGTATCTCCATTCACTTGGAGATTTTATTTGATTATAGAAACACATTGATTCATAAGTTGTCTCTACTTTGAGCTGAAACCCATTTTATTCATAGAAGCCAACAAGACATTCCATTCTAGCCTTTCATATGCTTTAGATTCCAGTTTCAGAGTCATCCACCCCTTATTTTTTGCTTGTGATTTTTGATTCCATGAAACCATACTTGGGCTAGAAGGATATTGTCTTGAATCGGTCTACTAGGACAGATGCATATTGAAAAGGGGATATGAGATAGGAAGGACTTTCTTTAATCTATTAGCCCCAAATTTTACAACCAAACACTCCGAAAGATAATTCACATATTTTCTGGCAGAACTTGCCCTATACTCTTTTCATCACTACTAATTCCACGACGATTCAATCACACTATTAAGATTTTCATTTATCAATTCTGGCATTCTAATGAAATAAATAAGACATGTGAGTCCTAGCATCAACATGTCTGATCACTCCGCAGGATATGATAACTGATAAGGCAGTACTAACCATTGGGTTCTAACTAAAACTTGGAATGAACCACGTTGGTGTGGAGTATGTTGAAAGCGAATCCAAACCTTCATAGAAAGGTTCGTTGCAACCTTCTTCAAAATCAAATGTGCCCATATCATGTCCTCCTACGCACCCAAATGGGTAACGCCTTCGTCTTTTGCTGCTACCAAAGTGTACATAATTATCATCAGTGTAGTAGATGCAGTTTCTTCTACAATTGAAATATTCTGGTCGCGATAGACATATTGATTGGCCGTCCCCCACAAACAAAGCACAACCCCCCAGGCCTTCAATTTTAACCCAATTTTTAGCCTCGGCATCCAACTTGAACAATTCAAAGTGAGTGGTAGAATAGGAAGGCCCAACAAAATTAGCTCCACGAACTTTACCTTCATATTCCAAGTATCGTACCACCATCACAAGTTCTCCCATTAATTCCACCGCATAAAATCTCTCCTTATCGGCGCTGCTAAATCTTGGATCTGGGGGCATCATGATGCTTGCGGTGGGTGGATCTAGGCCATCAAAATTGGAGCAAACGAGGAGCTCGCCAAAACGACACAAAGCATATATTTGGTCTTTGTAACATATAACATCATAGACAAACGACCGAATTGGGCGCACGACATCCTCCCATCTATCAGCCTTAAGAACCCTGAATAAGCCATGAACATTCCCCGTGGTGACGACAAGGAAGTCGTCAAAGTTTGACGAATAAGGTCGTTTGATCAGCCTAGCTTTATTGAAAAAAATCAACCGGATCCACTTTGAATTGAAATCTTCGCCTTCCTTCCACTTGTCATCATCGAACTTGGGTTTTGGGAGGGTGATTATACGTCGGGTCAAGGGGTTGAAGAGTTGTAACTGTCGGTCGAGGCCTACGGATATGATCCAGCCATAGGCAGTTCCCCAACAGCGCCTGTCGTGGAGCTCCGGCAAATTCAGATACAACTTCTTTCCCCGCTTATACATAGACAATAACCCTCTAGGTCGCTTGACGTCAGATCCGCCCTTGCTGTCCTCTAAGACGGAGAGCAAGAGCCATGGTGCCCGAGAAGTATCGGTTGGGCACCACTTATCGTTTTTGGTCGCATATCTGTAAGATCGGCACACGGCGGTGAGAACCTTGTAGTCTTCCACGGTTGGTAACTTGGTGCCTATCAGACTGACGAGCTCGGAAGGGAGGGCACTCCAGTCGGCCATAACCTTCAACCTACGGTAATAATAATTAGGAAATATGAGAGAGACAGAGAGAGTGGTGAGAGAGGGATTTTGCTACATGCAGAGATCCTTTTATACACGAACTTACTCAAACCTACTATGCATGTGACTTGACGATTAAGTACAACTTTTATGTGGAATTCACAGACCTACTTGGAGAAGTATGGTTAAAATGGAATTTGATGACTCAGCGCATCCACATCTACATCTTATATAATTTAGACAATTTCTATTAGTTGGTAATGTTTCCGGGTTTTTGCTCTATTCAAATATTTGTCATCGTAATTGTTTATAAACGTTGCATAAATTTAATTTGGGTGAAGAGAAAACAAGGTGGAGAGATTTTAGGGAATGTGGAGAGATCTTAAGAAGAAATAGATTATGGAGAAAATCATGGAAAAATATTTTGAACGGAAACGTTTTCTCGCTAGGTCTGGCGAGCGAAATTCAAACTCAACAAAATAGAATACAATATAGCAAGTCAAGTTGAGCTACACTATTCTAAATTTCACTGGGTTTTTTTTTGTATTAACTGCTGTTTAGCTAGTCTCACTACTAGAAAAATAACCTGTCACGGCGGTTTATGTACGACGGTTACCAAAACCGTTGTTATAAGTACCATGTTACTGCGGTTTTTGGTTTTGTGTCGCTTAATACACGGCTGTTGACACAAACCGCGCTAAAAGAAACGGCGGTTTATGGAAACCGCCTTTACATACAGCATGAGACGTCGGATTTAAGGAAGGCGCCGAATAATAAATCACATTTATGGCAGAATTCCTGAAACCGCCTTTAATTAAACAATTAAATATTATTATAAGTTTACTTTATTACGTTATTTTCAATCAATGAATACATTAATAATTAAATAATTTGTTTTTTGTTTCAAACAATTAAATTTTTTGTTTGAATAAGTCAAACGCCTTTCATGTTTTGAATAATAATCTTGTCCGTCCAAATTTTTGATCTAATCTTAGCCTTCCATTAAATACCCTACTTCTTTGTAACATTAAAATAAATACGAAAATACGTGTATAAAAATTAAAGAGAAATTAAATATATTTATACAAGGGTGGTTCTAAAAACTCGCCGTTCCATAAAAAAAATCAATGATGTTAAAGGCGGTTTCGGCAATCCGCAGAAAAATAAATTTTTGTCAGTAAGTTATAACTGACGTTTAAAAATTAGCGATGCCATTCTTCGTGGCGGATTTTAAAACGCCGAACAAAGCGCCGCATGTGCTATAAACAACGATTTTGGAACATATTAAGGCAGTTTTTAAACCGCCGTTTCAAGCAGTTTTTTTAATAGTGTCTAATGTGGATGCTCTCAACAGCGCGTCACTGAACCGGCGTTTTCAAAAGTCACGATGTTTGTATTGGATACATTTTCTTTTCGCCCATAAATTTATAAGGATCTTCGCTTTCACCCCCTTTAATTGAAAATATCCTCTTAAATCCCTTATCGAGCACCACATGTCATAAATTTTGGATTTTCGAGCAAATGGGTACCCTTCTTTTAACTATCCGTTAATATTTGACGGAAAAATATAAAGAGACTATCTTACCCCTTATTTTCACCTCCAATATTTTTAAAATACAAGTTTTACTAAAAATTTAAAAGAAAATAAAAAAAAATAAAATTTTAATATAAATTCGATATATGTAAGATAGTGCAATATATATCATCAAAATTACATATTTTTACATCATTTCAAGATGTGAAATATGTTTTTATTAACATAAATCCGTCAAACTTAAAGTCTTTAACTTTTATTTAACAGATTTTTAAACAAAATCACAAACCATTATAATTCCACATGCATTTTTTTAATAATACAATAACACACAAGTAACTTTGTTTATTGTATAAAATGTACAAGTATACTTGTATTTTATTTTATTTTAAAATATGTGTTAATAAAAACATATTTCATATCTTGAAACGATGTAAAAATATGTATTTTTGATCAAATATATTGTATTATCTTACATATATAAATTATTAAATTAAAATTTATTTTGTTTTAAACTTTTTTTTAGATTTTTAGTAAAACATGTATTTTAAAGGACGTTGGAGGTGAAAATAAGGGGTACAAATGTATTTTATAATTTTCCGTCCAATATTAACGGACAACGGAAGGGTACCCACTTGCTCGAAAATCCAAATTTTAGGACCTGTGGTGCTCGATTTTGAAATTTGGGTACCCACTTGCTCGATTTTGCCAACTATGAGTACCTCCGGTGCAATTTAGCCTACATGATTATGGTGTTTCCCTTAGGGTGAGTTTGGGAATGCTTCTGCTGCCAGCACATCTGCTTTCCAACAACAGAAGCAGTTTTAGTGTGTTTTGTAAAAATAAAATTTCTGCTTTTCCGGACAGTTTCTACAGTCCCACAACACTTTTCAGGAAGCAAGGTGGTGAAGCTTTTCCATAAAGTGTTTTTGATTAAGTTATCTACAACCGATTTTAACATTACAATTTCTAGAAATGTCAATAGTTATCTTTACGGAAATGACACATGTCATATATTTTTGTCATTTTACCCTCTCACAACAACTTCACAATTGATTTTACCAAACACAAAATTACTATATCAATATTTCACAGCAGTTTTTATGTAATATTTACCAAACAACATTTTATCAAGAATTCACAGCAGCTTTTTCACAGTGTTCTCACACAATAGCTTTCTAGCACCGCCACAGCATTCCCAAACTAGCCCTTAGTGGGTTATAATCCCGTCAGTCCCTCAAAAAAAATATGTTGCTTATTTTAAACGGTGCTTATCAGAATATACCATATTGTTTATGTAATTTTATTTTTGAACAATATTTCCAACATGTGTTTTTTATGTCAATTTTTAAACAGATACAAAAATTCTTTTATTTCACTCGACCATAGATGAGGGCCCATGCATGATCCATGTTTTGTAAGCTAAAATTCCATTACTCAGGCAAAGTGCCGCAATAGTCCTCAAAAATTACATCAACTGCCCAAACGGGCTCGTCCACAGTCCAGAAAAATATTTGAGGCAAAACTACCCCTGTTGAGCAAACAAATGAGCACTCCTATTCGCACCACGAGGAACCCTGTGAATCGAATGCCCAACCTCAGTGCCTTGCAAACGAAGACATTCATCAACTATGTCAACTGTTTCTGAAATTTCTTCGTCGTCCACACCTCGTCTCAAACATCTTTCCTGCCAAAGTTTAACTAAATTCAGAGAATTCGTCTCCAAAGCCAAGGGATTGAGACCCAAGTGAATAGCTAACATAACACCATCACGGATAACTAAAGCTTCCGCTACCTTTGTCGAGCTTCCAAAAGGAAGCTCAGCCACCTTTCCGGCAACAAACAAACCATTCTCATCTCTTACAACAATCCCCGCCGTGTTGTGCTTACGGCGTGCATCGCAGGAGGCATCAGAATTGACCTTACACCACCCCATTGGAGTTTTTTGCCACTTTACCCCAGCTGGAAGAGTAGAAAGCTGTGAAGAAACCGAACCCGGTGTCAAAACTCTTTCCGATAGCGTTATTAGCAACATGTCCAGCACATTCTTCGTTTTCAGCTTGTTGTTCTTGAATACCAGTTTGTTCCTCCACCACCAGATGGCCCAAACTCCTCCCGTCAATCGGAATCTATCCTAGGGAGAAAGGGAATCAAAACAGTCTTTGAACCAGACGTCGTAATTGTCGGCAACTGTTTTAACAAACTTGTTACCGAAACATAAAGCCCAATTTTTTTTTGGATTTTTTTTATCTCATGAAGAGACGGGATTCCGTCTCTGGTTGTCCACTGCAAAGAGGACACATATCTTCAACATTTACACCTCGTCGAACTAGATTTCCCCGCACGGGCATACTGTAATTAATCGCTCGCCATGTCGGAAAATAGCTTCTTCGGCAAAGCTTGCTTCAAATAGTATTTCAACCAACTCGTCGTGTCATCACCTCCCACCTCTGCTTTGCTACAACCCACATTATCGCCGAGTAAACGAAACCCCGACTTCACCGAGTAGTGACCGTTATCTTCAAAATCCAGACATAGATTAAAATCACTCGCCGGGTTGAGCATGCCATATCGATTGACGCAAGCTGGAACCGAAAGCGTGCCGGATGTACTAAAACTAGATCCACAATTCTGATGCTCCACAAGAAGAGCCCGATACCTCCCCCAACAAGGAACCCGATAGCCTCCCAACAAAGGCTTGGTGTGCTTGCACCCCCTGTTTCAGAGGCCAACCAGCGAAAATCCAATCTTCCCATCAACCCAACAGATCTTGTTCACGAACTCGCCATTGCTTCTCTTGAGACTCAACGAACATGGCTCTGATACCACTTGTTAGGATTCTAATACGCGCGAGAGACAAGATGAAACAAAAAAAATTATAAGAGTAGGATCAAGAACACAAGAATTACGTGGTTCACTAGTTTTGAGACTAACTACATCCACGGCCAAACCAAACCAATTTATTGATGAGAAGCCAAAATCAATTACAAGCACACTCCAAGTCATGACCCTAGCATCTACATATATACAAGTACGAGACTTGGAGCCGAAATAAACAAAAAGTTGTCCAAAATTGTTTCCTAGTTGGAAACAACTTATTTCCCAAGAAAAAAGGAAAATAGCCGTCCCTACAATTTCTCCAAATCTATGCCGACTTTGACCCCTTTTCCTACTGTTACCAAGCTGCTCTAACACAATTCAAAGCATTGAACCAATTTAGACACAAGCCACCGAACAAAAGTGAACCACCTTGCACACACATGCACTCATGCACTAACTAACCAAAGCTTGCTCCAAACAATTGTTTGAATCAAAAAAGCCCAACACTATTGACTCACATGTGCATTTTTAAGATTAAAACATATAAGATAATAACAAGTGTAAAATAAAATCCTCGCATAAACTAATATTTATTTCATAGTAGCACTCATTACAAAAGACGTTTCAGTACATGTAGTATGTTAAAATTGGCTTCAACATTTTGACTTTCAAGATGAAAAGAACAATTATGAAAAAGAAAAAGAAAAATAGCATGATAAGAAAAAGGACATAAGGTTAAAGTACGAAATAAAAAGGAATTAAAGGGAAAAATAAAACACTAAAGTTTTACGGCAACTGCCAACTAGACAACTCGGCAGTAGGATTCTTTATGACTTTAAACCATACGGAGACTTCATAAACGGCAAACAAACATGTTCTTCTACAAAATCAAAATTGGGATACTTGGGATAATTTGCGGAATGTAATTTCTTCCACCAGTTCTTATCCTTTAATTTTGTAAGTAACTTCCACTAGGTTTTCTTAAGCCCTCTTCCTCCACAAAATGTAGTACTCTCTCCATGTCCTATATCTATAATTGTCATCACCTGATAATATTTTGCATACAAGTTTCAAAATTTAACTACATTTCCTATGGACTTCTTAATTAATTCATTATTCATGCCATTCTGTATTACAGCCGCAAATTGCAGGAAGTACATGTTTAACTGATCCACTAACATATGTGATGTCTTGACTATGTATTCTTTTTTTTTTTTTTGAGGGAAATCAACTTTGCATTAATCACGAATTGGCCATTACAAGTCCTGCTTCCTTTCTAATACACTCTTTTAGCCAAGTGGGAACATTCGAAACAGAGAAAACGATGGACAGGTTATCTTCTCTAGCGTAGGAAGCTAAAAGATGTGCTGCGTGATTACACGACCGGTGAACGAAGAGGATCTGGAACTCCGCAAAAGTCCGTAGCAAAGCTGCAATCTGCTCGATAACCGCCCCTGTTTCAGTAATATCTTCATCTTCAGGTGCACTAACAGCTCGTATGATTTGGTCGACAACAACCTTCGCATCTCCTTCAACCATGATGACACTGCACTGAAGATCTATGGCCATGTTAACCGCCTGCAAGCACGCTAGAGCCTCTACATGCTTTGCTGATAATCCAACATGAATAGGAGCAGCCATTCCTCTTATTACTTTGCCGTCTGAATCTCTAGCAATGACCCCAATCCCCGCCTTTCGTGTAGTACCACACCATGCTCCATCGAAATTTATTTTGATCCAACTGTTTGGGGGTTTGGTCCATTGTTTCAGTGATGGATCACCTATGAACTCCACTCTCTGGCTGTGACTTCTAGTATTATCTAGTTCCATCATATAGGCCTTGACTTCCTTGGAGATTTGGTCCGGTGAATAAACTTTGTTTCGAAACAGAGAGCTGTTTCTAGCTCTCCATAACCACCATATGGTGACTGCAAAAATAATGAGATCGTTAGGACCAAGTTTTTCAAGCCAAAAAGTAGCCCAGGTTGTAAAACAGCGGGGGTCTTGTGTGAGGAAAACTCCATGTTCAGTGAGCTTCCAAACCTCTTTTGCAGTTGGACATGAACCAAACACATGTGTAGTGGATTCTCCCCTATTGCCACAAGCTTTACAGTACGGAGGCACATTAATAGTTCGTCTGCGAAGGTTGTCAATGGTAGGGATACCGTTATGGATACTACGCCATAGATGATGTTGGATTATCGGTGGAACACGTATCCTCCAAATCTTCTTCATTGCTGACGAACTCGGATTTGATGTTCCTACCGTAACTTCCGAAACTTTTAGTCGTTGTGCTTGTTGGTACCCTGTTTTGACTGTATAGTGGCCCATGTCAGAAAAATGCCACAACAAACGATCCTCTAACCCGTGAGCCACCAGTGGAATGCGGCGAACCTCCTCAACATCAATAGGGGCCAGGTGATCTTGTAGGGCCTGCATATTCCATGTCCTGTCATCATTGATCAAGTCTTTCACTAGTAAATCTTGATTGGTAGGTTGGACAAACAGCTTAAACGACGGTTCCCGTGGAATCCACATATCCGCAATACGGATTTTGCTTCCATCACCCACTCTCCATCGTAAACCTGAATTCAGTAACTTCCTTCCAACAAGAATACTTCTCCATGCGTAAGACGGTGCATTCCCTAACCCAGCCTGCAAGAAATCTTTATCTTTGAAGTACTTAGCCTTTAGTACTCTAGAAAGTAAGGAGTTTGGGTACCTTAGGAGCCGCCAGCTTTGTTTAGCAAGCATAGCATCATTAAAGAGTTTCAAGTCCTTAAAAGCTAGACCTCCTTGATCCTTTTGTTGCTGAATACGTTCCCATTTGATCCAATTAATTCCTCTCTTATCATCAGCTTTGCTCCACCAAAACTGTCGGATGTATTGCTCCATACGGTCACACACACTATCAGGAAGCTTAAAACATGACATAGCATAAGTCGGTAGAGCTTGTGCGATAGCACGAATAAGAACCTCCTTACCCCCAGTTGAGAGGGATCTCTCCTTCCACCCTTTCAACTTCGAGACAAGTCTCTCGATCAAGTGGGCAAAGGTAATTGCTTTCTTCCTCCCCATCGTGGTTGGAAGACTCAAATATTTGTCATATTGGCCAACCTCTCGGACACCACAAAGCTGCATTATCTCATCCTTGACCGAAACTGGAGTGTTTGTGGAGAAGACGAGTGCTGACTTTGAAAGATTTAGTTGTTGACCTGAAGCTTTGCCATAGAGATCAATAATATTCATTAGAGTGGATATGCTTTCCCTGTTAGCCTGTGTAAAAAAGAGACTATCGTCAGCAAAAAATAAGTGGGAAACCACTGGTCCTCCCCTCGAATCAGTGACACCGCCTAACTCCCCTTCTTCAACTGCTGATGTAACCGATTTGGATAACAGTTCACTAAAAAGAAGAAAAAGATAAGGGGAGAGAGGGCACCCCTGTCGTAAACCCCTTTGTGGGATTACTTTACCAACAACCGAACCGTTTCTGACGAAACTATAAGAGGTGGTGGTAACGCAGTTCATAACGGAAGCGATAAAACGAGGCCCGAAACCCATGTGGAACATCGTCTCCCTGAGAAATTGCCATTCTACTCTGTCATAAGCCTTGCTCATATCAACTTTGAGGGCTAGACATCCCTCCTTACCCTTTTTCCTCGTCTTCAAAGAGTGGATCATCTCGAAAGCTGTAAGAATGTTGTCCGAAATAAGTCGGCCTGGTACAAAAGCACTCTGATTCTCCGCTATTAGCTTATGGAGCACTGTTTTAAGCCGGTTTGCCAATGCCTTGGACACAATCTTGTATATGACATTACAAAGACTGATAGGCCGAAAATCACTTGGCTTACGAGCTTGTTTCGTCTTCGGAATTAAAGCAATAATAGTGGCATTATAGGATTCAATGGAATGACCCTCATTAAGAATTCCGAGACATACCTTGGTCACATCCTGTCCGACAACATCCCAGTGCTTTTGATAAAAGCCAGCCGTGAAACCATCTATTCCGGGAGCCTTATCAGGACCCATTTGGAACAAGGCACTGTGAATCTCATCGGCAGAGTACTGACTATCGATACTATCACTTTCCGCAGCTGAAAGCATCTCAGCCGAGTAATGCAGGAGTGGGCTAATCTCATCCATTGTGGGTCTTGTCGAGGCAAAAATAGTAGTAAAATAATCAACAAGACAGCCAATAATGTCTTCCTCTTCGGTAACCCAGACACCCTCTTTGTTTTCAATTCCACTTATTGTATTGCGAGCTTGTCGAACAGTAGCTTTGAGATGAAAGAATCTTGTGTTGCGATCTCCTTGTTTGAGCCAATCCACCCTTGATCGCTGCTTCCACATAACCTCTTCTCTTGCCATGATCTCGTTAAAACTTTTTGTCAAAAGTCGTGTCTTTGCAAGGCATTCTTCCGTTTGAACATGATACCCGAGGGACTGTAGTTGTTGAAGGATTTCATCCTTCTGGCGTCTCACACTTCCGAAGTGGGTTTTAGACCAACCCGAGAGCTGAGTAGCCATATGGTGCAATTTTTCCGTCATCTGTAACCCCTCCGTTGCAGCCCACAGGTTTGCCACTGTTTGTTGATAAGTATCGTGCCTTCGCCACATATTCTCATAGTAGAATCTTCTTCTTCCGCAAGACTTCTTCTTCTTTTGCTTATAATCAATTATCAAGGGAGCATGGTCGGAATTTGGGCCGACAATGTGAGTAACTCTCGCTCCTCTGTAATAGTCAATCCAATTAAGATTACCAACTGCCCGATCAATTCTCTCACGGATATTGGACCCATCCGCTTGATTGTTTGACCATGTAAAAGGGATTCCTGCAAAACCAAGGCCGAAGAGTTAAAGATCATGTAGAACATCATTGAAATCTTTTACCTGGCTATAGCTAAAGGCCTGTCCCCCTTCCTTCTCATCCTGTGACTTTATGGCGTTGAAATCGCCCGCCACAAGCCACGGAGTATCGTTTGAAGGAGCCAAACGACGGAGAAGTTCCCAAGAATGGATTATCTCCTCTCGAACTGGATCCCCATAAAAGCCTGTGAATTTCCACACTTGTTTCGAATCAACCTCCTCTACCATGGCGTCCATATGATGGAGATTAGAACTGTGTAGGGTTATATTCACCATGTCTTTCCACATGATCGCCAACCCTCCTTTTCGTCCATCCGCATCTACGTAAGCACCATGAGCAAGTCCCAACTTCTTCCTCACGTATTCCATCTCACTGGATTTCAGCTTTGTCTCCGTGAGAAAGACAAGCTGAGGGGCATGACGTTGAACAACGTCATGGAGTGAACGGACCGTGTCGGGGTTCCCCAATCCCCGCACGTTCCAGCATAACAGACTCATTGTGCTCGGCAGTGCTGCGCCGCAGCCACTGCCGTTCATGCATTGGGATCATTAGAGGAGATCCCATCCTCGCTTGGACCAGCCCGGTTACCTCCAAAAGCTGCTGCTAGATTCTTTACAGCAGTCCCTTTTGATTTTTTGTCTTGCACTTTCTCTCTGTTAACAATCTTCGGAGGAGGTGTAACGATAGCTTCGAATTTCCTCTTGTCTTTCACAGCCTGAGGTTCTTGATCCTCCTCCATTGAATGCTTTCCTGAGTTCGCCTGAATAAGAGCATCGTCACTCTCCATCGAGTCCATCACCACCGTGTGTATATCTGCAACTGCAGCTTGCGGATCAGTGGGGGATGAAGCCTGCACCCTCTCATCCTTATATTTGCGTGGCTCTGGCACAGTAGGTGGGTTCATCTGAGATGCTTCTTCATTCTTCGGTTTCTTCGGCGAGTTTTGTCTGGGTTTCTTCCTCACAGGTGGCTGGTGGAGTAGCCACCTATTATAGCCAGGTTGTTCACCCTGGTTAATACGATCTTCTCTATCATCACACATTGCACTTACATGGTCGAAACGTCCACACCAGCAACACACATCAGGCAATCTCTCGTACTTGAAATCGAACCACTGCTTTTCACCCTTCGCCGTCGTGAAAACTCCCCGCCGAAGTGGTTCCAACACCGGTAATCTCACCCTACTTCTTACATACGGACCATTATCACCCAGAGAGATAAGTGGGTCTGTATCCAGTACCTCACCCAAAACCCTAGCAACTTTCTTTCCTGTCTCCGGCTTAAGAAGATGAATGGGTATATTCGAAATCTGAACCCAGACGTCGACTGTTTCGAAACGAATGTTCTCCACCGCATCGCCGGTCTTCCAGTCCTTCCAAACCAGAATAAATCCGTCGAAGACCCAGGGGCCTCCACCAACAATCCTCTGTTTGATCTGTTCGTCGGGGAACTTGAAAAGGAATAAACCCTCCTTGATTTCAATGATCTCCACTCGTTCTCCATTGTTCCATATGCGTTTGAAGAAGGCCTGCATGGCAAAGGAATTGACCTTCCCTCCCATGAAGCCGCCAATCATGCATCTTTTGCATTCTTCTACCGCCTGCTCACAGAACTCGTCATCTAACTCTATCACGTCGGTCTCTTCCTTCAATGTCAGGGCAAGCTCGAACCTTTCAGCGATCAAATCCGCCATTGCTAGCGGCTCGTAGGGTTTCGGAGCTTTTAGGGTTTTTAGGTTAACTCTCTAGAGAGAGAGACTACTCAAGTTTTGTATAATTGAGACATTGACTATGTATTCTTGAGTGGTTATAATTAAAAGTAAGATTTTCCACAAAACACATAAGAAATCGGAACAATTTGTCAAATCGTAATATGTACAAAAAGAAAAGGCAATAGACAAAAGTACTTAAGGGGAATTAATATTGTTTTCCTGATTAGTGCATTAGATACCGCTTTACGTTACATACATATTTTTAAAACATTCATATAATAATAATAATAATAATAATAATAATAATTATTATTATTATTATTATTATTATTATTATTATTATTATTATTATTATTATTATTATTATTATTATTATTATTAGGCTTAATTACTTGATGCATACCTCCAGTATATCGAAACTAACACATTGCAACCCCCACTTTGAGAATAGGCTTATTGCATCCCCCATTTGCAAGAAATCATACTTGTTGAAATTGGTAAAAAAATTCTGTCCAAACACTTAACTGATGAAAGGGCAGTTTTGTCTAATCATCACAAACAAACATATTTTATTTTAAGTCAGTTTCTTCATGTTTATTTTTCATATATAAAAACTTTATTATGGGGGTTCAGATGAAAATATTTAAGATTTGTGGGATACCATCCGAAATGAAAGAACAAAGAAACTGGAAAAGAAAAGTAAAGAAAATGAAAGGGCAAAAGCCAGATGATGGATGTAACGAACGTGAACAGAGGAAGATTGAAGGGGAAGAAGAAGGGGCATGGAAGAGGAAAAGATGCAGCCGCCAATCCCTTGGTTGATCTTTGCCTCCGATTAATCTCTCTTTCTATCTCACTCGATCCGATTCTCCTTCGACGGAGAGGACATGGAGGCTTCAGGAGATGGAGACGGCATGACCCAGGGTTGTTGGCTAGGTTTTGTGTTATATTTTTGTCTTTGTCAATCAATCTGGTCAGCAATGGGAAAGAAACTGGTTACTCAGCGTTGGCTTGCTTCGATCGACATATTCTTCTTGTCTCTATCTCAATCCCCCTCTCTCGACTAGAGGACGGCAGCGACATGGGTGAAATCAATCTGTATCCCTTCACTCACTCCCTCCATTGATCTGTTGATCGATTTCCGTGTAGAGGTTGCCGGAATCTGGACTCGAAATTGCGGCGTCTGAGATTTTGGTCGCTTCTTGGATGAGTTTTTAATATTATCAGTCTTTTTTTTTTGTAGATTTGAGGTGAATATGACTATTTTGCCCCCTAAACAATATGACTTATATGTCAACTAACAGCTTAATGGTTACATAGTGGACGGAATTTTTTTTCCCAGTTTCAACAAGTATGATTTCTTGCAAATGGGGGATGCAATAAGCCTATTCTCAAAGTGGGGGTTGCAATGTGTTAGTTTCGGTATACTGGGGGTATGCATCAAGTAATTAAGCCTTATTATTATGGAAGAATGAATGCGACGAATATTGTGATCTATGAAGTTCCTCATTTATTCTATTGCATTAGCTTAAAAGAATGTGACACGAGATATGTGTAGTGTTACACTGTATTGCATAGCAAGGAAAAGTAATTTTGAAAACAGCTTACAAAATTCTACACAAAACTGAAACAAATGCAATCAAAAACCATTTTTTATAGAGGCGTGATACAATGTGAGAGATTTTATTTCAAAAAAAAAATACAATGTGAGAGATTAAGTCATTCAAACGCTGCCAGGGATGTTCAAGTATGAGATTGAGAGCAAAATATAAAGAAAAAATTGATAAGAGCAGACTTCATCGAGCCACACCCTCCTTGGCAACGTGGCACCACCGAAGAAGATGGCCAAATGAGAATATGTGTGGATTTGAGGGACTTCAACCAAATTTGACCAAATGATGAGTTTCCCCTCTCACACGTGGATTCGTTGATGGATGCTTCAACGGGGCCTGAGATGTTTTCCTCATTGATGGTTTGAGTGAATATAATTTGGTCTACGTTAGTGATGTTGAGAAGACAGTTTTCCACACATCTATTGGAAACTTCTACTGGACTATCAGCAAACCATGAGTGTTATTTATCACAAGTGGAGCGCCAGTTCATATGCCATGATTGTAATGATCACATAGAACATTGTTATTTTGGATATTGCCCCTTTTTTTAGCTACTAGGTTGCGATTTAGAATATTTTCATTCGGCCTTTTGGTTTATTCCAGTATCTTAAAATCACCTGGCACTCTCAATATTAAACCACCAACATCTATCACACAATCTCTCGCATAACCACCCTGAATCAATTAGCAGCTTGCTAACAAATGGTCGGCCAATATCATTGTGTATTGTAAAACCAAAAATATCCAGGTTATCGGAGACTTGACAAAGGTCATTGTCATGTGAAAGTTGTTAACCTGAAAAAGCACGTAAACTTTGTGAAATCTTAACTGACTATATTTCATTTTAACCCTCAGTGTTACTCAAAGAAATTTATGTGCAATGAAATCATACAACCTTAAGAGCCAATAGTAAGCGAATTTAGTAATTTATTGAAAGCTTCCGTCTCTTTTGAATAATCTTTATCATATATGACAAACTTGTACCTTCAATCCTTCATTTTGAGACATCCTAAACCAAACTTCAATAAATGAAATAAATTTGAGAGTATTAGAAAAATAGGGAGGTAAATGTCTATAGTAAAATGTAGTCTTATAAAGTGAGGGGTGGTTATTTGTAGTTTCTAGTATCCTTTGTTGCTTTGTCGTATTTTCTATTCTTCTCTACCGTATTCAGCAATTGTGAGTGTCATTTCTGTGTAAGTGGCGCAAGTTGGTGGATTTGGATCTGAGTAGTTAGGGTTTACTATGTACTGCACTTTCCTATTCTGTAAGCATCAATTGAATCTATGGAGTCATTTTGATTTTTCCCTCCATCTTTGATCTCTCTGTTCATAGCTCACATGAAGCTTCTCTGTTAGAGAGAAAAATATTAGTGTAGTATCAGCCCGAGCCTCTCTTTTACACACTAGCAGAATTTAGACTAAGTCAGCCGAGTCATTTACCTCCCCTGTTCATCCAGTAGTTCCAAATTTATAGTAAAAACAACCATAAGAATGTACTATATTCGATTGAAAAAAAAAAGCAATATACTAAATTTGGAATTCTCCGACAGAGCCGTTGACAAAATGGTGCAATTTGTTAGATTTAATGGAGGAAGACGAAATATAATATGGAAGGGTATGTTAAATATGTACAATGGGAGCATTTATATTGGGTGTGTTTGGACGAGCTTAAATCAGCTAAAATTATATCAGCTTATTGGAATGAGTGGTTGATGTGAAGAGAGAAACAAAAATGAGTGGTTGAGGTGAGGAGAGATACAAAAAGCTGATATAATTAAGCTCATAAAAGCTCATCCAAACAGGGCCATTATAGGCAAACCATGACCAAACTATGAAACAAATTAAATAACCTAAACAAGGAAACGTAAGAACCCTAATAACATCATTACTATACAACTCTAATATAACTGGAAACTAAATAATGAGATATTAATTTAATATCTCTAACACCCCTCCTCAAAATCGGCGTGCCAACAATGAGGTTGCAAGAAGGAAGCAGAGTAGTGGAAGAAGGCCAAAATGGTTGCAAAGGCCGAGCGGGAGGAAGCCAAGGTGGTTGTGAAGGCTTGTCGAGTATGTCATGTCTGATGTGGTACATGTAAATTACTTTTTTGGATCTCATACAAGAAATCAAAACACCAGTAATAATATTACAGTAATTAAAAGACATACCGTTTGATCCAGCCATGCTCGTCGTCGTTGAATCTCCACAAATTTAGAAGAGATAGCGCACCAGATCTTTCCCTCCTACTCTCACTCTTGTTGTTTTTCGATAGAGCTAACAATCCCCAACTAGTCTTATCTATAAAAGCTAGCTAGGGTTTTTGGGAGCAGAGAGGGGACCAAGCCTAATAATAATAAACAGTCATTGGGCCCTCCTATCAAGAAGCCCGATGACCAACCAACCCACACTTTCATACCACACTAAATTAGAACACTAAAATGCACCAGGTCCAACCACAGGATCACTAACGTATTGAGCTCATACCGGGAATTACTTGAACCACTTTCAACCGTTTTATAAATACTAAAATTCAATTATTGGCAGCCCAAATAACTAGTTAAAAATATTTTTCTTACAGTACACTCTCGTGTGCTTGATGTGACATTCATGTATGATGTGGCACACCATGTGCCTAATCATCCAGTCCCTACTATTCCCCCCCCCCCCCTCACACTCAAGTCATATAGAATACGGGTTGAGTTTGAAAGAGATAAAGATTGGAAAAAATCAAGATTCGGGACAAGAACCGAGCCAGGGTCAAGAAACGATGTTGACGCCGAAGCTGGCAAATCTGAACGACAATTTATAGACGTGTCGAGGTCAAAATCGGAACGACAGTTTACTGACATGTCAAGGTTAAAAATCTGAATGACAGTTTATAGACATGTCAAGGTCAAAAATCTGATCGAGACAGTTATGGACAGAATCAGGTTGAATCATAACTGTATGCATATTGTTTAACGACATATTGAGTTCGGGTCGAGACGAATCGAGACAGTTAAATTCGGAGTGAGAACTGAAGCCATATAGTTTAACGACATATTGAGGTCAAAACGAGACAGTTAAATGACATGTCGGTCGAACTGTTTTTAACGACATGTCGACATGTTGGTCGGAGATTACGTAACAGAGCCAAGTGGAGGCAATGGGATCCGAGAAAAAGTACCGAAACGAACCATGAACGAGGGTACATAAACCCTAGAGCACCATGTTAGATTTAATCGAGGAAGACAAAATATAATATTGAAGTGTATGTTGATTATGTACAATGGGGGCCTTTATATAGGCAAACCCTGACCAAACTAGGTAACAAATCAAATAACTTGAACAAGGAAACGTAATAACCCTAATAACATTATTACTATATAACTCTAATATAACTGGAAACTAAATAATGAGATATTAATCTAATATCTCTAACACAATTAACGTCTGTAAAATATTTGAAAAATATATTAATTATTGGGAGAAGAAGAACAAAGACCAACTTATGGAGGCGTTTCTTGTTAGCTGTGTCATGCAAATTCATGAGTGACTTTTTATTTTTTGACAAACTTAATTGCATTTTATGTCAAGATAAAAGATTGAAGTGAAGATCCCGAATGATGATCGAGTTCTCCATTTCCGCCAGAAATGTGATATTTTATTTATACGAAAGAAATATATTATACTGTAAAAAAGTGGGGAGCTCTGAGGGGCAAAAATTCAACATAGGGAGTCATCTGTAATATTTTTAATTTTCAAGAAGACACAACTTCTTTTTAGCAAGAACTGAGAACTTCAAATTAAGCAACAAATTATTTTCCAAATTATATCATGAGGCCATACTGGCCATAGGAACCAAAAGACTACCAACTGCAAACACAAAGTCAAAGCGAAACCCAAAGATGTTCATAAGCAGATTCTACTTAATACACATAGATTTGGAACTAGGTAAACGCAGCAAACTTCAGGCAGGTGATGGAGGTCGAGCAACTTTATTCTCTGGGGGGCTTCTTCCACCTTGCATACTCCTGATCATTCAACTGTTTAAGAGTAAGAATAATATTGCAGTTAGCTACATGTAAATCGAAATGAGTGAAACCTCTTTGAAGCATTCCCCTTATAGCCTTAAAAGCCAAATTCAGGATTTCCAGAGGGGTAGGCAGGGTAGTGATAGAGGTGTGGAACTCCAGAGTCATGCCCTGATTCTGGTCCATCCAGGAAGCCTTTCTGCATATCCTATACTTTTTACAAGAAATGAAAACATCAACTTTGTGACAGGAACAATTTGAACCCAACTTGATGATATTTGTAGGTAAATCCTGCAGATGTTGAGTATGGGTAGGATGTTGAGCATTAGATCCCATGCTTTGAGTCCAGTTCCCATTGAATTGAGTAGCCAACTCTTGGCAAGAAAAGCTGGGGTAATTTAGTCACCTTCACTAGCTTCTCCGAAACAAATATTATTTTTGTATGTCCAGATTGCTCACATGATTGCAACAACCCAGCTAAAGGTCAAAGGTGTATCATGCATGGTTGTTTGATTCAAGAGAGTGGAGAAGAAAGAAATTAAATTTGGACAATTTGTGAATGCAAAGGGGGTGAGTGACCAAATAGTGCTTGAGAAACCTACAATGCAAGAACAATTGCTCAACAGTTTCAATATGGTGCAAACACAAAGGACAATATGAACTCCTAGTAATTCCGATTCGTTCAAGCCTCTCTAGTAGGAATTTTATTGAGAATAGCCTGTCACAGAAAGACAAGAATTTTGTGAGGGAGTTTCAGCTTCCAGAATTTTTTCCAAGGGAAAGGCCAGGAGAGACCACACCACCATCTGCTATTAGGATTACCTAAACCTTCATTCAAATTATTTGGAAAAGTTCTTTGTAGGTAGAAGCAACTGAAAATTCTCCATCGGTGGTCAGAGACCCGACCTCTTGATCAGCTTGAACAACCTTCATTCAAACTGTTTTTGATCAGCTTGACGTTATTTAAATATGCAGACTCTATGAACATACTGCTAACAAAAAAAAATAACGTTAAAAGTCAAAAGTCTATAAACCTCCATTTGCTAAAATTGAATTCCGATCTTACTATGTTGTTATTTTATTTTTATTAGTGAAGTTCCGATCCTAAAATTGAAAAGCAACCAAATGAAGTTAGTGATTCGTCAAAATTGGGATAAAAATATATAATAGCTTCACAAAGAACTCATATTATGTTTACATAAATTGAAATTGGTTGAGGCTAGTGTTACCAATGTGCAGAAACTGAATTCCTGTCATAGAGTTGAAAAACAAAATTATGTGAATTGAAAATAAAAAGTTATGCTAATGTTGTCCGTCAAGATCAAGACAGAATACGCTCACGATACACATAAACTCCCATAATTGTAGTCCTTCAACAGTAAATTTAAGGAGTAGAGTGTGATTATCCGGATCGTCAAAAAGAGAATTTCGAGTTGAAATTGGAAACCAAAATGGATAAGAAGACTGGAGGAGATTTAATGGAATAGTGATTACTTGAAAAGGAAAATTACCTTTGACAGTATATGAAACTTTGATCTTGTGAGCCGGGTGGAAGGTTTAAGTATTAAAATGTTACAAAGGATGTTAGGAGATAGATGCTACTTTACTAGTGAAGAACAAAAAGGTTTGTTGAGAGATTTTAGCAGACAAATTAGGAGTGATGGAGAAAGACGAGTAATGGTTTTAGTCACGATCTAAATGGAGATAATGATACCGGGAGAGGAACTTTTTTAACAATAGTTAAGAAGAAAATAACTTATATTTCTTCATAATGGTGCCCCTTCTATCTACGACCCTAAGCAAATAAAAAAACTATAAAGGCTTACTGTGATCCGTTGTAGAAACGAGTGAACGAAAGTTGATACGAACAAAGGCTCGGCTGTAACTTTTCAGTAAAGTCAAAAAACTGCTTTTATTTCTTTCGAAGTGTTGGCCGTTCGCTGCAGAATGGGAATCTAAGGGCTTGGTTGAAAGGTAAAGATAGGCCGATTGGTGTTGATGGGCTAGTGCTCGGCCAGAACCCACTGGAGTCGCATCGGATCGTTATATTAAGGCAAACTTAGCTATAAAGCTTACCTTGAAGCGAACATAGATGCTCTAAACGAATTTCAACCGTGTATGTTGGCAATTTCTTCCACTATTTCAAGAATTCTCATTTCGCAATATGCAGCTAATTACTAACATCCTAATGCGTGACACAAACTAGAATACGGATCAGGACAAGGAGCTGCAGAGAAGATGACCGGGAGATGACCAAGATCGATAAGTTTACGGGGAGAAACAGCTTCAGCTTATGGGAGATCAAGGTACGTGCTTTGTTGAAAAGTCTTACCACCCAACACCTTCACCCCGAAAACAAAGTTAGATCTGAATCTCTCCCTCTAGCAGCCCGCCACTGTTAAGACGAGAAACATGGGATTTCAAAATCAATTCTCAATTTGTAAATTTCTGAATTGAATATCAGTGAACCCTTGCTTCACAGACAGTACTCAAATTGACATTGAACATTACTAAGGTCTAGGAGCACTTTTGTCATTGACCATGCAATAGAGTATGAGAAGTCACCTGTGCGCCAGTGGTGAATTTTACTTTTTCTTCACTCTTATTTGCTAGTGCTACGTGGATATATTTCGTCCGTCCGATCTTAACATGATGATCGGATGTAAGCCGATCCCTTCTATCTAAGACCATAAGCAAATAAAATAACTATCAAGGCTTATTGTGATCAGTTGCGGAAAGATGTGAACGAAAACCGATACGAAGAAAGTCTCGGCTGAAACTTTTAAGAAAAATCAAAAAAGTGCTTTCATTTCTTTCGAAGTGTTGGCCGATAGCTGCAGAAGCGGAATCGAAGGGCTTGGTTAGAAGGTAGAGATATGTCAATTGGTGTTGATACGGCAATCCAGAAGCCGCTCGAGTCGCATGGCGTCGTTATATTAAGGTAAGCTTAGTTATATAGCTTACCTTGAAGCGAACAGAGATGCTCTACACAAATTTCAACCGTGTATGTTGCAATACGTAATGGTTTCTTCCAATATCTCAAGAATTCGCCTGTCTCAATATGTAGCCAATTACTAACATCCTAATGCGTGACACAAACTAGATTATGAGAGAGTTTTGAGTATATGCAACAGATAAGCTTTTGGTTTTCACTGGAAAGACTAAAATCACACACAATTGGTTTTTTTCTCAACTTTGATAGTTATATTAAATGAATAATCAGGTTATTGAAGACTGGATAAAAGTCATTCTCATGCAGAAAGCATGGACATGAAGAATTTACTCAGAGAGTTTCATGTTCATTAGATGCCTGAAATACAAGTACAAATGAAATTACGGAGTAAGAAAGAGTTTCATGTTCATTAGATGCCTGAAATACAAGTACAAATGAAATTACAGAGTAAGAAAGCAAACCATGCGAAGACATTGAAATTAGTAAGGGTCTATAAAAACTAAACTAAAAGCTTTTCTAATAATCTTTAAACCGTATAACAAGTCTGTACAATCCACTCCGGAAAAAGAATATCTTAAAATATAATGTTAAGATGTCCCACATTGGATACTGACAAGAAGACACCATGATTCTTAACATGGTATCAGAGTCACGGTTTCCAAACAGATCTAACAACCCAGGTGTTCAACGTCACTCGCAGACAGAGAGATCCACGTGTAGGCCAAACGATCACACGTGAGGGAGCTTGTTAAGATGTATCACATCGTACAACTACAAGAAGAAAGTTCAAGATATTAGTTTCCTTGGCTACCCCCTCATTGCCAAATGATTTTGAGGTGGAACCCTAAGTCATCTGGAGCTGGAGTGAGAACGGGAACGCCAAAGCGATAAATTTAAAAAAAAAAATGAATTTGAGAGCGTCATGAGAGCGAATATATAATTTTATATTGAATATAATTTTACTAAAAACATATCATATATTAAATTTCTGTGGAACCTAATTACAAAACTTATATATAAGACTATAACTTCGCATTTTGAAAAATGTAATGGAAGTTCAACTTCAATGAGTGCTACCAGTCCGTTTCTTCTCTTTAGCCCCCTTGGGAAGGGCACGGTAATTAAGAAAATAGTATCATTTACCGTTTTGTCCCTACTTTTTTTCTATATGCCTCACATGTCCTCTCCCTTTGTGGATGATTAACACCACCAAAAACAGCCACCAGTTCTCCACCACCGCCATCAGTCCTCCACCACTACAGCCACCAGTCCACCACCACCAGCAACATGAACTTTCAGATCCATACAACAAATTAACAGATCCAAGGAAAAAAAGTTACAAATTCAAGAATAAAAATCACAGATGATGAAGAAGAAGAAAGAGAGCCTCTGGTCGCCGGAGAGGACAGGTCCATCTCGCATCTTCAGATCTGCATACTGGTCGCGCTCGTTGCCGCAGGTCGCCGCCTCTTCGCCAGCCCCGTCACTCCTTCAGTCGGAATCTCTCTCTGTCGGTCTCTCTCTGTCGGTCTCTCTGTCCTGTTAGAGCTGGAGGTGGTTGTTTCAGCAACTGGTGTTAAGTGGGTGTCGGCTGGTCTCGGTGGTCTGTGGAGGAGGCGATGGGTGGTCATGGTGGTGGTCTGTGGAGGAGGCGATGGGTGGTGGTGGTGTTTGGCGATGGAGGTGATGGTGTTTGTCGATGGGGAAGAACAAATAAGATGAGAGGTAGAGAAAGAAGATGAGGAAAAGAAGGCAACGGCAGAGCGTTTTGATGTTTCATTAGGTTGGTTTTGTGGGTTAGGTTAGTATAATGGGGTATTAATTTGTGTTGATTGGGGGCCAATCTGATAATGAAATGGGATTAATGGAGATGTGGGTATTATTTTAGAGTCTCTCTGCCTTCTCTAGAGAGAGAAAGTGAGAGAGTTAGAGTACTCCATTGTGAGTTAAACAGTTTTGCTCCGGCAAATTTCTTCCGCCCTATCGTCTTCACCCTCTCTTCTACAAACCTTTCAATTACAGTCTCTGAGAGCTCCGCCGGGATCGCCGTCGGGCTCGCCGCCGCCGCTCCTCATGGCGGCGGCGACCCCCCCCCCCCCCTTTTTTCTGCTCTTTGCTCCTTGTTCTTCTTTTCTTGTTTCTCCTTTTCAGATCTGAGCATAAAGCTCTCCATATGTGGGTTTCCATCGAAGGTTTGTGATTTTCTCAGAAGATGTGGTGTTAGGGCTTCAGATTTGTGCTGCCCCTGTTCAAGAAACACCTTACCCTTCACCATCTTCTTCATCTTTTCTGATATGTGATGAGCCCTTCACCTGATTCTCCGGTCCAGATCCTTTAACGATGTTATGGGGCCGATTTGTTTAAGGGTAGTTTTTTACAAGAGCTTTCATGGTTTTACAGATCTACTTCTTCGAATGTCCATGGTTGTTCTGTCTTGGATTTTATGAGTTTTTCCGGTGATGTTTCAAGCGGCCGAAGGTGCTTCCGGTGTATCTGGTTGCTTCCTCTTTTCTGTTTCGGGAAACTCAATAGTCTGCATGCGGAATTATGATGGTATTCAACTTTGAAGATGTATTGGAATGATCAGTGTACTTTTTCTTTTTCTTTTTTGCTCTTTTTAGAGTTTGACTTTTCAGAGTTGGTGGGGTGTACCACTCTGTTTGCTTACCAGATTTTTCTGGTTTGTATTGGCTGTGATAGCCTTCTTTTTAATGAAAGCTTCAGTTTCCGGAAAAAAAGATGTGGGTATTATTTGTGAGGGTATATGTGTAATTGATCATCATTAAATTTGTCAAATAAAGAAAGAGGGAGCAAGAGAGGAAACGTACCAAAATAGAAATGGGACTAGAGAGAAGAAACGGAGTGGTAGCAATGAGAACTTGATGTACAGTGAGGCATCAGAGTACCTCATTAGGAGATTGTTAGGTCATTTTAGTTGGAATTATTGGCTGACTTAGTTTGAAATAGGGGTAACTAAGTAAATGAGGATTACTATCTATATATCTATATAAAAGCAAAGCAATGAGAGAGGTTCATTCTCCTTTTGCCACATAAGATTTCAGAAAAATTATTAGTATGACATGTGTCGTGTTATGTGGCAGAATTGGCCAATTAAATCTTGACAACTCACTTTCTAATGACATCTAATAATATACCAACCAATTACATGTTGCCAACTCAATTTAAATGACATGTCATGCATCTACAATTAATTTTCCATGAATCTTTTCAATAATCTAGGCATTGATAATTGAAAAAGCCAGTTTTCATTTATCTATGCATAATAATTAAAGAATATTCATATAATTTTATTTTTTAATATTCAGTACAATGAATCTCATGACAAAAAAAACTTCATCCAAACATTAGAATAGACTTTCAGAAAAAAGAATACCACATAATTTTCCATTTATTCATGTATTATTCTTTGTATAGCAATGCCATCACTTCTAATTTGAAAGCAGAGCTAGAAATGAGCTAATAAACATTAGAAAACCTATAAGCAGTAGTGAAAACAAAGATTTCAAATTTTGGGGAATACGTTGATTTCATTTTTCCCTCAAACATTATTCTTTCTTTCAATAAAAAAACCGGATAAGCAATAATTTTTTAGGATTTGAGAAAAAAGTGCACTGTCACATGTGTTTGTTAAGTGGTCAATTTGCCTATTTTATCTTCAAAGCTCACTTTCCATTGACATGTAAAAGAAAAAATATCTAAAACATCTAATTTTCATGAATCTTTTCATATCTCTTAAAAATTCACTTTTCACTTTTCTATGCATTGAAGATAAATTATTATCTAAATAATTTTTTATTTCCGATACCAAGCTCAATGAATTTCATGTCAAAACAATGTTATCCTATACAAAGACTACATTTTTTTAAAAAGAATACTAAACATAAGAAAACAATTACAAATAAAGGCCATTGATAATCAAACATTGTATTCAATTATTTCTATATTCATTTTTTGCATGACAATGTATTCACAATTATTTAACAAGAAGTGCAAAAATGAGTAAAGAATCATTCAAAACCTAAAAAAGCGAGTGAAAGCAATTTGTTGTTAATCTTTCGGGCCACACGATTATTTTTGTAGCTTTTTTTGGCAATTTTTTAATTTTTCATGACATAATATTCGAGAAAATTATCAATAAGATATTCATCACTTTATGGACTGGTAGTTGAACAACTTTTTTTCGTAACTTTATGCATTTGCAATGAAATGTGCCCAAAGAATTATTATTTTTTATTCTCAGTTCAATGGATTTCGTGTCAAAATAAACAATATATATATATATATATATATATATATATATATATAAGAGTTTTATCCTCCTTCTGCCACATAGTATTTTAGAAAAATTATGACATGCGTTTATTATGTGATCGATTTGTTCATTTTCCATTTTCTATGCATTGACAATGAGTAATATCTAAAGAATTATTATTTTCCAATAGCAAGCTCAATTAATCTCATGTAAAAACAATTTGATCTTATAATGAAAAAATACGAAAAATTTAAAAGAATGTTAAATGTAAAACAAAAAAAAATATAAAGATTTAAAATTTCTTAACATAAGGTTACTATCATAAAAATAAGGGTAAAAGACAAAAACCACCCCTTGAGTATGGGGTATATACAAAAAAACCCCTCGTGTTCGGGGATATATAAAGACCACCCCTGTCGAGACAAAAACCACCCCTGTCGGTGGATGGACGTTAGACAAAAAACATCCTTATTTTACGATCAGTATCTATGGGGGTGCAATATGACCTTTTAAAGACCATTTTGCCCTTATTTGTGTTTTGGTGTTCTTTTTTTTCTTGTTTTTGGTGTTCTAGGTGTTCTTGGCCACCACCACCACCCCCACCACCACCACAACCACAACCACAACCACAACCACAACCACCACACCAACAACACCACCACCACCAACAACAACTACACCACCACCTTCCCCACAACCTGCACTCAGTACACAGTACCGCCACACCCACCGCAATCTCCAACCGCCACTACCACAACTATCCGCCACCACCGCCACAGCCACCTAAAAAACCCAGATTCCAACACCCAGAACCAAAACCCACAATCACCGCCACAACTAACCGCCACAGCCGCCATCATCCGCCCTTTATCAAATCCTGATGGCCAGTCCAACACCCAGAACCACCCGAGACCACAAAGGCGGAGCCATCGCCGCCCCGTTCAACTCCTACCCGAAATCACCACAGATCTAGTAAGAAACGAAGAGAGAGAAGGAAAGAGAAAACGCCAATCACCGCCACCGTCGTGCTTCTGCTAACTCTTGGTCGTCCAGATCCCCCTTTTTGGTGGCGCAACGGAGGCTACAGGCGGAGTAGGTGCGGAGACGAAGGCTATAACCACTGCCGCCTTTCTCGATCTGGATATGGGGGAGAGAGAGCTCTGTTTGAGAAGGGCTTCTCTCAAACCCAGATCGGTAAACCCTTTCAACCATCGAGACCGCCTTCCTCAGGGGGGTTCTGCCAAGGCGGCGAACAAGGTCCCCATCTCAAACAAGAGAGATGACGGCGGCGGAAGAGAAGGTCCGACGGAGGGAGAGAAGGTCCGACGGAGGGAGAGAAGGTCCGACGGTCCCGATCTAGAGTCGGAACCACCGCCGTCGAAGCCCGTTCGTCCGTTGTTGAAGAAATCGATCCCTCACCACCGCCGTCGAAGCCCGTCCGTTCGAATCCTTCGTCGGCAGCGGCTCCGGCGACTGAGAGAGGGAGAGTTTCGTTCCTCCATGGCCGCAGATTACATGCTCCGGTACCACAATCAATACCATTACCGTCATCGGCGTCCTCCGGCGTTGGTGGTTCGGATCTCAATAGATCTGAATGGAGGAGGAGGAGGCGACGGCGGCCTCGTTGTAGGAAGTCGCGGTGGCGGTTCTTGGTGGTTCTGATAGATTGGGATGCCGATGGAGTGGTGTGGGAGATGGGAGATAGAAACGGAGGTGGTTCTGATAGATGAGGGTTTGAGAATGGAGGAGGCAGTGGAGGAGGAGAGAGAGAGAGAGGGGGAAGATATATGGTAGGGTAAAAAATGTGGATAATGAGGAGAA
This sequence comes from Linanthus parryae, assembly GCA_023055425.1. NCBI lineage: Eukaryota > Viridiplantae > Streptophyta > Magnoliopsida > Ericales > Polemoniaceae > Linanthus > Linanthus parryae. The sequence continues at coordinate 187,422,103 of JALGPY010000001.1, forward strand.
AAAATCATTATATAGTAGTGTAATTTTTTTTCAATCTGAGGGTATATATGTCTTTTTTCTTCTCCGTTATGTCACCGTTATCTCAAGGGTGGTTTTTGTATATCCCCGAACACGAGGGGTTTTTTTGTATATACCCCATACTCGAGGGGTGGTTTTTGTCTTTTACCCAAAAGATTAATGTCAAGTAAGCAAATAAATTGTCAGAATATGGGTATGAATGCCATAAATCTAATTTACGTTCTTACTTATATACATATATATGTGGATATAGATGAAAATTATGATACTGATTATGAATTCAATGTAAATATTTTTATGAAAGTGTTCAATTAAATTCATATTGTATCCTCACAAAGGAAAAAAAAAAATCAAGGGGACAAGATAGAGGAACATATAAAAGCAATTAACTAAAAATAGGTAATCATAATTAACATCTTCCAAACAAATAACTTTTTTACATTGGACCATACACCTTCGATTAAATTATTCGTTTCTCTGTGTATAATAACTAAAACTTTTAAATATAAAATGATTGTTTTACATTGAACCATACACCTTCAATTAAACTTTTCGTTTCTCCTTGCATTAAAAAAAAAAAAAAAAAAAAAAAAAAAAAAAAAAAAAAAAAAAAAAAACTGACCTTAGAAACAGAGTGTTGGACGCCCCTGCATGAGGTCACAGGTTCAAACCCCGTTGACGATAAAACAATTTCTCAAAAAAAAGGATGAACCGAACGAAAGTATAATTACATATCATATATATATATATATTTATATATCAACACACACCAATAATATAAAGAACCTTAACTTACATAACATTTCACATTCACTTCAGATTCTTCATTATATACCCTTTTAAGGCAAAATTTTATAAATGTATTCCTCCATATCACATGGACACAATTAGTCATTTTTTCCCCTTTTCATGTTTCTTTAATTTGTTTGGCTCTCAATTTATTTAAATAATTATACTTAAATTTGTTGTTAATTATAAATAAAATGGTTATACATTTTTTTATTGAAAATGAACTATGGAATCTCATCCCATGTCCAGTTTAGTTACGTAAAGATCTCACTTAGATGTAGTTACATGATATTAACCCAGCCAGTTTTCACACAACACCCACAAATATATTAGAAGCTCTAAGCCTCTCTTTTTTATTTTGCGAGTAATTTCTAATACTTATGTTGGGTGGTATCCAACACCAATTTATCAAATGTCTCATTATTAGTGAAACTACAATTGATTTTCATACAATGAAAGTAATTGCCAATATCTATAGCTTATCATTTCCGAATTGTTTATACCAGTCAGGATGCGAAAAAAATTTATACATGAAAACATTTCTTTAATACAAGAAAAGGAAGTACTGACTCTCCATTAGGCTATGAGAATTCATCTTAATTAGCCAACATGGATGTTGTTAGACCAACAAAATAAAAAGCCAATTAATATGTATATTTTTTTCCTTCAAATGTACACTGAAGCTTGGTATATTGTTCGAATTGTTAAGTTTTGTGAGTAATTTCGGTGAACAATTGACAGATGATGATAAAATTAGTTACTCAATTTGACGCGCATGACTGCATCTTGCTTATTGTATTCTGATATGGTTCTTTAATGAGTATAAGTAGTAGATTTTTTTCTATAACATATACATTTTTTATGAGTTTTAATATAATTGTACTATGTTTTCTCAAAATAATAATAATAATAATAATAATAATAATAATAATAATAATAATATGCATATTAATTCATTATTTCGTATTCTTGGTTCGTTATTAGAGACTCCTTTAACTTAAGAACCACATCTTCATCAAAATGACAATTTACGACTTTAAATCAACAATTCGTCAAAATTTAAATTCTTAAATGGCCTTTATGCTGAACATGTGTGCGGTTAATATAAGCTTTTTAAAATGATATTTATAATTTAAAGAAACATATTTTTCAAACTCCAAATAATCTTAGTAAGTTTTCAATAAAACAAAATAACATCTACATGTACAGCCCGCGCCATGGCGCGGGGTTAAGACTAGTGAGATTAATTTCAGTCTCAAAATGTCTCTAGGGAGATGAGAGTGCATCGAGGAAGAACCCAAAATACCCCCTATTTGCACTTAAAATATCAAAATACCACAGTTCTGAGTAAAAATTTCAAAATGCCACCGTTTTGAAACCTCATGTTGGTTTTGAGGTTTTTATACATTGTTACATCGTTTTCAACTCGAGATTTCTGTGTGTGCCAGGATAAAAATAAGCACAATAGCCTCTGGACGAAAACAAGATTTTTAAAAAACTATTTTCGACTTTATTTTTTTCTTTAAACTGACTAAATATAAATTAATGTTGACACATAATATTTTTTGAAATATAAATTAATGTTGACACATAATTTAAAAAAAAATCCGACAAAAAAAAGGAATTTAAATATCACTTATACCCTTGGTCTCAAAATATCTCCAAAATAATTAACCAATATATATATATATATATATATATATATATATATATATATAAAGAAGAACACCAAAAATAAGAAAATGATCATAATGATGATTAATGGGAGCAAACTAGATTGAATTTCATAATTTTCAAAACTTCTTAATTTCAAAGAGAACTTCTTCATACAGTGAAGCCATTTAAATATCGGCATCTGGAAGTTTTGAAATTTCAAATAACATTTTTTCATTACCTTTAGACAAAACTTCTTCAATTAGTTTTGATTAACATTTGCTGAAATTATTTGTTGTAGTTATGTTTCAACATTAATTTATGTTTAATAAATCTTAAAGAAAAAAAAATACTAAAAATAGCTTTTGTAAAAACTACGTTTTCTCCTCTAAAAAACCTCTTTTTCGTTTTCTTTTTGTTTTGATTAGCCCAGCTTCCCCAAAAGTCTAGAGTTGAAAAACAAGGTTGCAATGCTTAGAAACCTCATGATCAAAATGAGTTTTTAAAACAGTGGCATTTTGGGATTTTCTACCAAAACAGTGGTATTTTAGTATTTTTTGATACAATATAGGGATACTTTGAGTTCTTCCTCAGAGTGCATCATTGTGTTTCCCATCTCCTTCCTCTCTAGTTTTTTTTTTTTTTTTTTTTTGTTCAAAGGAAAATGTATTAAAAGAAACCCAAACAACCAACCAAACAAAAAACACCATCATCCACCACCATCCCTCACAAGGAGGGATATAAGGGAATCTGGTGGGTGAAACACCCAGTCCACTTTCAAGCTTCTGCTAGCTACCTCCCTAGTTACAAAATCTGCCACACTATTGGCATTTCTATCTATCCAACTAATGCCGCTATTACAAAATTGCAAGCCAAATTTGATATCTTCCACCACTTTCACAAGGTCTGGGGGTGGTTTAACGCCACCATTAATAAATTTCACCAGCTTCTGATTGTCCACCTCAAAGCTGCTAACTCTATCAGCTCCTCTTTCTTTCCACACAGCTGACCTCAGAGCCAGACACTCAGCATGAAGAGCACTAGCTGCAACCCCTCTGCAGCCACCACCATCAACCAGCTCTCCTCTGAATTTTCTGACCACCCAACCTGCTGCCATACACCCAGAATTACAGTTCCAGGCGGCATCACAATTGATTTTAACTGCACTTCTATGAGGTGGACACCATTTCTTGATTTTAGCCGTGGGAATGGCTTTTTTGGGCCATTCATGCACCCCACCAGCATCTGCTTTTATAAATTCAGCTCTCCAACTTGATGCTTTAAAGACCACTTCTCTGGGATCAATCTTGGCATTGTTGAAGCAGAATTGGTTTCTTTGAGTCCAAATGCACCAAGCTACAAAAATGCTCCTTTCCAGAAACTCTTTAGCTAAGTCTCCTTCTTCTATAGCTTTTGTCACACTTACAGCCCATCCTTTAACAGAGTGGATGTGCTCTAACTCATCTCTCCTCAGCAGCCCTGCACCAAACCACACTGCCTATGTCCAGCTGCAATTAAACAGAACATGGGCTTCATCTTCAATGCTTGCCTCACAAATCAGGCATCTAGCTGATCTAGCATTCTTTCTTTTGCTCAAGTTTGCAAAGAAAGGAAGAGCATCAGACAACACTCTCCACCAAAAGAAATGGAGTTTAGGAGGGAGATTTAGAGTCCAAACAAAGGCTTTCTCCTTGTGATCATAGCAACTAGAACTCCCATTCATTTTGACTTTCTTCTTTTCCTTCCTCTTCTCTTCAGAGATTCTCTCAGCCGTTCTATAACCAGATTTCACAGTACAACTTCCATCATTAGTCCATTTCCAGAAGGCAGAATCCTCTTGATCAGTGATGGGGATTGGGATTTGAAGCACAAGTTTCAAATCTTCTCTACTCAACATATTCCTCAGAACTGCAATTTTCCAATTCTTAAGGTAACCATTTATGAATTGACTCACCTTGCAATTAGTGAAGTTACCTTGGCAGTGAATCAAACCATCCTCTTTAGTGGTTACCCACTTATCATGGATGAAGTCTATCTTCTCTCCATTACCAATAGCCCATCTCATATCGGCTTCAAGAATGCTTCTAGCTTTAATGATGCTATTCCACACATGAGAAGTTCCTTTCCTTTTGGGAGCTTTCCAGAAACTGTGATGTGGATGATACAGACATTTCAAAATGGTGGCACAAAGGCTATTAGGATTTTGGCCTATCCTCCACCCCTGTTTTGCCACAAGAGCTTCATTGAAGCTTCTCATGTTCTTAAACCCAAGGCCTCCATCTTCTTTCCTCTTCATTACCTTCTCCCAAGCCACCCATGAAATCTTCTTTTCACCTGGGTCATTTCCCCACCAAAAGTTCCTCATGGACTTCATCAACTGGTTGTAGAAGCTCACTGGAAGAATCAGCACTGACATCAAATAACTAGGTAACGCTTGGATCACAGCTTTGAGCAATACTTCTTTCCCACCTGGAGACAATAACAATTGCTTCCACCCCATCAGCTTCTTGACAACCTTCTTACTCAACTTGTCAACTACTTCCTTTTTTGCTTTCCCCCAGAAAAGAGGGGAGCCTAGATAGATTGAGTTCTCCTTTATAGGCTTCATGTGAACCATACCTCCTATTCCTTCCTTGATGCCTTCAGATACATTTTTAGAGAAGAGAATACCAGTCTTGTTAGGATTCATAAACAGACCCGAGGCCTTACCAAACAGATTGCATATTTCCAGAAAAGTAGCCACCTCCTCTAGATCAGCCCTCAGAAACACCATCACATCATCTGCAAAGAACAGATGTGTGATGGGGGGCAGTTGTCACTCACCTTCACTCCTTGGATATCTCCTTCTTGAACTTTCCTCTCAATGAGTTTAGAGAAAACTTCCATTACAATAGTGAATAGGTAGGGAGATAATGGGTCTCCCTGCCTCAGACCCCTTTCTGGGGTAATAGCCACATCTGCCACACCATTAACTTTCACTTTATATTGGACTGTGCTTATACACTGCTCCACCCATCCACACCATTTATGACAAAAACCCATCTCTTTGAGAGCCCTCAATAGGAAAAACCAATCAACAGAATCATAGGCTTTATTCAAGTCTAGCTTCATAGCAAGCCATTTAGCAGAGGCCTCCTTCCTAGTAGTAATATGGTGAATGAGAGCTTGTGCAATAATCACATTATCTTGGATGACCCTCAATGGCACAAAGGCATATTGGGTGTTAGATATGATATTGGGGAGGACTTCCTTCAATCTATGCGCCAACACTTTAGAGATGATCTTATATCTGAAGTTACAAAGACTTATAGGCCTTTATTGGCTGGGCAATTCAGGGCTAGGAGTCTTGGGAATGAGAGTGATAGTTGTTGCATTAGACTCTCTCAGAATCCTCCCACTTTCAAAGAAACTCTTTGTGGCTTCAACTACATCTTTCCCCACCACTTCCCAGTTTAGATGATAAAATCCTCCCTGGAATCCATCTGGTCCAGGTGCTTTCCAGGGAGCAAGGTCAAAGCATGCTTTCTTAATTTCCTCCTCTAAAGGAATTTCACACAACCTCAAGTTGACATCTCTACTGATCACCTTTGACAAACAGTTCCAACTTGTGTCAAGATCCACTCTATCACCTTTGCTGAAAAGATTGTTGAAATAGGTCTTGAATTCTAACTTGACCCAACTCCCAATTAAGTCTTTGATTCTTCCAATATAGTTCCATCTTCTTCTTTGGATTGTAGTGTTGTGGAAGAATCTAGTATTTCTATCCCCATTCTTCAAATATTGAGCTCTAGATCTCTGCATCCAGTAAACCTCTTCTCTGCTCCAAAGCTTCCCCATCTCAGTTTCAATAACTCTTCTTTGGATCTCCCTGTCAGGGGATGAAGGTTGTGACTGCAATGTGGAAAGCTGGTGTTGTAACTCTTTGATCTTCATAGCAGTATTCCCAAATTCCCCCCTTTTCCATTTCAGGAGTTCTTTCTTGCAGTTCTTGAGCTTTCTGTCTAGTTTAAACATTATAGAACCCTTGATATTAACCCCCCAGCTATTAGCCACTGTATTTCTGCAACTCTCTTCTTTATGCCAATGCTGCTCATAATAAAAGGTTGCTCCTTTCCTTTTCTGAATAGGTTTTGTTTTAAGCACCAGAGCACAATGATCAGATCCTACAGCCACTTCGTGAACTAGACGAGAGTTTGGGTTGGCCCTCTGCCACCAACTATTAATTACACATCTATCTATCCTCTCCCTTATATTGTGAGACAGTCTGTTGTTAGACCACGTATGGACTTGCCCTTCAAAAGTGTGGTCAATAAACTTTAGCTCAGACAAATAATGCGTAAATCTTCTCATTCTCCACCTTACAGACTCAGCTCCCCCAACTTTCTCAGTGTCATCACCAATCTCATTGAAATCTCCAATAACGCCCCACGGTCCTTTGATTCTTCTATATTCACTAAACATATATTTCCACACCACTTTTTTCTTCTTCCAATTAGGCATAAAATAAAAAAAAGTCCAGTAACTCTTACCATCCTCATTGATGACTTCCGTATGGATAAAGCCTTCTCCTTTTTCCAGCACATTAACCTCAATGTCATTCTCCCACCACAAAGCTAGGCCACCAGCAAGACCCTTAGGATCCACGTACTCAGCATTAGGCATTCTCAATTTCCTTCTGATCTTCTCCATATATCTTCTATTATTTTTAGTCTCAATAAGAAACATAAGACTAGGACGATGGGCTTGTTGAAGCCCTCACAACTGCTGGACTGTCAGGCATTCGCCCCAGACCCTGACAGTTCCAACTTATCATTAACATTGCTCGTGTGGCTGTTTAGGGCCAGCCACCACCGCCACTTCATCGGCCATACTTTCCTCCAAAGCTTGGATCTCTTCTGCGAAAGCTACTGCCTCCCTGAATTCCACCTTGCTTTCTTCCACCTCTTGGAAAAGGATTTCTCTTACGTCTTTCTTACTCTTCTGCCCTTTTCCTTTCCTTCTTCTTTCAGCTCGTTGATGAGTTCGAATTGCCATGATATACTCAATGTTCTTTTTGATCGCCCTTTCTCTTTGCTCCCCTCCTCTAGCCTGATCTTGCAGAGGTATGATCTGATTTGGGGGTTCTTCGTTCTTCTTCTGTCTTTTTGCAATTAGGGTTTTAGAATTATCATCCTCGTCGCTCCTCCTTCCCCTTTTGAGAGAGATCATGCGATTAAAAATCGTTGCTAATTTGATATCCCTAAACGGGTTTATCTCTCCTTCAGCTTCATTGCCCGACCCGGGTTTTGTGGACATATCGGGCTTACCAGTAATGCTTAGGGTTTCCAGCTCATCACAATGGTTTGGGCTTCCACATTTTGGGCTTGCCCTTTTTAGGCTGTCCTCAGGCTCCTCCACAATATATTGGACTTCTGCGTTAGGGTCCTTATGGGCCCAAAACGGTTCCTGATTATCCATAGAAACCCTACTTACAATTCCTCCGTTCTTATCCTCATTTTGTCCTACAAGTTGTGCTGTATCCTGCCACGTGTCCTCCTCCCTTTCATTACCCGTACTCACTGTCTGTGTACACAGCGAATCATCGCTATCCACCACCTCATTCGTCGTACTCCGTCCTCCTTTCACGCGCTCATCGTTCTCGTTGGTAGCGTTCTCTGCATGCGCCGCCGCCCAGCTATCCATTCTCCTCTTCCAGTACTCAGTTCCCCACCTCCCTTCTGCTCTAGAATTCAGCGTTTCCTTGCGAGCTTCTGCCATCCTTGGTTCTGCCCGAAGGTCTTGGTTGTAGCCGGATTGTAAGCCTTGTTCTTTAGACACATATCTGCAGCAATAGTCGGCGTGACCCAGCCGGCCACAACGATAAAAAAAGTTACCCAACTTTTCATACTTGAAGCTTACCCATTTATCCTTCCCATCTTTGCTTTCCAGCGTAAATCCTCTCGGAAGAGGATGTTCCGTGTTAATCTCCACTCGTATTCGAAAATAAGGTCTTACCCCCATTATACCTGGATTTAGACCTTCCCAACCTACCACCTCACATATGGCTCCTCCGATTCTCTTCGCATTCGTTTCCGATCGTTTTTCCGGTGGAACCCCTCTAACTTGGATCCACAATGGGCACCGTAAGAGATTCCTTGCCTCCAATTTCTTCCCTAACTCCCATTCTTTAAGGTTTAGAAGATTGTTGGCTAGCAGCCACGGTGATTTTTCCCTCATCCTTTCGTAATCTTCTCTGTCACTGAACTCAATAGCAAAGATGTTGCTCTCTTGAATTTCCCCTGCAAACGGCTCTTCAACCTCCACCGTCCCCCTAAGTATTCCGGCTCCGGTGATGATTTTCTTCATTGTGTGCTTACTTATCCCTTTGCCACTAAAGTATTTTACCAGAAGGACGAATTGATGCAGCCGTCTGATTGCATCCGGATTATCATCCAGATCCAGTCTCAGATCCATTTTCAGAAAGTTGTGAAACCTCACAAGAGGATCAAAAGAAAACAAGACAATGGAATAGAAATCGAAAAGGAGAGTATAGAGGAAAGTGAATAAATAGGAATTTGGCAACGAAAGAGACTGTAGACTGCTCTATCACCACTCGCAAACGGCGAATCAACACAGGGGTACGAAACCCATTTCACGTCTCATCTCCAGAACCCTAGAGAGAGAAAAAACAAGGGCGTAGCCTTCCTTCCTTCCTCTCTAGTTTATGTTCTTGATTAGGGTTAGATCCGCCCATTTCCTTCTCTTTTGAAGGGGGGCTTTGAGTTTTGTTGGCCTTTTGAGCTTATTCAGACGTTGGGCTTCAACACTTAGGCTTTCCTGCATAACATCAGCAGCCCGACCCGGTTGCTTTTTATTTTCTTTTCCCCTCTCTGAGCCCAAACTCGTTTTTTAGCAATTTGAATTCATCTTCCCTCCTCAAGATTTTGAATGCCAAGTCTTTCCCCAAGCTACAATTAATTTCCGCCGCCAAATTGCACAGCTCACTTTCTGAATGATCGTGATGCTTCTCTCAGCTTGCGAGCGATCTTCGCCGAAATCACGACCAGCAAATTCGAAAGTCTTTCAAGCAATTCCTCCCATTCTGCAACATGGTTTGTTTTCTCATCGCGCTTTTGAGTTTACAAAAGCCTTGTTGGAGCATGTGGTGCCCACAACTCATTTGGTGGCTTTGCTTTGAGCCAAGTACGGTAAGAATTCGATAGGCATATACCTTTCGATAAATCTCTTTCGTTTTTTGTCATATATGCTTGCTTTATGCCCTAGTACTTTGCAATATAAATGCCGTAAAGGAAGCTTGTCGTGGTTGAACGTCACACCAAGAGATCCTATACTTGCTAAAATTGCCTTGAGGCTCAACGTTAATACTTAATAGCTTTGTAATGTTCATGTTCACAGGGGCGGAGCCATGTAGGGGCACGGGGGGCACGTGCCCCCCCTCAAAATTTTACGAAAACACTAGATTACCTCTAATTTGTAAAAAAAAAAAATTAATTGTGACCCTGTACAAATATAAACGTGCCCCCCCCCCACCCCCCACACATTTCAAAACCATTCCCAGCACAGTTGGTTAAGTGCTCGGGTTAAGATCCGTAACATCTTGGGTTCGAGTAATTAACAAAAAAAAAATATGCCCACCGAGATTCGAACCCGCGTGCCTATATTTAATAGGCGTGTGCTTAACCAACTGCGCCAAGAGGCCTACTAACTCTTTGTTGATTTTTATTGTTATTTGATGGTTTAAATAACAGTACAAACACTAGTTCTTCTACTAGCCGAGTTGTGCCCCCCCCCCCCCCTTCCCTGAAATTCTGGCTCCGCCACTACATGTTCACGTGAAAATCTTCCATCTACCATTGCCCTTTTTGAGATTTTAACCTTCATATAATCTTTCCGCCAATATGGCGTCGGCTTCCTCTTCATCGAATAGGACCTTCTTCCTCATCCTCCCATTGAATCTCCACCACCTTTTAGCTTACTGGTGATTTCTTTTGATTCTCCACGCTCTGCTACAACCAGTGGCGGAGCCAGGATTTGACCGAAGGGGGGCACAATTAATTTGTACTGTCATTTTAAATTAAATGCAAGTAAATATCAAATTTTCACACAAAGTTTTCTGGCTCAGTTGGTAAAACTCTTACCTATTGACTTCGGCCGCAAGGGGTCGAATCGCCCCAGGGACGTTCTATTATGGAAAAAAAAATAATTAAAAGCGCGCACTAAGAGACTCGAACCTCGAGTCAGTTTGGTGTTGAAGCGAGAAGTTGACCAACTGCGCTAGAGGGGCATTCAGGTTGAGGGGGGGGGGGCACTTTAATATTTGTAGGGTTAATTTTTCTTTATAAATTAAGGGTTCTCTAGTGTTTTCAAAAAAAAAAATTGGGGGGGGGGGGGGGCACGTGCCCCCCGTGCCCCTACATGGCTCCGCCCCTGGCTACAACCTCCTCTTTCGACTTGCTCGAGGCTGACATCACTGGAAACCAATTATCCAGAAATCTAACCAAGAACAACCTGCAAAAACATGACACTTTCTCTGATACGGGTCAACTGTATCATAGTGAAGTAGTATTTATTTATTTAATTAGTGTTAGTAATTAATTATGTTGTAGTAGTTAAATAACGAACCATGTTTTCTTGTTGGTTTTTTCCCGGCCCGTAGATTCAAACAGTCTAGGTTACGGTTAGCATTTTTCTATTTACAATGAAACCTCTATAAATTAATAAAGTTGGGACTGAAATATTTTATTAATTTAAAGAGGTTTAACATATGACCTTTAAATTTTCAAGTCCAATGTACAATGTATATTAGTTAGAGATGAAAAGTAAATTACAAAAACAAGTTTCATGGCACATTCTATTAATGTACATTCATAATTAAACGATGTAAAATTTTGGAGAAGATATTCGTGCTTGTGAACTTGATTACAGGTATACATTATCGGCATAAAATGGATGTGAATCACTTGTTCGATTATCTGGGTAAAAATATTGAATGTTATGAGGTTCAAAGCATTGAAGTAATTGTGGCGGATTCCTCTCAAAAAGATAAGAAATTGTGACTGATACTATTCAAGATCCGGTGGATGACGAATTTGAGGATTATTCAATAGAGTTGGAAACGGTCACTCGGAAAGAAGCATTGCAAGCGGCAATAACTCTTCAAAACTTTTTGTTGTAATAGGAGAAGACAATACTCCAACTCTTAAGTGCAATGAGGAGAATTAAGCATGAACTCAATATAGATTGGGAGTTCAATAAAAAAATAAGTGACTATAGATTCATTTTTTCTTACTAGACAATCTTAGAATTTGAAATATATTAGTAATTATTAATTTATAGTTTAGTTGGAACTAGCATATGTACACTGGAATTTCAAAAAAGATATCATCTTATTATTTTATCGATTGAGATTCAATTTTGTACTGGTCCCCAGTTGGGACTGGACAAATTATTAATTTTATCGAGATTATTAATTTATAGAGATTCTACTATAAACTAGTTGTATTCGCGCATTTTAATCAATCAATCAAGGAATCAAAGTTTCATGTCGTGTTTTATTGTGTTTTCGTGTGTGTTCTTGTTCGTGTGGAGACCAGAGGATCTCGAATCCCTCCAATCTATAGTTACGTTTCGTATCATTTTCCTAGAGACTTCTCTCTCTAGAACAAAGACTTCTTTTGAATACTGAAAACAAAAGGCCATGTGGAGAATCAATCCAGAACAAATGTGTGGAAATGCGCTGCCCACTACTGGGAGCAATTCTTAGGTGCTCATAGAGCAAATCCACGTGGTGCTCCATTCCACTCACATTTCAACATGTGTAATAAAAGTGGGGTGAGTGGGAGAGAGAAAATAGCCAAGTAGGATTTTGGTTTTTTTTCTATAACCTATAGGAGTAGTGGTTAACCCTAGTGAGACATGTGTCAGTTAATGAATGGTGTCGAGCACCAAGTGTCGTGCTTACGTGGTGCTCTTGGAGTATCTAAAAATTTTTCCACTAGAGGGCTAGCTTCCAGTTTGCCACCAAAACATCTATTAACCCCTAACATATGGAGAAAATACGGGGTGAAAGAAGCAATGCACTTTCGTACACATCGAATTTGGGCCACCATAAGTAACTCATAACAGACCTAATGGAGAGGAAGTGAAGAATAACAATTTCAGCCAACATAGTGGTTTCTTCCAGTATCTCAACAAATCACGTCTCTCAATAAACTCACCGCTAATTTCAGCATCATAATACGTGACACAAATTGGATTACAAAAGAGGTTTAGACGGAGCACGTGCAACAAATTATAGGCTTTTGGTTTTTACTACAAGATTTAAGTCAAACACGATTACGGTTTTTTCCCAACTTTGATTGTTAAACTAAATAAATTATCAGGTTGCTGAAGATTGGATAAAGCACATTCTCATGCGGAAAGCATGGACACGAGGCTCATATTCATTAGATGCCTGAAACCCAAGTACAAATGAAATTAACCAAGAAAACCCTGCGAAGAAGGCAATTGAAATTAACATAAGATCTTTAAAACAAAAATACCAGATTTTTTAATTATCTTTGTACTGTATTACAAGAGCCTTCACAATGAACTCTGGAAAAAAATATCCCAAAACATAAAGCCATGTTAATTTGATGGGTGAAAGGATAAACAAAAAAGTATAAAGAACTGATTCTGTGGAACACTTGCATTTTCATACTACTTGTGGAGGTTTATTGTTTGTTTTATTGGGTTTTGTTTGGTTGCCTTGTGGTTCTTTGGCATCTTGTTATTTATGTTTGAAGATTTAATCATTTCCCAAGTAGCCAAAAAAAGTAAGCTTTTTCAAGCCAATTCGGAACTCATCAAGGTTTATCTTCCCTCTCTTATTGATGTCCTTGACCTCAAATGCTTCCTTCAGACCACTAACTTCCTCGTCGGATAAATGATCCGCAATCACCTGCACAAGTGCCGTGGTAATGAAGAGTTTAAGAACACAACACCAAACCCAAGGAATATGCACAATAGACCCAACTCAAGGCTCTTTTTTTGAACTTGTTCATAACAGAGAACTGCTTGAAACGCGTTCTCACAGTCTCACCCAATGAGACATTTGGTGCATTACTCGCATTTTGTAACCAGGGGTGTTCTGCAATCCAAGAGTTGGGACCAGAAAAAGAAGTTAAGTACGAGTCTAACCAGAATTACGCGCCTAACACACAAGCGGAATTTTGACTAAGCCAGCCGAGTCATATGGTCCCGAGAGAGCCTCTGACAGATAGTACTATTTACGGCATAATTACTAGTGAAAAATATACTATTGCGAGAAGAAGAACAAAGGACAACTTATGGAGGCATTTCCTGTTAGTAATCACATGCAAATTCCTGTGTGACACATTTGATTTGTTGGCAATCTTGAATTCCTTTTAAGACGTAAAATAAAAGATTGAGGTGAAGGTTGAGGATGATGATTGAGTTCTTTATTTCGCCAAAAACGTGATATTATATATTTATTAGAGAAAGATATTTGACAACTAAGAAGCTACCGAGGGCAAAAGTTCCAACTCTAGGAGACATCACTAATGTTTTCATTTTTTGTTTGAGAGATCTATGTGAACACGGAAATGTTTGGGAAATAGTAGATAAACACAAATGCAGAGGCGTACGTGGATGTGCCGACCTAAGAGCAACAGATCATGCAAAATGCATTATTAGCAAAATTATGAAGAATTTGGGGAAATATCGAGCCCCAAGAGGTAATGAATATCACCATGCATTTTACAAAACATGCATCTTTCTTGTTATATTTAAAGAACTAGAAAGTAGGAAGACAAAAAAAATTGTCGATCTCTCTCGTTCCAGGCAATTCAGAATTGCATAAGTTAACTAATAACTCACAAGTTAAAGTATATTGTTGGAGTGTCCTTTAAATGTATGTCCTGCAAAATTTAAAACATGTAAAATTTACATATTTTCACCTCCTACTGCTAGAGACGCTCAGCTTAGGTAGTGCCATCGGAGACAGTCTTGCTAAAAGGAAAGAAGAACAAATGTAAATGGAACACACTATATTGTATTTTTTTTTTTCCAAAACCAACCATTGTGGTTTTCTATTTGTTTTCTTGTTTCTTTAAATTTTAAGTAGATCAAACTAGGGAGAAAATTCAATCAAAATAGTAATTCCTCATTGTTGGGACTGGTGATTGTTAATTTACCTAACAACACACCTAAATATTCTCGTTTCACGGATTACGGATACAAATTCAAAATGATTCTATCCAATTAGACATGGTTGGGACTGGTGCTCGTGAATTTGTCTTACAACACACCTAAATATTCCCATTTCAACGTTTCCGAATACATATTCAACATGATTCTATTCAATTAAATGCATGTTGTGGTTATGGCTGGTGTTTGTGAATTTACCTAACAACGCAGCTAAACATTCCCAGCTACATGGGTTCAAGATACAAATTCAAAACGATTCAATCCATTGTGGTGGTTTCTTCCAATTTCTCAAAAATTCTCGACCCTCAATATGCAACCTCACACCACTAATCTCCACCATCCTTATACATGACAAAAATCGGACTATGATACAGGTTTAAACGCGCACATGCAACAAGTAGGCTTTTGGTTGAACTACAAGACTCAAATCAAACACGATTGGGGTTTTTTCCCCAACTCTGATAGTTATACTAAATAAAGTACCAGGTTATTGAAGACTGTATAAAGGTCATTCTCATGCAGAAAGCATGGACATGAAGTCATGAAGCATTTACTCAGTGAGTTTCATGTTCATTAGATGCCTGGAACACAAGTACAATTGTAGAAATGAAACAAAGCAAACCCTGCGAAGACGTTGAAATTAATAAACGGAACTATAAAAACGAAACTAAAAGCTTTTCTGATTAGTATGTTTGTACTGAATAACAAGCCTGTACAGTCCAACCTGGAAAAAGAATATCCTAAAACAAAAAAGAAAAAGTATAAAGAGCTGTTCTATGCGCGCGCGTGTGTGTTCTCTTTGCAGCTCTTGCATTTTCATACTACTAGTGATGGTCTTTCTTTTACCTGCCTTCATTGGCAATCTTCACAGAGCCATCTTTCATCAATTTCAAGCTAAGACTGTTGAATCTGTCCCGTGAATATTGCCTCGATGCTTTTCTCCAATCTGTACCGGCCTTCATCATTGCAGCAAATTCTTCGTAACTTATGCAACCATCCTGTGCAAGTACAAAAAACAAAAATACTGAAATTGAATGCTTCAAATTTTTTTTTGAATACGGAATACAATTAGATTAATTTCAGTCCTGAAATGTCTTTAGGGAGATGAGAGTGCTTGAAGTAGTGTTATTACAGATGTCAAATAGGCTGAAGGACCACGTAACCGGCCCGTTTGAAGGGTGAACCTGACCGGTGTGGTCCTGAACCGGCCGAATATTGGAGGGATAGTGGTCCGGCCTGTCCCGTGTGTAGGGGACCGAAGGACAGACTGGCCCAATCAAAGCCCGGAACCTGCCCAGGACTGCCTAACAATAATAATAATAATAATAATAATAATAATAATAATAATAATAATAATAATAATAATAATAATAATAATAATAATAATAATACGGGCTAGAACCACCCCACCCATAGTGGTATGGTCCCGTGGGAAGGGGTCCAGGATTGCTAATCTCTGATCCAGACTGCAACCTCCCTCAGGCGCCGTTAAGGTGGCAATAGGGCCGGTCCGCGGTGAAAACCGGCCCAGCACGGCCCCCTTCCACCCTTGGCCCCGGACCGGTCCCTATGAAGAAGCGCGGCCCCAAAACCGGTCCGGGTCAAGTTTCTGGCCCTAGCGGCCCAGCCTGGCCCCCTATCCTGGACGGCCCTCTCCGGATTAGCCCGGCCCACCTAAAAAACCCTTCAATTGACCATTTTGATTCAGACCAGCCTGGCGTCCTCCCAGCCCTGAACCGGCCCCCTCCCCAAGCGCTTTTAGCCCGGCCCCCTCCCCTCCCAGCCCTCCTCCAAGACCGCCCCCCATGCCAGCCTGGCCCGGCCCTTTGACACCATTGCTCAGCCGGTCCCTTCACGGGCCGGACCGTTTGACAGCTCCAAGTGTTAAAAGGGTTTATATTATTGGCATCCGGAATAACAAAGAACGGCGAACTGAGTTAGAATGAGGTGTTAAAATGTACTCGTGTCAAATATGGCATATATTGGGTAGAGACTGACCTTATCTGTATCAACATCATGCATAATGGCATTGATGACTTCTTCACTTTTGGGGTCATCATCGTCGCTCAGAGCATCACGTAGCTCTTCAATCTCTATGTAACCACTCTTGTTTCTATCAAAATATGCAAACGCTTTGTGGAGGTGTTCATCAATTCCCATTTTCCTCAGATGAACCGCGACCGCAACAAACTCACCATAGTTCAATGCCCCATCTCCATCAACATCAGCCTGTTGCAACCAGGATTTAGATATTAGGAATACGAACTCA
This sequence comes from Linanthus parryae, assembly GCA_023055425.1. Taxonomy (NCBI): domain Eukaryota; kingdom Viridiplantae; phylum Streptophyta; class Magnoliopsida; order Ericales; family Polemoniaceae; genus Linanthus; species Linanthus parryae. The sequence goes on from JALGPY010000001.1 coordinate 187,439,039, forward strand.
ATCGCCGTGTGAACAAAATACATTTCCCAGCTTTCAGGTAAATGAGAAAATGTTATGAGTTATGATTCATACAACTTCCATTAGGATTTGAAGATCCTCTTCAGCCATCGGGTGTCCAAGCTTTTGCAGCCCAGTTCGGAACTCATTAAGGTCTATCTTGCCTCTCTTGTTGATGTCCATTACCTCAAATGCTTCCTTTAGACCATTAACTTCCTCAGCGGATAAATGATCCGCAATCACCTGCACAAGTGTCGTGTAATGAAGAGTTTGAAAAGTGTTAGCAATTGGTGCGCCCATGTGGGGTGCCCAATGTAATTATCGTAACCTTATGGGGTTAGTTGCACTAATGCACAAACTAGAGGGGTTAGTAGCTAAGGCTCAAACCCTAGGGGTTTATGTGCAAACTTAGGAGAAGTTTTGCCTATATAAGGAGGCAGCCTCCTACACATTATGGAGTGACTATTGGCTATTCTACACAGTAAAGTTATTCTGTCTAGATTCATACTAGTTGTAGAGAACCCTAGTCTCTCTCCAACTTCATCCAAGGAGGTGGAACGTGGTGTGGAAATCAGTGTTCGTCCTCGAGATTCACACTAGATTGGTGGGAGCAAGATCAAAGAGGAGGCGCGTGAAAGCAAGCAACACAACGATCATCCGCTGCATTAAGGAGCTTAGGAAGACAAGGTAAACACATGAATATTCCGCTTTAATTCATGTTGTAGATCTGAATATGTTAGATCCTTCCTGCCCTTCAAAAAGACAAAACCAAACCCAGCGAATATGCACAATGGACCCAACTCATTACCCTCAAGGCTCTCTTTTTGAGCTTGTTCATTACAGAGAACTGCTTCAGCCTTGTTCTCACAGTCTCACCTAATGAGACATTTGGTGCATTACTCGTATTTTGTAACCAGGGGTGTTCTGCATTACCAGAAAAGAAGTTAAGTACAAGTCTAAGTAGAATTACGAGTAAGAAAAATACTTGTATGAAAGTAAGAAAACATTTTACCAAGGACTTGTTCAGCCGTAAGCCGCTTCTGTGGATCTGGATCAAGCATTCTCTTTACAAGGTCTTTGCACTATCAGAAATTTTTGGCCACGGGTGAAACAGCCCGAAGGACCACGGTTCACAGCTAGTACAACTCAACCAAAATCCAGGTACATTATTTATAAATAAAAAGGAGAAAACCTTCCAACAACGTTTCGAAAGAAAGAAATAACATTGAAACAACATCGTCTGAAATGTCTAAGTGATGAAAATGAAAAATAAACTAAACTTTATTTGCAGCTAGCCTAAGCTTCACCATGCGTGCGCGTTTCCCCCACCTCAATGCCAACCTGCGGGTTTTACAATAGACAAAGCCGACCGCAGGAAAATTTTAAGTCAGTAAAAACTGAGTAAGAGCATACTACAGCACGTGAAAACAGATGATTGGGCTCTAACTAATACAAGTTTAAAAGCAAGCTTTAAACGAAATGGAATTAGAATCGTAACAAGTAACCGAACCATTTAATTGGATATTAATTCAGCTGAAGCACATAAGGCCCAGCAGGAACGATGTATTCAGAGAGGTCACGATGCAATATAAAACATCATCAATAGAGGTGCCTCTTGGGATATCACAAATCCCATTTCACCCAGAGCGTTAAGGGCTACCCTACGCAACCCCGCTCAACCACATAGCTAAAAGTCCTTAAGTGTCGACACCCCTATACTGTTGTGACCCACACTAGCATAGGTAGTACTCTATAGCTTTCACAATAAATAACCCCCCGCTACCTCAGCACATCGGTGCATATTGGCCACCACACGGGCGGGTATGTAACCGCTATGGATTACCCCCGAGGAGGTTCGCGTCCTAGCGCCTCCGGCCTTAGCCTCCACACACATCCTCTGAACATCGCCCTATTTCTATTAGAGTGAATTACACTTTCGTTATTACAACTTGAACCATTGATTTCCAAAACAGTAGTTTCCACAAGTACTTTCCAAATCAGGGGGTTTGAACAAATTCATCACAGGATATATACAAAACATGCATAAATACATTTTCACAAGTAATCACATTTTGAGAGTAAAAACTGTACATATGAACTTACTTGGATGTGAAGGGAGCTCGGCACACAATAGCAACAAAATTAGTAGTATGGATCCTCAACGAATTGATCGTCTACGAACTCGAAATCTACAATAGTCAAATAGTCCTAACATTAACACGTGACCGAACTCATACAACAATATGTCCGATATGCAAATGCAAAGAATACTTCCCAAACAGTTCCCCAATTTAAATTTCACGAATCTAGTATAAAAATAAATAAATAAATAACTTATAAAGTTATGATATTATAGAAAATAATAATTAAACTAAAACCATAGTAACAAGCTTTATACTAATTAATAATATACTTAAAAAGCTATTACAATTAATAATATACTTAATAATATACAACATTGTATTTGTTTTTATATTAAAAGAAACTAATTAATTATAATTAATATTAATAATCAAAACATTAGTTATATAGAATAAGAGTAATAAACTAAAAAGAAAACTGTTTCTATTTAATAACTAAGATCTCCCCAGAGTTTCTGAAAGGTACAGCTACCACCCCAACAGTTTAAGAAGATGCAACAACCACCCCCCCAAATTACCTTAAACCATTTCAATTTAGTCCATCTTCTTCCTCTTCACTTCACAGTGACAAAACTCACAAATTCAACATGATTACTCACACTACATGCTTGACTGAGGCTGAAAGACATCATGAAATCATGAAGGAATGAGAAAAATAAGAGGGGGTCATCGTTTTTTTTTTACCGATTGAAAGGACGAAGTTAACGAATGACGACGGCGGCGATTGGGTGAATACTGTTGCCAGTTGCTGCCACTGGTCGCCGGAGCAAGGGGAGGCGACCTGGAATCAAGAAGGACGGCGGAAAGAGAGCCCGATTGTGGTGGGTTCAAGCGGGTCAGAATCGGTTTTCGGGTCGACGCAAAAACAGAGCCGACAGTGGCTCTGTTGGCTCCTGGTGGTTCATCGGAAAGAAGAGGGAGATGGGGCGATATGGCGGTGCTGGGTTTGGCCGGAGAGTGAGCAGGAGCAACGGTGGTGATGGTGATTCTCGCCGGGTGGCTTCGCCGGAAACTGGCGATTGAAGGGGCGGTGATGACGGGCAAAAACAGAGGCAGTGGTGGGTTTCTTCGGCAAAACAGAGTGTGGGTGAGATGGAGGTGAAGAAGAGAGGAGAGAACGTGGCTTGGTGGTGATGGTGGTCCGAAGATTTTGGGGAAGATGGGAGAGATGGGTCTCTTCCCGTCTGTTAGAGAGAGAGGGAGTTGCAGGTGGGTAATAAGTTTGAGAAATGACACTTTAACCCCCCAATTAAGGGTACACTTATGTTTTAGACAATGGCGGAGCCAGGATTTGACCGAAGGGGGGCACAATTAATTTGTACTGTCATTTTAAATTAAATTGAATTAAATATTAAATGTTCACACAAAGCTTTTTGGTTCAGTTGGTAAAACTCTTACCTATCTATTTCAGCCGCAAGGGTTCGAATCGCCCCAGGGGCGTTTTATTTACTAAGTTTTTTTAATTTTTGTGGAAAAAAAAAATTAAAAGTGCGCCCTGAGAGACTCGAACCTCCGTCAATTTGGTGTTAAAGCGAGATCTTGACCAACTGCGCTGGAGGGGCATTCACGTTGAGGGGGGGCACTTTAATATTTGTATAGAGATTGGGTTAATTTTTCTTTATAAATTAAGAGTTCTCCAGTGTTTTCGGAAAATTTTGGGGGGGCACGTGCCCCCCCAGGCCCCTACATGGCTCCGCCCCTGGTTTTAGAAACTACAAATGCATACCCCTAATTTAAAACCAATAACAATTATCCCAATTTAAGAATAATACACAAATAAATACCCTACTAAATATAGGGGTATTACAACGGGTCTCGCTTAAAATTAACTACAGACCAAATGATTGCCTGAGCGACTCCTTGCTCGGTTTCCGCACCATGATGAACAACAGAATTATCAGATTTTGCATGGATAGAAGTCAACTCAACAAATGCTTTCCTGTGATGCAGCTATTATCCAAGTCTGTCGGAAATGATAAACCCTTAATGCTTCGTTTGGGTAGAGTATAACAATTATGGGGATAAGACGTACACTGACAGATGGGGTAGGATATGATTATACTGTGATAAAGCAAGATAAGTGATTTCGGGGGTATTTTAGCTTTTTCGCACTCTCACTATATCTCCATTCCTTATCTTGCTTATACCACCCTAGGAAAATTTGAGGGTGTGGGGATAAGGGAGTATAACTTATAGTTGTTGCTTTTACAGCACCCAAACATGGGATAAGAGACAAAAGGTATGCTATATCTTACCCAAACAAGGCCTAGAGGTTCTTTGTTACAATACCGTCGATGAGGTACCAACGGAAGAAGCCGTGAGGCTACTGGAACGAGCAGAGGAAGGGAGAAAGAAGAGAGAGAAGAGGTTTGAGAGAAATTTTCTTATTATCATTAAATCAGAAAATACTCTCTTTTATCTAACCATATCGGTTCGACCCATCTACGACCCGGAAAGAACCAAAAAGATAACCGGGAAGGGGTTTATAAACTACCCAAAAAAATTGTCCATGCGACTCGATAAAAATTCGGCAAACGAAAATCATGTTCTAAATAAAATAAAATTAACTAATAAATCAAACGACTACTTCTTCGGTACGACAAAATCATCAAACCTCCTCGGTGGGCGCACATTCCTCCGCAACTGTGTCCACGACGGAGGCTCTACCGGCTCGTGCTCACGATCGTCTGCTATACTCATATCATTCTTCTAAAAGAAGAGTGTAGCAACCTAAGGCGCCTCGTACAATGATCTCTTTGCATACAAAGCCAATTGTAATGCAATTCTCAAACAAAAATATGCTGAATGAATGAGAGATTCTTTCTTATTTACTCTTGTTTGAAATAGTAAATATCAGTAGATTCCATTTACGATAGCGGATAGATAGAGGATTATGGTGTTTAAACACTCATGATCGCAAAAAGGCCGGCCTGCGGGCAAGACTAGCCCAGCCCGGCCCAAGACCGCCGGACCGCCCCCCTACCACCCTAGGCCTCAGCCCGGCTCCCTCCAAGAAAAATCCCTTTTCAGATTAGCCCTCCCCCTCCGGTCCCCCCCCCCCCCCCCCCCCTCAAAAAAAGAAAAAACACCCTCCAATTGAGCATTTTAATCCAGACCGGCCTAGCCCCTTATCCAAGGGCTTTTAGCCCTTAACCGGTTTGACACCATGATTAAGCACCATCTCAGGTCTTTCAACAGAATTGTGCTAAAACTTTCTCTTTTATGAACGAAATAAAGGTAAACTGGTTAAGGTTAGATATGTAAATAAAAAATTTGAACAGCCAACAGTTGTTGCCTCTCTTCGTTGCCTATAAAAGGCCAATCCTCCTCTGTCAGTTTCATTCCGAATCACCAGTGCTATATCATTCAATCTCTGTCAATATCTCGTAGCTTAGTCTTGTTCGCTGGGTGTTGTAGAGCCGTGCTAGCCTACAACACAGGAAAAACTTCAATCCTGGAAAACAATTCGCCACAGTCAAATACAAAGCACATACGGTAGGAGGCGAATACTGTCTTACGAAAATCTTCATTGCACTAGGCTATACTTCATCCTTTTATCTGCTTTCAAAACGTCGTTCGGCCAGTAAATTCGTTTCATTTATTTTACTAGTTTTATGCACGTGCCTTGCACGTGGAGTTTATTCATTAAAAAAATGTAAAAATATGGAAATAAGCGTAAGAACAGTAGTATAAATGGAAAAATATGGAAATAAGCGTAAGAACAATAGTATATGTTTATGCAATCAGTTTAACTATCTTCCTTTAGTATCATATCAAGAAGAGCATAATCAAACTATTTGTTGTCATATGCCTGTCACCCACTGCGCTATCTAAATTGAGGTTGATAAAAAAAATTGAAAAAGAAAAAAAGAAAAAAAAAATCATCAAAGAGTATGAAGTACAAATCTTATATGGAAGTTCATTTTAGAAACAGGAGGGGAGGCATTATGTTACTAACTGGAATGTAAAAAAAAAATCTACTAAAACCAGCAGGGTTTAGATGATACCTAAAGCCCTTCTTATCAAAATGCATACATGGAGGTCGAAACATATTTTATGCTAGAAGTTTACTTCCAAAGGTTACGCCTCACTCTATTGTGATGCCATATCTGTGACATGTAGTGATAATTGGCCTTTCTGCTAAATTGTTTATTATTACTTTCTCCCTATTTCTAACCTAGTTGGTGTTCAACTTTGACTTGCATTTGCAGACACATAATTTGACCATAGCCTCTAATACTTCGAGTGGTCGTGAAAGGAAGTAGTACAAATCTGTGAAAAATAGTGATAATTGGCCTGCGTGCTTATCCTTTCCAGAATCACGTTATCATGCCTTGAGACCTGTGATCATGTTGTGTCCTTGTGGAATTTACTTAATTATCCCTCAGCCTTACTGTTCTCCTTTTCTCTTGGTCCTCTAGAGCGTATTCTTGTAGATGTGAGTTCTACTGCTATAAATGTCAGTGGTGCCATGTGGTCTACAATTTTCTCTTTTACCTTTGCTTCATTTGGTTTCAAATATACACAATCTGTTTTGGTGAGCTTCAACATCCAATACCTGCGTCTGCGACTATCAAATTGAAAAACCCATGAGGTTGCCTTTCTAAATTTCAGCACATACTGCAATGTCAGTTGAAGTTGGTTGTGTAAGATGCCTTATTGGAAACCTAATTACCAGTAGCACTTGAGTTGGAGGTTTTACCAAATAGTTGAGGGCAAGTTCACCTATTTTTGCAGAAGCATGTGCTATTCGGAAACAAATGCTTCTTTCTCATAATCTAGGCATCAAGAAACTGATTTCGAAATTGGACTTTATGTCTAGTTGATTTCATGAGCCTTAAGATTTTCTGGATTCGCCCTTTGCGTGTTGTTCTTATTGATTGCAGAACTTTGATGGACCTGTTTCAGGTAGGTAGAACGTAACGTATCATAAGGCTACCGAATCAAATTCATCTTTGCTGTACCATCTTCTAACGAACTCCTGATTTTTTTGTTTCGAATCACACAGTATGCCTTCTTAAAGTGACACAATCCATTAGCCACAACAAATAATTGAGAGAAGGGGAGTCGCAGAGAAGAATATACTGAAGAAGAGAAGAAAAATTTCAATACAAGAGAAGAGAAATTTCAATGGAATAGAAGTTGCAATACACACTGAAGACACTATTCACCTTATGGAAATAGTTACCACGTGTGCTATTAGTAGGGTCCGTCAAGTGAGATTCTACATTTTGTGAGCATTAACCACCCTCAGTATGCAGATTTTATGAACTTAAGTGCCACAACCCCTTTCATCTCGGCAAGCCCCATAAAGTCTTTGGCTTAGTCAACAATGGATAGTTTGTGTGCAATGAGAGTTCGAAGAAGAGCTAAGGATGTCAGCTCTTTTACATAACAAATGAAGAAAGAAGTGGATGATATTTTTTCAGTAAAACTTGTACTGCTTTGGGGTATTCATTTTGAATATTGATAATTATATTTTAGTGATTAAATAGTACGCAATATTTACATCACAATGAAAGATGGCTTAATTAAACGACTAAACATACATAGGGATGTTCGGAACGCTGAATGGACAAGTGGTATATGTCTACGTGTCACAAAGTGAAATCAAAGTAGTTCAATTCACCTTTACATTTGTGATTGCAATTTTACATTCTTCGGCGCAATAACCAACTTGGCATCTTTTGCAGAAAACAAACTTATCTTCTGAACAAATCCGAATCAAGTATGTAGCTTTCCTAGTCTTGTCATGTTTAGAAGCTCTCTTAGCCGGACCAATATCAGCAGTGTTTAGCTTGGACTTCAAACACAGTTACTATTAGAAGGCAGAAGCACTATATTTATAGGCTTCAACAAACAAACAAAAAGAAGCAAGCAAACTTTTAAATACAGTCAAGGTCATCAGTGTGATTTAGCCTTTTAAACATCAAAATCATTAATATAATTTATGTATATATATATATTTTTTTTCTAAATTGACCGACAATAGTACCTGGCACTTGAACTATGATATTGCACACCAACGAATTTCTTGATCAATTCGGCAAGGAATCCATAAAAGCAATCGATCAAAGCCGCACTCCAGCATATAATTATACAGTATAGCACCATTTGAATTCCGTGATCTCAGAAAAATATAATACTTCTAATAGTAACCAACGAAATCAAAATGGTGTAGGATACGATAATTGAATCCATCATATTGTTTCATGAATCAAATTAAACCGGTTGTGCACCATGAAATTTAACGGAAATCATGGAAGTTTATCAAGATCAACTGTTATCTCTACTACTAAAAATACGTTATGAACTACCTTACTGGACAAAAAAATTAATATAGATATAGCACAATGAAGTATTGTGGAAGTCTTTGTTCACAACAAAACTGAAATTCAAGACTATTAATTATTTTGTGTGTATCTTGACCGGTGTTAATCTCAAAATCATGACCAAGCAATTGACGAGATATTGTTTATGTACCTTGCGCAATGCTCCATCGGAGAGACTCGAGAGGAATTGAAAAGAAAACCAAGGAACTCAATTTGAATTTTGTGTGTACGTTGCGCAGATCTTGAGGACTACTGTCAAAGAACTCGAACTCTGAATTCATGTGGAAGGAAAAACTCTACGATGAAAAACAAGAAGAATAAGAACATTGATTGTGCGTGAACAAGGAGAGGTCACAGAGAACCTAAAGCATTTGCGGGTTCCAAGATAATGAAAGAGATGGAATAGACGTAGAAAAGAAGATGATGTAGAAACATTTAGTACAGAGGCCGTTACATGAAAAATAAACGGGTTTAATTGGATATTTATGACGAAAATATTCAGTTACACTATTTATTGCACAAGAGGTGGGTATTAAGGCATGTTTACAAATGTAGGAATCACTTCGTCTAAAAAAACTGAAAGAGAATTAATGCTAATAATTGAAGGTATTTAGATCGAAAGTAAAATGGTAAAATCAGGGGTATTTTTGGCCATGCATAAAAAGTAGGAAACACTAAAGCGAAAAAACACTTGAAGTGGTTAAACACTCCTAAGTCCTTCGCTCTTTTTAGTAGTAGATAGATAAATAGATAGATGTATTATTTCATTTCTGTTTTCTTATTTCAAGAACAATACAATTCACTTTTTCTAACATTTTCAAATACCAAGTATTATGGTTTCCTTTTTGTTTGACTCTATATAGATGGAACAGGGAGAAAAGTCAATCCAAATAGTAATGCCTCATTATTGGGACTAGTGATTCTTAATTTAAATGCAAATTCTCATTTTCAGTTACAGATACAAATTCAAAATGATTGTATCCCATGCATCCCATAGTTGAGACAACACACCTAAGTATTCAGTTCCACGATTCCGGATACAAATTCAAAATGAATCTAATCAATTAAATATATCTTATAGTTAGGACTAGTGAATGTGAATACCTAACAACGCACCTGAATGTTCTTATTTACACGGGTTCGTGCTACAAATTCAAAATGATTCTATCCATCGTGGTGGTTTCTTCCAATTTCTCAAGAATTATCGACCCTCAATATGCAACCTCACACCACTAATCTCCACCATCCTTATACATGACACGAATTGGACTATGATACAGGTTTAAACGCGCACATGCAACAAATAGGCTTTTGGTTGAACTACAAGACTCAAATCAAACACGATTGGGGTTTTTTCCCCAACTCTGATAGTTATACTAAATAAATTACCAGGTTATTGAAGACTGTATAAAGGTCATTCTCATGCAGAAAGCATGGACATGAAGTCATGAAGCATTTCAATGAGTTTCATGTTCATTAGATGCCTGGAACACAAGTACAATTGTACAAATGAAACAAAGCAAACCCTGCGAAGACGTTGAAATTAATAAACGAAACTATAAAAACGAAACTAAAAGCTTTTCTGATTAGTATGTTTGTACTGAATAACAAACCTGTACAGTCCAACCTGGAAAAAGAATATCCTAAAACAAAATAAAGAGCTGATCTATGCGCGGGCGTGTGTGTTCTCTTTGCAGCTCTTGCATTTTCATACTACTTGTGATGGTCTTTCTTTTACCTGCCTTCATTGGCAATCTTCACAGAGCCATCTTTCATCAATTTCAAGCTAAGACTGTTGAATCTGTCCCGTGAATATTGCCTCGATGCTTTTCTCCAATCTGTACCGGCCTTCATCATTGCAGAAAATTCTTCATAACTTATGCAACCATCCTGTGCAAGTACCAAAAAAAAATACTGAAATTGGAAGCTTTAATTTTTTTGAATACGGAATACAATTAGATTAATTTCAGTCCTGAAATGTCTTTAGGGAGATGAGAGTGCTTGAAGTAGTGTTATTACAGATGTCAGATAGGCTGAAGGACCACGGAACCGGCCTGTTTGAAGGGTGAACCTGACCGGTGTGGTCCTGAACCGGCCCAATATTGGAGGGGTAGTGGTCCGGCCTGTCCCGTGTGTATGGGACCGTAGGACCAACTTGGCCAATCAAAGCCCGGAACCTGATTATTATTATTGTTATTATTATTATTAATAATAATAATAATAATAATAATAATAATAATAATAATAATAATAATAATAATAATAACACGGGCTAGTACCACCCCGCCCATAGTGGTCTGGTCCCGTGGGCAGGGGTCCAGGATTGCTAATCTCTGGCTCGGACTGCAACCTCCCTCAGCCGTCAAGGTGGCAATAGGGCCGGTCCGTGGTGAAAACCGGCCCAGCCCGGCCCCCTTCCACCCTTGGCCCCGGACCAGTACCTATGAAGAAGCGCGGCCCCGAAACCGGTCCGGGTCAAGTTTCTGCCCTAGCGGCCCAGCCTGGCCCCCTCCCCTGGACGGCCTTCTCGGGATTAGCCCGGCCCACCTAAAAAACCCTTTAATTGACCATTTTGATCCGGACCAGCCTGGCGTCCTCCCGGCCCTGAACCGGCCCCCTCCCCAAGGGCTTTTAGCCCGGCCCCCTCCCCTCCCAGCCCTCCTCCAAGACCGGCCCCCATGCCAGCCTGGCCCGGCCCTTTGACACCATTGCTCAGCCGGTCCCTTCACGGGCCGGACCGTTTGACAGCTCCAAGTGTTAAAAGGGTTTATATTATTGGCATCCGGCGTAACAAAAGAACGGCGAACTGAGTTAGAATGAGGCTTTAAATGTACTCGTGTCAAATATGGCATATATTGGGTAGAGACTGACCTTATCTGTATCAACATCATGCATAATGGCATTGATGACTTCTTCACTTTTGGGGTCATCATCGTCGCTCAGAGCATCACGTAGCTCTTCAATCTCTATGTAACCACTCTTGTTTCTATCAAAGAATGCAAACGCTTTGTGGAGGTGTTCATCAATTCCCATTTTCCTCAGATGAACCGCGACCGCAACAAACTCACCATAGTTCAATGCCCCATCTCCATCAACATCAGCCTGTTGCAACCAGGATTTAGATATTAGGAATACGAACTCAATCGCCGTGTGAACAAAATACATTTCCCAGCTTTCAGGTAAATGAGAAAATGTTATGAGTTATGATTCATACAACTTCCATTAGGATTTGAAGATCCTCTTCAGCCATCGGGTGTCCAAGCTTTTGCAGCCCAGTTCGGAACTCATTAAGGTCTATCTTGCCTCTCTTGTTGATGTCCATTACCTCAAATGCTTCCTTTAGACCATTAACTTCCTCAGCGGATAAATGATCCGCAATCACCTGCACAAGTGTCGTGTAATGAAGAGTTTGAAAAGACAAAACCAAACCCAACGAATATGCACAATGGACCCAACTCATTACCCTCAAGGCTCTCTTTTTGAGCTTGTTCATTACAGAGAACTGCTTCAGCCTTGTTCTCACAGTCTCACCTAATGAGACATTTGGTGCATTACTCGCATTTTGTAACCAGGGGTGTTCTGCATTACCAGAAAAGAAGTTAAGTACAGGTCTAAGTAGAATTACGAGTAAGAAAAATACTTGTATGAAAGTAAGAAAACATTTTACCAAGGACTTGTTCAGCCGTAAGCCGCTTCTGTGGATCTGGATCAAGCATTCTCTTTACAAGGTCCTTTGCACTATCAGAAACTTTTGGCCATGGGTCTCTCTTAAAATCAACTACAGAGCGAATGATTGCTTGTGCAACTCCTTGTTCGGTTTCTGCCACCATGATGAACAACAGACGTAGTAAAGAATTATCAGATTTTGCACTGATAAAGTCAACTCAACTAATGCTTTCTTGCAATGCAGCTACTCTCCAAGTCTGTGGGCAATCCTAAACCCTTGAGGCTTCGTTTGAGGTATACTGATGAGATATGAGGTAGGATAAGATTGTACTGTGATAAAGGAAGATAAATGATTCTGGGGGTTCTTTAGTCATTTTGCACTCTCACTCTATCTCCACACATTCCTTGTCTTGTTGATGCCATCCCAGGGGGTGATATAAGCTTGTAGACAAATTTGAGGGTGTTGGGATAAGGGAGTATAACTTATACTTGTTGCTTATACAGTAACCATATACGGGATAAGAGACGGCATGTATATAGTTATCCTTGTCCCCCCTCCTTATACCTTATCCAAACAAGGCCTAAAGTTTCCTCTAGAAGAGGAGTGTAGCAACCTAAGGCGTCTTGTACAATGATCTCTTTGCAAATCAAGCCAATTGAAAGGCAGTTCTCAAACAAAAATATGCTGATCTGACCGAATGAGAGATTCATTCTTATTTACTCTTTTTTGGAACAAGTAAATATCAGTAGATTCTATTTATGATAGCGGATAGATATAGGATTATGGTGTTTAAGCACTTTCTCTTTTATGAAACTAAATAAAAATAAACTGGTTGAGGTCATATATGTGAATAACAAACTAACCAGCCCAGAAAGGTGGAACACCACATAGCAGAATGTAGAGGATAACTCCAGCACTCCAGACATCAACTTCTGGGCCGTAATTGCGCTTCAAAACCTCTGGAGCCATGTAATAAGGGCTTCCCACAATCTCGGAAAAGCGCTGACCTGTACAATGAATGGCCAATTTTAGGGAAGGTCCGAGAAATAAATTTGACTGCAGAACCACTTTAGTAGTAATGAGGAAGGAGTTTGATCATTGAAAAACATACCAGGTTTGAAGAAAACTGATAGCCCAAAATCAATTGCCTTCAAAGGTGATGCCTCCTTCTTGTTTGCTAAGAGAAAATTTTCTGGTTTCAGATCACGATGCATCACTCCATGTCTGTGACAGGCCTGCAATGCATATAAGAAAACCAGGGTTCAAAAACAGTTGGGTGTAACTTATAAGGAGAAGCGCCCAGATGAAAACTGATGACATTATATTTGTTACATCTTGGTAACCTAAGACATGTACGAGCTAGCAATTACTAGAGCGAGGATGCCAGGGGAAACAACAAAGACACTCAACAACATCTGTTTCGAAATCAATGACATCCTAAGCCTGGTTTCTCAGTCCTTCATATTTAATGTATACTAAGCAAACTTCATATATTATTCGTATTCACTGAAATCTGTAGATTCTGTTTAGGGCGGATACGGATTCAGGTGTCGGATACGATAGGGGAGTGGACGTTGGACAGTCATTTTGTAAATAAATAAGGACACACACACACACACACACACACACACATACGTGAGTTCTAGTTTGACAAGACGTGTCTGTGAGAACTCTTGAAGTTGTCATGCGAGAACTTAAAACCTCGCTTGAACTTCTCATTCAGAAAGGCGGCATTTTCATATATTGAGCCCTTGATTAATCATGGCATATTATATCTACTTTAGCTTAATTATACTCTAATTGATTGGAACTTAAAATATTTCATAAAACCACCTGTGTAAAGTCTGATAGACAAAAGGGGCGACTGTCCTCTCTCATTAAGTGTCCCTAACGTGTCTCTCCAAGTGTCCAGTCTAAAAAAGTTCTCTAAAATATCCGGACACGTTAGTTGGAGTGTCTGACACGTATTTTGGAGTTTAGTCCGAGTGTCCCAAGTGTCGGACATGGATAAAGCCCCTATATTGGAGTGTCCATGCTTCCTAGGGTTCTTCAATAATACTAATAATATTTGATTTTGGTTCCTCTAACATGCTTATTCAAGAAACATATAACAATACTACTGCATCAGTAAAAATCACATATTTTTGGGGGGAAGTTACCTGAACAACCTCTACTATAGTTCTCATAACAACCGCGGCTGCCCTCTCCGTGTAATGTCCTCTGGCGACGATCCGATCAAAGAGCTCACCCCCTTCGCATAACTCCATCACTATGTGCACAGCCTCATCGTCCTCATAAGTGTCCTTGATGCTCACAATGTTAACATGCTTGGGCAAATTCTTCATGATCTCAACCTCCCTCCTCACATCCTCGATATCGATTTCAGTCCTCAACTTCTTCTTCGATATCGACTTGCAAGCGAATTTCTCGCCGGTTTCGACATCAATGGCCAAGTATGTAACCCCAAATTCACCTCTCCCTAGCTCCCTACCAAGGTTGTAACTCAAAGAAATGTCATGGCCTGTTGGTTCACTCAACACAGTGAGCTTCTTGGTATTGTTGTGTCCTCTTAGTACACCATAATCAAGAGAAAATGGATTGCCTCTGAACTTCTTCCTCTTCTTGGCCTTGTTCTTCCCAATTGGGGTCACACAGCAATTACCCATAAATCAAAAAGATCAAATCTGCCCCCCAAAAAAAATTACCAAAATTACCAAAAAAAAATTACCAATTCTTGAACAAGACCCAACAAGAAACGCATAAAAAAGGCCTGATTTTTTAAGGTACCCAGAAGAGGAAAACGGAAACCCACCAGTGGTTGGCGTCAACGTTGCAATCTTGAGGGTTGAATTACAATACCAAGGTGAAAAAAGAAGGCAAAAAGGTATGATTTTTCAAGGGTTTGAGGGGGAGAGATTTTGATAAAGGTGGGGTTTGTTAAAAGGCGAATTCGACGAGGTATGAATCCGCCATGGATGGTGATGAGGGAGAGAGTCAAAAGCTCTTTTTACAGAGACTTCTCCCTCTCTCTCCTTGGTGTTACGTCTCTCTCTGTTCTTCTTTCTCTCCTTCTCTTTAGTTTTCTTCGTTCTTGTTGTCTGCGTTTTCTCTCTCCTGCCTAAGATGATGTTTCTTCTGTTAGCTGAATGTTGAAAATAAACGAACGTTATGATGGACATGGTGTGTTTTTTTGGCTTTATTGTTCACGCAAAGTTGAAAAATGTGTCCTTCATCTCAAAAAAGAAAAAGAAAAATGTGTCCTTCTAGATAAACTTATGCAGTACCGTTATTTGTCCGTGCAAGAAAGAGTAAGCAAGTACACTTTCACGGTTTCACCCCTTCCAGTTTCATCGAATGACACTTTCGCTCCGGCGTTGCGGATAGGTCTAACCGCAAAGAGTCATAAACGGGTCGACCCGAAGTCTACTCAAACCCGCTAACTTTGTGGCGGGTCGTTGATGCTGTTAGCATTATGTCTATGTTTTCTCTGAGAGAATGGCTAACGGTGAGAAGGAGGGTTATTGTTGTGTTATGCAGATTGAAAATGGTCGTATCAGATTGTGGGGGTTGACACTAACCTAGCTCGTTTATTCTGATGTCACTTTCAGGTCTACCTGTTTCTGACTCGATGTGAATTCTAGTCGACCAAAACTCGGTAACTTCGCGCCGATTCTACAACATCGTGTCAGGTCAAAAATTGTCAGGCCTATTACACGGGGCAGTTGTCTGTTATTGGTTGTTGAGACAAGTGCCAACTACCCCTTCTAGTTTGAAAAAGGAAACTTTCACCTTTAGTGTCGAACTTCAAAAAAACTTAAACTTTATGACACTGAAAGGGATGAAAAAAACTTACCCTTTATGAAACTGAAAGGGATGAAAAGTATCCATCAGTCAAACTAGAGGTGGTGAAAGTGTCTTTTAGCCCAATAACAAGTCCGATAATGTACCGTCGCGAGAAATAAAGTGTTTTTATTTTTAGGGTAAGAAATAAAATGTTTTGTTATAAATAAATCGAATAACTGACTTGAAAAGTTGTGATAGCTTTTACAGTATCTTTCTCTAGAGGAGCAATTTTTTCTTTCAGTTTGGTCAGCCAGCAATTTTGTTTGACCAAGAAAAAGCAAGCAATTTTGAAATAATTCGTTTCATTAATTTTCTTGAAAAAGAGAACCTTCTCAAGAAGATGTCCTAAAGAAGATGTCCTAAATGTTTAAAAACTTAGTTGAATTTTGAACAATTCAACTTCAATCTCTGACAGTCTCTGTAACTTCAAATCCAATACCACAAAATCATCACAGTATTTGTTGTTGATATACCAATCTTTTTTACATATACAAATAGGTCAAACAACAACAAAGGTTCTACATTGTTTTCTACAACTAATCAATAGATGGCGAGCTCAATGAAGAAACTGATCCTGGATCATTTCTAACAGAACTATCCGCAGCTGGGGTTGGTGAGTGTGGTATATCCATGGCCGGCTTTATAACTGTGAGGAAGAATACATTGTAGAATAAGGTGAAGATAAGGAGAGCAGAAGCTATAAATGGCAAAGAACCCTCGTCTAGTTTTGGAGGTGCCTCTCTCATTCGGAATTGTGATAGGTCCATCTCGGAAGCTGCAAGTTGACAAAAAATGAAAAAATTTAGATATTCGAGTAGTTATGAAGTACCTAAGAATCTGCAAAGGTTCAGGTCTATAACTACGAATGGATTGTGAATTCATTCCGAATAACCAATGGGATATAACATATACTGGGATATGAGGTAGGATATGATTGTTGTGGGTAGGTCTGTCAATGGGCCTGGTCGACCCGACCCCAACCCAGATAAACCCGCCCTGTGAAGACCCGGACCCGTTGTATGACCCTCTAGACCCGATAGTAAACGGGTCGGGCCGGGTTCAAACCTCAAACCCATGAGGCTCTCATGTAGACCCTGACCCGTTTACACATGACGGGGATGAGGTAGGACGTGATTGTTGTGGGATAAGGCCAAGATATGAAATTTTGCTTTCAGTGTTTAGTTAGGGCAAGATATGAGGCAGGATATGTATCATCAGCTTCTCTTTTCTGCCAAGGATATCAGATTACTAGAGTATTGCCCGTGCCCGAGGGCACTATCCCTAAATTGGATGGTTTTTGAATTTAGAGGAGTTTTTTTTTTAAATGAATTTAGAGGTGTTATACAAAGATTATATTTACAAATGTCGTGAAAAAAAAAATAACGACTTCCAAGTATGGGATAAGCATTATGTGATGTATCCTGAACCCCCTCGTCGTAGACCTTAAATAAGAACCAAGAGCCATGGATCAAGTATCAGCCAGAAGGAGATTGTCCGAGGCAGTGTTCAGATCCTTCATTGGCATTAGTTAAAATGCCTTACAAACAACTATCAAATTTCCCTTTCCAATAAACCTAAGCCTAGACCGCCCATAAACTCTCCTCTCCCAATTGTGAGCAATACCACAAATTTTACAGAACACCAGAAGTTTTAGCAGATAATTTACAGCCTGGTCCAGGTTCCTCTCGTGTTTATATCTGAGTCAACATTGAGATTGAGTATCTAGTTATGGGATCGAGTAAGAACCAAAAACAAACATTTGTCTTGCATAAAGTAAGCAGTGTGACGAATGCACATTTTGAAAAGGGGCCTTAAATTGGTGGTAGGGTTACACAAGTTAAAAGAGGGTTCCCATCCCGAAGGTACGAAGTGTACAGATATCTACCCAATGCAGACAATGTAAGCTTAAATTATCAGAACTAGGTGGTAGATAGCAAAGAATTTAAGACAATCTTGGAAGTATGTGAACTATTGTGAAGGACGATAGATATGCCCCCCACCCCCTCACAATCAAACGGGCATAAACTTAGCAAACGTGTTTCTCTCCCTCAAGAGTGTGAGGGGAAATTTAATGAGGAATAGTAGGTTAACATCAACCTCTAGGTATGACCAACATTAATCATCATATATAACATCCATATCCAGATCAAGCTCGAAAGAAAAGCAGAAAATGGCCAAAAAAGGTAGAGCTTTGCCCTACCTCCAATGAAAAGAGCTGTAAACAAAGAGCGAATGTTCCAAATTATACCTAATCACCCCTTTGCCAGCCCCCAAAATACTCCAAGCAAGAACTGTTGCGTGTACTCATCCATCCTCTTTTAACTTTCTATTTCGTACACGGTGTTGATTTGGACTCCGCAGCCTACCTTATCATTACACATGTCAATATCTTACCTAAATATGCATGCCTAATAACTGTGGCATCACAAACCACAAGGTTGACAACCTTGTTTATTAGTTTCTTGATACCAAATCACTCGTATCACAACTTAGAACATAGTGTATGGTTCTCAGTTCACAAAGAATTGTACCCTCCAACCTAATCATCTCCAGCAGCCAATAACTATCAGCATCAATCTATTTATGACTATTCTTAAAAGAACCTATAATGGCAATAAAATTAGCAAACATGTATCAAGCTTGGGAGGCAAGAACTGAATCTGAATAATGAAAGGGATAATCGGATGAGAAATAGTAGGTTAACATCAATCTCTCTCCCAAACAACGTCGCATTGGTCTCTGCCTCCAAATACAACACAGCTGTGTATCAAGAACCGTAAACAATCCAATTTCACCCACAATTTTGATCTGAATTCCACATCTTACGTATCATTACACATCTCAATATTTCACCTACTGTGCCTAATAACTGGGCATCACAAACCACAAGAGGTTGAAGACCTTGTTTCCCATATTCTTGACAAAGAAGTCACTTTTATAACAAATTATAAGATATCTTATGGTTCTCAATTCACATAGAACTTAACCCACCAATCTAATCATCTATAGAAGCAAACCCAATATCATTATCAAGTATACATCTTCTCACTTTAACCCACTAATTGGGTCACCCCAAGAACACCCCTTTACACCAAATTCAACACCATAGACAAAAACCCACATAACAAGTCCAAAAAAGACATCAACTTCGCCCTCAATTCGCAAAATGAACACCTGGGTTTTCAGAAGTCTGGAGTAAGAGAAATTACCCCTGATTTTGGGAGGATCGACTCGTCTCTCGGAGTTGGTCTTCAACTGTTGGTCGAGCTTCCGGAGAGCTTCTCTGGCCTTATCTTGGTCGACTTCGAACTCAGAATCTCTCTCCATGGCATGGGGTAGTACGAAATTAGTTCTTGTGTTCTTGAATTGGAGGCCATAGGAGAAGAACCCAGAAGAAGAAATTGGTAATGATAGCATGGGCGTGTGAAGAGAGAGACGCCAGTGATGAAGAATCATTTGAGAAGGTGTGTGTATACGGCCTTGGACGCAAACGAAACGGTGATAACAAGCATTGATTGAGGCTAAAATTGAAGCCGAGTTTTCATATTTGTTTAGTATCATTTGAAGTCGAATAGTGATCACTCGGTAAACTAATCGTCGTTAAGACGGGCCAGTGGCTGAGAAAACCTGTCCAACTCAACCCAACATAGGGCCTGGACTAACAAAATATGCTCAAGCTATATAATTGAGGTCTTGCTTTCTTTAACAAATTTATTTTAGTTCTTTTTAATAAAAGATAAAAAAAAATTGTTTACTTGGTATTTTTTAATTTTCTAAAAAACTAGTTACCTTTATTTTACGAAAATGGTTGCTTACTTATGTTCTATTTTATCATAAAAAAAATAAACTTTTATGAGTAAAAAGTAAGAAGTGTTGAAGTTATAAAAAGTTAACTTTTTTT
This sequence comes from Linanthus parryae, assembly GCA_023055425.1. Lineage (NCBI taxonomy): Eukaryota > Viridiplantae > Streptophyta > Magnoliopsida > Ericales > Polemoniaceae > Linanthus > Linanthus parryae. The sequence continues at coordinate 187,458,920 of JALGPY010000001.1, forward strand.
ACTCTTATAAAAAAGTAAAAAAGTTATCTAAATAAGTTATAACGAGAATGAGTAAACTTTAACTTTTTTATAACTTAAAAAAGGGTTAAAAATCACCTAAATTCAGACAACCACTTTCTTTACTTAATCTAGGCGACTTTTTAGTTATTTTTAGAAAAATATAAAAAAAAGTGCTTACTTTAATGTTGTTAAAAAATTTAAGAAGTTTTGGGTGCATTTTTATAAAAAAAAAAAAAAAAAAGTTTTTTTTTTTAGGAAAGGACTACTTCTTCATTCAATTAATAGGGGGATGGAGCCCCAAAAAATCCATCTCTAAAACATCAGCTAACCAAACAGGTTCTTCCAAATACCACTTGGTATCGGTATTATTAAACAAGCAAAACTTGGCTATTCTATGGGCGCATTCATTAGCTTGTCGGTTCACGTGCTTGACCGAGTAAATGACCCCCTCGTTCAGTGAGCTGATAAGCTCTCCCATGCCTCTAGCACTTTCTGAAATGTCTTCTCCTCTTCCTCCGTCCCTTCTTCTCTCTGTGGTGTTCCTCCATAGCTTTACAGCTCCAAGAGAGTCTGTCTCAATCTCGACTGGATTGAGATGGAGTTCCTTAATCAGATCTGCTGCAATATTGAGGGCCTCTATTTCAGCTTCTTTGGCTGATCCTCCAAAAGGGATCTCTGTCCCTCTACCAGCTATGAAGAGACCATTCTCATCACGAACAATAACTCCGGCCGCTGCTTTCCGTTTCCGGTGGTCCCAAGCCGCATCCGTGTTGATTTTGAGCCATCCTGGAGGCGGATTGCACCATTTGGCCGCGAATTCTTGAGATCTCTGAGCTGATCTGACACCCCTTCTCAGACCAAAATGTTTGTGATCTATTAACATTTCATTGCTCAGATTGATAAGATCATCATTGGTTTTCTTGTTTTTCCCATGCACTACTCGATTTCTATTCCACCAGATAGCCCACACAGTGGCTGTGAGTATCTCCTTTGTGTGTTTATCTGCATCTTCAAAGCCATCCATGAACCAAGTGCTAAAATCTTCCATCGTTGGCTGCTTAAACTTGGGGCCTAACACTTTCCTCCAGTGCATGTTTACAATACAGGAAAAGATGAGTCTCAACTTCTGTTTCTTTTTGACAGATCGGACACACTCCTTCTATGTTTATCCCCCTTTTAATTAGATTGCCTCTGACATGGAGGCTTCGGTGCAGCGCTCTCCACACGGGGAAAAGCATTTTCTTTGGTATTTCTTGATTCCAGAAGATCTTCCACCAAGCAAAGGTATTATCATCTCCACTTAAGCTAGATTCTGGTTTATCTCTCCTTTGCTGTAGAAGCTTGTAACCAGATCTGACACTATATTGTCCATCTTCTTCGTAGTGCCATATGAGCCTGTCCGGGAGATCTTGCTTTGGGATTTTGATTCTGACGATTTCTGCAACATCCTCTTCCCAAAAGATGTCTCTTAGCTTTTCCATATTCCAGGTACGCTCTTCATCTGAGAATAAATCTGCGACTGTGATAGCAGAGTTGTTAGAGCATGGAGTTATTGGTTTGAAGTAGTGTGGTCTTAGCAACCAGGGGTCATGAAAAGCCCTCAATTGCTGACCATTACCAATACTCCATCTAGTTCCCATCTCAATAAGCTGCTTCCCTGCTAGAATACTCCTCCACGCAAATGAACTTCTCGAGTCTGCTTTGGCCTTTCTCAAACCTGAAACACTATAGTATTTACAACGAAAAACTTTTGCAATGAGTGAATCAGGATTTTGAAGTAACCTCCAATATTGTTTAGCCAGGAGGGCCAAATTAAACTGTCTGATATCTCGAATATCTAGTCCTCCTTCTCTTTTTGACTGCTGCAGCTTTTCCTTTGCCATCCAGTGTATCGAATGACTGCTTTCTTTATACCCCCACCAGAATCTCGTCGTAATTGCTTCTATTTTGTTGCAGAGTTCAATCGGAAGCAAGAAACAACTCATAGAGTAGTAAGGTATGGATTGAATAACAGCTTTAAGAAGTACTTCCTTGCCTGCATAAGAAAGAGATTTATCCATCCAAGCTTTCAATTTATTCTTGATTTTTTCAAGTATCTGCTGAAAATTGACAATTTATTTCTTCCAATCGTGGTAGGCATCCCAAGGTATCTCTCATGAAGGGCTTCAAATTTTACTCCACATAGAGTGCTGAGGCGAGCTTGCTCCTCCTTCGCCACATTTGAAGAAAACACCACAGCAGATTTCTCCAAATTAATTTTCTGACCCGTCGCTTTTTCATAAGAATGTAGTAGGCCAGTTAGATGTGTGATCTCACTTGTTGTAGCTTTTGTAAATAAAAAACTGTCATCCGTAAAGAAGAGGTGGGAGATAGTAGGACCCCCTCTCGATGCGGTGACCCCCGATAACAAGCCACAACTAACCGATCGTGTGAGCGCGCGAGAGAGAACCTCCCCACAAAGAAGGAAGAGGTAGGGTGAGAGAAGACATCCTTGACGGAGTCCTCTCTCTGGAATCACGCAGCCCACCGCTCTCCCTTTAAAACTGAATGAAAATGAGGTAGTTGATATACAATCGAACACTAGATTGACCCATTTAGGACCAAATCCGAGTTTAACAAGTTGCTTACTTGTGTTCTAATTTAACTCCCAAAGAGTAAATTTTAGGAGTAAAAAGTTAGAAAAATAATTAAGGCCCTGCTGCTTTGCTCAAAATTAGGTGAATTTTAAGCTTTTTTTAGGTCATACAAAAAGTTTTAATTTACTCATTTTCGTTACAATTTATGTACATAATTTTTTTTTACCTTTTTATAAGACTAAAAAAATTGTTTTTTTTTAACTTCAACTTTTCTTAATTTTTACTCCTTAAATCTACTTTTTAGGAGCTAAAATAGAACATAAGTAAACAACCTTTTTCTAAAAAAAAGTTACCAACAACCTCTTAGAAAATTTGACAATATCAAAGTAAGCATTTTTTTTATCTTTTTTTTGTAAAGAACTAAAAAGTCCCTAAATTAGGTAAAGAAAGCAGGGCCTAAGCCAAAAAAACTAACTTTTTTCTAGTCTCGTGCTCTGCATTTATTTTTTTACCGAAAAGACCAAATTGAATTTACACTCCAAACTTATCCATGGTGCTAAGGTGTCATGTCTTAATTTATTGTGGAATGCACGAGTACTGCACGTGATTTGCACGTGCAAAGGTCGTGCAAGCTCCATTTTTATAAAATATAGATAAAATATTAAAAATACTCTAGAGAGTTGTAAGATAAAGAATACAAGTACGTATCCAAATCTAAATCCTATCAGCTGGTGCAGGTGTCTCCCTAGCTTGATATGTAACATTGTCTATGCGACAGTAAGGGCACGTGATATGGTTGACAAACCAGGCGTCGAGACACCTATGACGGTAGAAATGATAACAAGAAAGGAAAGTATAGGTATCCTCCCCATCCTCCCTACACATGTCACATGAGGCACCAACTCCCCTGTCAGAGGGAAATGTGGTCACAGTATGACAGATAGAGCAAGTCCCTAAGCTACATCAAGGACACATGGAAGCTCTATCCCACGATAGAGCAAACAAACATACCTCGCCGCTGAAGAGAACAGAATATGCCCCATCTGCTGTTGATGTGCGATTCTTCACCCCATAACGAAAAACCAACAAGTTTAGTAACTCTTGAAGATCCAATATTTTCAATCGTTCGTTCAAAGCTTTTGCAACTCCAAACATCCATAAATCGAATTTGCGGAAGAGATCTTGCGCAGGGTTCAGAGAAAACAAAGTTCAACTCATGACATCCTGCAATTAGAAGCTCCTTCAAGAAAAAACGTGACTGGTACCATGGATTGCCCCCTGCTCAAACCGTTTACCATTGTGAACCATAGCTTGCCAGCTTTGCTTCTTAATCCATTAAACTTATTCGTAATCAAAACCTCTTATAGTTTCAAAAATTTTGTGGATTCTTTTGCCTCACTCGAATTTCTCACTTCTCCTCCCACATTTATATTGAAATATCCAGTTTGCTGAAGAAGGTGTCGTTGGCCTATGATAAGTCACAATTCGGAAAAGTATGCACTCAAAGTTGTTAATTGTTTCAAGAAGCTCAGCCCATTTCTTCTTCTGCATTCATTCTCCCCCTCGCCTAAAGCGTAGAGGAAGGTTTAATTCTTCCAGGCGTGTTAGTTTGGACAAGACGCCATTAGGGATCTTTTCCAGTTCATCCAGCTCGTTCAGGTCTAACACCAAAAGTTCCGTTAGCAATCCAATCTCAGGGGGAAGTCCACAACGGACAAAATACTTTCAACTTCCCTAAATGTTGAAGTACAGCTACATCATCTGTCTTCCAAGTGTCGAGATATAACATGCGGAGATTCGCCGCCAAACTCTCACCTCCTCCCGATGATGGAAAAACCGGTGAGATGTTCAGTGCATAGGGAACTAAAACCTTAATTAAGGGATAGAAATTTCTTCTTGCAAAGAAATTTGTTGGCACGCTGCACAAGTGCGTTATCCTCTTCAACAGTGGAGAAATTATTCCATTGCAGAACTATTGTGCCTGCATCGGGACAAACATGATCATCATCAACTTCGAAGTGGGGCTTCCGCAGCCACATGACGACGTATAACTGCCTTTTGTCAGATTAGGTAATAAATTATGGTATTCAATTTAAAAAATAAAATAAAAAGTAGTATTTAAACACATTACATTTTTCTAGTCTCATGCTCTGCATTTATTTTTTACCGAAAAGACCAAATTGAATTTACACTCCAAACTTATCCATGGCGCTAAGGTGTCATGTCTTAATTTATTGTGGAATGCACGAGTACTGCACGTGATTTGCACGTGCAAATGTTGTGCAAGCTCCATTTTTATAAAATATATATAAAATATTAAAAATACTCTAGCGAGTTGTAAGATAAAGAATACAAGTACGTATCCGAAACTTAAATCCTATCAGCTGGTGCAGTTGTCTCCCCAGCTTGATATGTAACATTGTCAATGCGACAGTAAGGGCACGTGATATGAGTGACAAACCTGGCGTCGAGACACCTATGACAGTAGAAATGACAACAAGAAAGGAGAGTATAGGTATCCTCCCCATACTCTTAATCCTCCCTACACACGTCACATGAGGCACCAACTCCCCTATCAGAGGGAAATGATGTCACATTTTGACAGATAGAGGAAGTTCCTAAGCTACATCAAGGACACATGGAAGCTCTATCACACGATAGAGCAAACAAACATACCTCGCCGCTGAAGAGAACAGAATATGAATATGCCCCATCTGCTATTGATGTGCGATTCTTCACCCCATAACGAAAAACCAACAAGTTTGGTAACTCTTGAAGATCCAATATTTTCAATTGTTCGTTCAAAGCTTTATCAACTCCAAACACCCATAACTCGAATTTGCGGAAGAGATCTTGCGCAGGGTTCAGAGAAAACATAGTTCAACTCATGACATCCTGCAATTAGAAGCTCCTTCAAGGAAAAACGTGACCGGTACCATGGATTGCCCCTGCTCAAACCGTTTACCATTGTGAACCATAGCTTGCCAGCTTTGCTTCTTAATCCATTAAACTTGTTCGTAATCAAAACTTCTTATAGTTTCAAAATTTTCGTGGATTCTTTTGCCTCACTCGAATCTCTCATATCTCCTCCCACATTTATATTGAAACTATCCAGTTTGCCGAAGAAGGTGTCGTTGGCCCATGGTAAGTCACAATTCGGAAAGTATGCACTCAAAGTTGTTAATGATTTCAAGAAGGTCAGCCCACTTCTTGTTCTATCTTCATTCTCCCCCTCGCCTAAAGCGTAGAGGAAGGTTTGATTCTTCCAGGCGTGTTAGTTTGGACAAGAAGCCATTAGGGATCTTTTCGAGTTCATCCAGCTTGTTTAAGTCTAACACAAAGTTCCGTTAGCAGTCCTATCTCAGGGGGAAGCTCCACAACGGACAAAATACTTTCAACTTCCCTAAATGTTGAAGTATAGCTACATCATCTGCCTTCCAAGTGTCGAGAAATAACATGCGGAGATTCGCCGCCAAACTCTCACTTACTCCCGATGATGGAAAACCGGTGAGATGTTCAGTACATTGGGAACTAAAAACTTAATTAAGGGATATAAATTTCTCCTTGCAAAGAACTTTGTTGGCACGCTGCACAAGTGTGTAATCCTCTTCAACAGTGGAGAAATTATTCCATTGCAGAACTATTGTGCCTGCATCGGGACACATGATCATCATCAACTTCGAAGTGGGGCTTCCGCATCCACATGGCGGCGTATAACTTCCTTTCGTCAGATAGGTAAAAAAAATGGAATTCAATTTTAAAATAAAATAGAAAGTAGCATTTAAACACATTATATTTTATAAATAGTAATTGATATCTCAACAGTAGTATCAATATATACTATTTGGGAATGTCCTCTCAAGCTTTGCATGAGAAAATGCCACGTATAAATTATAATTAATTAATGTAAAAAAAGATTGCTTGAAATTTAAATTTAAATCATACCTTTTGAGTTTGAACTCAAAATGAAAATTTTGGCGCCTTCAAATTTACATCACATCTGAAAAGTTTGAATTTGGCGCCAACATGTAATTTTAAATGAGCCCGTTTAATATTTATTGGAAAAAAAAGTTATTGATGTTAGTTGGCAAAAATTATTAGCCAATAAAGAAACTTCCACCCAAAAAATTATGCCGAAGGAAATCATATTTTAATTGATAAAATTATTAGTCAATTCCATAAATTTTCGTCCCCAAAATGGACGGAAATGTCAAAGTACACGTGAATTTGAAGGGCAGAATCATGCCATATAAAATGACCTCCATTATATGGCATAGATAGTGACGTTAATTACCAAAATGGTACCAAACGGGATATTTTGTTTTGATGGTGAATTCCACACCTTTCGGTCTCTAAAATGGTCTAAAATGGCTAGGAATCTCACCCATATAATGGAGGTATCACTCTTCCATTCATATATTGTGCAAGAAATCGTCTTTGGTGTTTGGAATAAAAAAAATCGTGTTTCTTTTGAAAGTATGATTCTTCTTTTCAAATCGTGTTTGATGTTTACATTTTCTCCAGTAATTCCCTTCCCAACTACATTCTCTTATCTCCCAGTCATGGATGAAAATGAGGAGCGGAGAGAATAATGTAAGTTAACTCGGTTGGCGTGCAAGAGAAAATTAGATGAGCAAAGACAAGCCCGCATATCCGGTGAGTTTTTCCTTCAGTATGCTTTGTCTATGTGCATTATTCCTGACAAAATTGATGCTTTGACTATGTGAAATTTTCATGGCCGCCGCCAAAGCCATACACTTGCGTGAAAGAGTCACTCGCCATCCCCGGACAAGTAATACTAGGAAAATTGATTGGTGTTTGTTATGCTATTTTCCTTCCTCTTGGGTTGTTTAGTTGTTGCTTACATCGTTTCTTTTGGTGGTGTAGGTGAAGATATTCATCACGCGGAATCTTCTGTTTGGAGGGACACAATTCAACACAACGGTACGTATCTTTTTCATAGATAATATCTAAAAAAAAGAAGTTGTAGGCCACTTAGTTGTTACATTTTGTAGTACTTATTTGTAGTGATTGTTTTTTTCATACCCATTTTAAGATGAAAGATTAGATTCAATGAAATGTAGTGGCGAGTGAAAATTGAATTCAGTGGAAGAGAAAAAAAAATCTGAAATTGTAAATGCTAATCGAAAGGTATGAAAAAAAATTATTAGGCTACAATTCAATTTTGAAGCATGAAATCCGTGTCTTCAAATTACAAACATATTTTCCTAAAAAAAAGGTAGAAACGTAATATTATAAGTTGAAATCAGTGGTTAGCGGCTTAAAAGTAGTGGCATATTTTCCTAAAAAAAAGAAGTAGGAACCTATTATTATAAATTGAAATCTGTGGCCTCAACTTGATTTTGACTGAAAAATTCGTATTGACAATGATCTGAAGGTAACCAATTATATTTAAAATAATAATATTGACTTCAAATCAAAGATTATAAACTTTCCTAAAAAATAGATAGTTAGAATAGAATAAAATTCAAAACAGGAAAGACATTTCTAAATTGGAATCAGTAACTTCAAATTTATAGTGATAAAATTCGAAAGTAATCAAATTTTACTTCAAAATATTTTCCTAAAAAAAAGTAGAAACGTAATATTATAAGTTGAAATCAGTGGTCCGTGGTCAGTGGCTTCAAAGTAGAGGCATATTTTCCTCATAAAAAAAAGTAGGAACATATTACTATAAATTGAAATCAGAGGCCTCAACTTGATTTTGATTGACAAATTCGCATTGGTAATGATCTTAAGGTAAATATTTATTTTTAGAATAATAGTGTTGACTTCAAATCCAAAATTATAATCGTTTTTAAAAAAGAGATTGATAGAATAATATAAAATGCAAAATATGAAGGACATTTTTAAATTGGAATCTGTAATTTCAAATTTATAGTGATAACTAGGGGATTGCCCGTGCCCGGGGGCATTATTCCAACCAAAAAATTTAAAAAAACATAAGACCCGTGATGAAAATATGCATCCACATATACTTGCTGAAATATCAATTCTTGCAAGAGAGAAAAATGACCAATATTTACAAAAATAGGGAAGTGATGTGTGGAAGAAGTGGGGAGAAGTTACAAAAGTGGTGGGTGATAGGTGAGATCTAAGGGTTTTTTTGCAAATGAGATCTAAGGGTTAGAGTTGATTCAATCTAACGGCTGAAAAAAGTCAACCGTGTTATTTTATATAATAGAAATTCAAACAGTAATCAAAATTTTTTTTCAACTTAATGTTGGGTTCAAGTCCAAAAGTAAAAATGATAGTCAAGAAATAGTATAATATATTTATTTATGAAATAAAAAGTATTAATCTTAACAAAAATATAGAAAATAGGTATAAAAATGATAGTCAGTACTTTTGGTTATTCTTTTTGGATGTAGTATTTGAAATGCATAAAAGGCATCGACTGTTTAAGTAACATTAATTTTATTTTGGAATTGAAATTTCGCCGTGCATCGCACGGGTTAAAAGCCAGTATTCTCCTAAAAAAATAGTAGTATATGGACTAAGGTGAAAGTTTAGATTTTTATTTTAATAGTAGCTGCGTTTTTTTTACGTGTATGTTATAGTAGTTAACTTTATTGTGTATATAAACAAGTACTGCGAGATACATGCAACACACATGTTTTTTATTAGTAAAATATAAAAGTGGTGTTTTACATTTTAGATAAGAAGTCCTACTCCAACAATGTCATGAAAAATTATGTAAAATATAACTGTGTTTTTTTTTACTCAAAACACACACACAACTAATGAATTGTGGATGAGAGAGAGAGAGACAAATTATATGAAAATAGTTATAAGCATGTAGAACATGTAAGAGGCAATACGGATAATATATATATATATATATATATATATATATATATATATATATAGGAAACATCATTCTTTTTTTGCATATTTAATTTTTCTCGCCTGATTTGGCGAGACGTTTAAATATTTTGTATTTTGCATTCCAGTATGCATGTTCTGCTGGAGTCCATTTTTTCCAAACTCCTTTTATACTTTGCATAAATTGTTGATTTGCGTAATTTATTGAAGATGCTCTCACCTCGCTGACATTGCGCTACCAACATTTTTAATTTTGACGTATAACCCCCTTGCAGTATGCATTTCATGTATATGAATTTTCGTCAGTAGCATGCCACTACAATATAAAAATTGACACATAACCCCTTGCAGCATGGGCTCTACTAACGTTGCACACCAAAAGTTAAAAAATTAGTTTATTTTTAAATAAGTTTATCTTCAAATTATACTTTCCCCTTCAAGTGAAAAATGCCATCTTTTAAAATAAATATATTATTTTCTTATAGTAAATATTTATAATATTTTATACAAAACACAAATTATCATTTTGTTTTTTAATGATTTAAAGACCAAGGTTTTACAGAAAATACTACTAGCATAATATATATATGTATATATATATATATATGTGTCTTTCTCTCTGTGCGCGTTCTTTTCTCATCTATTATTTTTGAATAGATCGGTGCTATTTATTTAATTTAAAAGAAAAAATATTTAATAAGTCCTAATACAATATTCAAAACTGAAAAACGGGCTGTTAGAATATCAATGTATAGCCGTGTCTCATTAATAACGGCTAAAAAAGATTTTTTATGAAATATTTCTATCTATTCACTAAGAAAAAGCTTCATTAATACTGGTAAGTACAAGAAACTTCCAGACATGTCAAATGACATTGTTTAGAAAATTTTAATAACATCAAAGATATGTATTTACTTTCTGTGTTCTTTTACAATCTTATTATTTGGATAGATTCATGCAATTTATTGAATATAAAAAATAAAATAAAATCCTTATATAATATTCAAAACCAAATATATGTCTTTAAAAAAATTAATGTATAGTCATGCCTCATTAATGAAGGCTAAAAAAAGACACTTTACACTTAAATAATGTAAAATAATATTCAAAACTAAGTAATTGTTTTGCGTTGCATTTCCGATATATAAATAATAACATTATGAACCTTTATTGTTTCTTAGCTAAGAAAAAATTTGTTAGTTTTAATTAATGTATTTGTTTTTTTTTTAAATCTATTACATGAAATAAAGAGCTTAAATATCCTCAATAAATAAAATGGGAAAATAACACTAAGGCCTACTATCCGAGCTTATACATCCATGTTGGTTGTATAAAATTTGTTCATTAAAAGCTCCATTAGCATAAGGCGACATCACGTATCCCCTCTCTTATCCGACATCCAAACACTTGATAAAAAAAGAGAGGGTATAATTTATCTTATGCTCCCGCTTTATCCTCTACTCAAACGAGGCCTAAAACCCTTATTGCAAGTTTTTATGTGTCTAGCCACGTCACTAACAGAAATTCATATTCACTAACAGCAACAGTAAGAATGATGCTCGATGTCAACGAAATGCATGCTATAACCGATGTTTGGACAACCTTATTTCTTGATAAATTTTACAAATTCAGAATACAATTCAAACCTTACAATGTTTTTATGCGAGAACACCCTTGGTGGGTGCTGAATAGCCTTATTATTATTTTTTCTTTGAGACAGCTTTATTCATGAACCCTTAAGATATTTTTTTTGGAAACATGAACCCTTAAAATATTAGTAAACGTTAACCATGAAAGGAAAAATTAAATAATTATAATAATTACTTCCCTTTTCCATAAACTCTCCAAAACTGAAACATTGCGTACAGCTAACAGCAAATACATACCCCCCTCCCAATTCCCAAATCAATCAATGTTCGTTTGCAGAGAGATTGATCTGGAATGGCGAAATCAGGAGCCGAGAAGAAAAGGGTTAAGCGATCCCCAGTCGCCGCACAGAACGAAAACGATGAAGATTTCAACATCGATGCTCGTCCTCCCAAACCAAAGGTCTGTTCTTGTACACTGTTTATTCACCTATTCATCTTTCGATTGTACCCCATTGAGTGTTTCTTCTTAGAATTTGAGTTCACAGAGTTTTTCATCACATGGGTTTGGAACTTTGCCTTGAATTGGTTCAACAGTTTGAATTTACATCGTCTGGATGATTTTTCTGTTGGGTATTTGTTTATCTTTGCTCTGGAGATGGCTAGAGATTTTGTTAATGGGTTCTATAGACTGCTAAATTCTCTTAATGGGTTTTCGATTTCTAAGCTCAATTAATTGTGGTATAGTCAGAAGCTTGATGGCACAGATATTCGAGTTAGTACAACAATGCTGCCTATTTTGATGGCTTTAGTGAGGCAGTGACATGAACAGGGAGTTTATAGTGTACTCAATGTTGAATGAAGGAGCAGTCTTGGTTAGTTTAATTAGTCTTGGAATGCTTATCTTCAACTTTCTCATTAATACGTTATGGAGTCGCAATTTAGTGTGTGTTGGGGTGGAGCCCTGGTTCATGGGCGACCTGTTTTATAAATCGACCCGGTACATGTTTTGCTACGACCCGAAGGAGACATGATTCGTGGAGCGAAGGCTTGGGCCGGTAGGCCCTCCCGGGGCCGAAAAAAATATTTTGATCCGTTTTGACCCGTTTGGGCTTGGATCCAGCCCGGTTTGATAGGTCGTAGATTTATAGAGTTCTTAGGGTTCGTAGCAATGTTCTGTTGAGCGTTCTGATTTCGCTTGTAATTCTCTCCGAGACGTTTTCGTTTGTTTTAGTGAAATCTCTGCAACTCCGTGGACGTATGCTGTTTTGCCGAACCACGTAAATCTGTGTGTTTAGTTCTTTCTTTCTGCATATTTCGTTTTTCACAACAGTGTGAAGGAGTGAAGTTTACTGGAGAGAACATCGCGTGGGGATGCAATTGAATGAATTGGAAGCATTCGGTTCAGAAGGTCCAATGATCGGAAAATAGATTAATGGGGCAAATTCAGTAGATGGATCATACGTGATATTTACTCTCTCCCTCTCTCTCATTGTCATATGCTCCCTACACCAGGACTTCTCTCAACTGAAAACCAAGGTCTTTTGGTAGTTTTGGTTTCTTTTTGGTTTATGTGGCAATAAAACACCCGATCCAAACACCCCCAGATTACTACTGATTTAGAATCTCAAGTAAAAGGTTATTTGAGTTCACTAGGCAAAGATTATGAGTGCTGATTTTGTCTGAAACTCAGAATGAATTAAGTTGAATTCCCTGCCAACATATCAGAATAACTCTTTCGAAGTAGTATCTGGTTTAGATTAGTACATTCTTTTATTATGCGAAACTTCATTATATTAAACGGTAGAGGGGAATTTCAAGCGAAAAACCACATTTTTTGGGGGTTGTATGCGGAGGATGCTACGCCGTACTCATCTTCTGGCTTGATTTTCCCATCAGCTTTGCTTGGTATATTTTTGCCAACTTCCAGACGGCCGAATACTTATCATGGTTTTCCTTGGTCAATATCCTCTCTTGTTCGTATACTTCCCATCAGCTTTGCTTGGGACATCTTTTAGTATACTTATTGCTAATTGTTTGGATGCCCTTATCATGTTAGCAAATTGTGGACTCATTTGTTTAGTGTTTTTTTCTTGATGATATTTCAGAAACAAACTGTCAAGAAGGATTCATTTCAGTTGTTTGCCGAGAAGGTGAGAGACCATAAAGATTTCGAATCCAGGTGGGCGGTTCTGCAAGAGACACGGGTTGAATATTTTAGAGGAAAGGATTTTGTTGCCTTTCTGAAGAACAATCCAGCGCTTAAAGACGTGCTTGAACTACGTCGGGACCCTGAAATTGAAGACATTGCCAATGTACTTCTGAAGAAGAATCTTATAGTGCGGTGTGACCGTGTTGTAAAAACAGTTCGGCCTGGAAAGAAGAAGTTGTCCACTTGGCCAGCACATCTAGAGATATTCCCTGTAAGTTAACACTTATTCGTTGTAAACGTGGTTACAAACTTATAATGTTTTCTCTTACTCTGTCTTATTTATATTATTCGTCCACAGTCTACCTTCATAGGGTTGCGATGATAATTGTGATAATTCTGCTGCCAAGTTCAACATGGAAATGATGTTGACGGTGGTGTTCTGAAGTGGCTTACAATAAAAAAAAAAAGATTTGCATGATCCAATAAGAGAAAGAATAATTCTTAGTATCTCAATAACTAAAAAGTTAATTCATCAAATTGAACTCCCTTACATAAGGTCCCATCCCCCCTTTTCATAGACTATGGTCTATGGCTCTTTATAGCAGCATTCAAATAACTACAATTCTACTATGACCATAAATCAAATAGAGAATCCCTAAAAGATCAAATCAATTTTGAAATTTAGGATTCTCCCTTCTTTTAAATTTATTAATTTATATTTTGTTAATCATAATTCTCCCGGCTTGAAATAAACACTTCTTCATATAGTTGTTTTTTTGGAGCAACTCTTGCAATGCATCAAGTTTTTCCTAGTGCCATCATGAGCTATGATGGCTTGTCGAGTGAACCAAATATCTCCAAAAGCTGTCACGAATAGAGGATTTTGGACGATTTTCCCAGCGAATCAAATATTTCAGCAAGTCACAACGAAAATACTCCTTACCCTCACCATGTGGAAATCAGTATGGATAATTCTTGATCTGGATTCCTCCAAATCTTGTTTCAAGATGATAAAAATACGCAAAATCAGAATCCCCATTTAATTCATCAACTTGTGCACGAGAGGTCACAAGTATGGGAGGCAAAGAGGTTTTGTGAAATGTGCCATCATATTTGGATGGGAATGCTTGAGGACAAATATAAGGCTATCACTCATGTAACCATTCTTGTCGGGGTACTCAAAGGACTTGAACTCCCGAATAGTTAGGTAGCCTAGAGTCAAGCAAAACTGAGGCGTTAGCAGAACTAGGATTAAAATACAGTCCAAGATCATCAAAATCACGGTCCACTTCAGTTGTCTTCGGATTAACTAAATGTGATAGCTCCGAATAGCTTAGATGAATTACCGCCAAGATTGAACTGCATAGCTCCCAATATCCTTGAAGATCTCAACTTGACGTATATGCTGACTTGGAGAGTAACTAGGCTCCACTCTCAAACCACCACAGTAGGCTAGAGGGATGAAATAAATAAATAAGTTACAGTCATGACATTTGGCAGCAACGCCGTGCTTTTCCAAGCATTCATTTGTTTCCTAGATGATACTTTAGAAACCAGGATTTCCAGTGACATTTTACTGTCAGTTTGTAAAAACAATCTGTATTGTGAACTTTTAGACTTATAAGTTGGCTTATAAGTTGACGTGAAAGAAGTTTGTGACAAAAAAACTTGTAGTGTTTGGTGTAAGAAGCTGATACTGTTAAAAAATGTATTGATGTGATAGTTTTGTTTTTTAATACCAATTACCTTTTTTTATCCTTGCTAAACATATATTTGAGGACAAGATGGTCATTACGATAAAAAGTCACAAAAAAGTTCCAAAAACCCTACTTATTCTCTGGGCTACATTTACACATAGGACTT
Organism: Linanthus parryae; assembly: GCA_023055425.1. NCBI lineage: Eukaryota > Viridiplantae > Streptophyta > Magnoliopsida > Ericales > Polemoniaceae > Linanthus > Linanthus parryae. The sequence continues at coordinate 187,473,943 of JALGPY010000001.1, forward strand.
ATAAGTTAAGATCCAATAAGTCGTCTTAAAAGCCCAAAACAAACTTGACTTACATTTCAAGCTGACTTATATAAGTTAAAGTGACTTATAAGTCACACAGAAGTTCATACCAAACACCCCCTAGTAATCTAAAGTTTAATGACAAGACTTATAAAAAGCAGTGCTTCCATAATTATCCTACAATTCCAACCAAGAGAGTAAGTCAAAATGATTATGTTAGAAACACCCCCGCTCCTGGTCAATATAAGTCCTCAATGAATATTATCAGCTATGACGAAGAGTACCAAATCAACTACTAGTGATCTGATAATTATCATCATAATATATCAGCATCTGTCAAAGAGACTGTATCCCATTATCCTGCCCGCCATGGTAAAGTTGGTTCTCAAAATAACACCCACTAATATTTTCTATACACTATTTTTGTGATCCTATGAGTATCCGTTCCCAATCATCTCTTGTACACACTAATTCAATAAAAGACGCATCCCCACTGTCTTCGCAAAGATCCCATAATCATAAATGGCCGAACTGCAGCTGTAGCAGCACTTTAGACTTTTTTCCAACCTTTAGATACCAAAATGGCAAAACTGTATAAAATTGAGGCTCAAAGACCTCTGTGGCTATTGCTGACACCGGGTTTGTAGTGTTATAAAGACGAAATTAGACAAGAAAGAATCACACACAGTCACACAGATTTATGTGGTTCAAGCCAAGACCAGCCTACATCCGCGGAGTTGTAAAGATTCTGAGCGGTGGTTGGAGATGGTGGACAAAGAGACTGTACGGGAGGGTCTCACTTCTGGCAGTTTGGTTGAGTCTCATCATGCTGCACCTGAACTGGACGTTGTTTAAGTGTAGTCCGCTAGCTTCTCTGCCTCCTTTGAATGCCAATGAAATGTTGGAGTTTGGGAGATTTTTGGGCTTATCTTAAAATGGTAAGGACTAAGGAGCCGTATGCTATGAGACTCTTTCAGTCTATTCAAGATAAGAGAAGTTCCAGAAAGATTGACACAGACGTGGCGAAGTTTTCTCGTTCAAGGTTGGATAGAGAATTCAAGAGAATTGAATCTTCCATTATTTTTTAAACAAACAGTAGTTAGTTGTTGTAATTATGTGGTTCTTTATTTCCGTGTTCATTCGTCATTGTTTCCACCTCTTTGGGATGATTTTTTTAATAATTTTTTAAACAACTATAAAAAACCCCCGGACCAGATCCAATTTTAAATGGGTGAAATGAGGCGGGCAGCGCTCACGAATAATGTCTCCTCTTTTATCCATTCAGGTCGTAGCCAAATCATTTACCAGCTTCACCCAACATGTAGTTATGTAACCATTATAATCAATGACCATGTCACGGGACACTATCTTCAAGGATGATGAAGGCATCTTTATTGAGGCAAGAAATGCGTTCCACAATTTGCTCAGTCTCTGCACACTCGTTATCTGACCATGAGTGCACATCAAGACTTTCAACCCTTTGGTCACTTTCCTCTTCATTAGATGTCACGATTTCTTGGCTATTAGTGACATTAACACTAAATTTTCTGATTGGAGGGATAAAGCACGTAATTCTTTAGTCCAGGGCTAGCTTCAATAGGTGAACCATCATCATACCTATAACCATAGACATAGTCAGGAATGCTCAGGATGCTATAACCTAGCATTCCTTGAACTTCTAGGAGATCTTGACTTATAATAGTATGACTTGCGGATTTGAAAAGGTGGTTGTCTCGGGAAGGAAGATTTCGTGTATAATTCTTCATCGAAAGTACCATGACACTTTTCTTTTCATTTATAAGAACGGGAATGATGAAGGTACCAATTTTTCATGATGTCCATCTCGTACCATTTAGTAATTGGCCCCTCTCCTTGACGTTAGAGATTTTTATCTACCCTCTGCTAAAATCACTGTCCCGGATCGGTTAAGATCGCTCAAACATCCTGCTCGGTTGCAGTCTTTATTTCACTTTCAGCTCCACTTCAGTAAATCAAAGTTCTCTTTTGAGTTCGATTGGGCTTCACGGACTCTTCACCAAACGCAACCACCAGGTTACAAGAGCCGTTTTTGCAAGACATACTCATCAGCTTCCATTTGAAATAGTCTTCCATGAAGAGCAGGCTGCGGCATGTAACCTGGTGGTTGCGTTTGGTGAAGAGCAGGAGTAGAGAAGGCGCTGAGAATGTAGGAAGTAATGTAAGAAGTTTTTTTTTTCGTAGACTGATGCTGCAACACAATTAGACCTTGAGATGAATCGAAGGTGAATCGTAGAATCGGTCTGAATCGTAAGATTCGGACTCTTGAGTCGGGATTTAAATAATTTTTTGTACATTAAAGATTCATTAAGGGATTCTCATTGTTTCATGGGTGAATTGAATCGAACCATAGGATACGAATCGTGAATCGTAAGATTTTGACAACTATGCCGTGGTCGAGGTGCTGAAATGGGTCTCCAGTCAGATCTGGTGTTGAACAGCAAAGGCCTCTGGCTGGAGAAATTATTGTTTGTTCTAAGAGCAAGTGATATGCTCCGCAGGGCATCACAGTCCACACATCTCTGTGGCCCCACACAAATGTGTGGCTTCTGATGCCTCTCGGAGCACCACATCAGTTGCTCTTAGAGGAAACAATTATTTTACCTATTCTCGATCTGATCGACAGCCTTTTATTGCCTCTACCTATTCTCTTCTCAAGATGCTCGGTCTTTTATCGTTGCTGTTGAGCCGGTGTTTGATGGTTACACCAGCAGCAGAGACCCTCTTTGCTAGTGCAGAACCGATGGATGTGGGTATTGGACTGCTGGTGTTTCTTTTCTTAGTTGCTGATAATTAGGGAAGAAAATGGCGGAAGCGACAAATCTAAGTCAGGCTCTGATACCGAAAGATACTAGATGCACACTCGACACTATGAATCACTCAGGATTCATTTCTTTATATCTCACGAACTTGAAGTTCAGAGTAATAATGGAAAATCAAATTATTAAAATTCTACTATGACCATGAACAACATAAAGAATCCCCGAACAAATAATCAGGACATATGTCACCTGAAACGCCTAGGAGGGCTGCCGCTTACCCTACGGCGTTTTAGAGCCCGCGCATAAGTTGTGCTCCCAAAGTATTGGGCTGCAGGCTGAGTTCTAAAATGTCTCCAAGGCTAAGTTCTAAAATTTTGGACCCTTAATATTAGCCAGGCCCAACCGAGGCCAATCCCACAAGCCCAATATATATTGTTTACTAATAACAAGGACCACTCAGTATAAATGAGCAGCTAGCCCAAACAACAATACTAAGGCTAAGGGTAAATTTATAAAAGCTCAAATTATCTTATAACTCTTTCTCTCTCACTACGACGTGGGACTTTTTTTTATACATAAACAGAATCTCTTCTCCTTTACAAGCACGAAAGCTAGAAAATTCTTCCTCCCCAACGAAATAGCACTTCAAAAATCAGACTTGGTGAACATCTTCTCTTTCACTAAGCATGAACATCCTTCATCCCACACATATTGGGGGTCTGGTTGCATACATTTTTACAAAGCTCATATACTTTTTCTCACAATGATAAACTTGCTTTCCAATGAAAATTAGTGTATGTGCTTCTACATATTACAAAAAAAAACATATAAGCGGCGTTCTCACGGCATTCTCTAATGAAATACTTCTAAATGTAGATGCTTTCGCGCTCCCTTTCTGGGTTGTGCTTCAGGTGACCTAGATCAATACTGAATCTAGGATTCTCCCTTATTTTAAATTTATTCCATCCTTTAATGTTGGTGGGAGCAGCATGTATCTAGGAAGAACCCGAAGCTTCTCAACACTATTACTTACTAGGAACCTAGAGTGTGAGGGATGCATTTACCCGTTTTTCAACGATCGTTTCTTTTATAAACACAGCCTCATCCCATTATAACTCCCTCAATGTCAATGCTTCCTAATCTGTCTTAGAACTAACAAGTTTCAATTGTACCCTGCTCCATGATTGTTTGCAGTTGCACAATAGAAGAAAACACTAAATCTGTCAATACTCAAGATTTACCATTCCTATTGTCCACTTGGACGCTAGTAAATTCACTGTCAACGTATCAGAATCAGGAAAATTTTAGTAAATGTTGCTCTTCCCTCTGAAGAACACCAAATCTTCCAGGTTTTTTCATGTGGCAAACCGTTGTAATTTTTCAGTATCGGATGTCGTGGTAATTGTATAGTTGTTACTTGTCAGACAAAATGAGTTTTCAATGTGGCTTCTTATTTCTAAAGAATCTCAAGGTGCACAAGTTCTGTTTTTGACGGCTTCCTATTTTGATTAGATGACAATCTAATGAACAGGACATTGAAGTGTTTCGTTTTCATTTAAAATCTTGAAACTGAAATGTGGCCTATATCTTCATTGTTTGCTAGTCTCGTCGTATACTTGAGAACTTGTTGAACCATCATGTGAAGAGTTTACATACGTACACAACTTAGTTGCATGCTTCTTTTTCTAAGTTATTGAACATGTCATTGTTACAAAGCAAACAATCAACAATTCCTGTTCATCTTGCTTCTTCAGAAATGACCAATCCATCACATCTTGGTTGGCTATTTCTAGTCATTATATGCCTTTGTGTTCTCCTTTGAACGTTTTCACATCTAACAAGACTCTAAGTTTATAATTTCTGTTCATCGTTGCCTTCATTCTTAATGTTGTCCTCATTTCTCTGGTTGAATTTTCATATCATGACCTACATCATTTTTCTTATCCTTTCTGATGGAGTTCTGATATAATGTTTTGTGTCAATTATCTGTTCCAGGACCAAGTTTTTTCTGAAGATGATGCTTTCTACGCATGGACTTTTGTGAAAGAACAGCCACTGTGGCAAACGCTTCTGTCTTATCTCTGGCCTGTATTGGCAATTGCAGTCTGCTTGTTTCCTGTATATCCGCATTGGGCTAAGCTATCTATATTCTATTCCTGTGCTGGGTTCCTTGCAGTTATGCTCTCTGTGCTTATATGTAAGTTCTTCAAGAGTTATGTTTATTTTTTGCCATATAAAGTTGACGTGCTTCCTATGCTTTGATAAATTAAGTTGACTGAGTCAGACTCTAGAGTAGTTCAGCACCAGCTTTAATGATACTCGAAGGTTGTTAACCATGGTTAGAGCGAGTCATTGCTTTGGTTTCCCCTCCCCATTTGCATATTTCTTGTTCATTTTATTCTTTTCACCTTACTTGAGTTGTTATTGGGTCCGCCGTAATCTAAAACTCGCTGGTCATCATCTAAACTAACGCCCCCTATCAAACTTAGTGATAAAGCCCGCGAAGAACAGAGTTTACTGATAGAAAGTTGTACCCTTTATTTCAAAGTTGTTATTGACATGATAAAAATAGGCCCTTAAACTCCTTCAATTCTACTAAAATATCAGGATTGAATGCATGATTTACTAAAATATCGTAGACCAACAGCACTCGTAGTGACTGCCTGATTTGTTCCCTCTTTTTGGTCAGGGGTTCAGACCTCTGGCCTCCAGAAAATAATTTCTCCCTCACCTTTCTCAGCACTAGCTCAATGGTGTAGTTATGATGTTCTTTATACGCGTTCAAAAAAGTAAGTCAGGTTCTTTGTTGTATTTGTCTGTCTTATCATTTTGTCGTTGTTTTTCAGTGAGGGCAGTTATTTTCGGTACCATCTGGATTCTCCTCGGAAAGCGCGTATGGTTTTTCCCCAATATTCTTGCAGACGAAGCAACTTTGGGAGAATTGTTCCATTTTTGGCCCAAGAAAGATGAGGAAGAGAAACCGAAGTGGACATCCCGACTTTTCTTTGCAATTGTGGCCATATCAGCGGTGTTACTGTTGAGGCACAGTGCTCCTGATGAAGCTGCTAGAGCTAGGTCAGTCAAATATCGTCTCTTTTAACTTTAAACCGTAAGAAAATTTTGATTGTCCTTATTTTTTATCTTACAGTTTAATTTCCGCTCTGCACTTTAGAATCTTTGGGAAGATTTCTGTCTGTTAGTTTGTAGGATAGCTGAAAAGCACTTGTTCGACCAAGTTGTATATCTAAAATCTGGTTTTCACCAATAATCATCGTAATCACATTAGAAATGCCTGTTTACCCTACTACTCCCTTCATCGCCTCCCGTCTTTCTCTTGAAGTCTAGATGACTGGATCCGATTGATTACTATTGTGCTGATTGGACATCAGTGGCATAGCTTGAACAGGAAATTTCTTATCTCCAAAATTTAGTCAGTGTCTACCCCTGGTTCAGAAGCTTCCTCAAATCCTCTCGATTGTAAATCTTTTTTCTACTCATATTGAGGCAATTTCTGATATTTCCTTTCTTACCTATTTGTCACCATGCCTGGTCTTGTATGAAAGTTGTTTGGGGAGTACTATGGGTGGGTTTGGTATGACTTTTTGGACTTTTAAGTGGACTTTTTTGTAGTTGTGAAAAAAGTGTGTGAGAAGAAGTGGATGACATAAAGATGTACGTGTTTGGTGAAAAAAGTTGGTGATGTTAAGAAGTTAGTGATGTAACACTTTTGTTAGTAATGAAGATTACCATTTTATCCTTTTTTACATTTACAAGAATTTAAACATAATCATCATAACGGCGTGGTCGTCCCGCATTCCTCCTGGGTTGGCCCTGGCAACCTGGAACTTTCGGAAGGTCAGCAACATCCTCTACCCGTGCGCCCGTATCCGTATTATAATCACTTCCCTCAGTCATACATTTACATAAATAATTTACGGCGGAATAAGAGCATCAGCACCGGGGTTACATTTGTAGAGAGGATTTGGGCAATTCATGAGTTTCCCATTCACATCTACACAAAATGCTATTTGCAACAATATTTGTATGTCCCCCACGTCTGTCGCACATATTAATTGAGGGAAGACATGACTTTTTGTATTAGCTTGGATGACATATATTATATCCGTCAACTTATGAAAGTTTCCCGGAGTTATACCTGCACTTAAAATTACAGGAAATGAGAGCCCGACAAATAAAAACAAAAGAAAAACGTTGAACTGGACTGTTACCATTACTGTTTAAGATGAATTCCAAATCAATGCCATGCCAATCATCCACCACAGTCACCATCACGCTCATGGCATCATGGAAAAAGGTCTCCGGCGGCTGATTTTTAAAGGTCGTAATGCACGAGGCATACTTTTGGAATTGGTGATTCCAAAATTCTTGATTTGGTCCACTTAGGTTGGGCCACTCATATGTCATTTCTAAGACGAGTGACGGATCAGTCTGAAATATGAAATATCTACGTTAGTAGAAATATTCTAAAAAAGAAATTGACAGAAATTAAAAGTGGGAGAACTTACAATAGTGACTTCTGTCTGGTCGGGCAGGCAACTAATTCCCTCGTCCTTGGCGTTCTGTGGCCGGTACCCGCGAATAGTGTAACGGGGGGTTGGTCCGGTTGGATAAGGATATATACATGGGTTTTTTTCCCTGTTTATCATGCAATACGATGGTTGCCATTGGAGAACCAGCTTGTAAAAGGATGGTTCCATTGTTTGCTTTGGTAAAGGTTGGCTTTCGGAATTTGTGGCAGGGAAGAGAACAAGCAGTATGAAGAAAAGTATCTTCATATGTGAATACCAAAAAAAGATAGGAGTATGTGAACGTTCAGCACAGAGCCACAGAGATGCTATTTTATGTTTCCAAAGGCTCAAAAAGCGTGAGTTGGACCGATTCACACCAGTTTCATACTAGCATTTTTGGCACAGATAACGTGTGTGCAAAATTTGATTCATTGTAGTTAAAGAAAAGTTATTATGTATGATCATGTAGTAGGGAAGAAATTAGTGGAGTTGAAATATTGGTAAATTTATATCTGCCATGCAACTTCCTAGTATGGGTTTGACAATTCTAACACTCACGTAGCTTCACTTATTTGTAATAGTATGTTGGTATAATTGGAAACCAAAAGGCTTCACCAAAATTCTTATTCTCTTTCTTTATTAGTATAGATTAACAAAATTACGGTAGGTCATATTAGTTGCAGTAATATGTAAAACCCCAAAAAGAAGTATGGGTATATTTGTCATTTTGTTGCTTTAGAAGAAAAAAGTCCAAAAAGCTGGTGAAAGTGTGAAACCGAACTTTTATCAAAGCGAGTTTTATACCAAAATCCGAAAGTCCATACCAAACCTTTTAGAGAAGTTCAAAACATATTAAAACACCAAAGTGGATTAAATATAGTGAATATATTTGAAAGGTTTAGTACAATTTTTCTTGGAATTGGGGAAAATGAATATTCCAATCTCGCTATATGTGCCAATTCTGCCCTCACAGTTTGAAATTGCGGTGTCTGCCCCAAACCGTATGTTGCTTAGGCATCAATATTGCTCACACAAGGCAGGAACTCAGCTTCTCTCTGTATTAACAGCATGCTTGGTTTTCTGTCCAATCTTCCCTGGTTCTCATGGAAACCTTCCGTCCATTTGGAAGATTTCTGTACATTTTCTTCCATCTCCCAAATTCAGCCGAGTACTTTGAACTGTGAAATTAAAACTGTGATATACAACTGACAGCTGGTTTCTTTTCAAGTGCGGACGAGAGTTATCTTTGAGGCATATTGAACTTGTGGAGATCAGTGGCGGAGCCAGAAAACTGAATAAACCACGGCAAGAAAAGAAAATGTATGCATTCTTAAAGGGTACCTTTCCCTAAAAAAGGGTACTTGTGAGAAAATGTGTACTCCGTTGGGGTATTTATGTATTTATTATAAGGGCATTGGTAAATAAGCATAATAATAGGGATAATAGTGCAATTTCAGATAGCCAGGGGTGGCAATTGCCACCCCCTTGCCCTAACATAGCCCTTGGTGGAGTTGATCTTTGTCTGGTTGATTTGCTGATATAGATATGAACTTGCAGGTATCACAAACGAGTTTCCAACATCATCGACGATGTTCTTGAGTGGTCCCCGAAACAAGCTTTGTCTGGGATGATGGAGAAGCAGCAGTCGCCGCCAGCTAATGCCACCGAGGCCAACAACAGTTTCGCCGCTGGCTCTGAATCAAGGGCTAAGCATGATGACGACGTAGATGAAGAAATCTCAGAGAAAGAAGCTGAAGAAGATGGCATCGACGAATAGAACATCAAAGCATCATTAGTCATCACAGTGCTGAAGACAAAAATTTAGCTTATACCAGACTGCAGATCTTTTCTTTTAAGCATAAAACTGTATTGAACAATGAGAATTTAGGGTCTCTGATTGGATTATTTGAGAGAGTTCTTTCAGAATGAGGATAGTGTTGGATTTTCAAAACAATTTTGGGTTTAATTGCACACCCCCCCTTATAACCACATTTTACAAATTTGGCCTCCCCAAGTGCTGGTATTTGGCACTGTCCACTAGTCAGGACACTTTCCCATTCTGGTTCACAACATATTGGTTTTAAGAAAACATGAATTTATGATTTGCTTCAGTGCAGGAAGAAACAGGTCATCAACTGACTGAATTAAGTTGTCTTTTAAACGGGTATAGCTGGTGTGTACAATGAGTTTCTGGACCGTTCTCAACCGCTATATGTTAAGTACCGACAGTGATTCATGTCCTAAAGATCAGCAAGGCATAAGCATGACTAGTAAAACTAAGGCATGCTATCTGTTATCTTTTGCATGCTATTCTTCATGTCATTTCAAAATTTACTAATTTATATATGATGATGTAAGGTCAGTTTAGGAATACTTCTGCTGCCAGCTTAGTTGCTTCCTAACAGCACAAACAGTTTTTAGTGCGTGCGTTTGATAAAATTGTCTTATTCTTGAAGTTTCAGACTTTTTCTAGCTGTCCAATAGCTGCTTTCAGGAAGTAAGACGGAAATGCTCTTTCAGAACACAATTTTGATTAAATCATCTATAATCGATTCTGACCTTACAGTTTTTTTTTCAAATTTTCAATAGTTATCTTTACGGAATTGACATCATGTACTTTTGTCATTTTACTCTCACAGCAGGTTGAGAGTTGATTTACCAAACACAAAATTACTATATCAATATTTCACCCCAGCTTTTCCATAATATTTTACGAAATAATATTTTATTTAAAATTCACAATAACTTTCTCAGAACTATTTTCACACAACAGCTTCTAGCATTCCCAAACTAGCCCTAAGAGGCCGAAAATAATCTGCTTTTCTTGAAGCATTTGTGTTTGATTTTTGTCCACTTGTTGGGTTCTTTTTGTTTTAACAAAATCTCTGTAGGATGTTGTGATGTCCAGAACTTCCTGGCAATATTAGGTCTCTCTTCGGTTCATATGGCTTTTGTTGGTTCTGAAATGAATCAGCTTCTTCAAGAAGCTTCAAGACATTTAATGCTATTTAATATTAGGTATGTTTGTTGGGTTTTCAGAGAAGGAAACAAACTTGCTGATAAGTTATGTTTGTATGGTTCAGGAACACTAAATGCACTAACTTAGCGTGTAGTATGTTCTGAATTTCTTTGTAATGATTGCCAGATAAAAATCTGTCATAAGTCTATATATTTCTCTATTTTAAAAAAAAAAAACTTCCTGGCAATATTTAAAGAAATCGAAGGGGGATAGTGCAATTATAAAAACTATATCTACAGAGAAACGCCGTTAGTTTACAATTACACCCACAACTTTCTGGCGACATTCAATGAAAGACTAGGGGCAAAGCTGCAAATATGAAAAGCGTGTATGTTAGAACAAAACGACATCGTTTCTTATAAACGCCGCAGTAGAGCTTTTTTATAGACAAATCTAGCCATCGTCCTCTTCCTCTTCAAGAAAAAAAACCCTGTTTTGCAGTCTTGGAGCGCGAGAGAAAAATGTACTACAGAGGGTAAGTCTCGCGATTTCTTCCTTCAAGTCTTCGTTTTTTTCTCTTGCTTTTGAATCTTGCATGTGAAAACTCTTGAATTTCTTGCATTCATGCGTCTGTGTATGTGGGTCTTCAACTGGTTCCTCTAGGTTCTTGAAGGGTTCAAACCCCTAGTGAATATGAGAAAACAAAAAAAAAGTTTTTTTTTTTGCTCCATTTTATCTGATTATTGGGTTGTGGTTTATGGGTTTAGGGCTTGCTGTTGTAGATTGGTGTTTTGTGTGGTGATAATTTTGGGTTCATAGGGTAAAGTGGCATAGTGAGAAGCAATTAGTGGGGGGTTTTCAGTTATTGGTGATCTTTCTTTGTGATGATATTTATTTTATAATATATGAGGCAGGAGGTTGAAATCGATTAGCTTTTTGTTTACATGTGCCATGTTTTTCCCCCTCATAGCAAACCCTACAGAAAATAGGTATGTATAATCACTAATGGATGCTTTAAAGGTGAAATTTGAATCTGAATGAATTGTCTGCGACTTATTCGAACTTTTTTGTGTTGCTTGTGCATATTGGCTACAAAGGGTGAGTTTGGTCTAACTTGTTTGCAACTTAAGCTGATGTATAAGTTTATGTCAAACAAAAATGATAAAGAAAAAAGATATGGGTGTTTGGTGTAAAAGATGTTAAGTCCAAAAGTTCTAAAAAAGCTTCAAAAAATCAAACTTTTCTTATGCTCATTTTTGCACTAAGAACTTTTAAGTCCAAATTCAAAAGTTCAGCTTATAAGTCTCACACCAAACACTACTTATAAGTTGTCGTCAACTTATAATCAAGAATTGACTTATAAGCAGCTTATAAGTTATACCAAACTCCCCCAAAGTTTGACTACTGAAAAAAGAAAAGGGAGCTAAGAAATCCGAATAGGAACTATACAATGTTCAATGTTGGTACTGACAGTCAGTTACTTATTCGTGCTCTTTTGTGTTGCTTATGCATATTGCAACAAAGGGTGAGTTTGGTATGACTTGTTTGCAACTTAAGCTTGACTTATAAGTTTAGGGCCAAAAAAGTCTACGACAAAAAAGATGAAGAAAAAAGATATGCATGTTTGGTTTAAAAGTTGTTGAAGTCCAAAAGTTGTGAAAAGGCTTCAAAGGCCTAACTTTTCTTATGCTCATTTTTACACTAAGAACTTAAAGTCCAAACCCAAAAGTTCAGCTTATAAGTCACGCACCAAACACTACTTATAAGTTGTCGTCAAACTTATAATCACGAATTGACTTATAAGCAGCTTATAAGTTATACCAAACTCCCCCAAAGTTTGACTACTGAAACAAGAAAAGGGAGCTAAGAAATCCGAATAGGAACAATACAATGTTTCAATGTTGGTACTGACATTCATTTTTTCTGTTTCTGTTATGTACCTATGGTTTATTTAGTAGATATGGCGATTTGGGTGAAGGGCATGACTTGGGTCCAAAGCGACAAAGGATGATTGATTACGGTTCTTCATACTACAACCCTCCACCTAGCTCAAGTTACATGTATAACCCTCCTCCGCCGTTCTCCCAACCTGCCCAGCCACCTCCATTCCCTGTTGTGAGACTCCGCGGCCTCCCGTTTGATTGCACAGAAGCTGATATCACAGAGTTTCTCAATGGTCTGGACATCGTTGACATTCTTTTTGTTCACAAGAGTGGGAAATTCACAGGGGAGGTTTATTGTGTTTTAGCATACCCTCTTCAAGTTGATTATGCTCTGCAGAGGAACAGACAGTTGATTGGAAGGAGATATGTCGAGGTTTTCAGAAGCAAAAGACATGAATACTACAAGGCTGTTGCAGGTGAAGTATCAGATCCTAATGGCGCTTCAGCTCACCAAAGTGCTCCCAGGGTAAGTGCATGTTTGGTAAATTGATTAAAACCACTGTTTTTTTTTTTTTTTTCGAGAAAATCATTTGGCAGCGCTGTTTTTTGCCTGTTTAGAAACAAAAACATGCTAAAAAACAACTGTTTATAGAAACAACAACTTTGGTGTTTTTTTGGTGTTTTTTATACTATTGGTGGTTAAAGAGATATTTCAACTCTGATTGGATGCATAAAGTAACAACTATATGTCAGTGTTGTACGTAAAAGTGATATTCAAGCAAATTAACATTTAGTAATGTTGCCAAATGTGTCTTTTATTTTAAACACTATTTTGCAGCACATAGCAAACAGTATTTTGATTCTCTTTTTCTTGTTTTAAAACGGATACAGGCTCCACGAGCAAAATCGTCTGACGATGCGAAGGACTCGGCTGAACACACTGGGGTCTTGCGCTTGAGGGGATTGCCATTTTCAGCTACCAAGGAGGCCATTAGGGATTTTTTCAAGAACTTTGCACTCACAGAAAATTCGATTCACATTACAGCTAATTCGGAAGGAAGGGCTACCGGGGAAGCTTTTGTGGAATTTGCGAGTGCTGATGATTCAAGAGCTGCGATGGCAAAGGATAGGAAAAGCCTTGGGAGTCGGTACATTGAGCTTTTTCCTTCATCGCGTGAAGAGTTGGATGTAGCAGTTGCAAGGGGCCGGTGAATATCTTTCTCTTTCACCTTGATTTTTTATTCTCTGATATATTCTACTCATTAGTACATTCACTTCAGTAGTGTTTTGCTTTAGTCATCACTGATTTTAACAAGTAGAATTTTGAAAACATCTGAAGCGTCCTTGTGTGACGTTCCAATCTATTATTTTTTGAGAGTCCGATCTAAATGTTTGGCGTGTTAAGTAATTGGAGTACGAATCTACAAGTTAGGCTGGGCGACGTTCTTCCTCATTTCTTATCACATAAGAAATGCCCTTTTATTAGTTTCTTCATTCAGGGTTTTGGTGTATGTAAACTATTGCGGATGTCCTGGGGAAAAAATAGAGCGGGTGTTGGAGTTTAGTACTGAGAAATCAGTCGTAAGAGAGAGTTCTCTAACAAGTTTCTTAATTAATGCATGAATCTGTTGTACCTCGTTGACTCGTTCTACAGACCTTCAGTATGAAACACCCCTAATGTTAATTTTAGAAATGGAAGGACACGTATACAAGCTATCCTTGATGGTACATGCATGAGTAAGCTACTGGTAAACTTCCAATTGACACTCTTACTCACTCAAGTTCCATTTAACATTACTAAAAATCAAATGGGTTAGCAAAGATATGATTTATAATCTCAGTAGTGTACTCATGCTAGTACAAGTTTCAGATCTATTTCCACAAACCAAATGGGTTAGTAGAGATGTGATGCCTATCTAAGCATTAAGTTATCAACTGCAATATTAATCTACAATTGTACATAAAATTTTGTAAGTTTGGTCTATCATGTCGTCCCCATGAAGAAACAGAGACTTCACTATTAATTTTGGTAGAACAACAGGTGGCAATAAACTTGCTTCAGTGAAGCATAAATTCCTTAAAATATACGCAGAGTCAGAGATCAACCAGAAAACTACCAGGAACACATTCCTGGAGCATTGTGCTTGGACCCGTATGGTGGGCCTTGTGTTGAGCATCCAACACGAACCTTCCAGTATTCCAGTCCAGGCTTCTGGAACATGAACTGAGCTTCTTTGTGGAACTATCTCGTTTTTGGAATAAAAATGTAGTTAGTCGGTGACTCGGTTCCCCTAAAACCAGTTGTCACTGACAAATGCAACAGAAAGACTTACTGAAGGCCACTTTCTTAATACTCCCCTTATATGAGATTGTGTTTGGCACCATATGAGTCATTTTTTTGTGTCTTAACATCATATGCTTTGAATTTTTTTTTTGTGTCTTAAAATCATATGCTTTGCAATACTTAGAATGTTAAAGTTATTAGTTCTTAACGATCATATATATGTCAGAGCTTGTCCACGGTAACGTTAACTAGTGAGCTAAGTTTGTTGTTTGGGCATGTGTATGGACACAATTTTATGAATTAAATTATAGCTTTTAATTCTCGTATTGAAAAGTTTGAATTTAAACAATATCATAGTATCACTTAATCGTTATTTGTGTCATCAGCATTCAGCAGTCCTGTTATAGTGCATGAGATACTTAGCTCTGCAGCAAGAGATATGGGTGAAAAGAAAAAATTATGAATATCAGCGCAAGGAGCCTTTTAATTTCCTATCTCGAGAGCTTGTAGTCACCCAAAGCTGTCCCAGGTCCTAAACATACTTCACCTGGTTAGGAATTGGGGATGGCAGTTTCAAGGGAAGTTATTTTACGAAAAGGTTTAGAAGAATGAAAGTATTGTGTGTTAGTAAAGTATTAATTAGGTTTTGTAGAATAAACAAGAATCGGTTTATCTCATCATTATTACCATAGTCCCATCAATTTGCACTTCAAACACACAACATAATCAGATCGGATTTATCAGTTAGTCATAGAATCATATCATACGTATATAGTACTATTATTATTATTATTATATACTGTTCTCAAGCCAGTAGCATTTGTCTTACATAGCAGATTTATATCTCTATACATGCGAGGGTTGTGATAGGACAAAATGTCATAAGATACCCTTTGAGTTACATAAAATACCCAAAAACTGTGTACAAGTTTAATTGTAGAAAAATATTATGGTAAATTTGTTTCTTTAAGAATCTCATGTGGATGCTGGTTTCATAATAATAAAACAAATTCCAGTGTTACTTCGGAAGGGCTTACCTCACATAGTTCACATACTCTAAAAAAGCTTCCAATGCACGTACTTTCGGGGTCTTTAAGGTCCCATTGGTATCACCAGACTGTTTTCAAAATTTCCTTGCAGATGGTAGAATCACACGGTTTTAAGATGGGTATTGACGTGGAAAATTGCAGGAATGAAGTTATTGTCATTATGAACAACTTGTTCAATACTAGGCTACTAGCACTATCCTGATAAAACTTTTTTAGAAATTAATTTCCAGAATAAGGATTCTGGCCTATAGGATTTCATTTTTTGTGTGAATGCTCTATGGTATCAAGTGCAGACATTAGCAGATTGCCACCACTGTGATGGGGTCCTGGACCAATAATAAGATAAAAGCATCGAAAACACTAGCAAATAGATTACTACGTTGTTAGGGTCTTAGTGAACTTACGATCCTGAATCTCCAGAGAGGGTATATAACAGGCAGGTACCTCGGGATAGGCTGGCTGAGGTAGAAACAAGCTGACAATCTCTTGGCCAGAAGTAGCTAATAAAACAATCGTTCGTGGTGAAATATGTTTTGGCTCTTCCAGTTTAGCACTAATACAAATGATCCATGTCCTGGGTCTTGTAAGTTACGGTCGCTTAACGGACCCTCAGGATAGGATCATTTGAATCTTCAGCATTTTAAACCTTTTTACTGTACCTTGTGTCATTGTGTGGGAGCCACTGTGTGCCCAGTGGGGTCTCGTCCATCCACCTAACTTTTTATTTATATTACTATTTCCCAAATTTTTGGTGGTCTTTTCATTTACGCTCCCACATAAATTTCTGAATGACCCCTCGAGCGAGTGAAATTAATACCTAAGTGCCCTTAACTGTAAGAGTCCTCTAATAATAACTTTTACACCCCAGCTCTAGTATATAAATCTAGTTTAGTATTTTGTTATTCGTTCTTCAAATTATGAGAGTGGACGACGAATGGAGTGTGCACAAAAATGTAAGTTCATACTCATGTAAGTCTGTGTGCACCCGGATGAAATTTTTGTGTCCGCCCCTGGTGGGAGCTCTTTGCTTCAAGGGCTCTAAGTCTGTTTTTACCTGGTAAGATACCTAAAAACTACTCACATATAGTAACAAACCACCTTCTTCTGTAGATTCAAATAGTTTTTGAAAGTTGGTGCCCCACGTGTTGCTCATTAGCCCTAGCAATGATGAAATAGCAGATTAGCTGCTCTATATGTTTACAACAGAACAAAAAACAAATTTAGTTACGGGGTTATCTTACACCATTCTTTAGAAATCTGCTTCCCTTCGTTGCCTTGTTTTTCCTTCCTTGCCTTGAATTATTTAACTAAGCCCCAACATTACCATCCTTTATCTGTCTGCTTGGAGATGTTATCTTGGAGACATTACTGGCTAATAAAAAAGTGAGTTATTAAGAGTCCTTGTGAACGGGCCGAAAACCTATTTTAACATGTTAAGTATGATAAGTTGGAGTTCCATGGTTTAATATTATTGCATGACAATTCTTGTACACAAAAGTAAGTTTAGGAAACCATTTCGTTAGATTACAATCCAGCTACACTTGGTCTTCTTGTCTAGAAGAAACAATGATGAACATTTTCTTTTCCCTTGTTTGTTGATCCCTTTAGTTTCTTGTTTTTTCAGTTTTTTGCGTAGATTTTTTGGTAGGTAAAACTTTCGATGAATTTTATAGTTTTTGTTCTTTTCTCCTGAGATGAAGAGAGGATAAGATGACCCATGGTTGCGTAGTTCTACGTGTCAAACATGCAGGATCTGAAATGTGTCATGAACTTTTCATTTTCTACTTTCCTGTTGGCCGAAATGTTCCGTCTGTTTCATTGGAAGTGGAGTGAAACTCCTCAGTTTGAAGTCAAATATAGCTACAACTGTGGTATCATAGCTCCTACACATACATGTCACACGACTCACATCACACTACTTTTCTGAATTTTACTAAAAGAAATGGGATGTACAATGGAGTCCCAGTTCCAAGGGGGTTTTGAAACCAAAACCGTGAGGTGCATATCAGAAGAGGAAGTTATCATAGCTCCTACACATGCATACATATCACCACACTACTTTTCAGATTGTTATATAGATTTTCACAAAGTCTATTCCTTATTGCCGACTTAACCTTCACTAACATGTTCCTTATTTGCCAACTTGTAAACTGAATTGATTCAGACTTTATTTGATTAGTTCAGTGACCTCTTGTTGCTTGGACCTTGGCAAATCACATGTGACCGTTTCAACTAGCACCAGTTAGACTATCTTCTTCATTACTGGCCACATTTCGGGAGAACTTAATTGATTGAATGCATCACAGTTTGTCATTATTTTCTCCCCAAATCCCTCTTCTGATGATCTTTTTGCCGTGGTAACCATTATGAAGCAATTTGCATTAAGTTGAGCAGAAATCTTTTAGTCAATTCCTGAATGCAACATTTTAGGACACTGAATTAAAACAGTTTCACGTCCCAATAGCGAGGAGTGGTGGTCTGTTCCACTCTTGGCCACTGACATAACACAGAATTTGATTAAGCTATTAGGGTTTGATGCAGTGACAAATATGAAGAAGCTGCACCATTGCATATTTTATCATGCTAGAAATAAGCAAGACCACCCATCGTCCTGTGATTTTTGCTAATATTCCGAGTGCCCATGCCTGAGTCTTTTATTTCTACTTTTGAGCATAATCATTGATTATCTTTTTTGCCCTGGTATATTTTCCGTTAGGATCTGATCCCTAGTCTTGATTTAGTGACCCCAACTTATGATAAGCCTAATTAGTGTAGTCCAGACCAATCAACTCTACCAACTGGAGCAGATGATCCGTTGGTTGTTTCGATGGTTTTGGATATTTCATTGGTCTGATTTCAGACTAGAAGCTACGCATCACAAAGAGGTTGGTTGAAGTGGTAGTTCAGCCCCGAGTACCCGGATATAGTGTGTAGAGAATTGGTAGGTAATATTTGCCCATTCTTTTGTGGTTTAAATAGTTAAAGTTCCTCCCATTGGTCTTCTATTGTCCTGAATGTTTGTGAGATTAAGTTTTGATATGGTGGTTAGCCTCTGATAGTGGTTGCTTTCGCTTGATGTATGTTTATCTTTGTCACTTGGTAGTTAAGATTCAATCATGGAAATGACTACATAGGTGATGCTCTCTGAAGACGAACATTTTATAGTTATACGCCATCTTAGCTAATTACATATGAAACATTTATGATGATGCATCTTCAGGATTTCTTATAGTTAGCACAATCTGTTCACGGTCATAAAATAAACTTTTTTTTTTTTTTTTTTTCTGAATCAGGCTGAGCGCATCATACAAGTCAAAATCTGATGACGGGAAGGAACTATCGGAACCCTTGGGCGTCGTGCGAATGAGGGGGTTGCCGTTTTCGGCTGGCAAAGAAGACATCCTAGATTTCTTCAAAGAGTTTGGATTAACCGAGGAGTCTATCCACTTGACCCTGAACTCTGACGGAAGAGCCACCGGTGAAGCGTTTGTGGAATTCGACACCGCCGATGATTCAAAAGCGGCGATGGCCAAGGACCGGATGACGCTCGGAAGCCGTTATATCGAGCTTTTTCCGTCGTCTCATGAAGAGTTGGCGGAAGCGATTACCAAGAGATGGTGAAAAGGGTTTTCCTTTTTTTGGATTTTGTAATCAGCTAATAGCCTTGGCTCTTTCATTAGTGTACCAAATCTGGGGATTTTGTGAATTTCTTTTTATCTTGTTCTTATATCTATTTACTGAACCTGTTATATCCCAATCCAATGATGGACTATGCAGGGGAACAAGGTTTATTTGTATGGAGTTTGGAAGTTTTTTGAGTTGTTTGAACCATGGGATGATGCTAGAATCGCTTTCTTCTTCTTCCTGTCGTATGGATTTGGTGTCTGAATCTGGGCAATCATTTTGATTCGTGTAAGTTCCTCGTACATGGCGTCTGATATTTTTCAGTTGTGTCGGTATACGTAGGTACGATGATAATGTTTTTAAGTAGCAAAATTTGACTGGTATGCATTGGAAATTTTGAATTTTCTGATTTTGGTTGGTGAAAATTGCACTTCATAGTTGAAAGAGAAGACTTTTCTACTTCTATTTTTGTGGAGTATGATACTCACTTCACTGCTGAAAATGACAAATGGAAGTTTTTGTAATGAAATTCTCCTAGGCATGCTTGTTAGAATAGTGGGCTTTATGCTCTAACTTGTACTTCTTCTGATAGCTACACTAGGACATGACAATTTTCACACAATTTTTTTAAGTACAGTTTGAACTTGAATTAAAATTAGAAGAAATTCACTTCGGTATCTCGGCATTTCAGAATGGTTAGTCTTTGGCTATCGGCTAAAAGACACTGGACACTGTCTGATTTACACCAAATAAAAACTATAACTATATGACTAATTGTGATAACTAGCTATAGTTGGGCCTCTTGACCAGAATTCGGGAATCGGACTTATGTGCTTTAGGTTGATAAACAAAATTTTGTTGGGAAAATATTTTAGAGGAATAGTAATTGACAATAATATACCTAATCCGTAATTGGATCACTATGACCCTGTGATTTGGATAGTAACCTGATGCAATTTTTGATATATATATATATATATATATATATATATTTTTTTTTTTTTGGTATTGTAATTTACTCTACAACACCATACGAAAATTACCAAATTCTTGTATCTTTTTCAGAATCAAATTACTGGGTTAAATTGAACCAGTAAATAGTTGTAAAAGTCAAGCAAGGGAGAGAGAGGGAACGGAGGTGGTATGAGACACGTCTTATATTTTATTCATATATTCATTTATTTATCTTTTTTAAATATATCATGTATGGTGTCATGGTTTAAAATTTGGCCACGAACTTGCTACAATTTTGGAGTAAATAATCTATTATCGATTGTCTTTACATGTACAATCTTACAAAGTCGCGTTGATGTCTCTCTCATTGATTTTGTGCCGATTTGGTAGTATTTTACATTATAATGTCATATCTCTTTTTCCTTTTTTTTATGACACGGAAACTTGTAACCACATTAGAGAGGTAAGCTAGCATGACACGGGAACTTGTAACCACATTAGAGAAGTAAGCTAGCATGAGAAAATTTGAATCGACAAACTAGCAGTTAAAGAGACAAATAAGTAGTCGTTGAGTTGTCTAAATATTTGAACTCAAGATCTCAAAGACAAATATCATAAATCTTAAGAATGATAATACGACAAACTCAACTACGTTCCGAACCGAAGTGGATAACGTCATAGATTTGAGCTCACGAGTATAACTATTGAATTCAGTGTCGATGGTAGCTTTTGTGTGGCTCGATAGCATAAGGATTTGAGAAGGGTGGTAATTTTGATATTATTGTTAAATTTTACCAATATTTTAGAGAATACTATGGGTTATCCCTAAAAATAAACAATTTTTTTAGGGAACCTAAAAAAACAAAACAATTAGTGGTAAATACGTGTGTTAATTAATTTTTAATTATTAACCAGGTGTCAATTTATTTTAATATTAAATAATTATATTAATTAATTAATTAATTAATTTAAAGAACCTAGTACTCCTTGGAATGGAATAGAAGAAGAGGAGATAGATTCATTCATAGAGAGAGAGACAAGACAGTGTTTGGTTTAGGAATTACTACAAGCGATCACAATTCACAACAAATCAGGAATAAGATTCGCCTCCGAAACTTGCTCTACACAACCCAATTCAGAGGATTTCTAGGGTTTCCTCAGTCCTCTACTCGTCTCTGTTGACACCCGTAAGTCTTCCTTTACAGTAGACTTTTTTCTAAAAGATTTGAACTTGCATGTATCTCTCGCAATTCTGTATCATCGATTCCAGAAAAAATATAGAATTTTTGATGGGTTCCTTTGTTCTGACCAATTTATCAAAAAAAAAAAATGTTATTTTTTTGCGGTATCTGGGTCGGTGGGTGCTTGCTGTTTAGCTGTGATCTGGGTTGGTTGATGAACAAAGGTTTGGACTTTGAACTTGTTTGATTGTGGGTTTCTGATTGAATTGAAAGGTTGCTCATCTTTTTTATTAGATTTCAATTTTTGGGGGTTTGCAAGAATCTATGGTACTATGTCTGGGAAGGTATATAAGATTGGTCAGTCTGCTAGCTAATCTAATCTTGAACTGTGGCATGGTCAATCTTTCGGATTTCGCATTTATAGCCACCTTTTGTTGCTCCAGAAAACATAATTGAGCACTCAAATTGGGGTTCGTATGGTAGAGTTGTTGGGAATGAAAACTAAGTCCTAGAAGATTCGATACTAGCAGACTTAATATACTAGGATAACCACCCGCCCCTTCATGTGTTGATCGTATAAGGTATATAATCTTTATCAGCCTAGTCAAATTATTGCTCATGTTCGAGAATTCAGATATCTATCTGCATGTGGTGTTGGGTGACAACAATTTAGCAGGGGAAAAAGGAGCTTTTTTGGTAGATGCAAAGTGATTCTCAGACAGCGTTATAGCGTTGTGTTTGGTGAATTTGATGTGGTCTGGATTGGTTTGTAGGGAAGTGAGATTTTGGATCAGGGGATTGGTTTGCAGGGAAGTGAGATTTTGGATCAGGGGATTGGTTTATTGGTATGTGAGATTTTGGATTGGGGGAGACATGAGTCATTTTTGTTTAAACATTTTAGTGAGGGGGAGACTCTGGAAATTCGCATGTAACAATTAGATAGAGTTCCTAGTTGTGATCATGTTATCATACAAAGGCATGAAACTATCTTGCAACATAATTGGCTTGAAAATTGAAGCCACGGATCTTGACATTTATCAAACGAATGAAGCTATGGTTCTTTTCCTTATTTCAAAACACATTCTTGCTTACAGATTCAGAACACAATTAACAGGTTTGTACTGTTTTTACTGCATACATGATTTTTAAGTTTATAGAGAACATCAGACTTGATCAGACATAGAGCTTCATTTTAGCTTGTACAATATGTGATGCATTCTGAAGAGCTAGTAGTACTCAGGATGGGCTTTCTCTGAAGATAAATAGTACTAAATAAGAGGTTCTTCTTTTGCATACTATGAATGCTTAACAGAATTGAAGCAGCCAGACTAAAACCATACTGTTGATCTTCTTCAGTTGATTTGTTTGGGTTCTAAATCATCACTACTCACCATTTATGGACTAATGCTGATTTAAGGAAGATTGCATTGATAATAACTAAGCTCACATGCTTCTTTCTAAGGAATAAGCTGCCAAGATTTTATTATGTAGGAATAAGGTAATAGTATAGCAAAAGTAACATTCAAGGAGTTGGAAATAATTTATCGCAACAGTACGTTCTTTCCTCCATTTATTATCTTCCAGAATTGTGCTGTCTAACGCGGTCTTTATTCTACTGGAAAATCCTTTGACATCTAGAAACGTTAATGTCTTTCTATTTCTACTCTAAGGTCTCGGTAATTTCTGTCTGTAATATTTTTTAGTGTTATAGCTGTTGAGTAGTTTACGATTTGGAGATGTGGATTGTAAACTCAACAGTTACCGTGTCAAAACTTCGTTTACTAAAGCTGAAAGGCCAAGAGTGACCAGAAATCACCCAAGAGGGTACAATCTGCGATCTAGATCGTGCGATCCCAACCAAGGATCGTTTGAGATGTAGCGATCCCAAAAATTGAATGGCTCTGATTATCCTAGAAGTGAAATCTCTTCTCTTCGTAGTCGTTTCCCCCTTCTCCTTCAGAAATGTAACTTTCTTGACACTGGGAAACCCTCCCCATCACTGTGCTGATCTTCATCGGCATGTTGGTTCCGCGTTGTTTCTTTTGGACTCTGGACAAGGGTTTCCTTTAAAACTATTACTCCCTTAACCAATAACTTGTGTAATTCAAATCTTTACCTCTAACTTTTCATATAGTATATGATAGTAGTTCCTACAATATATTACCTAATCATAAACCTATAGTACTAGGTAATGCAATACAAGCATATGCTTTTACACGACATTCCCAAAAAGCGTTTTTGGGAATCGGACAGTTGAATTTCAATCCAACGAATCGAACCAAGAAGCCTACATCACGGAGAACACATTCCTACTTGTCTGTGTACC
The DNA here is from genome assembly GCA_023055425.1 of Linanthus parryae. Taxonomy (NCBI): domain Eukaryota; kingdom Viridiplantae; phylum Streptophyta; class Magnoliopsida; order Ericales; family Polemoniaceae; genus Linanthus; species Linanthus parryae. The sequence goes on from JALGPY010000001.1 coordinate 187,497,530, forward strand.
GCGTTCCTGATCCCGTTCGATGTCCCGTAGAGCTTTGTGATCCTGGTTACTTTGGTAACTTGGGTTTCTTTACTAATCTGCCTGGACTAAAATATCTCTAGACTAAATGTGCTCGAGCTGTTGAGAAACAGCCATTTTGATTTCAGACCTTCTTTCAAAATGATTGTGTGCTAACCGTGGAACTAAAATAAATAAACACAAGGAGGTTTATCTCATTTGTCCGCGATACTGTATTTTGAGTTATTTGGTCACTTAGCTAACATCTGACTAGAGCTCACACATCAATGGATGTGGCATTAACCAAATATATGGATGTTGTACGAAAACTAATTGTATGCTGTAACTAGTGAATATAACTTATTGCACTATCGTTTGGCAAAAAGCAAAACCCTAGTCCAAGTCCATCCATAGTTTAAAAGAAGCAACGGTGAACCATCATGCTGATGAAAATCAACACGGTGACGGTGTGGGTTTTCCAAGTGTGAAGAAAGGTATATTTCTGGGAGGAGACAGGAAACGACTACTAACAGAAAAGCTTTTCACTTCTATGGTAACCAGAGCCCTTCAACTATTGGTATCGACAGAATCAAAGATCTGGATCCCGAACGATTCCCGATTGGGATCTGGATTCACACCCTCTTGGGCGATTTCTGGTACCTCTGATCTGGACTTCCTGTTGGAGCTTCTTGCTCAGGCGATGATATGGTGTAGTAACGAACAGAATTCTTGAACTTCATGTCGTTAATGTTGCACAACATTGGTCCGTCATGTCCTTAACTTTGCACAACATTGATACGCCCTCCAGTTCCTTCTCATCCCTTGGAGTTTTCGATTTCCCTCCTCTGAAGTCCTATCACATGACCAAATCTTTAGTTTGAAATCTTAATGAGTGCCTGGATTGCACAGAAACTAATAGGAAATATGGATGTGTAAACATAAATCGCCATTCGGCGTTGGCTTGATAGTTATGCCTACTCTGAAATTGCATTCTTCCGCTGTTTGCAGTTTGATTTTCTACTAATTTTTCATTGGTCTTTTTGAAGGAGTTTCGGAGATGCAATCAAACTCAAAAGGCACAAGTCGAGTGGAAGATAGACCATATGCATCATATAACATTTCTACATCGGCAGCATGCTCAGAACCTTGGTGGCGCACTGCAGGTTATAGTTCCATGCCCCCATCAGTGGTAGTGGGAAATTGTAAAGACGACCAAGCACGAACCGATGGCGAACTGAATGATGAGAATGATGGTATGAGAGAATTAATAGTGTATACTACATTTCGGCATTCACGTTTTCTTAAACATTGATAAAGTACAATTCAAACACTTCAGTCCTGACCATCTGCCAATCTGGTTTAATGAACTTGGCTTTGGCTGCAGTTTTATCTGTACACCTTGTCTCTGTCTTTTCATTGTTCCTTAATGATTGTTAGTCAAAAATGCGAGAGATTTATTTTTATCCTTTCGTGTAAATAAGTTGCAGTCCCTCTGCCCCAGTTTCAAGTGTCTTCATTTCCTAAAATGGAAGTCTTAAAATAAGTGTTACTACCAAAAAGTTACTTCTCCACTTCTCCCCATGCCTTTTTTGAAATTCTTACTTTTTCACTTCCCATGAAAAGTACAACATAAAACAAAGGACATTTTAGCAAATCCATAAAATCAAAAGGACATCTTAAATCTCTGTGAAAAGTTGACCCGGCACTCAATTTGGGATGGAGGGAGTTCTTAGTACTGAGCAGTCATAGAAAATGTTCTTAAATGCAAAAGCATCAGATTTCAAGTAAGAGGGCCGAAGCAGCTTCTACTTAGTCATGAAGATGATGTCAGACACTAATTTTGACCAAGAATTTACAGGAAGTCCTTTGCCACTAACATGTGAATAGACCACTCAGTACCTATCAGGATATCACCAATAGAAGAACCCTATTGAAAGAGCATTTAGCTAGTAGATGCTGTCTCACGTCTTGATATTTATAGAGACATCCCAACTTCGAAGAGGCACAAGGCAGACACAGACATAAGTCAGTTACTCCTATTTAAATGGCCAGAAAGCTGATTGATAGGCAGCTTCGAAAAGACTGTGAGGATGTGAAAGTACCTGCAACTTGAGGCCTACCAATGATACTATGCATATGTTTATATTATTCTTGAAAAAGCTCTGTTTTTTAGGAAGTAACCTCCATCAGTCATTTCCCAAGACTTCTTTTACCGTCTCCACATCAAACTGATATTACCTCATTTCTTCCACCACTTCTTGAACCATGGTGTTGAGTTTTGAAGAAGGAAGTTCTTCATGTGATTAGAAGCCTCAATCATATCAAAATCCTCTAGACTGTGAAGCTTCACCTTCATGAAGGTTGAGCTGGACGCCAATGGGTCTGGGTTTTGTGGGCCTTATGACTTATGCATTAAGGTTGTGGCAACTGATTAAAGGCTCAAATTTGCACAAAAAATATGAGGATACCTTAGAAAACGTGATCCATAGATTTATAGGGATTCTCTCAGATTTTCCAATCCACAGATCTAGTATTGCTTTTGGATCCTGTACCATGGGATTGGGCGTCTAAATATTTAGTTACACTGCTTTTTGACTCTGTATATGATTCACCATAAAAGGCACTGTAGTATATGAGAGAGAGTGGCACCCTTCCTACCTAAATTGCCTCACTTGACATGCCAGTAGTTTATTTTGTGCTGTTAATTGCTTCAGGGGCACTTGGGAGTATTTCTAATTTCTTCACCTGTATTAGGTGTCCAAAAGTATATCATCCTCGAAATATGATACAATTATCTTCATTTTTTTTTTCATTTGCTCTAATTCTTCTATTTACTTCGTGTCCGATGATAACCTCATCATCTCTTAAGGCTACCATCTGCTCAAAATATCATTATGAATCAAGCTACTGTAAGGGTCAAGGATGTTAATGTGTAGATTCAAGCTTGTATTTGTAGGGATTTGACTTTTTTCAGTTAATAAAGTGCAGACGTTGTCTCTGGCTGAACTGTTTAGATGGGTGTGTTGGACCTTGGATTAATAACATCTCGTACCAATTTGATGGGAAAGACGACAAAGAAAAGATAGCTAAACTGTTTATGCAACCATTGGTTGTGTTTGGATTGGCAAAAAAACTGGTTTAAATTAATAACCGAATTTGAATGTGAGGTTTGGATGAAGATAGAGTTCTCCATCTCTTCATCCTGACCACACGTTTAGAATTGGTTAGAGCTTAATCTAGTATTTTTCCAATCCAAACAAGTTCATTATTGAATTTCGCTATCTTAAAAACACCTCACATGTGTAGGGTGTGTGTGCCTACTAGTTTGTTTGTGTTTGTATGTATAAATTTGTTCTGCCAACTCTCGCTTCTCTATTCTTCTGCTGATAATTAAAAAAGTGTATACAGCTCTTTTGCTGTAATCTTGTGGTGGTCTCTTAGGGGGACATTTTTTCGATGTTGCTTTTTACTCGTGATCTGATTTCAAAAGCAGATGTTAATCATGGACAAGATCAACAGAATTACGAGCATCAAACGTCGGCTAGTAACGATAATCTTACCCAACCTTCACAGCTTGAACTCGTTGGACACACAATTGTAAGTTTGTCTTACTGTTTCATTGCTCTTGAAATATAAGGCATGCATGGCTGGTTGCTCTGTTGGATCAATGATTTCAACCATAATTCTGGTAAACACAGAAGCATACAATATCTTAAAGATTTTTTACTTCTTCAGGCATGTACATCAACTCCATATCAATATCCATATTATGGTGGAATGATGGCTCCCTTCGGTCCTCAGCCACTGGTATGTAAGAATAATTTTCCTGCGCTTATTACTCTTTGTTACATGGACATTGGAGTGAGCTAGATTGACTTTACACAACTTCTTCCTCATCGTGGTTATAGAAGAACGTATCGACCACAGTTGCATGTTGTGGAGTTATAGTATCTGGAGCCTGAACTCCTAAACAGAAATCAGTAGCAGATGCATGGCTATTTTGAACTTTGGGAAATGCTAAAGTTTCTTGATAATCATATTTTGAGCATATTGACGTTTATATAGTTTCTGTATGACTTGTTAATCCATAAATTGGAACATACATCTGTGTATTTAGGTTTAATTTTTATCGATATAGCTTCTGAAGATTGAAAAAAAAAACATAACGTGGTTAGGTTTTCCATGTTTAATCTTCATGTAAGGCAAATCGCTTATCTGTCTTGTAGAAAGAATAAGTATTTGCCATTTTTACACTTGCATAAATTTATTATCGTCCAAGCCGAGTGACCTTGAACTTTGATTCCGACCCAAGTGCTTAATACAATGCCTTTTAGATCTCCATTTCCATTAAATGTGTTCCACATACAGCTTCCCCTGCACCACTTACGATTGGACTACCCAAACTAATTTCCGAAGTCGCAAAATGACTAATGTGGATGAATAAAAAAAAGTATATGTGTCCCCTTTAGTAGAACGAAACATTCAGATCCAAAATGTGATTAATCAATCTTTCGCCATTTCTTCTTTGTCTCACACTGTAATCGTTTTTGTGTAATCTCTAAGAATCCCAGTGATGGATGCAGGTGCAGACATGACAGGCACAATCGTAAAATTTAGAATAATGAGCATTTGACATGGCCGAGAGATAGCGTCCTATTATTTTCTCGTTTTTAAGAGATCTAACTATACAAATCGCTTCTGTCGACTCTGGCTAAAACTTCCATTTAATAAATCCTTCTGACGCAAATAGTGTATCAAAGTTGTATGTCCTTCTAAATATGCAGCTGCGCACATGTCACTCTGTCCTTAAATTAGAGTCCCTGATGCAGGGAGATTATACAGAATCGATGCACCTGTGGACTATTGCTTCTTATTTCTTGAGCAATATGTCTATAGGAAACTTAACTGGAACAAACTTAGGTTTTGGGTCTTGCAAGGTGCTGAACAAGACCAGTTTGAATGATTATCAGTACTGGTGGGCCCATCCTGCAGAGTTAGTGCAGGCTTTAACCTGCACCTTTTGTTGTTTCAGTAACTAGTTGTTACTTAGTCATGAAGAAAGGTCTTACTTAGCCTAGAGGTAAGGTCATATATGTCTTTTGTTAAATTAGGGTAGCAAGTAGTATAGTTCCTCTATAAATAGGACTGTAGTATTATGTTTTATAGATAGTTGAATTTTGTATCAAACCTTGTAAGGTAAAAGAACTTAGAGTTCTATTGGGTTTTAACCCTAGAAACCATGAGTTTCTTCGTTTCCCACTTTAGTTTGTTCTAAGCTTCTGCTCCATAAACTGTTCTTGCTTTAGATTCTCTCTCAGGTGTACTTTGCACCGTTGTAGCATCAGATTGTGCATGTTCGCACTTCTGAACTACATTAGTCCCCCTCCAGAAACCAACCTTTTAAGGGGACATTGCCGAGGGATACCATCAGTAGTCTTCCACTAAATTTTTCTCGTTTCCGCTAACTTTTTCGCGTTACATTTACTACAATATCCTTCCCAATGAATCTAGGGTAAGACACTTTGCTCCCGCCACTTTTGATGAAAGGACACATTGCTCCCGGACAAATTAGCAATTCATCAGACACCCCTGTTACGGAAAAAGTCAGGGACATTTTGCACCCTTCTGTTAAGTTCCGTCCATGAAACCACTTTCTAACATTTGTATGACAATTTTACCCTTGTTTTTTTGTGTCATATGTTCTTGATGTTTTTGTTCTTGGTGTTCTTGTTCTTCACCACAACAAATTGTATCACAACAACACTGAGACTATCAATCTTTGTGCTCATACCCAGTCAAATTGAGACTACCAAAAAGCATTCTCAAATAGAGTACAATAGTGACAGATCCATATGGGTCTCTAAACAATACCAAAAATTAAATTGTACAAATAAACAAAAATACAAGCTTTGAGCTCCTACACACCAATCAAACTCTCAAGAAAAACCCAAAAACGATTGAGACCAGAGCATAGCCCAGTTGTGAAGAATTATGTAGTCGTTGTCTTTGTGAGGAAACCCTACACCCTCGCTGAAACCACCAGAACTCCGGCGAATCCATCGATGGACTGAACCGAGCCAAAATCGAGGAGCAAAGCCGAATCCCTTGCCAACCTCCACCTCCACCTAAATCCCGAAACCTAATCAATCGAAACTTTCACCAACAACACCCAATCGACAGACCCATCCCTTAAATCGGAAAACAAACCTGAGTCCTCGTTTTCTCCACCCACATGCCGGTCTGGCCAGATCGGTAGAGAAGAGAAGATAGAGAGCAGCCGACTGGAGGGTTTCCGCAGGGGTCGCTGCCGACCATCATGTCTTCTGCGGCGGCGGCCTCCAACGGTGCTGCTGTTGCCGCTGTTCAACAGAGAGGGGGAGAGAGAGAGGGATGTGTCATGCAAGGGACAGAGAAGTGGCGTTGAAGGTGGTTGTTGCTGGTGGTGGTATTGGTGGCGATGGAGGAGTCAGAGAGGGGGTTGGGTGTTGAAGGACGAGGAAGAGAGAGGGAGGGGAAGAGTGAGAGAAGGGGCGCCTAGGGTTAGGCGTGTGTAATTTTAGAAATGAGAAGGAAGGGTTTTATAGCTGTGTCATTTGGTTTCAATCTTAGGGGTATAATTGTCATTGCATCTGAGGCGTTAAGGTCTGTCAGTTTCGAGGGTGTCTGACATCAGGGAGCAATGTGTCCTTTCATCAAAAGTGGAGAGAGCAAAGTGTCTTTTACCCATAAATCTATCACTATCTTTTTGTGCAAACTTGACAAAAAACTGAAGGTAACTAAAAACGAAAGTGGACTCTACTTACGGGACATCTCAAAATGGAAAGATGGGCTATGGACAGAGGCAGTATACAGTTTTTTTTAGGGTAAAATAAGTTATAATATATACCCTACAATGTCAGAGTATTGATATTTACTTTGTTTTATTAAAAGATTGATCAATTTGATTATATTTTTAGTTTAAAGCTTATGCTAATGGTTTTGTGATCCAATTCATTATGAACATAAGCTTATTAGAATGAAGAATATCACAGGGTATGATGATGAGGCTGTTTGGAAGCCAGTTCCTCCACTCAAGTTGGAGCCTCCGGCAACCCCTTGGAATAGATTAGTTAGGATTTCGTGCACGTAATCCAAAAGAATATCCCATCACAGGATGATCCGGTTTTGATCTGACACAAATCTGCCTAATCCTACCATTGGCCACTAATTTAACGGTTATTAATCTAGTATAGGCTGACGAACCTGATACTCTTATCAAGCCCACTTGTTCAGAATTCCCCTTGATAGATATGTAACCACGTACTGTGTCATATACAAGTATACCCCTGAATTCCAAAATATGATCAAACTATTAATTGTATTTCTTCCTTTTTTTTCCCTTTTTCGTTACCATGAGAAGATTGATTAAGTTGACCAGGTCCTTACCATTCACGACGCTGTACATTATCAATTTAAGCTTAATGGACCGGTAAGTATCACTCTCTATCTCCTAATCCTAATCCAGCTATGAATGTTGAATAACCAAAATTTGTGTAAACGCAATGGAATGGATCTGTGCTTTGGTATCTGAGCATGTGTGCGTCACGACTGCTCTTCTAGCCAAGCCTTGACACTGTTTACCAGTCTTACAGTGGAGATATCACTGTCAATCACCTGATACTACATTGGAGCAACTGACTGAAATAAAGCATAAACCAATTTAACCCACAGTTACCTTGCATGTTAGGCTGAGCCAACCTATATAGTAAAGCACCCCTACTATGTTGCACGGACGCTCCATCAGGGTTGCAGCTTGCAGCATTTCGGAAACTCGGACACATGCAGCACGTCTCTGAAACCCTACATGGCGTTAGAAAATTAAAAATGATAAAAATAGGGCCCGAAACACCTGGGCACGCGGGGACACGCGTCTCCATTTGGGGTGGGGGGGGGGGGGGGGAGGAGAGACATAGAGAAAGAGTTAGACAAAGCTATAAGATGACTAATCTGATTATTATCCTCTTTGTTGTTTTCGTCAAAGAGATTATGCGGCTAGGGTTTGTGAAGATAGTTTAAAGATGACAACACGAGACAGTCTTTTCACCTCGCCCTTATATTTTTAAAATTTCAAAAAAAACACCCTAGTAGATGTTTACTAGTTACTATCTTTTAGCTGTTAAGTTTCAACTCTTACAATATATTTAGATTCCAAAAGATTTCATTATATGTACATACATATACATATACATATACATGTGTGTGTGTGTGTGTTCAGAGTCGAGCATGGTTTATGAGCCATGTAACTCAGGTGCCTATGTTGCACGGAATTGGAGACGTTTATATGCCACGTAATCAACGTGTCGGCGTCTCTGTTTCCTGCCGTCTTCATCTCTAATTCGTGCCACATAGGCACCTGAGTTACATACATGGCTCCTAAAGTGCAAGTTTGTGTGTCTGACAACTAAACCATGCTTGACTCTGAGCACGTTCTTGCATTACAAAATCCCAACTATCATATAAGCACCATCCAAGTAAAGGCAGCTGTATTCTGCATGAAATGCTACATTAGACAAGATTCTAATGAAAAGATAGCTGATTTAGCATGTATGTACACTTATGCTACATTAGTGCAACCAATTTGCCAGCTCATATGAGACTACTGCCGTGATCATGGCATTTTCCCGCTCACATTCATTTGCAGTTTAGCACTGCGGTCTTTTGTGATATCTTACTTTTGGTTTAGGAGCTGCTCTATCTTACTCTTATTTTTTCTCATTTCTTTTCCTGGTGACAAAGCTGCTCTTTCTTTTGTTTAAAAGTCTAGCAACTCGTGTCTCATTTGGGAACTATAGTATCTTTTTAGGTATTTATCAACCTATTTGAGTGCTGTCTGACCACACGAACTGTTCAATTTTCAGGTGCCTGCTCAGGTACTTGATATGCATCATGCTAGAATGCCTTTGCCACTGGAGATGGAGCAGCAGCCCGTTTATGTAAATGCCAAGCAATACCATGGTATTTTGAGGAGAAGGCAGTCGCGTGCAAAAGCGGAGCTTGAAAGGAAGTTGATAAAATCTCGAAAGGTGAGAACTTTGGGGTTCTGTTTTCCTTTTCTGGTTAGGTTATCCATCCAAAGTTCTACATTTTTAAGTCTCTGGGTGTCAGCGATGGAGGCTTCATGTGACCATATCCTTTGGGGCTATTGCATTTGGGCCTCTTCCTCGTATTCAGTCACATCAATTTTCGTCAATCCGTGGCTTAACTCACAACAAAGCCATGCTTCTAAATCTTTTCGTTATTGACTTGAACAATTTAGCTAATAAAAATTATCACATTTACCACTCCAGCTAGTTATCCAGTGTTTATCTCTATAATAGGGGTTTCCTGTAGAGAAAAAGGAGTTGGATGTGGATTTCATCGACATGTCTAGTTGCCATGAACTCTGATAAAAACTTCTTTCAGTTGTCAGAATGAACCAACTGTAAACAGCTTTTCGGCTCAAAAGATTAGGAAAAGAAACAAAAATCCTTGAATGAAGTCCGAACAATACCCATCTTCACAACTGAAATAATGCTGAGATGGATGAGTGGTGTAACTAAGGATATAAATGCGACGAAACAAATGGGATAACCTAGAAATCTTACCAATAGAGAGACAGAGTAGAGAAAATAGTTTGAGCTTGTTTTGTTATGATTATTGTTGGCACCGATGAGGAGAAGTGATCCGGTCCTAGATGAGGGCAAACCTGGGTTAGAGTCTTAGAGATAGTAAAGCAAGTCTCAAGTCTTGACCAAAGTAGATGTAATGGACGAAACCGTAGACCTAATAAAACCCTAAACCCTAAGGACTCTGAAAGAAGGAACTGGAATATGAGGAGAGATTCATCCATGTAGCAGACCCGGTTAAATTGGGAAGAAGGCTTGCTGAGTTGAGATTAATATCTCAAACTAAAAACTGTCTTCGGCATTCAATTGTTTCCGGTTGGTCCTCAGTCTTCTTAAGTGCCGCTGTTAATTTTTATCGAAGACCAGGTAAGAATGCATGCTAGTTTCCAAAGCTTCCCAGAAGTAACCGTCTAGAATCCTTTGGATTCAGTTCAACTCAAAAGTAACAGACATGCTCTAGGAGATCCTCCCTCCGTTCCAAATTGAGTGTTTGGGTGGACATGTTCACGGATATTAATGTACTTTTGACTTCCTAGATTTACTAAAATGTGATTTGTTTTATGTGATACTTTTCTTGCGAAGTGAAAAAAGTTAATATCTGAAAAGGGTATGGAGGGAAGTAAAGTAGAAAAGTGGATAACTTTTTGGTATTAGGACACTCATTTTGGGACATCCATTTTAGGAAAGGAAGACAGGGAGTTCACCTTAATTGATATACTGTTTGGGATCATCTGCTAACTTGGCTGTGATAATATCTAAGAGAGCGCTTTCTCATAAGCTTTTGTTCCATTCTTACAGCCATATCTTCATGAATCCCGCCACCAGCATGCTATAAGAAGGGCAAGGGTCTCCGGAGGCCGTTTTGCCAAAAAGACCGATGCTGATGCTCTAAAGTCCGCTACGGAGACCGCTTCCGGTTCTGCTTCATCGGGATCTGAACCTTTACCTCACAAGACAGGTGAAACTTGGAATACTCGTTCTGAACTAGAAGGGAAAGAGAGAAACGACACCGATGACGACCAGTACCATGACCACAGTAGCTACCAAGCGTCAAGGTACAATGGACACTCTGGCACCGGAGGTGAAGGAGAGTCTAGGAGCCAACAATGGGAGAAGATGTCATCAAACAAAGGTTCTCAAAGGGCACTCGCTATCTAGTGTAGTGTGGTGTTAGCCGCGGATGAAGGAATATGTTTAAGACTTCATTTGTGTCCTTGTTGTGTTGGCAAATCATTCTTGGCTATTCTCAAAGCTTGGCGCTAATGGTGTTTGGTTTTGCTTTGCCTGTGGTGGGTGGGGGTGTCAACGGTGGATCTGTAGATGGCAAAAATAGATGATTATGCTGGTATTTTGCTTCTGTGATCCTGTCTGTGTTATGTACAAAGAGTGTTCTCATTACTTATTACAAGTTTTTAGTTTGTCAAAGTTTTTAGGCGTGTGCATGAAATGAACAATGTGTTCTCATTACTTGTTACAAGTTTCAAGGTTTAGGGTTGACGAAAGGTTTAAAGTTGATTCTGCACAACTTGTGCATACTTCTAGATAACTTATATTCCGCATTACAAGCTTTTTAGCTTGTGGCTGTGTTAGGGCGGACTGTAGTGTGGTGTGGTAAATCTCCCTTAGTGAATTCTATGTTTAGTAGTAGTACATGAAAACCAAGCAATAATACGTCAAGAGGTCTCTTAGATTCTGTTCTTTTCTTTTTACCATTTCATGAGTTTTTTCATTTTCTTTCAAAGTCATGAGGTGCCTACTTCCTTTGTTCTTATTTCCTTTTTGAGAAGTTATTTGGCCAAAGAGTGTCGATGCCGTTGCTATTGACTCTTTATGTAATGCAAAGAGTTTACCGCTCCCATATATATCTAGGGTTAGTCGAAATTCTTGAAAAGCACGAGATATTTTGGAGAGTTTCTTCTAGGGACCTTGTTAGGAACATGTTGCTATCCTAAACAGACTTCTTTCTATAAGAGGAAAGATTTGTATTAACTTGCACGTAAACAACTTGTCCTAGCAGTTAGTTATGCGGAGCTCGAAGCCTTGTTTGGGTGGCAATTTCTCGGCTTTTAGGTGACTAAAAGTTACTGCTTATTGATGATGACAAACGATGATGACAAATGACAAGTATTTCGAAGGCATTAAGGTTGGAGGACTCTGAATTCATAAATGTCACAATTGGAGTGATTTCTAACCGTACTTTGTTAGGCAGAGCGGATATAAAAAGTTGAATGTTTATATATATATATATATATATACATATATATATATATATATATAGAGAGAGAGAGAGAGAGAGAGAGAGAGAGAAAGCAGTGACATTGAATGTTTTTAGTGAGAAAAATTTTAAGAATTGAATATTAGGATTGCAAGGGTATTTGTGTCATTCAACACAATTTTTGGCTGACATGTTGGGACCACTTTCCTGATACTTTGTTAGCCATCAATTACTCAGCTGGGTAGATTGCAAAGATCAAATTCGGAAAAAGGTATAAAGCAAAGACCTTTTTAGGGAAGGGCACTCAGCCAAAATCTCCTTCATGTCCCAACCATACCTTCACCCATTTCTATTTCTATGCGCTATGGTGGTGTTTGGCCTTGAAGCATCTAAAAGTTAGGTTTCTTTTCTTATTAACGTTCCTATACCACTATAGATTTATATTTCTAGCGGTTGTGTGCCGAAAAAAAGATTTTGATAGGAGGGGTAAATACAATATATACAATATATTCAGATTTTCTTTACCTTGGGTGAATAAGTCTATGTATTTTCCCTTGAGAACACCACCAGATATACAATCGCAAAAAGAGGTTCGTACTATTAATTGCGATCATCAATAATACTTGGTACTAGTTACTACTTCTACTACATTACCAGTGACAAATGATCATCAAATAATAATATTATTATTCATGAATATATTTGGGATACTTAATTCGGCACCACCACATCATGTGCCAAATTTGAATTCTAAATTTAGAATTTAGAACTCTCCCAAGGCCCATGACCGAGATAGCGGAGGATATAGATTGCGTGAACTGTCAACTGATCATCCTAAAGGCAGGCACCTCGGATCCAAACGATCTCCATGGTTTGTAGAACATGGGGAAGAGTCCCAATTCACAAGTCATAAATGTTGAGAAGTACAATTTGGCAAACCTCACTTCATGACTACTCTCCAATCGTCCACCACAGTCAGCATCACGCTCATGACATCTTGGAAAAAGGTCTCTGGCGGTTGATGTTGAAAGTCCCCTTTAGTAGAACGAAACATTCAGATCCAAAATGTGATTAATCAATCTTTCACCATTTATTCTTTGTCTCACACTGTAATCGTTTTTGTGTAATCTCTAAGAATCCTAATGATGGATGCAGGTGCAGACATGACAGGCACAATCCTAAAAATTTGAATAATGAGCATTTGACATGGCCGAGAGATAGCTTCCTATTGTTTGTTGGTGATTTTAGTGTCATCAGTCATTTTTTGTAATCGGATTTACTTACGGCCAAAGTAGACATTGGCGTATACGTTTTACACGTTAGGGGGTGTGGAGTACACGCGTGTACACAGCCATACTAATGTCTTGGACAACGAACTCCCAGACGACTGCGGAGGTTCGGGGGCGGGGTTCTGGGGGAAGCGCCCCCGGTGGGGTCCAAGGGGCAACGCCCCTGGCGGCGGTCGGACGTTTATTGCTTCACAAAAAACGTCTCCAATTTTAATTCGTTGGTTAATAACGGACATAAATCTGGCGATTACAACCGTCGCGATTAACTGCCATTAACCGCATGTCCCCTTCCTACATGTTGGCATTTTGGTCGATTGAAGAAACAGAGAGAACCTCAGAGTTTCGAAAATTCATAGAAAAACCTGTATTCGTTATTGATACAATCTCTGTTTTATCCGATTAGTTATTTCGTGTATACCACCGAAATACTCTAATGAAAGTGATCCCGCGACTGAGAGATTATCCAAGTTCCATTGATTCTCATATACACACACAATTCCCTACAAAGATTAGAGTATTCTGATCATGGCGAACGGAAACTCGGTTCAAGACATGACAAGCAAGTTCATGAAACCGGACAAGTTCGAGGGGCAGGATTTCTGAAGGTGGCAGAAGAAGATGCACTTCCCATTGACTGCTCTGAATGTCGTTTATGTCCTCACCACCCCAATGTCAGACGTCGTGGAGGACGGAACCCTGGAATAGACAAGGAGGATATCGCAGTGGGAGAATGATGACTACATATGTCGCGAACACATTCTTAACGGTATGTCAGATTCCTTGTTTGATATATATCAGAATGTTGAGAGTTCAAAAGAACTATGGGATTCTCTTGAAGCAAAGTATATGGTTGAAGATGCTTCAAGCAAGAATTTCCTGGTTAGTAATTGGAACAATTACAAAATAAAAGATTCAAGGCCTGTTATGGAGCAATACAATGAATTGCTCCGTATCCTAGGTATCCTAGGGCAGTTTAATCGACACAATATGAAAATGGATGAATCAATTTTGGTTTCTAGTGTGATTGATAAACTGCCTCCATCATGAAGGATGTTAAGCATAAGTTGAAGCATAAGAAGGACGAAATGTCCTTGGTGCAACTGGGGAGTCACTTTCAGATTGAGCAGTCCTTGAGGGCTCAAGAAAGTGACAAACCCAAAGACAAACTTAAGGATGATTCAGGTTCCGTGAATATGATGGAGGAAGGGGATACTTCGAAAGGCAAGAACAAGTCTTGTGTAGATAGTGCTTTCTGGACAGACAGATCTTAGCCACGTGGCGATCATCCAGCACACCTAGCTGTGCTCCACACACACTGGATCACCACCCGCGCTGATCCACGTGGGGGTTGTGAGACAGGGCCCTCACATACCACCACACAGGACTTGTAGGGACTTAGTGGTTTGGAGGCTAGAGTGAGTCCTGTCGCGCGCGAGCGACAACCAAGCCCGCGCGCGACCCTTAGTAACTGCTTTAAGAGATTTATGGCATGAGCTCCATAGGCCCGGTCAACCTCATAACGGTTCCGGTATACACAGACGACGTGCGTAACGGTCCCTATATACGCGGACGAACGTGCCTTTGTGGTTAAGCTAATTAAGCCGCCATTAATGGGCGCATTAACCCACTACAACGGTCACATTATCCGTTATATATAGGATCGTTAACCCTTCCATAAAAGGGCGAATCACCTGAGATTCGCGGAAGCTCTGCCAAAATTATGTCTCTCTCTCATACAGTGCTATTCTCTTACTCTCTCCCTACACACAACCCTACTCTTCCTGTGTTCTTTCTATCCCCTGCTCTTGGTGTATATTGAATCCTCCCTGCAGGATTCTCTCGTACACATTTGGTGAACCCGACGTGAAACTTACCATTGCAAGCAACCATGTCTCACGAAGATGACGTCAGTAACAGATCGCCCTCCACGGAGACCCCCTCGGGAGAGGAGACCCGTCACACTTCTGCGGCCGCCAGTGGGACTCCGACGTTGGAGGCTCTAAACGCCACCATCCAGAATCAGGGAAAGGCCCTCCAGGCTCAATCTGCACAGATAATGGCCATCCTGGGAACCTTTGCTCCGAATCCTACATCGGGCATTGCTGTCTCTCAGGGTGGGGGAACCTCTACCACTCAGGGGACTGGAGTGATACCCACACCACCTAACCCTAATTCGCAAACCCCACCTGCAATGGTGCAATTACCCTCTGTTCAGGGGCAAACAGCCCAAATACCGCCCCTTACCGCACATGTTTGTAACCCTTTAGTTTCTGTGACCTCAATCCTTGTACCGTTCCAGCACCACATGCATCGAACTAGATATTAATGAAGTTATCATATTGTGTGTGTTGGTTGTTGCAATAGAAAATCCTATAGCAGTATTTCGTTGATTCATGGTTTAAGCTCCGAGGGCGAAGCTCAGTTTAACGGGGGGGGGGGGATGTAATACCCCGTTCATTTAGGGGATAATTGCTGACTTTAATGAAGTATAGATGTTAAATATCTTATAATTGGGCATGTGTTTGTAGTTCTTGAAGAATATATACTAGTTAATTTAGGGGGGTGGTAGTTGTAGTTTGAAGAAAGTTATATACCTAAAGGGTGAATACATATAAGTGAATTAATTAATAAAACTAAAATAATGAATAAATAAATAAAATCATAAAATAATTGAAGAAGGGTTCTCCACCAGCTTACACAACCTACTGATGCTGTTGAAATTCCCAAATAACAAGAAGACTTTGTCTTCTTCTTCAACTCCTCCTTCAAAACACAGCAGCCCCTCCCTCTCTTCTCACCCGTCACCACCACCTGCACCATCGCCGCCTCCACCGGCAACAACCCACTGCCACCACCACTTCCTCCTCCACCTCTCTGCCTCCCTCTGTCTCCCTCTCCCCTTTTTTGCCCGACGAAAACAGAGGAGGCAGCAGCAGCGGCAAGCCGCTGCCTCCCCCGTCGGCGACGCCACCACCACCACCTCAATCTCTCCCTCACCACCCCCTGATCTCTCTCTCTCTCTTCTTCCCTGTTTCCCCTGGCGAAGAGCAGCAGAAGCAGCAGCGGCGGTGAAGCCACTGCCGCCTCCGGCGAACAAAACCACCACAACCCCCACTGTCATCTCCCTCTCTTTCCCTCGATTGGACCCCGATTTCACCTCTCATCTCTGTTTCGATCATAGGAGAAGAAATAACAGCAGCAAATCGCTGCAAAATCACCCAGACCCGCCATCGCCGCCGACGCCATTAACGTCGGCAAAGTGCACGGCCGGCGAATCAAAAGCACCCACTCCCTGTTTCCAGTCCCGTTCGACTCCCAGTGGTCCGACAAAGCCTTAGTAGGCTTCAACTGAAGCCAATAAGCCCTGGAGAATTCCCGTCGAGCTTTACCGTCGCCGGCGACGCCATTGACGTTGGCGATAGCTCGACCTCCACAAATCCGATGCACCCACTTGCTGAAATTGGTTCCATTCACCTCCTGGAAGTTAGAGGAGTCCAGAAACGTTGACAATCGGAGCTAACTACGCCGGAGTCGCCGGATTCGACTAGCACCACCGGCCACCACGACGGCAAACTCAACCGGACCCAATTCTCAACCGATTTTCGCAATTTTTGGTGTGGGTAACTTCTAAATCCTACCCTGATTCATTTTTGATAATCAAAATGACATTTTAATGGCTAAATCTGGACTTGAATCGATTGGGTGAAGAAATTGTTATGTGTTCTTGAAATAGGGGGTTAAAATGTAGTTTCAGAAACTTCAAGGGTAGAATCTGCCACATATAAAACTGCTAGTGATGTTGGAAAAGTTATTATGTGTCTTTTATCAAAACGTGGGGGATCCAGTTGTCATTTACCTAAACTGCATATAAATTATAAAATTAAAAATGTTATGTTTAGATTAAAATTAATCTCTAACATTTACAGTTATTGTTTTAATGATATAAAAGTAATTTTTGCTATTAAAATTATATATGTATTAAAATAAAATGTTGTAGTTACTCTTTAAAATAGGAGACATAAAATATATATTGTTAAATAAATATTTCAATTACTTACAAATTAGTGTTTTGAGTAAATATGTTATCTGCCTAATATTGATAAAATAAGTTATGAAGTTAAATAGGAAAATAACTTTTAAGAAAACTCCTTTATAAAACTTGATTATTATTTGTGGATATTAGAAATTATTTCTCCAAAATAAAGTTATAACTATGTGTGACTAAACGCTTGTTCTCTTTGAATAAACATTTTGTGAGGTTCATTTATGAATTTAATTCTTTAATAGAATATACATTTTATAATAAATAATTATCAATAATTTAATTAGTTGGAACTCAATTTTGTAGACACTTACAAATAAATGTGTTGTATAATAAATTAATATTTTCTAATTATGAGAGTGTAAATTTAATATGTGATTTCTTACTTAATAATTTTAAGGAACTAGTATTTATATAAGTAGTGATATTTCTATGAGGAAAATAAATAAATAATAAATAAATAAGTATACATATAGATGTTGCTTACGTCGCCGGTTTATTATATAAATATTGTATACTATAAATTAATGGGGGTTATGGGGAAAATGAGATTTGTTCGAAATTTAGCATTTCACAAATCATACTTGGACTTGTGATTGATAAAGAAATTATAACTGTAGGTGACGAGTTTATAGACGAAGGTTACGTCTACCTGTGAAAGCCGACGTGATATTTTCCGTATTATCAAGGTAAGTTGACATGCCAAGCCTAGCGTGCCCCAGCTTCTTTCGTGTCGAAATATGATTTTATATCTGTCTCAAAATGTGTTTTATGACTTACATGCTTTACATGAGATTGATTACGTTTTGAGATAAATGTCTTGAGAATGTCACACGAGAATAATAACTCGTTAATAACGTAAAGTGGAAAGAGTTGTGCGGGGATTATTATTATTATTATTATTATTATTATTATTATTATTATTATTATTATTATTATTATTATTATTATTATTATTATTATTATTACTATTATTATTATTATTATTATTATTATTATTATTATTATTATTATTATTATTATTATTGTCGATGTTGATTTCGGTCACTCGGCCTGTGATAGATTGTCGTGTTGACTTCGTGTCACTCGACCGTTTTTATTTTAAACCCGGTCGCGACCTGCCGGGTGTCTCCATGTACTTACCTCTCTGGCCGCAAGAAGTCTTAGGGGGTGCCGGCACTTATGGTCATGGTAGCTAGTGAAAGGAAGGATAGAAGCTCCCCGTATCAACAAGTTAATAATATGAAGTTCTTTGAGAAAGAGATTTTTATGGAAAGAAAGAAGAGATAGATTGGGAATGATATTCCCCGTTTGAGATATGAAAGGAAAGAAGAGATAGATTGGGAACAATATTCCCCGTTTGAGATACAAGAAAAAGGATTGATATGCAAGATAAGAAGAAAGTTAATTTCGTACATGTTTCAGTATTCATACTTTATTCAGTGATTGTTCATTTCCATTTATGATTGTTTTTGAAAGAGTATGCCTCATCATCTGTTTACAAGCTTGGGTGTTTACTTACTCAGTATTTCATTGCTGACTTTAGAAAAAAAAAACTGCGGTCTTTGTTTCTTTCCCCCGCAGGTCTTAGGAGCTGGATTATGGGGTAGCGGGATTCGACATTCATCTAGTATTTTTCCGCACGCTTAGTAAAGATGAACTCTAGACAACATGGATCTTTGTATAATGTACAAGTTAATGTAAGTTTGTTCTAAAGTATGTAATAGATAATTATGACAGTGTTTGTTCTCGATTTCCGCCACTTCATTTTGAGTAGCACCCTCCTAGGCTCTCCGGTCCGGAACGGAAAGCTTGCGAACGAGGGGTGTTACAATATTCCTCAACCACCAACTGTGGCACCCAACCTCTCTTCACAATACCCGTTGCCTCCTCCGCCGGCACTGCTGGGCAACGTGACTTACACCCCTAGCCCGACCGCAGCATATGTGTCCCCGCCGGCTACAACCCTTCCTCCTGCTGCTGGGGGAAGCGCGCCGGAATGTATGACGTCGCTACAGCGGCGCATAGAGACATTCCTGGCCAATCAACCGTTTTCAGATACCATTATCCCGAAGGTTGACAATGATCCGCCTATTCCACGTGAGATCTACCTCATGCCTAACCCGCAGGGTATAAGGCTCCTAAATGGGACAAGTTTGAAGATGTCAACGGGAATGCCCACGAGCATGTCATGCGCTTCATCGATGTAATGGCACGCACGGGGCTGATTTTGCTTGTATTTGAACTGGTGCGTGGCAGCGACGCGTGCATTGGTTCCTGCGCATTGAAGTCTATCCGGCTATGTGTCTTCACGCGCAGAAAGGGGGCTAATGTAGATAGTGCTTTCTGGACAGACAGATCTTAGCCACGTGGCGATCATCCAGCACACCTAGCTGTGCTCCACACACACTGGATCACCACCCGCGCTGATCCACGTGGGGGCTGTGAGACAGGGCCCTCGCATACCACCACACGGGACTTGTAGGGACTTAGTGGTTTGGAGGCTAGAGTGAGTCCTGTCGCGCGCGAGCGACAACCAAGCCCGCGCGCGACCCTTAGTAACTGCTTTGAGAGATTTATGGCACGAGCTCCATAAAACCCGTTCAACCTCATAACGGTTCCGGTATACACGAACGGCGTGCGTAACGGTCCCTATATACGCGGACGAACGTGCCGTTGTGGTTAAGATAATTAAGCAGCCATTAATGGGCGCATTAACCCACTACAACGGTCACATTCTCCGTTATATATAGGATCGTTAACCCTTCCATACAAGGGCGAATCACCTGAGATACGCGGAAGCTCTGCCAAAATTCTGTCTCTCTCTCATACAGTGCTATTGTCTTACTCTCTCCCTACACACAACCCTACTCTTCTTGTGTTCTTTCTATCCCCTACTCTTGGTGTATATTGAATCCTCCCTGCAGGATTCTCTCGTACACATCTGGGTAAAGGAAATTTAAACAGAAAGACAATAATCCTAACAAGAAGCCAAATATTGCCTTTTGGAAGTGTGGAAAACCAGGACACTTCAAGAAGGATTGTCGTGTGGGAAAAAGTAAGAAAGGTGAAGAAACAAGTGGCAAGGGACAGGGGCCGAAAGGCCAAGATCAACAACAAGGTATGTTCATTGAACAACCTGACAATTCAATTCAGAATTATGTATCCCTAAATTCTGATGCATTTTATGTGCATGATGATGACATTTCATGGTGGGTTGATTCAGGTGCTACAAGACATGTATGCAAGGATCAAAGATGGTTTACAACCATGCGAACCGTTGAAGATGGATCCACAATTAGAATTGGAAGTTTGAAGATGTCAACGGGAATGTTGCAACCGAGCCAATCCAATGGAGTTGGAAGTGTTAACCTAGTATTTACTTCTGGAAAATGTTTAAGTTTGAACGATGTATTGTTTGTACCCGGGATTCAAAAGAATCTCTTGTCTGGAATTGTATTTAATAAGCTTGGATACAAGCAGGTTATTGAGTCTGATAAGCTTTTGTTTTCGAAACATGGTTCTTTTGTTGGTTTTGGTTATTTATGTAATGATATGCTTCGCTTAAATATCGTTGCTCCTTTTGGTAACAATTCTATTTTCGTTGCTAGTACTAGTCTTGATAAAACAACACTTTGGCATGCACGTTTAGGACATGTACACTTTAAACGGTTACAAGATATGTACAAAATGAGTCTAATTCCTTCATTTGATATTAAAACGAAAGGTGTAAAACTTGTATGCTGACTAAGATAACTAGACAACCTTTTAAGGATGTTTAAAGGGACTCTAAGGTGCTTGAACTAATCCATAGTGATCTTTGTGACTTTCATGCAACACCGTCTATAGGAAACAAAAAGTATGTTATTACATTTATAGACTATGCTACTCGGTTTTGCTATGTGTACTTGTCACATTCTAAAGATGAAGCTTTAGACAAATTCAAGACATACAAAACTGAAGTTGAGTTGTAAAAGAATGGTTTGATAAAGATTTTACGCACAGATAGAGGAGGTGAATATTATGATCCTACATATTTCCAAGAAGTTGGTATTTTCACTAAACCACTGCTCCTTACACACCTCAACAAAATGGTGTATCTGAGAGGAAGAATCGAACTATAAACGAAATGGGGAGAAGCTATGTGAACAACTTTCTATTTTCTTAATAGGGTTCCTAACAAAAGGGACAAAACTACCCCATATGAACTTTGGTATGGTAAACCTCCAAACTTGCATTATTTGAGAGTTTGGGGTTGTATAGCTCTTGTTAGGCTGAATAAACCCAACAGAAAGAATCTTGGCGAAAGAGGTATATGCATCTTTATTGGATATGCCGTGCATTCCAAGGCTTATAGGTTCTATGTGATTGAACCTACTGGCTCGGTATCCATTAATACTGTAATAGATTCAAGAGATGCAATCTTTGATGAAGAAAGGTTTTCTTCTATACATAGACCAAATGACTTTGTTCCGAACTTGAGCAGTGCTCAAAATGAAGGAACAAGTGACGCAATCACTTTACCTGAAGTAAGAAAGGGTAAAAGAGCTAGAGTAGCCAAGGACTATGGTTCTGACTTTCAACTATATTTTGTTGAAGGATCTAGGGATGAGATTCACACTCAATATGCTTATTTTTTTTAGCATAGAGGAGGATCCTAGTACTTATAGTTGTTGGGTTTTGACGTAGGTAACGTAGCGTAATAACAAAAATTTAATTCCTACTAAAAAACCCACCAAGGATCATAGGAAGAGACATTCATAACATGATGAAGGACATAGAAGATGTGTACCTTTTGGTTCGGGAGATCACACGAAGAATAATGTCCTCGTCTCTACGGTTGATCCACGTCTAGAGGTGAGATCTAGATTCTTCCTTCTCCTAGTGCTAGCTTGGACCGGAGGAAGGGGGAAGAACGAATCAAGCAACGAGGAACAAAGAGAGGGTCGTGGCCGAAGGGTAGGGGCGGACGGCTAGGGGCTTCGGCCTCTAGCTTGTCTTGCTCTCTCTTTTGCTTTCTATCCCACTCACTTATGTTATGAGCATTAGTTGTGGGAAGGAAGCTAGAGCATCCTTTATATAGTCCAACAACTCCTTGTTAACTACATAAAGGTCATTCCTAATCCTACAAGAAGTTGGATTAGTCCCTTCCTTGCATATAAGTCCTACTAAGTTTGCAAGGTGTTGCAGAGTGATCCTTCTAATTAATTAATCATATTAATTAATCCCAAATCTAGTTCAACTCTATTAGACGTGTGACCCCATAGATTTCTACTTAGTTGGTAGTAACTAATTACTAACACGGAGCTGTGTCTAGCAACACATCCATGCAACCCAACTAATAGAAATAAGTCGGTGATACCGACAAACCTTTGTGCCCAATATCACATATTGCACTATCCCTTTGTCTCCATATAAGGATTGGACACGAGACATAAATAGTCACACTCGTATATCCAATCAATAGTCCCTCGATCCTGGAATTATGCTTATGCAAGCAGATAACATCTATATCTCCATATTAATTTATCTGAGTCTGGCCAGACATTCAATAAGCACCGTCCCTCGAGTGGCCATCGATATTTGCTCCCATTATGTGGGAGGGACAAATCCTTTCTACATTACTACGATCTCTAAGCTTGCTTCATATCATGCCGATAGCTATCTTTATAGTTGCCCGGTTAAGGCGCAACGTTGGATAATATCAAAGCATGATATTCCACAACTAGAGTATCTAGTGACTTCAAGTCTAAAAATTGCAATTATATTAGCACTACGAGAAGCGATTGTGACTTTAACATAATCTAATGTATCCTTCTCGTTGTGGGTCAATCCAGTATGTCATTACTCCTGATGCATACCCATGTGTTAGACTTGATATCTCCATATCAATCTACACACATACTAGTATATATTTGATCATCCTGTTAATCAATATAATGGACTGGGGATATTTAAGATAAACAACACATTGTATCTAAGGACTTCATTATATTAAATATCAATCTCCACAGCGATTATCTCGGGTTTCGACTCCTCAACTATTCAGTTGTGAAAGGTGCGAGAATAGATTTACTTGCTTCTGATTCTACCTCCCTCTTTTCAACCCCATTTTTTCATCTTTATCGGTTCGTATCGCCCGAAATATGGGCGTATCAGACAGTTCGATTGAGAATCCGAATCTTTTTTTTTGAGAATCCGAATCCGAATCTTATGTACCGTACCGAGAGTATCGGTTCTTGGTGCCCATCGATACCGCCCGGTATGGTACGATATCCACCAATCCATCTCTGACCACTCAATTACCAAGTACTCAGATATTGTACAATAAGTAGAAAGCACTGGATAAGTCTTTGTCAAACCTTTCTCGATTTAGAACTGCGTGGGCCTCAGACGTCAATGTACTTACAAGTCTACATCTAGGTTATTCCACTTGTGTCAATATATATAGACCTGTCGTAGCGTGGAGACCGGATGAGAAGAGAAAACATATATAGTGTATAGAGAGGGATGACATGCCGACCGTATTTGATTACCTCAAAACCAAACCATAAAATGATGAATTAAACATCCACATCTAAGCCACATCCATACTTGGTCACCATTCTTTCATCACAAAATATTAAAAACATAATAAAACGTATTTTGGAATTCTCTTGGATTTTCTAAAACTCACAGAAATTAATAAGCTTTCATCTAATTACTTAAATAATCAAATATAGTTACAAAAATCCAAATCGCATATAACCTATGTGAAACAGTAGGATATTTAGAGCAATAATTCTCAGGAAAAAACTGAGTCAAAATTCAGTATTTTAGAACTCCCACTTACCTCGAGAAGTGTGATTATTTATTATTTATTATTTATTCAATCATTTTTCAAAAATGCAAAAAATGCCCAAAAGTTACCAGAGACCGCCGCACGCACAGACACATGTCATTGCATGCCGGCAGTCTTGCCTCGACACGCCACACCAGAGCCCCTCCACGTCAGCCCTAGCTGATCGCTGACTTGGCGCCATGTCACATAAGTCGACAGTACAACAACACGTGCACAACCACAACACCCTCCCAACGCTTTAGGCGGAGGTGTGTTGCCCCCCCCCCCCCCCCCAAGATGCCATGTCAGCCCTAGATGATGTCATTTGCCATGTCATCTGCCACAACCAACTAGGCACGCGTGACGCACGTGGCATTATCACCGTTCGGCGCGTGCCCCTCATGCGCTACCTTCCGGTGACCTGTTTTTCGATGTGGCTTACACCGTTCGTCTTGGTTTTTCATTTTGATCTCAACTTTGTATTCAACATTACAATTAGCAAGTTTGAAGACACTATAAATAATTAATTAATATATCATATATAAACCGCGCAATCTAAGTAGATATGTTTTTTTTGCACATGAATTTTTATCCGTTTATCAAAAAATTAAAATTTATATTTCCGGTATCGCGACGAAAAGATCTACGCACATCTATATGATTCGTATAATGAAAAACTACGCAAAAAAATGAGGCTATTTATACAATACCAATTTCACGCATATCGAGGAACAAATTAACAATTGTATGCTATTATACCTATATTGGATTATTACTGGTAAACCCTAACACAATAATATAAGTAGAAGCAATTAGATTTACCTCTTGTAGTGTGGTATTTTCTAGAACGTTGTTCCGAATCTCTGCGTTGATGTTCACATGCTCAGCTCCCAGCAGAAATGCACACCTCTTGGTCTAACGTTGATTTCCACGACACGAGCCGCTCAATGAATGCGTGAGAGAGGAGTTCGTAGAGAGAAACTGTGTACTAAGTCATACTGATATGTGTAGA
The DNA here is from genome assembly GCA_023055425.1 of Linanthus parryae. Classification (NCBI taxonomy): domain Eukaryota; kingdom Viridiplantae; phylum Streptophyta; class Magnoliopsida; order Ericales; family Polemoniaceae; genus Linanthus; species Linanthus parryae. Next base: position 187,522,549 of record JALGPY010000001.1, read on the forward strand.
AACTTTCTTTATATATACACTAAGTTTTTACTTATTTGTAGCAAACTCTCAATATGATTTGCAATGTTAACCCCTTTAAGTTTATAAACATTACAAAGCATTCCTCTTGATTGCATAATGTAATAATTCTAAAACATGCGGTTCCTTCGAGCTCCTCAAGAATTGCTCAACGAATATTAACGCTCTCGAATCGTACAACTCACCTTAGTAAACTTAGGTCAGGCAAGCTCCAGTCAAGAGCATTGAGTGCGCACCCTCCAAAATTTTCCGATATTGAAATGATACGCATCAACAATATCGTGGATCTGGTGGTGGAAACAACCATGGATCCCGCTAGCTGAACTTCCCGATGACAACTAGTGTTGTTGTCATCTCTCTGAAGCAATAACTAGGACTCTCGAATGTTTTTTTTTTCCCAGTTTCACATTATGATTTCATTTCTGCAATTTCCTCTTCTCACGTCAATGCATTTACCAAGCAAGTGAAATTAGGGGCGAAGTGGCCATTTCATACTCTATACAACTTTGAGATTAGATATTATTACAAGAAGTGAAGTGAGAGTAAAATTGTATTTAGTCATTCTGCATTACTGTCCATCTAAATTAACGGCGTCCCTTGTCGATTGACAAACAATAAAGATACTCAACGCCTATTTGCCATAACACGAGGGTAATTTGTATATATGTAGTTTTTTTTTTTTTTTTTAGAGAGAATGCTAGGAATAAATTCAATTTACCTACATACCCTCACATAAAATATTACAGCGCGTGACTTTTAATTTGTTGTGGGCTCAAATCGTGAGCTCCAGAAAGGCCTCGCCCATGTGACATACTTTAGTCATAGCTTCTGAGGTCCATTTAGGCCTCGCCCACGTGATTTACTTTTTACTCAGAGTACCACTCCGTCCCACCTCTTTTGCACCATTTAGAATTTTACCACTATTTACTGGGTCACTTTGACCCGATAATTTGGATAGCAAAATTTTATAATTTTTAAATAATTTTTCAGAGTGTTGTAGAGTAACTCTTATTTTACAAGACAATAAGAAAATATCGAAAAATTACATCGTTTTGCGATCCAAATCACCGGGTCAAAGTGACCCGGTTACGGGTGAAAAAAGTCAAATGGTGCGTTGCACGTGGGACGGAGTGGTATATGGGATTCATTTAGACCTCACCCACGTGATTTACTTTTCACTCAGAGTTTCTGGGGTCCATTTAGGCCTCGCCCACGTTATTTACTTTTTACTCTGAGTTTCAGGGACCCAAATATTGTACAATAATTACAAAACACTGGATAACACTCTGTGTCAAACCTTTCTCGAATTGGGACTGCGTGGGCCTGAGACGCCAATGTACTTCAAGTCTACTTCTAGGTCATTCCAGTATAGGCAAAATTGCACCGCCGGTACCCATCTTTTGACTTTTGTTACAGTTTAGTATCCATATTTTCAATTTCGACATTGACAATACCCAAATTTTAGTTTTGTTCCAACCGTAGTACTCGTAACTATTGAAAACACAATAGTATCCTTAACATTTTTCACATTGTCCCATAGTTATTTGATATTAAATTTTACCCCTATCAAATTAACCAAATATGAAAAAGATGAATAAATATAATAATAATAATGAACCCTCAATAATAATAATAATAATAATAATAATAATAATAATAATAATAATAATGGAGTAAAAAAAGAAAACGAACGTGTAGTTTACTAAAATTAATTTAATAAGGGTATTACAAAGCTCGTGTATAAAAAAGTTGCAAAGAGTTAATTCAATTAGTATTTGTGTCTTGAAAAAAAGGTCGTGAATTAAGGGTTCCAAGAGGCACAAAACATCTTTCCAAAAAAAAGGCACAAAACCAAAACGTTCTCACGCTCAATTTCCTTGTAGAATTCCCTACCCCCCATCACTCAGAAACAGCACATCCCGCAAGGATCGCAAGCAATGGAGTCTGCCGCCTAAGATTAAGGGCTAGTTTGGGAACGTTGTGGCGGTGGTAGAAAGCTGATGTGTGAAAACACTGTAGAAAGCTGCTATGCACTTTTGATAAAATGTTGTTTGGTAAATATTACGTAGAAGCTGCAGTGAAATATTGTTATAGTAATTTTGTGTTTGGTAAAATCAGTTGTGAAGTTGCTGTGAGAGGGTAAAATGACAAAAATATATGACACGTGTCATTTCCGGAAAGATAACTATTGATATTTTAAAAAATTGTAAGGTCAAAATCGGTTGTAGATAAATTAATCAAAAGCACTTTCTGGAAAAGCATCTCCCCTCTTGCTTCCTGAAAATTGCTGTGGGACAGCATAAACTGTCCGGAAAAGCAGAAATTTTATTTTTACCAAACACACTAAAACTGCTTCTGCTGTCGAAAAGCAGCTGTGCTGGCAGCAGAAGCATTCCCAAACTCACCCTAAGCCATTCACCTTAAACTCTGCCGCCAAAGATTAAGCCATTCGCCTTACATTTCTTGAACGAGTGGAACGCCGACTAAAATTGCCTTTTTCTGATTGGTCAGTGAGAAGACGAGGGTGCTCCCGTTCGTCCTCGTCCCTAAAGTGCAAGAAGGCAAATACATGAACCCTTTCGCGGACGGCGAAACTCGGAGATGACAGGTTCATCTCCTTCAATGTTGTTAGCTGCTTGGAATCCTTTTTAATTTTCTTTAACTCAAATACTAATTATATTAACCCTTTTGTAGTACTACCTCTGTTTCGCCTGTTTCAGCCTACTTCACTTTTTGTCACTATTCATTGGGTTACTTTCATCCGGTGATTTGATTAGCAAAACGATACAAGAATTTGATAATTTTTGCATGGTATTGTAGAGAAAAATTTATTCTAAAATACCATGAAAAAATTGTTAAAAAATTACATCGTTTTGGTACCCAAATCACCAAGTCAAAGTGACTCAGTTACGGATTAAAAAGTCAAACGCAGATGAAACAGACGAAACGGAGGTAGTAATATTTTTGCACAAGAGTCGTTAACTTAATTATTTGTGTTCGTTTCCTGATTTTTATTCCTTTACTATGTTTTTATTTATTCATTTATTTTTAATTTTCGTACTTGGATCGATCTGGGTTTTTTTTTTTTTTTGTATAATTGTTAAAGTGCATGATTGTAATTAACTCTAAATATAATAAAGGTAAAAACTAATAACAGATAACTATGGGGTCAATGTCAAAATAATATTAAGGACATTACTGTCTTTTATGTAGTTATGGTACTATGGATGCAACAAAATTAAAATTTGAGTACCGCCAATGCTAAAACTGAAAATGTGGGTGTTAAACTGTAACAAAAGTCAAAAGATGGGTATTACCGGTGCAATTTTGCCTTCCAGTATATATATAGATACTAGTACTAATGTTTCGTCACTCGATGGTCAGAGGCAAGATATGGCCGACTGGAGTTCCCTCCCTGTCGACCTCGTGCGGCTAATTGCCAATAAACTGCCAATCATTCACGATTTCTCAGCTTTCACGGCTGTTTGCACATCTTACAAGTCTGCCGTTGACAAAAATCAGTGGCGTCCAGAAGGATGTTCTGGCCCACCATGGCTATTGCTCTGTTGCGATGAAAACGATCCTCCAACCAGTGAGAGGCCTTTTCTTAATCTGTACAAGGGTAAGCAGAAGAAATTTGTGATGGATTTGCCGGAGCTCCACGGCAGACGCTGCTGGGGATCTCCCTACGGCTGGATCACAACCCTAGGCCCCGGTGATCAATTACACACATAGTAGTCTATATTTGATCGTCCTGTTAATCAATATAATGGACTAGGTATATTTAAGATAAACAACACATTGTATCTAAGGACTTCATTATATTAAATATCACAATAATTAATAAACGAATATTCTAGCCAAAATCATTGTTCGTACTAAATATAGATTGCCTCTAGGGCACTTATTCCAACAATAGTGAGGCTATGGCATCTCGTGATGTTGCATTCTGGAAAGAAGCAATTGATGATGAGATAGATTCGATCATGCAAAATGCAGAGATGGAGGATATAACATGCGACGAAACAATTAGGATAACCTAGAAAGCGTACCAATAAGAAGACATAGTAGAGAAAGTATTTTTTAGCTTGTTTGGTTATGGTTATTGTTGCCACCGATTAGGAGAAGTGATCCAGTCCTGGCTGAGAAAGAGGGAGACTAAGAAAACCTGGTTAGAGATGGTAAAGAAAGTCTCGTGTCTTGACCAAAGTAAACGCAATGAGCTAAATAAACGATTGACTCTGAAAGGAACTAAAATTGAGGACAGATGCCTTCATGTAGCGGACACTGGTTAAACTGGGAAGAAGGCTTGCTGATTTGAGTTTAATGTCCTGAACTTAAAACTATCTTTGGTTTTCCATTGTATCGAGTTGGTCCTCAAGTCTTCTTAAATGTTGCTGTTAATCTAACTCTCGGAGCAGTGGCGGAGCCAGGAAATCAAGTTAGTCGGGGCAAGATTCGCGAAGTCAAAAGTCAAAGTTAATAGTCAAAGTCAATAGTCAAAAGTCGTTATATTTCATAAGCAATTATACACACAAACATCGGATTAATATTGAACACAATACTCACAAGTCACATTTTTTTTGGGGAGACAATGAGTTTTTATGGTAAATGGTAAATTGGCAAAACAAGGAATGAAAAAAACTTGTTGACTGAGAGGAGAATTGAACCCGTGTAGTGGTTTACCAACTTCAACAACTAACCACTTGGGCGCAGTATTGAATTTTAGGGGGGGGGGGACATTCTATATTACTTTCGGTTTAGTCATAAAAAATCAATAAAATTAGGGGTACTAGTAGAAAAAATTTCTATTTCAGGGGGGCAACTGCCCCCCCCCCCTCTTGCCGCTACATAGGTCCGCCCCTGTCTCGGAGTGAAATTTCCTGGAAGACAAGATAAGAATACGTGCTAGTTTCCACAGCTTCTCAGAAGTAACCGTCTAGAATCTGTCAGTGCTTGATTGAGTTCAACTCAAAAGTAACAGATATGCTCTAAGAGATACTCCATCCGTCCAAAATTGAGAGTTTCGATGGACTTTTCATGGATATTAATGTACTTTTGACTTGCTAGATATACTAAAATGTCATTTCTTTTATCTGATACTTTTCTTGGATAGTGAAAATATAATGATCTGAAAAGGGGTATGGAGGCAAGTAAAGTAGAAAAGTAAATAATTTTTTGGTAATAAGACACCTATTTTGGGACATCTATTTTAGGAAAGGAAGACACTCAAACTGGGATGGAGGGAGTACATCTTAATTGATACTACCGTTTAAGGTCATCTGTTAACTTGGCTAATGATATGGAAGAGAGCGTTTGATACTACCGTTTCTCATAAGTTTGTTTCATTCTTACAGCCATGTCTTCATGAATCCCGCCACCAGCATGCTATAAGAAGGGCAAGGGTCTGCGGAGGCTGTTTTGCCAAAAAGACTGATGCTGATGCTCTAAAGTCCACTACATAGACTGGTTCTGCTTCTGCTTCATCGGGATCCGAACCTTTACCGCACAAGACAGGTGAAACTTGGAATACTCGTTCTGAGCCGGAAGGGAAAGAGAGAAACGACACAAATGACGACCAATACCATGAACACAGTAGCTACCCGGCATCAAGGTACAATGGACACCCGGGCAAAGGAGGTGAAGGAGAGTCAAGGAGCCAGCAATGGGAGAAGATGTATTCAAACAAGGGTTCTCAAAGGGCACTTGCTATCTAGTGTGGTGTAGTGTTAGCTGCTGATAAGGGCTGCAAATTAAGGATAAAAAAATTAATTTAATAAGGGTATTGCAAAGCTCGTGTATAAAAAAATTGCAAAGAGTAGATTTAATTAATATTTGTGTCTTGGAAAAAAAAGAAAAAAATTCGTGAATTAAGGGTTCCAACAGGCACAAAACATCTTTCAAAAAAAAAGAGGCACAAAACCAGAACGTTCTCACGCTCAATTTCCTTGTAGAATTCCCTACCCCCCATCACTCAAAAACAACACATCCCGCAAGGATCGCAGGCAATGGAGTCTGCCGCCTAAGATTAAGCCATTCACCTTAAACTCTCCGCCGAAGATTAAGTCATTCGCCTTAAATTTCTGGGACGAGTGGAACGCCGACTGAGATTGCCTTTTTCTGATTGGTCAGTGAGAAGACGAGGGTGCTCCCGTTCGTCCTCGTCCTTAAAGTGCAAGAAGGCAAATACATGAACCCTTTCGTGGACGGCGAAACTCGGAGATGACAGGTTCATCTCCTTCAATGTTGTTAGCTGCTTGGAATCCTTTTTAATTTTATTTAACTCAAATACTAATTAAAATTAACCCTTTTGTAGTAATATTTTTGCACAAGACTCGTTAACTTAATTATTTGTGTTCGTTTCCTGATTTTTATTCCTTTACTATGTTTTATTTATTCATTTATTTTTAATTTTCGTACTTGGATCGATCTAGTTATTTTTTTTGTATAATTGTTAAAGTGCGTGATTGTAATTAACTCTAAATATAATAGAGGTAAAAACTAATAACAGATAACTATGGGAACAATGGCAAAATAATAATAAGGACATTATTGTCTTTTATGTAGTTATGGTACTATGGATGTAACAAAATTAAAATTTGAGTACCACCAATGCTAAAACTGAAAATGTGAGTATTAAACTGTAAAAAAAAGTCAAAAGATGGGTATTAACGGTGCAATTTTGCCTTCCAGTATAGTATATAGATACTAGTACTACTTATGTTTCGTCACTGGTCAGAGGCAAGATATGGCCGACTGGAGTTCCCTCCCGGTGGACCTCGTGTGGCTAATTGCCAATAAATTGCCAGTCATTCACGATTTCTCAGCTTTCACGGCTGTTTGCTCATCTTACAAGTCTGCCGTTGACAAAAATCAGCGGCGTCCAGAAGGATGTTCTGGCCCACCATGGCTATTGCTCTGTTGCGATGAAAACGATCCTCCAACCAGTGAGAGGCCTTTTCTTATTCTGTACAAGGGTAAGCAGACGAAATTTGTGATGGATTTGCCGGAGCTCCACGGCAGACGCTGCTGGGGATCTCCCTACGGCTGGATCACAACCCTAGGCCCCAACGATCAATTACATCTCTTTAATCCCTTGAACCGTCGTCGTATCGAACTACCGCAACAAGAATTCACAATACCCGAGAAAAGAAACTGGCGGTGGGAGTCTGAGCAGGAAAAAGCTAATTGGATGCTGCATGAGAAGTGGCATTGGTGTCGTAGAAACCAATTCAGCAGAGTCATATTAATTAAAAAGACCGTTCCGTCCTCATATGATTCGTTTAATAACTTTTTGGTCGTAACATTAGATAGTTATGAGTTGTTTGTAATAAGGCCTCACTCTTGGGCACAAGTTACATTATATCCTTGGGTTCAGTCTCGAAGGGCCATAGGTCTGTCTCGAGTTGGCGTAGTTATGTACGATATCGCTGTGTACAATGGCCAAATCTATATGCTAGGAATTTTCGGTCGCCTCTTTGTCTGCTCAAATTTTGACGGGCCGGATCCGCCTACAGCCCATGAATTAATGGAATGTATGCCCGGATTATTAAGCGGTTATGACACTGAGAAACTTTATCTTGTTGAGTCATTGGGTGAACTTCTAATGTTGGTCCGTTATATTGATGAAGACGAGGATATTAATGAAGACGATGATGAATACGATGAAAAAAACGACATCACTCTTTTTGGCGAATGGTACCATACTGAAGGATTAGAAGTTCACAAATTTGATCATGATGCCAGAAAATGGATTGAAATAGAGGACATAGGTAACTGCGCTATATTTGTTGGTGATGGCCAATCCATATCCCTCCCACAGCCAGAAAAGTTCGGTTGTAGAAAAAATTGCATCTACTTTACAGATGATAATTATGAGCGCTTTCCAGACTATGGAAGAGGAGGACATGATATGGGTATCTACGATTTGCAAAAGGAGGCTGTGGAACCCTTTTATGAAGGCCCTGATTCAAAATCAACATACTCGGCTCCAACTTGGTTACTCCCTAGTTTCACTGGGTAAAATTTGTTGCACCTGGGCTAGGTTTTGTTTTGTATTATTTGGCTTTTTTGGGGTGGAGGTTTTTTGGTTGGTTGTCTTCCGAAATAAATTGTTACCCCTCTGTCCCTGCTTTATCTTCCCAATTTGATTTTTGGCACTATTCATTGGGTCACTTTGACCCGGATAGCAAAATGATGTAATATTTTGATAAATTTTTCATGGTATTGTAGAGTAAAAGTTGTTCTATAACACGGCGAAAAAATTATCAAAAAATTAAATCGTTTTGTTATCCAAATTACCCGGTCAAAGTGACATTGATACAAGTCAAAAAGTCAGCATGAGAAGAAAGAGCCAGGACGGACTAGTAGCTATTATCATTGTGTTCGAATATCTGCTTTATTTGAGTATTTATATCATGTCTACTAGGTCAGGACCGGTGCCTGAGGACAATACCAGCGTGAAATCATGCTTGTTGCTCTTTGCAATACTAAGTTTACAATCATGTTTTGCCAATTTTAAAATTTTATGGATTCCCTCAATGTCAAGGTTGACAAAAGTTATATAATATGTGAAGTGAACATTAGCCGTGCTTCTGTATACCCGAATCTTACAAAGAAAAGTAACCATTTCCTTTTGATGGCCATCTCAGAAGTGTCCGTTACCACGGGAACGGGAATACTACAAAGGCATTGCACCGGAGGTACCCATATTTTGCAAAAAACCAGCAATTGGGTACCCAAGTTTTAAATTTGCGCACCACGGGTACCCAAAATACTAAGATCGTGCACCGGAGGTATCCAACGCTAATTGCCGTTAATTTTCCGTTAACTTTTCATCCATAATGGACGGAAAAATATAAATAGACTATTGTACCCCTTATTTTCACCTTATTTTTTTTAAATACAAGTTTAACTAACAAATTTAAAAAATTAAAAATAATAAAATTTTAATTTAATAATTTGATATATGTAAGATAATTAGGGAATGACCCGTGCCCTAAGGCCTTGTTTGGGTAGGGGATAAGGAGGAAGGATATGATATGATATCCCCTCCCTTATCTTATCTCTTGTTTGGGTAGCGGATAAGGAGGAGAAATCATATCCTCCCCTTATCTTTCCCTCATTTTTTTGTCTTGATTCTTATACCACCTAGGGGGTGGTATACACCGGATAAGAGGGTGAGGGGATAAGAGGGGGTTCCATTGTGACCAAAATACCCTCAACCATTAATAATAATAATAATAATAATAATAATAATAATAATAATAATAATAATAATAATAATAATAATAATAATAGTGTTTTTTCTTTTTTTTTTGTCTAGTTACTGTATAGTTACTCCATTGTGAAACATCACTTTCGTTTAAAGTTGTTTACTTTAATTTTTTTTCTTGTCTTTCTTTCTATTGACTAATCAGTGAGGAACATGTTGTTTATACTGTATAGTAGGAGTGCTCATTTTTTAGACATTTTTAATTAGTTCTACATAGACAAAGGAGCAATATTATATTAAACTACTCTATTATATGAGAACAATTATTTACGCATTTTTTTCAACCGAAAAGGAGCATTATCTGGCAAGACATCGTTATTTATAAACATTTCATACAGTTCAGACCTCAATACAAGTAATTTATACAAAATCACTGTACTGAGGGTATTTTAGTCATTATGAACATATTCTGCTTTTTATATTGCGTCACCCTAACATATTAATTCATATCCTGCTTCTTATCCTGCCTCATATCCTGCAGCACCCAAACACATTAAGTCAGCATATCATATCAGGCCTTATCCGACAGCATACATATCCTACCTCGTACCCCAGCATAAGCCATATCCGCTGTATCTTATCCGCTACCCAAACGAGGCCTAAAGGCACTACCAAATTTAAACAACTATTTCGTTCGGATGAGGAAAAAATCGGCACATTTTGACTGTTTTATGTAAAAATATGTCGAACATGTATACAACAGCTTAACAAAAGTAATATATAGGCATCTCACAAAAATGGATGGTACTAATTTTGTCAAGCGATAACAATCGCCTACACATTCATTGTGCACACATGGAGTGAGAAACTTTACATGTCTCATACTACATCAAGAAAATGCGTATAAAGTCCATTATAATTACAAAATAGACACATCTGCACTACACATTTGATAAAAACGGACACGTAACCAACCAAAAGAGGGAAAAAATTAAGATATTTATTTCCCGTATCCATATTTGATTATAATGAAACACATCCCTTGTTTGTTGGTAGACATAACAATTAAAAGCGCTATGTAGCTTGAGCATCACATCTCATATTAGAGTGCCATTTTGATACGATGACGAGTACACCAGTTTCCAGGTCCATAGCAGCAAATCGACCTCGACGGATGACCAAACGACCCTCTCGTTTGGATGGTTTCATCTCTTAGACATAACGGGGCGTATTGGTTATTTTTTATTACTTTCAGTCATTTACAGTAGTTTATGTTACTCTTGGGGTACTTTTAGTATTTTACTTTCTAATTTGTAGGAGGAGTACTTAAAACATTTGTTCTGTTGATTTGGGCATAGATCAGAGAACTGCTCATCTTCTTCCCCGTTTCTTCTCTTCTCCTTCCAACCTTCTTCTTCTGCTTCTCTTCCCCTTCACTTTTGCTTCAGATTTATTTGGTTTGCTTGCTACTGGGAACATCCTAGTAACAGTTGGTGCTTTCAATTGATTCACGCCGGCCAAACTCTTGCGACGTGACGAACTCAGACCACCGACCCTCACCCAAACCCTACCCCTACCATGTCCACAGATGCGACTACCACAGGGTTGGAACAACCCTTTTCTGTAACTGATATAATGGGACTGGTGCAGAACTTGCAACGCCAGATGGGGCGTCTGGAAGCGCGTCTACCACCTGACAACCCGCCTCCATAGCAGACCCAGCAACAGGTCCACCTTCCGCCGCCACCGCCCCAGCCACAGCAACGTGGCCTGCTTGGTGCGCCGCCACAGGGGCCTGATCGTCGTGCACTAGCCCTCCCTCCTGTGCGTAATACCGGATGGCAGCCACCGCCGTCGCGGGTTACCCTTGGCGCCACGGACCAGACCCCGCGTATGCGGGTAGATGCACCCCGCTTTACTGGAGAAGATGTCGTTGGCTGGATTTTTAAGATTCAGAAATATTTTGATTACTTTCGCACCATGGAGGACGATCGGTTAAACTTGGTATCGATCCTGATTGATCACCCGACATCCGAGTGGTTCCGCTATTTTATCGCGCACAACGAATCGGCAACGTGGATGGATTTCCTTTATGCAGTGAAACAACGGTTTGATCCGGAACATTATGTCGACTATTTTGGCCTCCTGGCCAAGTTACAGCAGCACACAACCGTGGCACAGTACCAGACAGAGTTTGAGACATTGCTCAACAAGGTCCACACTACTGATGAGGGGACGTTGATTTGTTTGTTTCGCTCCGGACTGAAACAACCTCTACAGCGCGACCTCGGGCTGCGAAACCCCACGTCCTTGGCAGAGGCTTTTGCTCTAGCACGAGAATTATCGGCGTCATACACGGATCTCCTGCAGACTTACACACCACCACCTCGTCGGAACTGGACAGCACCTCGGACCCAGCAGCCGCCTCCTACTGCCTCAGCTTCTACGGAACGGGCCATAACTGAGTTACCTCCACACGTGTATACGAGGGAACAGCGTGCGGAACGAGCGCGTCAGGGATTATGCTTTCGCTGTGATGAGAAGTGGGACCGCAACCATAAGTGTGTTCCCAAGTTTCTGATGCTTTCAGCGGAAGATGATTCGGACGACCCGGCTTCAGATTATCCCAACGACACTGATGTTATTACGGATTCCATTCCGACTCTCAACACACTCTCGGGTAACCTTATTCCTCGTTCTTTTAAGTTCCTCGGATCAATTGCGGGTACTAAGGTGCAGGTGCTGATTGATAGCGGGAGTACCCACAATTTCATACACCCGACTTTCGCCGAACAGCTCCGTCTCATCCTACAGCCAGTCACGCCTTTCATGGTTTATGTGGGAAATGGGGCGTCTCTTCGTTGTGCCTACTACTGCCCCAAGACGGACCTTACCCTTCAGGATCACACATTTGCTATTGATTTACATGTTTTGGCTGTTCATGGTCCGGATGTTGTTTTGTGTATGGATTGGTTGCAGACGTTGGGCCAAGTTTCCAATGATTATGGTCGCATGACGATGACATTCACTTGGCAGGATCATCTGGTTACTCTTCAGGGGGACACGGCCGTTCCGCGACAGATTTCGTTTCATCACTTGGTTGCTCTTCGCCATCAGGACCCACATGCCGAGTTTTACGAGCTGCTTGCTATGCCAGTTCATTTAGCCGAGGGGGTGACCACGCCGCCGGTTTTTTCCCTTGATCTTCCACCGTCGATTTTAGCAGTGCTTCAGGAGCACGCTGCAGTCTTCTCTGTTCCTACTGGCCTTCCCCCGACACGGGCCTATGACCATTACATTCATCTGCTCCCGGGTACTACCCCGGTGAACGTGCGCCCTTATCGCTACCCCTACTTTCAGAAGACTGAGATTGAGAAGCAGGTTAGTGAGATGCTTCAGCAGGGGATTATTCAGCCCAGTCGCAGTGCGTTCTCTTCACCCGTATTACTTGTGCGCAAGAAGGATGGGACATTTCGCTTTTGTGTCGATTATCGCGCTCTCAATGCGGTAACTGTGGCTGACCAGTTTCCGATTCCGACAGCGGACGAGCTTTTCGATGAGTTGGGTGCCGCCCGCTTCTTCACAAAGCTGGATTTGCGTTCCGGTTATCATCAGATTCGCATGCACCACTCGGATATTCACAAAACTGCGTTCCGAACCCATGAGGGACACTACGAGTTTCTGTTTATGCCGTTTGGGCTCACCAACGCTCCCTCCACTTTCCAGGCAGCTATGAATCAGATATTTCAGCCATTCCTCCGGCACTTTGTGATTGTCTTCTTCGATGATATCCTCGTTTACAACACCACATTGGAGCAGCATGCTCATCATCTCCATCAGGTCCTTGCTCTTCTGATTGCTCATTCCTTTTATGTTAAGTTATCCAAATGTTCTTTCAGCAGGGATACCGTTGTCTACTTGGGGCATATTGTTTCCTCTGGTGAGCTCCGTGCCGATCCTCAGAAGCTGGAGGCTATGTCTGCCTGGCCGACCCCTACTTCCGTTCGTCAGTTACGCGGCTTCCTTGGGTTGACTGGATATTATCGACGTTTTATTCAGGGGTATGCAGTGCTCGCTTCCCCGCTTACTGATCTCCTCCGACGCGATGCTTTTAGCTGGTCCGAACAGGCTGAGAAGAGTTTTGCGGCTCTCAAGCAGGCGGTGATTTCCCCACCCGTTCTCAAGTTACCAGATTTCAGCAGGGATTTCGTAATTGAGACTGATGCTTCTGAAACTGGTATAGGCGCGGTTTTGCTCCAGGATGGCCACCCGGTCGCCTTCTTTAGCAAGAAGCTGGGTCCGCAGCGTCGATCCTCTTCTGCTTATCATAAGGAGTTGTATGCGATTGTAGAGGCTGTTCAAAAATGGCGACAGTATTTGTTGGGTCGTACGTTTATTATTCGCAGCGATCAGAGAAGCTTGAAGGAGTTGTTGTCCCAGGTTATCCAGACACCGGATCAGCAGTTCTATATCCGCAAACTCATGGGATTTAAGTTTCATATTGAGTATAAAACAGGGGCTTCCAACCGCGTGGCTGATGCTCTTTCTCGTCGCGACGCTGACTCTACTTCCGCGGCTTTGACTGCCCTGGTCCGTCCTTTGCCGGATTTGTTGGAGCGTATCCGTCTAGAGACGGCGTCATTGGCTGATTTGCGTGCCATTCGGGTTGCGTTGGCATCCGATTCTCCTCCACCCCAGTTTTACTTTGTCGACGGGATTTTGTACTACAAGACTCGCATGTGCATTAGCAAGGAGTCTGACGTGCGTCATGATTTGTTGACCGAGTTTCACTCGTCCCCATCTGCCGGGCATCCTGGTATTGATCGGACTTTGCGCCGTTTGGCTGCCACTTTCTATTGGCCTGGGATGCGTGCTGATGTCGACTGCTTCGTACGTGCATGTCACATTTGTCAGACGACGAAGTACTCTACCCAGAAGCCCGGTGGATTGTTACTGCCGCTGCCGATTCCGACACGCGTATGGGATGACGCTTCTATGGATTTTATTACTGGATTGCCGACATCGCAGGGGTATGGCACCATCATGGTCGTCGTTGATCGTCTGACTAAGTATGCCCATTTTGCCGGACTGCCAGCAGTTTTTGACGCGACTCGGGTCGCACGGACTTTCGTTGATACAGTGGTCAAACACCATGGGTTTCCAGCTTCCATGGTTTCTGATCGCGATCCTCTGTTCACTAGCTCTTTTTGGAAGGAGTTGATGCGTCTTAGTGGTACTACGCTCAAATTCAGCACAGCGCATCACCCTGAGACTGACGGTCAAACTGAGGTAACAAAGCGTGGTCTTGAGCAGTATCTTCGCGCTTTTGTGCACGCTCGTCCTACTCGGTGGGCCCACTATCTCTCCTGGGCAGAGTTAGCCTTGAACTGCAGCTACAACCAGAGTATTGGGATGTCTCCGTTCCGCGCACTATATGGACGCGATCCTCCTTCGCTGTTTCCGACGATTCCATCTAATGCTCGGGCGCCCCAGGTTTCGGACCTTTTACGTGAGCGTCGCATTCTCATTCGCGAGCTCAAGCAGCATTTGCTTGTGATGCGTCAACGCATGGAGACGCAGGCAAACAAGCATCGTCGCGAGGTCAGCTTTTCTGTTGGTAGCTTGGTTTTACTTCGACTGCAGCCTTATCGTCAGCATTCTGTTGCTCGTCGTTCTTCGGCAAAGCTCACTCCACGCTATTTTGGTCCTTTTGAGTTTCTTGAGCGGATTGGTGCTGTTGCCTACCGTTTGCGTTTGCCGGATTCCAGTCGGATTCATGATGTCTTTCATGTGTCTCTTCTCCGCCCTTATGTTTCGGGTTCATCATCGCCGCCACACACGACCAACTTACCAGAAGAGTTGCTGCAGGGAGGGCCTCTTTCCGTTCCTCTACGTGCGACGGGGCAACGCACTGTGTTAGTTCACGGGGTTTCACAGGATCAGTGGCGTATTGAGTGGTCGGATGGTTCGGTTGATACATGGGAGCCGGTCGCTGTTATTGCTGAGCATTTTCCTCACATTCACCTTGGGGACAAGGTAGTTTCTAAGGAGGGGGAGTTGATACGATGACGAGTACACCAGTTTCCAGGTCCATAGCAGCAAATCGACCTCGGCGGATGACCAAACGACCCTCTCGTTTGGATGGTTTCATCTCTTAGACATAACGGGGCGTATTGGTTATTTTTTATTACTTTCATTCATTTACAGTAGTTTATGTTACTCTTGGGGTACTTTTAGTATTTTACTTTCTAATTTGTAGGAGGAGTACTTAAAACATTTGTTCTGTTGATTTGGGGATAGATCAGAGAACTGCTCATCTTCTTCCCCGTTTCTTCTCTTCTCCTTCCAACCTTCTTCTTCTTCTGCTTCTCTTCCCCTTCTCTTTTGCTTCAGATTTATTTTGTTTGCTTGCTACTGGGAACATCCTAGTAACACATTTCGCATTAGAAAAGCTCTTTGTATTAATGCATATGTACTTGGGTGAAGAATACACATCCTGAAACATATAAAGTTCAGACTTTCAGATAAAATTTAAAATTACACATTGTAGTTGCATGGAAGAATCGTTTGACGAAAGAAGGAAACTTATTGAAAACGTAAACATGCACCCAAAAACCAATGAGCGAGTTGAAGCTCGACTTGATAAGTATCGAGTAACATAGCAAGGCCACGGGTGATTTGACTAAAAAATTAGGTATGTGACAAACATGACAACAGAGAAGACCAAAAATCATATCCCATTCAATCCAAAGTAGATAAAAGAGATATGGCTTGGTTTAAACATTCAGTTTTGGTGATCAGAGCAAAAATTAAAAATCTAACCACACGCAAGAGCACGAAATATAATACAGATAGTGAGTTTGCGTTATACAAAGTAAGAGTTCAGCAAGCTATAATATACTGAACAATAAAAACGAAATATTTACAGACCTAAGTAAAATACTTATTGGGGGAATCAAAATTAGACATATTAAGTTCAAGATATAAGCACTAAGAAATAGAGATATCGAGAGATTAGCTTTCAGGTAGCAACAAAATCTGGGTGAGAAAGGGGGTAAATACATGAATCACAGCTTATCTCCGCATTCAAAGGTCCTAGGAGTGGAAGCTACCACAATGTTCTCCGAGGTATTAATAAAATTCATGAGACTTATACCCAACAAAAAGAAAAATCAACCTGGATTACAATTTCAGAGAAATCCGAAGCTCAACTAAAACATATTGAGGAGATTTACTGAACAATACATATCAGCTATACAACACAGCACTTTGGACCTCTTTTATTCCACAACGCAATTAGTTAAGACTGAAAAGTAATTCACTGGAAAAACCAAAAAAATCATTGAATTAGATGACACATTGGAGGAAAAGGGGCATGGATTAATGGTGATGATCTGAGAGGAGCATCAGTGGCTGCGTGTGGCGTTTGAGAAACCTAAATCTCACTTGATTGATTGTCCATAGTTCTTCAAGCTTCGATTGTTTTATCTTCATGGATTTAAAATGAAGTGCCGGTAAGGGCATCACCCAAAAACACTTTATTCAGAAAAAAGAAAATCACAGAAATCCATACCTCATGAACACTAAATACTAATAATTGATGTTCATGTTTAACAACATATTCCTAATTGAAACGCCTTTTTTTACTGTTATTGTTGATGAGTGAATGTTATTCAGGTTAATATTTTTATTGCGGCAACGATGTTGCAAAAACACGAAGACGACAAATTGCAACACTATTTTCCATAAAAGCCAAGTACGAATATAGCATGACGGTATAGAAACTATCTTAACTGATTTAGACCAAAAAGCTCACTATAATAATGCTTTTGATAACAGGGACCCCCGAACAGAAACTAAGAATACCGCGGCTCAACACCTAGTCCATCCTCTGTTGTCATCGTAGACGACTATGCTCAAATTAGCATCCCGCCCGAGATTACATACTCAGTGGCCTTCCCCATAAATTGAAACAAACCCAGTCCAAAAAACAGACACTGAGATACCACAGATCACTCAGTGGCGGAGCCAGGATTTCTTCGAGGGGGGGGGGGGGCACGATTCGGCTGCAAGGATTTGTACTCTCATTCATATAAGTAGACACTAAATATGTGGGTAGATGTTAAATGTCTTCTAGTTCCGATGGTAACTGACTCCCTTGTGCACTTCGTCCACCAGGGTTCAAGCTCCCTTGGGTGCGTTATAATTTTCATGTTTTGTTTTTTTTTTGGAAAAAAAAATAAAAAACACGCATTGTGGGATTCAAACCCACGACACAGCGACTTTTACCTAAGCTATTTACCATCTGCGCTGGGCACAACTTTGTGAACAGGGGGGCACTTTTATATTTTTATATTAAAACGATTCATTTTTTTTTACAAATTAAGAGTTATCTAGTGTTTTCGAAATCCCCCCTGCCCCTACATGGCTCCGCCCCTGATTACATGTAACCAACTATTAAGTGTTGCTACTCAAGATACTACACATCTTAACATTTCAGTGTAGGTAATTTTTCAATTATCAAGTGTTGCTATTGGCTGGAAATTAGCACACATTTCCCGCATGGGTAGTCACTGTAAACACGGAGAATTTCCTCCGAGAACACAATTTTCACAAACAGACTAAAGATTGCAAGCTTTGGCATGAGTAACAACAAATTAATGTATGAACTGAGCGTTAAGGGTAAGGCCGCAACGAAGTAGTTGTAGGTGGTGAAGTATTCCGGCAAAGGCATAATCTCAAGTATGAAGTCATCAAGTGATGATGGGAACATATAATCCTTAGCTAACCTCAATTTCTCAAGACAGTAATCCAGACACATAATAAGAGTATGGTCGCAACAAAGTTTCTCAACTATGGGGGTATCAACAATGAACATAGAAGAAAACGGCGAAGGATATAGCCAAGGGAGAATTAACAACGAAGGAGACAGTATATCATGAATAAACTGTATGTTTTTTTGCATAAAATACAAATGGAGTACATCAATATGTGATCCAAAATCACATTTTTCAGTTAACACTCGGTAACTATTTTTCTGAAAACTATAGTCATGCGTTTGCTTTCTCCTGAAAGAAATACGATGAAGCCTCTTATAGGTTTCCTGATGGTAGTATCTAACCAATTCTTGAGACTTCGGTTAAATGCTACCATCAGGAATTCAGTGATAACTAAAAAAATCCTAATGAGAACACAACAATATGGGGAGAATTCATTCAAGTAAGAACACTATTATTCATACTGGAACACTCTTCCAAGCCACGAAGGAGAAGAAAACATATGAATAACAGAGAAAATAGACCTTAGTCGCACCTTAATTGAACCTTCGTCCCTGTAATAGAAGCTCACAGAGCTCCCAATCTTTATGCGAGGGGAAAGGCACGGTGAGTAAAAGAGCGAGTAAGAGAGGAGAAAGGGATGGAGAGAAAAGAGGGAAAACAAACCTAATCTAACTTGGAATCGAACCTCATAGCACTTGAATTAACAACATCGATCGAGTGAGAGCGAAGAAAAATACGGTGAGAGAAAGAGACGGTGAGAGAATGAGGCGGCCAATTTTTAGGGTGGGGTTGGGGGCTGGTCTTCTGTACACAGCACCCGTCACTTCCGTGACACTGTTCACCGAAAAACTCACGCGCCTGAGGCTGGCGGTGAGTGATATTTGCGTCTAATCCGGGAACATCCCCCTAGTTTGCTGCAATTGTTGTGTACCTCCCCCCTTCGAAATGTAAAACACGAAACAGACGAGAAAGTTAAGTTATTTATATAATTGCAGACCATACCCCTGAATAAGGACTATTTTGTAATATTTTGATTATATTTGAATCAATCTATGAAACTGTGTAAAGAGTCTATGAAATCAACGAAATCAATCTATGAAATTGTTTTTTTCGACAAACACAAAAAAAATTATCTTTGTTTTGGAACCAATATTGTAATTTAGTTACAAAACATAATCTTATGTATATATATATGTGTTTGTGTGTGTGGGTGTTAATATTGAAAATAACTTCCATATGTTGTTTGCAAAAAAAACTTCCATATGTTGGTTTTACAAAAATATTAATACATATTTTTAGTTCTAATTTGGTTAACTCACATTCATCCGGGATTGAAAAATCATATGAACCCCATGGAATAGAAAACAACAAGGTCTCACAACTTGTTCATACATAACAAAAAAGATAACTACAGCTTGGTTTGGAACATTTCACCTTCAGCTTTGCAAATTTGATTTATCACACTACAATACAACAAAGTTGATGTTCATAGTATTGAAATCTTCAATACGTTTTCTGGGAGCATAATCGGTAACCTCAGAAACATTCCCCAGATTTTTCAGAGACTTTGCATGCACCTTGTTGACTTGGAGGCTTGCCATTTTATCCAACATTGTGAATTTGATGAGCTCTTAATGGATATTACAATCAACTGAAGTTGCGAATTGTCTTTGATATCTGGTTGTGTCCATGTTTCATAGGCTGTATTCATCGATCTGTTGCCGTGAGGATGCCGGATCCTGCAAGCATGCAATTAATTGAATTGATTAGTAAAACAAAGTGGTGCATGTAAAAATTGTTATTGGCTGATTTGGGAAACTTGTTATTTTTTATTCTTGTGTGTCCTTCATCCGCAGCCACCACTGTTGGTCTCTCAGATACCACCACGCCGGAACAAAACAGTCGCATATGATATGTGATCAATGGGTGAGTTTTCCGTTGTGTTTTATTTTCTTTAGTTTTTGATTTTTTAGCTTTTTTGGGAAACTTGTTATTTTTTATTCTTTTTTTTTTATTTAATTCATTTTTAGTTTTCATTTACTTTTAAATTTTTGTATGGACAATTTTACTCTAACGAAGTTTAATTTTTAACAGAAAATTTACCCCAAACTGGAAGTAGTTCATGTTTAATTGACCTAAAAAATAATCATCAATTTGCTTTTGCCTTAACAAAGAAAATTAAGTCAAATGAAAAAACAACTTTGATGAAAATAATGTCAACATTATTTATATCGATTATTTTGCACATTTGTTGTACAATTGGGCTAAGACACACATTAGACATATATTCATGAATACATCAGTACAATAACATACATATTTCTAACATGGATTTTCTTATGAGATTATAGAGGAATTCTCGCATCTACACATAGGTTTTCCTATGATATTATAGAGGAATTCTCGTATCCACATATGTATCAAACATCCTTCCACTCAGTTTTTTTAATTCTTCAAACATTGTATCCTGAAGAATTCAAACCAAAGACTTTTCTTGAAGATATCAGTAGAAAATTTCTTGTTCCAATGTCTTTTTTCACTCGAGACATTAGTCAAACATCATTCCCCCACATTTTTTTGTAATTCTTCTAACATTAGGGATTGCGAGAACCTGTTTTGACTTTGCGTCTTCTAAAACTCAAAACAAATGTCAGTTAAGGAAATAATAAATGAAAGAACCGCTAGGAGAAGAAAAAGATAAACTAACCTCCATTCATGGCATAATTTTACGCTTTGAAGTACTAAATAATGGAAAATAATCATTATGTATTGTGTAGATATAAGAAATTGACATTCATCAGTATAGGAATAGAAGATGAAAATAGAGGAAGGAAAAAAATAAGGAAAAATGAAAAACGAAAACTCACTCGAGTATCAATGTTGGGGTTAATTTCATATTTGCAGAGGAACACCTATAAATTTAAGAGAGATCAATATTGTATATAACGAAACCAAATCAATATTCTTATTAAAATAATCAATATGTATTGTGCGTTTGATGAATATTTAGAAGAGGTACGATTACTGTATTTATAGGCAAAATTGATAAGTGGAAACCTATTGTAATCAAAGGAGGAATTTTTCATTCAATTATTCTTATTAACTTTTTTTTAAAATACTAAACCGAAATATGGCTAAACTTGCCAACCGTACTAAAAACATGCAATATAGATTTAGGAAACTTTTAAAAAGTATACATAGGAAATCAATCGTTTCTACTTTATATTATAACCTTTGAAATATCAATAATTTTAATTACTATAATTTAGGATGTGCTTTCCTATCTAATAAATTGACGTATCTTTTGTTGGAATAGATGCCCTAGAGGCAATCTAGTTTAGTATGAATTATTTGTGGCTAGAAATTCATTTATTATTTATTAGATATTTAATATAATGAAGTCCTTAGATTTACAATTGTGTTGTTTATTTTAAATATCCCTAGTCAAGTATAATGATTAATGGGACAATCATCTATAGACTAGTATGGGTTGGATTGATATGGAGATATCACGATCCAACACATAGGTGTGCATTAGGGAATGTTGCACTGGATTGACCCATCTCCGAGAAGGCTACATACATGTTATGTTAATTCACAAGCGCTTCTCGCGGTGCAATGGTATTGTCATCCTTAGACTTGAAGTCACTAGATATTCTAGTTGTGGATTATTGTGATCTTGGTAGCGTTAAACGCTACACCGTAACTGGGTAGTCATAAATGCGTGTACTGGATACAATAAGAAGCAAGCTTAGAGATCGTAGTGGACGTAGATAGAATTTGTCCCTCCCACATAACGGGAGCAAATATCCTAGGCCACTCGAGGGATAGTGCTTATAGAATGTCTGGCCAGACTCAAATAAATCAATATGGGATATTGATGTTATTTGCAAGAATAAGGCTATTCCCATGGATCGAGAAACTATGGATTGGATATACGAGTGTGACTTATATGTCTCGTGTCCAATCCGGATATAGAGACAAAGGGATGAGACAATTACTTGTACAAAGGTTGTCAAGATGACTATTATATTAGTTGGCTAGAATGGATGTTTTGCTAGAGACCGCTCCATATTAGCAAATAGTTGCTACCAACTAGATAGAACCTATGGGGTCACACACTATATAGAGTTGAACTAGATTTGGGAATTAATTAATTGGATTAATTAATTAGAAGGATCACTTTGCAAAACCTTGGAAACTTAGTAGGGACTAATTTGCAAGGAAGGGACTAAATTGAATTCTAGTAGGACTATAATAAGTCCTTTAGGTAGTTAACAAGAAGTTGTTGGACTATATAAAGGACCTTCCTTCCTTCCTTCCCACATATCTTATGCTCATAATTGAACATAACAAGAGTGGGAGAGAACAAAAAGGAGAGAGAGCAAGCAACAAGGGAGCCCGACCGTCCCCTTGCCGCCGCCCCGTCCCCGTCGGCCAAAGGAGGCCGAGACCCTCCTCTTGGGTCTCATTTTGCGTGATTCTTCTTCCTCTTCCTCTTCCGGGCTAGCACCAAGGACTTGGGAGATCTAAGATCAACTCTAGGCGTGGATCAACCATAGAGAACGTGACACAATTCGCGTTTGAAGTCATCAAAGGAGAACCCTAAGGTGTGTTTATGATTTCTAACCCTTACCATCGTTATGTCTCTTGACTTGTGATCCTTGGAGGGTTTTGCATGGTTTTATGATTGTTTATGCTTCCGTTGCGCATCCATGAATCAAAACCCTACATCTTTAACGTATATGTTAATCAAAACAAAATATTCATTTTGGTACCTCTTTGGTAACGTCACAATGAATGCCATATATGGAGGTCATTTTATATGGCATGATTCTTCCCTTCAGATTCACGTGTATTTTGAAATTTCACCGTCCATTTTAGAGACGGAAATTTACGGAATTCAATCATAAGTTTGTCAACTAAAATTATGAGTTCCTTCAGCATATTTGGAAGTTTTCTTACGGACTAATAATTTTGTCAACTAACATCTTCTACTTTCCTTGCCAATAAACATTAAATTGGCTGAATTAAATTTACACATCGGCGCCAATTTTTTTCATTTCTGTTCAAATTCTGCAAATTTTAAATTTAAAGGTGCCAAATTTCATTTTCAGTTCAAACTCTGAAGATGTAATTTAAATTTAAATTTTCAAGCAATATTTTTACATTAATTAATTAATTGTATTTTCCACGTGGCATTTCCTCACGCAAAGTTTGAGAGGACATTCTCAAATAGTATATACTAGCTTTTAACCCGTGCGATACACGGTTCAATTCCAACAAATAATTGATGTCACTTAAATAGCTGATGACTTATGCATTTTCAATTATTGTAGAAAGTCAATTAATTTGGATTTAAAGAACAAACAATTAAGGCCACATGTAGTTTAACCTACTCATTTATATCATATTTTTTAATCCTCCCATATGTAGCTAATATACTAATTTCCATATATAGTTAATCTACTCATTCATACTATATTTTTTATACTGCAGATAGTACTCTGTTACAGATATTTAAATTCGTTATACTTTTGAGTCTAAGTTGTAGTATCTTTGGTTAATAAAGTTCTTTGGAAAAGGATCGGGTACCATTTATCCATCTCGTTGACCTGTGTTAATGAAAACTGTTGAGCATGATCATGCTCGTGTTGAATTTGGCTCCTAAGATTGCCGTGTGGAAATTGTCAGTTTCATATTATTCCAAGATTAATACTTTTTTTTTTTCCTAAATAAATGGATTAATACTATTTCTTGACTATCATTTTTTACTTTCGAATTTGAAAAGTGTTCAGCACGATCATGCTCGTGTTGAATTTGGCTTCTAAAATTGTTGTGTTGAATTTATCAGTTTCATATTTTTGTAAAGATTAATACTTTTTGTTTCCTAAATAAATAGATTAATACTATTTCTTGGTATCATTTTTACTTTCGGATTTGAATCGAACATTATGTTGAAGTAAAATTTTGATTATTTTTGAATTTATCACTATAAATTTGAAGTTACAGCTTCCAATTTGGATAAGTTACTGGCACAGTTCCAGGGTCAAGTTATCTTACCATC
Source organism: Linanthus parryae (assembly GCA_023055425.1). Lineage (NCBI taxonomy): Eukaryota > Viridiplantae > Streptophyta > Magnoliopsida > Ericales > Polemoniaceae > Linanthus > Linanthus parryae. The sequence continues at coordinate 187,546,628 of JALGPY010000001.1, forward strand.
TAATTTATTTCACTTCCTTATCTCTCGGGCTCTTAAGTTCCAAATTTTGTTCAAACTTCAAAGATTAAAGCATCCCGCAATTGCTCCCTTACGTGTTCAGATTGCTGAGTAGACATGGGATCCTCCGCGGAAAACAAAAAATAAGTTTGGTAATAATTTTGTTTTCCCTTAGGTTCATTTATGTTAGGAGTGTTGAGTATTTGCTCCTCTGGAATTTTTCTGTTCTTCAATGATTTGAATCAAGTTGCAAGAAGTTAATTGTGATTTTCGTTAGTTGATGAGGTCCAACTACTAATTTAACATGAAAATCTCAGTACTTAAGTTTTGATTACTTTTGAATTTTATAATTATAAATTTGAAGTTACAGATTCTAAATTTGGAAAAATTAGTGGGCATGTTCTTTTGAGGTAATTTACTGGCACATTTTGATTTCACTATAAGACTTCAATTGAAATTAACTTGAAGCCGCTGATTTAGATTAGTCACCGAATTTGATTATTTTTATACGTTTTCGACAATCCATTTTGGACTCTTTCGTCAATTTATAGGTAGTCAATCATTTTGTATCTTTTTTAATCAATCAATTTTATAAATGTCGATCATTTTCATACCTTTATAATTTATCAGTTTCATATTTTTTGTTAAGATTAATACTTGTTGTTTCCAAAATATATAGATTAACACTATTTCTTGACTATGTTTTTACTTTTTGATTTTAACCCAACATTAAGCTGAATTAAAATTTTGATTATTCTATTTATTTATTTTTGGGGAAAGTTTCTAATCTTGGATTTGAAGTCAATATTATTATTCTAAAAATATTTTTTTACCATCAGATCATTACCACTATGAAATTAAATTATTATTCTAAAAATTCAGTTGACGCCACTGATTTCAATTTATAATAATACGTTTCTACTTTTTTTAGGAACATACATTTATACTTTGAAGTCACTGAGTTCATGCTTCAAAAAAATTGAGGCCTCTAATTTCTTTTATACCTTTCGATCAGCACTTACCGTTTCAAGCAATTTTTTCCCACTAATTTCAATTTTTACTGGCCATTACATTTCATTAAATCTAAACTTTCATCCTATATTGGGTATGAAAAAGAAACGGTCACTATAAATGAATAATACAAAATGTAACAATTATGTGGCCTACAACTTTTTTTAGATACAATCTATGAACAAAATATACACCTTTGTGTTGAACCGTGTCCCTCAAAACCGAAGATTTCGCATGATGAACATCTTTACCTACGCCACCGAAACAAACGATGTAAGCAACAACTAAACAAAACAGGAGGAAGGAAAAGAGCATAACAAACACCAATAGATTTTCTTAGTATTACCTAAACTGGGATGGCAAGTGACTCTTTCGCGCAAGTGTATGCCTTCGGCGGCGGCCATGAGAACTTCACATAGGCAAAGCATCGATTTTGTCAGAAATAATGCACATAGACAAAACATACGACTGTAAATTATGAAGGAAAAACTAATGGGGACTTGTCTTTACTCATATAATTTTATCTTCCGCGCCAAGCGAGCTAACTTACATTGTTGTCTCCGTTCCTCATTTTCGTCCATGAGTGGGAGATAAGAGAATGTAGTGGGGAAGAGAATTACCTTAGAAAATGTAAACATCAAACACAATTTGACGGGAAGAATCATACCTCCAAACAGCAAACACTACTTTCTTTTACTCCAAACACAAAACACGATTTCTTTCACACTATATGAATGGAAGAGTGATACCTCCATTATATGGGTGAGATTCCTAGTCATTTGTTTTTCTATTTTGGAGACTGAAAAGTGTGAAATTCACTATCAAAACAGAAGATCCATTTTGATACCATTTTGGTAATGTCACTATCAATGCCACATAATGGAGGTCAATTTATATAGCATGATTTTTCTGTTTAAATTCAAGGGTAATTTGAAATGTCACCGTCCATTTTGGAGGTGCCAAATTTACGAAATTCACAATAAATTTTATCAACTAAAATTATGATTTCCTTCTACATCATTTTTTTGGGTGGAAATTTCCTTAATTTTTGCCAACTAACATCAATAACTTTCCTTTCAAATAGATATTATAGAGGCTCAATTAAATTTACATGTCGGCGCCAATTTTTTCATTTCAGTTCAAACTTTGCAAATGTGATGTAACTTTAAAGGCGCCAAATTTTTCATTTTCAGTTGAAACTCTGAAGATGTGATTTATTTTAAATTTCAAGCAATATTTTTTACATTAATTATTTGTAATTTCCACGTGGCAATTCCTGAGGCGAAGTTGAAGTAGGCATTCTCAAATAGTATATATAAATAGATTTAGAGTAATAATTTCCAGAAAAAAACTGGGTCAAAATTCAGTAGTTTAGAACTCCCACTTACCTCGAGAAGTGTGCTTATTTATTAATTATTCAATCATTTTTCAAAAATTCAAAAACATGCGCAAAAGTGATCAGAGACCCCCGCACGGACAGGCACATGTCATTGCGCGTCGGCAGTCTTGCCTCGACACGCCACACTAGAGCCCCTCCACGTTAGTCCTAGCTGATTGCTGACTTAGCGTCATGTCACATAAGTCGACAGGACAGCAACACGTACGCAACCAAAACACCCTCCCAACGCTTTAGGCCGAGGTGTGTTGCCACCCCCCAGATGCCATGTCAGCCTTAGCTCATGTCATTTGCCATGCCATCTGCCACAACCAACTAGGCACGCGTGAAGCACGTGGCATTATAGCCATTCGGCGCATGCCCCTCATGCGCTACCTGTAATCCTTCGGTTTTTAATACAGTATTCATTACAGTATATTGCATATCATTCATGACCTTAGGTTGCATTTAGTAATTGTATCCTTGAGAGGAAGTTCATACCTTATTGGTTGTTGAAGGTTTGGTTTAAGCTTCGAGGACGAAGCTCTTTCTAAGAAGGGAAGGATGAAATACCCCGTTTTGTGACTAAGGGTATTTTGGGTATTCGTGATATTCGACTATGGATATTTTGGGTATTTGTGATAACTCCATATTTGGAGTTATATTCTTATATGTTTCCTTACCGTTTTGCGTGTATTCCGATGCGTTTTGATAGATTTTGGATCATTTCTTGCTAAAGTTGAGCATGTTGAGTCTTTGCACGTTAATGATGAGTCCGGGCACTTTTTGCATTGATTTTGGCTATATTTTATCACGTTTGATCTTCCGGTATGTTTCTCGTGTTGTGGTTTTCAGGAACCGGGAGCTCGGGACGTGACGTTGGAGCAAAAGTGAACTTCGGAAAGGTTGGAGGCTCAAAGGGATGCTCGGGAAGTGAAGACGAAAGGAAAAAGAGCAAGAAGATGGAGTTTGGAAGGTGGAAGATGAAAAGTAATCGTACGTTTACCTCAAGGTAATCGTACGGTTACCTTCATCCAGAAGTAATCGTACGATTACTTAGATGTAAACGTACGATTACCTATGAGGAAAGTAATCGTACGATTACATCAAGGTAATCGTACGATTACCTCTGCGGCCAGGATCGAATTTTTGGGCTGTTTTCGCTATTTTGGCATAGTTTTGGGAGTTTGAAGCCACAAAAGACTTAAGAAACATTGGGGAACGTCATTCAACATCAGAACACACCTTGGGAGTCGCGCTTGGAGTGCTTGGGAGCTAGGTCGAGAGCTTGGATCATCCGTTTGGCTTCTCTTCTTCTTTTCTTCTCTAGTTTTTGATACTTGATCATGAAACTTTGTATTATGAACATGATTATGAGTAGCTAAACCCGTATTTTGGGATATCTCGTAGGGAACTAGGGTTTGATCACTACAACTTGTGGTTTATGGATTTACTCTCATGCTTTTGAGCTTAATTGATGATTTCTTATCTAGTTATGTGAATTTCATGTTTTTAATTCATCTTTTCTATTGATAGACGTATTAATAGGATTGTGCTAGGTTATGAACGATAGAGGAATCTACGTTTGTTGCCCGGAAAATTGAAATACACACTAGCCGTATCTAGGGTTGAGGAATCTTGCTAGTTAGCTAAGAACAAGAGTAGAAACTAGTATCGTAATGCGTGTTTGAACTTGAGCAAGCTAGAGGAATCAGTTACGATAGTTTAGGCATAGTTATTGGTTGAGACATCTTCAATATACAATTGCTCGTTTAACTAGAATAAGAAATTATCGTGTTAGTAAAACATAAATCCAACGTAGTGTGACATTCCTAGTGATCCGTAGAGATATCCTGAATTTAATCAAACTTGATAAACATCAAAATCAACTCGTGCTCATTAATCTTGAAATAATTCTTTGAATTATTTGAGATAATTGTTATTTTAATATTTAGTAGGATTAGAAACCACAAAACAACTGCGCTTTGCCCACATAAAGAACAAACTTAATAGTTAGTTACACGAAGTCCCTTGGGTTCGACAATCCGGACTTTTCCGATTATTACTGCACCGACAACTGTGCACTTGCAGTTGGAGCGTGTCAAGTTTTTGGCGCCGTTGCCGGGGACTTCGGTTGAATTAGCTATTAGTTTTCTCTTTAGGGATTTACTTTTCAGTTTATATTTGTTACTCACCTGTTTTGTGTGTGTGATTCGCGTTTCAGGTCTGATTCATTTGGTGCATGTCACGTTCTAGAGACGAGCCTTTGCATCCAACACTTGAAGACCCGGAATCCTTATTGCGAGCACAGAATAGAGACAAGAGGAAAGCAAATTCAGTTCAAATGGACGAGCAAACTAGAGCTGAGTTTGAGAGGTTCCGCAAGGGCCTCGAAGATGCGGAAGCAGCTAGAGCTGCAGCTGTGGAGGATGCAGCAAATCGAGCAAGGGAAACTGAGGAGCTTAGGGCTCAAATGGCTGCGATGCAAGCCATGATTGATCGCATGAATCCCCAGAATCCACAACAACTCCCTGGTGCAGAAATAGTTAATGGGAACAATGGAGGAGTTAATGGTGGAAACAACGGTGGCAATGGGAACAATGGGGGTAACAATCGGAACAATAACGGCCGGAATGTGGTAGAGCAAGTCAACAATGCTGAGGAGGATGACCGTCCTTTGGTGGACTACTTCAGAACTACACCGGATGGATATCAGCCTACCATTGTCAGGCCGCAGATTAATGCCGCGCATTTCGAGATTCGCCAACCGTTGATCAATATGGTTAGGGATGAGTGCCTATTCACGGGAGCCCCGAGTGATGATCCACATCAGCACTTGCTCAACTTCGAGCAGATTACTTCTACCATGTATGACCAGAGAGTGCCAATCGAGACTATAAAGCTCATGCTTTTCCCCTTCTCTTTATCGGGAAAGGCAAAGACATGGCTTATGGAACTTCCAGCAGGCAGCATAGTTACATGGGCAGATTGTAGCAGAGAGTTTCTCAGGAAGTATCTTCCACCATCTAAGGTTGCTCAACGGATGGCTGACATAACCACATTTAAACAGCAGGAAGATGATTCTCTGGGTGACACGTGGAGAAAGTTCAACCAACTCCTTCGCAGATGCCCCACGCATGGGGAGCCATGGTATAAACTTCTTCACTATTTTTATAATGCTTTGGACAGGGAGACTGCTAGTGAGCTAGACATGATGGCTCAGGGCAATTTTATGGGGATGGGACTACAGAGATGTCGTGATTTGCTAGATAATGTAGCAAAACGTGAATCCACGAGGTCTGAAACTCGGAGAAGCACGAAGTCAGATGGAGCATTGGTTAGTCAGATTGAGTCTATGGTGGAACAGAAATTTGAACATCAGATGGCAGTTATGACATCGGCTTTCAGTCATTTAAATCCATCGGCACAGGTGAAGTCAGTGGGAGAGATGGTAGCAGATGCAAATCAGGGATATGGGGATGGCATTGAAGACGTGAATTACATGGGTCAACAAAGACAGCAGCAATGGCCAAACACCTATCATCCTAACAATCGCAATCACCCCAACTTTAGCTATGCCAATCCGAATAGTGGTTTATATGCGCCAGGTCATAGGCCAAATGTTCCATACCAAGCTCAGAGACAGGCTCCACAACAACAGGCTTCAGCCCCACCCTCAGAAGAACAGGATACAAATGCGATGTTGAGGAAACTGTTAGCTAGCAACGACAAGATTGAGAGTAAAATTGTTGCAATGGAAGCCTCTTTAAAGAATCATGAGACACAAATTGGCCAAATAGCTAATCAGAATCCTCGACTTCCGCCAGGTATACTCCCGTCTAACACTATTACTCCAACTGAGCAATTGAAGGCTATTACTACTCGCAGTGGGACCACTACCCAGGATCCCCCATATCCTACCCATGCGCGAGCTGAGGCGACCAAGGCCACTGAAAAAGCCTTAGATGAAGAGATTCCCGTGCCTACCGTGATTCCCCAATCAAAGGACACGGTGAGGAAGTCGGATGAGAAGCAGAAGCCAAGGGAGGAATACAGTGTGCGAGTGCCATACCCGCAGAGATTGAAGAGTCAAGAAGATGCCAAGCATTTCAAGAAGTTTGTGGATATCTTCAAGAAACTGCACATTAATATACCTTTTGCGGAGGCCATTTCACAAATGCCGAAATATGCCAAGTTTCTCAAGGACCTCCTTTCTAATAGGAGGCGCATGGATGACTTTGAAACCGTAACCCTGAATGAGGAGTGTAGCGCAGTTGTGCAAAAGGCGCTACCAAAGAAGATGAAAGATCCGGGCGGTTTCATCATTCCTGTTACATTGGGTGATGCATTTCATGGGAGGGCATTATGTGATCTGGGTGCAAGTATTAATTTGATGCCCACATCGGTTTTTGAGCAACTTGGTGTGGGAGATCCTAAGCCTACCAGGATGTGTTTGCAGATGGCTGATCGCACTATAAAACGCCCCAGAGGCGTTTTGGAGGACGTATTAGTGAGAGTTGAAGGACTCATCTTCCCAGCGGATTTTGTGATCTTAGACATGGAGGCTGACGATGATGTTCCTCTTATTTTGGGTCGCCCATTCCTAGCTACTGGGAGGACTATCATTGATGTGGCCAATGGAGAGCTGACTATGCAGATCAACGATGAGAAGGTGGCCTTCAATGTATTTGAGGCTATGAAGTTTCCCGCATATGCGGTAAGTGAGCAGTGCTTCGGGGTGGAGGCCTACACGCCGGACGAAGAGGATGATATTTTATTGGAGCAGCTATATGAGGAGCTCGTTCTACTTGATTCCAGCGAGAAAGAGCAAGCATTTGATGTTCATTGGCGTCAGCCCCTACCCCTCTTTAATGAGGGAAGCAGGAAGATTCTTACTCCTTCTCTTATTACTGCTCCTATTTTAGAATTAAATCCTTTACCTGTACATTTGAAATATCTATACTTGGGATCTAATGAGTCTTTACCTGTGATTGTGTCTGCATGTTTGGACAGGGAACAGGAGGAGCAGCTTCTCAAGGTACTACAGGAGAGAAAGGCAGCTATGGGATGGACCATAGCGGATATCAAGGGGATCAGCCCCACAGTTTGCCAGCACAAGATTCGGCTCATGGAAGACAAGAAGCCGGTAGTTCAGTTTCAGCGCCGCCTCAATCCTCACATGCAGGAGGTGGTGAAGAAAGAGGTGCTTAAATGGTTGGAGGCGGGCATCATTTATCCGATTTCCGACAGCACATGGACTAGCCCGGTACAATGTGTCCCTAAGAAGGGGGGTATAACTGTGGTGGAAGGGGAAAAAGGTGATCAAATCGCTACGCGTACTGTTACTGGGTGGAGAGTTTGCATGGATTACCGCAAGCTCAATGATGCCACTTTGAAGGATCATTTTCCCCTTCCATTCGTTGATCAGATGCTTGATAGGCTCGCACATCACTCTCATTATTGCTTTTTGGATGGGTACTCCGGGTACAACCAGATAGCAATTGAGCCAGCTGACCAGGAGAAGACGACATTCACTTGTCCTTATGGGACTTTCGCTTTTAGACGCATGCCTTTTGGGTTATGCAACGCACCTGCTACGTTTCAGAGGTGTATGATGTCGATCTTCTCTGATATGATGGAGCAGAATTTTGAAGTGTTCATGGACGACTTCTCGCTCTATGGTGATGGATTCGAAGACTGCCTGCAGCAGTTGGCCCGGGTTCTTGATAGATGCATTGACACCAACCTAGTGCTCAACTGGGAGAAGTGTCACTTCATGGTTACCGAGGGTATTGTTTTGGGCCACAAGATCTCCAGCAAAGGATTAGAGGTGGATAGAGCCAAGATTGAGGTTATTGAGAAGCTTCCTTACCCTACCTCTGTTAAAGGGGTAAGGAGTTTCTTGGGACATGCAGGGTTCTATCGGCGCTTCATTAAAGATTTCTCGAAGATCACAAAACCTTTGTGTGGATTGCTTGAGAAGGACGCGGTTTTTGATTTTAATGCGGAGTGCAAGTCGGCTTTTGATTTGCTCAAGGAAAAGCTGATTAGCGCGCCTATCATCACCACACCAGACTGGTCCCTACCATTTGAGCTCATGTGTGATGCTAGTGACTATGCGGTGGGAGCAGTTCTAGGCCAGCGGAAAGATAAGGTAGCTCACGTCATTTATTATGCCAGTCGTACTCTTAATGATGCACAGGTTAATTATGCTACCACGGAGAAAGAGATGTTGGCAATCATATTTGCGTTGGACAAGTTTCGTCCATATCTTGTGGGTTCTCAGGTGACGATCTTCACGGACCATTCAGCCCTCAAGTACCTTCTCACCAAGAAGGACGCCAAGCCAAGATTGATCCGGTGGGTGTTGTTGATGCAAGAGTTCGATGTGGTGATCAAAGATAAAAAGGGGGTAGAAAATGTGGTTGCAGATCATTTGTCGAGACTGGAGAACGATAAGCAGGAAGATTTGCCGATTCGAGAGGATTTTCCAGACGAGCAGCTCATGGTTGTGGTTGCAGCTGTGCCTTGGTTTGCTGACTTGGCAAATTTCAAGGCACTCAACATTGTGCCCAAGGACCTGAATTATCACCAGAGGAAGAAGTTCTTTGCAGACGCGCGACAGTATTTCTGGGATGATCCTTATTTGTTCAAGTTGGGGGCGGACAATGTATTGCGGAGATGTGTTGCGGAACCGGACACGTTGGAGATCCTTAGACACTGCCACGAGTTGAACTGTGGGGGACATTTCGGCAAATCACGCACAGTTGCAAAGGTACTTCAGAGTGGTTTCTATTGGCCAACCTTGCATAAAGACGCCCATCTATTTGTGCAGCAGTGTGACCGATGCCAGAGAACAGGTAATATCTCTAACCGAAATGAAATGCCTCAAAATTTCGTGTTAGAAGTAGAACCATTTGATGTGTGGGGGATTGATTTTATGGGGCCATTCCCATCGTCGCTTGGTAATCTGTATATTTTGTTGGCTGTTGATTATGTCACCAAATGGGTGGAGGCTCTGGCTTGTCCAAAGAATGATAGTGCTACAGTCGAGAGATTTTTACGCAAAAATATCTTCACAAGATTTGGAACTCCCAGAGCCATTATTAGCGACGAGGGATCACACTTTGTGAACAAGGTTTTTGCCAATACCTTGAGCAAGTATGGGGTAAAAACACACAAAATCTCATTGGCCTACCATCCACAATCCAATGGACAAGCTGAAGTGTCTAACCGTGAGATAAAGGGGATTCTAGAGAAAACTGTCAATCCAGGGCGCAAAGACTGGGCTCTACACTTGGATGATAGTTTATGGGCATACCGGACTGCATACAAGACTCCCCTAGGTATGTCTCCCTACCAACTAGTTTTCGGGAAATCATGTCATCTGCCGGTAGAACTTGAGCACAAAGCGTTTTGGGCGCTCAAGAAATTGAACTTGGATGCTAAGCTCTCTGGTGAGCAAAGGAAGCAGGCATTGCTTGAGTTAGAAGAACACAGGTTGATGGCATATCAGAGTGCCAAGATATACAAAGAGAGGACCAAGCAATGGCATGACAAGCATATCATTCCACGAGATTTCAGAGTGGGCCAGAAGGTATTGATATTCAACGCCCGACTGAAATTGTTTGCGGGCAAGCTGAAATCAAGGTGGAGTGGTCCATTTACAATTACAGAGGTTTACCCATGGGGATCGCTCGAGGTAGAAGCTGAGAATGGGAACAGGTTCAAGGTAAATGGACAGCGAGCAAAACCATACGTGGACGGGAATTTCATCGGGGTTATCGAGAGCCTCAAACCAATTCCCGATATCTGAGCTCATTTGAGGTAACTTGGTCGGGCCGTCGACCTTAAATTACAAAGCGCTTGTTGGGAGGCAACCCAACCTATTTACTGCATAGTGTAGATTTCAATACTGTTTTGTTATTTGATTTTGTTATAACTATTTGAGAGGTGCGAGAGAGTGGATTTAATATTTTCAATGAGTATGTGCAGGAATTCTAGGTGGAAGGCCTATTCCGGATCCCCCTTCTTGATACGCGAGTGAAGAATTGCACAAACAACGCGAAAAAGCAAGCCAAAACGCGTATCGGGACTCGGAATGAAGAAATGGATGATTGACGCCATTCTTACACGTACTCAACACACGCACCTGGGGGAGATCAAGTTTTCGGACTCCCCTTCTTGATATACGCGAAGAAGACGTAAAGAGAATGAGAAAGCTGGCACAATGGCACGGATTACGAGGCAAATTTTTGAAGACAGGACTGTGAGCTGATTTGAACAGTGCCATAGTGTGGGGGTGTTCGAGAGCTTTCTGTGGATAGGTGGATCGCGTATATCGGAGTCCGGACGAAGAAGTTATGCCAAAAAGGATGTTGCGAAGAGGAAAAGGGAGCCAAAAAGCATCCGGAATTGCCAAACGAGTCTTTGGAATGAGCAAATTGAAGAATGAAAGGTTCCCCGGACTTTGGGAATCTTTTATACCATAAATGGAGTCTCGAGGTCGAGGAGATCCATGACAAACCAAAGAAACGAGCAAAAACGACGAAAAAGGATGCTAAAAGGCGTCCAAAAGCATCCGGAAATGCAAAACGAGCCTTTGGAAGCGCGAAATCGAAGAATGAAAGATTCCCCGGACTTTGGGAATTTTTCTACATGAGAAGAGATCCCGCACTCCCCGTCTTGATGAAGGTGATTGCAAAATTTTGAAGAAAGCGGCAAATTAGGCACAATTTGGATATTTTTCGCGTAATTAAGCGATAATTGAGGAAAGACGGGAAAACGATCCGGAAACGGGACGTTATTTTTATGAGCAAGACATACGTCGGAAAAGGGATCCAAAGGTGCAAAAATCACATTCATCGGAGTTCGGGATCAAAATACGAGGTAAAGGTTATATTTTGGCTATTTAAATTTTCTCCTGCACAAAAGTAATCGTACGATTACCTTAGGGTAATCGTACGTTTACTTTTGCCTTAGAAAAATTTTTGGGGTGTAATTTTGGAGAGAAACTCACTGCCCATTCGTACGAAAGTAACCGCACGATTACCTTAAAGTAATCGTACGATTACCTTAAAGTAATCGTACGGTTACCTTTAAAGTAATCGCACGATTACTTAAAAGTAATCGTACGGTTACCTTAAAAGTAATCGTACGATTACTTCATACTTAGCCAAAATTTGGTGGGTGAAATTTTCCACAACTTACTGCCCATTCGTACCAAAGTAATCGCACGATTACTTTCATGTAATCGTACGATTACATAAAAGTAATCGTACGATTACTTTCGAAAGGGCATAAGTCGGGTTAAAACAAAAGTTTTTCAAGTTTATCTCCAATCTTCATCCCGTCGCCTTCTCCTCTCTTCTGCAATCACCATCAACGTCACACAACCTCCAGCCACCACCACCTGCCACCAACGCCGCCTCCCAGTCCGCCGCACTCACCAACGCCACCAGCTTCGTCTCTTCTCTCTCTCGCACACAACCCAGCAGCCTTCTCTCCCTCTCACAGCCGAGCAAACCCCCATCGCAAACCCCCATCGCCGCCGCCAACTCCCTCTCTCAGCCACGACCACCATCTCCAACCACCACCATCACCATCACAGGACCATCACCACCACTACCACAACTCAAATTGGGGGTGAATCAAAGAAGGAGGCCAAGTTAGGGTTTGAGAGTGAATCTGCAATTGGAGGCGATTGAGGTCGAATTTGAAGGAGATATTCGAGGGTTTCGACGGGGACACCGCAAGGAGCAAAAGGCACACGTCAATTGAAGAATTCGGAACAAAAATTTCGGCAACCCTAAAACAGCCCGGGTTGTCGAAATTCTGCAAATTCGTGCCCGTAAGACTTGCTCCGGGCACGTAGGTACGTCCTAATCTCTCGCACAATTTCAATACTCGAGTCTAGGCACAATTGAGTAAAAGCCCAATTTACTTTTTGTTGCGCTTAGAAGCGTGCTTGGGGGCGATTGATTAAAGTCCTAGGATTGTGTGCTTACGTGTTTAATTGCCGTATATTTGTACACAACTTGTCACTGTGCACGTGCTTGCTTTTGTTACGTTACTTGATTTATCTTGTTTTACTTGATTAAAATGAGCAAACGTGCGAGAACGAGTCGTGACAACGACCCCGATTACACATTACCTGGGGGAAGTGGGGTGAACGAGCCTGAGAATGAGTCTGTTGATAAAGGGGGTAACTCGGGTGCCCAATTGGTCATCCCGTTATCCCCTGAGCTTAGGGTGTTTACCACACCCGTACCATCCTCCTTGACCCCAATTCGAAAGGGTCGTGGTCATGCGCCGGACGACAACAAGTTGGCAATTGATAAGGGCGGGGTTTATTGCGACTTTAGGTTTATTTCAGCAAATGCCCAAGGTTATTACACGTCAAACCCTAGGATTAATAGAGGTGTTCAGGTTGAGAAACTGTTTCCACTAGAGGGGTTGCCCGAAGACCTACAAAAGGTCGCGGAGGCTGAAAATTTTGCGGGGTGGATGGAATTAGTGAAAGAGAAAGCCAGTTCTGTGTTGACTCGTGAAATTTATGCAAATGAGAGACACACTGATGAGGGTGAGACGGCTAGGCTCAATGACCCTCGTGTCATTTATTGTCGTCGGAACTGGCTAGTTTTGTCCTCTGAGAACATCGCCGCAGCGCTTAAGTGGCCCCCGTTGACAGCACCCTGTCAATTTAAGGTTTATCTGAAGAAAGACCAGCAGACGCTCATTAATGAGGTGTCAGCGTTTTGTTTTGCGGGAGTGCCAGGGGCCGACTGGGACAGGTCTAAAACCAATATCAGGCATTGGAAGCTCCCAGTCGGATACTTGCTACCTAAGCCACGGTGGCTTATTGAGCTGTTGGCGTCATGGGTGTTGGGAGTTTCGGCTCCCAATTACGTTGATTTTGAGGTGTGTGTCATGGCTCTGTGTCTATCGAGGGGGCATCGGATAGACATCCCTAGGCGGATTTTCCTGTACTTGCATGAGAGATTTGAAGAGAAAAATAGGAAGTCTGTGGGCCATAGTTTCTTACTTTTGCACTTAGCTAAGAAGTGCGGGGCTGTCGTACCTGATGGAGAGCTAGACATCACACCCAAGGCTCCGAGAATGTTTGACAAAATCCCGGACCCGTTCAAGGATGTAGTGGTGATGGAGGCAGGAGCTAGTTCTAGACCTCCTACAGGAAAGGCTAAGAAAAGAGCCTCTTCCTCGCGAGCGGCTCCTACTCCTCCAGCTCCTACTCCTCCAGCTCCTATTCCTCCAGCTCCTACTCCCGTTCCACCTCCGCCTGTACCACCCCCTGTCGTTGACCCTGGCCAGCCGAGTGTGACCTTAGCGGACTTGATGTCCGAGTTGCGACTGACTAGGACCATGACCCTTAACTCAAATGGTCGGTCCCGTGATTATGTGGCTGACATGAGTGCTCGGCAGTTTGAGCATCATCGCAGTAGCTTGCGTAACCTCGGTCAGGGCCTACGTCAGGTGAGTTTGCATCAGCACCGTCAGGACCAGTGGTTAGAGGCGTTGTCCACTCATGTGGGATTACCGAGAGATCAGTGGCCTACTGGCCAAGAGTCCTACCCTGGTGCCTACGAGTACCATTCGGATGCTTACTCCGGAGACCAGGACCAGGACGACGAGGATTCGTCCGAGTAGACTTACCACTCCCTGCATTTGAATGCTGAGTCTTTTCGCTTGCCTATGCATTCGTTGAGGACAACGACGCGTTCAAGTGTGGGGGGGTTTCTCAGCCTTTCATTAGCCAAGTCCGTGTCTGTCTGCATTCACCAGTTACATATAGGTTGTTTAGGTTGTTTGTGTCAGTTTTGTAGTCCGTGTCGTGCTTATATATATTGTGTTTGTGTCGTATTGTGAGTAGTTTATGTTTAGTGCACGTTTTATTTAATTGAGTCCACCTACCCAAATCGAGTCAGTTTCGAGTCTTCTTTCGAGTCGGCCCATGCATATAGAGTAGGGAATATTATAAAAAAAAAAAAAAAAAAAAAAAAAAAACAAAAAAATCTAAAAAAAAAAATTGAAAACAAATTGAAAATTGAGAAAGGGCAATCAAAAGAAGCTTGAATTTGGAAAATCGAGGAGTGTGAGAACTTTAGGCATAGGGTATGACGTGTGACCGAGAATGACAATTTGAGTTCCCCTTAGTATGTATAGAGAGACTTCCTTTACGGGAGTACCTACCTATTTTACGACATTTAAATGATTTTCAAAATCTAAAGTGTGTGCCTTGTTTTCGTACAAGAGTTGAGCTAGGTGTGAGCTAAACAAGCCGAACATTCATGTGTACGTCTTAGGTAGTCGCCAACCCGCCTCGTAGTGGCACACGAAACAGCTGTGCGAGGTGTGTATTAGAGCACTCACTGCTTATAGAACTTACCTTGTAGGACCACTAGTGAACCCTATTTCGAACCTTGGATTCTTTGATAACCTCTGAACTTAGGGTGACGATTCTTGGCCTTCATCATCGATTGGTTAGAATCACCGCTTTAGTGCGTCACGAGGGTGTTTGTAGTTGAGGGGGTTCGATGAGGGAGTGCTTCACGATATATTTGTGTGCGTCTTACGTATCGCTTGTACTTCATTTCTAATTATTGAGGGGAATGCGAGGGTGAGTGAGAGTAGGCTTGCACACTTCGGTGTGGCGGTGTCCCATGTCATTACACCATGGACACAGTTGTGGAGAGCCGTGAGTGCGTGGCATCTAATACGCACAAATTGGGTTGGGTGATTTAATTGGTGGATCGTGCTAGGGATCGTTTCTTTTCATCATCTTGGTGTAGGAGGATCGGTTGGATTAAGCACGAGACTTATATTGCTTTGATTACTTGAGAGGGGACATGGATATATTCTAGTGTGGGGATGTCGACTTTTGACTACGAACATAGAGATTGAGCTTGTGACGACTCCATCCCCATACTTGTACTTGGATTTGTTTGCGGCTTTGTTTAGTGGCGCCGTGTACTTTATTGAGTTAGGGGGAGATGGATTTTACGTGTGATACATATTCATTGGATTGTTTACTTCCTCCCCTTAACGTTTTGTATGGCTTAGCACTTGGAAGACCACTCGAGATATACGTTGTGACATTGTGTTTTGGATATTGAGAGATTTGAAAAAAAAAAAAAAAAACAGAAAAAAAAAAAGCAGAAGAAAAAAAAAATAAAAATAAAAAAAAAAAAAAAGAGAGAGAAAAAAAAAGGAGAGATGAAATAAAGGAAGACAGTTGGAGCTTAATGAAGACCGAGTGGTGGAAGCAACTATTTTATTGACGGCGATGTTCATTTTATGCATGTTTCACGACGGTGGCCACGGAGATCGTTATTGTACCGGGGTTTGAGGGGATCGAGGGCCGGAGATGGTGAGTTTCGGGTTGCGGTTCCTATCATCGTGGTGAGGGTGTGTGAGATGTGGGTTTTAAAGTGAGAATGTGATGCTTAGGACTTGTTACTACATGATTATCCTTTTGTCCCTAAGCCTCTACATTTTAACCCGTTAGCGGAATAGGAGCTCGGACCTTGAATGTGGCTTAGCCTAGCGTAGCCTCTTATTTATCGGCACACGCGAAGAGGTAGGTTATTCTTACACGTAGTAAAGCTAGGCTTTCTATACTAACTAAGGGAAATTCTTGTTGTCAATTTTAGTTGCAATTCATACCTCGTTCCTAGATTCTTCATCACTCCATGAGAACCGATTTGAGCTAATTGAGATTGCCCGATCTCGCCTAAAAAGACGTTTTGTGTATATATGTGTTGTGTAGGATCGAGTCATATATTTGCATTGCATCATATTGTTGCATCGTTGAGTCTTGTATTGAGTCGTCGTGTGTTTAGTCGGCTAATTGAGGTTAGTATGCAATTGGTAAGTTGAAAAGTATGCAATGGTCTTGGTTGGAATAGTTGACTTGAGATGTGAGATGAGAGGAGGAAGGTTCGGATGAGTTGAGATAGTTTGAGACTTGAATTGTTGCTCGGGACGCGCAACGGGTAAGTGTGGGGATATTTGATAACTCCATATTTGGAGTTATATTCTTATATGTTTCCTTACCGTTTTGCGTGTATTCCGATGCGTTTTGATAGATTTTGGATCATTTCTTGCTAAAGTTGAACATGTTGAGTCTTTGCACGTTAATGATGAGTCCGGGCACTTTTTGCATTGATTTTGGCTATATTTTATCACGTTTGATCTTCCGGTATGTTTCTCGTGTTGTGGTTTTCAGGAACCGGGAGCTCGGGACGTGACGTTGGAGCAAAAGTGAACTTCGGAAAGGTTGGAGGCTCAAAGGGATGCTCGGGAAGTGAAGACGAAAGGAAAAAGAGCAAGAAGATGGAGTTTGGAAGGTGGAAGATGAAAAGTAATCGTACGTTTACCTCAAGGTAATCGTACAGTTACCTTCATCCAGAAGTAATCGTACGATTACTTAGATGTAAACGTACGATTACCTATGAGGAAAGTAATCGTACGATTACATCAAGGTAATCGTACGATTACCTCTGCGGCCAGGATCGAATTTTTGGGCTGTTTTCGCTATTTTGGCATAGTTTTGGGAGTTTGAAGCCACAAAAGACTTAGGAAACATTGGGGAACGTCATTCAACATCAGAACACACCTTGGGAGTCGCGCTTAGAGTGCTTGGGAGCTAGGTCGAGAGCTTGGATCATCCGTTTGGCTTCTCTTCTTCTTTTCTTCTCTAGTTTTTGATACTTGATCATGAAACTTTGTATTATGAACATGATTATGAGTAGCTAAACCCGTATTTTGGGATATCTCGTAGGGAACTAGGGTTTGATCACTACAACTTGTGGTTTATGGATTTACTCTCATGCTTTTGAGCTTAATTGATGATTTCTTATCTAGTTATGTGAATTTCATGTTTTTAATTCATCTTTTCTATTGATAGACGTATTAATAGGATTGTGCTAGGTTATGAACGATAGAGGAATCTACGTTTGTTGCCCGGAAAATTGAAATACACACTAGCCGTATCTAGGGTTGAGGAATCTTGCTAGTTAGCTAAGAACAAGAGTAGAAACTAGTATCGTAATGCGTGTTTGAACTTGAGCAAGCTAGAGGAATCAGTTACGATAGTTTAGGCATAGTTATTGGTTGAGACATCTTCAATATACAATTGCTCGTTTAACTAGAATAAGAAATTATCGTGTTAGTAAAACATAAATCCAACGTAGTGTGACATTCCTAGTGATCCGTAGAGATATCCTGAATTTAATCAAACTTGATAAACATCAAAATCAACTCGTGCTCATTAATCTTGAAATAATTCTTTGAATTATTTGAGATAATTTTTATTTTAATATTTAGTAGGATTAGAAACCACAAAACAACTGCGCTTTGCCCACATAAAGAACAAACTTAATAGTTAGTTACACGAAGTCCCTTGGGTTCGACAATCCGGACTTTTCCGATTATTACTGCACCGACAACTGTGCACTTGCAGTTGGAGCGTGTCAATTTGTGATATTATTACTTGTGTTGGGAGTGAAATCTAAATGTTGGGGAGTCATTTGTAAAGCTTTGCTAGCAATTTGTGGTCTTTGTGTCTTTTATCTAAAGTTATTAGTGCCTTTAATTAAGTTGGGGGAGGTAGTTGTCTTATTACCTAAACTAGTGGTGGAAAAGTGTCTTTTTGCACTGGTTGATATGATTTTTGACCCAAAAATAATACCAGACAGATTTTTCTCACCCAAAATCACGTCAGTTGTGATTTTTCTTCATCCTCATCGTATCCTCTCTCGATCCCTCTCTATCTCTCTTCCTCTCCTTCTCTGCCCGTGCCTTCTCCTTCTCCTTTTCTTCATGCGTTTTGTTCATCTTCTTCTTCTTCCTCCATGATTGTTGATGTATACTTTTTCCGGCAGCCCTTGATTTGTCACCAACATCTTCATCTCCATCACTTCAATCACTCGAATCTCTCAAAGCTCACGTAAGTAACATGTTACTCGTTAATTTCAGATTTGTTGTACTCACTTTGATTACCGTCTTCACCACGTAGAACATCTCTAATCACTATATTCGTTGTTCAAGTGATTATTCATAAACCCTAGTTTATGTAAGGGGTTAAATCAAGCCGAAACAATAGGGTTAGCTAGTAATTACCACTTGCTTGATGTGGGTATTCATGTTGTATTAGGTTTAGTATGAATGTAGGATGAACTAGATGATTGGGAGAAAAGTTTCATGGAAATTGTTATTTCCCGTATGGGTATTTTGAGGGGAATTTGATATTTGAAACGAGCATATCTTTTGATTCAGGAATCGAAATTAAGATCCGTTTGAGGCTAAACTTATTATTTCGAATTTTTTGAATCCAATGGAACTGTTTTTGAGCCATGATCTGTTTGGGAAACTGGAGTAATAAATTGGTGAAGTTATGATAGGTTATGTATACTTTAGGTTATGGGATTTTGGAATAAGGTTTTGGGATTGGTTTTGAAGTATGAATTAAGGGGGGATGTTGGGTTGGTTTTAGAACCTTAAACCGTTGGGTGTCATGTGCATATAATATAGCTTAGTATTTTTATTACTAAGAAATTGTAATTTAATTAGAGTATTGTTAACTTGTAGGCGACGAATTCACCGACGACGCATACGTTGAGTACTACGATTGAGTCGCCGTAATCGCTTGCAAACGAGGTGAGTAAACATGCCAGGCCTAGTGTGCCTAACTCCCTTCGTGTCAAATGATTTCTTTTACATGTCTCAAAATGGATTACGTGCTATGTGTTTACGTGTCATTTAAACATCCAATTTTACTTGTAAATGCCTTTCTTGAAAATAACATAATAAGTTAACAATTCACAATAACGTAAAGTAGAAGAGTTGTGCGGGATTGTCTCATGGTTACTATTGGGCTTGGTCGGGTTATACCCGGCCAATTAATTGTATTTAATCCGGTTGCAAGGCCCCGGATCGCTCCTAGTACTCACCCTTCTGACCGCAAGAAGTCTGTAAGGGGGTGTCGACACTTAAGGTCTTGGATGCTTGCGAAGTGATTGGTTCTTCCCCGTATCAACTAATTGAAATTGTGATCTTTTGGAATCAATGGTTATTAATGGGAAAAAGAATGAGTATGAAATTTTGGGATTTCTCAACTTGAGTATTGAACTCGAATTTGCGAGCTGTAAACTCTCATGTTTTCTTACAAGTGTCAAATTCAAACTTCCGTTGTGTTCAAAGTTGAACTCCTACTCGCAAAAATGGTCATTGTTTTTATAACTGCCTCATCATCATTTTACATGCTTGGGTGTTTGCTTGCCAGTATTTTTATGCTGATTTTTGTACTGTGGTGTTTCTTTTTATTTCTGCACCACAGGTCCAGGTGGTGAGTATTTGGCTTAGCGGGGGACGCGGTTCATCATCTAGAAAATTAGTAATTTTCATTTCAATAAAAGTAGAACTCTTTTGTTAGTTAATAACACACTGGTTTGTTAAGCGCCCATGTTTGAGGCAGCTTTTGAGTTGTAATAAAGTTTTATAATTTAACTTTTAATTTAGTTTGCTTGAGATCCACTTTTAAATGTCCTTGTATCCGGGCTTTGTCTCGGGTACGGAGTGATACCCCCCGGGCCTCCGGCTTGGTCATTTTGGGGGTGTTACAGGTGGTATCAGAGCCGGCAATCCAAAAGGGAAAACAAAACCTGTTAGGGTAACTAAAATGAACATAGGCAAAGCGATTAAAATTTGACAAGCCGTTGGGAATTTGGGTAGTATTGCTAGGACTATTATGTGTGTAAATGCTTAGAAAAATAGGATAGAAGTCAAGTACACCCACCCACCCACTCCTAACTAAGAACTTTGGCCTACCAGAGATACTAAGAGATTGGGTTTTGAGGCGTTTCAGTGGAGTTCGGGTTAGAAACCTTTGATCATCCAACCTTTTTGAGGCGTTTTGTTGGGAGTTGATTTCAAAAGTCTTGGTTATAAAATTTAAGTTTTGGAAATAAGTTTTTTTTTCATGAGAGTAGTAGATTTTATTTACGTTATATACTTTGTGGAGTAAGAGACTTATGAAGTTGTTTTCTTTTGTAGATGGCTAGGACCAAAACGACCCCTAGGAAACGTGTAGTGCCCGTCGAGAAGCACCCGATTGTGACACCATGGGTTGAGGTTGAGGATTTTCCAGCGTTCCATGATCGCGTCGTTCAGTTTTGTGAGCAAAGGTTTGTGGAATCACAGTTTCCTCGGTACCGGAATCCTGCGTTTCATGCTTATTGTATGGTGAAGGCACTTCCCATGGGACCCTTATTTGGAGACATAATAGCAAAATAAAGCAACATCATGGACAACTACAACCGAATGAATGCTAGGGAGTACCTTTACCAAGGTGAATGGAGGCTCAACGCCGACTTCATATGCAAGTTGTTAATGGAGGTCCATGTAAAGTGGCAAGGTTACACGGTTATTGAGGTGAATCATATTGAAGCCAAAGAGGTGATTATCATAGACTCTAGTGACGATGAGGAGGTCGAAGAGGATCCAATGGAAGATGTCGATGAATACCCCGAGATTGAAGAAGATCCAATGGATTATTATGAAAGTGAAGAAGACCCAAGTGAGGGTGAGGATATCGAGGAAGACCCCGAGGAAGATGAGGAATTTGATGAGAGTGACGAAGACGAGGATTAAGCATGTTATAATTTTTTGATTTCCTAGACATTGATACAATTTAAAGTTTTGTTTTGTTTTGAATAAGGCTATGATGTCAAACAATATTTTGAGGTTCTTAGCGTTTTGATTTAAAGATGAGGAATTATGCTCATGTTTTGAGGACGCGATATGGGAGATTAATAAATTTAGTTCTCTGATTTTGGAGTATGATTTGATGAATTAAGATTGTCATGTGTTTTGTTATCATTGATTGAGTAATTAGAAAGTGTTCATGGAGTTAGAACGCGAAAACCTTGATCTTTGGTGTTGTTGAATCTGCGCAGCAGTGAGTTTTTGTTGTAGCAGACGTATTTAATTTTGGAGTTATTTTTCCCTGAATTTTTCCCTGAAAGTAGACATACCCAGGTATCTCTCATAAAAATTTCAGCCCTATATGAGTTCTGGAGAATCAGTTACGAATTTTCAAAGTTGGTGGTTCAGTAGCAGAATTGCAAAGTGACTAGCTGTAGCATTTTTCATTTTTACCTATCTTCCAGATCTTGTTTGGTTCTCAAATTTTTATGACAGTTAGTAGACATGTTTGACTAATTCTGGGAGAAAGCCTACCTCATTTTGAGGACTTTAGTGTCAGCTTAAGGCTTTTCAAAGTCAAAGTTTCTGTTCTGGTGGTCTGTGACAGCAGCTGTAGTATTCACTATGCAACTTGAGTTCTACAATTTATTTTGAGTTGATTCTTCTTGAGTATGAAATTAGACTCATAGAGGGTGTTTCACACCAAAATTCATAATTTTTGCTTGTCCTATTGACCAATTTCCCAATTTTTAAAGAGGGACGACGAAATGAGACGTGATCAGCCTATGTGTAAATACATGCTCATTTGAGTAATTGATGATCAATATGTGACATTACATGCCTAATTGCGCGTTGCATTCCATGTATTCATATTTACTTGTATTTCATGATATTTTACGAATAATACAATAGGCTATAGTGTAGGACAATAGACCACCTCCATACAACACTAGAAGGAATTTCCTTGTCAAACAGTGAGGGTAGGAATTTCATGTTGAACCGACCAAGGAGGGACCAAATTAATTTCTCGTACGAGGTAATAAAATTGGAGCAAAGGTTATACGAGCGGGCAAAGAGGAAAAATGACCTCATCGCGAGGAATTGTGAAGTACCGCGTGCTATGTCGGTTACGAGTTTTACAACAAAGTTAGAGTAAGGAAGAACAAGGTGTACTAATATTACGTTCAAGATGAAGGTGAGAAGAGAAATGTGTTTGAGAGATATTGACATAGAAGAATCTTTTGACAAATTTGTGTTAGAGAAATTTGTAATAGCACCGAAAGGAGTTGTGAGGGCTTCGGTGACATCACTAGAGATAAAGTAGTTAAAAGAGAACTGAAAAATCGAGTTTTCGGAGGTGGGATCAGCTATGTGAGATTTAGGTGCTTCTTAGCTAGTTTTATATAGTTTAGACTATTGAGAAATATGAGTGTTTATGTGAAACCCTATTGTTTTGGAGTTGACTACTTTGAAGATTTCGGAATATTATTTTGCTATGGAGAAAGTTTGAGAGTTTTAATATGGCGGGAAATACTAAAGTATTGACATAATACTCGGAGTTATATAAATCATTGGTATACCTGGGGAGATTATTTTGTTTTATTGACGGCGGTTTGTTACAAACATCTCATTTAGAGTCTTGTTTGCAGGGATATAGTTTTGGGCATTTTACCATTCATGTTGATTTCGATTTGGGTTTCAGGGTTTCATTGAAGAACCTGTTTTGGGATATTAATACGTTACTTAAGAGTTTAATCTCCAACATTGTGTTGTCTCTTATAAATGTCGCAGAGTTTTGGGAATTCCTGGGAAAATTATTAGTTGGCAACTGTTAAGTGTGTAATTGATTGGAAGTCAGCTCTAGAATACCCTTGTGGCAGAATAATCTTTATATTTGTTGTATAATAGGAGTATTCTTTGACTCTTGTAGATATGGCCTTCAACCTAGTGAATCCAACAGCAGAAGATTTTCAGATGAGCCACCCAACAAGAACACCTTTCTTGGAGGGGATGTCAATTTGGGAATTTATCGGAGAAGTCTTGGATAGGTGTGAGCATTGGGCTTACACTTTTGTTGGAGGATGGGTATTCAGCAACATACTAGTTCAGAGTCATTGCATTGTGGAGTCTCTACCTAATGAGCAACCTTGGATTTAGATTAAGAGACAATATAATGATTTGGTCGATAAGGAAGGAGGGTACCTTCCTAATCAAAAATATTTTCATCAAGGTCAGTGGATGATAACGCCACACTTCATGAAGTGTACTTTGTTGTTAGTTCACAAGCCTTGGGAGGAGCCTGTGGAGGACCCAGGAGAAGTAACAGACTAAGAGCTAGCATGGACGATAGCGGCCCCCCGCCCACCCTCGCCTAGGAAGTGTTTTGGAGAATCGTGTCTTTTGATTTTCTATGAACATTATAATTCATTTTAGAACATACTTTGAATTTGTAAGGATAATGAGATTTTTGGATTCTAGTTGGAATAGTCCATTAAATAAAATTAGATTCTAGTCATGTCTTATGGTTACATAGTTTTGATGGATCACGTTGATTTACTAGTGCTTGTGTCTCTTCTTACCTTGTCTATATTTTGTGAAGGTTTTATTTATCTTATTTCTCTCCTTTTTCTCCTGTATATGACATTATAAGAGTAAAGGAAAAAGGGGATTACACATCTGAAACTGAAGTTTGAGGATCAAGGGCTAAGTTTTGTTTGTTATATCTCATACTATTTGATTGGCGAAAGACGATATTTTGGGTCATTATGATGTTAATGTTTACATTAGAGGTACATGTTCGGAGCTTTGTTACTTATCTATCATTTGAGGAACTAGATGTTTTCTCCTTAATGGTTCGTCCTTGGTATTATGATAGTTGTTGGGTTGTATCACCTTTATTGTATGAGGCGTAATATAGTTCATTTACTAGTTTATTCACAATCTGACTAAGAGTATGGATGGTCAGCCTTGGGAGATCTTAAGAACTTATTCCTCGTGACAAATAGTTTATGATGTTGTAGCGGTTATCATTTGAGTTATTGATTTAGGTTTTGGGTCGCTCTCTATTATGTTGGTACAACAATCAAGACAAGTTTTTGGTGTAATCTAACTTGGTTTGGTATAGTCTCACGTTTGGGGTAGCTAACATATATTGTCAACTGATGCGTATGATCGGAGTCTTTTCGTCAAATCGTTGTTTGGATTATGGGCTGGTTATTCACATCTAAGATATTTTAAAGTCCTATGCTTCTATTGAATTTCTGGGAATGCCAAGTCGTATTGAAATTAAGGTTTACATTAGACTTCCATGAGACATCTTACCCGACTCCACCAAAAACATGTGGACCGAGCCCTCGCAATTCGAATTCGAGTGTTTATTTGATTTTCGAGATGTATGGTAGATGAGTTCAAGACTTTTGCAGACCAAGAGTAGTGACCCATACTATGAAGTCCCAATTCCTGAGGCCTCGTGAATGCTCAATTCTTTCCGGATATACCTTTTTTTTTTGGAGATATCAAGTGGGGGTATTGGGGTCCATTGGGTGAACTTCGTGGGGGCCATATGTGAATTACATGGGCCATGTTAAGTTGTTAGTCAACCTAGATGACATGTTTAAGTGACACCTTGCAGACATTATCAAGTGGGAAGAGAATGTAGGCTCCCTATTTGTCGCCTAGGACCGGGAGTCGTGGCTAGTGCCAATCAATTTAGAACCTTCATTTAGTTATGAGGAACACCCTGTCAAGATTCTAGACACCAAGACAAGGGACACCCGCAATAAGAGTGTCAAGCTTGTAAAGGTCTTATGGGCGAATCACCTCACTGAAGAGGCAACTTGGGAAGCGGAGGATGTTATGAGGAAGAAGTTGTTGGAATAGATGCCCTAGAGGCAATCATAGATTTAGTATGAACAATGTTTTGGCTAGAATATTCATTTATTATTTATGGCGATATTTAATATAATGAAGTCCTTAGATAAATTGTGTTATTTATCTTAAATGTCCCTAGTCCATTATATTGATTAATAGGACAATCAAATATAGACTAGTATGTGGGTAGATTGATATGGAGATATCAAGTCTAACACATGGGTATGCATTAGGAGTAATGGCATACTGGATTGACCCATGACGAAAAGGATACATTAGATTATGTGAAGTCACAATCGCTTTTCGTAGTGCTAATATTATTGCAATCCTTGGACTTGAAGTCACTAGATACTCTAGTTGTGAAATATTGCGCTTTGATGTTATCAAACGTTACACCGTAACTGGGTAATCATAAAGGTGGCTATCGGGCGTGATAGGAAGCAAGCTTAGAGATCGTAGTGATGTAGATAGGATTTGTCCCTCCTACATAATAGGGGTAAATATCCACGGCCACTCGAGGGATGAGGCTTATTGAATGTCTGGCCAGACTCAGATAAATTAATATGGAGATATTGATGTTATCTGCAAGCATAAGCATATTCCCAGGATCGAGGAACTATGGATTGGATATACGAGTGTGACTATTTATGTCTCGTGTCCAATCCGGATATGGAGACAAAGGGATAATGCAATATGACATATTGGGCACAAAGGTTTGTCGGGATCACTGACTATTTCTATTGGTTGGGTTGCATGGATGTGTTGCTAGACACCGCTCCATGTTAGTAATAGTTACTACCAACTATATAGAAACCTATGGGGTCACACGTCAAATAGAGTAGAGCTAGATTTGGGATTAATTAATATGGATTAATTAATAGAAGGATCATTGTGCAACACCTTGCAAACTTAGTGGGACTAATTTGCAAGGAAGGGAATAGTTCTAGTCCTACTAGAATAAGAAAACTCTTTTATGGAAACAACAAGGAGTTGTTGGAGTATATAAAGGAGGCTCTGGCTTCCTTCCCACTAATGAGTTATTAGTCATAACACACAAAGAGTGGGAGAGAGCAAAAGAGAGAGCAAGACAAGAGCTAGGGCCGAAACCCTAGCCCCGTCCGCCCCCTTACCCGACGGCAAAAAGGGAGGCCGCCCCTCCTTTGTTGCCTTGTTGCTTTGTGTCTTTGATCTTCATCCCTCTTCCTCCAAGGTTCAAGCTAGCACTTGATTGAAGGAAGAATCTAGATCTCACCTCTAGACGTGGATCAACCGTAGAGACGAGGACATCATTCTTCGTGTGATCTCACAAATCAAAAGGTACACATCTTCTATGTCCTTAATCATGTTATGATGTCTCTTCCTGTGATCCTTGGTGGGCTTTGAGTAGGATTAAATTTTTGTTATTCCGCTGCGTTACCTACGTCAAAACCCAACAGTGGTATTAGAGCCACAGGTCGTAGAGCATAACATGATATTATGTGTTTACGATTTCAGTTCATACACCGTATTATTGTTTATTACGCGAAAAACTGAAAAATTGGCATAGTAGATGCAATATTGAATTTGATTCAATAA
Source organism: Linanthus parryae (assembly GCA_023055425.1). NCBI lineage: Eukaryota > Viridiplantae > Streptophyta > Magnoliopsida > Ericales > Polemoniaceae > Linanthus > Linanthus parryae. Next base: position 187,573,179 of record JALGPY010000001.1, read on the forward strand.
AACGAGACCCAATTTAACATTGGATGTTAGAATTGGTGAGTTTAATCACATAGGATGTGAATAATTGGGTTCTTGAAAAATTAGGGTTCATGGGCACATGATTGAAAAGGGGTTTTCAATTATGGAAACAAAATTATGGAATTAAATCCATATGGAAACAACCTTGCTTGGGCAACAAGGAAGGAGGAAGGGGACTAGGGCCGAAACCCTAGCCGCCCGCCCCTCCCTTGGGCGCCAAGCAAGGCCGCGGCCCCCTTAGGCGTGCGGCGGTCCTAGGGTTCGGGCCACTAGTTGTCTTGGACCCTTTGGACCGTTGTGAAACCCTAGTTACCCAATTTCATTAAAATTAAACAAGCGCGTTAAAAATTGGTTTTAACTGTATTATGTGCTTTATTGCATGGTGGATGGATATGGCCTAGGATTGTGGATGTTTATTGTTTTGTGGTTTGGTTTACGGCCTGCGAGCTGATCAAATTAATGTAATAATTAATTAAGTTTTACGGCCTGCGAGTCGTTCTTTTTCTCCTCGACATGTGAGACTTTTATTATTTATTTATTCTAGATATTAGGCTAGAATTAGAAATATTTAGATGATAGCCAAGAGCATGGAGAAGAAGACTGGAGAGCTAAAGGAGCCAAAAGACATCCCTAGGCGCGCAGCTATGGTGGAGCACATGGAGATGAGCTCGGCACTTTAGGGCAATTAGATATTATCATTGGCTTGATAATATCATTAGTCTAGAGGCCATATCCATGCCACGTTTTTTATTTTTGTGGATGTTTATTATTCATGCCTTGTTATTTATTTTGTGTGTATGGCGCTACAAGCAAAACGATAACAAGATAATAATAAACAAGGTTGGTCTTTTATTGTGGATAGCCCAATCCAAATAAGTAGACCATGTTGATAAAGATCAACCAAACGAATTAAAAGAAATCCCTCAATTAAATATTGCGTTTTTCCTTCTCTTGCCAAAACACCCTTCATGATCATGGACTATTAAATTCGGGCTTGCCAAAGCAAGGCGATTTTAATTTTTCATGATGTGTTGCGGACGACGCAAGCTAGTAATGCGTGTATGTTGAAAACAAGAGGTTGGACGCAACTAGGCAAGAATCAATTGGGTTGATGAGCTTAGAGGCATGACAATTAGGAGTTATCCAATTGGATAAAGAATAAAAGGAATTTATTCACCTAATTGGACCAAGAGTTGCATGGGATGCAATTGGAATGGTTCCTACCTAAATAGCCAATTCTTGGGTGACTTGCCAAAGCAAGCTCAAGAAGAAGTGAAATAAGGATCTTGGACCCACTAGAAAATATAAAGATATTTTCCGCTTTAATGGTGAGGGCTATTAAACCGAGAAAAATAGTGGGAGCTATATTTAATGATCTAGCCATTATTAAATATAGTCAAATTGTTCAAAATACTAAAATTGCATATTTCTCGTTTTGTAGAATTCCAAATGGCAAACAACAACGCATCGAGTTCATCCCTACGATCTGTCCTTGAGAAGGATAAATTGTCTGGAACAAATTTCCTTGACTGGTACAGAAACTTGAGGATTGTCCTCAAGCAAGAAAAGAAGCTGTACGTCTTGGACACTCCAATTCCAGACCCACCACAAGATGAGTCTCTATTAGCGGAAGTAAGGGCACGTCAGAAACATATTGATGATTCTAATGACGTGACTTGCCTCATGCTTTGTACCATGACTGGTGAGCTTCAGAAGCAACACGAGAACATGGAAGCCTATGATATGATCATACACTTGAAACAATTGTTTCAGGAACAGGCAAGGCATGAGCGCTATGAAGTGTCTAAATATTGTTCAAAAGTAGTCTTGCAGAGGGGAATCCAGTAGGCCCTCATGTACTCCGAATGATCGGGTATATAGAGAACCTTGAGAGACTGGGGTTCCCACTCGGCCAGGACTTGGCGACTGATCTCGTCTTGCAATCGTTGCCTGACAGTTATAATCAGTTCATTATGAACTATAATATGAACGAGATCAACAAGTCTTTGCCAGACTTATTGAACATGCTAAAGACAGCTGAGCAAAGCATCAATAAAGGCAAGGGCAAGGCCATAATGATGGTACACAAGAAGAAGGGCAAGTCAGTTGCATCTACTTCAAAAGGAAAACGCAAGAAAGTTGCGAAATCCAAGGATGCCCTAAAGCCTAGTGGAGGTGTGGCTAAAGGTGAATGTCACTACTGCAGCCAGCCGGGTCACTGGAGGAGGAATTGCCCTAAATATCTGGAAGATAAGAAGCTTGGAATAGTGATTCCACCACCACCAGGTATTTATGTTATAGACGTCAATCTTTCTATTTCATCATCCTGGGTATTGGATACCGGATGTGGTTCTCACATTTGTCGTAATGTGCAGGATTTGAAAAGAAGTAGAAGATTGCGAAAAGGGGAGATAGACTTGCGCGTCGGGAATGGAGCAAGGGTTGCTGCATTAGCTGTAGGCGTTTATGAGCTATCTTTGCCTTCTGGACTTATTTTAGAATTAGACAATTGCTTTTATGTGCCTGCTATGAGCAGAAACATTATTTCCGTTTCTTGTTTGGACGAGAAAGGTTTTTCTATTTCAATAAAGGACAAGTGTTGCTCCATTTATTTTGATAGTATGCACTATTGTAGTGCGCATTTGTCTAATGGATTGTATATCCTTGATCTAAATAATCCAATCTATAACATAAATACTAAAAGGATTAAAACTAATGATTTAAATCCTACATATCTATGGCACTGTCGTTTAGGCCATATAAATGAGAAACGCATATCTAGACTCCATAAGGATGGACTTCTAGACTCATTTGATTTGGAATCATATGAGACATGTGAGTCTTGTTTATTAGGAAAAATGACAAAGTCCCCTTTCAATAAAAAGGCGAACGGACTAGTGAGTTATTGGCACTGATACATACTGATGTATGCGGGCCATTCCCCACGCCTGCCAGAGGTGGTTATACCTACTTCATCACATTTACTGATGATTTCAGTAGATATGGATTTGTATACCTTATGAAGGCCAAATCCGAATCCTTTGAATTGTTCAAGGAATTCAAGAGTGAAGTAGAGAAGCAACTTGGCAAGAGTATTAAAGCCCTACGATCGGATCGTGGAGGAGAATACTTAAGCCAAGAGTTTGATGAGTATCTTAGAGAGTGTGGGATAGTATCCCAGCTCACTCCACCCGGAACACCACAATGGAATGGTGTATCCGAGAGGAGGAATCGCACTCTACTAGATATGGTGCGATCTATGATGTCTCAAACAGATCTTCCGATATCCTTTTGGGGACATGCTCTAATGACTGCAGCTTTTACCATTAACCGTGTTCCATCCAAATCAGTCATGAAGACGCCATATGAGATATGGACTGGGAGGCGTCCCATAGTGTCGTTTATGAAGATTTGGGGCTGCGACGTGTATGTAAAGCGTTTACAAACAGACAAGCTCGGGCCTAAAGCGGATAAGTGTAAGTTTGTGGGATATCCTAAGGAAACTAAAGGATATTACTTCTATAACCCTACCGAAAACAAAGTGTTTGTTGCTCGGACCGGCGTGTTTCTAGAAAGAGAACTAGTCTCTAAAGAAGCAAGTGGGAGGGTTGTAGAACTTGAAGAAATTCATGAACCACAAACCACTGAACCAATAATGGAACATGAGCAGGAACCACAAGGAGTTGTGGAAGAGCCTGTTCAAGTAACACAGGAACTCCGTAGATCAGGAAGAGTGCGTCATGAGCCAGAGAGGTATGGACTTCTCGTGACTGAGCCCGATGACGTACCACTCATGGATGATGAGCCTGCAAACTATGGAGAAGCCATGAATGGCCCAGACTCTAAGAAGTGGCTGGAAGCCATGAGATCCGAAATGGATTCCATGTACACCAACAAAGTATGGACTTTGGTGGAACCACCCGAAGGGGCTCGACCCATAGGGTGCAAGTGGGTCTTCAAGAAGAAGACCGACATGGATGGCAAGGTAGTTGCCTATAAGGGGCGATTGGTGGCCAAAGGTTATAGACAGATTCATGGTATTGACTATGATGAGACCTTTTCACCAGTCGCCATGACTAAATCCATTCGAATCTTACTTGCTATTGCAGCATACTACGACTATGAGATTTGGCAAATGGATGTCAAAACAGCGTTCCTTTATGGGAACCTCCTTGAGGATGTGTACATGACACAACCAGAGGGTTTTGAGGATCCAGAGAATGCCAATAAAGTCTGTAAGCTGCAAAGATCCATTTATGGATTAAAGCAAGCTTCTAGGAGCTGGAATCGACGTTTTGATGACGCGGTCAAAGAGTTTGGCTTCATCAAGAACGAAGATGAGCCTTGTGTTTACAAGAAGGTTAGTGGGAGCTCTATAGTATTTCTGGTCTTGTATGTGGATGACATACTAATCATTGGCAATGATATTCCTACTCTGCAATCTGTTAAAGATTGGCTAGGAAAGTGCTTTGCGATGAAAGACTTAGGAGACGCAGCCTATATACTGGGTATAAAGATCTATAGAGATAGATCTAAAAGGTTGCTTGGCCTAAGTCAGAGTACATATATTGACAAGGTGTTGAAGAGGTTCAACATGCAAGATTCCAAGAAGGGATTCTTGCCCATGTCACATGGGGTCACTCTTTCCAAGAATGACTGTCCCTCCAACGAGATGGAGAAGGACCGCATGAGTAGGATACCCTATGCTTCGGCCATAGGATCCATCATGTACGCCATGCTATGTACTAGACCAGACGTATCATACGCATTGAGTATGGTGAGCAGATATCAGTCCAATCCGGGTGAGAGTCACTGGATTGCTGTCAAGAACATCCTAAAGTACTTGAGAAGAACTAAGGATGTGTTCTTGATATTTGGAGGAATGGAAGAGCTAAGTGTAAAGGGTTACACTGACGCAAGCTTCCAAACCGACAAGGATGATTACAGATCACAGTCTGGATACGTGTTTTGCCTGAATGGAGGAGCTGTGAGCTGGAAGAGTTCCAAGCAAGGCACAGTTGCTGATTCTACAACAGAAGCTGAGTACATCGCTGCTGCGGAAGCAGCAAAAGAGGCAGTATGGATAAAGAAGTTTATCACTGAGCTCGGTGTGGTCCCTAGCACAGTGGATCCCGTAGAGTTGTACTGTGACAACTCTGGGGCAATCGCACAGGCAAAGGAACCAAGATCGCACCAAAAGTCAAAGCATGTACTTAGGAAATTCCATCTTATTCGTGATATGATCGATCGAGGAGATGTGAAGATATGCAAGATTCCGACAGATGACAACGTGTCAGATCCGCTCACGAAACCTCTTGCGCAGCGAAAGCATGAAGGGCACGCCAGATCTATAGGCATACGAGATGCGCCAGATTGGCTCTAGTGCAAGTGGGAGACTGTTGGAATAGATGCCCTAGAGGCAATCATAGATTTAGTATGAACAATGTTTTGGCTAGAATATTCATTTATTATTTATGGCGATATTTAATATAATGAAGTCCTTAGATAAATTGTGTTATTTATCTTAAATGTCCCTAGTCCATTATATTGATTAATAGGACAATCAAATATAGACTAGTATGTGGGTAGATTGATATGGAGATATCAAGTCTAACACATGGGTATGCATTAGGAGTAATGGCATACTGGATTGACCCATGACGAAAAGGATACATTAGATTATGTGAAGTCACAATCGCTTTTCGTAGTGCTAATATTATTTCAATCCTTGGACTTGAAGTCACTAGATACTCTAGTTGTGAAATATTGCGCTTTGATGTTATCAAACGTTACACCGTAACTGGGTAATCATAAAGGTGGCTATCGGGCGTGATAGGAAGCAAGCTTAGAGATCGTAGTGATGTAGATAGGATTTGTCCCTCCTACATAATAGGGGTAAATATCCACGGCCACTCGAGGGATGAGGCTTATTGAATGTCTGGCCAGACTCAGATAAATTAATATGGAGATATTAATGTTATCTGCAAGCATAAGCATATTCCCAGGATCGAGGAACTATGGATTGGATATACGAGTGTGACTATTTATGTCTCGTGTCCAATCCGGATATGGAGACAAAGGGATAATGCAATATGACATATTGGGCACAAAGGTTTGTCGGGATCACTGACTATTTCTATTGGTTGGGTTGCATGGATGTGTTGCTAGACACCGCTCCATGTTAGTAATAGTTACTACCAACTATATAGAAACCTATGGGGTCACACGTCAAATAGAGTAGAGCTAGATTTGGGATTAATTAATATGGATTAATTAATAGAAGGATCATTGTGCAACACCTTGCAAACTTAGTGGGACTAATTTGCAAGGAAGGGAATAGTTCTAGTCCTACTAGAATAAGAAAACTCTTTTATGGAAACAACAAGGAGTTGTTGGAGTATATAAAGGAGGCTCTGGCTTCCTTCCCACTAATGAGTTATTAGTCATAACACACAAAGAGTGGGAGAGAGCAAAAGAGAGAGCAAGACAAGAGCTAGGGCCGAAACCCTAGCCCCGTCCGCCCCCTTACCCGACGGCAAAAAGGGAGGCCGCCCCTCCTTTGTTGCCTTGTTGCTTTGTGTCTTTGATCTTCATCCCTCTTCCTCCAAGGTTCAAGCTAGCACTTGATTGAAGGAAGAATCTAGATCTCACCTCTAGACGTGGATCAACCGTAGAGACGAGGACATCATTCTTCGTGTGATCTCACAAATCAAAAGGTACACATCTTCTATGTCCTTAATCATGTTATGATGTCTCTTCCTGTGATCCTTGGTGGGCTTTGAGTAGGATTAAATTTTTGTTATTCCGCTGCGTTACCTACGTCAAAACCCAACAGAAGTATCCTCACCTTTTCGACGAGGTACTTTGAGCTCCGAGGACGTCACTCCTCTAAGGGGAAGAGGATGTAATCCTTCGGTTTTTAATACAGTATTCATTACAGTATATTGCATATCATTCATGACCTTAGGTTGCATTTAGTAATTGTATCCTTGAGAGGAAGTTCATACCTTATTGGTTGTTGAAGGTTTGGTTTAAGCTTCGAGGACGAAGCTCTTTCTAAGAAGGGAAGGATGAAATACCCCGTTTTGTGACTAAGGGTATTTTGGATATTCGTGATATTCGACTATGGATATTTTGGGTATTTGTGATATTATTACTTGTGTTGGGAGTGAAATCTAAATGTTGGGGAGTCATTTGTAAAGCTTTGCTAGCAATTTGTGGTCTTTGTGTCTTTTATCTAAAGTTATTAGTGCCTTTAATTAAGTTGGGGGAGGTAGTTGTCTTATTACCTAAACTAGTGGTGGAAAAGTGTCTTTTTGCACTGGTTGATATGATTTTTGACCCAAAAATAATACCAGACAGATTTTTCTCACCCAAAATCACGTCAGTTGTGATTTTTCTTCATCCTCATCGTATCCTCTCTCGATCCCTCTCTATCTCTCTTCCTCTCCTTCTCTGCCCGTGCCTTCTCCTTCTCCTTTTCTTCATGCGTTTTGTTCATCTTCTTCTTCTTCCTCCATGATTGTTGATGTATACTTTTTCCGGCAGCCCTTGATTTGTCACCAACATCTTCATCTCCATCACTTCAATCACTCGAATCTCTCAAAGCTCACGTAAGTAACATGTTACTCGTTAATTTCAGATTTGTTGTACTCACTTTGATTACCGTCTTCACCACGTAGAACATCTCTAATCACTATATTCGTTGTTCAAGTGATTATTCATAAACCCTAGTTTATGTAAGGGGTTAAATCAAGCCGAAACAATAGGGTTAGCTAGTAATTACCACTTGTTTGATGTGGGTATTCATGTTGTATTAGGTTTAGTATGAATGTAGGATGAACTAGATGATTGGGAGAAAAGTTTCATGGAAATTGTTATTTCTCGTATGGGTATTTTGAGGGGAATTTGATATTTGAAACGAGCATATCTTTTGATTCAGGAATCGAAATTAAGATCCGTTTGAGGCTAAACTTATTATTTCGAATTTTTTGAATCCAATGGAACTGTTTTTGAGCCATGATCTGTTTGGGAAACTGGAGTAATAAATTGGTGAAGTTATGATAGGTTATGTATACTTTAGGTTATGGGATTTTGGAATAAGGTTTTGGGATTGGTTTTGAAGTATGAATTAAGGGGGGATGTTGGGTTGGTTTTAGAACCTTAAACCGTTGGGTGTCATGTGCATATAATATAGCTTAGTATTTTTATTACTAAGAAATTGTAATTTAATTAGAGTATTGTTAACTTGTAGGCGACGAATTCACCGACGACGCATACGTTGAGTACTACGATTGAGTCGCCGTAATCGCTTGCAAACGAGGTGAGTAAACATGCCAGGCCTAGTGGGCCTAACTCCCTTCGTGTCAAATGATTTCTTTTACATGTCTCAAAATGGATTACGTGCTATGTGTTTACGTGTCATTTAAACATCCAATTTTACTTGTAAATGCCTTTCTTGAAAATAACATAATAAGTTAACAATTCACGATAACGTAAAGTAGAAGAGTCGTGCGGGATTGTCTCATGGTTACTATTGGGCTTGGTCGGGTTATACCCGGCCAATTAATTGTATTTAATCCGGTTGCAAGGCCCCGGATCGCTCCTAGTACTCACCCTTCTGACCGCAAGAAGTCTGTAAGGGGGTGTCGACACTTAAGGTCTTGGATGCTTGCGAAGTGATTGGTTCTTCCCCGTATCAACTAATTGAAATTGTGATCTTTTGGAATTAATGGTTATTAATGGGAAAAAGAATGAGTATGAAATTTTGGGATTTCTCAACTTGAGTATTGAACTCGAATTTGCGAGCTGTAAACTCTCATGTTTTCTTACAAGTGTCAAATTTAAACTTCCGTTGTGTTCAAAGTTGAACTCCTACTCGCAAAAATGGTCATTGTTTTTATAACTGCCTTATCATCATTTTACATGCTTGGGTGTTTGCTTGCCAGTATTTTTATGCTGATTTTTGTACTGTGGTGTTTCTTTTTATTTCTGCACCACATGTCCAGGTGGTGAGTATTTGGCTTAGCGGGGGACGCGGTTCATCATCTAGAAAATTAGTAATTTTCATTTCAATAAAAGTAGAACTCTTTTGTTAGTTAATAACACACTGGTTTGTTAAGCGCCCATGTTTGAGGCAGCTTTTGAGTTGTAATAAAGTTTTATAATTTAACTTTTAATTTAGTTTGCTTGAGATCCACTTTTAAATGTCCTTGTATCCGGGCTTTGTCTCGGGTACGGAGTGATACCCCCCGGGCCTCCGGCTTGGTCATTTTGGGGGTGTTACACTACCCTCCGGTGGCCCGCTTTTCAATGTGGCTTACATCGTTCGTGTTGGTTTTTCATTTTGATCTCAAATGTGTATTCAAAATTACAATTAGCAAGTTTGAAGACACTATAAATAATTAATTAATATATCATAATATAAACTGCGCAATCTAAGTAGATATGTCTTTTTGCACATGACTTTTTACCCGTATGTCAAAAAACTACAATTTATATTTCCGGTATCGCGACGAAAAGATCTACGCACATCTATATGATTCGTATACTGAAAAACTATGCAAAAAAAAAACGAGGTTATTTATACAATACCAATTTCGCACATATCGAGGAACAAATTAACAACTGTATGCTATTATACCAATATTGGATTATTAATGGTAAACCCCAACACAATAATATAAGTGGAAGCAATTAGATTTACCTCTTGTAGTGTGATTATTCCTAGAACGTTGTTCCCAATTTCGGCGTTGATGTTCACATGCTCAGTTCCCATCAGAAACGCACACCTCTTGGTCTAACATTGATTTCCACAACACGAACTGCTCAATGGATACGTGAGAGAGGACATCGTAGAGAGAAACTGTGTACTAAGTCATACTGACATGTTTAGAAACTTTCTTTATATATACACCAAGTTTTACTTACTTGTAGCATAACTCTTTAAATATTTGCGATGTTAACCCCCTTAAATTTATAGAAATTACTAGGCATTCCCCTTGATCGCAAAATGTAATAATTCTAAGACATGCGGTTCCTTCGGGCTCCTCAAGAATTGCCCAACGAATATGAACACTCTCGGATTGTACAACTCACCTTAGTAAGCTTAGGTCAGGCAAGCTCGGTTAAGAGCATTGAGTGCGCACGCTCCAAAATTTTCAGATATCACAATGATATGCATCAACAATCTCGTGGATCTGGTGGTGGAAACAACCATGGATGCCGCCAGCTGAACTTCTTGAAAGTTAGTGCTTTGCCATCTCTGTGAAGCAATAGCTTGGGCTCTCGAATGTTTTTTCCCAGTTTCACATTATGCTTTCATTTATGCAATTTCCTCTTCTCTCGTCAAGGCATTTACCAAGCAAGTGAAATTAGGGGCGAAGTGGCCCTTTCATACTCTATACAACTTTGAGATTAAATATTGTTACAAGAAGTGAGAGTAAAATTGTATTTAGTCATCCTGCGTTATTGTCCATCTAAATTAAGGACGACCTTTGTCGATTGACAAACAAAAAAGGTAGTCAATGACTATTTACCATATCACGAGGGTAATTTGTATATATACTACCAGTCCGTCCCTGCTCTTTCTTCCAATTTGATTTTTTGACTCGTATCTAGGTCACTTTGACCGGGTGATTTGGATAGCAAGACGATGTCATTTTTTGAATGAAAAAAATTCGCCTGGTCACCGGGTCAAAGTGACACAGTGAATAGTGGTAAAAATAAAATTGAGAAGGAATAAATTCAATTTACCTACATACCCTCACACAAAATATTGCAGCGGGACTTTTAATTTGTTGCGGGCTCAGATCGTGAGCTCCAGAAAGGCCTCGCCCATGTGATGTACAGAGTTTTTGGGGAGGCCTGGCCCACGTGATTTACTTTTTACTCTGAGTTTCTGGGGCGCAGATTTTGTGAGCAGAAAGCACTGGATACATTCTCTATGAATATTTCTCGAATTGGGACTTCGTGGGGCTCAACGCCAATGTACTTTGAGTTCTACTTCTAGGTTATTCCACTTGTGTCAGTATATATAGATACTTATCTTTCGTCACCTCATGGTCAGAAAAATTATTAAGTTATGGCCGACTGGAGTTCCCTCCCAGTCGATCTCGTGCGGCTAATCGCCAATAACTTGCCGGTCATGGACGATTTCGCATCTCTGAGTTTCGTGTGCCGATCTTACAAGTCTGCCGTTGATAAAAATCAGTGGCGTCCAAAAGGATGTTCTGGCCCACCATGGCTATTACTCTGTTGCGATGAAAACGATCCTCCAACCAGTGAGAGGCCTTTTCTTAATTTCTACAAGAACAAGAAGAAATTCATGATGGATCTGCCAGAGATTCACGGCAGACGCTGCTGGGGATCTCCCTACGGCTGGATCACAACCCTAGGCCCTAACGATCAATTACATCTCTTTAATCCCTTGAACCGTCGCCGTATCGAACTACCACAACAAGTATTCATAATACCCGAGAAAAGAAACTGGCGGTGGGAGTCTAACGAGGAAAAAGCTAATTGGATGCTGCATGAGAAGTGGCATTGGTGCCGTAGAAACCAATTCAGCAGAGTCATATTAATCAAAAAGTCCGTTCCGTCCTCATGTGATTCGTTTAATAACTTTTTGGTCGTAACATTAGATAGTTATGAGTTGTTTGTAATAAGGCCTCACTCTTGGGCAGAAATTAAAATATATCCTTGGGTGTCTCAAAGTGTCAGATCTAAGTCTCGACTAAAAGTAGTTATGTATGATATCGCGGTGTACGATGGCCAAATCTATATGCTAGGACATTACGGTCGCCTCTTTGTCTGCTCTAATTTTGACGGGCCGGATCCGCCTACCGCCCATGAATTAATGGAATGTACTTCCGAATTACTGCCAGGTTATTTGAATGATAAACTTTATCTTGTTGAGTCATTGGGTGAACTTCTAATGTTGGTCCGTTATATTAATGAAAACGACGATACTGAAGACGACGACGATAGTAATGAAGAACACAACGCTCTTGTTGGCGAATGGTACGATACTGAAGGATTTGAAGTTTACAAATTCGATCATGATGCCAAAAAATGGATTGGAATAGAGGAAATAGGTGACTGCGCTATATTTGTTGGTGATTGCCAATCCATATCTCTCCCCCAGCCTGAAAACTTCGGTTGTAGAAAAAATTGCATCTACTTTACGGATGATAATTATGATGGCTTTCCAGACTCTGAGGGAGGAGGACATGACATGGGTATCTACGATTTGCAAAAGGACGTTGTGGAACACTTTTATGAAGGCCCTAATTCAAAATCAACATACTCGGCTCCAACTTGGTTACTCCCTAGTTTCACTGGGTAAAACTTGCTGCACCTAGCTTAGGTTTATTTTTTGTTTTGTATTATTTTGCTTTTTTTTTTTGGGTGGAGGTTTTTTCGGTTGGTTGTGTTTTGAAATAAATTGTTAGTTGTTATCATTGTGTTTGAATATCTGCTTGTATGAGTATTTCTATCATGTCTCTACTAGTTCATGACACGTGCCTGAGGACAATACCACCGTGAAACCATGCTTGTTGCTCTGCAATACTAAATTTACAATCATATACTTCTGTTTTGCCAATTTTGAACTTTTTTGGATTCCCTCAATGAAAAGGTTGACAAAAGTCATATACTATGTGAAGTGAATATTATGCACAGTGCTTCCGTATACCCGAATCTTACAAAGAAAAGTAACTATATCCTTTTTGATAGCCGTCTCAGAGAAGTGTCCGATACCATATAGACCGGAACTGGAATACTGCAAACTCTCAACCTGCAGAAACAAAGATACGATTTTTGATGGGTTCCCTTGTTCTGACAAAAATTGTTATTTTTTTGCGGTATCTGGGTCGGTGGGTACTTGCTATTAGCTGTGATCTGGGTTGGTTGATGAACAAATGTGTGGAATTTGAACTTGGTTGATTCTGGGTTTCTGATTGAATTGGAAGGTTGCCCATCTTTTTATACCAGATTCCGATTTTTGCGGGTTTGGAAGAATCTATGGTGTTATGCCTGGGAAGGTAATATAAAATTGGTCTGCTAGCTAATCTTGAACTGTGGCATGGTCATCTTTCGGATTTCGTATTTATAGCCACCTTTTGCTCCCAGAAAACCAGAATTCAGCACTCGAATGGGTGTTTAGGTAGAGATATTTGGTATTTAGATGTTCATGTGGTAGATCTGTTGTTGGATTTCACTTTCCTCCGAACTATGCAGCGCATTAAGATATATTCAATAGTTATAGCATAAAATTAGTTTTTAAAGTGTCGACGTGCAGACCTTGTATTTTAAACTTTTACTCTCTTAACCAATAAAATGACTGTAATTCACATCTATACCTCTAACTTCTCACAGATATGCCTAATCGTAAACCTATAGTACTAGGCAATGCAATAGCCTAGTTTCTTTACCAAGGAAGACTTATTATGCTTAGTTTCTTTGCTAATCTGCCTGTTCTAAAAAATCTCTAGACTAAATGTGCTCGAGCTGTTGAGAAACAGCCAGTTTGATTGCATATCTTTTTCAAATGATTGGGTGCTAGCAAGTAGTAGCAAACATGGAACTAAAATAGAAATAAACAAGGAACTTTATCTCATTTGTCCACAATACTATATTTTGAGTTATCTTGTCATTGTGCTAACGTCTGAATAGAGCTTACACATCAAGGGAGATGGCATTAACCAAATATATAGAGTCCAACGTTACGAGGATCGCAGTGCTGCGGACTAGTAGTAATGTAGTTTGCCGTGGCGTAGGCTTCTTCAGATGTTAGCACCTTGTATTTTAATGAATGTCGTATTGCATTGCCATTATTATGGGTTTGTGATTAGGTAAAAATTTGGAGGCACTACTATCATACATATGAAAAGTTAGTGTACAGATGTGAGTTACATAGTGGAGTTATGGGTTAAGAGAGTGGTAGCTTTGAGATATTAAGTCTGTGTAAAAACTAATTGTATGCTGTAACTAGTGAAGATATCTTTCTGCACTGTGCCGTTTGGGAAAAATTGAGACCTTAGTCCAAGTCCATCCGCAGTTTAAAAGAAGCAACATGCCGATGAAGATCAACATAGTGAGGGGCAGGGTTTTCCCAGTGTGAAGAAAGGTATATTTCCGGAAGGAGAAGGGAAACGACTACTAAGAGAATATTTTTTCACTTCTAGGTAGCCAGAGCCATTCAACTATTGGGATCGACAGAATTAAAGATCTGGATCGTGAACAAATTTGCCGATTGGGATTTGGACTCACACCCTCTTGGGCGATTTCTGGTGTCTCTGATCTGGACTTCTTGTTGGAGCATCTTCCTGAGGTGATGATATGGTGTAATAACTAACAGAATTCTTGAACTTCATGTCCTTAGCGTTGCACAACATTGGTCCGCCACAAACTTTTTTCTTATGTTATAGACGCGCAACATTTCATGTCCTTAACTTTGCACAACATTGATACGCCCTCTAATTCCTTCTCTTCCTTTGGAGTTCTTCGATTTCCCTCCTCTCAAGTCCTATCACATGACCAAATCTTTAGTTTGAAATCTTATTGAGTGCCTGGATTGCACAGAAACTAATAGGACATGTGGATGTGTAAACATAAAGTGCCATTCGGAGTTGGCTTGATAGCTATACTATTCTGAAATTGCATTCTTCCACTGATTTTTTGTTTGCAGTTTGATTTTCTACTAATTTTTCATTTGTCTTTTGAAGGAATTTTGGAGATGCAATCAAACTCAAAAGGCACTAGTCGAGTGGAAGATAGACCATATGCATCATATAACATTTCTACATCAGCAGCATGCTCAGAACCTTGGTGGCGCACTGCAGGTTATAGTTCCATGCCCCCATCAGTGGTAGTGGGAAATTCTAAAGACGACCAAGCACGAACCAACGGTGAACTGAATGATGAAAATGATGGTATGACAGCATAAAAAGTGTATACTACATTTTGGCATTCACGTTATTTTAAACATTGAAAGAGTACAATTCAAGCACCTGAGTCCTGAACATCTGCCAATCTGGTTTTATGAAATTAGCTTTGGCTGCAGTTTTGATCTGTACACCTCGATCTCTGTCTTTTTATTTTTTCCTTACTGATTGTTTATGGAAAATGCGAAATATTTATTTTCATCCTTTCGTGTAAATAAGTTGCACTCCCTCTGTACCAGTTTATGGAGAAGATATTAAGTACCACGGTGGTATAGTGATGTGGTACTAAGGGCGTATTTGATTAGTTGATTGAACATAATTAAGGTTTAGTGATTATTGATCTTACCATATTTACAACACTACATGGAAATGTATATAGATAATTCTTAAAATAAATCATCCGTTGTACTACCACCTTGGTACTGAATATCTTCTCCAGTTTATGTGTCTCCCTTTCCTAAATTAGAAGTCCAAAAATAAGTGTTATACTTCCAAAAAGTTACTTATCCACTTCTCTCCATACCCTTTTTGAAATTCCTACTTTTCCACTTCCCATGAAAAGTAAAACATAAAACAAAGTACATTTTAGTAAATCCGTAAAATCAAAAGCGCGTCGTAAATCTCTTTGAAAAGTTGACTCCGGCACTCAATTTGTGACGGAGGGAGTTCTTAGTACTGAAGTAATAATCTTAGAAAGTGTTCGTAAATGCACAAACATCAGGTTTCAAGTAAGAGAGCCGAAACAGCTCCTACTTAGTCAGGAGGATAATCTCAGACACTAATTTTGACCAAAATTTTACAGGAAGCCTTTGTCACTATCATGTGAATAGACAACTCAACACCTATCAGGGTATCACCAATAGAAGAAACATAAAGAGACAGAGTATCTTAGCTAGTAGATGCTGTCTCACGTCTTGAGAGTTATATAGAGAGATCCCGACTTCGAAGAGACTTACACGAGGCAGGCACTTACAAAAGTCAGTTACAACGTACTTAAATAGCCAGAAAGCTGATTGATAGGCGACTGATTGAAAGATCTGTGACTGGGGATTTGAAAGTACCCGTAACTTAAGGCCTACAGATGATACGATACACATGTTTATGTTATTCTTGAAAAAGCTCTGTTTTAAGTCATGTCCCTAAGACTGAGAATTTCTTTCACCATTTCTCCCACCGCTTCTTGAACCATGGTGTTGACTTTTGAAGAAGGAAATGTGCTTACAAGCCCCAATCATATCAATATCCTCTGGGCTGTGAAGCTTTAACTTCATGAAGGTTGAGCTGGACGCCAATGGGTCTAGGTGCTGTGGGCCTTATGACTCATGCATCAAGGTTGTGGCATCTGATAAAAGGCTCACATTTGCACAGAAAACATGACGACTTCCTAGAAAACGTGATCCATATATGTTTAGGGAGTTTCTCTGATTTTCAAATCCACGGATCTAGTCTTGCTTTTGGAACCTGTACCATGGGATTGGACGTCTAAATATGTAATTACATCTCTTTTTGACTCTGCATATGATTCACTATAAAGGGCGCCATGGTATATGAAAGAGTGACATCCTTCCTACCTAAATTACCTTCACTTGACATGCCAGTAGTTTATTTCATGCTGTTAATTGCTTCAGGGGCACTTGGGAGTGTTTCGAATTTCTTCACCTGTATTAACAATGTCAAAAAGTATATCATCCTGAAATATGATACAATTATCTTTATATTTTTTGTTTTCATTCTATATGTTGTAACAGAGCTCCTGTTTCGGAGTTTCGTTACCAGTTTGTTATAACGTGTGAGTATTCGAGCAAGAACGACGAAAGCAAAACAAGAACGAGACAGATAATTAACGTGGTTCACTAACGAATTCGTAACGAACCCGCTAGCTAATCCACAACCAGAACCAGATATTTTATTGAGAAGAGAACCCGATCGATTACAATGCACGCCGCCGTGGCCACAACGACCACGGGGGCTACCCGAAACACCTACGCACGACACTCACACAAGAGCAACTGCCAAGCACTAAACAAATAAACCCAAACTCCCTGTGTGTTGTGTCCTATGCAAACCCAAAACTAGTGCTTTTATAATCCCATGCAGTGGCGGGGTAACAAGCTAATTAGGAAACAACTCACACCAATTGACCACCGCCTTATGAGAAACAAGGAAACCAATTATTACCTTACACCCCGAGTTTCTCTGCTGACTTTGATTCAAAGTCACAACCCAACACTATATAATTCTTTTACTTTGTGTCCGATGATACTTTTACCTCATCATCTCTTAAGGCTACCATCTGCTTAAAATGTCATTAAGAATCAAGCTACTGTAGGGTTAAGGATGTTAATGTGTTGATTCAATCTTGTATTTGTAGGGATTTGACTTTTTTCAGTTATTATAGCGCAGATGTTCTCTCTGGTTCAACTGTTTAGATGGGTGCGTTGAATCTCATACCAGTTTGATGGGAAAGATGACAATGAAAACATAGCTAAACTATTAATAACCAAATTTGAGTGTGAGGTTTGGATGAAGAGAGAGAAATTCATCTCTTCATCCTGACCACACATTTAATTTTGGTTAAAATTTAATCTAGTCTTTTGTCAATCCAAACAAGCTCATTTATTGAACTTTGCTATCTAAAAAACTCTTCACATGCGTAGCGAGTGCCTGCCTACTAGCCTGTTCATGTGTATATATACTTTTGTTCTTCTAACTCTCGCTTCTCGATTCTTCTGCTTATAAAAGTATATACAGATCTTTTGCTGTAATCTTGTGGTGGTCTCTTAGTGGGACATTTTTCGATGTTGGTTTTTACTCGTGATGTGGTTTCAAAAGCAGATGGTAATCATGGATAAGATCAACAGAATTACGAGCATCAAACGTCGGCTAGTAACGATAGTCTTACCCAACCTTCACAGCTCGAACTCGTTGGACACACTATTGTAAGTCTGTCTATCTATTTCATTACTCTTGAAATATAAGGCCTGCATGTCTGGTTGCTCTGTTAGATCAGTGATTTCAAACATTATTCTAGAATGCACAGAAGCATACAGTATCTTAAAGAGTTGTTTCTTCAGGCATGTACATCAACTCCATATCAATATCCATATTATGGTGGGATGATGGCTCCCTTTGGTCCTCAGCCAATGGTATGTGAGACAAAACTTTCCTGCACTTATTACTCTTAATTACATGGACATTGGTATGAATCACTGAGCTGGATTGACTTTACATAACCTCTTCCTCATCGTGGTTCTAGAAGATAGCATCGACCACAGTTGCAGGAAACTCCTTGACGGAATTAGTATGATATTTTTGAACTTTTGCTAAATTCTCTCGATTATCATGTTTTGAGCACATTAACGTTTATGTAGTCTCTGCACTACTTGTTAATCCATAATTTGGAACATACATTTGTGTATTTAGTTATAGTTTTATTGAAATAGCTTCTGAATATTGAAAAAAACCATACTGTTGTTAGGTTTTCCATGTTTAACCTTCATATAACGCAAATTACTTATCTGTCTTGTGATCTTAAGCAAGAATTAGCAGTATTTGCCATTTTAATTATTGCACAAAGTTATTATCGTCCAACTATTTTTTGTGATGAAAATTCAAATACTATACTTAATGGTATCGCCAACCTGATTGACCTTGAACTTCGATTCCGATCCAAGTGCTTATTACAATCCCGGTTACGTCTCCATTTCCTTTGAAATGTGGACTCCTCAAACTAAATTCCGAAGTCACAAAAATGACTACTGTGGAGGAATAAGTAAAAAAGAAAATATATATGCTCTACGTAGGCACAATGTCCCCTTTAGAGCATCTGCAACTCCATGGGGGGAGGTGGATGGGGAAAAACCGTATAAAAATAAGGTTCAAGTCCAACCCCATGAGGGGAGGGGGGTGCTATGGGGAGAAATTTAGTCTTGGGTGTGGGATAGTTAGGGGGGATTTTCCCATGGATATGCCCCTGCTTCTCCCCCTACGTGGGTTAAAATGGATAGGGGAAAAATGGGTTGGAGATGAGTTGTAGTTTGGGGAATGGAGATGGGGAGGGGGAGGGTAAAATGGTGGGCCTGTGAGGAGAGGGGGAGAGGGAAGGGGAAAATGACATGGGTTGGAGATGCCCCTAATAGAACGAAACAGTCAGATCCAAAATGCAACTAATCAGTCATTCACAATTTCTTCTTTGTTTCACTGTAATCGTTTTTGTGTAATCTCTAAGAATCCCAGTGACGGATGCAGGTGCAGACATGACAGGCACAATCCTATATTTTTGAATAATGAGCATTTGACATGGCCGAGAGATAGCCTCCTATTATTTTCTCGTTTTTAAGAGACCGAGCTATATGAATCGCCTCTGTCGACTTTGGCTAAAACTTTAATTCAGTATATCCTTCTGACGCAATATTGTATCAAAGTTGGATGTCTTGGATATGCAGCTGCGCAGTACATGTCACTCCGTCCCTAAATTTGAGTCCCCCTCTAGAAACCAACATTTTTACGGGACATTACCGAGAGATACCATAAATACTTCTCCGCTAACTTTTTCTCGTTTCATTTACTGCAGTATCCTTCCCAATAAATTCATCACTATCTTTTTGTGCAAACTTGACAAATCACTGAAGGCATCTAAAATGGAAAGTGGACTCTACTTACGGGACATCTCGCAAATGGAAAGATGGACTATAATGTAGGGACGGAGGAAATAGAAAGTTTTTTTAAAGGGTAAAATAAGTTATAATATACATCCTATGTTTATATACAATGTCAATGTATTGATATATATTTTGTTTTATTAAATGATTGATCAATTTGATTATATTTTCAGTTTAAAGCTTATGATAATGGTTTTGTGATCTAATACATTATGAACATAAGCTTAATTGAATGAAGAATATCACAAAGTATGATGATGAGGCCGTTTGGAAGCCAGTTCCTCCACTCGAGTTGGAGCCTCCAACATCCCCTCAGAATAGATTCATTAGGATTCCGTGCACGTAATAGGAAAGAATATCCCATGGTAGGATGATCAGATCTAGAGAAAGAGTTAGACAAAGCTATAAGACGACTTATCTGATTATTTCTTCGTCTTTGTTTTCTTCGTGAAAGAGATTGTGCGGCGAGAGTTGGTGAAGACAGTTTAAAGATGACAACATGAGAGCTTTTTCACCTCCACCCCCTGTATTTTTAAAATTTTAAAAAACACCCTAGTAAATGTTTACTAGTTATTATCTTTTGGATGTTAAGTTTCAACTCTTGCAATGTATTTAGTTTAAAAAAAAAAATCATTATATGTGTGTGTGTGTGTGTGTGTGTGAACATGCTCAGAGTCGAGCATGGTTAGGAGCCATGCAACTCAGGTGCCTATACTGCACGGAAGTGGAGACATTTATATGCCACCTAATCAACGTGTTGGCGTCTCTGTTTCCTGCCGTCTATTTCTCCATTTCCGTGCAACATAGGCACCTGAGTTACATGGCTCCTAAAGTGCAAGTGCGTGTGTCTGACAATTAAATCATGCTTGACTCTGAGCACGTTCTTGCATTACAAATTCTCAACTATCATTTCAGCACTATCCAACTATAGACAGCTGCATTCTGCATGAAATGCTCTATGCTACATTAGACAAGACCCCTCTAATGAAAAGATCGCAGATTAAGCATGGATGTGCACTTCTGTTTTAGCATGTATGAGACTACTGCCGTGATATTGGAATTTTACCCGTCACAGTCATTTGAAGTTTAGCACTGCGATCTTTTTGTGATATCTTATTTTTGGTTAAGGAGCTGCTCTATCGTACGCAAGCTTATTTTCTCTAATTTCTCTTCTGGGTGACAAAGCTCTGCTCTTTGTCTTGTTTAAAAGTCCAGCATTTTGAATTGAGAAGATGATTGGTTTTTACATGAGCAACTTGTGTCTTCATTTGGAAACTGTGGTATCTTTTTAGGTATTGATCAACCTATTTGAGTGTCGTCTGACCACACAAACTGTTCAATTTTCAGGTACCTGCTCAGGTACTTGATTTGCATCATGCTAGAATGCCTTTGCCACTAGAGATGGAGCAGCAGCCCGTTTATGTAAATGCCAAGCAATACCATGGTATTTTGAGGAGAAGGCAGTCGCGTGCTAAAGCAGAGCTTGAAAGGAAGTTGATAAAATCTCGGAAGGTGAGAACTTTGGGGTTCTGTTTTCCTTTTCTGGTTAGGTTATCCATCGAAAGTTCTACAATTTTTAAGTCTCTGGGTGTCAGCGATGGAGGCTTCATGTGACCATATCCTTTGGGGCTATTGCATTTGGCCCTCTTCCTCCAATTCAGTCACATCAATTTTCGTCAATCCATGGCTTAACTCGTTACGAAGCCATGTTCCTAAATCTATGTGCTATTGACTTGAACAATTTAGCTACTAAAATATCACATTTACCACTTCAGCTAGTTATCCAGCGTTAATCGAGGAATCCCTATGATAGGGGTTTCGGAGAAAAAGGGGTTAGATGTGGATTTCATTAACTTGTCTATTTGCTATAACCTCTGATAAAAGTCTCTTTTAAGTTCTCGTAATGAATCAACAGTAAACAGCTTTTTGGCTCAAAAGATTAGGAAATAAAATAAAAATCCTTGAACGAAGTGTACATTACCCATCATCTGAAATAGTGCTGAGATGGAGGATATAACATGCGACGAAACAATTAGGATAACCTAGAAAGCGTACCAGTAAGAAGACAGAGTAGAGAAAGTATTTTTTAGCTTGTTTGGTTATGGTTATTGTTGCCACCGATTAGGAGAAGTGATCCGGTCCTAGATGAGAAAGAGGGAGACTAAGAAAATCTGGGTAGAGATGGTAAAGAAAGTATCGAGACTTGACCAAAGTAAACGCAATGAGCTAAATAAACGAATGACTCTGAAAGGAACTAAAATTTGAGGAGAGATGCCTTCATGTAGCGGACACTGGTTAAACTGGGAAGAAGGCTTGCTGAGCTGAGTTTAATGTCCTGCACTAACACTATCTTTGGTTTTCAATTGTATCAAGTTGGTTCTCAAGTCTTCGTAAATGCTGCTGTTAATCCAACTCTCGGAGTGAAATTTCCTGGAAGACAAGATAAGAATACATGCTAGTTTCCACAGCTTCTCAAAAGTAACCGTCTAGAATCTGTGAGACTGGATTCAGTTCAACTCAAAAGTAACAGACATGCTCTAATAGATACTCCATCCGTCCAAAATTGAGAGTTTCGGTGGACTTTCACGATATTAATGTACTTTTGACTTGCTAGATTTACTAAAATGTCATTTGTTTTATGTGATAACTTTTCTTAGATAGTGAAAATGTAATTTTCCGAAAAAGGCAATGGAGGGAAGTAAAGTAGAAAAGTAAATAACTTTTTGGTAATAAGACACTTATTTTGGGACATCCATTTTAGGAAAGGAAGACACTCAAACTGGGATGGTGGGAGTACATCTTAATTGATACTACCGTTTGGGGTCATCTGTTAACTTGGCTAATGATATGGAAGGGAGCGTTTTCTCATAAGTTTGTTTCATTCTTACAGCCATATCTTCATGAATCCCGCCACCAGCATGCTATAAGAAGGGTAAGGGTCTCCGGAGGCCGTTTTGTCAAAAAGACTGATGCTGATGCTCTAAAGTCCACTATTGAGACTGGTTCTGCTTCTGCTTCTGCATCGGGATCCGAACCTTTACCGCACAAGACAGGTGAAACTTAGAATACTCGTTCTGAGCCGGAAGGGAAAGAGAGAAACAACACAGATGACGACCAGTACCATGAACACAGTAGCTACCCGGCATCAAGGTACAATGGACACCCGGGCAACATCAAGGTACAATGGAGACCCGGGCAACAGAGGTGAAGGAGAGTCTAGGAGCCAGCAATGGGAGAAGATGTCTTCAAACAAGGGTTCTCAAAGGGCACTTGCTATCTAGTGTGGTGTAGTGTTAGCTGCTGATAAGGGTTGCGGATTAAGGAGTATGTCGAATTCATTTCTGCCCGCCCTTATTGTGTTTTGGCAAATCATTCTTGGCTATTGTCAAATCTCTTTGCTGGTGGTTGGTTGGCTTTGCTTGTGGTGGTTGGATTTCAACGGTGGATGTGGCAAAACAGATTATGCTGGTATTTTGTTTCTGCTGTGACCCTGTCCGCGCTATGTACAAAGAGTTGTTCTCACTACAAGTTTTAGTTTGTCAAACTTTTCGGGTGTGTGCATGAAATGAACAAAAGGTTCTAGGCTTTAGGGTTAGGGACCATGTAAAAGTTTGAAGAAAGGTTTAGAGTTGATTCTGCACAGCTATTGTGCATCCTGGATAACTTATATTCTGCATTACAAGGTTTTAGGTTGTGCCTGCGTGTGACAAATCTCCATTTGTTCAAGAACTCTATATTTAGTAGTACATGGAAACCAGTTAATGATACCCAAGCAGGTATTCTAAATTTGTGTTCTTTAATTTTTACATTTCATGTGTATTTCATTTTCTTTCAAATTTTAAGGTGCCTACTTGCGCTGTTGTTTATTTGCTTTTGTTATTTGCTTTTTGAGAAGTCATTTGGCCAACAAACGTCAGATGATATTGCTATTTTGCCTCTTCGTAGCCTAAATATATATTTTATTTTTTATTATTAAAGGTGAGAATTTCATTAATAATACAAAAGTATAATCAGGTACTTAAGGCAGTGTAACACATCCGTATGCCTTCATTGCCACAGTAGAGTACGTACGGCATAAAAGTCAGCCCTAACTCGACTAAGGTAGAAAACCAAGCAACTAGAGGGCAAAGCAACAAAATGCAAAACAAGGACTACCTGTAGACTCAACCAATTAAAATGCACCACGTGGTGCTCTTTTAAAATTGCTCGCAATAACATTATTGAAGTCTTGATGAACCAACAAATCATGGGTAGATTGCTCTTTTTAGACTTTAAGTAACTTGCAAATTAAACATTGTATAAAGATTGAATGTAAAATAGTACCTACCCATTTTTCATTAGAGCCTGTCTAAATTAAGGGTGTCACTTGCCGATTGACAAACAGTAGGGGTATCCAATGCCTATTTACCATAACTCAAGGGTGCTTTGTGTAAATTACCGTATAAATATTGAGTAAACGTATATGGGCAAAATAGTACTTTCGCAATTTCCGTCCATGACCGTTACAAACCATCCAAAATAGGGGTGTTCCCTGTAAGTTGATGAACAGTAGGGGTAAAGATTGCTTATTTACATAAACCTAGGGGCACAAAATGTAAATTATCCCAAAAAAAGTGTATCGTTCAACAAAAGGAGACTTTTGGGAAGTTTAACCGGACGCGCTTCATCTTCAGCAACGGTGATCTCCGCGCCCAATGGCCTTCATCTCCGACAACGATGAAGATCTGATCCCTTTTACGATGAAGGTCGCGTCGGAACTGGTCGCCAAGGTAAGTGGAGTTTGAAGATCCGTTTTTTCATCAACTGTGTCGTATCGGACCGTAACGCCCGTTAAAGGGGTGTATCGGACCGGATCACCTGTTTCGAGACCGATTCACTTACCAGCCGAACCGGGTCGTATCGGACCGTATCGCCCGTTGCGTGAACTTTACAAAAACCATGTTGGAATTGTAGCCATCAAGCTCGTTCGGCTTTAAATAATGGTACCAGCCAACGTGTCAGTAACGGTCGCGGAAAAACGATTTTGACCTGTAACGGACAAACTGTATTGGGAATCGGGGACCAACCGCGTGAAGGTGAAAAAATTGTCAAAAGATGCAAAAACTTATTTGTAAGACATTGTTCAAACATATTATTGTCATTCTAATTTTAACTTAAATCAAACATAACATAACATACAATTTAAAAGACACAAACAAACATAGCCTAACTCTTCACTAATGAACTCAATCAAACTACTAATCGATCGCATCAGGCTATCAATTGTGACTAACCACTAAATCGAACAATCGATCTTCAATAAGGAACTCAATCGAACTACCAATTGATCAAATTGGGCTACCAAATGTTACACACCACTCAATTGGACCATCGATCTTCACTAATGAACTCAATCAAACTACAAATCGATCGCATCGGACTATCAATTGTGACTAGCCACTCAATCGAACAATCGATCTTCAATAAGGAACTCAATCGAACTACCAATTGATCAAATCGATCTACCAATTGTTACTCACCACTCAATTGGACCATCTATCTTTACTAATGAACTCAATCGAACTACTAATCGATCGCATCAGACTCTTAATTGTGACTCGCCACTTAATCGGACAATCGATATTCAATAAAGAACTCAATCGAACTACCAATTGATCAAATTGGGCTATCAATTGTTACTCACCACTCAATCGGACTATCAATCTTCACTAACGAACTATATCGAACTAATAGTTTATCATATCAGACTATCAATTGTGCCTCACCACTCAATTAGACCATCGATCTTCAATAAGAAACTCAATCGAACTACCAATTGATCAAATCAGGCTATTAATTGTTACTCACCACTCAATTGAACTATCGATCTTCACTAATGAACTCAATCAAACTACTAATCGATCGCATCGGACTATAATTGTGACTAAGGCTAATACGTTCTATATTTTTTTAGGCAATATATCATCTATTCTTAAAACATAGATTTAATTTTAAGTTAAATAAAAAATATAGTTACATTTTTCTTCAATTGGTAGATATATTTTACATATTTTTTTGAGTAGTATGAAAAACTATAAAAATATAATAGCTTAAAATATTTTATCAATATAAAGTCCGACATATCATTCTTTGGATAAAAATCTAGTTCAAAAATCAAAATAAACGGTATAAGTATAAAATATACACTTCTATATTGCTCCAGTGGATTACAAGTCGGACTTTATTGCTTTTGCGTTGGGGATTCGAATCCCCTCAGGTTCATTTAAATTAGTTTAAAAAATAAAGCAAAAGCAAATTCCCCTGCGTGAATCGAACCATAGACGTCGTTGTAAGTACACACGCGTGTTTTCCACCATGCCAACATCTTGTCTCGGACGAGCACTTGCTCGTCTCAATCAAGTACCAGACGAGCACATACTCGTCTAGGACGAGTTATTGCTCTGGTTCGTCCCAATTTTTATTACGGTGAGACTAGGACGCGTATATGCTTGTCTCGGTCTTCTCTCATATACTCCTCCCAATCTAGTACGACTGAAAATGTCGACAGGATCGGCAGAAGTGACCAATGATGGCAACGGAATTGGTATGGGGGTGCGGCCATGGAAGCAGATGAATTTGTCACATCACTTGTAGAGGAGGAAGCCATGAAAACTTGCAAAGGAGGAAGCCATGAAAAACAAGATAGGAAGTAGAGAGAAGAGAGAGAGTTATGTTTTGTGTGAGAATGTAACTCCAATTATTTGAAAGAATTACTTAACTATTCAAATTCGTGATTATATTTGCGTTAGTTACACTTGTGAACCTCAAGTGACGTCAAACACTAAACATAAGTGACTCAGAGAGTACTTTTCAAAGACCAATTCGCCAGACGGGTAGCACGCCAATTCTTTCACTATCAAGAGCTATTATATATATATATATATATATATATATATATATATATATATATATATATATATAATTTGAATGAATACCCAACTCAGTAATATGATTTCGAATTGAGCTCTGTAATATGATTTCGCAGTCCTCATCCTAATTAATGGAGCTTGAAGCTCGAACCAAGCAACCACCTCTCATTCGCAGCCAACATGAGCATCAACACCGGTGGAGCGACCGGAGTCAGACCCGATGCCTCCACCATGACTCCGACCAAGCCCAACCACCTCGATTGAAGCTCAGGCGACCAATTCGAATCGTCGTGCTCTTTGTTGTGTCTATGGATTGTCGCAGGTCTAGAAGCGTATGGGTGAGCGGAGGTGTTTGTCTGTGAGTAAACAGAAAAGTGAAGAGATGGTAGTGACGATGGCTAGGGTTTTCAGATGAGTGGGAGAGGAGGATGAGGAGGAGGAGAGAGAGCCCAGGCGGGTGATGAAGAAGAAATGGTATTTATATGGTTTAATCTTACATCAACATTAGGGGTAACTTATGTCTTTTCACCATACATGTTGGGTTCGTCAGTTAAGAGCGGATCAAATTGTATTTTGTCCAAACGGCATGGGGATGATTGTATTTAACTTGTACTCGAGGGGTGGGAATTGTCTTTTATCCATAAAAAATCCACCAAATATCAATTGGGCCTAGTTAATTGAAATTAACCCACTAATCTAATTACTTAATCCCAATTACAAATAACCTACCTAACTTTCTAACTTAACTCGGTTTCTACCCAACCCAAAACATAACCCCGCAGTGGTAGTCTAGGCGGTGATGTGGCAAAAGATGCTTCCGATGGTTTCTATGAAGTGAGCTAGTGTTTGCAGTTGTCATTTGCTTGCTTAAAAGGAGAAATTTGATCACATCACAAAGAAGTTATGTATGTGTTGCTTTTTTTGCAGGTTATTCAAGGGTCTTGCAATTTGTGAAGAACGCTATATCGCCAAGCACGATGAAGAAAAAATTGTATGGGCGTTTGGTAGGTAGGTGCTTTACTCAAAATTTCCATAACTTCTTTATCACAGCTTCTATATTATGTTTGTCAACTTTTTCAGCCCACTGAGAAGTTCAACAATGGGAACAGGCCTGGATGTATTTCAAGGAAGGCTTATGCAAGTAGTGTGCGATCCGGTATCACCAGATGACCCGTAAATTCTTCAGAGATTTTAAGAGAAGTGTGAGCTTGGACGCTAGTCGATATGGGCATGGGTATGAGATATGGGGTAGACCTTGTTGGGCCAGTCGGAATCAACTGTCTCCGTGTGATATTGCTCTTCTTTCTCGACGCCTTCCTGTGCTCTTTTATCTAGGACTGGCAATTCGGGTCAACCCGTCGTGTTGCGGGTCGGGTCGAACCGTGTTGGGTCATAAACGGGTTGACCCGTACATGACACATTTATTCCCGTGTCACTTTCGAGTCAACCCATTTAAACCTGTCGGGTTGCGGGTTTGGCTCGCGTTCGTGTCGGGTCATCGTGTCGACCCACATATTGTTCGGATTTTACCCATGTGGCTTCCTAAAATAATGCCAATGTTGGAAAATATTGTTATAGTTGTGTTAGGCGGGTTGAAACGGGTCATTTTCGGGTTATCCCTGTTGACCCTACCCCGACCCATTTATTTTTGTGTCGCTTTCAGGTCGACACATTAGTGACCCGTTGCGGGTTCGTGTCGACCAAAACCCGCTAACTTCGGGTCGTGTTTTCGTGTCGAATATTGCCAGCCCTACCTTTATCCTTTTTCTGGGCCGGCTGGGCCGCGTGTTCCCTATTGGTATTCTACTCAAAAGGCCTTGGCTTGGTCTATATAATAGAAAATTAGTTTGGTTGGGCTGGGCTAGGCTAATTGTTTTAAGTTGTTTAGCCCAATAAAAAAGGGATTTATGAGAATATTTATCATTTTTACATGTTAGGGTTTCATTCGCAGTTCCGTATCGTTTGCGTTCTCGAAAAGCTCTCTCCACTCTCAAGTTCGTCGTTGATCGATCGTTCAATCCCGCAATATCCAAAGTGATTGTGTGCATGTGGTTCGAATTCAACAGATCTGATTGTGTATTTCATACTGATGAAAGCCTTCGATGATCAGATCGTTTTCGTTTCTTGGCACTTTCAGGGATCTTCTACTCTACCACATTTCCTCGAAGGAGGCGAGATGGATTTGTGTTTGTGGACGAGTTTACTATAGAAGCGGAATAAGGGGTCTGAATAGGAATCAATGGGCTCATAATCGCCATAAAAAAGAATCACACCGCTTGCTTACTTCATGGCCTTTCTTTTTCTGTCAGGGAGCTTCCTCCGGGGGACTTTACTTCTCAACATCTTTCGCAATTAGAACAATACCCATGTTTCCCGAAACGACACTTTGTTTCACTCCTTTCATTTATACTTTAAGCGCGATTGCTATTATGATCATGCCTCTTTCTCGAATCCGTCGACGGCAAAGGAGGCCGGCCAAAAAGAATGCTATGTTGTTCTGTTTGCGCTGTTATGAGCACACTGCCATGGATCATCTTCAGCAGCTCCGCTCCCGTAAAGACTGGAAGACTCAAATTACCAATTTTCACAAGTCCTCTACTCGCAAGGGCGAGAAGTCGTACGTTCCTCCGGTGATGTGATTGTGATGGGCATCGCCGAAGTGGGTTGTGGTGGTATTATGGCAGAGTAGATGCCGAAATAGAGTATATAGATCCTTCAACACCATATATTTATACAAGCCATGGAAGGATCTATATACTCTAATTATAAGTTGCTCTAAAAGTTTCCTCATTTATTATATGGTTCGACACTCTTCATATCTAGAATATTATAGAACTCTCAAACATATTCTTGGACATTTCCCATAGTTAGAATATTCCAGGACCATTAATATATGTCTAGACTTAGTCAAACTATGGTCACGAGATGACATTGAGTTTCCACACCAAGTGACGCAGTCGAGAAACGATACGAGAAGTCAAAAGACAATCTCCATGGAATAAACGATTCTCGAACAAGAGAAATCTGATATTTTATTGATTAAAGGGAAAAGATGAATTACCCGAAGGTTTACAACGCTTAAATAGACTAAAAATAATCAAAATTTCAAATTTACCAAAAATGGAAATAATTGCAAAACAATCAAATTCAGAAAATATGAGAGATTGCGAGAAATCTCCATTTTACGAAATTCGATTTGGAGTTTCCTACTAAAAGTTATTGAATAAACAATATTGCGAAAAATAGTAAAAAAAAACGCTGATTAGAAGGTCAAAATGATCGAATCTGACCAATCTGGGGGTGGTGCTCGTAACTAAAGTGACGATTTGTGCTCAAAACATCGTTTGGACTCAAAAATATGTATGGCTCGACCATATATCGAATCCCTTCAATTATGCCCCTGACTTTGCGTACTGACGGGAAATGTTTTCCTTGAATTTGATGATATTTTCCATAATTCGTGTCCTACATCAATCACCATTTCTTTGAAAGAGCTCGTCCTCGAGTCACTTTAGAAGTTTGGTACCTTCCACTCCAATTAAAAAGATACTTTGAATATTTTACACGCAAAATCTTCAACTTGTCAACATAATTGCAATTATTCAAGTTTTGCATCCTCTCCATGTGTTTCAGCTTGCTGACAAGATTAACCAATAGACGCGATGGATAATAAAAAGAATCAAATCCAAGAAAATCAGAAGTATCGTGATTGATATTCGATGTTGGCAAAATTTCCATTGGAGTATTAACATTATCCAACTCTGAAATTCCATCATCCTTTGTAGTTTGAACCTTCTCTTTATTCTCTTCCTCATCCTTCTTGGATCGACTCTTCTTTTCTTCAAAGACATGTGGTACTTCATCCTTCCTTGAAGGTTTGGCAATTTTATGAGATTCCCATGTGAAGAAATATGCATTGCGACGTTTACAATAAAAACCTTCGACATCATGTTGCCAAGAACGCCCAAGCAAGAAGTGACAATCATCATCCATGTCACAAATGTCACAAACAATTTCAGCCTAAATATTCCCAATAGAAATTTGAACTTGACATATTTCTTGTAACTTCTGAAACTCCTTCGGGACCATCTTTAAGCCCATTGATAAAATATGGTGATGGGTGACCTTCGATAGGTAAATCAAAATACTTCACTAACTTAGTATTCAAGCAATTAGTGAATGCATCATCAATATCCAGATTACATACCGTGTTGTTGATGGTGCAAAGAGTATGAAATCGACGAGTAACACACCTCCACCCAAGAATTGGCATTGTTAACTCAACATGACTGACATGGCTATCCACGTGCTTGGCATGTTGAAGATGAAATCCCTAGAGAATCTATGTCAACAGGGTTCCTAACCTGCGACCAATGTCATTAGGGGTCTCGTCACTACCTTGCCGAGCAGCCATGAACGAGGCTAACCTGCCTCTGATACCACTTAACGCAGTCAAGAAACGTTACGAGAAGTCCAAATACAATATCCATGGAATAAACGATTCTCAAACAAGATAAATCTCTAATTTTATTGATTAAGGGGAAAAAGATGAATTACCCGAAGGTTTACAACGCTTAAATAGACTAAAAATAATCAAAATTCAAAATTTACCAGAAAAATGGAAATAATTGCAAAACTATCAAAGTCAGAAAATATGAGAGATTACGAGAAATCTCCAATTTACGGAATTTGATTTGGAGTTTCCTACTAAAAGTTATTGAATAAACAAAAAAATCCAAAAAATAGTAAAAATGCTGATTTGAAGGTCAAAATGACCGAATCAGACCAATTTGGATTGGTGCTCGTGACTAAAGTCACGAGTTGTCTCAAAACGTCGTTTAGACTCAGAAATATGTATGGTTCGACCATATAACGAATCCCTTCAATTCTGCCCCTGACTTTACGTACTGACGGGAACTGTTTTCCTGAATTTGATGATATTTTCCATAACTCATGTCCTACGTCACCAAGTGTTGGCCAAGATGTCAACCAGTGACACAAGCCAATATGGGCAATGTTGTAAAGTGGTTTTCAAGACATGCTTTTGTTACCCAATTTCGGTCAAGTTGAAATCGAGAACTTGGATCAACTTTAACATATCCTTAAACTAGGTAACAAGGGGATCGATTCAAGTTCTCAAACGTCGAAAACCATTAACGGGTGAATGAGAAATTAGGCGTTGAAGTTGGCCGCTTCATATGCCCAATTTTAAATGATCCCACATCTTGGAAATGAGGTAGAGAAGAGTAGTTCATCTACTCAAGGTTTGAGTACTAAGGGCACGCCCTTGGGGTGATAAACATTTTGTGTAGGAGAGAGGACCTAGCTATGGTCCGAACCACCACACGCGCGCGCGGCACTGTTGCAACCGCCGTCCGTCTGGCTCGGTCTCGGGTTCGAGCATGGGCCGGGCCGTGACGTGGGTGGGTGGTTGGGCTTTATCTTTTTCGGCCAAAAACTAACTATTAATCCAGCCCATTAGTAAATTAATTTTACTAAACTGAAAGTCCAACCCGAAACAGTTATAAATTGTCCCAACAGTTGTAACTTTTACAATAGTTACAACCGTTGCTGTTCAAATTTGAACACTCACGAACGGTTTTGTAACTGCCCTTCTCCCTGCCTATAAAAGCAGCCTTCCTCTCTCAGTTTTTCCCATCCGAACTCCAACAGCAATTCTCTCTCTCTTACTAACAGCTTCTCTCAAAACAAAGTTCGGTTCGCAGGTACTGCAGATTGTGCATTTGTCTGCAGTACGTGAAGACTTTCATCCTGGGGAGTAATTTGCCCATGTCTATAAATAAATAAAACGAAGCACCATCATTGTGGGGGCAAATATTACTTCAGGAAGACCGGTCATGAACAACGAGATTGTCTTCCATCTAACTTCAGCATTCGGCAGATTAACTATCTATAAGTTTTAACCTTTATGTATTTTTCATCTTTCTGTTAATTTTCTGTTTCAGATTCTTCTTAGTACACCTATCTTCTTCTAAACAATCGTGAAGTAATATCTTATAGGTGTTTAAAAGAATCTGTTTAACACAGATTTTAACAGTATTATTTTTTTGTAATCAGATTAGTTACCGTCTTATTATTATATTTTGTATTCTTCTCTTCTTCTATTTTCTTTCTGTTTGCTGAGACAATCTATTTATTCAGAAATGTCAGAAACTGGGACTGAAACTCGTCCGTCTAATCCGTCTCACATGGCGACAGGGGCTGCCAACCAGTTGTTCCGGTCAACGCAATGACAGCAAAAAAAAACCCGAGAAGTTCACGGGGATTGATTTCAAACGTTGGCAGCAGAAAATGCTCTTCTATCTCACCACCCTAGGTTTGGGGAAATACCTAAGGGATGATGCGCCTGAAACTCCACCAAGTACGGATGCAGAAGCACTAATCGCAGTTGACTCTTGGAAGCATTCTGACTTCCTTGCTAGAAATTACATTCTTAATAGTCTAGATGATCAACTGTATAATGTGAATTGTTCTGTAAAAAAATGCAAAATAACTATGGCTATCCCTGGAAAATAAATATAAACTGAGGATGCGGGAGCCAAGAAATTTATAGTAGAAAATTTTATGGAGTTTAGGATGGTGGATTCCAAATCCATTATGTCACAGGTTCAGGAATTCCAATGCCTCATCCATGTTGTGCAAGCCGAAAACATAGTTTTGCCCGAGGAATTTCATGTTGCAATCATGATTCACAAGCTTCCACCGGCATGGAAAGCATACAAGAACTACCTGAAACACAAGCGCAAAGAGATGAAGATGGAGGAACTAATTATCCGCCTACGCATCGAGGAAGGAAATCGGGTCGCCGACGAGAGACCCTCAACAAGTTATCATTCAAGGATCAACATTGTGGAGGGAGGCCCAGAAAGGAACAATCACAAAAGGAGGACGGCAAGTGGCCCTTACGAGAAAAAGAGGTTCATGGGAAAGTGTCTCATTTGTGGGAAAGTCGGTCACATGAAGAAGGATTGCCGCAAAAGGAGAAACACTTTCAAGGGAGGGAAGCCGAAAGCAAAACTCACCTAAGACAACAACGGTAGTTGTTCTAAAGACTTTGCCGCCGTAATCTCTGAATTCAATGTCGCCGTAGGAAATTCAAACGAATTGTGGGTTGAAACCGGGGCTACTCGCCACATTTGCGCCGATAAGAATATGTTTGCTGAATACGAAGTAGTCGACAACGAGGAACAACTCTACATGGGTAACTTGGCTACATCTTTGGTCAAAGAAAAGGGACGGTTGATTCTCAAAATGACGTCCAGAAAGAAACTTGTACTTAATGATGTATTACATGTCCCGACATTAGGAAAAACCTTGTTTCAGGTTCTGTACTTAGAAAGAAGGGTTTCAAACTTGTATTTAAATCCGACAAGTTTGTGTTAACCAAAAATGAGGAGTATGTAGTAAGGGGTTACTTGAAACATGGGTTTTTCAAGATCAATGTAACGGTTGTTTCTGCAATGTATAAGAAAGAAATATTTAACTATTTGTCGGAGTCTTCTCTTAATACTTCTTGTTTATGGCATGGAATATTAGGACATGTTAATTATGACTCAATTCGCAAATTAATGAATACGGATCATCTTCCAAAAAATTCTACCGGTGATATCCCAAATGTGTGTGTAGAGGCAAACTTGACAAGACAATCGTTTCAACCGATTGGTACAAAAACAACAAGTCCTCTTGAACTTATTCACACCGATATTTGTGATTTAAAGTTTATCCAAACAAGAAGCGGCAAAAAGTCTTTTATTACCTTCATTGATGATTGTACCAAATATAGCTATGTTTATTTATTACATAGCCGAGATGAAGCATTTGATGCATTCAAACAATTCAAAGCCGAAGTAGAGAATCAACTCAATATTAAAGATTAAAATACTTAGAAGTGACCGAGGAGGAGAATATGATTCTCCATTCGCAACTATATGCGCTGAAAAGGGAATAATCCATCAAACTTCAGCAGTATATACGCCTCAACAAAATGGAGTGGCATAAAGGAAGAATAGGACCCTAAAAGAAATGATTAACTCATTAATTTTACGTTCGGGTCTGCCACAAAACTTGTGGGGGGAATCACTATTAACGTCCAGTTACATTCTTAATAGAATACCTAAAAAAGAAAATGGACAAAACTCCAGATGAGTTATGGAAAGGGCGTAAACCCTCATACAAGTATCTAAGAACTTGGGGATGTCTTGCGAAAGTGGCTACTCCATTACCCAAGAAGGTAAAGTTAGGTCCAAAGACAATTGATTACGTCTTCATTTGGTATACATTAAATAGCAGCGCCTACCGTTTTATGGTTCATAATCGGAGATTCCGGTTATTCATGAGAGTACAATAATCGAATCAGCACATGCGTCATTCTTTGAGGATATCTTTATTTATAAATAAATGAAAATGCAATTATCTTATAAACGGTCGTATGACATAGCTTTTGAAGAAAACTTAGAGGAAGAGCCCTGACGAAGTAAAAGCCAAAAAGTTGCAAAAACATTTGGTCCTGAATTTCTTACATATATGGTAGAAAATGATCATGCAACTTACAAAGAGGCTATGTCAAGTGTTGAGGCACCCTATTGGAAGGAAGCGGTAAAAAGCGAAATTGAATCAATTCATAATAATACGTGGAAATTAGTTGATCTTCCTCAAGGATGCAAACCATTGGGTTGCAAATGGGTATTTACGCGAAAGCTCAAATCGGATGGTTCCATCAACAAGTATAAAGCTAGACTTTTCTCAAAAGGGTACAAACAAAAGAAAGGTTTAGATTACTTCGACACCTATTCCCAGGTCACTAGAATAACATCCATTCGAATGCTAGTTGTCATTGTAGCAGTTTTTGACTTTGAAATTCATCAAATGGATGTTAAGACGACAGTCCTAAATGGAGAGTTAGAAGAAGAAATTTATATGGAACAACCTGAAGGGTTTCAAGTTCCAGGAAGCAAAAACAAGTACTGTCAGGTAAAGAAATCCTTATATGGATTAAAACAAGCACCCAAACCAGTGGCATGAAAAATTTGACAAATTTGGTTTTAAAATCAATGAATGCAACAAGTGTGTATATTCTAAAACTAACACTGATGGGTGTGTCATCATATCTCTATACGTTGATGACATGTTGATTTTTGGAAACAACGAGAAAATAATACGTGCCACCAAAGGATTATTGTCGACAAGCTTTGATATGAAAGATTTAGGGGTGGCTGACGTCATTTTAGGAATCAAGGTTTCTAAGACGTCCTCTGGGTATGCACTATCTCAGTCACACTATATCGAGAAAGTTCTCGAAAATTTTGACAAAGATAATATC
The DNA here is from genome assembly GCA_023055425.1 of Linanthus parryae. Classification (NCBI taxonomy): domain Eukaryota; kingdom Viridiplantae; phylum Streptophyta; class Magnoliopsida; order Ericales; family Polemoniaceae; genus Linanthus; species Linanthus parryae. The sequence continues at coordinate 187,609,051 of JALGPY010000001.1, forward strand.
AAACAAGTAAAAACACCAGTCGACACAAGCATGCATCTCGCCAAAAACCGCGGTTCGACAATCAAAGAACTTGAGTACGCGCAAATAATAGGAAGCCTGATGTACATCATGAGTTGTACAAGTTCAGACATCGCATAAGCAGTTGGAAAGCTCAGTCGTTTTACTAGTAATCCTGGAAAGGATCACTGGACAGCATTGATCTGAGTATTAAGGTATCTACGATACCCCGAAAACTTCGGATTACAATATTCCAACTATCTTGTTGTTCTAGAAGGGTATTGCGATGCGAATTGGATATCTGATACAAAAGATTCCAATTCCACGAGTGGCTATGTATTCACACTCGGAGGAGCGGCAATATGCTGGAAGTCTTCAAAGCAGACGTGCATTGCAAGGTCTACTATGGAATCGGAATTCATAGCGTTAGACAAGGCAGGGGAAGAAGCAGAATGGCTTCGTCATTTCCTTGAAGAAATTCCAATATGGCCACAACCTGTGCCTGCTATATGCATTCACTGCGATAGCCAGTCAGCAATAGCAAAGGAACAAAATAGTATATATAACGGTAAGTCTCGACACATGCGTCGAAGACACAATACTAAAAGGCAACTTCTCTCACAAGGGATAATATCGATCAATTACGTAAAGTCAAAAGAAAATATAGCGGATCCGCTGGCCAAAGGTATGCCGAGAGAATTGGTTGCGAGTTCGTTGAGAGGAAGGGGGCTAAAGTCTATCTCGTAAGAGTAGCATAATAGCGGCAAACCCAACCTAGGTGAATGGAGATCCCAAGAACTAGGTTCAAAAGGGACAACCTACCTATTTGTGCAAATATAAAATCACTCATAAATGAAACTACGTTTCAATCCCTTTTCTAGGGCGAAGAGTGATAGGACCAGTGTAAGCAATGCTTTTAATGAGATCACATGTTAAGAATAGTATGGATTGATACCCTTAAATGTGTCTCACCTATGTGAGTAGGAACTGGGGCCGGTTCTAGGAGAATGGAAAAGGCTATACTCCTCTAAAGACTACTCATGAAGACCAGGAAAAGTGTTTCAAGGCCAAAATGAACACAACCATGAGAACCAACTATGTTTCGGTATTTAGTTGTGTGGTTACTATCGACAAGGTACACGACACAGCAAAGCAGTTCAAAGCGCTTCACACACTGTCTAGCCAGTATACCCTATAGTATCTCACTAAGGGAAAGGTTCAAAGTCTATGACCACTTTTTCTTAGGCAATTAATTACCACTGAGATAATCCACAAATGAGATTGACTGTAACACCCCGTTAAATTGTGAAGGGTAAATTGGGTAATTGAGAAATAAAATTTAATTTTGTTGCGAGTAACGAGTTGGGTTATTTTGAGTTGAAATTATACTCGGGAATTTCATATAATGATTTTATGGAAAACGGTATTTTTATTGTGTATTTATTTAGCATTTTATGTGATTTATTTAAATACCAAAAGTGTGTACCCTACCCACTAGATTGACCAACCTATTTGGTACAACAATAACACACTAGCATAGCTAACTAGAAGACAAAAAAAAAAAAAAAAAAAAAAAAAAGGACAAGTCGGTGAATGAAGTTCACCTCTCCAAGTAACAATTTCAATATTTAATACCTCTCTTCTCACACCAAAACACACATCAAACAACAATTTCTTTCTCTCTCTCTTTGCAAACCCACGGCAGACCACCCAACACCACCACCACCGTGGCCTTCAACACCACCACCCGAACCACCATCACCAGCAGCCACCTCTTCTTATCTCCCGTGCCTCTCCCTCTCTGCTACACACTACCAGCAGCAGCAGCAGCAGCTCCCCGACGAGGAGCCGCCACCAGCCACCGCCGACAAACACACCCGACGGCGAAACAGCAGCCGCCCTCTCTGCCTCGCTCTCCCTCACTCCGTTTTGAACACCTGAACCACCTCACCCTCTGCAGCGACCCAAGGACGAGCAGGACAGCAGTTTCCACCGCCGAGAAGGCCGCCAAACAGCTCCGGCGAAACACCGCCACCCATCTCTGCGCTCTCACTCCCTCACTGTTTTGAACTCCTCAAACCCTTCTCCTCCCTATTTCGACGCAAGGAGAAGAACTAGCAGCAGCAGAACGCTGCAGAACCCCCGAACCACCATCATCGCCGCCGGCCACCATTAATTACGGCGAGAAGCTCACCCGAGCTAACCGGAGCGACCCTCTCTCTCCCGTTGGTACCATTCAACTCCTGGAGGTCCGAGGAGTACTTTAGCAACGTCAAACAGAGCCTAGGACGTCCGATTCATCGCCGGTGTTCATCACCGCCGACCGCTGATAACTCTCTGTTAGGAGTTATTATTATACTTTCTTACTAATTGTATTAGGCTTATTTCACATGATTTATATGTTATATTTTCACAAATATGTGAATTTAACGATTTATAAGCCTAAGAGTAAAAAGTTGTGTTTCTAGCTTATTTGAGCATGTTTTCTCTCATATTTGCGATGATAATTGCACGGGTTGTTTAGTGTTGTGTATCTCAGGTAAAAGAGGTGCATTGGAGATTATGGTATGCTTGGATATGCTTGGAATGGAGGTATATGAAGAGGAGAAAAGGAGATGCACAAACGAAGAAAAGTTGGAAAAGTCACACAGGACCAGCTTGCGCTCTTTTTGATTCCCTGGAAAATCTATAAAGAATTTTGGAGCAAGGCCTGCGGCATTGGAAAGTAGACATCCGTAGCTTTCCAACGATATATGGTAGGCCCGAAGACGAGTCCGTATGAGGGAGATACAGCCCGCGCAAGATCAGCAAATAATTTTGTCCGGGAATTACAAAGTAGAGGGGCTGAAGTGCAATTTCGGCCATATTTCATTAAAAAACGTGCCCACGCCTTGGGGAACGCATTCTTAGACCTAAGAACAGACGGGAGGCTGCTGGAGAAGAGGGAGGAACGCTAGGGAGCACGAGGATCATGGAGAACGATGCCGGAGTCGCCGGAACGCGAATTTCGTCACGAGTTTGACTATCCCTCCTATCTTTTCTATCGTTTCTCAATACTATGAACTTGTTAGCTTCTATTTTTAGATTATTTGAGTAGATTTATTTGCTAGGCTCTATGGAGAGCCTAGGGCTTTGTTAGACAAGTTTTCCGGATATGTTGATTGATTCGTGCTTATGGATTCATGTGATGGATTGATTTTATCTCGTTTGATGGATTATTGAACTTGCACTATTGACACGTGCTTGGTAGGATATAAATGATCATATGAGATGTCTTTGATCCATAACGTTTATCTTAGCTTAAAGTAATAGTGAATTTTCTTCTTCTACTAATCTTGTTCTTAATTTTATGCTACCTTAGCGTCATGAACTAGGGTATCTACTTGGTGAAAGATTGATGGACTGACAGGTGAAGATTGATTAGCTTATGAATCTAGGATTGCTAGCAACCCCGTATCGTGATGGACTGGAAGGAGAAACGTTAGTGTTGGATCAAAACGTAGGATTATTCTTAATGCTTGTTAGGTGATATAGTTTATGGATCGACAGATGACGACTATTGAATCTAACATAGGCTTACATGAGATTGAAAGAAGATTGTGAGTAGTTAAACGTGATCAAGAGCATATTCAATATTACATGTTTCAAAACAATATCCGGAATTTTCTAATGCCCTAGGTGATCCATAGATCGCCTAGTTCTTCTCTTTATTTAATCAAACCTTGTTTAATTATAAAAATCCAAAAATATTGTCTTTTAGTTAGTTTAATATAGTCACTTGATTGGGGGTGACAATTTCTCAAATCAACAACTTTCTTACTGTTATTTCAATTACACTCTTTAGATTTAATCTCTAATTAACAATAAACCTACTATCTGTCCCTGTGGGTTCGACAACCTGAGTTTCAATACTCATTCTTTATTACTTCGACCGTGCACTTGCGTATACACGTACGAAATTGTGTCAACCGCCACCTTCGAGGATGTAACCCGCTCCGTTTCTTGACCGTTTCTCGCGATTTTTCGCGTAGGTGAGTCCTAAATCACTCTCTAGTTCATTTCTAATCATCAAAATCGCATCTTGTTAGCTCTAAATCAAATCGGGTATGTTGGGTTTGAGTTGTATGCTTGTGTTCATAAAAGGGGGTTGTTTATGTAGTTCCTGAAAATTGGAGGGTGAGATGTGAACTGCATGTTTAATTTCTGAAAAGTTGGGGGTGATTTGTGTATATTATCAAACTGCATATAATATATAAGATTTAAAATGTGATTTTTGGATTTATGATATATACTAATATTTCTATATATTATTTTGACTATATAAAAGTAAAGATGTTGTAAAAATTACATAGAACTTTATTTATATGAAATATTGTTGTTTTATAAGCAAGATAAAAATGTGTGATTTGGTTCAATTATATAATTTCGGGTTGATTAACTAAATATTTAAAATGCTTGTAAACTAGTGTTTTGAGTAAAAGAGATTATTTTGTTAATATTAATAAAAAATAAATAATTTGGAAGTTAATTTGTGAAATAACTAATAAAGTAGACTTTTTAAATAAAACTCCATATTTCTATTGTTTGGTATTACATGATTATTTTTCTTAGATACTTGAAATTATTACCCGACATCAATTTATAGATATATATGACTTGTTTTATTGAAATAAGCATTTTTGTGAATTTTATTTGAACATTTAATTATTATATAGTGTATATATTTTCTAATAAATAAATAGCTATAATTGATTTAGTTTGATTTAATTTTTATAGTCACTTATGAATAAATAGTTTGTTTATTAAATTATTATTTCCTAAATAAAGAGATTGTATAAGCTTAATATTGGTTTTATTTCTCAATAATTTTACGAGCTTGTATTTATATAAGTTATAATATTTTTATGAGGAAAATATAAGTTTTAATTAAATAATTGTTTTACGCTAGTAATTAATGGGGTTAAGGGGGGATAAATTCAAATGAGAAATTAGGAGATATAGCATCTTTGGCATACTATACTTGCATAATTAGACGTGTAATTAATTTAGGAATTATAAATTGTAGGTGACGAATTCGTAGACGAGGGCTACGTGTATCTGTGGGAGCTATCGTGATATTTGTCGTGCTACTTGAGGTGAGTAAATATGCCTACCTAGTGTGTCCGTCCTTCTTTCGTGTCCAATTATTTTATGATTTTTACGTCTCAAATGTGATTTGTGATTTAAATGCTTAACTTGATATTTCAATTACTTGTTTGTTAATTCTTTTGGAAATTGTCAAATGAAATTAATAATACGTAATAACGTAAAGTGACAACAGTTGTGCGGCGGAACCCTATTGAAACGACCCGGGATCTCGGTTCAGGGTTAAAGAGACAATCGATAACCAAAAGTAGAATTATGCTATTAAGATTACATTTCATTTAGTGTATACAACAAATCTTCTCGAAATAAGTCTACAAAAACGTAAATAAATAAAAAGTGCGTGATATTCTAAATGATCTAACTTAAGCACGCAGCTTCGTCTCGATTCGCGTTCCCATTCCCCAACCTTGATTGATGACCTGTGGTTTTAAAATGGCAAAAGCCGACGCAGTTTTGAAGAAATTGATCAGTAGAAACTGAGTAAGTACACACTATGACATGTAAAGCAACGAGTGGCACAGAAGCATGAGTTGAAACAAATCAGAAGATTTAAACAGTAAAACTATCATATTGGAGAATTTGGATCAACTTGAAGTAACCGAGTTACAAAAACCTCTCAATTTAATAACATTGAGAAACCACGAGTAGTTGGTAAAATATCCAGAGTAAACAAGTTCATTTGAACTGATAACGATAGTACTTCATGAGTAGCCAAGATTTACAATTCATTTCAAATCAATTAGGGCATATCAAGAGCCACAAACAACATTAATAAGTAGCCAATTTTCAATTTCGACTTCAATCAACAGTTTAATTTAGCTGAGGCGTGTCAAGAGCCACCAGCAGGATCGATGTAAACAGAGGGATCACGAAATAATCACTAAGGGTTCCTTCTAGGGTCTATCAAACCCTATTTCACCCGAGCGTTAAGGGAGCCCATTCGTCAACCCCGCTCACAACATTAGCTAAAAGGCCTTAAGTGTCGACACCCCTATACCGTAGTGACCCTTACAAGTATAAGTAGCACTCTATAGCTCTATAAACCCCTTGGCCTCAATATCTTGATACATTTTGGCTCATCGGGGGCGGATTTTTGAACATCGACGTTCTATCCAATAATAAGAAGCATTGCTTCAATGGTCTTAGCCATAAGAAAATGGAGGATCGCTTGACGCCTCCCATTAATAACGGTACTCTGTACATCGTCCTAAGTCTATTAGAGGTATTTTATGTCTTCTCTTTCACATAAACAGAATCAGAATATCAACATTTCATAAGTAATTTCCGAGAGTTCTCAAAGGAGATGAATAAAATAGTTTAACAACATTCGAGTGGAAACATGCATTCTCATACTTTTTCATATATCAAGTATTCATTTGAAGCATCAAACACATACGCACATTTTGATATGAAAAGGTCGTACATATGTACTTACCTCTGAGCCATGAAAGGCGCAAAGCAACGCTAGCACTCCTACAACGCTCGTCTCCGAATCTCACAGTAAATGCAGCAACACGAATACGTACGTCTACTTCGAACGATCCTTAATAACGGCTGGATATACACAAGTCAAGTATATAGTCTATTAGCATTTACCCTCTATATGAGGTTGTATGCAAGAATGTCATGGAATGCGGGTCGTGCAAGATAAATGACTAAAACGCCCCTCATACTCCAAAACTGTCTAGTTGCCCGGTCCCCAAATTATACTCATATTGGCCCAAAAACATGTAAGAATTACTCTAAACTCTCCCATATGTACTTAGCATGGAAATCTACAACTTTTAATAATTTGCACTTAGGCCCCTAAAGTTTGGTAAAACTGCAAAAAGACCCCAACATCTGACTTGGTCAACACTAAACCAGAATTATATACGAGTACTCCAAATACGCATACAGGACATGCTGACAAACTCCAAGTTACTAAACTAATCTCAATTCAAAGTTCAAGTGAAATTACTATTTTGCCCCTCCTATACAGTGCAGTCAAAATAGGGTTTGCGAAAAGTCAAACTTGGTCAAACTTGATATTTAGACTCAGAATATGAATACGAACAAGTTTCGTGAAGAACGCTAAGGCCATAAATGTCATTTAGAGTGAGAAAATTGAAAGTCAAAGATAGAGTGAAATCATCTCAACTAGTCAACTTTGGAGCTGATTTGTGGTAAAATGATGGAGAGTTTAGGAAATATGAAGGCGGGTTATTGAAGAGGGTATACCAAGCTTTCCAGAACATATTTGAACTCCTAAGAACTCCAAGTATTCAAAGAGATATCGCTAGTCAAAGTTGAACAAAAATTCCGATTCAACACTTAAAAAAATTCAAGAAAGTTTCATGAGTTGAAACTAGCAACTTTAGGCTCGTTTTGTGAGCAATCCGTTATAAATTGAACATGACCCAGAGACGATGATTTGAAGTATTATATACCAGCTACACATAGGAGAAAACAGATCTAAATTTCATTAAGTTTTGAAAAAGATACAAGGATTACAAAATGGATGTTTCACCATATTCTTCTATACTTAGAAAATTTTTGAGCACTCACAGCCAAGAACACATCAAACACCTAGCTAACTAGCCATGTTCAAGCCTAATTTCAGGGGGTTTAGAGATCGAATTGGACCAAGAAATCAACATGAAAGTTGTAGACAATTCACCAAGGATTCCAGAAAGCTAAAGATCATTCAAAATTGACCAAAAACGAGGGAGATACGGAGATCCAAAGTTGGGTCAAAAATGCTGGTGGGAAAAACTCAGCATGAACAAGCACGAACACAGCAACTTCAATTCGATTTTTGGCTGGGTTAGAGACCGAATTGGTAAAAATTTAAAACATGAAAGTTGTAGCCAATTGTCTGAGGATTCCAGAAAGATATGGATTGAAGGATTTGAGTGAGTAACGAGAGAGATACAAGCCCGCGAACAGGGCTGCTTTGCATGCCGGAAAATGATGAAAAACCGAGAAAAATTCGAACCAAATCCAACTCAAAACCTATTCCGGGCATATTAGGGGTTGCTAGAAGGTTTAATCGAGCCCTAAGGATCATTTTGATGCAATACCCAACAAAAATGAGTAAGAAATGAGAGCTTACCAAGAATCCGGTGGCTATGGAGGTTTTGCGGCGGATGGGTTCGGCATGCATGGTGGCCGGAGCAAAAATTGTCGAATTGGGGGTCATGCTTGTGCTTTCCGGACTCGCCTCGACACAAGGAACAAGAATATGGTGATTAATTACGCTGAAATGCAACGAGAAGGGATAAATTGACGAATAACCAAAACTAGGGTTCTTACCTTCAAAACCCGATTTCTCTCTTGATACTCCATCTTTTTCGAAATTGATTTGTGCGTTTTGCTCCTGGAATTGGTGGCTATCTATGGTAGCAGAAGGTCGGAAAGAGGAGGCCTTAAGGTGGAGTTCTTCGTTGGTGGTGGTTGTGGTTCATGGTGATGTTCATGAGGGAGAAAAGGATTGTGAAGAAAATTGTGTTTTGTTCAATTCTCCACTGGATTCCGAAGGTGAGGGATGATATGGAGGTGTTGACACCTAAGTGGAGAGGTGTCAAAACTAGTTTGACAAGTGGAGAGCATGCATGGGGGGTGAAAGTGTAGTTTTTTAAAGTTTGGGGTACAAACTAGAATTAGATGCTCGACTTAATTTCAAAGAATTGCTGAACCAACCCCAATATTTCTAGTGCCTCAAAAATCGTTCTAACAACTTCCGAATATCGCCAACACTCCGAAATTCTTAACTTTAAAGTCGTGCAATACTATTTACAAATTCGCCCCCAAAGTCTTGATATTGCACTTAGAGCTCGCTTGAGAAATAGGGGTGTTACACCTATTAAATTCTTCTATATATTGTGATTATTATTTTTGGCTCGGTTGCCATTGCCCCGAGTCGCACCATGTACTCACCCGAGTCTTAAGGGGGTGTCGACACTTAAGGTCTTGGTTGCATGCGAAATGGTTGGTTCTATATTATTGGATTGGTTGTTCCCCGCTACAACTAAATATTAAATGTGGATTTTTCATATGGATGATGGATGGACTTGATTTATTTTGGGAAATATGGAATTGGATTGAGACTATTAAATGATGAGTTGGATAATTTATATTGGTCATTTGAAATGATACGTTGTTTACTTACTCATTATTCCTCTTTTATTTAAAATAAAATATGCCTCTTTCCGATTTACATGTTGGGGTGTTTACTTGCTCAGCGTTTGTGCTGACTTTGGAAAAACTGCGGTCTTGTTTCTTTCCCCCGCAGGTCTAGGTGAAGGAAGCTCGACTTAAGGGTATATCGCGGACTCACCTAGCTTATCTAGTATTTAAATAATTGAAACACCTACACAATGTTTCATCTTGTTTAAATAGTATGTAATATTTTACTGTTGAAGACTTATGGTTTGTAATAAATAATTATGCGATGTTTGTTTTGTTTACCATTCTTCTCTCCCCCCACCCGGGAGCGATCTCGGGCGCGGTTCGGCATGAGGTGCGGGGTGTCGCAGGTAATATCAGAGCGGGCAATCCAAAAATGAAATAAAACCTGTAGGGCAATTTAAAATAAATATAGGATAATAAAATTTAAAATTTGACAAGCCGATTGGGGTATGGGTAGTATTATTCTTATTGAAGTCCCACCCACCCACGTCCATTTCCAATTTGGAATGACATTTTTAGATTTGTGATATATGAGTTGGCTGGTTTGAAGTACGAGATATATCTGTTGATATAGTCTTACATGATCATATGAAAAAGAATTGTATGCTTGATTTATTAGATGTGATATATGTGCTATGTGAATAGGATACCATGCATTTCATGAAATAATTCATTTTAATTATTTGCCCTGGTAAAATAAGCAATAATAAAATAGGTGATACTGTAGGAATATGACTGATAGACCACTGCGATACTACACCAGGAGAGTCAGCCAAGAACAAATGGCAGCTGCAGGAAATAACCAACCAACAGTGGAACAACTAGCCGCCCAGATGGCACAAATGACGCAAATCATGGACCGAGTAGTCGGTAATGAGGAGCGTGGAAGACAAAGCTATGCCAAGCAGATAGCTGATTTGAATCCTCGCCAATTCAGTGGGAAGGAAGATCCCGTTGAACTGGAGAACTGGATCAGACATTTCGAGAAGCTGCTTAGGGTTGTGCATTGCCCTGAGGATGAGAAGATCAACTGCGCCATCATCCATCTGTCAGACGACGCAGATGATTGGTGGACAACTAGTCAAGAAGTCTTGCTGGCTCGACCCAATTTCAACTGGAAAGCCTTTAAGACTGTTCTTAGGACCCGGTTCTACCCAGCACATGTCAAGAGACTGAAGTGCAATGAGTTCAACAATCTGAAACAAGGGAACGACTCAGTAACGGACTACTTCAAAAAGTTTGTGGAATTACTGAGGTTTGCAGGCCACACTGTACCTGATGAGGATGATAAGATCAACAAGTTCATTTCGGAACTACACCTCCAGTTGCAGAAGATCATGCGTGGCAGGACTTACGACACCTTGAATGAGGCGTATGATCGAGCAGCTGATATGTGGCAAGTCCAGGAGGTACAAGATGAGTTTCACGGGAAACGCAAGGCAGCTGAAGCAGGAGGTAGCAGCAGTAACATGGCAAGGGACAAGAAGTTGAAGCCAAACAACGGAGGAAACAATCAGAACCAGCAGTGGCAGGTAGCTCAGCCAGTTCGTCGCTACATCTGCAAGAGATGTCAGCAAAACCACCCTGGAATAGACTGCATGGGGAACTTGGTCATCTACCACAACTGTAGCAGAAAGGGACATCGTGCTTATGAATGTCGAGCTCGACCAGGCGGGAACCAACATGTGAACCAAGGAGGGAATTATCAGAGGCAACCCCAGAACAACTATCTGGGAAACCGCCAGCAATATGGGAACCAGCAACCAGCAATCCTGCAGATCGGATATGGAAACAGGAACCCTGGAAACCACAAAAACCATGGAGATGGCTATGGAAGGCAGTCAAACTACAACCAGGGGAATGCAGGACAGCATGGAGCTCAGAACCGCAACAACCATGCTGGTCAGGGAGGAAATGTGAACATTGGAGCTGGAGCAGGAGGATCTGGAACTCAGAATGTCAATGTGGGAAGGAATGCAGTCATAACAAAGACTGAGGCTGAAGCTGCTCACGGAGTTGTCACGGGTACTTTCCTTGTCCATGAGCACCCATCCTTTATATTATTTGATTCTGGCGCATCATACTCATTCATATCATCATCATTTGCTGAGAAATTGAGTTTGAATAAGTCTGCTAGAAAATCTATCCCAGTAGCAACACCCACTGGCCACATAGCAGTTTGTGACACTGTATTTGAAGGAGTAGAAGTCAAAATTCTAGCCCACACCTTGTCTGCGGATTTGATTAAGTTCGATCTCAAAGGCATAGACGTCATCCTAGGGATGGATTGGCTTAGCAAATATCGAGCCATCATTGATTGCTATGATCAGAAGGTTCGGCTAAGAGGACCCAACGGAGATAAGATTTCTTATCATGGCATTGAGAAGGAGCCCTGCATTAGACTGGTGTCAGCAATGACCATAGTCAATCAAGTGAAGAAAGGGAACTCCGCCTACTTGTGCTACATCCAGGATGTGTCCAAGAAGGAGAATGTGTTGGAAGAGATACCTGTTGTGAAGGAATTTCCCGACGTATTTCCAGACGAGATTCCAGGTATGCCACCCAAAAGAGAAGTGGAGTTTACTCTGGACTTAGCACCCGGAACCGCGCCGATCTCAAAAGCGCCGTATCGGATGGCACCAGCTGAACTAAAGGAGCTGAAGGACCAGTTGCATGAAATGCTACAGAAAGGATACATAAGGCCGAGTGTATCACCTTGGGAAGCTCCAGTGCTTTTTGTGAAAATGAAAGATGGAAGCTTAAGGCTATGCATTGACTACCGTGAGTTGAACAATGCAACCGTCAAGAATAAGTACCCTCTACTCCGGATTGACGACTTGTTCGATCAGTTACAAGGGGCTAGTATCTTTTCGAAGATTGACTTGAGGTCAATGTACCATCAACTTCAGGTAGCCGAGAAGGATATCCCGAAGACAGCCTTTAGAACGAGGTATGGCCATTATGAGTTCACAGTAATGCCTTTCGGTCTAACCAATGCACCTACAGTGTTTATAGACCTGATGAACCGAGTGATGAGGTCATTCCTAGAACGTTTCGTTGTCGTCTTCATTGATGACATCCTTGTGTACTCGAAGGACGAGGAGAAGCACGAGGAACATCTCAGAGAAGTGTTGCAAACTCTGAGACAAGAACGGCTGTATGCTAAGTTGTCCAAATGTGAATTCTGGCTGAATCGCGTTCCATTTCTGGGTCACATCATCTCGAAGGAGGGAATATCAGTGGATCCAGGAAATATTTCAGCAGTCAAAGATTGGCCCACGCCAAAGAATGTGTCCGACATAAGAAGTTTCCTTGGCTTAGCAGGATACTACAGGCGTTTCGTGAAGGATTTCTCCAAGATTGTCAGGCCACTAACTACGCTGACGAAGAAGACTGTGAAGTATCACTGGGACGACAAATGCGAAGAAGCATTTCAGACCCTGAAGGAGAAACTAACTACGGCCCCAGTATTAGCCCTACCAAACGACTCCGACGAGTTTGAAGTGTACAGTGATGCATCAAAGAAAGGGCTAGGTTGTGTACTTATGCAGGATAGAAGGGTGATTGCCTATGCTTCAAGGAAGCTGAAACCCCACGAGGAAAACTATGCTACTCACGACTTGGAGTTAGCAGCAATAGTTTTCGCGTTGAAGATATGGAGGCACCATTATATGGGGCAGTTTGCAAGCTTTACACTGATCACCGCAGCCTAAAGTACATCTTCACACAGAAGGAGCTGAACAACAGACAACGAAGATGGCTAGAGATCATCAAGGACTACGACTTGCGTATCCAGTACCATGAAGGGAAGGCAAACGTAGTTGCTGACGCATTGAGTCGAAAGGCGAGCCATGCCTTGAACGCAATGATAGTTTTGCCTGAATGGCTATGCCATGAGTTCATAAAGCTTGAGATCGAAGTAGTGGAAAAAGGAGGAGTACAGAACCTGCTCAGCAGTATGACAGCCGTACCAGACTTCCTTGAGGAAATAAGGAGTAACCAAGCTGGAGACGTGAAGCTAGACATAATCCGGAAGAAAATCGCTGAAGGAAAAGCCAACGACTTCAAGATTCACGAGGATGGAAGCATTCGCTACAAAGGAAGGTGGTGCGTACCACAGAAGTGTGCAGAAACTAAGGAGATATTGATGCGTGAAGCTCACAACACACCTTATTCAGTACACCCGGGAGGCGACAAGCTCTACAAAGACTTGAAGAAGATGTTCTGGTGGCCTAACATGAAGAAGGAGGTAGCAGAATTCGAAGCCAGATGTTTGACGTGTCAGAAAGTGAAGTTTGAACACAAGAGGATGGGAGGCTTAGTTCAACCACTAGACGTACCAGTTTGGAAGTGGGATTCCATTTCGATGGATTTCGTGACTGCCTTGCCGACGTCAAAGAATGGACTCAACCAGATATGGGTAGTAGTAGATCGACTGACCAAGACAGCTAGGTTCATTCCGATGAAGGACACCTGGAACATGGAGCAAAGATCATACGCGTATGTCAAAAACATAGTGAGGTATCATGGAGTTCCAAGTTCGATAATTTCTGATAGGGACCCTAACTTCCTATCTCATTTTTGGCGAGCTCTTCAGGAAGCATTGGGAACTCAGTTGAGGTTCAATACAGCGTTTCACCCAGCTACAGACGGACAAACAGAAAGGACCATTCAGACATTGGAAGACATGCTAAGAGCCTGTGTCATGGATTTCCAAGGCTCATGGGTTGACAAACTTCCTTTGATAGAGTTCTCCTACAACAACAGCTACCACGCCAGCATTGGCATGGCACCGTATGAAGCTTTGTACGGAAGGAAGTGCCGATCACCACTATGTTGGAACGACATCAGCGAGACGATAGTAATTGGGCCGCAAGTTATCGAGGATATGACGGATCAAGTACGAATCATCCAGCAAAGAATGAAGGCAGCCCAGGACAGGCAGAAGTCTTATGCAGATCAGAAAAGAAGGCCGTTAGAGTTCCAGATTGGAGAAAAAACATTTCTCAAGGTTTCACCTACAAAAGGAGTAACGAGATTCAACCAGAAAGGGAAATTGAACCCAAAGTTTATCGGACCATACGACATCTTGGAGAAAATTGGGGAAGTTGCTTATCGACTAGACTTACCTTCGAATTTGGGACGAGTACACAATGTCTTTCACGTTTCACAACTGAAGAAGTACGTACCCGACCCATCTCACGTGCTAGACCCTGAACCGGTCGAGTTAGACCCGTCTCTTACATACGAGGAACACCCTGTCAAGATTCTGGACACTAAGACAAGAGACACACGAACCAAGAGCGTTAAGTTGGTGAAAGTTTTATGTACGAACCATCAGACAGAAGAAGCTACTTGGGAAGCAGAAGATGACATGAGAAAGAAATATCCCCACCTATTTAATGAGGTAAATTGAGTTCCGTGGACGTCACTCCCTAAGGAGGGGAGGATGTAACCTTTCGCTTCCGTACCCTTACGTTTCTAAAATAAAATAAAATCTTAATATCACATATTAATTCTAGTACATTTCGTGATATTTTTGTGCATCATCATATAGACATATACTTGCATTTTATAGAGACGTTATTGTTATTGGGCATGAGCGGATTTAGCTTCGAGGACGAAGCTTTTCTTTAAGGGGAGAAGGATGTAATACCCCGTTTAATTGTGAAGGGTAAATTGGGTAATTGGGAAATAAAATTTAATTTTGTTGCGAGTAACGAGTTGGGTTATTTTGAGTTGAAATTATACTCGGAAATTTCATATAATGATTTTATGGAAAACGGTATTTTTATTGTGTATTTATTTAGCATTTTATGTGATTTATTTAAATACCAAAAGTGTGTACCCTACCCACTAGATTGACCAACCCATTTGGTACAACAATAACACACTAGCATAGCTAACTAGAAGACAAAAAAAAGGACAAGTCGGTGAATGAATCACCTCTCCAAGTAACAATTTCAATATTTAATACCTCTCTCTCTCATTTGTTTCTCACACCAAAACACACATCAGACAACAATTTCTTTCTATCTCTCTTTGCAAACCCACGGCAGACCACCCAACACCACCACCACTGTGGCCTTCAACTCCACCACCCGAACCACCATCACCAGCAGCCACCTCTTCTTATCTCCCGTGCCTCTCCCTCTCTGCTACACACTACCAGCAGCAGCAGCAGCTCCCCGACGAGGAGCCGCCACCAGCCACCGCCGGCAAACACACCCGACGGCGAAACAGCAGCCGCCCTCTCTGCCTCGCTCTCCCTCACTCCGTTTTGAACAGCTGAACCACCTCACCCTCTGCAGCGACCCAAGGACGAGCAGAACAGCAGTTTCCGCCGCCGAGAAGGCCGCCAAACAGCTCCGGCGAACCAACCCGACGGCGAAACACCGCCACCCATCTCTGCCCTCTCACTCCCTCACTGTTTTGAACTCCTCAAACCCTTCTCCTCCCTATTTCGACGCAAGGAGAAGAACTAGCAGCAGCAGAACGCTGCAGAACCCCCGAACCACCATCATCGCCGCCGGCCACCATTAATTCCGGCGAGAAGCTCACCCGAGCTAACCGGAGCGACCCTCTCTCTCCCGTTGGTACCATTCAACTCCTGGAGGTCCGAGGAGTACTTTAGCAACGTCAAACAGAGCCTAGGACGTCCGATTCATCGCCAGTGTTCATCACCGCCGACCGCCACCTTCGAGGACGTAACCCGCTCCGTTTCTTGACCGTTTCTCGCGATTTTTCGCGTAGGTGAGTCCTAAATCACTCTCTAGTTCATTTCTAATCATCAAAATCGCATCTTGTTAGCTCTAAATCAAATCGGGTATGTTGGGTTTGAGTTGTATGCTTGTGTTCATAAAACGGGGTTGTTTATGTAGTTCCTGAAAATTGGAGGATGAGATGTGAACTGCATGTTTAATTTCTGAAAAGTTGGGGGTGATTTGTGTATATTATCAAACTTCATATAATATATAAGATTTAAAATGTGATTTTTGGATTTATGATATATACTAATATTTCTATATATTATTTTGACTATATAAAAGTAAAAATGTTGTAAAAATTACATGGAACTTTATTTATATGAAATATTGTTGTTTTATAAGCAAGATAAAACTGTGTGATTTGGTTTAATTATATAATTTCGGGTTGATTAACTAAATATTTAAAGTGCTTGTAAACTAGTGTTTTGAGTAAAAGAGATTATTTTGTTAATATTAATAAAAATAAATAATTTGGAAGTTAATTTGTGAAATAACTAATAAAGTAGACTTTTTAAATAAAACTCCATATTTCTATTGTTTGGTATTACATGATTATTTTTCTTAGATACTTGAAATTATTACCCGACATCAATTTATATATGACTTGTTTTATTGAAATAAGCATTTTTGTGAATTTTATTTGAATATTTAATTATTATATAGTGTATATATTTTCTAATAAATAAATAGCTATAATTGATTTAGTTTGATTTAATTTTTATAGTCACTTATGAATAAATAGTTTGTTTATTAAATTATTATTTCATAAATAAAGAGATTGTATAAGCTTAATATTGGTTTTAGTTCATCTACTCAATTTTTGAGTACTAAGGGCACGGCCTTTGGGTGATACACATTTTGTGTAGGAGAGAGGACCTAGCTATGGTCCGAACCACCACACACGCGCGCGCGCCGCTTCCGTCCGGCCGGCCGGCTCGTCTTGGGCACGGGCCGTGACATGGCGCGGTGGTTGGTTGGTTGGTTGGGCTTTATCTTTTTGGGCTAGAAAAACTAACAATTAATCCAGCCCATTAGTAAATTAATTTTACTAAACTGAAAGTCCAACCCGAAACAGTTATAAACTGTAATACCGCGGAATTTTGAGAGTATTTTTAGGAGTTTAGTAACTATTTTGGGTCGTACTAGGTTTTATAAAGTATTTATTCTTTTCTTAAATGAGTTTTTTTTTTATGTTATATATAGTTACATAAATATTTTTAAGGAAATTCCCCTCAAAAAAATATTTTTAAGGAAAAAATATTATTCTATTTATAATTTTATTTTAGTAAAAATTATAATAGCTAATTAGGTAGTTAGTTACTTGACGAATAACATTTTTAACGTGATCAATTTTCGACGGATTAATGAGATATACGTGATCAACCACCAGGGTACTTTGTGAGCGTGTCACACCATAACAAAGCTCTTATCATCTTCCCCAACTCTCCGATGACCAACGGACTCACAGTCCATCTTCGACAACAACACCACCACCGTGCCACCTTCAAATTCGACCTCCACCTCACCTAATTTATGTCCCAAATCATTGCAAACCCATCAAGGACCGGTAATTTTACTCCAAGAAACCCAATTTTGCCAATTATTCATCCCGATTTGAAATCGGAAATATCTCCGGTGGGTCTCCTCCCTCTTCGCCAGAGTCTTCAATTGAAGGCTATAAATACCCTCTTGAGGAACCTAGAAATCACACAACCAATTCAAAGCTTACTCTCCCTCGATCTCTCTCGCTCTGACCCTCTCTCGCGCTGCCCTGTTTCGCTGGAACAGCCAGGTCCGACGAGGCTCAGCCCAGCTCCGGCCATCCTCGCCATCGCCTCCAACCGCCGTCGTCTTCGCACTCCACTTCACCCGTTCGGTAAGCAACCGAACCTCCTCACGCTCCAGCAATGTTATGTAAAAGAAATGCAAATTATACATAAAGTCACATTTTTGAATTTTTCATGTCCACAACTTTTATTACCAACTCCAACAATGCAAGCTAAAAGATAGACATATTAGTTTTGTAAAATTATTTATTATTATGATATTAAGAAAAGTCTACTAAAAAGTAGGAACAAAACAAAAAAATAGGAATACACCTATAAAATAGGAAAACAAATAAGATGGCGAGGGATGATTATCGCCAAACTTGGCGATCAAGATGCATGACATCTATTTTGCATTAGGGGATGCATGTTCTGCTGGATCGCATTTTTCACCCAAATTCTTTATATTTTACATAATAAATCGATTTGCATTGCCTGCTGGAGATGCTCTTAACAGTGGGTTGGGTATATTACTTAAACTGTTAGGTCATGGATGGAGAGAAATTGGCGAACCCATATTGTTATGTATTGTGGGGAAGTTAAGTTTTGGTATTTAATATTGTTCCTTTTGTTAATTCTTAAATGTTCATAAGAATTTGTAGCTTTTATAAATATGAGAGCAAATATCTTTCTAGTAAATTAGAAACAGAGTTTTATTGTAAAGATAACTAAAATTTTAATAAATTGGCGCTCTTTTAAGTAGAGGAAAAAAACAACTTTGTATGACTATTTCAAGTTAATTTCTTATAAAGAGGTTGGCCCTCTTAAATCAAATATTCTGTATTTTCATTGTTAAGAACGTAAATATAACTTTATTTTCAAACATCACTATATTTTTCTAAAGGAACTATTTTGATAAATAAATAAATAAATAAATAAATAAATAAATAAATAAATAAATAGTATAAGCTTGTTTAAATTAGTTCAATTATTGCAGCTAGGGTGTTAGGTCAAGTGGTAGAGCGTTGGAAGCCCTTGCATGAGGTCACAGTTTAAGTCCCGTTGACGACAAAACAATTTATCAAAAAAATAAATTAGTTCAATTATTTTTCCTTGCAAATAAAGTATATAAATAAATATTTGCTTTGTTGCAATAAATCTAGTTGGGGATGTTGGGGGCTACGCTTGTATTGCATTTAGGACTGTGTGCACCATTGTCGTGATAGCAGAGTATTGATTAGGAATACTTGTCGTTGTAGACGCCGAGTTCGTAGACGGCAAAGGACCCGTATTACTAGGACTTCGTTTGCTTTTGTGTGACAAGCTCCCTTCATTACCAGGTAAGTTTGTATGCACAACACCTTCAACTATTAAAATGTGTTCGGCGTGTGTTACTGGTATATCGTACAACTGTTTTAAAGTCTTAAGTTTTGGAATATCTCTTTGGAAAGTGGTTACTTGTGGTTACTTGTGGTTACTAGAAGAATCATGTGAAATCTTAATGTACGATAACGGGATTGGGAACGATGTGCAGAGGATGCGCGTGAATGCTACAACCGGGAACACACTTGAGTGATTTCCCTTGGGTACATACCCTTTTATTTATCGTGGAATCTATGAGTACTACCTATGCATGTTTAGGTCATGACTGTATATGGGTGTCGAGACTTAAGGTCTCAAGAGAATGGTTAGGGCGGGATAGCGAAGGGCTATCTACTAACGTCCGGGGAGAATTGGTACATCCCAAGAAGCACCCTATTATTATTTGTTCCATCGTGACCTCTCTGTTTACATCTTACATGTTGAGGCTCGAGGGATACGCCTCAACCAAATCAAATGATTAATATGTGGTTATTCTGTTTATGTTTTCTTGTTAGCCAAAACTCTGTTTTACATGTTGTGGTATATGCTTACTCAGTTTTTACTGACAAACTTTTACTGCGTCAGCTTTTGCCATTTAAAAACCCGCGGGTTATGAATAAAGTGGGGAAACGCGCACACGTAAGCTGAGGACTAGGATCAAGCTGCTAGAATGAATTTTCATTTATCTAGAAAGTATTTTATTCAGAAAATTTAGACAATATCATTTTGTTTATTTCAAACAATTGTTGGAGGATTTCTGCGTTTTCATTAATAAATGCACTTGGATTCTCGTTTGGTGGTGCTAGCAAGGAACCGTCCAGGGTTATGGCATAAACTGTCCCAACAGTTGTAACTTTTACAACAGTTACAACCGTTGCTGTTCAAATTTGAACAGTCACGAACTGTTTTGTAACAGCCCTTCTCCCTGCCTATTAAAGCAGCCTTCCTCTCTCAGTTTTTCCCATCCAAACTGCAACAGCAATTATCTCTCTCTTACTAACAGTTTCTCTCAAAACAAAGTTCGATTCGCCGGTAATGCAGATTGTGCTTTCGTCTGCAGTACGGAGGACTTTCATCCTGGGGAGTAATTTGCCCGTGTCTGTAAATAAATAAAACGAAGTACCATCATTGTGGGGAGAAACTATTACTTCACGGGGATCGTTCATGAACAACGAGACTGTCTTCCATCTAACTTCAGCATTCGGCAGATTAACTATCTGTAAGTTTTAACCTTTCTGTATTTTTCATCTTTTTGTTAAGTTTTCTGTTTCAGATTCTTCTTAATACACCTATCTTCTTCTTTCCAACAGGCACAACTTCCATTGCACTTAGTTACTCTTTGCCAACACATGAGCTACCACTTAGCATATGGGACACACTAATTTACTAGCTCCTTCATACCATTAGCTCTTGTGGTCCATTGCGAGCTAGTTGTTTCTCCGCGGTTGCAAACCTCTCTGTGACAAATGATCATTGGACAAAATATATTATTATTACGGAATATATTTGAGATTATGAATTCGACACTACCAAATCATGTGCCAATGTTAGAATTCCAATTTTAGAACTCTCACATGACGGAGATAGCGGTGGATGTAAATTGGTTAAGATACGTAAACTGTCAACTGATCTGTCTAAAAGTAGGCACCTCCCATTGTTTGTAGAACATGGGGGAAGAGTCCCAATTCACAAGTCATTAAAGTTGAGAAGTACAATTTGGCAAACCTCACTTCATAACTACTTGTCCGCAAGGATCTTCTCTTGTATCAGATCTTTCACACACTGATGTGGTTGGTACTTAGCAATTAGAAGAAAAAGTTAACATCTTGATTGGGGTTGGGGGGTCTATGTGTACTAGTTCTGTGGTTGTGAAGTTTCAGACCTCAAAATTTTCTATGGATGTGGAACAATCATCACCACAAACCATTCTAAAGCACACATTTCTCTTCTCTACTTTTCCTTCTTTCTTGTCCCCCTACACACCTTAAGTTCCCAAGTCAGAATCTGCACACCCTTTTCATCCAAGTTCATGAATCTTTGACTGCCATTTGCAAATTCTCCTGCTTTCTTGGATACCAACCAACTGTTTTTGTTGAAATTCCCAAGTGAGTATCTCTCTTTGTTTTTACACCTTTGCTTCTTTGTGTCATCATCATCTGAGAGCAGTGGTGTGAAGAAGAATTGTTGGAAGTTCCTTGAACAAACAAACTGGTTAGAATTAGAATAGAAGAGAAGAGAGATCTTGTTTGTTTGTGTCATCTTGGTGTTTGAAGATGGTGGGAGCTTTTTCTGTGGTGGGTTCATCTGTTGTGGACTCCCATACTAGTCCATGTTTGTGTTTGGATGCTTTGTCTTCCAACCTTAAGGGTAGTAGTGGAGATATGGTTCAACAGAGGAAGCAATTTCCTCGGCCGGTGTCGTTGGATTTGAGCAGTTCTTTCGCGATTTCTGGGCGTGAGAGGAGGGTTTTGGCTAACAAATCCTCCAAGAATCATAGGAAACAACAAAAGGCGGTTCGAGGTGGTGGTGTTGGAATTGTCAGTGAACTTGCAGGACAATATGAAGACAGTTTTGAGGATGTTAAGACTGTGAGTGTGATCATTCCTTCAAACTTAATATATCATGTTACATAGTACTACTACTAGTCTTTGTTGCTTCAATTTGAGTCCATTTTGTGTGTGATTTACTCTTTGTTTAGTGCCTTAGTTTCATGAAAAGTTGCATATTCTGAAGACACTTCTGTATAAGATTTGAATGAAGTTAGCAAATCAGCTTGTTAGGAAAGGGATTTAAGCAAGAGATCTGCCGAATCCACTTGATTGTTGGAGAAAATTGTTCTTCAGTAATCTTTACACCTTAAGAATCCACTAAAATCTTATAGTACTACTCGTTTATCTTCTAGTAATACACAATAACATTGCAGTAATCCTAAGTAGTCCTCAGTTGGTCAGCATCTGTTAAGCTTTGAAAGATAAAACAACTTCAATACATAATGTTATATGTATCACCTCACCAGAAATGCTAATCACACACTATGACAACTGATTTTTTTTTTTTTTTTGTTTTTTTATCTTTCTAAGTTCTAACTGTTGTGTGCGGGCCAGCTTAAACTCACTCGACTAAATCTACCCTGAGAAAGTATTTATTGGGACTAGCTCCACCATGTGACATACTTGCGTGGCTGGGCACGTCAATCAGAATCTGACAAATATGCAATAGTCAAATAGCATACCTACTTTTGTACATTTTCATAATTTGATTGATTTGCAGTGTGCCGCACCACGCAGTTATACCTCGGGGTAGGGGTAGCCCAACGAATACTTTCGCACATTTTTCAGAATCTGATTGTTTTCACCAAGGTTTTTTTTTTTTTGACAAAACTTACTGTGGTTGCAGCAAGTTATAAACTATTTTACGTACAAGGCTGTGAGGACTGTTATGAATCAGCTTTATGAAATGAATCCGCCTTCCTACCGATGGTTCTATGAGTAAGTGCAAGGTTTATATTTGTAGAATCTTCATAAGATTAGGTTTTCTACATCTGTTTTCTTATTCCTTTCTTATCGCTATTGTAGCTTTGTCGTGAACAACAAGCCTGGTGAAGGAAAGCGATTTCTCCGCAAGCTTGTCAAGGTAGTAACTCCACTGGGAACCTCTAGGAACACATTCCATGTCAAATTCTCTTCTGGTTCCAAATCTCCACTCCATAACGCTTATACATCGTGCTTTGACAGGAGAATCAAGATCTTGGTGAACGAGTGATGATAACGCGACTTCACCTCTACGCTAAATGGGTTAAGGTATGGGATCCGAAGACCAAATTTTCTTTGCTGTATATTGTCATGGGCCATGTTTGGATATGGTTTAAGATGAAATTATAATCTGGTTTTAAATGGTCAAATACTAGATTGTTATTTCATCTCAGATCATCTATATGTATCTCTCTTTATCACAGGCACTCATTGAAAAACCAGATCATGGTGAGTTTGGTATGACTTGTAAGCAGCTTATAAGTCAGTTTTGAACTTATAAGTCCATAGTGTAAAAAGAGAGTAGATAAAGTTGGGTTTTTGAAGTTTTTCTTGGATGTTTTTAGTGGATAAACTTTTTCTCGTCTCTTTTCTTCTAATTTTTTCACGGACTTTTTTGAAATAAACTTGTATGTCGATTTAAACTACAAATAAGACGTAAACTTACTGTTTTATCTTTCTTATGTAGAAATGCGATCATGCTGCAATGTACGAGCAGATATCTGTTGAGAACTTAGAATTGATGCGTGAGCGCCTAATGGAAACCGTCATATGGCCTTCAGATGACTCAAGCACAGAGATGATCGGTTGATGATTGGGGGGCGAGACCTTCCTTTGTTGAATTTGTCTGTGCTTTGAACTGTGTTCTTGTTCTGTAGGTAAATGATCCCTTTTGAACCGTCAACTAGTTTAGCGAAAAAAAAGGGGAAATTTCTTATTTTATGTTGTTCTTCTCTCAAGTATTTGAAGCCTTTCAATGTAACGAGATCCTGTATATAAATATCATCATCGCCGTCCATTTTAGATCTTCTTGAGAGACTGGGCATGGAGCAAAGGGCTCCCATTTTCTTGTTGAACTATCATCATCACAGAAAAGCAAATAGCCCAAGTACAAGACGACAAAACCACGACTACTACAGACACAACTACTTCAGACAAAACATAAAATAGTTACATATGATGATTATCATAGAGAACATCTTTCGCAACTCTATGAGCTTTGGCCACTAAGGCTCGCGAAACTTTAGAAATAAATCAAAAGACAAGCTGATCCATCGCAACCTCAATTCTGC
Source organism: Linanthus parryae (assembly GCA_023055425.1). Lineage (NCBI taxonomy): Eukaryota > Viridiplantae > Streptophyta > Magnoliopsida > Ericales > Polemoniaceae > Linanthus > Linanthus parryae. The sequence goes on from JALGPY010000001.1 coordinate 187,633,080, forward strand.
CAAAAAAAAAACGCACGTCCTGAAATGTCGGGCACTCCTCCCCTGAAACAAGGATAAAATAGAAGAGGGTACATCCCAAGTGGAACAATCATAAGAGAGTTCCTTCTTATCTTGGGTTGGATTACAATTTACTGATTCCAGAGTGAGTTCTAGAAGTATGAGTTCTGGTAGTATGGGAAGATCAGGCTTCGATCTTCCCTGATAACATTTTAATTTGGAGATGGCAGAATTCTGCTGGATTGGACTTAACAAGAACAAGATTTCTCCCTGACAACATTTTAATCTGGAAATAGCATAACTCGGCTAGATTGGACTTGACATGGACAAGTTTCGCTACAAGTTACTATGCTTAAATGCGAATATCACGCCCCTAATTTACCGAAAGTTTGCACATTGTGGCACCCGATTTAAAACTACCTTACAGTTTCAGGCCAGCCGGCTGACACTGCAATATCTGCGTTATGACATTTACCTCCACGCACTATTGGAAGTATTGAAATCAATGCCACCACTCCACACCGTGCATAGAGTTAAATGTCAATTTTCATACTGCATGTATAACATCATAAACGGCAAAAGTCGTTAAATGTCTAATTAAATTTTACATCTTCGGGTGTCGTTGCAAGAAAACGAAGAACATACATAAATTTCATTCACACTTTAGGACTGAAAATCTAGAGTCAAAATTTCGCTATCCACAAGAGAGGACCGACTCTATGAGAATACATCAAAGCCCGGGACAACAATAGCTTCGCAAAAGACTTGATAACCTTGAAGCTGCATCTTCAATGTGGCGAGAGAAAATCTCAAATGGCATTTCTCAGGTTCTACACTGCTACATACAGCATTCACGTCTATAGTACCAATGAAGAGCCTCTCTGGCGGCATTGGCAACTTAAGGCCACCAAAAAGATATAAACAACTTTCAACAACGAAACAAAATTTCATGTTGGTCTTCACTGCAAGATTTGACACAGGCACGTGGAACGGTCACGGCCATCAAAATACCATCATGAAACTTTGACTCAACCATGTCGTGTTCTTGAGGGCCACCAAAAAGGGGTACAGCGATATCACGCGGCAATGGGGAAGCCCTAGAAATTCTCTTGAACTCGTCTTGATTTTGGAACGTGGAAATTGGTATTCACGGGGATACACCACCAAAAGTCTTAAATTGCGCGTCTGCTGCTTGTGCGCGGAGCTGGAGAGAATCGACAATAACCATCTCAGAAAACAAAAATAAGAAAATGTTTTGGAAGAAACATCTACTTTTAAAAATGTGACGATCACCTTGGCATCTACGCAGGGATCGTGATGAGCCATAACCTTTAGTTGAGCATCTATCCCACAATTTCGCAGTTTGGCGACACGGCTGCTCGCATTAGGGCTGATTGGAGAGGTGAGATTTACAACAGCCCAGGCAGCAGCTGTACGCAGCCGGCCCTCATTGCTGTGCAAAAGATTGAGCAAGAGGGGTTGACTGTTGTTGCCCAACTGTGAGAAGAGTTCATGCATCACTGCTTCCTTGTGGAACTCACTTCCAGATGCAATATTGCAGAACACGTACATTCCCTGCACAGATGTACGTCTCAAAATATAAGGCGACACAATGAGGTTATCTGTCTAGCCAAACACATTAATGATGTCTAGCCAAACACATTAATGAAATCCTTGTTGTCTCAACACACTTGTTTGGGTGGGGGATAAGAATAGCAGCATATGAATATACGGGAATATGAGGTGGGAACTGGGATATGAAAATTTGTGTTCCTATGTTTGGCTCGGGTATGATAAGAGCCGGAGATATGAATACATATTTATAGTATATGATGTGACTGAAATAATAGACGTTTATTATGGTAGTCTTTTTCTTAGTAATTGAGGACAATAAAGTCATTGTAACACCCACCCATATCCCTCAAGCTCGTACCTTTGCTTACAAGATTTTAAGCAGAAACTGATGAGGGAACAGGGGGGCTAAGTTATATCTGTCTCATATCCCCAACCCAAATGCGGGGTTTCAAACAAATTGGAAAAAAAAATCCTCAACCCCTTTTTCAATACATTACCCAAACGAGGCCCAGGCGAAAATGAGAATCCGTAAAATAAAATACTAATGCAGAGATATAATCACATGCACTCAAATTCTAGAAATTTTGCTATTTCGATTCCTAACAAAACGGCTAACAGTTTGCAGATTGTTCATTCATTTATGCGTGCAATGAGTATTTCATAGTTTTGTGCTGCTGTTACTGGGCTTGATGTGTTGCTCCTAAGTTTATGGCAGCAGTGACTTTCATGAGAGATCACTGAGGCATCTTCAATCTGCTACATACTATTTTCCTCTCCAAGTGCAAAATGGTTACCCTCTTGTTTTACATCGGGTCGCACCTCCTTTTGTCCTTGTTATAATTGTGCTTATTTTAGTAGTAACTGTTAGCCTCACCCTCACAATGGCTTTCATCAGATAGCGTTGCTGACTGACAGAGTAAGTTGTCGTCACTTTGGATGCAATTCTACTCCAAGGTATGTCACTAATATTAGCATGGATTTTTCTGGTGACCCCAATACCCCCCCCCCCCCCCCCCCTTGTGTAGATCATATGGCAGTATGGAGAAAGCTCGGTGAACTCTGAATTCTGGTTCAATATTAAGACCACTCATTCGTTTCTTTTCTTCATACAAGCTTGGAGCCTATGTATACTATGATTAAGTACGCGGTGGTACAATATGAATTTGGTTGTCGGCTGCTCCATGTTTCCTACAACTCCTCCCTGATGTTGAAATGTCGTATTACAGTGTGCTTGCAAAATTACAGTACTTCCAAGAACAAAATCTTCCTACTTTGTGGTTAAGAATCCAATAATTGAAATGCCGGTATGGATGAGTTGAGTAAAAACAGACGAAGTTCTACGAATGAATTGAGTAAAGTATAGGCATGACATGCAATCTGATGCTAGGCTTGATATGTTAGCCTAACAACTTCGGCAAAACTAAGTAACACGCATAAACGTGTACCATAGTCCAGCCTATGTTGAACACGGCAGGAAGCTTATGAAGTAAATTACCACATTTCGAAAATATATTTTGAACTTCAAGTCACATTTCAAGAAGCTGGCAAGGACTTGACAATGACATGCTGTTACTTGTCAGTAACTAAGAAGACCATTTGCATGAATGGGAAATTCGAGTGTGAGACGTGTGGGAAAACCCGAACATACCTAAGCAATCTTTAGAAAATATAAAAGAGGACAATTTACATCACAATACTGGTTTAAATCTTGCCCAGTTGCTCCATAACAAATAAACTTGAGATAAGGCCAACAACAAAAAGCATGTCAAGTAGTAACTTATAGTGACACGCTGCCAGAAACCCTTAATATCATATCATATCACATTTTATGATTCAATCCTAGGCATTTCACTAATGAAGAATTCTGACCTGAATTAAAACCTCAGTATTCGAGGAATTAAGCAATTGTCTTCCAACAGCATGCAATATGAGGCCATCCTCAACAAAAACATGCTTTATGTTTTCTATAGATCCATCCAAAAGATTGCAAACAAAAGCCAACGACTGCTCTTGCACGGAGGGCTCTGGATCTGCAGTTGCATATAAATCAAAAAATTATCAAGAAACAATGATCGATACCATCTATAATAACCTTACCTTATTAAAAGCACTGGATATATATTTACCACCAATTAAGCTTGCCAGTGTGGATGCTGTGAGCTCTGAGAAAATTGCTTCTTTACTCCCGCTGTCTGACAGGAACATCAAGTTCCTCAAAGCACGCATTGCATTTACCCTAATAGTAGATTCCATAGATCTTGACAGCGGAATCAGCTGTTTCACACCTCCACATTGAATGAATACTGATTTATGCATTGTAAAATTAACCACGATATTGCTAATAGCACCAAGCGCAGCAATCTGCAAAATAGGATCGGAAGTATTGTCAAAATATTGACTTCGATTTTGTCATCCTGGTGTTCTCAACAATGAGATTCATTACTTTGTGTGATTTAACTTCTTTCAAAGTGGGCTTCGGTGAGACCACCTTGTATGCGCTAATCAGATGTTGACCCTTGTTTTCATCAGATGCATAGATGCAATGCTTGGTCATTCAAGAAAAAGGAGTGGCATTAGCTGACGTGGAAGAGCTGGAATATTTCGATGTTTATGGGAAGAACAGTTTACGGTTTCTGATTTGGTAACAATACACATTTTTGCCCATAAAAGAACAGTGTGCTGCTTTTAGTGGAGCTTGACTGTAGTTTCGTTTGATAATCTGAACTACACCGATTCACTTATTTTTTAAGTTTCTTCTCTTTTCCCTTTTTTACCTTTTTACTTTCTTTCTTGGCAAAAGATACAATGATTTAATTTCTTCGTATTTTTCTTTGAAACAATCGAAAACTTTGTTCATGGTACAAAATAAATATCATGCGTGCCGCTAAAATTTTCTCACCCTGGGGAAGGGAAATAACCTCTCATGGGAAATGTTCATCTCCTATCACCTTGCCCAAATCTAGTAATGAAAGTACTATTTACCATCATCCTTGCGGTCATAATAGAAAACTGGGCTAGTAAACTGGGCCTTTCAGTCCTTCACACACATATTTGCCAAGTAGCTATCCTATATAGGTTGCTTCGGAATGCAACAAGTGGAACAGATGTGTGGGACTAACCTTTTCTAGAAATCATAATTCGTTTTTTCACCAAAAAAAGGTCGAAGTGTAATTCCTTATCTTGGAGTAAGTGAAACATACTACCCAAATACCCATCATATACTTATTAAGCCATAAATAATAAAGTGGTTGAAACCAGAAAACTACTCAAAACTCACAATCTTAATCTTTTTAGCTGCCATTATCATGAGGATACCAGTCTAACGTTCACAAAAATATGAATCTTAGGGGCCCTATACTTCGGGTTGGTTTTATCTAAAACTCCTTATATCCTACCAATCAAAACATTCATTGGAATCAAGGAAGTTCAAGCACTACAAGGTCAAAGCCATACCAACTGGATGAAGTCCTTATGGTGCTGGGAGATCCTAACACAACCACATTGTTTTTCTCTGTGGCATATTAGCGATGCAATAGCATCCTTAACAGCTAATCTTTGTCACCACAAGTATACTAGTGGGTCCCTCCTACATGTTTAATGACAGCCTTTAGGCTGTGGATTTTATTGCTCTTTGGCTTGTTGTTTAGCCCTGAAGTAAGATGTGGTGTAAGGTTAATATGGTTTTATTGGTCACTAGGACAGCAACTAGGGAGTTTCACTATATATGGGCCTATTGTATAAACCCCTAGGAGCTTATTTTTGTATTTTGAACATGTCTGAGGAAAAGAACCTAGAGTTCTCTTGGTTTATAACCAAAGAAACTCGGAGTTTCTACAATTCCCACTTCAGCTTTACTATATCTCATTGCCAGGGTTTTGAAAAAAGGCCGTTACCGTTACGGGCGATACGTAACTGAATCGATAGTGGCCAAGTTGATGCACCCGATACGTTGCACGTGAATGGAATTGCGGTCGTAACAGCCGATACGCACCGTTATCGGTGAAAATTGGACAATACGCTCCATTATTGTTGATAATCGAACGATAAGACCACCAAGCACCTCTCCTTCTATAGCTATGTACTTACGTATTATGAATTATCTGTAATAATCTGCAACAATAAGTAAAAAAAACCTAGATGTTAAGAGTTCAGACATGTTCTGTTCACTGAACTTTATAAGAGATTATCAAGGATATATTTTGTCTAACTACGCAATGTTAAGTGTTGATAATAAAGTGTACATGGTTAAAACATTAGCAAGGCATGGTCTAAACAAGTAGTAAAAATACTAGTATAGATATGTTGATATACAAAAATAATTTTTTAAAAGCATTATGTACATCTTTCACGAATTTTACGGTTCACGCATTCAATTTCCGGTTCCTGTTATTGTCTCTCCGATACAAGCCGATCCCATCACACGCAACAGCGACCGATACGTCGATTGAACTGTTTTTTAAAACCATGCTCTTTTCCGTATCAGCTATAAACTCCCTAAAAGGTCTGTCTCTGCACCAATTGTAACACCAGGTTGCTAGTTGGAGTCCTGTGCTGCCTTGGCTTAACTTTACTGAAAAGATAAACACCGTCTTACATGCAGTAACATTTGAAGCTTACAAACCAGATGATTAAGGGTTAGTTAATATCCTACAAATTAAAATAGGTGACATACCTTTCATGCCTCTCACACCTATCCAACACGAACTCATTGAAAAAAGTTCAAGCAGTTCAAGAGTACATTTCTACTAACACCATGCGAATGGTTATAATACCTGCCTTGGGTAAACTTTTTGTGGCTTGGTAGGCTGGACAAATTATTTTTAGATTCCTCTAGGCTGGTGCCTAAGATTTGGTTACCATCATGTTTTCAATAAATAATTCCATAAGCTCAATTATTAGCTAAATACAATTTGCACTAGCTAGAAACATATTGTTGCTGCTGCTTACAGCTATAAAATTGACCTGCCTAGACTTCAATTAAAAGAAGAAACTAGGATTCATACTTTTGAGCAGTCTTGCTTCCATGCTCTATCACATAATCCAACAAGGATTGGTCATTCAGAGACTTGTGATACCAATCTTCTACTTTTTTAAAGTAGAAACAATAGAGAGATTCAAGGGCATCCACGAACCATGGCGTCCACACATTTACACTCGTGACCTAGAGACATAAACCAACTCCTTTCTCCTGTTACTTGTATAATTGTTCGCACTGTCATGTCTTACTAATAAAATATTAAATCACCATCACAGTACTATCTATCAAGATAGGGGAGACTATTTCCTTAGATCAGTGTCCATCCCACCTCGATCTGAGTACACAACTCTGACATGCAAATCTCAGCCCCTATTACATCAATAGTGTCATATTTCATAATTCCATAGTTATAGACATCTCAATCTTAATTGTACTGGAATTTTCAAGACAACTAACATCATACTATATGGATGATGTTAAAAACCTCCCACTATTTAACTATGTAAGGCTAACAAGTTACTACACTACAAAATGGTAATACAAAATGAACCATTAATAAAAGAGGGGTGTATCTAATTTGGTGCGCAAGAAATAATGAGAAACATTAAATTTTAGCCCTTCGAGTGAATCCTACCAAAGCAAATACATGATGAGGAGAAAATAATTGTCAGCAAAACTTAAGATCATACCTGAACAGAAGTAGAAGAATCATTTAGCAGTTCGACCAACGGACTGACAACACCTTCATTCATGAAGCAACCTGCACTCAGATTCTGGAAGATATCCAGTCAGCGTGATAAATTTTGCTATAATCTAATATTAGACAGAGTAAAATTCAGATGGTCTTCGAACCTTAACTGAACGAGAGATGCTTTTCAGACAAATGCAAGCTGCTGCACGTACATTGGCACAGTGGTGAGACAGGCCACCGGTAATTAAGTTTAAGACCTACAGTAAGAGGTTGCAGCTGTGGGTTAAACATAGCGCATCAATTTACTCTCAAGCAGTAACTGCTAACGCTTGCTTTTAGTATTCATCAATATCAGAATTTTCCCTCGTTGTATTTCCTCTTTCCAGTTAGGGAATTATAAGAAATTAACTAGTGAGAACTAACCACGTGCCATGTAGATAAGAATGCAGGAAATCATTTTCTAGAATTTATGAATATCAGATTCTCCCTAAAACAGTATTCCATATAGAACATATAATGCAACGTGACAAAAGAAATAGAAGAAACATGATACTAATGGCACCTACAGAGCAGCGGAAGGTTTTCTTATATTATAGCGACACGCGCACTATCGCTCCATTTTTTTTAAAGCGAAGGCGCGTCAAAAATTGGCAGAAACCAAAATTACCCGCTGAGTTGAACGCAAGACTTACACTGACTAGGCCCAACCCTAATTACGGATGAACATTTGTAGTTTTGGATATAGGAGTGGAGAGATGTCATCGCCTATGGATAATAATCAGACGCCAAAAACGCTTATGCATGCGCCAGACCAAGGATTCAAATAACGGGACATATCGTACCCTATTGAGCGATACGGAACGGTATCGTAAGGCATCGAAACCTTTTCATCCGATACGGTACGTGTGAACCGGATTCACGTACATATCGTCCGTTACGGACACTTTCACTCGGATAACGGGAAATACGCTCCGATTTTCGGGCGATACGTTCGATACCCTCGGTTTTCGCGCGATTCCCTTGGTTAACATTTACGCGCTTGGTTCCCGATTTCCGTTGCGGTTTCTCCGATACGGGCCGATACCGTTATCTGCGACCGAAATACGTCGGCCGATACCGTTATTTAAATCCTTGGCCCAGACACACATAAAGAGAAGCTCTTCTCTGATAAGCACATAGACTCCATACGCCTCAAACACTATGCAACGACTTTAAACCAACAAAGCAGAAAATACGAAGGCTCTTTGAAATTGCGTATTCAAGATGAAGCATCACGAGAAAGAAAAGATGCAAAGTCACATGGCTCTTACATTAACCAATATAGTAACAGATCTTCATGTATTTTGTATCTCTTCTGCAATAAAAGCAGCATTCCTTACAGATTCCTTTAGCACAAATATTTATCTTGGATAGGAGTGATAGGACAGCTCCTCTGATGGATTTTACAAAAATAGATTGAAACTTTCAAAGTGACTGATGTATCCCAACTGCCATAAAGCAATATGCTAATCCTAGATTCACACTTGGATCAACAAAAAGAATTATGTGCACCAAGGTCCTTTGTCCAAATATCATTCAACTCGTTCCTATGGAGGAGGCAATCTATTGAAATGATTTGAGGAATTAACGAAATTCCTTCCAAGCACAAAAACAATGCTGAATTCTCACTTGCTGCCATGATCAACCTGGGAAGTAATCACTCACTATCATAGGTATTCTCTTTGACAATTAGATAGAGTTGAATTGGATAATTTTAAGAATTCTCAGCTACTTAGAACAAGCAAGCTTGATAAGAACTTCAAACTAGTCATCAGTAAAAATTAAAAGAGGCTAACAGTTAATCTGTGGTTGAATAAGCAAGTAATGACTTCTTTTATTGGAAGTGTGTGCTCTAAACGGGTTTTCATTCTTGGAAAAACCTTATTCAGGCCCGCTTTCTTGAGCACGAGCCAACACATAGAAAAAGTTCGGGAAGTTCTGTCAATTTTGTTAACTTGTTAGGCACTTGGTGTCTTCCTGGAGCACAAAAAAAGACATGTTACCTATTTTTGAGGTTTCTAGGGTTGGAAAAAGAAGTGTCTTATCTTTTTTGTCCTTTTCAGCTCATATTTGTAGCAATTCATAGTGGAAGGGGAAATTTGCAGAAATTCAAAAGAGAATTCCCATTTAAACCTTGAATCATACTAACACTTATTTAAGTTTAGATAACGCACAATGACCCTTAAGCCCGACTTTTCAACTTGTAGAGCTTTCGAATTAATCCTGCTTTAACAATTTATCGTACCTTTCACTGGAAAGAGTAACACAAACAGTTGGACATCTTGACCACTATGGTAAGGCATCAAGACTTTGTACTGTTTACCCTTTCAAGTCAAATCTCGTCTCTCACGAAACTAAACACGCACAATGAAAGTGACAATTACTTAATATGTGAAGTCTAAAGGTTAACTGCAAACTAAAAGTATCAGATGTGTATATTTATGAATTCCATGGTGCTACAAACCTGCAATGATAGAAGCCTAGCCCTGCAGCATTCCAGCTTTGAGCATATGTCAGCCAAAGCCAGAAATATTCCTTGCATACGGTTAGCCTGTAATGAATTCCCTTTCAAGTAATTGCAAAGTTTATCGATAACATTTGCTTCAAATGCTAACTTCTGTAAGTTCTCCTTTTCTGCGATTAAGCTAGACAATGCAAAAGCAGCTTCATCTCCTACTTGACCAGGATCATCAAGAAGCTCGAGTAGTATAGACATCACTTTGGTTTCTGTTCCTACATCTTCAAGATAGCAAACAGAAGTGTTTCTTATAACTATCAAGCACAGGCACGCCAGCAATCTCGTTCGTGGATACCTATCCTTTGTCAAATCAGTTAGTGCACCAAACGCCTTTCCACTTTCAGGTCCCAAAAATTTTGAGACTACTTCGGGACTTCCCTTGATTATTACTGATAAAGCCTCTAAGCTGGCATCTCTCTGGCACAGGGTCCCTCCAAAGAGACTAGTAAGCCTCTTTAAGACCCCAGCATCACACAATGCTATCTGCTCAATACTTGTCCTGCAAGAGTGGATAATGATACTCGCACCAAGTCCAGTAACATTCTCGTTCTCGCTATTCAATAAAGAGAGAAGGTATTTCATGTTTTTCTCTTGTAAAAAATCATATCTTGGGGCCAGTTCAGATTGATAAATCATTCTAAGGGAGCGAGCACCAGCATCCACAACCTGCAGAAGTAGATATAATCATCAGGTTGATACAGCTACATATTCGCCAAAAGAACAACAGATGTAAAAACTTTAAGCTGTCCTTTCAAAAGCCTAAATAAGAAGTTAAGCAAAAGCACCCGACGCTTAATAATGTCTGGTAAAATGATAAAGTGCCAAATTGAGAAAACTGGCATGAAAAATCTACAGATGATATATGATCAAAGCACTTCCTAGGGGAATCACATAGACAATATCAAGACAAGCACCAGCTTTTTCAAGCCCAACTCTGGCCCTATGTGGAAAGTAGCATTCCGTAATCACGAAAGGCCAACTTCTCAGGAATCACCAGCACGGCTTTCCAGAAAAACCTACAAGTTCCAATCCAAAATTCCATCCCGCTCTGCCCAGCCATCATTTCATACATTATGTCATTCCAAGCCTTATGTCTAAGGTATCTGAAATTCTTAATTAAATACACAGCTCACACAAAGACACAACCATTATGATTTCTGTACAGTGCACAGCTTGCACACACACATCAGTGTGGAAAATACTCAGGAAACATGGGGCGTAAATGTGCCTTGTTATAGACTTATACCACAGAGTTCAGTTTGAAAGCCAGAAAAAAGGTCAAGCAAGCGGTAATGAGCATAAAAGATCCAGCGAGTTAGAAGCTTAACTACATCCAATATGGCATTCCCAAAATGTAATGGCTGAATCATTTTACACCCAACAGAAGGATGATTAATGCACGTTATGAGAGGGTTCGCTATTTTATTTCGGTTTCCAGTGCATTTCCGTTGATATCATCATGGTTTAACATCTTCTCTTCTACTGTATGTGTTTTTGCACAAAAGTTACCTACTTATATCAACACTTCAAATGTGAATACCTACTGTGTTTATAGTGTATGGAAAACTAGGGCAGACGACAATTATCTGCTCGAGAAAGGACTTACTAGAAGCAAAGTGAAAATTGAACTACTTCTTCGAGTAGGACATATCTCAAACGAGACGTGAGGTATGTCGAAGCATGATTCATGAAAATTGGTCATGAAGATCAGGTATCAACTCCAACCATGCAAAGGAATATGACCAGCAAACCCTAGCTCTTGAACGAGCTCAATGATTGGTATAAAAGCATATCATCTACTACATAACACTTTCAACCAAGAGCATATAATAACAAGTAAGCCACACAACAACTCAATAGATAAATCCACACCAAACCTCACTACATCTCAATAGAATATCCAATTCCTTCAATTAACTATTTCTCCTTTCAGCGCATTCTCATACAATAATCACCAATTGAAAAAAAAAAAAAAAAAAAAAAAAACACTTAATTGTGCAGCAATTGGATGAAAATTAGTAACTTACCTTCTGATTAGGATGAGAGATGAGGCTAAAGAGGTGAGGAAAAGCCCCAGCCTCGAGAACAGCCTCAACACCGGCATCGAAACCGCACGCGAAGCTCCCAATCACGGCGGCAGACTGCAACAGGAGCGCGTTCGGAGGCGCGTCGGCCTCCGAATCGACGGCGACGGCGGCGGAGGAGAGGATGGAGACGACGGGGTAGACGGCGGCGTGCTTGATGTAGAAGAGCTTCTTAGTGCGGTTTCCGATGATCTGATTCTTGAGCTCCCGTAGGGCTTTGAGCTTGGCGGCGTCGTCGCCGGAGCGGAGGTGCGAGATCAGGTCCTCCGGGCGGTGAGCCGACGGCGGCGCTGTGGTGGCAGGCATGGTGGTCGCCGGACGACACGGAATGTCATACGGGCCAGAGCTCTCTTCTAACCCGGCGGAGAGAGCGCACTAATTGATGGAAATATAGATAAGAGAGAGAGACAAAAGAAGAAGACAGATTGAAATGTCTCCTAATTAGTTTATAAAACTGCAACTAAACCCCCCTAAATACTATTTTAGATATCAGTTTGACCCCTGTGGGGCTTCTTTGCTCTTTCATTTTTTCCTTTTTTTAAAGCGACTTTCCTTACACTGAAGGGTTGCTGACTGCTGCTGCTCTATCGAACGTCATAACTAAAACGGCAAAAGACACTTTCACCCCCGACTGATTGATTGATAGCCACTTTCACCCCTTCATTGTTATGACGTTAGTCTGGGATACATTTCGTCGTAGAAAATAGTTTCGGAGACAAATTCATGTGGCTTCATGCCAAATGGTTATGTTACACCTTTGAGTAACCTCCTATTTTGCGTAATATGGGGGCGGGGTTGTCCCAAGAACTATTTTTAGTGATAGACCCCAATTACATAATAATTGTGTCACAGTAAAAGGTGTGAGTTTTCTAAAATTCGGCACATCAAAAGAGTAAAGGAGTCCTTTTCCAAATAGAAAGGAGTGAAAAGTGTCCATCAGCCAAACTAGACAAGGTAAGGCTTCTGTGCCGTCATAAAAGTATCCTATAACAACATGTACCCAATTTATGGTTCGATTGCATCATTATCACCTTCCATCACCAAATCACAAAATAATGGCTAAATGGGTCATGGTTTTCTACTTTCTTGTTTACAATGAGCATTATGTTCCACTTCCACCTTGTGAATATTAGTGGACATCAATTCATAACTCGTACAGCCTCATTATATGAATCACACACAACTCATATATTTGGAGGCGACTAATCAAAATGTCACATGGAGATGTAATTTTCATTATCTTTCCAATATGAAATTTACACGATGCCTAAACATGGTCTCAAAAAGAACTTGATACAACTATATTGGGCATAATACAAAGTACTGTATAAGTTTGTAGATGAATATTGAAGATTTGTTTGTAAAATCTAAATGCCGCAAAGTAGACAAAGGGCGACAGAACAACGACATTCAATACCCTGCTCAACTCTTACTATATTTTTTCATTATCAGAAGATAAGCAGCATTTCATTAAACAAGGCAAAAGAAACAAGCACCTAAAGATCATTGCAGCTTTAGCTACCCAATCAGCAGCTATATCCACCCTCCTAGGGATCCAGCCACATTTGACATTCCTCCCTTCTAAGTAGAGAACAGTATCCTCAAGTAGGAAATTAATTGATATGTCTATCTTCTTTCATCATGCACGAGGGTAGTTTTGCACCCTCGTGGTAGCTTCTCCTACCACAAAAGCTTCAACTACTGGAGCGGAAGAGGCCATATATCTCCTCCATGTACCATCTACCAAAATCCCTTGTGAGTCCCTCACAATTCAGGCAACTGCAATACGTTTATTGTTTTTTTCTTCCAACTTGCATCACAGTTAAGCTTTAAACTACCTACTTGGGGTTGAACTTGCATTACTATGTTGTAAAAGTTGAGAGACTCATTATTCAGAACAAAATTGTTTCCGTTAATCCATATGCTCCAAGCCACAAAAAATGTCATTTCCAATAGCTCATTTGCTCATGTTCTCCTGATATATTTGCTGTCATGTAGCTAGAGCTAAATGAATATTTGCCATTTTTATCTCACTTTTAAGAATCTCTTTGAATACAACATTCCTCAATTTTGACAGCTATGGTTGTAGTTCAAGTGGTAGAGCGTTGGAAGCCCCTGCATCAGGTCCTGGGTTCGAACCCGATTGACGACAAAACAATTTCTCAAAAAGAAAAAAGTATTTCTCAATTTTGGACTTGGTAATTATTTTTTTTTTTTTTTGAAAATTGACTTGATAATTCTGTATTAAAAACTTGCCACAGGGGATGATGTTCTTGTAAAATAAATGTTTCTATAAAAATGTTCCCTGTCTTTACTAAACGAGGCCCAATGTAAAAAAAATCCACTAGTATTCATTACAAATGCTCTTTCAAATAATGGCCCAAACAGAAGGCCACAAAAGAACCCAAAACAAAAGTGAAAGTCTTTTGGCCCAATATTTTATGTAGCCACACTGCATATCTGATTTTCCATTACCACTCTGTCCCAGCTCTTTCTTCTCAATTTGACTTTTGTCACTATTCACTGAGTCATTTTGACCCCGTGATTTGAATAGCAAACTGATGTAATTTTTTAATAATTTTTTCATAGTGTTGTAGAGTATAAGGTGCTCTATAAATGATGAAAAAATTATGAAAAAATCGTATTATTTTGCTATCCAAATCACCCGGTCAAAGTGACCCAGATACGAGTCAAAAAAGTCAAATGGAAAGAAAGAGCTGGGACGGACTGGTATTGTAAAAGTTACCGCGGAAAAAGAAAATTTTCAAAAGAAGAAAAAAGAATCATCAAACCAAAATATATCTGCAAATGGGTGATAACTCAGTGGGCCTTTGAAGCCTCTGCATAAGGTCCCGGGTTCAGACTCAATAACTCTAAAAGAAATCAAAATATTATATTTAAAAATAAAAACAATTACCATTGTATATTTAGTGATTAGTCATCTTAATTCGCGACTATGGATCTACGACACTGCTAATATATTATGTGAAAATATCTTAGTGGCGTAAAATAATTAAGCATGCAACAGTATGACATGATTCTTTACACGAGTAATTTACAATGTATGTAAAAGTTTGGTAAATTTTTACCTCAAAAAAAAGATTGGTAAATTTCCCTAGCCTTTAGTTGTTACTCTAGTAATTTTTCTTTTCTTTTTTCTTTTTTTTTTTTGTTTTGAGAAGAAAACTAGCTCTAAGT
Organism: Linanthus parryae; assembly: GCA_023055425.1. Taxonomy (NCBI): domain Eukaryota; kingdom Viridiplantae; phylum Streptophyta; class Magnoliopsida; order Ericales; family Polemoniaceae; genus Linanthus; species Linanthus parryae. The sequence goes on from JALGPY010000001.1 coordinate 187,648,160, forward strand.
AATTAATAGCAGCTTATATTCTCAAGAAAAAAACATTAGTTCGTGATTTTAAGAAAAGAAATTGTTGCTACTAATTTTAATTTCTGTGATCTGTTACATAGATTTCTCCATGAGCTAAGTATCTAAATAATTACGGGTATCCCACTCTGCAACGCCTTTTCCATTGATTGATTATGAAATGATTTTGTTTTCTCAAGGTTTATTCCTCTTATGCCCTTCATTGAGGATCAGGGTTGAGAAGTTTTTGAGGGGTTAATTATCATTGATGGATATTCACATTACATCACAAGATTTGCCTAAATTGGAATAAATATTTGATTTAAGTGGGTCCGGTCCCATCAAACTAAAGTTAGGGTTTTGCTTATTTTGGTGTGTGTAATCAGTGTGAGCCGTGGTTCAAAAAGCCTTGGGCAACAGTGAAGAGAAAGCAAAGCATTGATGAGAGTACTCCCCTTTGAAGAAGCTTCGTCCTTCATTTCTTCATCTGTAGCTTCTTGTTTTTTCTTTGTTTTTGCTTGTGTTTTAGGTCTAATGGTGCTTCTCTTTGTTCACCCACAAACAAGGTTCAGGGTACAATGGTGTGCAAGGGAAATTAAAATGATTATGTATAGCTACCCTAATGAGAGCCATCATTCCTCAATTGAACAACCCTATTTTTTGTTGCTATTGCCTGTCCATTGGCCATTTTCTTTTATCAAGTTTGAATAGTAATTATTAAATCAAAAAATGCAAGATATAATATAATAAGTGACATTTCAACCTTGTTCAAAAAAAAAAGTGACATTTCAACCATCAAACCCTAAAGTCAAAAATTAGATTCTAATGGGTTCTCGAGGTTTAAAGGCTTGAAACCTCAAGTTGGAGGTAACATGAAATCACATTTGAGATGCTCCATTTATTATTTCCTTTTTCTGACTGCAACAACATATTATCATGTCAATACCATAGGCCGAATAGACACGCATATGCCAGCCAACTTAAATAAAGGTTGTCTACGGATGGGTCCTAGCTCATAGGTAGAGCGTTTGAAACCATTGCATAAGTTGACAAAAAAAACCCTGCATAAAGTTCCGGGTTCGAACCCAACCACAATGTGTAATTCTAAAAAAAAAATGTCTTGATCATGTGCAGATCCATTTTTTAGAATCATATATATAGAGTTATCAGGGCTATAATTTTTCAAAAGTGCAATTTTACCATATAGAGTGGAAACTAAACTCACTTTAGCCTCCTGTGAAATTGTACAATAAGTCCCACTATTTAGGTAAATTTATTTAACTTTAACTTACATTAAACTTTAACCTCCACGGTAGAAAATTATGGATCCCCCCTGGTCTCGATCGCTACATCTATGATTGTACAAACGACGCGTACCATGAGTCAACTTTGAACTTATTCAGAAGTTTAAAACCACCCAAAGTTGAAACAAACAATTAATACTAAGAATGCCGTACGACGTCATGTGTTCCTGTATATTTCGGTATATCTATGTCACAAAAAGCTACGTAGGTTTGAATAGTTTCCTGGCATTTCAGGACCATATTCATACTAAGATCCAACACGTGAATCACAAAAATTTATCTCAAGTCACTATCTACTCATTGAGACTTAGCGCCCACAAAATATTTCATATGCACACCACCACCGTAGAAATATTAAGTTTTTGATGTAGTGTGAAGTTTTAAAAAGTTTAAAAGGAAAGTACTAAATTTCAAAAAAAAAAAAGGAAAGTACTAATTATGTCACTGAAAGTACTCAACCTATTAACAAAACATTTATCACATGAAACAAACACCGGGGTTCAAATGAAATGGAAAAGATCATTTGAATTATTTTAAGATGTCCGAGTGCTGGAAAAGACGACACGATCATATAATTGAATATAAGTGAGTGTTTGCTTCGAAAAGAGGCTAAAAAATTAAGCAGATTTATTATGGCCCAGATTTTGTCTAATTGGTGGTAATATCTAATGACAATGAGCAATCAAAAGCTTCAAACCTAAGGTTTTGGAGACTATAGACAGAGAGATTACTTAAATCACAAGTCATTTTTTTCTGTCTAAATTGTTTCCTCCTGAAAAAGAAGAAGATACTACTGCATTAACAAATTGGTGGTCCCAACCTAAAATTTGATCGAAACATCTCCCCACTGTTGGATCATGGTTCAAGATGTACATGCTAGAATCCGGCCCGGCTCGGGCACTCGAACCGGTCCGGGCCTGTAACCCAACCCGGGGCGGTTCCACTAGTCCCCCTTCAAGTCACCCCCTCTTAAAATGGTATTGTTTATTTTTTATTAATTTATATATATAAAATAGTAATTTTTTAAAATATATTAATAATATATTTTACCCGGCCCAACAAACTCCCTAGGTAAAAGACAAAAATCACCCTCCATTTATGGGAAAAATACATTTTGCTCCCTGATTTATGGGGAAAATACCTTTTGCACCCCTTTCAGAGTTAAAACTAACACCTCACTAACGGAGAGGACAAAAGACAAAATTACCCTCAAGATTAGTACAAATTACACTATAAGTGCAAATTATTCTCTTCCTCCTCCCATTTCAACCCTAACAGCCTTCTTTCTTTCTCTCTCTCTCTCACTCCACACCATCGATAATCCCCACAACCCCCTCCTCAGCAGCCATGACTGAGGACTACCCGGTGGTCTTCGTCTTCCCAACCGCCGGCGCCTTCCTCTCCTAGACTCGCAAATCCGATGCCGAAGCACTCCCGACGATGGTGGAAGGAATTATTATGGATTTCACCGCCCCCTCTCTCTTTCTCCAAAGAGAGGGTTCGAATCGGGTCTTGCTGGGGTTGGCTCGAATCGGGTCTTGTTGGGTTGGGTCGGAGAATAAGGATTCCAGTGGTGGTGGGTGGCGATTGTGGTTGTTCAGTGGGTTTGGTGGCGATGGTGGTTGTTTCAGGGGTTTGGATCGGGTTTTGTTGGGGTTGGGTCGGAGAATGAGGAGTCCCGCCGCCTTGAATCGCCGTCCACCACCGCTGCCGAGAGAAGAGGTGACGACCTCCTCCTCTTCTTCTTCTTCTTCTTCTTATTCTTTTTCGGAGCTGTGGTTCTTGGTATTTGTCTCAACGCCATGGTCCTGGTCAGAACCTCTCTGATTCGATCCTATTTGGGACCTATTTCAAGGTTTTTCTTGTTTCTTTTGGTTTACAGCCTGATTTAGGAAAGGATTTGAGCCTTTTTGTGGGTGTTGTGCTTTATCTCTGTCCGGTGGAGTCTCTCGATGCCTTTGACAGTTTGGGATCTCTCGTCTGTGGATATGTTCGTCTCAAGTTTCTGGTGACTTTGTTGTCACCGTTTTTGTATCATCCATGGTTCTGATTACATTTTCGAGTTTGATGTTTTGATGGTGAGACTGTTCCGATTGACTTCTGTGGTGGTTAAAGCTACGTTTTTTTTTGGATCTGGAATGTGGTGATTCATCGGAGCCCTGGTTTGGTTCTGAATACCAGTGGCTTTTTTTTGCTTAAATCCAACCTTTAGGTTTGCCCTTCGTTTTCTTATTTTCCTTCTTCGAATTCTAAATTCGTGCGGAAAAACGCGATAGGGTGAGGATGATGTAGTTGTGGTTGTTGTTGTTCTCGTTGTTGTTGTTCTCGTTGTTGTTGTTGGTGGTGTTGATTTGGTGGTAGTGGAGGTGGTGTTGGTGGCGGTGTTGATTTGGTCTATGGTTGATATTCCCGTTGGTGTTGGTGGTGGTATTGGTGGTGATGGAGGTGGTGTTCAAGAACACCAAGAACATGATGAACATTGTATTAAACAAAAGGGTGTTATTTGTCCACAATTTGTAAGGGTAAAACGGTCACAAAAAGTCAGTTTGCACCCCTCCCTAACGGTTTGTAACAGAAGGGTGGTATCTGTCCACCGTCCATCCACTGACAGGGGTGCAAAAGGTATTTTCCCCATAAATCAGGGGGAAAAATGTATTTTCCCCATAAATGGAGGGTGGTTTTTGTCTTTTACCCATTAATAATATATTTTACCCGGCCCAACAAGCTCCCTAGGTTTTTTTTTTCCGAAAACGTGCAGAATTTCATTAAAGTAAAACGGAGCGGGCCGATGATACAATAGGTACAATAACCAGAAGGATATACGCAAGCAACACTACCTATATACAAACAACTCCAACAAAACAGCAGCACAACCTATATACAAGGTAGAACCAAAAAACTCAAGCTAGAGAGGGGCTGAAGCATATGTAGAGGAAAGAGCCTCTCTGGCGAGTGCGTATGCGCTGGAAACTTCCGCTCTAGGGACTTTCTGGAGCTGACAAAAAGCAATCTTAGTGACCTCCTGGTAGATGAGAGTGGCTATCGGCTCGTCTCCGTAGGCGAAGCTCTCACGTCTCTGCAATTGAACAAGAGCTGTGAGACAGTCTGACAATATAGTAATGTGTGTGTAGTTTAGATGTATAGCAACTAGAATAGCATAATAAATAGCAAGTAATTCTGTCTGGAGAGGAGAGCAAGTTTTCCGTCAAAATTTGAAGGATTGAGAGACTCCCTGTTCCTGCTGTAGTAGGATACCCACTCCGGCAAACGGATGCTGTGGTTTCCATGCTCCGTCAACTTGAAGTGTGCATCTTCGCGGGGCTGCTTGATTTTGCTGTGTTTGCTGGTGGAGAATGCAAGAGTGAGCTGCGGTTCCCGTGGGCTGGGGAGGTTGTCCTGGCCTGTCTGTTCTTGCGTGGGCAAGAAACAACTTCTGAAAGTGTTGTCGGTGGAACACGTGCACTTGCGAGCTGGTCCAAGGTGTGGAATTGAAAACCAGCGCGTTGCGGACTTTCCAGATTGCCCAAAGGAAGGCAGTGAGGTGCCAAAGGTTGTGGTTATCTTGTGCGTAGTGGAGCAGTGCTTCACGTAGTCAAGTGGAGGCCGGAAGGTTACTGATGTGATGAAACAGTGCTGGTATGGGCTGAGGGGCTTGTAGCCATACCCTCCGGACAGAAGGACATGAGAGGAATAGATGATGGGATGTTTCTGCTTCTGAGTGGCAAGTAGGGCATTGGCTATCCAGATTGGGGGAGTGCGAGGCCCTTGTGGCATTGGTAGAAAGACCATTATGCAGTTTCTTCCAGAGAAAGATGAGAAGTTTTGGAGAGAGCGGAAGGCCCCACAACTTTCCCCAGACGGAGTCCCGGTAGTTCTGGGTAAGAGTAGTGAAGTAACCGGCCGGATAGAGGGTCATGGTCTCGGTGGTTTGTAAGAAATTGTAACCAGAGCGGACTGTATAGGCTCCCGTCTTCGTGTATGGCCAAACAATTCTGTCTGGCGTGCCAGGGGGAAAGAGCTGTATAGCTGAGATCATATGCACCAAGAAAGTAGGGAGGAAATGATTGAGTTTGTGGATATCCCAAGCCTGGGTAGAATCAGATGTGAGGAGGAAGTCTGCCACTTTGAAAGAATTGAGGTCAGGTTTGTGGAGGAAATCTGAGAGGCTGGTTGTTAGGCCCGGGATCCATCGGTCAGAGCCAAAGTTTATTTCCTTCCCACTACCAATTTGCCAGATGAAACCTTGCTGCAGTATTTGGGCCGCATAAGCAATGCTTTTCCAAGCCCATGAGGAATTTGAGCGGAAAGAGAACGCAAAAGGGTGCAGCTGGGATGAGGATCCGTACTTGGGGAAAAGGATTTGTGAGGCCAGGGCGTGAGGTCGTGTGCGTAAGGCCCAACTCTTAGCGGCCAGTAGGGCCCAATTTAAGCGAGAGGAGTCTCGCAGACCAAGGCCTCCATCAGCTTTGGACTTCCAGTAAGCCGTGGGGGGGATGTAATTGGGAGTATGGTGGTGTTTAGGGTTGGAGACAAAAGAAGTAATAGAGCGGGTGATGGATCTGTGCGTGGTCAGGGGAAGGTAGACCGAGGAACCCATGTAGGAGTGGTAGGTAGAGAGAATGGATTTGGCAAGGATGAGACGACCAGCTGGATTGAGGAGCTTGGAGTTCCAAGATTCAACTTTATTTTGAATCTTGTCAAGGATGAAGGAGCATGCACTGGTCTTGTTTTTATCCTTCCTGATGGGCAACCCAAGGTAGGTTGTTTGGAGAGGGGAATGTTGGATAAGGAGACGCGAGCTGTAAAAGAGGCGCAGGTCCTGTGGTATAGAGGGGCTAAAATGGAGAGTGGATTTTTCCAGATTCAACTGTTGCCCTGAAACTTGGCAGAAATCATCCAAGGCTGAGTGTAAGGCATCACAAGAAGCCAGTGTGGGTTTAAAGAAGAGCAAACAGTCGTCCGCAAAGAATATATGAGATAGGGGAGGGCTTGAGCGACACAGCTTGATGCCGGGAACCAAGCCAGTAGAGTCTAGGTGTCGGAGGTGGGAGGAAAGGGCTTCCAGGTAGATGATGAATAGGTAGGGGGAGAGAGGATCTCCTTGCCGGAGTCCTGAGTTGGGTTGGAATTGCGCACTTTCTGTCCCGTTTATTAAACAAGAGTAGGAGACCATGGTGACGCATTCCTTGATGAGGGTGATCCAGAATGGTGGGAAGCCTATATGGGAGAGACATTTGAACAGGTACTGCCAATCGACTCTATCGAAAGCTTTACTCATGTCCAGTTTTAAGGCTGCAAAGTGGGGTCCTGAGTATTGGCTTCGAATTTTGGCAAATATTTCATTTGCAAGAAGGGTGTTGTCAGAGATAGAGCGACCGGGAACGAAGGCAGACTGCTGTGGTGAGATAATATCAGGGAGGATAAGCTTAAGTCTGTTGACAAGGACTTTAGAGATGATTTTGTATGTAGTGTTGCAAAGACTGATAGGTCGGAAATCCGATGTGGTGCGAGGGGTAGGGTTTTTAGGAATTAGGGTTAAGTAGGTACGATTCCATTCTTTGAGAAGGTGGCCGGAGTTTAGGAACGAGAGAACAGCACGGGTGATGTCAGGCCGACAATATCCCATGATGCTTGGAAGAAGCACGGTGGGTAGCCATCAGGACCTGGGGCTTTGTATGGCCCAAGATCAAAGACAGTACGGACTTCCTCGGCCGTGAAGGGGAAATTAAGGAGACGAAGGTGATGCTCCGAGAGTCGGTTATGGAAGGAGTCCCACCCTTTCCATGAATGGATGGTGGCTTGCGTGCCGGTTTTTAGATAAATAATCGCTTTTCTAAAAGCATGAAATTTAATAGTTGTCTAAAGAAAAGACGCGTCGATTTATATATTTTCATTATTGAGAAAATAACTGGAGAAAGAAGACGTTGAGTTCGGGTTAGTCTAAAATCGCTTAATAGGATTTTAAATAAGACTTGAAATACTATATTCGGATTGTGACAATCTAGAAGCTCCGATTTGTAGGTGAAGTTTACATAGGCAAGGACTACGACTAGAACTTTCAGACGCTTCTGGACTAAGGTAAGTAAATATGCCTAGCCTAGAGTGCCTAGCTTCGTTCGTGTCGTTACATGATTTTTGACTTGTCTCAAAATATGTTTTGGCGCTATCAATTGTTTTACTCGAGATTTGTTACATTTTGGAAATTTCTACTTTGAAACTGTCACACGAAGAATAATAACTCGTAAAGAACGTAAAGTGTAAATAGTTGTGCGGGAGAAGCTTATTATTGTCGGGTTGACTTCTGTCACTCGGCCTGTGATTATTATTGTCGGGTTGACTTCTGTCACTCGGCCTGTGATTATCATTGTCGGGTTGACTTTTTTCACTCGGCCTGTGATTATTGTCGTGCTGACTTCTGTCACTCGGCCTGTGTATTTTAATCCGGTCGCAACCTGCCGGATCGCTTTTTCAGTTCTCTCATTTTGAATCCGGCCCGGACCCTCACAACTTGAATCATGCATGGTGTCATAAATTATTATGAAAATTACTTATTATTGTTCAAAGATTGTCAAGTTTAACCTTGACATGTATTCTAAAGTGACCTTATCTAGCTAATAGCATGTTAAACTAAAGAGAAATGTTAAAAGTCAATCGTTTTCTCTTCACCCTTGAATTTGACCGTATATTTGGCGTTCTATGATTTGTGTAAAATTTTTAAAAAATATCAAAATAAATTATTTATCAACAATCATATTTTGACATCTAGTAAATGAATTATAAATATGACAAAATTGGTGAAAAATAGCAGCCCTCTCGAATAAATTGTTAATGTTTTCTTTTTCAAAAAGGGGACACAAATACACTTCAGCTCATCTTTCAACCTTAAGTCTAAGATCCACGAGGGAAAAACTTCTAACCATTCTAATGTCACAGTTCATTAATTTTTACGGAGTTATGATAACATTCACGATTTCATGTGTCATTTAACTTAAAGTACTTATATAAGCAGATATACATATCTAATTAAGGGCATTTCTCAAAAAGAAAATTAAGGGCCATCAATTCACTGTTATTGACTAGCTTGCTATAACTTGTCTTCAGGCAATGTTAATATTTGAGTTCGTGTTGGATAACAGTTTCCTGAGATCTCATGAAAGGGATTTCATCGTTCTACCACTTGACCTACGATCCTAGCTGCTAAGACAATTATTTTGAAATTGTTATCTTAAAAAAGAAGTCACTGACGGAGGAATATATCTTTTGACATTTTCCGAGCAATGTACACGATTAATTATACACAGTGTCGGAAAGAATAAAAGGCGATAGTTACTTGTTTCCTTAATTGTTTTAATTGTTTTTACACTCCGTTAGAAACCAAAGCCAATGCTATGCAGCCACATGTTACCAACCAAGTATACAATAGTATCAAGAGATTTTCCAATGCTTGAAGAGCTGCTAACGTGATACTGCTATTCAAAAAATCGTGCCTATAGAATTTGTTTGATGACTCTGATCTCAGCATGTTTCTGTATCATGATACAACAGAGAGCACCACGTCAACAACTCTTCAAAAGCAGTGAAAATTATCTGTTATGCAAAAAGAGAGAGGCGGCAGGTCCCCTTCCAAACCGTTTTTTCTACTCGACCCATCAACCAACTCTTGCTCTCTCTTTCTAGTCCCCGTTTTAAGCAAACCCCACACCAAGCATCACCATCATCATTATCGTTATTTCTCCTCTCTCTCACTCTTTCAAAAGTGATCATCTCTATATATGTCTCTCCCTCTATGAAGTCTTCTTACACTACTCTTAAAAACCTCAAGAGAGGGAGAGATTTGTTCTTGGTTCATGACAATGAGGAAGCCAGAAGGAAAAAACAACATGACCACGAGCATGAAGCTGAGGAAGGGCTTGTGGTCGCCGGAGGAAGATGAAAAGCTGATGAAGTACATGATGAACAATGGCCAAGGTTGCTGGAGCGACGTCGCGAGAAATGCTGGTTTGATGAGGTGTGGCAAGAGCTGCAGGCTCCGTTGGATCAACTACTTGAGGCCGGACCTCAAGAGAGGTGCTTTCTCTTCCCATGAAGAAGACCTCATCCTCCATTTCCATTCCCTTCTTGGCAATAGGTAAATCTCTCCCCCTCTCTCTCTAATAATTTTGTTACCTCATCAGTTTAACAGTATTGTTACGTGTCAGCGTTTGACTGCTGTGTAGTAAAATTATATGTATCATAATACTGTTACGTGCAATATACATTTTGTGCTGGTTTGTCTTGCATTAGACACGTATGTATGTCGGGAGAGATCATAAAAAAATTTAACTACCTTAGATAGTGGTAATTAAGCATTATATTACCACTCATGACATTAGTTACACTTTCTAATCAACACAATTTAGTTAATTAGTGTTTTGCATGTGCCGTGACTATTTGTGGGGAGTTGAATACATCATTTCATTTTTGAATTCATTCAGAGTCGCTCTCAAAAAATACATTCTCCAGGGTTGGTAATTAAATTAAAACTAGGTCTACGTACGTATTTCCTCAAAATAAAAGATGATGCGACTACCACTCTGTTCTTTCTCTTTCTTCCTAAATTGACTTTTACCACTATTCACAGGATCACTCTGCCACGGTTATTTGGATAGTAATATGATGCAATTTTTTTGATAATAATTTCATTGTATTGTAGAGTAAAAACTGCTCTATGACACAATGAAAAAATTATCAAAAAGTTCTATTCTTTTGCGATCCAAATCTCTCAGTCAAACTAACCCATATACAAGTCAAAAAGTCAGAATGAGAAGAAAGAGGTAACGGAGTGATTCGTATTTCAGCAAACCTTTTGAAAAATCAAAGTTCATCTTTACTCTTACTTCCCAGGAGTATGATAGATTTATTGGTCGCATTTTTTCAGAATAAGTTTATTTGAGTCCCACACTAGGTAAGGACAGACTTACTGGTTCATTTTTTTCGTATTATTATCAATTTCCCTCTCTGTTTCAAGTGTCAAGTTTGTGAAAAAATTGAACTTCAGGTAGCTTTGCTACTCAGATTGAATTTAGAGAGCTGTAGCACTACCAAAAATGTCGACTTCATGTATATATGTGAGAGTCCGTTTTCTTTAAACTTAACGATAACATATCTTAACAACAGGCGTGTGTCTAGTATAAACCAAAGAGGTAAAAATCACGATAATTTTCAACTAGTTATGTGCATTATATCTTCTTATCTTTTAGCTACAACGACTTGAAGTGCGCTAGTTTCTACCAAAAAAGTTCTTGATAACTCTAAACTTTGGTATCTTCGATACTACGAAATCTTATGTCACGTCATATCTCTTGTTTTCACGACCCTCAACCACGACTTTTTTTCGAATCAATTTCATGTACACCAAATCAAGAAAATTCTTGAATGCGTCATGCAACAATTATTAGTACACGTAATGAAACATTATTACATATATAAATGTGATCAAAAGACTGAAAAGGACATCAGAATCACCCTATGTGTCTACATCGTCCCTTTGAGTTGAAGACACTCAACACTTGCCCGTCAATTTCTTGTTTTACAATTCAAGCTTCCATGCAAAACCATGCATTCTTTTGGCAAGAAAGAAAGAAAGCATGCGCACCTTTAATGTTGTAACTAATCTCTCTCTCTCTCTCTCTCTCTCTCTCTCTCTCTCTCTCTCTCTCTCTCTCTCTCTCTCCAGGTGGTCTCAGATAGCGGCTCGCTTGCCAGGGAGAACAGACAACGAGATAAAGAACTTTTGGAACTCAACCGTGAAGAAGAGGCTAAAGAATAACTCTTCATCTTCCACATCCTCACCAAATGCAAGCGACTCGTCATTGGAGCCCAAAGAAGTGTTCCCGTTTGGTTTGATGACCATGCGGGAACAATCCATGATCTCCATGTTCATGGACTCATCGTCATCGTCAGTGGCGCTGAACAGCGCCATCGACGGTCACTTGCCGGTGTTTGACCAACACGGTCTAAACACATGGAGTAATAATACAAGTGGTGGTTTCTATAACTTACCCACATTCATGCCTGAGGTAGGAGGAGGTGGTTATGAGAATATCAATGAAAGCTATGGGTTAGTACATGGAAGTTTTGGGAATGATATTGGAGGTGCAAATGACGTTTTTGTCCCTCAGTTGGAGAGCATAAGCAATGGAGTCAATGTCAAGGCTGAGGGATTTGTTGGGAATTACAACAACAATAGCATGAAAGTAGAGAACATGGAAGGATTTGAAGCTTGTTGGCAAGGAGAAGAAGACCTAAAAGTTGGAGAATGGGACTTGGAGGAGTTGATGAAAGATATTTCCCCCTTCCCCTCTATTGATTTTTCAAGTTGAAAATTTTGGTTTCCCATTTCTATAGAAAAGGGGAAAATAAAGAAGGATAAATGGGGAAGTAGAAACAATATTCGAATAGTCCTATGCCTCACTTTTAAACCACATAAACCTTAGTTATGTATACATATAGAATCAAATATGTGATTGACAATAATGATTTTGAAAATCACCACACACTAGGCTCGAGATTGTGGTTTGTATATGTTGGGTGGTCTCTCCCACTTTGTATTCTAGTGTAATAAGTTCAAATATGCACAAAAATTATAATTAGGTCATTGTAGTACAATCAATTAAGTGTACTTGCAGTCTAGTATATATGTACCATGGCACCCAATTTTTCTTTGCTTACTACTTAGAGAAACATACATTATCATCCCCTTTTTATGGGTTTCATACATGTTAAACCTTTTAGGTTTAATTGCAGGTTGCTTGTACATTCTTTTTTATTTTAGAGAAGTGCGTGTATATTCTTAGTCTACAGAAGCTGTCTAACTGAATATTGTCGGATTGTATCATTCATTTGCAAGTTAATTTGCGTTGTGGTTTTGATAAAACGAACGCATGGGAGTGGAGAAAGATGTTATTTCTCTATCTGCCTGTGCAAACATATCATTCACAAAAGCTTAATGAATAATTATAACCATTCTCATTGCTAAGAAGAATAATTCAGGCATGTGGATGACTATTTTCTCTTAGATCAATGGAGCTTTTAACCACTTTTAGGTCAGATGTCCACTTGGGAAGAGTCGACAAAATGTGAAATAATTAAAAAATAGCTCAAAGTCAGCTTTGCTGTTGATTGTAATTTGGATTTTCATTCTTTTTCTATATGGTCCATTTTACAAGTGAGAGTTAGTTATTCATGGTGGTTAAAAATTTCCAAAAACAATGATTATAACATTCTTCTTTTTTATCTCTCACTGTTGTGTCTAATTTAATCAACACATGGATTATGGCTTTATAAGTAAACAAAACACAATGATCACAATTATGGTTTTTACTTTCTAATAATATTAATTTTTCCATAAAAATATTTTTTTTTTTGTTAAACTAAATAAATTATGTGTTTCATTTCAAGATTACACGACCAGACTCAATTATGGCATCTCGTTCGATCTCAATTACTTTCTAACAATAATAATATTCACCTAAATCAAGGGTTTATTTCTGTAAATTACCCACTATTCTAAATCTTTTTGGCCTTTGTGCAGAACATGAAGATGTGTGAAATTGTTTCGCCCTTTGTGCTAAACATGACGGTGTGTGAATTTGTTTCGCCTTGTTCACCACATCTCGCGCTTATATTAGTTACGAAAGAGTGGATTACTAATTAATGGACCTACATTTAATTCAATGCAATAAGACAACCGACCTTAGTTTAGAAAAAAAGATATTAGTTGGAGCGTGTTTGTTATCGACTTGTAATCAGATAAAAAAGTTTTAAAGATACAAATATATTGTGAAACAAAATATATTTATTATTAGCCAAAATTATAATCGACACAATATAAATTTGGACGATTGGGCAAAATGTATTCGTTCTTCCCTTTAGAATCAAGTAACTTTTTTTTTTTTTTTTTGGAACAGAATCAAGTAACTTGAATACACGTGAATGGCAAGCTAGCCTAGTGGTATGGCAGCAAAGTTTCCCTGCCAATTCTTTAAATGAATCAATTCCACTACAAAATTCTTAATTTTTATGAATCCTTCGCCAAATTTTAAATGAAAATGAACTGTCAATATGCTAGTGTTTAAAACACATTAAAAACACACATTCTACACTTAACTTTTAGACATAAATGCAATAACTTTTTAATGTGTTAAAACTAAATCTACAAGAAAAGAAGGGAATCCTCGAACGAAGTTGACAACTCGTCAAAATTACTATAGAAAGAAATTATGTCTGAAAGTTATGTCTAAAACTATGTCATTTAGTCCGAAAGTTATGTCTAAAATTATGTTCATTTAGATTTTGTACTAGAAAAGTAAATTGTGGGACTTTCAGCTGTGAAATCACTAATTTTGGAGATTCTGGCTGAAAATTAACTCAAATTGCAGATTGAAAGCGAACAAAAGCACATCCTCAATCTGTGCTACATATTGCATGCGACCTGTGAAATTATGCATTCTATGTCCATATATGAAGTGATAGTGTTTGTTTAGAGCTGTATTTAGGGTTTGCATGTTGATCTACAGTAGGTTGTTGGATTAAATCTCAGATCTCAAACTAATTACTATAGGGTTTAGATTGAGGGTGTAAGTATTATTTGTTGTTTCTGCTGCACCTTATAACAGCTCAATCTTTCTGTCCATTTTCTGTCTAGAGAATTTTGGTCCGTCTAGCATGACTCAATTTTAAATGTTGCAAAATAAATTGACGTCTAGTATCTCGGAGTTGATAGCAATAATGAGAGGATACTGTTTGAATTTTGAAAACTAGAAAAGTGAAGTCGATTATGGTATGGTAATGGAATTGTTTGTTATGAGACAAGACAAGACCAGAAGTGATAAAATTACTTTCATTGTTCCAGAAATAAATAATTATGATATCTACTTTACATTCCTAATTAGTACTACATGTTAGTCAACTGATCTATTCAGAATAATAATAATAATGGGATGGTTTGAACAGAACTCGATAGAGCGTTATGGTGACTAAATGATTACGTGGATTAACTAATTTTGATTTCCAAAAAAATTTGTTTTGAACAATGATGTATAATGATTAAAATTGTAGCGCTATTTTTACTATCGTTTGAAAAAGAAATAAAAGAGTTGAACCTCAATTCTGAGATGAACAGTGGAGAAGATAAATTGTGAGATTTGAATCAGAGTGTCTAAACTGTCAACTAATAATCTGTCTGAAATGATCTCGCACCCTATTTCTCCTTCCACACACGAAATCACCACAACAAGTCATTTACCGGTTGGATTATGCCCCATGCTCTACCTACCATTTGAATTAATTTGGAAAGTGGTGGTGTCATTTTTATTTTTTTTGATGAACAAGTGGTGGTGTCATTAACCCATCATAGAATGCTCCGAAGGTGGGATTTTGTTTCCAATTAGCTACCAGGTTTAAAGTCAATGGTGGAGTGGCACTATAAGATCCATAATGTTCTGAATCTCTCCCTAAAGTGAGTTGTTGTGTTTTGTTGTTGGAAGTTGGAACAATACATCTTCAAAGACATCTTGAACGAATGCTTACTAGTTTATATTTAATTGTGAATAACAAATGAAACTAAAAGCCTGTATATTTATATAATTATATTATGCTAGTCGTTTTCTACGTGTATAGTAATGGTAGGTACAATTTTAAGGTTAATGCCAATTACATGTGTTTCGTGCACCTCACTTTTACAAATTTCAAATTAAAAGTCATGTCCGACGGCAATTATCCCAGGCAAGATCACGCACCCGAATCATGCCAGAATCATCTTTAAGAAAGTTGTAATTTTTCATTGTAAAAGCTAATTTAGAATTGTGAACTATCCGTTTTAGCCGAGTGGTTAGAGCTTTGAGGAAGTTCATTGAGGTCTAGAGTGCGACTCTCCACTGAAGCGTAGGTTATGTTCTATGTATTTTGGCAAATAAAAATACTAACGAATTTTAAGAGTTTCAGCAAAGAACAAGTGCAAAAGATAAACACTTGCTCTACGAACAAGCTTGCTTGACAGTTTTTTTATTCTTCATCTATGACCAGCCTGCTTGATAGTTTTGGTGCAGGTGCAGTCCCGGGCAAGTTGTAAATAGTGGAAGATCTTCCGTGTGTAGGAAATCTGGGTGCTGTTTAGAACGGGAACAATTGAACTTGGATGATCTCTGAATCGTGATATCACTCTCAGATTAAAGTATTTTGGCGTTGTGCACGAAATCTCCAATCGGATAAAACAGAGACTTCAAGAACGAATATGATTTCCTATGTGTTTGTGTGCACGCGTGTACTCCACACCTCCTAACGTGTACAACGTAATGCCAATGTCTACTTGGTCGTAAGTAAATCCGATTACACAAATGGCCGATGACACTAAAATCACCAACACCATGTTCTACAGAAGTTTTTTAAAGTCCCTGTCGGAAACAAAGCCACTATGTATGTGGATCTTCCGGTTTAGGGAAAGTAGAAGGAAACGGGAAGCATGACAGATCATTCACGATTATGTGGACTCTCGCATCTCTGCCTTGCAATCGCGACTACTTAATGCAGCTGAACATCTAACTCTGTTAAGTGGTGGCATCAACCCATCTACTTGAGCACAAACTTTCGTTTTCTAGTTGAAAGTTACCGGAAACTTAATTGCATGATTGGTAGATTTTGGAGGAATCATTCATCTAAGCGACCCTTGAAGTTGGTCCCTGTAATCTTCTCTGAAAGCCAAGTCCTGTGGCAACTTGAGAATCTGTAACTTTTATTGGTTCAACTAGACCATCCTTGCTTCAAGTGTGTGGCATTTCCCTAGGAAGAAGAACATGTTGGCTTACAAGGCATTATTCCCCTGTCCACCCCTTTACACTATATTAGGCTGGTAACATCTTGCCTTTCGAGCACCCTCTTTCTTGCGGGTTACTTTTGGCAAGTCAGGGTTGTACGTTGTATAAATGCGGGAAAGGACAGGTGTGTATCCCCTGGTTTGCTCTATTCACTTGATCGTGACATAATGATTATCACATCGGTTTGACTTTTTGACTTGTATTTAGGTCACTTTGACCGGGTGATTTGAATAGAAAAATGATGTCACTTTTTGATAATTTTTTCATCGTGTATAGAGCAACTTTTACACTACGACACCATAAAAAATTATCAAAAAGTCGCATCGTTTTGCTACACAAATCACCGGGTCAAAGTGACCCAGTAAATAAAAATCAAACCGGTGTGATATAGACAAAACGGAGGTAGTATATCAGTCTTGTGCCTAAACCCACGAGTGAAAACTGTAATTCATCCTCCAAACTAGGTTAAATTGTATTTGCAGCACCTATTTTGTTTTTCGTGCATATTTGATACCTCTAAATTCAATAGAAATACTTGTGGTATTGTCCAACCCTGGTTAGCATCCATGTAACGTGATCGAAAAATCAATTTTACCCTCTCGTCTCATCTATAAGGTTTTACATAATAACATTTTAAATTTCAAAATCGACAATAAATACCTCTTTCCTAAGCACAAAACAATAAATTAAAAATGCAGATGAGATAAATAGGTGTAGAAGTGTAAAATATAAGAAGAAGAAGACGAAAGCAATATAAGTCACATGAACCTTAACCGAGTTTCACCATCGACCCCGCTAATAAGGACCTCCTTCACTGCCTTAAACCTTCATGAAAACCTGCTACCCAAACAAACTAGACTTCATTCCATACCACCAACATCCCTTCTATCTGCATCGGTTTAAAGAAGAACATACCTTTAAATTCCCAAACACCTACCGATAACCCATTGACCGCTGCTTTACCTAAAAACCCAATTCGATTCCAAATCTAATTAACCGTCACCAACACCAGTTGAAACACCACTATTTCTCTGAAACTCGCTAATTTATCGAAATCAAAAAACCCATTCCGACCCATCAACTTACCCTAAACCCCAAGTTTGGAAACGAATCGAATCTAAAGTACTTTTGCAAATTGGGTACTTGAATTTTTAACCTTAGAAATGAAGTTCAGAAACCAATTACGAACTGAAGTGGTAAAACTTAACAAATTGGCAAATGAAACAAAAAGGGAACGTTTGAGTTTATTTTTTTCTTCATTTTTCAAGAAAAGGGGGAAGGTTTGAGTTTTTAAATATCTAAATAATGAAATGAGAAGGTAACAAATAAGCGAAGGGTATTTTTTTTTTATTTCAAAAAAAAAAAAAAAAAAAAATAAGCGAAGGGTATTAGTGAAATTTATCAACCAATTGATAGGTCGCTTTACATTTAACCACAAATATCTAGGTCTTTCCATAAACTAACCGTTGATAATTCTTTATTCATCATCTTCTCCAAAACCCCCCCAAAATCAATCCAGAGGATAACGCTAAAACCCTCTCTGCAAATCATCATCAACAATGTCCTCCACTCTCGACCTCTGCAATTCCTCTCTCTCCGTAGCCTTCTCTCTCCTTTCCCCAAAAGTCTGTCGCTCTCACCCCACTCGTTTCTCTCCACTCAAGCAATTACAGTCCCAACACCTCCACTCCGCCGCACTCCGCCACCACCGCCGTCGCCTGAACCCTCCGGACTGCGTTCCTCCGTCGGTTTCTGGTGAATTCGACGGCGAAGGCGGAGATGAGGATGAAGAAGAAGAAGAAGTTCTGGAAATTGAGGATGAGGATGTGGTTGAAGAGGACGAAGGTTATGAGGGGTTAGATGTGGAGGCTCTCGAGGAAGAGGCTCGAGAAGCTGTTCGGGAGTATTCGCTTTCTCTCTCTCGCGAATTAGGAATCGGTACGTTTCGAATACTGCTACAGAAGAGTTTAATTTTTAATACTAAAACTAGTGCGAGTACAATAAAAGTATGATAATTTCTTAAGTTTCAATGACTGAGAATGGAAATTGTTTTATTATGATGTTTTTAGTTCTTAGGAAATGGTGGGGATAACCTATTCCATATGTCACATTTCGGGGATAACTTATTCTCCGTGACAGCTTATTATATAGACTAGTGCATATCCCGTGCGCGAGCGCACGACCACAAAAAAGTATGATAATTCCTTAAGTTTAAATGACTGAGACTGTCTTATGATGAAGCATTTGATTCTTGGGGATAAGCTATTCCATATGTCACATTTTGGGGATGACTTATTCCCCATAACAACTTATTATGTAGATGAGAATAAGATTCCACATGTCACATTTTGGGGGATAGCTTATTCTCCATTCTATTATGTAGATTCTAAATATTTGCTGGAGATGTTGATGGGTTTGGCAATTGTTGATGTTACCTCAAATTTATACCGATTGCATATACGGGGATAGAGGGGTGGAGAATGATTTCAGCTTTTACGCTGGAGAGTTGTTATGCCTAGGTTCTGAATTTAGACGAAGGTTTGGCTTTTACACCATGGAGAATGTTGGTTGCTCTAGTAAAAATAGGCTGTTTTCATGGTATTCTATAGGTATTCAGAGTTATTTTATGAGTTATCCAAGTATGTGGAAGTTTCTTATACTCACTGTTTTACGAATTCAGATGACAAAACAAGTTACCTGAAGGAAACACGCGGAAGGCAGAGGAAGCGTGTCATTACAACTGGAAAAGTCAGTGAGCATGTTATCTTGGATTATTTCTCTCATTTCTCTCTTAACATGAGTACTCTTGGTGTGATGACAGATCCTTGGTTATAATTAGTACAAGCATAAAGCTAACACATAATTGCATCTGCATAATAGTACATGACGTTCTGTGGATAATATGGAAACAGCTTCAGAGTTAAACTTACACAACTCCAAACTAAACAGACCGGATATACATATATATATAATTATATTTATATACATTTATTTATTTAAATAAATACGCACATGTGGATTTGATATCAATCACTAGAAAAAAACAATCCGCCCCTCGCAGTTTTTGGTGTCATAGAGAGACTGTTTGCTAGATAACCATTTGATTAGTTTTTCCCTTCGGATGGATAAGATTCTCCCTTTCCTACTACACTGAACTCGTTGGTCCTAAAGCCTTGGCGTGAATCGTGACCCATATTACTACATTTCCCTTCTTCAAACCCAAACTTCTCCGAGTCCATTATCCACCATATCCTTCCCCTCTCGATGTTCTCTGCAGTGCTTATGTTTACAACAAGAGTTTACTATATTCTCCTTTTCAATGAGTGGAACTTGTTTTCTTAACATTTATGTTCTTAGTTCTTACTGAAGAAGGAATGCATTTTTTTAATAACCATCATATTGCTGTCCATTCAAATACAGTTTTCATGATACTTGCATAACATATTTTTTAAATATTTTCAGGACTGTTCTTTATACTAATTTTCATCTTTCTTGAGCAGTGAAATAGTATTTATTACATTTCTCCATGGACATGAGTTTCCAAGTTTGAGGGATTTTGTTCATACTTACTGTCTTAAAAGATTACAGGGGTGTGTCCACAGTTTCGTCTTATTGAAAGCAGCTTAATAGAAAAGTATAGCAGGACTCCCAACTGGCACCGGGTGATTTTGGTCAGTTATAATAAGTGCTTAAAGAGGAAGTTATATGGCCGTATAGAACCTTTGTGTTGATACCAGTTTGCTATTGTCAGATCCATGAATTGCTTGAGTTTCTAGTAGTTATGCAAGCTAAATCTGATGTACATCGAGTTTTACCTGTTTCTAGATTAGTATTTTAGAATAGGATTTATCTAACGGTTAGTTGACTTGGTGGTTCAGAAGAATCATGCGCTGTTTCAGCTTTCTTTTGGTTGTTCTGTTTCTCTTGGCATGCGCTTTATGAACCTCATTCGCCTCTAAGAAGGATATATTTTTATTACTGTTGTTACTAACTACATTGGTGATAGTTATGCTGATTAGTATCTATTAGATATTGTTTGTTACTATTTAAGTGGCTAAACTCTGGTTGCCGAAATACAAAATGATTGGATGACAAATGCACTGCGAATATCTAATTATTTGTATTTAAGTGTCTAAGCTTATACTGACTTCCATGATTTTTGTAAATTCAATCAACAGATTCCTGATAATCTTCTCCCCAAGGTGGCCATTGTTGGGAGGCCAAATGTCGGTAAATCAGCGTTGTTTAATCGTCTTGTTGGGGTACTTCCTTGTAACCTCGTAACTTTTATCTTTTGTAATTCCCCATGATGAATGATAATTTGATATTGGCTGTTATTATATGGGCTCTTGAACTTGTCTTGATTCAATTTATCCTGGAAGAATCACATACAATTAAGTTCATGACCTTGCTATCACAAGCTAATGAAATCTTTGGTCACGTGTATTAATTTTTGGCTTTATGAAGCCAGCTTTTTGGACAATGCTGGCTTGAGTCTTTCAACTCAAAGATGGTGATATCACGAGCAAAATATCAAGCTAGAATGGTACAAACATTAATGTCTATATTTTGGTTAACTCACATTAATCGTTTCTGGAGGAAAACAGTGTTTTCAAGAGTGGGATTAGTTGGGCACTAGAGAAAACTTAACATCATTTTTCTGTTCAAATTATCTTGTCGTTTATTTGTTTTACGTTTTATCAGTGGGGGGTGACGCAAGTATTTGCCAGGAATTATATTTAGTTTGGCTTATTTTCAATGTTTGAAGTCTGAATTGTTAACTCCAAGGGGTTGGTCTAGTGGTATTGACCGTTGTCTTAAAGGTGTGCCCCCTTTGAGGTCCTAGGCTCAAACCCAACAAAAGTTAGATCTCTTGGGGACATTGGAGGTTTATCCTGCCGTTAACTTCCGGGGCCATGGGACTGATTGAGGTGCGAGCAAGCTGGCATGAATACTCATAGTTATAAAAGGAAAAGCCTGATCCGTTAATAATATTTTAGTGGTGTATTGTGATTTATTTGCTTTGTAACTTTGTTTGGTATCATGGTTCCTAACTTTATACCTTGCAGGGTAATAAAGCAATTGTTGTGGATGAACCTGGGGTCACTAGAGATCGCTTGTATGGTAGATCCTTCTGGGGGAACCAAGAATTTATGGTAGTTGACACTGGAGGTGTTCTCACTATATCCAAATCTCAAGCTGATGTTATGGAAGAATTGGCTGTCACAACCACCATAGGCATGGAAGGGATTCCACTAGCTACAAGGGAGGCAGCTGTTGCCAGAATGCCATCAATGATCGAGAGACAAGCTACCATAGCTGTGGAAGAGTCCTCGGTTATTATATTTCTTGTCGATGGTCAGGTATGGTACATTATTTCTTGGGTTTCAAGACTTGATTAGAAAAATCTGATCCCTGAGTTCCTTATCCATTGCCGTCCTCTCCGTGTATGTTCATTGACTGTTAAATATTTAGAATCTGATCCCTGATTCGTTAAATTAGAAATGACAATCAACTTTATCAGGCAGGCCTGAGTGCAGCTGATGTAGAAATAGCCGACTGGCTGCGGAAGCACTTCTCCCACAAGCATGTGATTCTTGCGGTAAACAAGTGTGAATCTCCCCGTAAAGGAGTCATGCAAGCATCAGAGTTCTGGTCCTTGGGGTTAGTTATGCTGTTTCTATCAATTTTAACTGTTTTTCTAAAGCCAATGTTTCATTTAAAAATATATATATTTTTAATTGCCATTCACCCGATATGTTTGGGGAAAGTGTAAGAGATATTTGTCATTGTTGATAAAGGTGTTGGTACAAGAAGTTCTGATAAAGAAGAACCTATAAATTCCCGTTTCTTTGTTTATACCATGAATACTATAGTGACTTCTATTTGGCTTATCTCCTAGGTTACAGCCTTATCCCATATCCGCGATTTCGGGGACAGGAACGGGAGAGCTTCTTGATCTTGTTTGTTCAAGAATGAATAAGACTGAGGTATTTGGTCTCTGAAAGTAATCATTAGATTTCATCAATTCTCTTCAAAGACATTGTGCAGTTTGGCACCCTTGCTGTTATTTTTTTAGATGACTGTTATCATGATACATCTTTAGTATATTTTGTGTGAAGCTATTTTAAACTTGCAGTCTAATATGAAATGTAAGTGAAATGACCTAGTCCTATATGATTGAAGGTTTGCTTATTAGCATCAATACTGAACTGCATTCCTTCAAATTCGTACGTAGGCGCTCCTTCAAATTAGTACATAGGCTCTCTCCCTTCAAATTCGTACAGAACTACATTCCTTCAAATTCGTACGTAGTCATATATGATTGAAGGTTTGCCTATTAACACCTATACCGAACTGCACTCCTTCAAATTCGTACGTAGGCGCAATCCCTTTTCTTGTTTGGTTAACAGGAAATGTGTTCCAGAGTTGTTTATCAACTATTACATTAAGTTATCAGTTATGTTTATCATTCACACAGACCATGCTATAATGGAACAATAATGTTCAATGATTCATTAGATGTCCACTTCATGGTATATCTAAAATTTATTTATTTGCTTATTCTAGAAGGATGCTATATATCACCTTTTGACTTCACCACTTATGTGTCAAGTTAAAAGTGGTATTGTTATCCTTTTTTAATAAATTGCCCACTAATTAAGGAACAACACGTGGAAATTGTAATTTCACCCATAGGCGGTCATTCTTTTTGACACATAGCATTTCTCTTTATTCTATTGCAAAGGATGAAAGGTGCGTCGGTGTATTTTTAGGGTCCGTTGGTACCCAGCGACATATAGACCACAGTATGTTATCTATCTAGAAATAGAATTGTGTAAAGCAAAAAAAAAAATGGGGTTTTCCCATAACAGGTGACTTCCATTTTGTTTTTTAGTTCTGTCAATGAAATGAACTTTCCTTGTGGTTAGTTTGCTTTTAGTATTGTTGACTAAGAAAGACAAGATATAGCAATTGGAATTTGCATCCTCTGATGCTCAAAAGTACCAGCAAGTTCTAGTGAGATGGGGATATCCATTTGAATATATGACAATGTGTAAATGTGGGAGGGAGTTTACACTGTGGAACCTTGGTGTGTTAGTTTTCTACTCTGAGGTGAGAGGATGGGAAGATACTGCCATGAATAAGTGAGTTGCAAGAATTTAGTGAAGGGTATGGCTCTTGCTATTTATCTTTTCACATTTCTATCTTTTGACTTCTCTTATGTACTTAGTTATGGCAATTTGTTTATTCATAGTTATATGGCCTTTATATGGTATAATTATGTTCTGCCTACAAATGAAACTTTGAAACTATCTCTCATCTTTCAAGCATGCCTTAAAGCGGAGGTCAACAATTGACCAATGTTATAGAAAATTGAGCTCTGTCATGGCAGCTGTTATATCTCTGGTATTTTCTGCTCAAAGAATATTATTTAGCTCCACGTATTTCATATTTAGTTGAATTTTATGGCCTTTATGGGTTGGCCAAGCAAAAGATCCCCTGAGCTAATAGTAAACCTTCTAATTGTTGAATTACTGCGATCACTATAGTTAGCAGCAAGAAAGTATAAAGGGCGCGTACAGTATTGCATGACAATAAAACTTCACTTTGGTCGTTCTCTACATGTTGCAAGATGATATATTAACCACCAGGGTAAACCATTTTACTTGTTGCCATATGGGGCCACAACTCCTTCTAAGAGCGTCTATAGGCTAGATACGTTGCCCCTTCAGCAAAATTGCATAGCTATCTTGAAAACTCTACTCCAAAGGCTGCTCAGCAATACTTTCTTCACATATTGTTTAAATCATTGGTAAAAAGTGCTTTCCCAAATTGGTTGGTATACCTTTATTTCCCCTTCACAAATCCATTTAAGCGACAGAAAGGCTCCATCAATTATTAGAAAATCAAACCCCAGTCTAGCTTAATGACTGTTTTTTTATTTTTTTATACAACTAGATTTATCTATGTAGGCCTTGAGTATCCAGGTGTAGTTTCTTCAGGTGTGTTCCTCTCTTCACTTTACCTTCAATATATTATGTTACTGCTTCACAGAAATCTGTATGGGACATGGCTTTATCTTTAAACTAAAGTCACCCAAAACATAAGAGCACTCTTAGAAATGCTTGCAACTTTACTCAACACGACAACACCTAGGCTTACTTGCAGAAATTTAGGATCCAGGGACTCGGCTGACAAGTGTCCACATTCTGGACACGGGTATCCTATGTCATTGTTATTATTTTGCATTGTATATAGATTCTCACAAACTAAACCGAAATGTAAGTGATTTTTTTTACCCCAAAAAGGGCTCTTAGTCCACGACTCGTCAATTGATGAGAGAGTGGAAAATGTCAGAGAGGTTTTTAGGATGACCATTGAGATTTAGATAAACAAAGACCCCGACAACAACTTCAAACAAGGTGAAGATGAATAAACAAGGGAGAAAGAGGTGAGGGGAAGGACTAAAACGATGCATTAGTTTACCATATGGCCATGATGTACGACCACCGAGTGTCTGATGGGATGGAGGCCAGATCCCACACAGATCTCATACCCTCATCCGGAGGGATCATGTCCAACACGGGTACGATCTAAGTCGCCAAGATTGAGGAGCCGGGGTAACTTATCTCAATACCAAACTCTTTTAATTCAGATAATTTCCCTGACATTTCTAGAATGATGCAAGAATGAGATAGTTGCTTGGTCATCAAATTACAAGATTAACAACTTCTTTCTTACTGGCATTATCTGCTCATCACGAGTTATGGGAGTCATTTACACAGAGATACGACCAAATAGATTTATGGGGGTGCTGCTCCACTCTTTGTAAATAACAATGAAGTATCCATGAAATTAATTCTAGAATGACCCTTTGTTATTGCTTAGCTTTGTTTGTTTTGAGTATGTTCCTCTTAAATATGTTTTTGAAAATTTAAAGTGCCTAATCAAGAGGGTCTTCTAAGCGCGATTAGGATCTTGCTTTCCATTTTCTGGTTGTGCTCAGCAATTACATAGTTGCTTGGTATTATTCTTGATACCAGCGTGCTTCTGTTTTTAAGCATGTTTCTGTTTTAATGCTCTTCATATGCAACAACGTGATAACATCTTTTCCTATGCCCTTGCTAAATAACAGGGCATGGAGATTCCTCCTGAAGAAGAGTACATTCCCGCTATTGCTATTGTTGGTCGACCAAATGTTGGAAAAAGTAGCATTTTGAATGCTTTAGTTGGAGAGGACAGAACAATTGTTAGCCCAGTCAGTGGGACTACTCGTGATGCTATTGACACAGAATTTACTGGACCAGATGGTCAGGTTTGTTAAACACACTTACATTTTATTTTACCCGGCTATTGACTTCAAGTACTTCCCATTTCATATCTGATTGATTGTAAATCCTAAACTTTATAGCTACGTATCAATGCTGGTGTTAGTAAATTATATTGCACAATTATGTGCATCAGCATGTATATTGGCAGTAAGGATAAACAACACAGATCGCCTGAGGTACCTAGTTGTCCCAGGCTTCCCAATCTTTCCACAAGAGGGTATCCTGTGGTCAACTAAATATTGTGAGGTCTATACATATGCAATTAAACACATAACTTGCTGATCTTTCACCAATACAAATCAAGGCCACAATTTCTCTTCTGCTTCAAACGTGGCTTCCCCACCCCCTTCTCTCACTAGTTGCAATACATCAATGGACTTCCGAGTGTCAACTTCTGTCCCCACCATTGACAAAGCATGGAAACTGTCTTGGACAAAACATGATGAGGAGATGCTGATGAGATGACCTTGGAGAAATGAAAAGTCAACTAGGCCGGGACACGGTGTACTTGTTGAAACATCTATGATATGTATGGGATGTTTACTTGGTAGGGAAGATAATATATACTCGTCCTTCTGACTGTAAAATGTAATACAATGATTCACCGAGATTTCCTTTAAAAATAGTTTATATGACGCAGCAGTTAACAATATAGGATGGGAAGCCCATATCAAATACAAGTACATCAATAGAAAATAACTTTTAAGTTCTCCCTCTCTCTCCACACACAGAAATTCATAGATACATATACACATATTGTCCTTTATTCTCCATAGTCATCTCTATGTGTCTTTGGTTGTGTAGGGGACATATGGGTCATAGTTAAGGTAAAAACATATGTGGGCATGCGTATGTTCTTTTTTGTTTTACTTTTCGTTAGCTCTCTTTGTAACAAACGGGTTACAAGGTTTCTGTGTTACAGAAGTGTTTAACTGATGAAATTTGTAAGGCTAGTGTGTCCTCGGCATGTGTGGAAGATAAAATTAGAAGAAACATAATACTTCGGGTGGTGTGTTGAGACGTTTCAGCGCAATACTCTCGAGGATGTTGAAGAAATGTTAGAAAAAGAGACGTGATTCCGTATGGAGAGCCAGTGGGCTGGGGAACTCATGGCCCCCTTTTCATTCCTCCATCATTAGATTGTAAAATAAATGTTGCAATATCAGACTTGCACGCTGATAACTGACAGTTCATCCTAAACTAAATGCACTGAGTATAGAGTTATCCTTTTGTTTATCTTGGTTTCTGGGTTGTGTCTATGGACACACTTCTAGGTACAAACTTCAATTGTGTTTTCGCTCTTAGTTTAAAGTGGTCAATATCTATCTTCTTAGCCACTTGGATTACAGAATTCTGTAGAGGCTAGCATAGAAGAGTTCCTTTTTCGTTTATACGTAGCATTTGGTATTCTTCAAATCTGATTCATTGCAGGTAGACACCCTGTCTGTAAGTCTGAAATAATGCTGAATTGATGTGAACACAAAATATTATTTACTTAGAAGTTAGATCTACAACTTCTGCTCAGTCTTTTTGGCAGTCTGTATCTTTCAATGGCTCATATTTTCCCATTGTTGTGGCAGAAATTTCGGCTCATTGATACTGCTGGAATCAGGAGAAAGGGTGTAGTAGCTTCATCAGGTAGCGCAACAGAGGCTTTATCTATAAATCGAGCTTTCCGGGCTGTTCGTCGTTCTGATATCGTGGCATTAGTCATCGAGGCCCTGGCCTGTATCACAGAGCAGGTATCATCATCTAATTTCTTGCACACCGCCCCGAAAGGCCCTGGTACTGGGCATTTTAGAGGGATTTGCCAAAGATGGGAACCTCTCTCTCTCTCTCTCTCACACACACACACACACATACTCACACACACGCAACTTGATTCCACCGGTCATAGAAAGGGGTCAGTGAGAACTGAGAACATAAAAAAGGTTGCATTTTTTTTTGTTGGACGCTCTTCTTTGCACCCGTCTGTCATTTGGGTATAGCATTGTCAAGTGCAGCCTCCTTTGATATCAGCTTCTTTTTCCGTCAATGTTCTGAATTCCCGAATATCTATGTATTTGTTTTCTTCAAAGTTACTAAATTTAAACACTCACATTAAATTTCCAATCTGACTCTACTTGTCTGCTAGAAAAGAATTTTCTGTTGCTTGATAGTTTCATAAACGTGAGATACAGCTGTACTTCCTGGATCTGTCTGCAGGCGAGGACTCTCTTGCATGATATACTTCGCTGAGAGTGATTGATGTACTTTGTGTTAGTTGGAATGCCGAAACTAAAATAGAAGTGAAAAGCTAAATTCGCCAACTTGTTACAACCCTTGTCATCATATCAAACTAGCCATATATTTTATCTTGTTCCTACTTACTATAAATTTACAGATACACGCAGACTCTCCTCTCCTCCCATGATTTTGGCCCTTTTTCCCTTGTGAGATTGCCCCCAAAGCAATTGTCTTCTTTACTAATTTTTTTTTGAACTTTCAACATTTAACGACCTTGCAGTTTGGGTCGGTTGACACTGTGATGCATAGTATGATGATTGACATTTGACTCTACGCACTATCAAAAGTGCTGACGTTGCGCTCCAAAAAATTTAAACGGCTGGCACTGAGGTCCATAATAGTGCTGAAAATTCTGAAACCAGTATTAACGGCCTTCAAATTTTTGGTGCACGATGTCAGCACTTTCTGTGATTTATAGAGTTAAATGTCAATTTTCAAACTCCATGTATCGCAGTGTCAGCCAGCCTAAACTGCAAACTAATTAAATGTCTAAAGTTATATTAATTTTTGGTTAAAATGAGTAATAGTTGCATGTCTCCATCAAAAGATTGAAGTACCAAAGAGGACTGGAATTACCGGGCAGAGGGAATTGGAAAAGATAGTAGACTTCAATATGGAATTGACACTCCTATTTCATATGATTCGAGTCAATCATATCAAGCTACAGTGTCTCAGTATTATGCTGAAAAGCTGCTAGTTTGGAAATTTCAGTGGTAAAAGGATACCGAAGTGGTTTAGCACACCAAGATAAAAAATGATAGATACATTCGTGATAATCGCAAATAACTATCAAACTTTGTTTAAAAAAATGTAAGCGAAAACATGTGTATTGCAGTTGAATATACTTGCAAACTAATGAAACATTTCTGAACAAGTTAAATCTCTAAACTAGATAAACATCTTGAAAGATAAATAACACTATAAAAGATAAACTATAAATCATAATCTATACTTGCTTCCAAATAATCAATTCAAAGTTACCTGTACTTGGCATTGTTAACTTACATTGCATTAGCTTGTTATGGCTGTTAGCCAACTAATGCTGCATGCCTGCTTTTCTTATTATCTTCTTGTGTCTTTCTTCTGCTTTTATATCTTGCTTCTTCCAGTAACTATTTTCTGAGTTTCATCTTTGTGCCTGAAATCCACAGGACTATAAGATAGCTGAAAGGATAGAAAGAGAAGGAAAGGGATGTCTGGTCGTTGTAAACAAATGGGATACTATACCAAATAAAAACCAACAAACTGCAACTTATTATGAGGAAGATGTTAGAGAGAAACTCCGTGTCCTTGGATGGGCGCCTATTGTCTACTCAACAGCAATTGCTGGAAATAGTGTTGAGAAGTAAGCTTATATTGAGCATTATCTTTATATTATCATTTAGGAGCTCACCTTTATCATCCAGATCGTTGGTCATCTTGAAAGATTCTTTTTTATAAAGATGTTAACACATTACCAGGTTGATGTCCATTGTGGCTAGTTATGCATTGTATAGCTCCCTGATTAAACATTCACTTCTTCCTGTTGACACTGGTGTCTCGACTAAAATGTATCATAGCGAGAACTTGCAGTTTTACTCTTTTTTATGTTTTATCATAATTATGCCTTTTCATTTTGTCACAAACTATCATGCCTCTCTGTGGCCTAGTTTGGGAACACTTCAAAGAACAAAAACGTAACTTGTTCCCCGAAACTTGGAATTTGTGCTTTTTTCTTGAATAGATTCATCTGTATTTTCCTCTCTAAGTTTATATGGTCTACCAACACACAATCAGCCACCTGTGGTCACATACCTAAAAGTAAATAAAGTTGGGAAGAGGAATTATTGGGGTGTAGATGTTTAATACTTAAGCAATAAGTCTGAAAAGGTTGCACACTTCTATTTGGGAGAAAGAAGATATGCGGTCAGTTGATATGTTTTCACCAGATATTGGGACACGTTTTGCCTATTTTCATTTTTCATAAGTTTCTAAGAATTGCAATTTCGTAGGAAAAATTTTACTGTAGGGATGTGGCATTCTTGCCTTCTAATTTTGATTTTACACTACTATAGGTTCTGATGGTTGCTTTCTCTCAAATTGGGCTTCCTTCCCTTATGTGTTATGATCCTCTCAATAGGCCTTATGGTGTGGTGATGTTCTCTCTTTTTTCTTTTTTTTTTTTTTTTTGGTTAAACATGGTGTTGTGCTCCTTAGATGTTAAGGTATTTGTTGAAAACTGGACTGATATCCCAAGGAGAAGATGACCCTTGTGACACAGGCGATGGATCTTTCTCTAGAAATTATGTAAATCATGGGACATGGGGTGGTCCCCCTTTTGTTGATCTGGGATCACTAATGAACTTTTTTTCGCTCAAGCTATCGGCTTAAACTAGTGTTGATTTGAAATTGGTTGCTTATGATTTGTGTGGGTTGAGTATGAAGGGTGGTTGGAGTGGGGAATGGCTTATGATGGGTACGGAATAGCTAGATATTTTGTAAACATTGAGATCAAGAAGTTTGAAATGTCTTATCATTGTGCTGATAAATGAGATGTCACCCTATGACACAATAGCGTCGGCATCTCTGCAAGAAATTATGCTTAATCATTTAAGGTGAATGTGAGTCTGGGACTCTGGGGTGGATACCAGCTGTTGGCACATGTGTGGAGTTATTTGCTCATGAGGCGTGAATGATAGGTTGAAATTTCTTTCGTCCGGTTGTACAGTATTTTAAAGGTTTTTAAAACCGATATTTCTAGACACGCCTCCTTTTAGATATCAAAGATAAACTTTGGAGAAAGTTGATGTGTAGACAGAAAGATGATCGCATGTATTTGTTGCATGAAGTTTTGTGGTTCTGGATGTTTTTCGTGAGCTCTAGAAGTTTGCTCCCTTCCCTCTTATGGTTAATTTGGAAGGCTTTCTGTTTGATACGCATGGCATTAGATAGCCATGGCGGTATATGGAAGATGGCATTCATTGCATGACAGGTGGTGCGTGATAGCATGATTTACTCAGTATACAATTTGAGATGGCAAACAGAAAATAATGCAGCTTGCCTCTGATTATTACAAATGGTGATCAAGCAGCCTAAATTGACTGGAAATTCAGAAATGTGAAGATTCATTTCTGTTTCTTAAAGTTCATACATTGGAGGAAAATATTAGAGCAATCAATTACCTAACTTATGATGATAACATTTGATTTTGAGTTCCTCTCGATGTTGCTCCAGTAAAACATCTTAGCTATGCATTTTGGCAGAACTGACAATGCGCTGGTTTCAGGTCAACTAGTTCTCGTGCTTGGCCACACAAAGTGCTATTCTCTGCATGCTAAGTCACTTTGACCAGTTGGTTCAGTTGAATAAAAGATGTCTTTTCTTCTTCTTGATAATTTCAGAAGCCCTCGTGATCGATAAGGGTCGTGAATTGTTTGAATTCAAATATCAGTACGGGAAAGACCAATGAATGCGACAATTGCCCCTGATTTTGCAAGGATTTCTGTGTCTTAAAGAAGGTTGATGTGAGTGCGTATGATCTGGAGAAATAACATGACAGATAGTTCCTCCACTAAGATGGGGATTAGTCTGAAAAACTAGACCGTGAACAGAAGGTGGCGGAGATTGTGCTTTTCGCGCTTAATCTCTTTCCTATCTTATTCATCTGTTCCTACACGAAAATGAAACAGACTACTCGTCGTTTGGGGTTGCGGGTTCCCAATACAAGTCTAGATTTCTTTTCCTGCAATACTTCCTGATCTTGTCAATTTTCTCTGTTGAAATGGTTCTCAAATTATAATCTACATGTGTGCAGGATCCTTGTTGCTGCTACTATTGTTGAGAAAGAGAGATCTAGGAGGCTAGGTACTTCAATTATTAATCAAGTTGTACGAGAGGCTGTAGCCTTTAAGGCACCTCCAAGGACCCGAGGAGGCAAGAGAGGGCGTGTTTATTACTGCACTCAGGTACCTGTATCATCCCATTGATGTCCTATTTCATGTGTGACTAGTGTGTTGTTTTTTTGTGTGGATATCATTATTCATCTTTATGTCTTTTACTAGTTCCATACTCCAATCTCCTTTTTTTTTTTTTTTTTTTTTTAAATCTCTGCACTGATGCAAACACAAACACTTCTGAAGGACACAGACAACATGCACTCATCTTATCTGGATTCCTCAGTACTGGGTTAAACTTACTCATGCATACGTAACGACTTCTTATCACGTAATATTTGGAAAGCGAATACTTGAGGAACCTGGATTAGGAATCTTATTTGGACTCTTAACATGGGCACAGTGGAAGTTAAGAAGTATCAGGCAAAAGTTCCTACTGCATTGTTGATTTTCAACTTTGTTGTCATGCTCATCCATCAGCTTTCAATGTTGTCATTTCTTTCTTCAAGATCTTTTTTTTTATGAAGTTTCTTTCTTCAAGATCACTAATATTCATTTTTCTCCCACAATTCATTTATAAGTACATAAGCTGGCAATTGTCACCATCTTACAATGTTAAAGGCAGGATAGAGTTATTGTTGCTTCAATTGACATCTCAATTTATTACTTTTCTCAAAAAATTTATTTAAGCTGTTACATTTTACTCTTTGCCTATCCTACGTCCTCCCTGTCTTGCAAAACTTGGCAGGCCTGATAAAGAACCCTCTATCCATGCATTCATTCAACATGTTCATGAACTTGTTGACACCAAAATATCCAACCACAGAAAATGTTTTTTCTCCTATCATCTTCTTCAATGCCTGAGAAGACTACAGAGTGGATGATAGACGAGAAACATCTCAGAATTAAGAAATTGAGTTTCCAAGATGTAGTGTGTTGAGGAAAAGGAGTAATAGTTCTACAATCCATTATTTACTTAACACTAATTCTGAATTAAAAAATTTGTTAGAGAAAAA
Organism: Linanthus parryae; assembly: GCA_023055425.1. Taxonomy (NCBI): domain Eukaryota; kingdom Viridiplantae; phylum Streptophyta; class Magnoliopsida; order Ericales; family Polemoniaceae; genus Linanthus; species Linanthus parryae. Next base: position 187,680,822 of record JALGPY010000001.1, read on the forward strand.
GTATTAGTAGAATTGTTTGAGTTATACAAGGTAATAAAATGGGGCTTAAATCTATAAAGTTCAAGTCTTTTAGCTATCGTAGACGATGAGTAACCCGAAAAACATATTACATAAACCAATTTGACACTGAGAGGTAGTCTTTCTGGAGGATTTCTTGCATAAATGATAGAAGATGATTGGCCACCATCACCGGGAGGTTCCTATTTGGTTTCGAACTAGATGAACAATGAGAGGAAAGAGGTGACGGGAAAAACGTCAGTTTTTAAGTACAAATAAATGAAAAAGATTGCTCTATGAATGCTCTCTGTAACTCCATCTCACCTTAAGAGGACCTCTCCTGAAGATTCTACATCGGCTTCTCTCAATATGAATGACTCAATTGCTTCAATTTCTCCTCAGCGATCTTTTTTCCAACTATGGTATTGGAATTTATAGGATAGAGGTCTGATTTCTTCAACCCTTTCTTAAACAGCTGAGCTTAGCTTATCAATCCTACTATATCAAAGATATTTTATTTATAAAACATGCTTAAAATAAATTTAATTATAACATAACATTCTGAAATGATTAGGTGATGTGGACTATTTCAACCAGTTTAAATGGAGGAAAAGTGTGTGTTGGTGATATGTCGGGCTGAAGTGAAACTAGTTAAAACGGGGATGAAAATATGACAAGAAGCCCAAAATTCAAGCAAGTGATTTGAAGTTTTTCAAACAGTTACTCGTAAATCAACAATTACCAGAGACCTTGTTGAAGCACGGATTTGGATCCTCTCGTGTCCAAATCTCCTCAAGTCCGTGCAGTCCAAATCTCGACCCTCCGATATGATGATCAGTAAAATAATAATTTTGTGATAGTTAAAAAATCATTGGACGGTCCAGATTTGGACTGCACGGACTTGAGGAGATTTGGACATGAGAGGATCCAAATCCGTTGAAGCACCCTTGTGCCATTTTAGATTAGTTTCCCATACTTGTATTGAAGAAAGTCTTTTATGTCATGTCCATATGTTCTCATTCTATCTATATGCTTGTTAGGTACAATGGTGATCTTGTTTTTTTTTGTAGATATTAGTAGACAAATCTTAGTTGTGCACAATATTACGGAGCTAAATCTTATTGGTGCACTATGCTTCCTAGTCAACGCCTGAGTTGAACTAACTTAAGGACAACAATGTTTATTTTTCCCGTTTGGTATGTGTACTTGTAAAAAATTGTAGTTTTGAAGAGAGAAATTAAAAGAAATCACAATATTAATAAGCATATTATATGATAGGGAAACGTTAGCTAAGGTTCAATAAATTAAACGGTTCCAAAAGTTTGGAACTTCAAATTAGTAGATGATGAGATTAATTTCAAACATTAAAATGGCATGCTCATAGTGAGCAGCTCTTGAGTCTTGACACATCCGACGCGTGACAGCTGACACATGACGTTACCATGTTTAAGTTGTGGCTCACCAGTTCAAGGATGCCCGGTTCTAACTTCTTATAATTCAGATTTTGGTGGGACAACATATCCAGCCAAACATTTTTTTTTTCGAAATCGCTCGATGGGAGCTCACATGCCTTAAATTTTTTTGCAGGCTGCGATAAGACCGCCAACGTTTGTCTTTTTCGTGAATGATGCAAAACTTTTCTCGGATACATACAGACGTTATATGGAAAAGCAACTGCGATCAGATGCTGGATTTTCTGGTACACCCATTCGTCTACTATGGCGCAGCAGAAAGAAATCAGAGAGAGGTGAAGGTAAGAGTGCCAGTAACGCCAGAACTTGAATGACTCTTTTCTTTGGCCCCTCATGTTTGTTTCCTAATGGCAATGGATATACCGCGCCTTGTGTAACATTGAAAATTTCAAATGCTATGAGGGCTAATAGTGCCAGAACTTAATGACTCGTTTCTCGGGAAACTAATGTTTGTTGATGGTATGCAATGGTGATACTTCACCTCTGCGTATCATCATTCAAATGGTATGGAAAAGAATGGGGAAAAGGCAAAATACATAGAAGGAGACACTTATTGCAATGTTGACATGGTCATAATAAGAGATATCTTTTTAGTCACTGCACTGCCTTATTTGATCTAGATGTTAAACTACACGAAATCTTTTAACAACGCAGAAGATTCTGGTATCAGAAGCATATTGTTCTTGTTTTCTGCGGCATCTTGATGGAACAGATAATTTTTCATGTAGCATTCAACAGCCTTCACTCATTTGAAATTTTGTTGCTGGTTGTTGTGTTAAAAGGACCAGAAAAGTATATGAAATTAGAACTAGCCCAGAATCATCTTCTTGTAGTGATATTATAAACCTACCACTTCCATTGACCTAGAAACGGTGGGGTGCCCTTCTACATATCATGCAAGTTGATAACTTGCAGTCTTGCAAAATATGTTTCATCAGAAAACACTGCAAAGGTAACTTCTAACACAGTCTTTTGTGTTGTTGATAATCCAAAGCACCTTTGATCTGTTGATGTGTTATCATATTGGAAGGTCTTTCGCATTTGGGAATTGCACAGTTTGCGACACAGGCACTGTATCTAGCACCTAGTAGCTTCTAAGCTGTTTCTAGCTGATTTTATTCATCTTGGGAGTTCATAGATGTTTATGGTTTTCTTTCAGGCAAAGCTTCAACAAGGCCGCAAGGAAATCTCACACCAGCAGTTAAGAAGTTAGCAACAGCCACGTGATGGTACAATACACTTTTTGCTTTCTGAGATCAATTAGCATTGTCAGTCACAATCAGGAGCGCTGCATGCTGATTTTTTACCAATGTCCCTTGATGTTGTGCATACCAATCCCGGAATTATATGCCTAAAGGGAAGTGCACAAATGAGTGTGTCGTGCAACATGATAGAGCCGTGATATACAGACACAGAAGATAGCATGCAGCTGTTACTAAATGTCGAAACTGACATCGAGCGCGCTCATTTGTGAGCTTATTATGTAGAGTAGTGTTTGTATATTCCAGCAATGTAATGACATAGGTTGACATTTTCCTTACGACACGCACGTCTCAGCTAATAAATGTACCAATCTCCCCCATTAGCTTGGCTCCGTAGAAAGTCATTTCCTGTTATGAAATCGGTTTGAGATACGGCACTGTTCTTTTCGTTGACTGTTCATTTAGATGTTCAGAGTAGGGGTGTAATCGAGCCTAGTTGAGTCGCGTTTCAGGTTGCTTGCCATATGTCAGTATGTCACACAAGTTCGCGCTTTGTACGTGCAAGAGCTGGAGCTCAAGCCCGGCTCATTTAAGGCCATTTTGGGAATGTCGGTGGATGAAGCTGTTGTGTGGAAATCAGTGTGAAAAGTGAAGTGAATTTTAGACTGTCGTTTGGTAAATATTACGTAGAAGCTATGGTGAAACGTTGATATTGTGATTTCATGTTTGATAAAATCAACTGTGAACTTACTGCGCGAGAGTATAGTGACAAATATATTGCTTATCAGTTCCGAAAAATCAGTATTGTATTCTTTAAAATTTGCAGGTTAAAGTCGATTGTAGAAGAAATAAACAAATGTGGGTTCGAAAAAGGCTTTCCCCTTGCTTCTTGAAGGCTGGTGTTAGATTGCAAAAACTGTCTACAAATCATTTTTTATCAAATCAAACATACTAAAACTGTTTATGCTGTCGGACATCAACTATATTGGCATCATAAGCATTTCAGATTGGCCCTTACTAGTTTTCTGAGCTCAAACTGAGCTGTGCTTGGCTCATCATCTTATGGAGCAAGCTTCGCTTCAGTTCTGGTTTAACTCATGCCGATTACTGTTTTCATCTATAGAAAGGTGATACAAACTTATATCATTAATACACTCAAAATCTTTTCGGTTTTCTAATAAAACCAACATGAGCATAACCAAAATAAGGAAACCTTGAAACATAACATCAGTCTCTGTTGTATCTCCGAAAGATGGTTGGTTCATCATTAAACCCCAAAAAAAGAGGTAAAATATAGCAAATCCTAAAAGAAATATCAGGTAGATACTACCAAATCTCACTATGTTATCGTTACAAAGTCTATAAATAAGCTCCTCTTCCACTAATCTGCCACAGCTCAAGATCACAAGACTAAAGTCCCCTATTTCTTCGTCGCTGATATATAGTATGTTCTAGTAAGAAACATGTCCGTAGTACATCGAAGCTGAACACCATTTACAGATCACCACATACCAAACCAGGTGGTAGCAGAACATCGAACAAGTAGGAATAGATGTACCAAATATCCTCAATGAGCCTATGCTTGTTGCGGGACTGATGAGGTTTTCTGCCACATGGGTCGCCCCAGGATCGCACTTCCATGTACAGCAAGGTAAGCACCATTCAACCTGAACATCAAATTTATACGATTATTTTTAACAATTTATGTATAACAACACTAGTAAAATAAACAACCAATAGATAAATAAATACTAGAAAATAGAAAATATTACTTGTCGACATCCGGGGTGGCCAAGGGATCGTATTCCTCCCTTTGTTCCACAACTGGCACAGCGCCAGTCATTTCTTGAGACCCATCAGCCTGAAACGAATAGCAAGTCAAGTCCAAGGTCTTACCGATGATGATTAAAGAACTCATTTTTTTAATGCAAAGACTTGATTAAGGGAGTAGATTCCTCTGAAAGGGAACACCAGATATGCCTTGGTGCAAAGGCACCATGATCTTTATCAACTTAAAGCATTACCGGTTTGTTCATGTGGTCTGTGTTTTGAGTTTTATAGAATGCATACGGTTTACCAGTTGATATTCTTTTCTTGCACTCCCTCCCCCACAATTTATGTGTCACAGTTGAGTTTGGCGTGCATATCAAGGCAGTGACTCAACATGGTAGTGTTGTCTTGATAGTACAACTATTTGAACCAATTATCAAGTTTGTCTGCCGTTGTACCACTCTGTTTCTTCTCTTTTTCCCCATCCTGACTTTTACCACTATTCACTAGGTCACTTAGACCCTGTGGTTGGATAGCAAAATGATGCAATTTTTTGATATTCTTTTCATGGTGTTGTAGAGTAAAAGTTGATCTATAACACGGTGAAAAAATTATCAAAAAATGGATCGTTTTGCGATCCGAATCACCCAGTCAAAGTGACCCAGATGCGAGTCAAAAAAAGTCAAGATGGGGAGAAAGAGAATAAATAGAGTGGTACGAGTCAAACCACTGCCTAAATATGCGTGCATAAGCCAACGGTGAAACATGAATTTGAACAGAGTATAAAAGAAGTGAAAGAAGACGATGAAGAGTCACCTGAAACTACAGTCTATAATGAAGATAGAAACATTGAAGTATAGGGAGCGATATGCCCTTCATGATTATTATGGATGCACAGAATGGCCACGGCTCCAAGTTCTAGGGTTTTTGAGGTGGGCAGTTTTTAACCAGATCTGGTACTACTTTGAGAGTTCCGTGAGTTAAAAGAGTTTAAAACTTTGAATAGGATCCCAAGTTTCTCTAGATTGTTGGTTTCTGTTGGTGCTATGTTTGAGTTTGAGATGTAATATTGGCTCAACTTTGTTCTGGATCTTCATCTAACCTAAAAGTTGTTCCCAATGTGGTGAGGGTATTTTGGTCTTTTAACTCATCATTGAAGAGACCGTTGGCACAGGGTGGCAGGTCAGGTGGCCCTTTTAAGACTGCACGGAGGTGTACCACCAAAAAACAAGGTGAAGTGAAAATAATAGCAGTACTTTTTAAAGGAAGCACCAATTCACTAAGAGTTCAGAACTACGTTCCTCTTGAGTTTTTCGTTCTTCAGCTGCAGGTAAAGAATCGGAACATAAAGTTTCTAGCTCTTGAGAGTTCAAGTTCGGATCACACAAATTGACTCATCAACACTCGTGCGCATGTAAATGAATAGGGTTCTAGTGAGTTGTTTTGAGGCTCACAACCACACAAAATTTGGGAATTCAAGCTACGACCAAATCCAAACAATACTCCCGACAAATCCCTAGTCAAACCAACCCCAGTTAAATAGGAAATGTGCAACATCCAAAAATACAGAACATTAGACCCAAAGAACTCCTCAAATACATCTGGCCAAAGTATCCATCTAATGCATTAAAACATATTCGAACAAGAAGTCCACAGGTAGCATAAATTGACAGGAAATGTTGCCACACCTTTAAGCTACTGACAAAATGAAACCTTAGAGATGAATTTAAGAATGGTCTCCTAAGTCATCTGAAACTTACGTTGAGACCCAAAATTTTATCAGCTAACATACACTTCTTGGGTATGGTTGGTTGGTAGCTGAAAGGTCCTCTATGAAGCACAAGTGTGGGTGCGTCTGTGGGTGTGGTAGATTTCTGAAAATTAGGGATACAAAATGATTATGCCGCACCCAACAAAACATCCGAGGTGCACCTCGTGCGGGTACACGACATCCCAGAAGCACACGTGCTTCCAAGGTCCCCTGTTTTGCCAGGCTCGTGAGCTTTATGGAAATGCATTTCATCAGACCAATATCATCCAAAGTGAACTTGGAAAATTTTATCTGGTTGAAGGACTTGAATCAAATTTAAAAAGGTAACTTCCAATCTGCATTAAGTTGAAAAAAAACAAAAAAAAAGAAAAAAAAGAAAGCTCTCCCAGATTAATTAAAAAGTGCATTTTTTTAATCGTGGTGCCAAATCAATGGCTGGCTTAAACTAGGATTGAGGAAGCAATGCAGCTTATCTAAAAAATTCTTTATCAATTCATAAGGTCCCGTCAAGGCAGGTGAGGCCCTCGGCCCACCGCGTCACCTCCAACCTATTGGCTACAGACACAAAGGGCCGTGTCTTCATCAAGAGTGGCTCTTATGAATATCCAGATTCTTACCCAAGCACAAATTTCGTCCCAGCTTCACCTCCGCAAGTCCCCTAGACTTTATTCCCGTTTCCGTCTCCAGATATGAATTTATCAATTTTCATATATATATGGAGCTGCAGGGATACTGTGGTTCTACTGTTTGACATGTGTTGATTTTAATTTTCTTTCTGTGCAGAAATTGCATCATTTTGATGTTTATGAACTGCAGTAGCAGATTCGACATCGGGGTGACACTATTTTTATGAGCTGAGACTATATCTAACCAAAGAAACTCCGCCAACAAAAGTCACATACGAAAACTTCGAACCTGTGAATCAAACTTCAACAAAAACACAGAACGGAGATTAATGAAAACCACATATAAAACAATTTAATTCAATTCCCTTCATTGAATTCAACCAAAACCAATTTGAAAGCGCAGCCACTTCGAAAATAGCACTAAGCAATCCTAATTGACATCAATATTCTCAAAATTCACCCCAAATCTTGCTAAACACTGGTCAGTTGTAACCTCGATGGCGTAGCCAATAACAAAGGTTTAGCAAGAGATACTATTAGGTCTGTAATCATATGTACACATGGCAAAGCAACAAAAACCCAACAAATACAAAGTCCATGTACCAGGACTCCTAATGCCCAGTATAGCAAAAAACTTTAGTTACCAGAGTTCTTAAATTTAGGCAACTTTCAGCCCAACGAATGATTGATGTATCGTCCTCTGTTTAACATATGGAACCCATACAGGAATAGAAAATATATACCAGCAAAATTTCATATCTTGTTGAAAGAATTTCTATTGATACCCATCACTTGTTGGGTATTTATGTGAGAATGAAGTGACAATCACCCGAGTGAATAAAACACGATGAAAATTTGTGGGGTATTTAAAAACTTCTTTGCTCATTGGTAATCGTGGGAGTCTAAGAGCACTATGAAAATTAGAGGCTCGTTTGTGTTGTAGAGAGAAGAGAGACGTGAGAGGTGAGAGGAGTAAGGTGGGATGCTCTGTTTAGTCATTTAAAAATGTCCAGGATGTTTTGATAATAATATAGTACTGGCCAGCCAGAATGAAAATTGAATTAGTTGGGACAAGAGTATGAACCTCTTAGAGACACTTTCATAATAAACGCAAGGCACCAATGAATTAAAATTCAAGAATTGGGGTAAATCTGTAGTTTCTGATAAAAAAAAAAATTATTGTTATTTTATTTTTATTATTATTATTATTATTATTTTATTTTTATTTTTATTTTGGGAGGGGGGGGGGGGTGTCCAACCCGTGGCACTGATGACCTGTTTAGTTCCCACAAAGGTGCAAACTAGAAATGATGCCTCAAAATACATTTTATTCATTTAGTACAGCGAAAAGGATTATTCATATGCACAAGGGAGATGTTTGGCATATATCTTACCAGTTGAGGGTACTGATAACCAGAGTATGCACCATATGCATACAATGAAGGATCTTGAGTAGTTCCATAACCGTAGGCATCATAGCCCTGTCCATAACCATAGTAGGCACTGCTCCATTGATTTGGATCTGCTTGCTGAGCCCAAGCACCAGCTACTTCCTACAAGTTGCATAAGAACTGTGTGAGAACTGCATCAGTAATAAATTCTTTTACTGACACCATAAAACAAGAGGTTCATATAGAAAACACTATTCTTCATGATATTTGGCGGTATGCCATAATGCCAGTACAGCATAAAAAGCATGAATGTCCAGATAGTAAGTCGGTAACAAATAAAAAGCTTCAAACCAGAATCGCATACAGTTATAGAAAGAGATAATACACATAGAGAGTGTACCAAAAAAATCACCTGTTTAGCGGTCGGGCTACGTCCCCAAGAAAGGCGAACTACTTGTTGACCTATCACAGTACCTTGCATCCTCAGGAGTGCTTCTTCAGCAGATGCCCTAAAAAGAGTAAGGAAAGAGTTGCAAGAGTACATAAGATCAAATGGGGCCAAAGAATGGTGTGTCAAGACTCAAGAGTTATGATATTGGAGTAAAACAGTGAATAGAGAACTGAATGCGAAACCAACATGGTATTGCTGATTCATATCAAGACATCCCAATGTAGGTAGATAGTAGCTAGAGTTTGAGCTTTTTTAATGAAGAGTGGACAGTTAGAACAAGTTTCCCCACCATGACTGGCGCCCATGATTCTACTACCGCTTTCAAGATTGAAAATTCCTCCCAAACCCGCCAAACATTATAAAGACCAGGCGGCAACAGTGATCATTGCTTCACCATGATGGACAATAAGTTTCGACCAAAACCACTATTGTGGTCCTTCAACACAGAATTTTCCCAGATTTAGCAGGAAGCTCAGAATTATCTCGCTGTAAATAAGGATCGATGGACGTTGTAGAATACTTATATTTTCTGAACATTTCTCTAGTTACGGGTTTTAACTTTTACCATGTATTTCCATATTTTCAGCAATAAGAAAGTGTAAAACCTTAGGGCGGTCTTACATCTCCTTTTTTTCTAGGGTACGTCATGTACAAATAGATTCAGGATTCTCAACCGTGTCTGACATTTCTTACGCAACTTTTACATCTTTCTAGTATTTTGCTTCCATTCGAATCACACATCCAGCCCAACACAATCACATCCATATTATATATCTCAAATCTTCTAGAAGCCCTAATTCACTCTTCATCTCCTATGGGACTGTTCCACGGAAAAGGGCTGTTGGGGTAAGGTTTGAAAACGGAATTAGGGTCATGGGGTTTGTATATGAACATTTAAATATTAAGGCTGACTAACATTCTTCAAATTAGTAAATATATTTCCATCAGATGGGCCACTTTTAGCCTCTCCAAGATACCTATAGAGGTAGTTCAATTTAGCCAAAACTTTGTTGAGGAATATAGAATTTAGCCTGGCATACCTGGCAGCAAACTGAACAAAACCACATCCTTTGGTCATAGGGATCTTTACAGAGCTTATTTCCCCAAAATGTGAAAATATTTGCTTGAGTTCATCTTCAGATATATTAGGATCCAAGTTACCAACAAAAACCTGCAATACAAAAGCATTTTAGGTATCCAAACGTGTATGGATTTTGTATATGCAAAGACAACGTTGGGGTTAAACTCACTGTAGTGTTCGTTACGTCATTTTCCACTGGAATTGGCTGCACTACCGCTGGAGTGTATGCAGGAGGTTGGTAAGCAGCTGCCAGGGAAAAAAATGAGGTCAATGCATCATGTCCAAATAATATTAACAAATACAAAATCTCAGAACTTCATATTTCTTCCCTGGTGCGACAAAAGGAAGTCATTCTCACTGATATTTATCAAAATTTAGTTCTCCATTGAAAATCATTTTATACACCTCAGATCATAGATCACCGATAGTTTTAAAATAGCAATTTCTTTCGTTTATTATTGTAAGCATCCCGAGGTGTTACGTAATTCTTCCAAGACCAATAAAATATATTTTATACGGGTTATCAAAACTTTTATGACACTAAACAAGAATGTTTACTATGATACTCCCTCCGTCCCATTGTTATTGTCGTACTTTTCTAAAACGGCAATCCCAAAATTGTTGTCATATTTTAAGAAGTTGCCTACTTTTCACTTCACTTCCTTCCATAGCCTTCTTCTCCCTCTTACTTTTTTCACTTTTTAAGAAAAAGCAACATTTAAGACAAAGGACAATTCAGTAAATTTATCAAGTCAAAAGTGTTTCCTTAAACTTTTTGAAAAGTCCACTCAGACAATAAAATTGGGACGGAGGGAGTAAGTCATATTTTCATAACCCACACAACGTAGAGCAATAACATTTCCGAATTCCAATATTAACTAGAGCACTGTATGTTCATATCTCTGGTCCTTCAATCATATTGATTGGTACTCCCTTTGTCCCAAAATGAGTGTCTGGTTTGACTTTTCACAGTGATTAGGGACGTGCTTTTGACTTGATAGATTTACTAAAATGTACATCGTATCATGCGGTACTTTTTCTTGGGAAGTGAATTAAGAACTTGAAAAAGGATACAGGGGAAGTAAATTGAAAGTAAGTTACTTTCTGGAAGTAACTTATTTTGGGATTTTCATTTTAGAAAATGAAGACATTAAAGTGGGACAAAGGGCGTAGGTGTCAAAGCAATAATGTTCTACCGTATGTCCTACCTTTCAAGAAGAGCAAAATTTTATTAACAAAATGATAAGAGTTAGATAGCAAACACTGAACATCTGTATCAACTTTTACTATTACCTCTGGGAGCTGTATATGGTTGTTGAACCCCAGTGGTCTTTTTTGGAGTTGCTGCACTAATGCGCATTGGCCTTGTCGAGCAATAGACACCATTCATTTCAGTCATGGCACGGTTTCTTTCCATTTCGTCCACAAATTTGACAAAACCGTATCCCTTCGAGCGTCCCGTGCTTGGATCGGTCACAACCTTGGCACCTCTAACTGAGGGATAATGAACTCGAAAAGTTTCCTGTAACACGTAATCTGTCACATCTGGTGCTAAATCACCCACAAAGATAGAGTGCTCTGGCCCCGCATCTGGGCGCCGTTCTCCAATTCCAAAGGAAGCCCAGTTTAACCTAAATAATTGCTCAGTTCCAGGCATTTGAGCCCCATTGTAACTCTGCAAGATCCGTTCAGCTGCTGCGTGTGTTGCAAACTCCACAAATCCATAACCTTCTGGCTGTTGAGTGATTTTGTTTCGTATAACCTTTACTGACAGCACCTGGAAAGGGAAAGCAATACATTTAATCTTGATTTCCAGTAACAAATTTGCGCATTTGGAGAGAATATCAGTTTTCCTTCTCCCGTTACATTGTACCAGCGTCAAAATAAGTTACTAATTTCAAGAATCAACTTATCCAAGCTCAACGTATGAATTTAACAAACAAATAGGTACGAGTACAGCAACATTCTATATTCTCCAATGAACACAAAACTATGACATCTCGAGCCACCTTACAGTGGTATAAATCACGAGATTTATTAATCACGAGATTTGTCTGTCAAAGGGGGCTTGATCGAGCCCTGATAACAGTCGATTTTCCAGCTTCTCCAATTAAACAAACTCTCGTTCTTATCTCTGTAAACATTAGAAGCATGCATTAACCGGGACCAAATATAATTTCCTGGTAATGACGGTGAAGAAAGTACCACGTAGTGTGTCGGATTACAGGCACCACCTAAAAACGTATGGATAATACTTCTAAAAGTCGGCTGATTCTCCCAAACCTGTACACATGTACTTCTGAGTTTGGTTCAAACTAGGTCCCCAACTGAATCAGATCTTTTATCAGTCAGGGAAGTTCTCGATGTCTTGAGAATCAGAGAACATAGAGCATGTTTTGTATTCTTTTATATCATCTCCGTTGCTGAATATAGATTCCTATGTATTTTATCCATCTCCTCCAAATAACCCAGAAGACGTTATCTCAAGTAAACAAGCGTAGGAACCACGAGCATATAGTCAGAAAAGCCTTCCCATCCCAGAAGCCGTTATCTCATAGGAACACGGAGCACACAGTCCAAAGCCTTCCCATTATCTAGTGCACATTCTACTGTGATACACAAAACATATGACACAATTGGTTTTTCGGATTAGTCGGATTGGACTGGACTGCATTAAATTTTCCGGATAGGATTGGATTGGAATAGCTGAACGATAAGTGATTATGTGTTTGGTTTCGTGCAGTATTAAATCGGCATTAAGGTACAAATAGTCCGATGCAGCTAATACCCTCATGTGAGAGGGGACTAATTTAGGGTATTAAAGACCATCTTTTCACTATTTAGAGCCGGTATTAAAATTAGTCTAGAACAACCAGACACATTGTTAACTGGACTATATTTAGTCCAACCCCAGCTAATACTGCTAATCCTAGAAAACCAAACATACCCTACAAGTTGTGTCCATCTTAAATATGGCCCCTAACATTCCCTTCAACATATTTTGTCAGAATATTAGCTAAACCATACCAGTCTGTCTCTCCTCTTTGTTCCCAATTTGACTTTTGTCACTATTCACTTGGTCACTTTGACCCGGTGATTTGAATAGCAAACTGATGTAATTTTTTGATAATTTTTTCATGGTGTTGTAGAGTAAAAGTTGCTTTATATAATACGGTGAAAAAATTATCAAAAAATCGTATTAATTTGCTATCCAAATCACCCGGTCAAAGTGACCCAGATACGAGTTAAAAAGTCAAATGGAACAAAGAGCAGAGACGGACTGGTAAGGAACTGCTCAACATCCCACATGTTCAAATTTTGGGTTTGGGAACTAATTCAAAACAATTACCTGCAATTCAAATTTTGGGTTTGGGAACTAGTCTTTCGGAAGAGAAGATTCAAAATTGATCAAGTGTTTAAACTAAAAAAAAAAAAAAAAAAAAAAAACCCTAAAACTCAGCAAAGTATAGAAGATGGTAAAAGAGAGAGGGAGAGCAAAGAGAGATACCTCTCCAGTGTGGGCAAAGCATTGGTTGAGGTAGTTCTCATCGACCCAGTACTGCAAATCACCAATCCAAAGGGTTCGAACCTCTTCGAGAGTGGCGGGTTGGTGGTAGGGTTGCGATGATGCGGTGGTTGGTGGATGCTGATGGGTGTGAGCCTGCGCACTCATCGTCCACTGCTGTTGAGCCTCCATAACCAAGCTCTTCTGCTACTGCTACTCTCTCCTCTTCTCTGTGTCGACAAAGAGGGCTTACTCCAGTTCAGAGGAAATAGAGAGGAGAAGAAGAGAGAAAGAGGGCTTTGTTTGTAATAAGGTTACAAGACAATTTCGACCCCTCTATTATGGGTTAAATATCGTTTTGTCTCTTGCACTGTGAAAAAATACCATTTGGTCCCCTGCTAACTGGCAGAGCTAACAGATACCCTAAAAAGACAATTTTGCCCTTACCTTGCACTATGAGAAATATGCCATCATCGGAATGAGATGGGTCGAAAAGTTTCAATAGGCTTCACGATGCGGCACAACATCACAAAGGTTAGTGAACAAACTCAGCTATGGAGAAGCATATAATTCCACTCCAATCAGAGTCCAATCGAAATACACAGCAAAAGTTAGCTCCAAAGTGACACAAACAAGTCGCATCTGGTATCAACCATAGCATCACTAAACTAAGTTAATATCAAATGATCCTACAGAATGCTACCAAATATAGAACATATTGTAAGACATCTAGGGTCTATCAAATACCAAACATTTATTAGCTTTTCCCCTACTGATGCTGCACAACCAAATAGACCTCCCCCGAACAACAATATGCAGTCAACATTAAGAGTATAGTTGTCTAGAAAATCAAACTTAGGGAAGCGAGAATGCCAATCAAAATCGATGCTAGACACGACAATCAGCTACACAAAAAGTGGGTGATTCCAAAATCCCCAATCAAGACCTTATTCCAAAATCCCCAATCAAGAAGCATTTTTTATGGCAACCCACTGGAATTTCATAATAGTAATCAAAGAGAACGAACATCAAAGAGAACAAAAATCGAAATCGATGAAGATGAAGAAGACGTGCCTAGATTCGGAGACGAACCCGTAAGAAGACGAAGAAGATGACTGTAGCCGGTAAGAAGTCACAAAAGTCGATCAAAAACTCCAATCACTCGTCGTCGCCGATGAGTATTCTCAGCTTGGCAGCGAACGCACCAGTAGGCTCGAGAGCTGCTTCGGTATGGATGTCACTCTTGATGCGCTAAGAAGACGAAGAAGAGGAAGAAGAGAAATCAGGATGAACCGTGGGAGTGCTGCGTTGACACCGCCGTGGTAGATGGTAATCCCTAATTTGGAAGAGGAGGAATGTGGGAGGTAATCTGGCTAGTGTAATCGGAGGATTTGTGAAGTTATAATCCGATGGTAAAAAATGTGCAGTGTAATTGTAATCCAATTGTTTAAAATGTCTCTTAAAAATGTCTCCTTGAAAATGTCTCTTTGAAAATGTCTTTTAAAAATATGCATGGGAGCCACACCGTGCTGTTTTATTATATAGATTGAAACTACACTACTATATAGTTAAATACACTAAACACCCCAACTTTAGTCAATAAGACAACCGTAGCCCTATATTTTTATTAATTGCACTATTATTGACTAATGTTATTTTATCATATGAAATTTTGAGAATAAAAATAAACATAAAAAACATAGACATTAATAAACATGGGGTAAACATAAAAATAAAAAATAAAATGTTACATTAATAATACAAAAACATAGGTAACGCTGACTTGTTATTACTTGTTATTATGTAGCATTACTTGTTATTACTCGACCATGGAAACTAGGAAACGTAGCATTACTTGTTATTATGTATTTTCCATTTTATGTTATGTATTTTTACTAGTTTTAATAATTTTTATTATGTAATTTTATGTTTTTATTATTTAGTTTTTTAATTAGTTTCAATAAATTCATTTCCCTAAATATTAATTATTAAAACACAACATTCCACTGCAGCTCCTAATCACGCCCCCGAACTCCATCGCCCCCACTGCTGTGGATGGTCTAAGAAGGAAAAATTGCTATAAAGTAAAATTCCCCGAAGAGGTGGATTGATATGCAGATTTAACGGAACA